>CM057829.1:67362865-68651769 GCA_030068075.1 Paguma larvata | reverse complement strand
TGCAACCGGGTTTGTGACTTTCCCCTTTTTTCAAGGGAAAAGCTCCAGGGCACCTAAGTGGCTGTCAGTTAAGCGTCTGACTCTTGATTTAGGCTCAGGCCGTGATCTCACATTTGTGGGATGGAGCCCCTCCTCAAGCCCACATTGGGCTCTGCACAGAGCGTGGAGCCTGCTTGGGATTCTCTCTCGGCACCTTTCTCTGCCTTTCCCTCACTCTTGCTCTCTCTTTCTCTCTCAAAATAAATACACATTTTTTCAAAAAAAGGGAAAAATAGGGTGTCTCATTGGCTCAGTTGGTTGAGCGACTGACTAGAGGTTCACAAGTTCGAGCCCCATGTTGGGCTCTGTGCTGACGGCTGTGTCTCCCTCTCTCTCTCTGTCCCTCTCCAGCCCGTGCTCTGTCTCTCTGTCTCTCAAGAATAAATAAAAACATTCTTAAAAGTTAAAAAAATAAAATAAAAAAGGGAAAAGCTTCCTAATATAAAATGTTCTTGCAGCATCTTTTTGTGGAAGTGTCCTGGTCTCAAGTGCTACTTGGTTGCATCTTCAAACCCAGTGGTTTCTAACTCCGATTGCCCATAAGAATTACTGGGGGAGTTTTTGTCTTCATTTGGTTTTGTTTTTGTTTTAATACAAATGGCTGAATCACAGCCACACTAATGAAACCAGTGTCTTTGAGGAGGCCTTTGGGGGGGGACTCCAAGCAATTGTAGTTTTGAAAAACTTCCCAGGTGATTCTATGGTACAAACATGTTGAGAAACATAGCATTAGCAGTCTGTGTAGGTATCTCTATGCACCCCACTCTCTGTGATTGCTTCCACCTCAGTCTTCAAATTTCCCAAGTGACAAATAATGACAGGAATGAGACAAGACCAGTTGGTAGTTTTAGCAGAAAAATCAGTGGTAGTTGTCTTTGGCGATCCAATTCCTGAAGTAGTGAGGGATTTTGGTGCTCTGGGTCCCACAATGCAGTTCATCTTATAAATGGGGACAAAAAGCAAATATCCTCTGACATTTCCCAACCAGCAACATGCACCAATCAGCATAGATTGCAAAAATATTTCTATATTTTTCAGGTTTTCCAAAGGGTAAATATTGTATAAGTCAAATGGGTAGATAATACACACACACACACACACACACACACACACACACACACACACACCCCTTCTTAGAACAACATTAAATCTCAGGGACCATAGTATCTACTTAAAATGCCTCGAAGACTAGGCAAGTAATACACATTTCAGAATCAAATCTGTGTAAAACAGTAAGGAGTAGTGAAGTCCATGGTGACCAGGGAAAATGTGTCATAATCATAAAAACAACAACAACAACAAAACAAATGGTCTGGTCAAATAAACCAGAACACTTGGCAGTATTCATGACCTTGAGCTCTAGACCTAATTTCTTGATTCACGCTTACAAAACCACCTTTTCTCCCATAATGGAATTTGTCTATCACATTAATAGGCATAGAAGTGTTAGTTCCTTCACTTTTTAAATCCACATCCTCTTGTGTTTGTCAACTGTGCTTCTTTAGTCCTCTGAGGAATAATATGCAGGCCCATTGCTGAGCCAGATATTCCTTAATGACTGCTACATAAAGACCCATCCAAAAATTGCAATTGCCTTTCTTAAGAATTCCGTTAATTGATTGGCTAGAGGCCATTTTTATCTCTAGTCTCCTTCTCAGTGGAGGCCTGGTTAGGGTGGGGAGGAAATTTGTTAATTTTTTGGCTCTTCTATGCCGATTGAAGGCAAACCACTGATCCTGAAGGCAGGATCAAACAGCAACCACAAAAGGTTACACAATTAAGTGTGGACACAAATTACTATTTATTAACTGGATTTATGCAATTTTATATCTTTAAATATAATACAAGGTGTTCATAATTAGATACCTATGTATGATAACATCCTTTGAGGATTTCTATATGTAGTCTCCCAAAGAAGACAAAGCAATTGCAGGAGATCAATTTTCTTATTTTCTTTAATAGGATTCAAGACCGCAGACAGGAAGTATGTTTTAATCTATTTTGGTAGTACATAGTGTTTATACAGTGTTGGGCACATCGAAGGTACCCAGGAAGCATTAGTTAGATCATATTATTAATTTTGCATTTTGTATTATGCAGAAGAATTATAAGGCCTAGTCTTTTGCTGGGTGGATATAAGTATGTGGCTGGTTCTTCTGTGTTTGAAATATGATCCCCTCAGAACTAGTGGCCACTGTTGTAATCACATGGCCTGCTGGGGCCCAGGAAATGTTCCTCAACTCTAGTACACTGACATCGGAGGTGGCCTTATCATATGCATATTTTTTCCAAGAAATGTCTTTTTTGTATCTAATATCATTTGCAGGTTTATTTTATTTTTTTAATTTCAGGATAGTTAACATACAGTGTTATATTAGTTTAAGGTATACAGTAGTGATTGAACAATTCTATATACTAATGTTCATCCTTATAAGGGTACTTTAATCCCCTTCAGTTATTTCATCCATCCCTTTACCCCCTCTCTCTGATAACCACCAGTTCGTTCTCTACAGTTAAGAGTCTATGTTTTGGTTTGTCTTTTTTGTTTGTTTGTTCTTTTGTTTTGTTTCTTAAATTCTACATGAGTGGAATCACATAGCGTTTGTCTTTCTCTGACTTACTTCACTTAGCATTATATCCTCTACACCCATCCATGTTGTTGAAAATGGCAAGATTTCATTCTTTTTATATAGCTGACTAGTATTCCATGGTGTGTGTGTGTGCATGTGTATGCATGCGCGTGTGTGTGTGTGTGTGTACATTCCATATCTTCTTCATACATTCATCAATCGACGTATACTTGGGCTGCTTCCATAATTTGTCTGTCTTAAATAATGCTGCTATAAAAACAGAGAAGTGCACACATATTTTCAAATTAGTGTTTTCATATTCTTTGGGTAAATACCCAGTGGTAGAAATACTGGATCTTATGGTATTTCTATTTTTATTTTTTTGAGGAACCTCCAAACTGTTTTCCAGAGTGGCCGCATTCCCATAAACAGTGCAAGAGGGTTCCTTTTTCTCCACATCTTTGCCAACATCTGTTGTTTCTTGTGTTTTTGATTTAAGCTATTGTAACATGGTGAGGTGATATCTCATTGTGATTTTGATTTGTATTTCCCTGATAATGAGTCATATTGAGCATCTTTTTTTTGTGTCTTTTGTCCATCTGTATGTTTTCTTTGGCAAAATGTCTGTTCATGACTTCTGCCCAATTTTAAGGGATTATTTGTGGGGTTTTCTGATCTTGAGTTGTATAAGCTCTTTATATCTTATAGATACTAGCCATTTATTGGATATGCCATTTTTAAATATCTCTACCATCCAATAGGTTCTCTTTTAGGTTTGTTGATTGTTTCTTTGGTGTGCAGAAGCTTCTAATTTTGATATATTCCCAATAGTTTCTTTGTGCTTTTATTTCCCTTGCTACAGAAGACATATTGGGAAACTGTCCTATGTCAGAGACATTACTGCCTGTGCTCTCTTCTATGACTTTTATGGTATCACATTTAAGTCTTTAATCCATTTTGAATTTATTTTTGTGAGTGGTGTAAGAAAGTGGTCTAGGCATTCTTTTACATGTAGCTGTCCAGCTTTCCCAGCACCATTTATTGAAGAGACTTCTTTTTCCCATTGCATATCCTTGCCTCTTTTGACAAAGATTAAATGACCATATAATTGTGGGCTTATTTCTGGCTCTCCATTCTGTTCATTGATCTATAGGACTACTTTTGTGACAGTACCATGCTGGTTCGAGGACCACAGCTTTGCAGTATCTGGGTTTGTGATACCTTAAGTTTTGTTCTTTTTCAAGATTACTTTGGCTATCCAAGGTATTTTGTGATTCCATACAAATTTTAGGATTATTTGTGAAAACTACCTTTTATATTTTGATGGGGATTGCATTAAATCTGTAGACCGCATTTAGTAGTATAGATACTATAACAATATTTGTTCTTCTAATCCATGAGAATGGAATATCTTTCCATTTGTTTGTATCATCTTCAGTTTCTTTCAGCAATGTTTTACAGTTTTTAGAGTATAAGTTTTTCACCTCCTAGGTTAATTTTATTCCTAGGCATTTTATACTTTTGTTGAAATTTGCAAATGGAATTGTTTTCTTAAATTCTCTTTCTTCTGCTTCATTATTAGCATATAGAAATGCAACAAATTTGTGTATATTGATTTTGTATCCTATAACCTTAGTGAATTCATTTATCAGTTCTAGTAGTTTTTGGTGGAATCTTTAGGGTTTTGTGTCTATAGTATCTTGGCATCTGCAAATAGTAAAAGTTTTACCTCTTCCTTACAAATTTGGATGCCTTTATTTCTTTTTAATGTATGATTGCTGAGGCTTGGGCTTCCAGTACTATGTTGAATTTAAGTAGTAAGAGTGGACATCCTAGTTCTTTTCCTGAATTTAGGGGAAAGCTCTTGGATTTTTACCAGTATGATGTTAGCCGTGGATTTTTTATAGATGGCCTTTATTATGTTGAGGTATGTTTCCTCTAAACCTACTTTGTTGAGGGTTTTTATCATGAATAGATGTTGTACTTTGTCAATGCTTTTTATACGTCTATTGAAATGATCACATGGTTTTTATCCTTTCTCTTATTGATGTGAGGTATCACACTTGCTGATTTGCAAATATTGAACCATGCTTGTGTCTCAGGAATATAATTCACTTGATCATGGTGAATGATTTTTTTAATTAAGGTATGGTTGGATTTGGTCTGCTAATATCTTGTTGAGGATTTTTCATCTATGTTTATCAGAGATATTCACCTGCAATTCTCTTCTTTTGTAATGTCTTTATCTGGTTTTGGTATTAGGGTAATGCTGACCTTGTAGAATGAATTTGGAAGCTTTGTTTCCTCTTATATTTTTTGGAATAGTTTGAGAATAAGTATTAACTCTTCTTTAAATGTTTTGTAGAATTCATCTTGAAAATGCCTGGTCCTGGACTTTTGTTTTTGGGGAATTTTAAAATTATCTATTCGATTTCATTGGTAGTAAATGGGCTATTCAAATTTTCTATTTCTTCCTGGTTCTGTTTTAAGAGGTTATATGCTTCTAGGAAGTTATCCATTTCTTCTAGGTTGTCCAATTTTTGGCATATGAGTTTTCAAAATATTCTCTTACAAGCCTTTGTATTTCTGTGGTGTTGGTTGTTATTTCTCCTCTTTCATTTCTGATTTTGTTTATTTGAGTCTTCCTCTTCCCCTCTCCCTTTTTTTAATGAGTCTTGTTAAAGTTTTATTCATTTCATTGATCTTTCGAAAACAAAACAAAACAAAAAAACAACTCCTAGTTTCATTGATCTGTTTGTGTTTTTTTTTTTGCTTCTATTTTGTTTATTTCTGCTCTAATATTTATTATTTCCATCATTCTACTGATTTGAGGTTGTGTTTGTTGTTCTTTTTCTAGCTCCTTTAGGTGTATAGCCAGATTGTTTATTTGAGATTTTTTCTTGGTTATCGAAAAAGAGTTATATTGCTATAAATTTCCCTCCTAGAATAACGTTTCTTGCGTCCTAAAGGTTTTGTACTGTTGTATTTTCATTTTAATTTGCCTCCATGTATTTTTTATTTCCTTTTTGATTTTTTGGTTAACTCATTCTTTGTTTAGTAGCATGTTATTTAACCTCCATGAATTTTGTGTTCTTTCCAGATTTTTTCTTGTAGTTGATTTCTAGTTTCATAGCATTGTGGCTGGAAAAGATCATGGTATGACCTCCATGTTTTTTAATTTGTCAGAGTTTGTTTTGTCCTAACATTGATCTGTTCTGAAAATTGCACTTAAAAATAATGTGTACTCTACAGTTTTAGTATGGAATTTTCTAAATATATCCGTTAGGTACATCTGGTTCAATGTGTCATTCAAAGCTACTGTTTCCTTGTTGATTTTCTTTTCGGATGATATATTCATTGGTGTAAGTGGGGTGTTAAAGTCCCTTACAATTATTGTATTACTATTGATTACTTCCTTTAGCTGTGTACTATTAGCCACTTTATGTATTTGGATGTTTCCATGTGGGGTGCATAAATATTTACAATTGTTATATATTCTTCTTTGATTGTTCCCTTTATGATTATGCAGTGTCATTCTTTAGTCTGTGTTTTAATGTCTATTTTGTCCCATATAAGTATTGCTACTCCAGCTTTCTTTTCACTTCATTTGTATGATAAATTCTTTTGGATCCCTTCACTTTCAATCTGCATGTCTTTAAGTCTGAAATGAGTCTTTTGTAGGCAGCATATAATCAGGTCTTACTTTTTTATCCATTCTGTCACTTTATGTGTTTTGATTGTAGTGTCTAGTCTGTGGATTCAAAGTAATTAAATATATATATGTACTTTTGCCATTTTGTTACTTGTTTTATGGTTGTTTTTGTAGTTCTTCTGTTTCTTTGTTCTTTTGTTCTCTCATGATTTGTTGGATTTGTTTAGTGAGATACTTGGATTCCTTTTTTTTTTTTTTTTTGGATATGTATTACTGGTTTTTTATTTGTGGTTACTGTTAGGTTTATATATAACATCTTATAACCTGCATAAGGCAGTTTATATTAAGTTGATAGTCACTTAAGTTTGAACCCATTCTTTGCTCCCCTCGTTTCCATGTTTTAGGTATTACTTTATATCCCATTATTTTATGAATATCTTGATTGACTTTTATACATACACTTTATTTTGCTGCTTCTGTGCTTCCTAACTTTCTTCATCCTGCTTAGCATCTTTCCTTTCCACTCAAAGAGTCCCTTTAACATTTTTTGTAGGACTGGTTTAGTGGTGATGAATTCCTTTAACTTGACAGGAAAAAGTTTATCTGGGGAACTCTTTATCTCTTCTTCTTCTCCAAATGATAGCCTTGCTGGATAAAGTATTCTTGGTTATGTGTCTTTGTTTGTTTTGTTTGTTTGTTTGCTGCACTTTGAATATATCATGCCACTCCCTTCTGGACTGCAGAATTTCTGCTGAAAAACCAGCTGATAGCATTATGGCATTTCTTTTGCATGTAACAATATCCTTTTATTTAGCTGCTTTTAAAATTCTCTCTTTATTACTGCTTTCTGCCATTTTAATTACTATGTGTCTTGGTGTGAACCTCCTTGGGTTGATTTTGTTGGGGGCTCTCTGTGCCTCCTGGATTGGATTTCTGCTTTCTTCCCCAGATTCAAATGAAATGTTTAGTGATTGTTTCTTCAAATACATTTTCCACCCCCTTTTCTCTTTCTTCTTCTCGGAGCCATATTATGTGAATGCTGTTATGCCTGATGACATCCGTGAATTCCTTTAGTCTATTTTCATTTTTTATTAATATTTTTTTCTCTCTCCCATTCAGCTTGATTATTTTCCATTACTCTGTCCTCCAAGACACTGATCCATTTTTCTGCTTCCTGTAGTCTGCTCTTTATTCCCTCTAGTGAATTTTTAATTTTAGTTATTGAATTTGTGATCCGATTGGTTCTTTTTTATGTTTTCTAGCTTTCTGTTGAGGATCTCTCAGGTTCTCCCCTTTTTTCTTAAGTCCAGTGAGGGTCTTTATGACCATTACTTTTAATTCTCTATTACTTATCTCCATTTCATTTGGCTCTCTTGCTGTGATTTATGTCCTGTTATTTCACTCGAAACCTATTCCTCTGTGTCCTCATTTTGTCTAACTTTCTGTGCTTGTTTGTGTATGTTAGGAAAGTCAGTCATGTCGGACTGGCTGAAGGGGGCGTGTCTGCGTGATAACACAGGGGCGGGGCATGCTGTTAGCAAGCTAGATAGCAAGTATTGGTTTCTGCAGGTGTTTATATGTCCAGGGTGAGGCATAGGGTAGAGAAATGGCACCTGCCAGCTCTTTTGTATCTGGACAAGTCTCCAATGATCCCTATGCCTGCAGGTTAATAAACAAATCTCCCTTCCATATCCTCCAAACATTTTTTTTTTTTAATTGCTGCTTTTGTATCTCAGTGTGGCACTTCATTGTGCTTTATCTTTAAGCTTGGGGATTCCATTTCCTCCTGCCTTCAAGAGCCATGTCGGCGGATTTTTTTTTTTTTAATTTTTTTTTTCTTGTTGAGAGAGAGAAGGTGCGTGTAAGCAGGGGAGGGGCAGTGGAGGGAGTGGGAACAGAGGATCTCTCTGAAACCCTGTGGCTCAGTCGGTTGAGTGTCTGTCTCTTAGTTTCAGCTCAGATCATGATCCTAGGGTTGTGATCTCAAGCCCCACGTCAGGCTCTGTGCTGAGCATGGAGCCTGCTTGAGATTCTCTCTCTTTCCCTCTGCCCTTTTCATCTGCTTGCACACTGTTTCTCTCTCTCAAATAAATAAGAAAGAGAAAGGAGGGAAGGAAGGAAGGAAGGAAGGAAGGGAGAGAGGGAGGGAGGGAGGGAGGGAGGGAGGGAGGGAGGAGGAAGGAAGGAAGGAAGGAAGGGAGGAAGGGAGGGAGGGAGGGAGGGAGGAAGGAAGGAAGGAATTGTTAGTTCTAAGTTCCCGCGTTAGTGTACCACCCCTATAATTTCTCAAAAATCACTATTTGAATAGACAGGAATACATGTAAACAAGAAAAGTTATTACTTCAAATTTGTTTATTCATTAATTTCAAAATTTTATTGATATCCTACTTTGTGCCACATGTTGTTCAGAAAGCAGGGTATGCATCAGACAACAGAACAAGCAGAAATCGCTTACAATTATTGAGTTTTTATTCTGTGAATGGAATTCTTTTCAAATGTAATTAATTTTTTAATGTTTTATTTATTTTTGAGAGAAAGACAGAGTGTAAGTGGAGAGAGGCAGAGAAAGCGGGAGACACAGAATCTGAAGCAGGCTTCAGTCTCTGAGCTGTCAGCACAGAGTCCTCCGCCATTGGGCTCAAACTTATGAACTAGGAGATCATGACCTGAGCCAAAGTCAGACCAACTGAGCCACCCAGGCACCCCTCAAGTGTAATTAAATTTTGATGAATACTAACCAATTATTGTAGTCCACGAAATGTTAACTAAGCATTTTGCATATGTTTGGTTACACATTTATTCATTTCAGTTTTGCAGTTTTCTTTTAACATTTTAAAGCATATATAGATACACGTCTATATACAGTGCATTTGCTCTATATTTATATATATAATTATATAATTTATATTATATAAATATAAATTACATATACCTTCTATTTTATATATTAATTTTATAAATATATAAATATATAATATATATTTATTTAATTTGGGTATAATATTTTTCTTTTTATCTTTCTTGAGCCCATGAAATTTTCAGAGGTTCTAGACATCCTTCCTAGTTCATAAAAATGGTGAAATAGTTCTCATTTTAATTCAATTAAAGAAATGTGTAATTGAATTAGAGAAATGTTGATTAGTGCTCAAATTAGTTCATAAAATATATGAAGAAAAAGTCTAAGTTGAGCTATGGCTGTTATCAGAAAAATATTCTTGTGCATTTCTTCTCTACTAATCAGACAGAATACTTCACTCCTGATACTATGGGTCACCAAATGTGTCCCCCACACACACTCCAAACAATTCTCTGTGACACCAGCAGGGCATCCTGCAATTCAATTCCATTCTCACACTGACCAGAGTTAGTGGAGACCCCACAAGTTAAGGACCAATCCCATAAGACTTTCCTCCACTTCAGACGCTAACTGCAAATTGTTAGTCCCCTGGTTACCCATAACCTCTGACTGACTTGTCATTGAATTGGAGGTTCTTGTGAACCTCCTGCTTAGATTCAATCATTTGATAGAACAGCTCACAGAACTCAGGCAAACAACTTATGCTTAGCAGCTTATTATATAAGAAAGCATATGATAAAGGATCCAGGTAACCAGCTAGATGAGGAAGTAAATAGTGCCAGGTCAGGAAGGGTCCTGAACACAGAAGCTTCTGTGGGCATGCTACCCTCCTAGTTTGTGGACATATTCACCAACATGAAAGCTCTCCAAACCCTTTACTATTGAAATTTTTATGGAGCTGCCCTCACATAGGCATGACTAATCATTAAGTTAATCTCTAGCCCTCTTCTTTTCTTGAAGGATAGGGGGTGGTGCTGAAAGTTCCAAGCTTCTAATCATGGCTTGGTTTTTCTAGTGATCAGCCCCCATCCAGGAGCCCACAAAAGAATTTGCATCACCCAGAAAATTCCAAGAGATTTAGGAGTTTGGTGTCAAATGCTCCTATCACTCAGGAAATTACAAATGTCTTAAGAGCTCTGTGTCAGAAACTGGGGTCAAAGACTAAATGTTAGAATAAAAGATAATTCTAGTACCCCTACTTACAAGGGTTTCAGGAGCTTCCTAACAGGAACTGGGGACAGAACTCAATATATATTATATTGTTATTATAATAATTATTTATTGTTATATACAATAAATATATATATTTATATTTCTTATAATATTATATATATATATATATATATTTCTTATTTTTTCACACTGAGATATTATAAATCCTTCAGGACAAAATGGTACAGAATACACCAAGGTAATTCACATAATTATTTCCTTTAAAAACCAAATCTTTTAAACTTTAATAACATTTTGATGTCAGTGAAACCATGACATCAGGCTAAGAGAGAATATTTTTCACTATTTTTAAAAAGAGGGAAAACCTACACTAGGACTTAATTTCTTTCACCATTTACTAAATTGGGAGAATGAATAAAATAGCAATTATATTTGCTAATGTAACAAAGCACATCTTCTTTGAATTTAAAAAATTGGTGAATAATTGTCCACATGGAATTTTTTTTAATTCTTCACCTTTATTTTTTTCCAAGACCTACTAAAAGATAACAATATATATTTTTTTGTCATAGCATTGCTTTCCTGCAACAATTCTAGAGGTGGAACATGGCAACCATAGCTTCATTTCTCATTGCCTAAAGCCACAATGAATTCTATATATAGGCTCCAGGGTTAAAAGACTTCTATAAAATGACTAACGGTGTGTGTGTATAATCAATGTTTCTATTACTTGATATAACTGTCACACTTTAGAGGAGTATTTGTAGTATTCTGTGTATTTCTGTAGAGAATTTAGACAACTTCACAGGAATCAAAATCCTCCTAATATTTTCTACCTTTATGTTAACATAATGTATTTGAGTAACTTTTTTTTTAACGTAACTCTCAGAGTTATCCATTAGTTCATTGGGTCCAAGTTATATGTTGAATTTCTTTTTTGCTGTGAGTTTGAAGAACTATATATGTATCCTAAGAAAGCCAGTGGCCTTGTAATAATATTCCACGAGAGTACAGCCTTACGTTCAAAGCTAACATCCATCATAAATGCACTAGAAATTCTGGTATTTTATGAGATACGTTTGCATGATCACTTGAAAAGTATAATTAGGAAAGACATTCTGGTTTATTTCTGCCTTATTCTCATTAGACTAATACCTATAGTCAGTATAAAATATGGAAAACTTTTTATTTATAAATCAATTTCATCTTTTCCTGTTATAAAATTATACATATATATAAAAGAAAATATGAAAAAAATAACACCTATAGCAATAAAAATCACCCATGGCCCCATATTACAGAAATACCTGGTAAAAATATTTTTATATTTGGGGTGCCTGGGTGGCTCAGGTTATGATCTTGTGGTTCATGAATTCAAGCCCCACATTGATCTTGCTGCTGTCAGCACAGAGACCACTGCAGATTCTCTGTCCCCCTCTCTCTCTACCTTCCCCTGCTTGTCCTCTCTCTCTTTCTTAAAAATAAATAAACATTTAAAATATATTTAAAAATGCTTTTATATTCTTCTATTTTTTTCCTATGGCAAATTATTTAGGTGTATCTTAGCACTGTGTTTGAAACATAGTTAAGAGTACCATATTAGGTCTCTATTATTATGTAAGAAGATTACTCAAACTTAACAGCTTAAAGCAACACATTATTATATTTTTTAAGTTTATTTATTTTGAGAGAGATAGAGACAGTGCAAGTAGGGGAGGGTCAGAGAGAGAGGGGAAAGAGAGAATCCCAAACAGGCTCTGTACTGCTACACAGACCCCAATGCAGGGCTCGAACCCATGAAGGCTACAAGATCATGACCTGAGCTGAAATCAAGAATCAGATGCTTAACCGACTGTGCCACCCAGGTGCCCAAAACAGCCATTTATAATCTTACGGTTTCTTTGTAAGATTTTGCATTCTGAATTTAGTAAATTACTATTTTGTCTTTAAAATTTGCTACATGACTGGCACTTGAACATTATCTTTAGATTTTGTTTTACACATAGGAAGGAGAATAAGGCAAAGCAACACAAAGAACAACAAAGATGGTCTCATTGAACAGTCAAAAGAGTAACAAAGACAGTAAAACTGAAGTTTGCACTCTTGGAAATCTTCTCTTCATTCTTCCCAGCATTCTGCTACATCATTCCTCCACTTTCCACCAAAATATAAAAACATATAAAATATAAAATAAATATAAATTAAATGTAATATAAAATAAAACTAAAATTTCCGTGATTATGGTGAATAGACTCTAAAAGCATCATTAAGTATCCCCATCTTATGTACTCATGCCTTGTGTATTTCCTCTTCGTTTGAGTTTAGATGGGACCTGTAACTTGTTTCAAGTCAATGGAATATGGCAAAAGTTACAAAATATTCCTATCGTAATTATATTGTATAATACCATAACTACTGCCTGGCTAAAAGCCTATCCCATTTTTGGATTTGAGGAACAAGTGGCCATGTTGGTATGCAAATAATTAAAAATAGTATAAGTTCTGAAATTTAGTTAGCGTAAAGTTCTGGTAAAGAAAGAACAGAGAAAAGATGAATTGTTTAATATGAAGATTGGGCATGACTTCGAAGTGAAGGTAGGTCTTGAAGAAAAGGTAAGAGCCAAATGGACAGAGAAGAGTGTGAAGAAGAAACAGTGGGGTGTAAGTCAAATAAAAATGGCTTGACATGACGTTAATTTCTCTTATAGATTGAAGGGAAACACCAACTGATAAATACTTTGAACTTTATGGAAGTACATTTGTTGCAGCAGGGAATAGGGAATTGTATCATGTGATGAAAGATGATATAATCAGCATTATTTACATTTTTTCATACATTTTTATTTACATTTTTTACATTTACATATTTACATTCTTTCATTTTTCTCTCTTTTCTTTAGCCTTCCCCCATACCTCCCAACCACCAAACATTCATGTATGTGAGTGTACACACACACACACGCACACAGGTTTTTCTCTTAACCCTACTTTCTAAATGTACATAAGAATACAAAGCATTGGTTTTCCAGAGGATTATTTTGATGCCTGGGATGGATGGAGTATGTGATGACTGGGAATTTTGTAGGATAAGGGCAGGATGGAAACACTTCTTCCTTCCTTTCAGAGATTTTGAACTCAATTTACAGAAACTGGAGGTCTAAGCCTTGTTATTTAATTAGAAGACTTTTTTTTTAATGTTTATTTTTGAGAGAGAGACAGAGCATGAGCGGCGAAGGGCAGAGAGAGAGGGAGACCCAGAACCCAAAGTAGGCTCCAGACTCTGAGCTCTCAGCACAGAGGCCCCATAGGGGGCTCGGGCTCAGGAACCATGAGATCATGACCTGAGCCGAAGTCCAAGGCTTAACCTACTGAGCTGCCTAGGTGCCCCATAGAAGGTGTTCCCTAATCTCACCGATATGTTTCTAGATTTGTATTATTTCTGACATGGCAACAACTTTACTAATGAAAACTAAAGCAAGCCCTCATCAGACTGAGAATGTAGACTAATTCTCTTCTGTTTAAAGCTCATTGATTGAACGTCTCTAAAATGAATGAATTAGTGGGTTTATTTAAATCTGTTTTCTCTCTTGAGCTTTTGTTTCAATACACAAGGCTTTTCTCATAAAAATGTTCATTTATAGAGAGGTTACTTTCCTGTAAGTGCTTTCTTCTGATATTATACCATATGCAACCTTGAATTCATCAAGCCAAGAATATACTTCAAGGCAAAAAATTGATCCCTTTTTCTTATGTTTATTTCCTGAGAAAAGTAAAGAGAGATGAAATATTTAATCTGTGGAAGTCTTTCAGTCTTGAAGGACAAAAAATATTTGAATGTAAAAAATCGAGCAATGAAAATTTTGTTTACGTTTTTCTTATTCAATGTCTTACTGATCTTTTTATCGACATACACAGTTCATTTATAATTTAACTCTAAGGAATTACATTTTATTCAATTCATTCACCAAATTCATAGGGAGACTTGAATTACTGCTTATACATTTTACCGTGGCACATAAACAAAACAATTAAAAAACATATATCTTGTGGGAATTAAAGGAAATTATTAAAGAATAATTCTTAACCTGGAGTTGATGTACTATATTATTTGTCAGCCACTCTTAAAATAAGTCAAGATTCCAGGTGTGGTTTTATCAGTGGGTAAAACAAAGAATATCTGCTTTTATCCTTTTATCTGGATGACGTTTCACCATTTTCCCTTTTGTCTCATTTTGACCATGTAATCAATTGACTTCCTAATTTCGAAACCAGTGAAATGTGGGGCACCTGGGTGGCTCAGTAAGTTAAGCTTCTGACTTCAACTCAGATCATGATCTCATGGTTCATGGATTTGAACCCCAAATCGGACTCTGTGCTGACAGCTTGGAGCCTGGAGCCTGCTTCATATTCTGTGTCTCCCTCTCTCTCTCTCTCTCTCTCCAAAATAAATAAACATTAAAAATTAAGAAAAGAAATCAGTGAAATGTTTGTTCAGTTTTCATGAAGCTTTATTTTCTGAAAGAACGGCACACTCCAACAGTCATAACTTTGTCACCTTAGCTGCAGCTGATAGGACCAGTGTGGACAATTCTTATAATTATTCTATCTGGAATTAGGAATCGAGTCTAAGAGATTTGAAGGAGGTCGGCTTAGAGCAAGAAAAGGAATTAAGTGTAAACTCAGGAAGCCAGTATTTCTGATATGTACATGAAGAGTCAGAGTGAAGAAGCATGCAAGAAAAGAATGAATCAGACAATAAGAGATGAAAAAATAGAGATGGAGAAGGATGACTGTCCAGGTTTCTGATGACTTTCTAGTTACTGGTTCAGTCATGGCTCTGGTTATAAGGATCAGCTGCCTTCAGTTTCCATGAAATAGCTAAGGTCTCATCAAGTACATTTAATTATTTTGCTTAAGTAACTTCAGGGGCTTCCTGTTACTTAAAATTCAGAGTCATGACTAAGACATTTCATAGGTCTCCTTCACATGAAAAGATTGTTCCCATATTGGATTAATAGGATAATTTTTTAGACACTAATTGGAAAATTCATTGTGTTTTACTAATAGTGTAGATAGATATAGATAGATGAAGATAGATATTTAAGCTTGTTCTCTAGCCTATTGAATTAATTTTAACCTTCAACCAAATATATTATCTCTCTTCCCCATGTTTGTACCTCCACAAACATTGTAAGCCTTCTTTGTGTTTCACTGATTATGTATAGAAATATTGAATAGCATGTGTCCTAAGACAAAAATCTATATTATACTACTGGAAATATCTCTGAGTTTTCAAGATTGTATTAATTAATACTTGCCTTGTATGTTTGCTTAAATAGCTATACTTTCATCTTCTATCATCAAGACCACATCTGTCAGGTTCATATCAATATATGTTTATATCCACCTATATACCTATATTTATGTCTATATCTATTCTATACCTATATCCATATCCATATACCTATATCTATCCTGATAAATGTATCTGTATATCTAGCTATCAGAAATTTCATACACACTGATAAAATTCTTATTAAAACAGATGTAGTAGGCCAATAGCATTCCCAAGGTATAATGATTTCAAGAAAGGAGAGCATTGTTGGTTTATGATAACTTACATTTAGGTGAAGTTTGTCTTCACGTTTTCTGTTTCTGGATCTTTCTTCTTGTTGTCCCTCATTCCACCACAAATGTCTTAATTCACTTGGTGATGTTTCATGGATGTCCTGCAATCTCTGCAAAAGATATTATGCTCTGTTATTTCTCTAGGAAGTTCAGTACTATTAAAAGAATAGGTGAGTGGTTGCTCAGATTTCCACTGTCAGACATGGACATCATGGCTCCGTAAATAGGGGCATTACCTAGAGGAAATAGCACTTTCCTTAAGCAGTCTCTTGGTTTCTGAAGACGATGTGGAGCTATGGTAATGGTTAGGGTATGTCGACACAGCATATGATAACTGCATTCAGAAAGATAGATCCAGGGTTTTGAGCAGAGACCAGCTTTGTCAAAGTTTATTAAAGTCAAAGTTTATTAAACCATCCTGGATATTTTTTTTTAACACAACTTGTTTCTCCATTTTTGCAGCCTCCAAACTTCATGAGACTTTCATCATTCACCGTAGGCTTACTACAGGGACTTCCTAGCACAGCTTACTGTCTTCAATCACTCTCTTTATTGAGTGTATAAGGTAGCACATTGTCTAATTAATTGTCTCCAAAGCTTATATCTTATTATCTATTACTACTTGTCATGCTACTTTAGGTGTTATTTCAGTTGAAATTTTTACCTTAACTATCAATATTCTCTATCATCTAGCCTACATTATCTTTAGGATTATATTTCTATTCTCTCTACAGCTATTCCACAAATTTTATCAAGCCAGCTCAGTTTCTCCCATAATATTTTACCCAGTTAGAAATTCTGTATCACACCTACTTGACAACTGACAACCTTCAGTTTTCATTACTATTTGTCACAATTATATACGAAGTGTTTTTAATATATCACCTCAATTAATCCGTAAAACCTTATCCAGCATGAACTACTGTTCACATTTTCAAGTGAAAAAATAGATATTTTACCCAGTGTCACACAGTTAACTTAGAATGGGTTAAGATAATGCAGAATATCTCCTGCTCCAGAAATTTCATTCTTAATGATTATTCCCAAAGACTTGTCTTCATTTCTCTGTGATCTTTTTTCATAACTTAAATTATACTAGTTTCTGTTTAGGCAATGATTATCAGCTTTTGTATATTGATTTAGAATGGCCCTGATCATTCAAAATGGATTTGAGACACTGCTGTGGGATCATACATTCATTTTTGGTTGAGTTCCACAATATTTTATTCAGTATGTATTTTAGGTCAGCAGGGAGACTTAGTAATGAGGAAAATATTTTTGCCTCCTAGAAGCTTAGTGTGGCAGAGAGCATATATATCCAAAGAGAAACATTTAAACATTTGTTTTTGATTTTTGTAATTTGGGATAAAATATGGAACCAGTTAGGGGTGCATAGGTGGCTTAGTCAGTTGAGCGTCTGACTTTGGCAGGTCATGATCTCACAGTTTTTGAGTTTGAGCCCCCCATAGGGCTTGGTTCTGTCAACATAGAGCCTGCTTTGTATCTTCTGTTCTCTTCTCTTTCTGTTCCTCCCCCACTCATGCTCTCTCTCTCAAAAATAAAATAAAAAAAAACTTTTTGGGATGAGTTAACAATGGAGAACTGGGCTACAAAAGGGAGAGTCTTAAGAAAATCTCTTACCTTGCCCCCATTCCTGGCTCTAAGTAGCTCAGTGAGATGAACACTTGGTATATTTTAATGCCTTGGAAATATTCTGAGAATAAATGAAATAATATATATGGAGATTCTACTTTGGAAAAAGGAAGTTTAATGTGTCTGTAAATAGAGGAGAAACCTAGCATTCAGTTTTGGGGATTGTTTTTCACCAGTGTATTCATGATTACTATGCAACAATAGATATAATTTTGTATCCTACTACTGGACTATGGTAACTAGCAAATAAGCATAATTCATGTCATAAGTGGTAATGGTTTGTACTTGTGATTGACACATATCTGTGCTAACCTGCAATTTGGTCAGGCAAAACAGTCACATTGTTCATAAACACGTGGGCAGTACAATTTTATAATAGGCTGGATGCTTTAAAATAAAAGGGAAATGTTCTGGCCATATTATAAAGTTAAAATTCAAAACATTTCATAATGCCTGTTAACAACAGCTTTTACTGTGTAACACCCACTCTGTCCTCGGTGTCACTGAATGTGTGACATATCAAAAGAATAATCTGCTTTTGCCCTTAGAGGGTTTTACTTCAATAAGGCAAAACCATTACACAAATCCTTTCCCTTTTTTCAAAATGTATTGGATGAAACTAACAAATGATATACTTGTGCTTTTCATACATTAACTCATTTTCTTATTGGCCTAAGATGATTTCCACTTATACCCATTTCACATGAGTTTGGCACCTGAATGTATGAGAGAGGGTAGGATTGGTTCCACAAATAGGAGAGAATCAATTATGAATGGAAATGAAGAGTGGGTCATCTTGAAAGCCCAAGCAAGAGAATAGGATAGAGAAAACTATCCACAGGCGAAATTTTAATTAGGGAGGCATGGAAGATCTAAGTGTCTTGAAGATGAGGCCAGTTGATGAAGGTTCTAAAATCTGAGCATAATTAATTTATATTTACCAGGGAGATTGAGAGTTTTGTGAAGAAAAATATCCTCCTGAAAGGAAGAAATGAGGAAAAAAGGATTTTAAAAGTATCTTGAGAGCTTCCTTACTGTTTTGAAGGGTTGAACTCTAACCTTTTTCACTGCCCAGGGAAAGGCTAAAAAAGAGGGAAATCCAGAGTGTACCAAAGGAGCTTGGCTACGTCTTGAGGGAAAAAAAGGAAAAAGCAGGAGATTCAAGGAAGAAAAGAAAATGATCTAGAAGAACTAAATAAAGGAAGAAAGGAGGTGGCAATTCCATAAATACAAAGAGGAAACAAGGAAGATGAGTAAGAACTGGGGATAGAGTGTGGGTGATGGAAAAGACAATTCTCATTTCATCTCAGCGGTGCACATTCATCCCAGTGTTTCTAGGGAACAATGGAGAAGGGCCTGTGGGAGGATGTTCATTGTCAAACCTGGTGAGGAGAGCAGAGGAAATGGAAGAGGAGGCTTCCAGAGTGGGTGTGTGTTTCAGGAGTCAAGGCCTAGCCACTGAAATCCACCTCTGTAACTGAAGGAGGTCTGAACTTCCCAGCAACTAGGTTGGAACTTGGTTTTCTTTTGTTGTCGTTGTTGTTTTTTATTTTATTTTACTTTAGGGGTAATAGCCTATGAGTGGTAATACAGAAAAGTAAAATATCTCAATTGTAGGACAGTATAAATAAAACCACACAGATACTAATTATCACAAGTTAGGCAAAGATATTAGCTCTATCCTCTAGCAAAGAGTATTTTCCCTCTAGAGAACAACAACAACAACAAAGTAAAAGAAACAAGGAAAAGAAAAAGATAAAATATGAAGCTTCATGCACATTTAGATGAGGAAATAAGCAAAAAACCAACATCCTTCTTCCATACCAGCTTACTGATGCCTCTGCCTCTTCATGCATTGTTTCCTCTGCTCATAAATATGTTTGCCTCACTGGTAAAAATCTCATTCATAAACCCGAGCTAAGACTTAATTTTCTCTCTGAAGCCTTTTACAAATGTTTATCTAAAAAGCAACGTTGTTTTCAATTAATAAAGGTCTAACTTCAAAAAAAATTTTGTGAGTGTGCAACTTTAGAGTCATCGACCTAGAAGGCATTCATGTTCTCTTAAGCTTGATTAAATTTAAGACAGGCTTCTACTAGACTGTAGGCCCCTGACCTCCCTTTTCTTAAAGCAGTTAATTTAGAAAACTTGGAATTGAAAATTCTTCTCTGCCCCTTTGACATCCAGATAAATCTTCTCCTAGCCTCTAGTCAATTTTACCACCCAGGAGTGTTTTTCTCAAAGACTTGGGAGCCATCCTCTTGAAATGTAATCATCCAGAAAGATAGAACCTCTACCAGTTTCTAGGAGAGGTTCAATGGACTTCAATGGATACCCCCAGGCACCTAATCACAGAACAAAACATTTGTAGCCTCAGGAATAACTCTGTGTTGTGCACTCATTTCATTGATCAACTGCCCTTGGCCCCTCGATGGCGTTTGTAAGTCTCCACTAGCTAACTGTAGCACATCATAAGCCTCCCAACTCTTGGTTTAGTGGAGTTAAGTTCAATTTCTCACCCCTTACATTACATTACAATAGTCTTGGATTATAAGCCTGTTTCCGGAACAAATTATGCTCACAAACCAAGGTTTTACTGTACACACTTTCTTTATCCATTCATCCATTGTGGACATTTAGGTTGTTTCCATGTCTTGGCTATTGCAATGATCATGGGGTTCATATATCTTTTTGAATTCATTTTCTTCAGGTAAATTTCCAGAAATGGATTTGCTGGATTGTATGGTAGTTCTATTTTTGACTTTTTTTTTTTTTCAGGAGGCTCCATATTGTTTTCCATAGCAGCTGTATTTACATTCTCACCACTAGCACACAACGTTCCTTTTCTGCACATTCCCGCTGACACTTGTTTCTTCTTGTCTGTTTGATAATAACCATTCTAACAGGTGTGAAGTGATTTCTCATTGTTTTTGATTTGCATTTCCCTGATGATTAGTGACGTTGAGCATATTTTTATATTCCTGCCGCCCATCTGTATGTCTTTAGAAAACGTCTATTCAGAGCCTCTGCTCATTTTTAACAGATTTTTGGTTGTTTTGTTATTGAATTGTACAAGTTCTTTATATATTTTGGGTACCAACCCCTTATCTGATATATGGTTTGAAAATATTTTCACCTATTCAGTAAGATGCCTTTTCATTTTGTTGAAGGTTTCCTTTGCTCTGCAGTTTTTTTGTTTTTTGTTTTTAGTTTGATGTAGTCCCACTTGTTTATTTTTCCTTTTGTTGCTTTTGCTTCTGGTATCAAATCCAAAAAAATTATCACCAAGACCAATGTCAAGGAGCTTGCCACCTATGTTTTCTTCTAAGAGAAATAATTGGTTTTTGTTGTTGTTGTTTGTTTTTTATGGTTTAGCTCTTACATTCAAGCCTCTAATTCAGTTTGAGTTTACTTTTGTGTATAGTGAAAGAAAGTGGTCCATTTTCATTCTTTTGTATGTAGCTATCCAGTTTTCCCAACACCATTTGTTGAAGAGACTGTCTTTTCCTGTTGTATGTTCTTGGTTACTTTGTTGAAAATTAGTTGAATGTACATGCATGGGTGTATTTCTGAGCTCTCTATTTTGTTCCATTGATCTTTGAGTCTGTTTTAATGACAATACCATACTGTTTTGATTACTATCGTTTTGTAATATGGTTTGAAATCAGAATGCAATGCCTCCAACTCTGTTTTTTTCTCAAGATTGCTTTTGCTATTCAGGGTCTTTTGTTTTATTTTTAGGACTATAGGATTATAGGATTGCTTTTTCTATTTCTGTGAAAGATCACATAGGAATTTTGTTAGGGATTACACTGAATCTGTAGGTTGTTTGGGTCAAAGTACTTTTATATATATAAAATAAATGTTTCTTTCCTAATTCTCATGAGATAGATTTTATTATTATTTTATAAATAAATACACTAAAGCCAACTGTAAGTAATTTGCCAGTGTTTAAATAGTGATGGTTGAAACAGAAAGTTATGAGCCCCATATTCTTTAACTTGTGTCTTGGTAATAAAATGAAATGAAACAGAATTTATAGCCCTTGGCCATTAATGGAAAATGAAAGAAATATTAAGAATATGTAGGTTTAAGAGTCTATAAGCACCTAGCTTGCTATTTCATCTTGCTAGAAGGAATAGAAGAGGTTAGCAAATATTTACATACCTAAGAGGATAAAACTTAAATCTGTACTTATTGTTTATTATCATAAAGTTAGCTTTTTAAACCTGTTTGAAAAACAAAATAAAGACCTATTCTGTACTATAAAATTTTTGTTTTACAAGTTCCAAGGCTTACTGACTTATAACCTTAAACTGGAATATGCTTGTTATAGAACACCACATTTGTGTGAATGTCTGCTGAAGGAAACTGTTCACTTGAAGCTGTGAGCTATGTCTGCCAAAGGAGGTTAATTTTACCTGCCATCCTGCTCACTGTGACCTGACTGAAATTGCTGTAATTAATTACATTGGTATAAAAGAATTGTGCAAAAAAAATTAACATTAGAAATATTAGCTAAAGGCAATTCCTTCTTTATACAAATGTATTTTACAAGTAAAAATAATATGGTTAACTGTTCCAATAAGAAATATGGTACATTCAAGTGAAGATAGTAAAGAAAAGTTGAATGGAGAGACAATTTATAAATGAAGCTTGTTGGGTTCAGGAAAATCAGCAGAGGTAGGTAAGGCACCATGGATTTGGCAGGGAGCTCCCACCACTGTACAGCTGGGTGGTTAAGAGAAGGAAGCAGTTACTCAGGGAGAGAGAAGCTGCAGCTATGGGTGGGACTTTTGGATAGGAGTTGTGAGCTTTGGTAGATAAGTGCATGTATGACCAACTTCAGGCTTATCATGAAAAATGATGGGAAGATAAACATCCTTCATTCTGCCAACTCTCCGCTCTTCTGCTGGTGACTCTCATAAAACCAACCCAACCAGAAACCGAGGCCAAAATAACCTATTGTTCTATCTGAAAAGGTCTGCATTTCAGGGCACAGAATGTGGTGCAGAGGGTGGAGAATGGATATGGAAGAACAGAACAAAATCTGTTGATTTTTGTCCCTTACCATCCACCCTCATCCTTCATCTAGATGAAAAAATGTGTATCCCCAACTTAGGGGGTATGCGATCTTATCAGCTACCATATCATAGCAGTGTCAAGTCAGTTCAGCTAAAACCATACCTGAAACTTAAGGCAGTGATCAAAAACGAGGGAGGGGGAACTAATTCATATAATACATAGCTACTTAGGTCACATTTTTGTAGGTGTGCCAAAGGCCTTCTTTAAAAAGCAAAACTCCATTCTTCCAAACCCATTTTATATTCTTCTTATGCTCTGCTTCTTAGCAACGTATTTGGGCAAGTTGTGACCCAACATTTTATTCCTATATGATATGAGTCTTTGCTGCTCCCTATTTTATTGGGTCACTGCAGATCTCCATTAACAAAGACTATAGTACAAGAGAGCCTAAGAGAAATCCCAGTGAATACTCTGGTTCCAGACATAGTCTCCTTGTACCTATTATATAAATTCGACTCCAATATCATTTTAATGACTCAAATAAATTTCCATGGCCATTGACCTCCTTCTCTGCTTATTTATTGGTTCACTGGCACAAAGAGCCACAAATTGTTAATAGGCAGTGTCAACTTTGAAATTAATAAAATAATAGCTTGGTCCCTGGTGGAAACAATTCCTTCCTTATACAGTAGGCCCTCCAAAGCAACTGAGCCCCAGATCAGATGGAATGGTAAATTAAAAAGAAGTCCCTTCAGTGGAATCCACTACTGTCTATGGGGGTGGGAGGAGTGAAACCAGCACCATATATTGACTGTTAATTTAAGGTATGTATCACTTTTATAGAATAGCATATCAACCGTACAGCTGTGGTCTCCCAGCTGGATTTTTAAGTGAATATTCACTAGGTCATTTCACCACTCTGTCTGGTGCCTGCTTTCTGATGATGACACACATATAAGTCTTTACCTCATAGGCACGAGCCTTTTACATAACTTTCTTTACCATAAAATCAGTTCTCTGGTCAGAGGCAATGTCATATTGGTATAAA
The DNA here is from genome assembly GCA_030068075.1 of Paguma larvata. Lineage (NCBI taxonomy): Eukaryota > Metazoa > Chordata > Mammalia > Carnivora > Viverridae > Paguma > Paguma larvata. The sequence continues at coordinate 68,628,125 of CM057829.1, read as the reverse complement.
ATGTTTCCATGGAAATAGAAAAGGAATTTTGTAAATTGATGAATGGTAGCACTAGCAGGACTGTTCTGAGCAGTGAAGACAAGTCAGTATCTACTTCTGTAACTCTTTCAGCTTATAAGCTGTCTCCTTCAGGACCAAACCTTGTACTTTTCTATCTGGGCCATTTTGAACTCTCTCTAACTCTGTCTATAGTCCTGAAGCTATGAGGTCCTGAGAATAAACACCATAACTTTGTGAGGCAATTGTAAAATTATCAAAAGGTTTTTTTTTCCTGATGGAAGACTGTTTCTCTCATGTGGGAAAAGTGGGGAAAAAGCTGTTTACCCAGTTAAGAAGAATCTTGGAGTTCAATATTGTCAAACATTTCTGGATATATTTACATACCCTTCTGAAACATGTTAGGTTCCCATTTCTTTCCCTCTAATTATTTTACCGTAAGAGACTTGGCATTGTTCACAAGATTGGTGCTAAAATTATACAGTCAGACCCTGAGCTTGGTCCTCAACCATATCTATCCTTAGGCTGCAAGACCTACAGTAGTCCTTCAAAAATAACAGAGAGATTTTTGTTTTCCCATCCATGTTTTGAATTGGACATTAGGGTTATAGGCTTGTCATTTTCCCTCTGTATGCTTTCTAGGGTCATCGGAAGCAGTCATCCATTCTCACGGTATGTTTTACTAACTGTTGTCACTGTAGCGACTAAATACCGCAGCCAATTTTTCTACCAATGCCTCGACCTCCACTTACACAACATTCCATAAAACTACCTATGATAATCTGAATAGGCATTATGAGGCTTTATGGTCCAGATTAACACTTTCTTATTCTCCGCAGGGCGAGGAAGTTATTCATGTGCTTTTCAAATATGTGATCCAAGCTAAGTTTCTAGACTTTGGTGGAAGAATACAGCCACTTCCAACACAAGACCTAAAAGAAAGGGTCTTGGTCTTTTTTTGAAGTTGCTCTTTCCCTGCCTTCCAAATTCACACTTGTGGTTTTCATTGGTCAGAGTCAAACTGAAGGAATGTGACAAGAAGCCTGTTGAGGTAGCCATGTACTTGGAATATACAGCAGGGTGGAGAAGAGTAAAGTGATTATGAGACAAGACAAAATGTTCAGCATATTTATAGTTTGTTTTAAAACACAATGCAGAATCTTAATCAGAAATGATGTTCCTGGGAATAAAACCTATGTTGTCTGATTATGACAATGTTCTTCCCATTGCCTATACTATATAAATGCACTTTGATTGTTGTTTCCTAGCTCACTGTCACATCTCACTGCAGACTTTTAGTGTAAAATAAGTAGCTACTAAGTAGGATGAGATAAACTAATACTCATCAATATTATAGACCTCTCTAGTTCTCAGCATGCACCATCAAATCCATTTTGTATTTCTTGGCATGCCATATTTAACTTAGGAATATAAATGGAGATAAAAATAAAAGTCAGTGTGAGTAGTTGCTAAAAAAGGAGATGGCATAGGAAAGTAGATGGGTTTCTATTCTCATTAGCACTTTTCTGATCCTTTGAGATTTGGGAATTATTATCCATTTGCAGCTACTAAAATCGTTGAATAATAACTTGTTAAATAAGTAACACATTTTCCCTCTGTAACCCCAGAGTCTGCCAGATGCACCATCTCCCTGAGAAATCTGGATTTGCATCCAGACCACAAGTGGAACTGACGCCTTGGTAGAGAATAGTATGGACACAGTTAAATTTTTAAACATGTTTACCTGACTGTGCTTATCTGTTTGCCCCTTTGTCATGGAGATTCAAGGAATAGCAAGTGACTATTTGCCCACTTGTCTCCCTTCTCTTCCTTCTTCATTTGTTCTCATTAGACAGATGTTTTCATATATTCAAAAATTAAACTTTGATATACTTCTCTGAAATTCTACTTTAGGAGAATATACAAAATATATTACTTCTAGTACACTTCTCAGTTGCGGAAAAAATCTGGATTCTCAATTACCTTGGTAATAGAAGCAACAAAACTATACAAAGTCTTTGTAAATATGATGTTCAGCAAAATTACTTGGGAGTTCTTTGTGAGTTTAAAACATTTAAATTATTAAAAGCTTTCTCAAGGACTTTACTCTTGAATCTACTAATAAACAAAGATGGGTTACAAGTAAATGAGTTACAGCACTATTTTGTGCTTGAATTTAAGACTTTTTTTTTCATGAAGCTAGCCCATTTTATCTCTTGAAGAATTTTTCCCACTTAATGGGGTACCTGACCAGTTAGAACTTCTTGACCCTAGTTCTCATAACCAACTCAACTTTGTGGCATGAGTCTAGTCATTGACTCATGTCAACCCTCCAGAACTTTCACACAGATATCAGGCTAATTCTCGGCCCTGTATCTATGCTGTTGCTGTTATGGTTTCCTCTTCTGCCCACTCATTTGGAATGTATCCATCTTTGTCTTCGTGTGTAACTGACATACCTTCTATCTTTCGAGATGCCTCAATTCCTCCTCCATGAAACCTTTCCCAACTTCTTCAGTCTACATTAATATCACCCATGAAACAATTGCTTTTATACTGTCATTCATACTTCATTTTACACTGGGCTGTTTGCTAGGGGTCTAATTATATAAAGCATGCAATGTAGTACTTTATTAAATAAGAATACAATGCAGTTCCATAAAATTCAAAAATTTAAAAAAACTATCTATAATTCAAGACTTAATTTAGTGTTTCCCAGCCTTCCAAGACCTCAAAAGGGAAACAAATGTTGGCGGCATCACCGCATGTGATTAAGGCTATGAGGATGTCAGGACGCTACACTAAGCATCTCTGAAATGCTCAAACTCTTAGGTCAGCAATTTCCTTCATTATATAATAGAGCATCTAAATCATCAATAAGGCAGCTATAGGGAAATGAGCAGATTATTTTTAAATTACCCTGGGGATTTAGCTAGGGTTTTCTAGACAAGGTAGCTTGGACTATAAAATCCAATTTTCCTCAGAGAAAAGGGTTTTCACCAAGATCATCTTTCCATAGGACCAGTGACTTTGTCTCCATGGCTGGAGTCTGCAAATTTCCATACCCCTTTGGGTCTCCAGGGCATATGAATCCAGGCATTTTGCTCCAACGCTTCCATTCTCATTAGCAAGTCTGCTTTCCTCCCTAGACCTTTAAAAAGAGGAAAGGAGAGGTGTCTCTCCGCTGGAATAGACACTCACACTACAGGACCCACAGCACTCTGGCCCCAGAGCACAGCTCTGAGGGATAATGGGGGCATTATGAATCATGTACCTGTGTCCTTCTTGCTCTGGCTAACCTTAGGCCTTTGGAAAATTTCCAAATGAGGTCTACTCCTAAACTTTGGTGTATGGCTTTGTGGCATTTGTCTTAAATTCTAGTGCAGGATAGAAAATCTAAAAAGGACCCACCTTTCCTGGCAGAGTAAAGAATAATGTTAAATGCAGAGGTTTCAAGGTCTTAAAATATGGTTAAAGCAGGGGAGAATCCTACAAATATCTTAGATCTGTATGATAAAATGCTTTGTAAGGATACTGAACCTCAAAAGAAACTCATGAGGAAGTAGAACAAATAATCACCTATCCCCAGCCCTGGACACCACAATCTGCTCAGAGAATGCACATGCACAGGTCACTACACTGCTGTAATCTCCGTAAACTTCCCTTCTCCCTTCGGAAAATAAGTCTTTGTTTCTTGACTTGATACACGATAATTTTCATGATCTGTCTGTCCACTGCCTATCTTTCAAGTGTCATTTGCCTTCACATTTCAGTTATTCTTTAGCAGAAAAAGAGCATCCATGGCTCCTAATACTTGCCATGCTTTTTCATGTTCCTGTCTCCTTGAAGGCTTTTCCTTCTGCCATAGCTACTTCTCATGTCAATGCCCTGACTCTAATTTAAAAATACCAATTTATCAAAGGCAATTCAAGGCCTCCCTTGTAAAACTTTCCCTACTTTCAATCCTAGAGGCATTCACTTCTCTACCGTATTTGTATTTTGGTGCATACATGTATTTTTACTCACCATTATATATGTGTGTGTGTGTGTGTGTGTGTGTGTGTGTGTGTGTGTGTGTATTTTTTCCTACTGTTTGCTGTATACTTTGGAGTTTATTTCTTTTTTTTAATAGTTTATTTTCAAATTGGTTTACATATAACACCCAGTGTTCATCCCAACATGTGCCCTTTTTAATGCCCGTCACCCCCTCTTCCCCCTCCCTCACCTCCCTCACCCACAGTTTGTTCTTAGTCTTTGAGAGTCTCTTATGTTTTATCTCCCTCCCTCTCTGTGTCTTTTTATCCTTTCCCCTCTTCCCTCCTCCATGGTTTTTGCTAGAGCTGTGGGTTATCGTTAAGCTGGAGTTTATTCCTTTATATCCCTTGCATCTGGCATGGGGCCTGCTCTGTTGTGAATTCTCAGTAATGACCACTAGTGACATTGAATTATATCACTATTTTTTTTGAAGGATAAAATGGAAACTCTACTTGACCTTTTTCACAGCTTATAAAAGTCATAGTCAGTACTTGAAAATGTCTTTAACCCTAAGCTCAAAGTTCTTCCTACCACTACAACTACCACAAAAACTGTAATGATAATAATATAAGTGTTTTTTAAAGATGTTACTTTTAAAAGTAGGAGAAAAACCAAATGGCTAGACAACTGTTTCCATATTCACTTGATTCAGTCAACTTAACAGATTTAACATTGAAATGTTGTCAAAATGTAGCTTGGTGAAACTATTATTATTTGATGACAAACAGCAGTGTTATTGACATCTGGGTACAATTACCATACCCGTGCTGTTGTAAACTAATTTTTCACATAATTCTGCTTTCGTAAAATCAGATCACTTAATGAGGGAATTCCAGAAAACCTAAATGTACGTTTCCTTTTTTTAATAAAAAGAGGATGTTTACATTATTATATCCTCTAAGATATTATCTTCCAAATTATTTTCCTATTTAGTTGAAAAACACTCTCTAGTTTAAATAAGTTTGGGAATTACTATATACTTTGTCATCTTATATAGATTTATCAAACATATTTAGCAAACAAACAAATATACAAGAAAACCCCACAAACTCTGAAGGGAAATTATTAATTTGGCTTAATCTAGCATTTCTCAAACATTTGTCCACTGAACCCACCCTAGAATAACACCAAATAAAATCTTATTGATATTACTGAAAAACGCTTTGTTAAACACTGCTCAGGGAGCCTACTACTTAAAAAAATATAACAACAGTAAATCATAGATCACTGATTAGTAAGAATTAAATGTTTCTGCCAAATTATTACTGAGACACTGATTCTAAAATTCTGAAGTCAAATAGAATGAGTCTATATCGCAAATAAGGTGAGCCATTTCTAATAAGAAATACTTTTCCTTTGCTCTGGATCTTAACAAGAGTGGTCTGAGAAACAGGTCCTTTCCTTTTGCTTCAAGGAAAGCTAAGGGCCTGGGGTTCAGATTTAGTCTGAGTTGAGAAAGGAAGGAAAGAAGGAAGGGAGGCAGGAAGGAAGGAAGGCAGGGAGGGAGAAAGGGAGGAAGACAGAAGAGAAAAATCAATCTCTGGGTATTTTTCAGTTGCAAGGTCAGATTCAAGGTGTAACTGAAGTGTGTTTTAGGGGAGGGCCTTCTAAGAATTTCAGGACAGGTTGAAGTCAAGTCTTACAGGGTGAAATTAAGGGTAAGAACTGGATCAAAAGCAAAAGGGACTTGCTGGAGAAGTACAGATGGCTTCCTAGATGAGACGGGGTACCTGGAGGGATGCAATCTCTGAGCCCCTCGGCTACTTCCCTGAGTTGTGGAGACCTGACTAGGTACAACGGCTATGATGAAGGACAGGAACCTGGGACTAATTAATACAAAACTCTATTGACTTGATTGAAATGTATCAATTGCACTGATGAGAGTACAGTTGGTCATTCTGATTTCTCCAGGACAGGAATGAGTGTTTGTGCAATTGTGTGTAGTCTGCTGTGCTACACTTTACTGCAAAAAGCATAGTTGGAGCTGCAGCAACTGGATTAACACATTTAGTGTGCAAGTTTTTCCCTAATAGCTTCAAATCTAGGGCAACCTAAATTTAATTCAGTGAGGGTGGAAACCAAATACTTAAAGTGTTTTTCACATAATCAAAACCTAAAATCAGTGAAACTATTTTACAGGGCTGAGGTCTGTTTAGAAAGCACCATGGATAAAAGTTTATTTATTGTTATAAAAAAATGAAAATATAGTCAGTCAAATAAAAGCTACCTTATCTTATATATAGATATAGATATATCTTATATCTATACACACACACACACACACACACACATAGTAAAAAGGTGCGTGTGTGTGTATACACACATGTATATATATGGTAAGTATATGTGGTAAATATATATGTATATAATTTTTTTAAGTTTTTAAATTTATTTTGAGAGAGAGAAAGAGAGAGGGAGAGAGAGAGAGGCAGGTAGAGGCAGAGAGTGAGGGAGACAGAGAATCCCAAGCAAGCTCCACACTGTGAGTGCAGGAGCCTTGAGGTGGGACTTGAACTCATAAACTCGGAGACCATGACCTGAGCCCTGAGCCAAAATCAAGAGTTGAATGCTTAACCCACTGAGCCTTACAGATACCCCAGGGTATATGTATATAAGTATATCCAGAGTATATATATATATATATATATATATATATACCCTCTCAGCCAAGAGTATTTTGAACAAATCCATAGAGCATTGATACATACTCAACACCTGCAGAATTCCTAAACATTAAAATTTAACGTTTTAGTTAAAAACATATATTGAAAGCTATGTTATCATATTGATGAGTTGATATACTGAGTTACAGAAAAATAATTTTACATTTCCCAATAGAATGTTCTGGAATAAAATCAAATTTACTGAATGGCAAGTGTGTGTGTTCCATAAGGAATGATATCATTGGCTTCCCAGTGGCAGTATAAGAAATAATTCCACTTTGGATGCCATTTTTTAAAGAAGAAGCTTACCTGTTATAGCCAAAAAGGGTAGCAGACCAGGGTGTAGAGTTAGGTTGATCTGGTTTAAGTTCCTCTTTAAAATCCCTGAAGTGGGGGCTCCAGGGTGGCTCAGTTGGTTAAGCATCTGACAGCATAGAGCCTGCTTTGGATCCTCTTTCTCCTCTCTTTGTCCCTCCCCTGTTTATGCCCTTTCTCTTTCTCTCCCTCTCTCTCTCTCTCAAAAAGAAAAATACTACTACTAATAATAATAATAAAATCCCTGAATCATATGGATTACTATCTGATGTCTCTCTTATTCAAACATTTTTATAGAGACCTGAGATAATAGTCCGAAAACACCTAAATAGAGCATGATAAGAAAATTTGTAAGGGCTGTTACAATCGTGGATAAGGTAGCAAGGATTGACCTTATTGAAAAGGGGACATTTGAACAGAGGTAGAAAGGAGATGAAGAAGGTAACCAAATGGTACCTGGGGGGAAAAGAATTTCAGGTGGAGGAAATAGCTCTTACACAGTTCCTAAGGTGGGAGTATAGTTCACATATTGAGGAAGAAAAAGAACACCAGTGTGGCTGGAACAGAGGGAACAAAGAAGAAAGTAGGTAGAGATGCAACTAGAAAGTAAAGGAGGTGAGGGTAGAGATCATGTCAGGCCATATAAACCATTATCAGGACTTTGACTTATACCCTGAGAGAGATGGAGTATCAATGGTTTTGAACTAAGGAGCACCTGAGATTTAAAAGGATCCATCGGATATTGTGGGAAGAACAGAATGTAAAGGTCAGGAATGGAAGCAGAGGGATCAGTTGGAAGGCTACTGCAGTAATTCAGGTAAGAGATGATGGCAACTTGAAACAGGGTAGTAGCTGTGAACATGGTGAGAAATGGTTACATTCAGGATATATTTTTGAAGATAGAGCCAAAATAATTTCCTAAGAGATGGAATAAAAGGCGTGGGAGAAAAAAATCATCAAGGATAGTTCCAAGATTTGTGGTCCAAGCAACTGGAACAATATTACTTCATGGTAAACTTACCATCTACCTAGATTCCCAGTTAATATACTATCCAATTAAGGCGGATGTACTTTGAAGACAATAAGCATGATTTGCTTCTGTTCAAATTTGTATCAACTCAGAACACCTGATTTTAGAATATTCTCCCTGCAGTTGTATAATCTTTTGAGTAAGTCCCACAAAAACACCCAAAGCCATCATCCATAGCAACTAGAAAAATGACCTTCTTGCATTCCATCGTAACATGTGTGACTACAGTGTCGGTTTGGATATTTACCAGAACCCATTTGCAGTAGGACTGGACTGAAGACATTATTTAGGAATGGCTAGAGCGGTCTCTCTGCTCTGGTTAGTGTCCAGAGGCAGAAAATTCTAAGAGCCAAACGTGGGTCTTGGAATGAGGCTCAGCTAAGTTTGAATTCTAGCTCTGGCCCTTATGAAGTTATCTTTAGGCTCTCATTTGTGAAAGCTATTACTTACTTCCTTATTTTTTTGTTTGTTTGATTGGTTTTACTTAGATTTAATGAAATACATATAGAGTTCTCATATTCCGGTTTTTATTTTCTCCTCACACTGCTGACTTCTAACTAGTATTGATACTTTGTACCAAGCTTCTGAGTCTACCACAAAACTCATCAAAGCCAGCATCCTTTGATATTCCACCCGTCCTCTCTTGGTTATGTTTTGTTAATTACAGAAATGTTTCCTGCCTGGATTGGGTCAAAATCTCTTTCTTTAAAAATAGGCTTTCTGCTTCTATTACCTTACATTTCTAGTTTTACTGCCCTTTTGATTTACATAATTGTTTATATCTGGTGAGTGGCACATAGCAAGAACTCAACAAACGTTACCTATTATTACAATAGCAATATTATATTTAGACAAATAATCTTATGCATGCCTATAAGTGGGTGAAACGTTTTTCTACCAAGGAAAAGTGTTTTTTTTTTGTGTGTGTGTGATATTATGCAGGAAATGTAATTCTAATTATACCTATGGCTGAACTGAATACCTCCCTTTACTTAGGCATCCTGCCTCCTGTCATTGTGTCCTGTCTTCATTTGGAAATGTCCTTGTTGCCAATCAAAACTAAATTTGCTGATACAGCCTTGGATTTGCTGCTCATATGTTTTGTGATCTCTTCATATGCTCCACACAGTTGTGAATCTGAGAGTTGTTCAAGTGAATGAAATAAAAATGATGAGGATTGGGTAAAGTTAACAGAAGAATTGAGCATGAGAATGGGATCAGGGTTCTGTGTATAAGAAGGGGTTGTAACAGGTACGAAAAAGATCAACTCAGACTTTCCATTTTGTGTTTTAGTGTAAAGTGTCAATTTACTGAGAAAAATATTTTATTGTATTTTGATTGACAAATCAATCCTGTTCACAATGAAACTCACATAGTAAATTTTAAATTAAATGCTAATTTCAAAAGCACTGATTGATAATTATTTCCCTAAAAGAGAAAAATACTTTTTTAAAAAATAAAAAAAGTTGACTTTATGCCCTTTTTGAAATTGGAATAACCTTTAGCACTCTTAACTGTCCACCCGGACCTAGGGTTTCCCCAGTTTCAACAAGTTACTGTTTAATGTCTTCCTTACATACCTTTCAGGTCAGATTCTGATGTGAGTTAACTTTAAATTTGCATAAATGTGGAGTTTCCCAGAGAAAGTAAACTCCATCCGGTGATTGAGAAAGTTAATTCATCAGCCTCAAAAAGAGAACAAGAATTCTTGATTCAGCATTATTGCCGAATGCATTCACATTCTATGTATATATTTTTCAGTGAATGAAGATGAGGATATAGTTCTGTGTGGAGGCCTGGAAAGTTCCAGCCTTCAGCCTCTTGCAGAGTCTTTAATCTAGCTTTGTATTTCACTTCTGTTTCCCTACTGCTAAGACAAAGATGCTGTTGCATGTCTTGCAGAAATGTTATAAGAATCTCTCTTTAATGATTATTTAAACATTTAGAAAATATGCCCCTTTGTTGGTATACAAGAGTCAAGTAAGATGACAAATGTTTTGCATTATGCAAACTCTCTCCCAAAATAGAGATTCCCGAATACATATCTGAGACATTTATTTGGACCGTGGTGACTCACACGATACTAAGGAAACTTTTATCCAGTGATTCAAAGTTTTGGAATAATTTTAAACAGAAGATATAATTACTTAGTAGGCATATTTCTCAAAATTATAAATGCACTTTTGTTTATATCATCAGGGGAAAGAAAATTAGGTGTTCTATGTCATTCCTTCCTAGACAATGTAGGGGGAGGTAGGTAGATATTAATACTTTTATAAATCAAAGCAGATTAATTAGGACTTTATTTTTGAGTACCTGAAAGTACAACTAAATTTCAGTGGCTGGTCAATCTCAATCTGTGGTTTTGTTAATTTTGTTTTCTGTTATGATTTTTAAATGTGTATTTTCCACATAGGTCCTTTTAGAGACGGCAAGCAAGAGAAAGCTCACCCGATAATAAAATACATTTTACCTTCCCCAAAGTAAACAACCATTTTCATCAAAATGCTTGTGAGAGGACTGCACCTACTTTTCCCCACTAAATATTTAAGCAAAAGGTAGTAGATTTATCATTATCAGTATCCATCTTATCTCCCTGGCCATATTCATTGTTGGTCATCTAACATTGGGTTGATCCAATCCAAGAATTCCCTAGAAGTACACTTTCACACAGCACATGAAGAGGCTGCTGCGAAGAACATTTGATATGAGAATGCAAACGGCATGGTTTGCTTGCAAGAGTTCTCATAAAACAAAGTGAGCAAGAGCTGCCTCACCCTCACCCCTGAAGAAATGAACACATGACAATGTGAATCCTACCTTCAGCATGAATAATGTATTCATTGATTGTAACCAAGTAAATTCATCCCCCCTTTCTCCTTTTAATGTCCCCTTTGCTGTAAAGTTAAAAGGTCATTTAACTGAGGAGTTCCACAGAAAACTAAATCATATTTGGCTGAATAAATTGCACTTGAGATGTTACCAGTATCCAGGTAATTCAATTTTGTTTCCCAGGCTTTCCCAGTTCAGAGTGATTATCTAACTAGCAGTTTTCATAAAACCTAAACTTCTGCAGGGCACATCTGGAGTAAGCAGAAACAACAGGAAGAAAAACCCAGTGTCCCCCTTTGCTGTCCCTGCTGCCACCCTTAACAAGGGCTGTTCATATATCAGTTTTATGGATTGAAATTTTTGTGAGTTTCATTTGAAGAAGTAATTCTGCTACTTCACAAATTATGAAAGCTACCTCGCTAAACTCTTGAAATTCTGTACTCAGTAATTCTGATATTTGCCAGAATCCAAAGGCAGAAACTGCCAACCTTGTTGACAATCCATTGAGGGCCTCGATAGAACAAAAAAGTAAAAGTTTGAATTCACTTTCTGCCTGACTCTACTGAGATCTTGACCTTCTCCTCCCTTCAGTGCTCCTGGTTCTCAAGCCTCCAGGTGGGTCTAGAATCTCTGTCAGAGGCACTCATTCTCTCAGACCCTTGGACTACATCCCTGGCTTTCTTAGGTTTCCAGCTGAAGAAGGTCAATTGTGGGACTTCCTGCCCTCCATAGTTATGTGAGTTAATTCCCAGTAATAAATCATAGATAGATAGATAGATGATAGATAGATAGATAGATAGATAGATAGATAGATAGATAGATAGATAGATAGATAGATGATAGATGATGATGATGATAGATATAGATAGATAGATAGATAGATAGATAGATAGATAGATAGATAGATGATAGATGATAGATAGATAGATAATAGATAGATAGATGATAGATGATGATGATGATGATGATAGATAGATAGATAGATGGATAGATGATAGATAATAGATAGATACCACCTACCATAATTCAACCACTTAAGTGGAAGTATTCATAATGTAATTTTCATGTTTGTAAATCTCAGAAGGAACATTATTCCTCAAATAAAATAAATATTTGTTTTAATGCACTTATGGGAAAAAAGGAAACTAAGATTGACTTTTACCATTTCAGAAAAGTTCTAATAGGTTTCAAAAATGTTGACTTTTTTAATTGAGTGGATTGAAAGCGCAACTATGAATATTGAGAGAGAGATGGCTTATTTCCTATCCTGTCTGCCTTTCCTCCCACCTACCCAAGAGATTGGTCTAGTTTCAGTCTGTTAGTGCAGCTGTTCAGCTGGCAGAGTACTTCAGCATACAGATGGGCATCTGGAGCCCAAACCAGGCATCTTCTAAATTGCCACCAGTAAATGCTTCCTTTTTGCAGCCAAACTCTTAAACAACTCAACTCGCACAACTCCTTCATTCTCATCTGTCTTGGTCATTGAGTTGGCTACAATACACCTGTTACATCATCTTATATTACTCCTATACTTTGCCTTCTCAATTACAACCTCAGCTGCCACTTCACATTAGTTGTACATTCCTGTTCTATGGCCATATCCTCCAAATACACTTTGCCTGCTTGACAAAATTTCTAGTATTCTCCTATGCCACTCTGTTCTCCCAGGTGGAACTGGAGTCAAACTATCAACATTTGCAATGAGATGAACCATCCTGGAAGTGTATTACTCTAATCAGACATGTAGGTTATCTTTAGCTCTAAACCAAGTGTGCACAAAAGTCATCTGTCCCCAAAGATGTTAAACCAAAGTTTAAACCAAAATCTTCCTCCTTCTAGTCATAGTCCCTCCCCTTCATGCTACCCTGTAGGGAAAAGGAGTAAGATTAAAAAAATAAAGAATAATGGTTGGCCAACTAAATTGCTTATCTACTCTAAAGTATATAATACCTACTCTGCTATAGAAGACAGTTGCAAGTGGAAGGAGTGTTCTATGTTGCCAGATCTTTCTATTTTTGAAGAGAATTCTGATATTTATATGTGAAATACCGTAATGTTATAATGTTTGCAAGTAAGATTTTTTAAATCTCACCGCAAGTGAATACAAAAAGACACACCCAGGTGAGCCAAGTTTAAGCAGTGGACTACCAGTTTGATGCCTCTATATTAGGGGTTAACCTAGGGGAAAAATCTGTTTTCTAGAATCCCAGAGGATATTTAAGCTTCCATGACTGAGTTTTGGGTTTTACGTTCAGTGCGAAAATATCGGAGAATGGGAAGAATTATCTTTGTTTAGGCTGGTGTTTGAACTTAGTCCTCTTCGGATTTACCATCAGTTTATGTTGACAATCCTTGGAATGCTGTTTGCAACATTAATGTTTCATATGAGTTTGAAAAATGATCCATTTCTGGTTGCTAGATTTTAGCCACTAATATTATTGTTTTCTGGTATAACTCATTTTGTGCCTGAATCTTAACTCTTTTTGCTAAGCCCTTGAAGATGTGACAGTAGTACAAATGAGGTCGTTATGATGCATTAGGGATTCCAAGCCTCTGTAGTGAGAAAAATGCCCAGAAACAAAGGAGCAGATATAAAGGAAGCAATACATACTCACTGGTTTCACAGACTCATTGACGTTTCTTTACTACACAAAGGAGAGAGTCAAGACTTCTGAGTCCAAATATATTCAAAATCAAACTGTTATACTTAAGGCATAATGCAACCACTGATGTAATTCATGAAAAAGACCTTGGGGAAATTCACTGATTGGCAGGTGTAAGAATTTTCAATGGGTCTCCTATTTTATGTAGTTCAAAAAAGAAAGACCTGAATGTTGCTAAATAAAAGCCTAATGTTAGACAATTATGGGATGTTTTAAGTATGCGGTGAATTACAATAAGCAAAGTCATAGGCCACTTTTACTAGTTTGTAAATAATTTAAGAAAGGCTTTATTCTTTGGGCTGTTATGACCTTAAAAAAATCTTTGGAGAAAGATTTTAGCTTATGGTCCATGCCTTTGAGGCATTTTTATGTTACCTCCTTATGGTTGTGGTTCATGGGGACTTATGATTCAGAAAGATCCCTGCCATCTTCTGCTAAGACAAGACTTCGATTAAAAGAGTAGAAATCTTCTTAGCAATTATTCTTTCAAAGCTTCTTATTAAAATTCTCACTTTTGAAATTTCAGAGGAATCTGTGTTCAAATCAAGTCTTCCATTTCCCTATTTTGAATAATTATGCTGAAGATCTGGAGTGCATGAGAACACTACCCATACGTTAAAACCTGGACCTGCACGTAAGCACATAATTTCCACAAAGTAAATGCAGTTCACATTACGGTTTCCAGATTTTTGTAATGACAACAAAACAAAATGTTCCTCCATCCTTACTTCCAAAACACACATTTTGGATGACAGTCAAAATTAAGATAAAGGCTAGGGTGTAGTAGCATTATAGAATTATGTCATGGGGGAAAGACATCAGTCACATTCAGTCAATATGTCTAAGTTCAATATTCTAAGCAGTCTCAGGAAGGCACTAAACTTTAGAAAACAGACAGGCCAAGTAAAATTTGTTTCCCTAAGTGGAGAAAGATTCAGAAACCATGTTCTTTTATAGAGGGTTCCAGCAGTGAGTCAGTGAGGGGAAAGAAGTTTTCAGAGAACTTCACAGCAATCTTCAAGTACTGATGTGCTGCTGTGTGAAAGACTTGCTGGTTTATGAATTGTTTTGGCAAGCGGAACTAGTACCAAAGAGTACCAGGAGACATATTTTGACTTCTATAAGGACAATCTTTCAAAGAATTTAAAACAACCAACAGTAAAATGAACCATTTTATGAAGTAGGGATATCCACATTTCAAAATGTCCTGGGATACTGGACAGCTATCTGGATTACAAGTACAATTCCTTCAAAAGGTCCAAGGTACAATGCCTTCCTCTTCTAACTTACTGAAATTATTCATCCAAGGTCATGTTTATTAATTTCTAGTCTTTCTGCATTCTTTCAGAAGAGAGATATTATTTTTTATTGTCATATCTAGTAACTTTACAAACACTAATTTCTTGAATTAGGATGATTCGCAATTCATTAAATATGTATTTCATTACTTTTCACAATCTATTATTGGAATTTTGCTATTTACCAGGTACCAGGCCCAGTGGATTTGTAGACAGGATGAACAATGTCCTCACATACAGGCAGGGTATTTTCAGTGATTTCTGATCCCTTCTAAGGTATACAAATTCCAAACTGACTTATCTGGTTCTTTAGGCAAGTATTTAAATTGCTTTTCTTTATCGTGATGTTTTTGCAGATTTCTACTGAAAGAATGTCTAAATTCTAAAAATGCCTAATTCTTGAATACTGTGTAGTTGCCACAACTATAGCCAACTGAAGGAGAGATGATAAAAGTCACATTATATTTGCTCTTTTCTTCTAAAGATTTTTTGAGAGAGAGAAAGAGAGAGAACCAGTAGGGGAGGGGCAAAGAGAGAGGGGGACACAGGATCCTAAGCAGACTGCATGCTGAGAGCAGCGACCCAGATATGGGGCTTGAACTAGTGAACCCTGAGATCATAACCTGAGCCAAAGTCAGATGCTTAAATGACTGAGCCACCCAGGTGCACCTTGACTAGTTCTTTTAATGCATACTAAGTATATAACTATGTAACTTTGTAAAGGCAGCATTATTTGTAGAGAAAGTAGATCCTCATGCTCTATCCACCTCATCATGGTGATAATCCTAATGAGTTCTTTTGGGGAGATAAACCTGTTCCTTTTATCACAGAGTAGCAGGTCTCTTTATATCTCTTTGGCCATCCTTGGGTGTTCTGGGATGACTTGACAGTCCTGACTCTGCAGCCCTGACAGACTGGTGCACCAGGTTACAACAGTAAACCTACCAGATGAGTGCATTTTGCCACGGAATCTTTCATACTCATGCCTTCTACTAACTTAAGGCTTTTATAGCTAGTTCAAGGCATTCCTAGCACATCCCTGGATTTGTTCAGTTTGTTGGGTTGAATCAGAAGCTAATAGTACGTATTTCTGGAGTCTGATGGTTCCTCTCAGAGCCAGATTTCAGACATGTCTAAAGTTCTAATCTCTCAACTGAGCAGTTATTTATCAATACAGTGTGTTTATTTTGGAATACTATTTAATTAATTAAATAATCCAAGTATTTGGTTATGAAAGATTCTACCAAACACATAATGGGCATATCAATTTAAATGCTGATGATGTTTCAAATCACCATGTCAGGTTGAGCAGCTCAAGACTTAGGCAGTCAGTGTTTTCTTTTCCCACTTTTCAAATTAAGTCCCTTTCTAAAACACTGCTTTGCTTATAAATACATTCCCATCTGTGCACACGTTCCTTATGAAACAAGTGTCATGTCAGAGAGGGACTACTGTTCTGAGTTTACCTGGATCCCTCTTCTCTCAAGATCTGAAGATATTACTCAATGTGCCCATATTTTCCTCATCCCCCGAGATGTTTTACACTGGAAGTAGCTACTTCATTTTTAAGCCATTCATTAATATTTACAGATATTTTTAATCTTTGCACTTATAAATGTTCAGTGTTTACATTTGCCATTTGGTTTACATGTAAATACCATATACTAAGAATTCTCATAAGTCTCCCAGACATATTGCTTTGCCAAAGTATGACATCTGCACCAGAAATATTAGCAGCACCTGAGAGCTTGTTAAACATGGCAGAATATCAAGGCCAATCCCTACTGTATCAGTCGGGGTCCAGTAAGCAGAAAAAAGACACACCTTTCACTTAAACAGATAGAATTTAATATTAATAAATAACTAGAATTGAAGTTTTTGCATCAATAACTTGAAAAAACAAAAAGAAAACACAAAGGTATTATGGAGGCATCTCTGACTCTCGGGGCTGGTTGGAATCATTAAATATTGGGATCATGGAGAAGCTCCATGGAGCTGAAATCCAGACCAATTAAGATGGGGTGCTGGTCAGCCGATACTGGTGACCGTGACAAAAAGGAGGGGCCACATTGTACCCATAGTCCTGAGGAGAGGCAACTAGGCAGCAGGTGTTGGCATCTCGGCTGGGACGAGGGGCGCTTTGAACCTGAAAATCACATCTCTGAATGAGAACTCTATGGACCCGTGCTGGTGCTGGTTTCCTGTGGTGAAGTGAGCTGACTCAACAAATGTTAGAAAATCTAAACTGAATTCATCTGCTGCTCCACGAAGGAAGTACTGCTGTCGGTGTGAAATGGTATCATTAAATTGACCTTCATGGGAGCACGAAGGAGTCAAGAAGCCCAAAGGAAGCAGAAAAGAAGTTCTTTTTCTTTCATCCTTGTGGTCTATGTGTTGCATTCTACTGGCAGAGCCTAACATAGACCAACCTGGGAAATACAGAGTACAGAAGAGTGAATTGAGAGTGCAGACAACAGATCACCGATAGACTAAGAATCTGTATTTTAATGAGACCGACCTTCTCATTCCCTGTGCCCCAAGACTCACGAGCACATTCAAACACGAGAAGCTCCTATTGAGTGGATGTCCTAAGTGTTTAAATATCTTATTTGGAATGTATAATTAGAATTATTTCCCACAGATTCACAATTGCTCTAACCCACTGCTGCTTGTCCTTAACCATTTATCTTAAGCAACATTAATTTTCAGTAAACATTAGCCTTAGTTTCCATTTTTAAAACAGAATAGCTCATAAAAGATTATCTGTCTATGACATCATATAACAAATTCACAAGGATCGGGTTTATCCAGATAGCCAGATATCTTTATAATAGTAGTAGCTTCTAACTTGTGGTCTCTGAATCCTTGAAGATTTCAGGTGTAATTTCATGTGCACGTATGTGGAACTCTGGTATAAGAACAAGAATATTCTGCAGGTCGATATTTAGGTTGTATTTTTGGTTTCATCCGTGACTTGTTTATCCTTTGGGGTAAATTCCTTAAATGTGCTACCACATAAATGGAGAAAGTGTGACTTACTGCTCTTTATCTTGGAGGCTGTGCAAAGATCACCTGGGCTTTAAAGTTATGCAGGCTTCTTGAGAGAAATAATACACGTATAAAAGTAAAGTACAGCTGTAAAGAAGCAGTACTTGTTTTGAGCAAAAAGTCCAGACTTTATTTCCTAAGCTCGAAACTGTTATCCCGGGAAAGTGTAATGTTTGAATATTCCTAACTAGAACTGCTCCCTGGGATTACTTTAGGAATCCGTTTTAGTTTCAGAGACAAATTTATCTGAACATTCTCAGTTGTAATGCATTTCTTTTGAGAGGAATTTATTTAAGAAATGGACCCTTTTATCCCTCAGATCTAAATCCTCAGCCATTAGACTTTTTAGTGTAAATTTAGTGTACATTGCTAGTTTTTGGGTCAAGCCAGGACTGCGCAAGTCAATAACTGAGTTTGTGGTCTCAGCAGCTGAGGATTCTATTTAGCTCCAGTGAACCACCAAATGCCGTGCCTCTCCAGGATGCAATAGCTCTAGAGATCTTTGCAGCTGCAGCTGACCTACTCAGAAGAGATGACATTTGGCCAGCGAAGGCCATGTGTCTGGGAATAGTTTCGGTTGGAAGAAGGACAATTAGATTGAAATATTGAAACACTCTCCCAGAGACTTGTACTAGATCCACATGGCAAAGGCAGCACAGTGGCTGGGAGCTCCAGAAGCGAAGGGCCCTTCCCGGTGCATTCTCTGGTCCACACAAAGCCTAGAACACCAGTGAGATCATTTTGAAATGCAATGGTCAACCAATGGTGCAAATATGCTGAAAGAACACAAACATAAACATTTTGAATTGTAAGATTTAGAAATGTAAGATAGAGATCCTTACCTGATGCCTTAAAGGACTTATTATGTATTCGTGTTTATTCGATAAAGATGCTCTGAGCCACTTGTCACCAGGCTCACGAT
Organism: Paguma larvata; assembly: GCA_030068075.1. Lineage (NCBI taxonomy): Eukaryota > Metazoa > Chordata > Mammalia > Carnivora > Viverridae > Paguma > Paguma larvata. Next base: position 68,609,322 of record CM057829.1, on the reverse strand, counting down.
GAATTATGTGACAGAACATTTCCCATTTTGTTTAAATATATAATACAACAATAAGAATTTTAAAATAGCTATCATAATTGTTGTCTTCATTATTATCTTTCATGGAAAAAAGGGCTCTTTTCAGAATGGCCTTAGGCAACATCATGAAATAAGCTTACTATTCCTTTTCCTTTCCCTCTCCTCAAAGAATAAATTTAGTGACATGAAATTGTGCGAGAGACGATACAAAGACTACTGAGAAGGTATTGTGTGCCAAGCACTCTGCTTTAAGGGTATTCCACCTCTAATCCTCATCTAACCCTCCATGATTCACACTGTGTTTTCTGCATTTTACAGGTGAAGGACAGTTTAAGCAACTTGCCCAAAGTCTCTAAGACAGGCAGCTGTGAGCCAGACAGTGTGACTTCAGAGTCAACATGCACAAGCACTAGCACATGTAGAAAAATGCCCCTGCATAAAGTCCGTTGCTTTTTTAAGAGATTTTGTTCAAAGGAATCTCCTAGAAAATAGCCTAAATGATTTCATTCAGAAGAATTCATGACCTGAGTGTGAACTGAGTCGGGAACTGTTTGGACTGGGAGAAGCCTCCCTGATGTTCCTGGAGCAGAATCCCTTGGGAGCTAGCCCCTTTCCCCTAATTCAGGGTCACAACCCACCCGGGACCATGGAAAAGGAAGCAGGCAGCTAGTCTGATATCTGATGGACTTGTAACCTCCTTTTCCCATGTGGTCTGTTAAAGTTTCACTTTTTGCAGCCCTTGCTATGCACTGGACTCTGAATATGTGTGTGCTCTGTGTAAAGTTCTCGCAATTTCCTCCTCCACCTTCCAGAAAGAGTGAATTGCTCCCAGTTAGCTGTTAAACATACAGAACCAACTGAATGCAGCTGGGAAAAAATGCCTTGTGCCACAGCCCCTGTTTGTATCCTTTTATATCAGGATGGCCTCACGGCATAAGTCTAGATCTAACTTGAAGTGTCACACAGGAAATGGTGAGAAGCTCAATTTGTCCTATGTGTTCTGTGTTCCTAGCTTTTCTTTCATTATTTATTTCTTATTTTGTTGATTTCAAGCATTTATTTATGTTTTAAATAAAAATTGTGCATATTTAAGGTATATACGATGATTCGATATACATATATGACACATAATTAAACGATTACTATAGTCAACCTAATTAACATATCTTCTCCTCACATAGTTACCACTTTTTGTGTGAGGAGCACCGCTAAAATCTACTTTCTTAGCAAATTTCCAGCATTCAATACATAATCGTTAACTGTAGACTTCATGATGTACATTAGATCTCTAGGTTTATTTATCCTACATAATTGCAATTTAATACACTTTGAGCAACGTCTTCCCATTTCTCCCATCCCCCCCCCAATCCCTAACCCTGGCAACTACCTTTCTACTCTCTACTTCTATGTATTCAATTTTATTTGATTCCACACATAAGCGAAATTGTAGGGTTTTTTTTTTTCTTCTGTGCCTGGTTTTTTATACTTAGTATATTGTCTTCCAGGCTTATTTATGCTGTTGCAAAGGGAAAGATTTCTTCTTTTTTAAGGTTCAATAATATTCCATTTTTACTTTCCGAATATCTGTATTTTTTTTTCATTTATTTTATTATAGCCCTCCTAGTATGTGTATATCTTCCTTCGAGGAATGTCAATTTAAGTCCTTTGCCCACTTTTTAAATTGAGTTGTTTGTCTTTTTGTTGTTGAGTTGTAAGAGTTCTTCATGTATTCTAGATACTAAACTTTTATTGAATATACAATTTGCAAACATTTCCTCCCGTTCTGTAGGTTGTATTTTCACTTTTTCTTGATACTCTTCTTTAGTATGCAAATTTTAAATTTTTTTATGAAATCCAATTTATCTATTTTATCTTTCATTCTTTGTGCTTTTCGTGTTAAATAAGAATCCAGTACAAAATCAGAGGTCATGAAGATTTACCCCATGTTTTCTTCTAGGAGTTTTATGGTTTACCCCTTATATTTAGGCTGTTGACCCATTTTGAATTCATTATTGTGTATGGAGTGAGGTAGGTGTTCAATCAGATTCTCTTCATGTGGTTATCTGGTTGTCCCAGTAACATTCATTGAATATATTCTTTCTCCGCTGAATAGTCTTGGCACCCTTGTCTTCTGACAATTGGTCATAGACTTCTGGGTTTACTTCTGGGTTTTCAATTCTATTCCAGTTATCTATATGTCTATCCTAATGTTGGTACCACACTATTTTGATTGCTGTAGGTTTACAATAAGTTTTGAAACCAAGAAGTGTGAGTCCTCCAACTTAGCTTTTTAAATGTTGTTTTAGCTATTTGGGGCCACTTGCAATTCAGTTTGAGTTTTAGAATTGGCTTTTCCTTATCAACAGAAAAGGTGATTGAAATTTTGACAAATATTTCGTTGACTTTATAGATCACTTTGGGGAGTATTGCCATCTTAACAATATATGCCTTCCAATCCATGAAAATGAGATGTCTTTCCATTTAATTAGTTCTTCTTTAACTATGACTTTCAGCAATGTTTTGTAATTTTCAGTGTATAATTTGTTCACTTCCTTGGTTAAATGAAATTTATCCTAAGTATTTTATTCTTTTGGATGCTATTATAAATGGAACTCCTTGTTTTGTTTTAGTCAGTCAATGGACATTTGGGCTCTTTCCATACTTTGGCTATTGTTGACAGTGCTGCTGTAAACACTGGGGTGCATCCGCCCCTTTGAATCAGCATTTTTGTATCCTTCGGTTAAATACCTAGTCATGCTATTGCTGGGTTGTAGAGTAGTTTTATTTTTAATTTTTTGAGAAACTTCCATACTCTCCATACTGTTTTCTAGAGTGGCCGCACCAGTTTGCATTCCCACCAGCAGTTCAAAAGGGTTCCCCTACTCTGCATCCTCACCAACATCTGTTGTTGCCTGAGTTGTTAATTTTAGCCATTCTGACAGGTGTGAAGTGATATCTCCTTGTGGTTTTGATTCATATTTCCCTGATGATGAGTGATGTTGAGCATCTTTTCTATTAGCCATCTGAATGTCTTCTTTGGAAAAGTGTCTATTCCTTTCTTTTGCCCATTTATTTGCTGGGTTATTTGGGTTTTTTTTGGGTGTTTAGTTTGATAAGTTCTTTATAGGTTTTGGATACTAACCTTTTATCTGACATGTCATTTGCAAATATCTTCTCCCATTCATCAGTTGTCTTTGAGTTTTACAGATTGTTTCTTTTACTGTGCAGGAGCTTTTCATCTTGATGAGGTCCCAATAGTTTATTTTTGCTTGTGTTTCCCTTGCCTCCAAAGACATGTCACGGAAGACGTTGCTCTGGTTGAGGTGAAAGTGGTAGTTGCTTCTTTTCTTCTCTAGGATTTTGATGACTTCTTGTCTTCCATTCAGGTCTTTCATCCATTTTGAGTTTATTTTTGTGTATAGTGAAAGAAAGTGGTCCGGGTTCAGTCTTCTGCATTTTGTTGTCCTGTTTTCCCAACACCATTTGCTGAAGAGACTATCTTTTTTGCTATTGTATATTCTTTCCTGATTTGTCAGAGATTTGTTGGCCATACATTCCCGGGTTCATTTCTGGGTTATTTATTCTGTTTCATTGATCTATGTGTCTGCTTTTATGCCAGTACCATACTTTCTTGATGATTACAGCTTTGTAATACAGCTTAAAGTCCAGAATAGTGAGGCCTCCAGCTTTGATTTTCTTTTTCAACATTACTTTGGCTATTCAGGATCTTTTCAAGTTCCATACAAATATTAGAATTGTTTATTCTAGGTCTGTGAAGAATGCTGGTGTTATTTTGAAAGGGATTGCATTGAAAATGTAGATTGCTTCGGGTAGTATGTCATTTCAACACTATTTGTTCTTCCAGTTCATGAGCATGGAATGTTTCCCATTTCTTTATGTCTTCTTAAATTTCTTTCATAAGTTTTCTATAGTTTTCAATGTATAAGATCTTTTACCTAGATCTACCATTTCTTTGTGTCTTCTTCAATTTCTTTCGAAAGTTTCCTATAGTTTTCAGTGTATAGATATTTTTGGTTAGGTTTATTCCTAGGTATTTTATGATTTTTGGTGCTATTGTAAATGGGATTGATTCCTTGATTTCTCTTTCTGCTGCTTCCTTATTGGTATATAGAAATGCAACTGATTTTTGTACATTGATTTTATATCCTGCAACTTCTCTGAATTCATATATTAGTTCTAGCAGTTTTTTGGTGGAGTCTTAAGGGTTTTCCATGTAGAGTATCATGTTATCTGCAAAGAGTGAAAGTTTGACTTCCTCCTTGCCAATTTAGGCGATTTTATTTCTTTCTGCATGTTGTCAGATTGCTGAGATTAGGACTTCCAATAATATGTTGAGTGCACATAAGTGGTGAGAGTGGACATCCCTGTCATGTTCCTGACCTTAGGGGGAAAGCTCTCAGTTCTTCCCCATTGAGCATGATATTACCTGGGTCTTTTGAATACAGCCTATATGTTCTTGAGGTATATTCCTTCTATCTCTACTTTCTTGAGGGTTTTTATCAAGAAAGGACGCTACATTTTATCAAATGCTTTTTCTACAACTATTGAGAAGATCATGTGGTTCTTATCCTTTCTTTTATTAATGTGATGTATCACATTGATTGATTTGTGGATATCAAACCAGTCCTGCACCACAGGAATAAATCTCACTTGATCGTGGTGAAAAATTCTTTTAATGTATTGTTGGATTTGGTTCGCTAGTACCTTGTTGAGAATGTTTTGCCTCCATGATCATCAGGAAAATTGGTCTGTAGTTCTCCTTTTTTGTTGGGTCTTTGTCTAGTTTTGGAATCAAGGTAATGCTCGCCTTGTAGGATGGGTTTGGAAGCTTTCTTTCCATTTCTGTTTTTTGGAACAGTTTGAGAAGAATAGGTGTAAACTTTTCTTTAAATGTTCAGGAGAATTCCCGTGGAAAACCATCCAGCCCTGGACTCATTTGCTGGGAGATTGTTGATTACCGATTCGATTTCTTTACTGGTTATGTGTCTGTTAAAATTTTCTATTTCTTCCTGTTTATATGTTTCTAGGAATTTGACCACTTATTCCATATTGCCCAATTTGTTGGCAAATAATTGCTCATAATATTCTCGTATTATTGTTTGTATTTCTGTGGTATTGTTTGTGATCTCTTTTATTCGTGATTTTTTTTTTTATCAGTCTGGCTAGGGGTTTATCAATTTTGTTAATTATTTCAAGGAACCAGCTCCTGGTTTCATTGATCTGTTCTACTGTTGTTGGAGTTGTTGTTTTCTTGATATCATTGATTTCTGCTCTAATCTTATTTCCCTTCTACTGTTGGTTTTGGGCTTTATTTGCTGCTGAATCTTTTTCTAAAGGTAGTGTGTAATGTGAGGAGATGTACACTGGGTGCAACTTTTATAAATGTAAAAGGAAAGAAAAACTAACCAATCTCTCTGAGTGCTGGTTGGCCATCTAGCTTTAAGTGTGGAGAAGTTTATTTGAAAAAAAAAAAAACTTACTTAATTCATGGTATTTGACTTATTTATAGAGAATCTCTTTATAGAGAGACTGTGGAATTTCAGATTCATCTGCCTCCAGTGGATAATTGTGAATCAAAACACAAAATATGAGAAACCCAAATGTAAGTGTCCAAGTCAGTGTTCTCAGTTCAAACTGATGCACATGCCACAACAGCTGGATCATAGTTGTGCCAACTAAACTCCTTTGTGGTTCCCTGGACTGGAGCAGAGTAGTCTACGTCCACACTGGTACACTATCTCTAACCAATGGAAATAGGTTTGCTTGGGGTTGACCAGGGAAGTGCAAACTAAGAGGGCTTGCGATATATCATACTTAAAAGGGGATATTATGTCTGGATATCACTCACTTTACTTACTGAAAATCTTTTATCCCATTCCTTTTTTACTACCTCTGGATTTATATCTTTACCTAAGGTTAAAGCGTAATATGATCACTTTCAATAAGAATTTCATTTTTGTGTAAAACTCAGATGCTTTTTCTTGTCATATATTTTATTTCTTGTTAGGAATCTTTTGTTTTCTTTTTTTCTCTTTTGGTAGGTTTCTGCTCAGCTGTCCCAAGTGGCTGACATTGCTATGGTTGTTGGTTATGAAGTGTGGATCTAAACAGGAAAAGGATGTAATAAATTTGCATTGGGTATAAAAAGCATAATGATATAATAGGGTCTAAAAATGTACAGTATAGCAAACCCATATGCTATAAAAAAAAAAAAGAGGTCATACCATCACTCTAAAATGCTCTTTAAACGACCACTATAAATGTGTTATTGTTATGTCCATATATACCCTTTCTTTAATTAATCTTGGAAGAACTCCTTAGTTGATGTAACATTTTAATCCACCATTGAAAGCATCCAATAAACAAAATTAGTCTGCTAGCAGATACTTAGGACCATCTCAAGTGGTTTCTCAAGAACATAGGCTACATTTGCCACTTACCCATCTGCACAATAAACCCAGTGAACATTGGCTAAGTCTGACACCAGATATGGTGGATGGATATAAGATTTGCAGGTCAGAGAAAAATGTGTGGAAAGTAGCTCTGTGGACAGATGCAAAAGCCAGCTGGCCCTGGCAGTGGTATCAATAAGGATGTTTTTAGCTGCAACTTGTGACTCAAATAGCAAAGACATTTGGTAGATGACATTGCTGGGAACTGACTGACATCAAGGTTGGTTGATTCTTTTGCTTAGCAATAAATCGAGTTCTCAGATTCTTTCCATTTCTCCACTATGTCAATAATAGTGTTGGTTTCATCCTTGGATTCTTGGATGAAGCAGTTCCACATACCACATTCAGATAAAAACTGTATACAGAGGTTAAAAAAAAAATTCCTCTCTTAGTTTTCTTCTAAAGTAAACTATCCACCAAAGTTTTTTTTTTGTTTTGTTTTGTTTTTTTTATCATTGACTTAATCTTCACTATTTATTCTTGAACCAAATTCTTATTAGCATAATGGACTACTCTCCTAGGACAGGAAGTCTGTTGAAGATAGGACTTCAATGCTGGCTACAGCAATACTTCAGACTCAATCACCATGGAGACCACCTTAAGAAATTCCCTAGATAGATAGGAAATATGGACACATTCCACTCCTCCACTCTCCTTGAATGTTATACCTATTTCCAACTTACTATCATTCTCTCTAATGTAATTTTTATCTGTGTAACATTAAAATACTTCTAACATACTTTCCATTACATTTTGATAAATTGCCTAATTTGACAAAAATTCTGTCTCCCCACCCCACCATCATCCTCCTTCACCAACCATTCATTATATGAATAATCATGTTGATATATTTGTTACATTGATATGCACCTCCCTTCTCTCACAGAGGAATGTACATTTTTTGAAGACACGGAACATTTCTTTATCACCAAAACTAAGGTTGAAACTGATTTTAGTAGAAAATTAATAAAACCTGTTTAATAAACAATTGCCAAAATTGGTTGCATAGAAGAGAGGCGACCAAGGGAGGATAGGACAGTATTTTTGATCAACTCTGCTCTTATATCATAGATTCTGCTGAACTGGCAACAACTATATACAAGACAATTTATTTCATCATCTCTTTATGGTTTAATGCTAATTTAATTTCTTATCTTCCTATATTTTCTACTAAAATTAACAGGATGGACATCATTTTATAAAATTGTTTTTTATCTTAATTTTATCTTTGTATTAAATTTCTAGAAATAAAGGTATTGAGTTAAAGGATCAGTGCATTTAAATTTCTTGATAAATATTGTCTATTTTCTTAGAAAAGTTGTATCAAATTATACATGTCTGGAAGGATCTCTGTGGTCATATCCTGGGAAGCAAGTATTGACTTAGCTATTTGCTAATTTGAGAAGCCAAAAGAAAAGAACCGCATTGCTTTTGAAGACTTTTTTTTTCTTTAATTACTAATAAGCTGTACAATTTTTATGCTTACTATCTTTTATAAGTCTATTCATGGTTTTATATGTTACAAATTATGTATTCATGTCTTGGACTCATTTTTCTCTTGGATTTGTCTTTTTTTTTTTTAATAATTCATCATGATTTCAATAGCTTATATTAAATCCCTAGGGGCACCTAATGGCTCAGGCTTCGGCTCGGGTCATGATCTCACGGTTTCATGAGTTTGAGTCCCACTTCAGGCTCCAAGCTGAGAGTGCAAAGCCAGCTTGGAATTCTCTGTCTCCCTCTCTCTCTCTGTTCCTCCCCTACTTGCACTATCTCTGTCTCTTTCAAAATAAATAAATAAACTTAAAAAAAATTATAAATCCCTGCTATACATCTGGTGTTTTCATGCTTTGTTATTTATAGTTTGATTTTCTTTAACATGCAATGAACTTTGTGTTTTCAGAATCCCAGAAATATATTAATTATGCCCTGCTGTTTATGGCTGTCATCATTAATCTACATATTATCCCTTCTTTTCTTCCTTAGTATGTATTTGGTGTATGTGTAATTAGAAAACATACGATATTTTTATGTATGTTTTTATAAAAATTCATCATTTTTCTTAATTTTCATTCAACCTGGATTTTGAAAGGTCCCTATCTTGTCCTGTGTAAATACTGATAATTGCAGTGTGGTATTATTCTCTGACAACAATCACTGTAGCAGCTGATTGTTGGTGTTCCGCCTATCCCCTCATACTGTCTTAGCATTTTTGTGTTTACCAGACAAATTTCAGATGACTAGCACTTGCAGCTTGAGTGGTGTTTTGCCCATGGGCTACAGGAATTCACTTTGCTGAAGTACATTACATACCAGAGGGGCTGAAAATTAACATCCATTGGGCATCGCTTAACCATTGCTATTTGGGTGTGGGTGGATAAATACCTTTGCTCCCTCATCCTTGACTGAGATTATTCTGAGGTATGTGTTTTCCACAATCTCAAGAGCCTATTGTGAGATTAAACTTAAATGCCTGCTGTAGTAGCTGACTTTTATAGCTTATTGGCTGCTTTCCCTTTCCTGATTTACCTCTTCACTTCAAAAGGTTCTTTGGGTTTCCTCGGTTTTTATTTGAAGGTCAGCTTCTGGAGGGAACCCCAGTAGAGCAGCTACTCTTTTGTTTTTTATATTCCTTGGGGTTGATCAATAGATCGTTTCCAAAATCTTACTACTATAATAAACAAACAAAACATTGCCATAAGCATAAAATTACATCTCACAAATCTATGCAGGATTTCTCTAAGCTGTGTTACGCAGGAGGAGATTATATAATTATTGAGGAGATCATTCAGAGACATGGAGTCTATAAATATTTGTACTTCCAGAATGCTTTTGGAATTGCTGCTCAGTTATAATTTCACCAATATGGTGTAAGTCTTCTCTGTTTCCGCCTACATCCTCACCAACATTTCATATCATGCAACCTCCTGATTTTTGCCATACTACTGGTTATCAAGCAGTATTTCATTATTATTTGATTTTTATATCTCTACTTAGTGAAATTAAACATTTTTCTTTTCTATTAGTTGAAGGGGGTCTATTATTGAATTCTCTATTTGTAGCCTTAGCTCAGTTTTTCCTTTGAACTCCTTAATTTTCTTGCCGGTTTACAAAAGCTCCTATATATTCTAGATGCTGATTCTTTCTTGTTTTCTTAACATTACAAATACTTACCTCATGTGTCACATCTTTGTTTATGCTGTGTGTATTGGTGTTCATGGAACAAACAACTTTAATTTTGCTTCAGTATTTTCCATGCATGTTTCCCCATTATATTTCATGCCTTGGGGTCTTAAGAAATTCTTTCCAACCCAAAGGTCACAAAGATATTATTTCCATATTTGGTTTTTCTAATACTATTACTTTCATATTTAATACATTTAAAGATTTAAATTTTATTTCTATATATATTGAAAAATATAGAAGAGCAATTTTACCTTTCCTTTGCATAAGGTGATTTTTTTGATACCATCATCTATATAGTCCATTTTTTCTATGCTTATTTATGACATTATTCTATCCTTTTTTGGTTTTTCTATTTTGTTAAGCTGGTCTATTTGTTAACACGTGTGTTAATATGACACTTTTAATTAGTCTTGCTTTCTAAAGTCTAGAAGGTCAAGCATCTTTCCCTAACCCTTAGTTCTTCATTTTTAAAATTGTAGATCTTCAAATACCTTTATTTTTTCATATATATCTTGGATTATTTAATCAAGTTCTCAAAAAACCTTCTGGACAATGAATTGAACTGCATAAAATTACAAGTTAAGCAGTAGATAATTTATTCCATGGCAATTGTGCTTATATTTTCCTTTCTGACAGCAGATATATATTCACATATATTTTTAAAATTTTTAATGAGTCTATTAACTCAGTGCATCTGAAATTTATTTTGTTAAGCTATGGAAGTAAAGATTTGATTATATTTTTGTAGTAAGTTAATACTCTTTGTCTAATTGTTCTTCACTAATTTGTGATACAATTTTTTTAAGTTTAACATATTGCAATGTCAAGATTACTTTTTTTGCTATCTATTTTGTTGTAAAACTTGCCGGTTGCATCTAATAATCATAAGTTTAATATATGTAACCCTTGGAAAGGTGTGATCCCACTGATCATTTTTTTTCTCAACATTTTGGGAGATTCTTCTTGTTCATTTATTCTTTTATATGAACAAATGAAATTGACAAGTTTAATTTTAATTTTTTTAAGTTTATTTTTTTATTATAATAGTTTATTTTCAAATTGGTTTACATATAACACCAAGTGTTCATCTCAACACGTGCCCTCTTTAATGTCCGTCACCCTCTCTCCCCCCTCCCTCACCTCCTTCATCCCCCTCACCCTCAGATTGTTCTTAGTCTTTGAGAGTCTCTTATGTTTTATCTCCCTCCCTCTCTGTGTCTTTTTTTCCTTTCCCCCTGGTGTTTGCTTAGTCTCACAAAGTCCACCTATTCGTGGAAACATATGTTTATTTTACTTATTTTGAGAGAGAGAGAAAGAGATCAGAAGAGGGACAGAGAGAGAGAGAGAGAGAGAGCAGGAGAGGGACAGAGAGAGAGAGAGAGAGAGAATCCAAAGCAGCTCCTGCACTGTCAGAGCAGAGCCCAATGTGGAGCTCAAACTCACAAACCAGGAGATCATGACCTGAGCCAAAATCAAGGTCGGTTGCTTAACCAACTGAGTCACCAAGGAGCTCCTAACAAGTTTAACTTTAAAATTCCATTATAATTTTGTTTATAATTATATTAAACTTCTAATTAATTTCAAAATTACATTTTCACAACATTCTGTATTTTTAATATTTGTTTTCGTTAATCAAAACCTTCTTCTATGTCACTCATATGTGTTCTTTGCGTCTTTCCTTAGAGGTGATCTTCCTAAAGTCTTCTCGAGTCCTTCTTATAATGGCGAGAGTTGATAAGAATGGGGAATTATTTAAAGAGATTGTGTCAAATTATGTACATTGTATAAGAATCACTTTGAATGTTAGCAGCATCAACTATGTCACCTGGAGATCAACTGTGATGTACTGATAAGAAAAATCAACAGACAGTCTATGTATTAAGTAGGGAAGAGTTCTGTACAAGGAAAGTACTCAATGATTGAAGAATTAAATGATTGCTGTATTCTAACTTTTAGGCTTCCATTTTTCTAAATTTTACAGATTGAGATAATTCGTTTAATGATACAACAGTATGGGTCTATCAAAATTTAAAGGTATTCATCCAGAGGTCCTATCCTATCAATGCAAATAGTCCTCCTTCTGGATGAACTAATTAAAGCTTTGCAAATCACACATTGTTTGCATTCATTTTTGATTTAGCAACAGCTTCAGAAATTTTGCATGCTGCAAATATTTTCTACACACGACTTCACTAATCATTACTGAGCTGGGAAAGGAGCCAAAACACTTGATACCCATGCTGCTTTTTGTTGAAAATCTGCATGTGCAGTGTGTGCCCCTTTATTTTTCCTGTTATGTGTTATTTAATGATTTTTAATTGCATTGTGGGAGAGGTTTGTATATATTGAGTCAGGAAAATAAGATTAAAGAGATCCCCAGGATCAACTCTCCAGGCAGCTCATTAATCTTTACCTAGGCAGCTCATGTTTCAGTGGTGATTCCAATCATAGACTGGTGCAAAACCTAACTGAAAGTTTGGAGCAGTAACAAAGTTATCAGATGGGCCATACATATACCTACATCCCAAGGGCAGAACTTCAGTATGAAGAGAACAGTTTTCCCTTTTATATCTAACTACCGGAGTTCCAGAAGATTCAGCCTAAGAATCCTTTGAGTGACTATTGGCTACTACAGAGAAGTTATTGCAATCCCCAAAAAAGAAGTTACGTTCAGAGGATTAAAAACACAGAGCTACAGATAGCTTTGTCTTTTTCACTACCAGTAGACCTCTAAGTGCCTGAAATGGATTGAAACACCTGCTAAATTCCAAACCTTTCTCCATCCTAAGGCTGAGTTCATGGAGTATCACTTGTCTTACCCTTAAATCGAGATGCAGGACTCATGTTAGTGCTTACAACTGGACTGCACATATCTTCCTTCATCATGTCTGTTCCCTACCACTGTTGTTATCTCTATGCAGCTATCAGGTTCTTACAGCTACAAACAAGTGATATTGCATCATTCTTGTGTTCAGAACCCAACCAGTGTTGTATGATCTCACTCTGGCTTGCTCTCTGAAGTCATCTCCTATCTGTGTCCTTTTGGCTCAGTTCATTCCAACCACACTAGCCTATTGTTCTTTGGACTTGTCAAACTTGTTCAAACCTCAGGTGCTTTGCATACCATTTTTTTCTGCGTATTTGTGATTGTTCCCCATGTATTTACATACTTCTTTACTTAATACAAGTTTTTTTTTTTTTAAGGTTCAGCCCCTCCTAGAATGCTTTCTTAAACAATCTATATAAAACACTTCCTATCACTTTCTTGACCTGCCCTGTTTTTAATCTTTGTCTTCTCAGTCTGTCTTCTATACTAAAATTTCAGCAACATGAGCGAGAGTTATTTTACATTGTATCTCATCGTGTCCCCTGTTCTATTACTCATAAATATTTGTTCATGAACATTAAATATATATGAGAACTAAACCCACATTTGTTGTAATTTGTTCAATTACAGATGTGTAAGAGTTAAATAATCTCAATCCTAGACCTGTTCAGTCATGGAAACATTTGATTTTCACTTATTAAATAATCAACAAATATTAATTGAACACCTGTTATGAGTTGGACACTGTTCTAGGCAGTGGGGACACAGAGGAGAGCAAAATAGATGTGGTTCCTGATGTCCAGAGCTTACATCGTGGTGATGTTTATATTAAAATTTTGGTAAGCTTCTACTCATTAGGAAAATCTATGTTCATTTTGTATCTCAGTAATAAGGAATCCTTTGTTTACAATCAGAAGAGATCCTTGAGAAATCATAATGAGTCTTCCCTTTAATAACCTTGGTTCACTTTAATAACAAAAATAATAAGTAACCTATATGTTACAAGAGTAATTCTTTTGTTTACCTATTCTAGTGAAATATCTCTCTAATGTTTATTGGCTTCTGTTGAGCCAACAGAAATCCACTGTGGGCTATGGACATCATTTAAATACTTATTAATTTGACAGAAGTAGAGATAGCAACAAAAAAGACAGTAGCAGTGGCTTATAGTGATATGTTACTATGTTAAACATATTATATATTCTGTATATAAATGTGTGTGTGTGTGTGTGTGTGTGCGCACGCGCGCGCGTCTTAGGGCTACTTGATCTCTGTCAATGCAATTTGCCAAAATTTTTAATTCCCTTTTTACTTTTCACTCACAAAATGGTCAGTCACTTTGATTAGTATCGCTACCTGTTGCCTTAAAGGTAATGAACTATACCCCAAAGAACAATAGTAATGACTGGGCCATTATTGATGTTTTGAATCATTTATACTCAAATCTCATTTAAGCTACCTAGTGCTATGGATTTGATTGTGTGTGGTAGTTTTTGCATTGTAGTAAAAAAGTCTTTGTTTTTGTGGAATTAAAATATTTTTCCCTGAGGTAAGAAATAAATCTTACCACTTAAAAGACTAGACTTTTCCACTTCAATAGCCTTTGAAGGGCAGGAGACAGAAACTGAAATATAATAGCATATGCAGAGACAGAACAGAATCAGAGCCCAGCAAAAGCTAGCAAAAGTTAATTCTGAAGAAATAAGAGATTTTAGCAGGTATTCAGCAGCTCACATTTGGAAGGGAATAAAACTTCCTGAAAAATACCCTTGATAAATGTTTAAAAGTAAAGTTCAAGGTGCATATGATATGGAGAACAAAGGCAAAAGGAAATATAGATAAAATTAAATTTCCTTACCACTTATTTACTTACTATATGGACAAATACTTGAGATAGGTGGTGTATGGCGTTCGTCCAGGAACTCCCAACTGTCCTTTTTATATTTTATTTTTTCATTTTTATTTTTTCAGCTTTTATTTATTTATTTATTTATTTATTATTTGCTTTGTTTCAACTTTTTACTTAAATTCTAGTTCATTAATATATACTATAATATTGGTTTCAGAATAAAATTGAGTGAATCATCACTTACATACAACACTCAGTGCACATCACAAGTGTCCTCCTTCATACTCATCACCCACTTAGCCCATCCCCCACTCGCCTCTCTTCCATCAACTCTCAGTTTGTTCTCTGTAGTTAGGAGTCTCTTATGGTTTCCTTCCCTCTCTCTCTTTCTTTTTTTTTTTTTTTTTTTGGCCTTCCATTATGTTCATCTGTTTTTTGTCTTAAATTCCATATGTGAATGAAATAATATGGTATTTGTCTTTCTCTGACTTGTTTCGCTTAGCAGAATACATTCTAGCTCCATCGTGTCCTTGCAGATGGCAAGATTTCATTCTTTTGATAGCTTGGTAATATTCCATTGTATATATATATATACCACATCTTCTTTATCCATTCATCAGTCAATGGACATTTGGGCTCTTTCCATAATTTGGCTATTGTGATAGTGTTGCTATAAACATCAGGGTGCATGTGCCCCTTCCAATAAGTATTTTCGTATCCTTTGGGTAAATACCTACTAGCGTAATTGCCGAGTCATAGGGTAGTTCTATTTTTAACTTTTTGAGGAAACTCCATACTGTTTTCCAGAGTGGCCACACCTCTTTGCATTCCAACTAACAGTGTAAGAGGGTTCACCTTTCTCCATACCCTTGCCAACATCTGTTGTTTCTGGTGTTAAGTTTAGCCACTTTGAAAGATGTAAGATGATACTTTATTTTAGTTTTGATTTGCATTTCCCTGATGATAAGTCATGTTAAGCATCTTTTCATGTGTCCGTTAGCCATCTGGATGTCTTCTTTGGAAAAATGTCTATTCATGTCTTTTGTCCATTTCTTCACTGGATTATTTGGGTTTTTTTATGTTGAGTTTGCCAAGTTCTTTATAGGTTTTGGATACTAAGCCTTTATCAGATATGTAACTTGCAAATATCTTCTCCTATTCCATAGGCTGTCTTTTAGTTTTATTGATTGGTTCCATGGCTGTGCAGAAGCTGTTTATCTTCATGAAGTCCCAATGGTTCATTTTTGCTTTTGTTTCCCTTGCCTTCGCCAACATGTCTAGTAAGAAGTTGCTTCAGCTGAGGTCAAAGAGGTTCTGACTGTGCTCTCCTCTAGGATTTTAATGGTTTCCTGTCACACATTTAGGTCTTTCATCCATTTTGAATTGATTTTTCCTATGGTATAAGAAAGTAGTACAGGTTCATTCTTTTGGATGTTGCTGTCCAGTTTTCCCAGCACCATTTGTTGAAGAGATTTTTTCCATTGGATAGTCTTTCCTGCTTTGTGGAAGATTAATTAACCATGTATTATAAGTCCATGTCTGGTTTTTCTATTCTGTTTCATTGATCTATGTGTCTTTGTGCCAGTACCATACTGTCTTGATGATTACAGCTTTGTAATTGATACAGCTTGAAGTCTGGACTTGTGATGACTCTAGCTGGACATTCAGGATCCTATATGTCTTCTATAATATATGAGAATCCTTTTGGAAACTTCTTTGTTTCTACCTGCCTCCTCGCAACTTAAAAGTATATAATCAATCACTCCTCACAATCCCCATGGAGCCCTTTCTGCCCAGGGTCCTACCCCTGTACTTTAATAAAACCACTTTTTTTTGTACTGAAAACATCTCAAGAATGCATTCTTGACTGTTCACTCTTGGACTCACATAAAATCACATCACATAGTCTTATAATTTTACACAAAAGGTAATGATGTTATAGATGGTGTTAAAAAGGGAGGAAGAAGCACCTTTAAATTAATCAAAATTTAAATTAAAATTTTAAAAAATTAATTTAAAAATTAATTATATAAAATTAAGAAATTTAAAATTTTTTTAACATACAAATAAACTTTTTGATTCTAAGTCTAGTAATCAGATACACATGAATAGACAATCAAATTTGAATCATAGTCTCCATGAGAAGTGCTATTAGTATTACAACCATGATGTTGTAATATTTTATTTCTTACATATGCACTAAGTAGGAAATGCCTATATCCTTAAATATTTTGCCTTCAGATTCTCTGATAGTATGGGATTCTGTATTGTTGAACATAGTTTAACTTTTAGTTCCAGAACATAATATTGTCCATAGTAGATTGGACCAAGTTCCCTTTCTAATCGACAATCCACAATCACCGTATTGGAGGAAGGGGGTGATATTGTCCTTTGTCACAAGTCCTAATCATAACATCCCAGTTCTCAAAAAGGAAGCTTAACTAAATGAATGAAGTAATAGTTCTCTGGTACCAGGAGGCCAAAATATTTGTTTGGAATCTAAAGGGAGATGCTATTATAAATTACTACAGTGGTTCAAAAGAGGAAATGTTTTTGGAAAACCATTTACAACTTAATTTCCTAGTTACTTACTACAACCCAATTTCCGTATATGAATACTCTTGTGTGTACCTTCCAAAACTAAAAATAATAAACCCTCAATAAATGTTTATTGGCCATTTTGGCTATTTCTTTTGCTTTTGGTTTTATCTTTGTAGCAGTTTATATTTATAAGGAAGTTAAGGGAATCTTTTGGAGACCAAAATAAGAAATGTATGCAGACATTCTTTATTGACAGAACTAGTTAAATATAGTGATTAGATGGAT
Source organism: Paguma larvata (assembly GCA_030068075.1). Classification (NCBI taxonomy): domain Eukaryota; kingdom Metazoa; phylum Chordata; class Mammalia; order Carnivora; family Viverridae; genus Paguma; species Paguma larvata. Next base: position 68,592,143 of record CM057829.1, on the reverse strand, counting down.
GTTCCATTTGGGGGGGTGCGGGCAGAGGAATCTTCTTTTCCCCTTAGAGCTCATTATTTTTTCTTGCTTCAAACGTTTGAAGTCATAGACAGCCTGTGGAAATCCAGAATCTAAAGACACTGAAATATGTTTTTGTTTATTTGTTTTGTTTTATTTTGTTTTGTCTGCTTGAAAAAAACAAATTGTTTATGGGCAACTTAGCTGAAAGTTTTATCAACCTCGACTTCAGGGCTGATGGTACCACCAGAAATGGGGAATCTGCAGCTTTTGAATTATAACGGAGGCTGCTTTAAATGTTGGGAGTTGATATGGTTTACATTTCATAAAGAATGGTTTTTTCAAAGATTTTTAAAATCATTGATATATCAAACTATTCTCTTTAGAGTTAGTGATATTTTCATAGCATGAGCAAATTTGTCATAGAGATGTTTAACAAAAAGCCAAAGCCATAAGAATTTTTGATTTCTATATCCACAACTATTTTTTGAAAACCCTTTTAGCAATTAATGTTCTAAATCCAGGCACTTCTCTCTGAAGTAATCATGTTGGAGAACAAGACTTAGAGGAGTATAACTTGAACAAAAATCATTTTCTCAGCCTATACAGAAATCACTTTTCTTTCCAGGCCATTGACCATTTAGATTTTACTTTCCAACGATCATCTGGTCTGCCTTTACATGTATGGCCATGTCTGTCACCAGTTTTGCATCTTGCTTCCTAAGAAGGAGGAATTGCCCTGAAAATTAGCATCTGCCTTAAGTAGGAGAGATCAAAACAGAGAGTGATAAGGCACAGAACCATGCAGCCTCATTTATGTGACCCAGAGTGTGAAAAGCATTGGAAGCAGAATTGAATTTGGTTAAGCAGAAGATAATAAAATCTGTGAGTTTCCAGTTTTGAAGGGATTCATTTTGCCCTTTCATTTATAACTGCAATTATGGAAGTATTATCACAAACAAAAGGAACTTAGCTTCAGTAATCAGACCTTTGGAGAACATATCAGAATTGGCTGGCCAGAGTTCAGGAAGTTCGGAGGCGGTTACAATAGGATACTTCTCAGATGGAGTGACAGACTCATGGTCATTTCTTTAAAAGGGCAAAAATTGAATTAACTATTTAAATGGGTTAAAAATAAGACAGAACAAAAGTTAAGCTACTGCTGGAATTAGGAAGACTTCAAAGTAAAATAAACAAAGTAATTAAACAGATAATACCATCTAAGGATCAAATAATTCTGAAGACTATTCAGCAGCATATGTTGGAACTTTTGAAGTAAAGATAGTAGAGAAACTCTTCAAGTAAGTAATGGGATGAGACATTACATCTGGTAGAGTGACATAAATTGAGCCTCTGAGACTTCGTTATATACAAAGTACCAAATGCCTCCAAAGGTGTCCATTGACACCAGTCTGTGTGCTTTCTGAGAAGAACATATGTTGAGGAGCTCCCTGTGATAATTGTTAAAATACCTCTACATTGAAGATAAGGCACATATCAGACTTCTCTAAGCTAAATGTGAGGTTACGCTCTAATCTGCCCACTTCATATTGACACACTGAAAAGAATCTAAAGGTAAAACTTACACGAAGACATTCTAATTCAAGGCAATGAGGAATCGACACAGCCTTTTCTTCCTTTCTACTACCCTGACATATATGTCTCTGCAGATCTGAGATTTGGTTTCTTTCTCCATGAGAGACTTTAGATGAGATAAATAGCTCAGAGGAATAATTCACCCAATAGATGTGAGGTATATAGTGCTGGTCCCAGTTGATGTTGAAAGAGCCCAAAAGCCAATGTTAGTGCAAACTGTTTTTTCTTGAAGAGAACTGCCTTTCCTACTGTTTATCAAATTACGGTCATACATAATGTTAATTGTGTTTTCCTTACTGTTTAATACACTAAAAATTGGCTATTCCACTGGTCTTTATTTATGTATTTTAATTTATGGTTAAACATCAGTGAGTGTTGGAACTTCCCTAATTCATATAACGCAATAATGAAGTTGACCATAAACTGAGAATTCTGATACAAAATGACCAGAGAAACTCAAGCAGCCCAGCTAATGTAGAAGAGAGGACACAACAGATGAGATTCAAGACAGAATTTAAGATTAACTGATAAGATGAAATAGTTCCACAACATAAACTATATCTACATTTATTTAGGGAGCTAAGATATCTGTTAGTTCCCCCCTCTCAGTTAGCAGAGAAGAAGCTTAGGCCATTAGACTTGCTCAAGCTAGAGAGTAAGCTCTGGGCAAAGTCAAGACTGGAACCTTGGCCTGCTTCCCCAAGTAATATTCATTCTCTTCCAGCATGCTGCTTCATTCAGAGATAATTTGGTTAAACTTGTTCATTAGTAGTGAGAAAGCTGTAGAAGATTTGTGAAACTAAGTTCTAAAGAAAGAGTTTTTGAATGCTTCCATTAGGGGAAGTAAGATGGGCACTGTGAGTCATAACAGAAAGTCTGTCTACAATGAAAAAAGGAAACCAGGAACAATGAATCATCAGAAGTGAAGGCCAGTTTTGCAGAGTAGACTGGACTGTGAAGTAGAGCTTAGACTCTGGACAAAACCATCAGGCATAAGGTGAGTCTCCTCTTCATCATTATTCAACTCAATTCTATCCCCTACTCTGTTCTCCAATATCAGAAACCTCCTGAAAGTGAGTGGCTTAGGTACAAAGGAGAGAGTTTTGTCACAAAGCCTCCCAACGATCTGAAAGCACCTTATGAAAGTGACGGTCATGAGTGGGGCAGGACTGCAGAATGGCAAAGAATATGTCTGATGACTTGCAAGGAAACTCCTTCCTTCTGAGGGCTTCTCACAGGAGATAACTAAAGACCCACACACTGCTGTGGGGAGAGTAGCTAGAAATAATCTGGTAGCAGGTAGACAACCTCAGGTGCTCATGAAAATATCAGGGAAAGGGTGTATCTCTGAGAAATTATGGGGGATTTTCTGCTAGGCAAAGGGCTAGGATTCCAAACAAAATTATTTGTGGTGTTTGTTTAACTTTTATATTTATAGGCTGCTAAATGTTGTTTATTTGGCTATGCCTACACAAGACGCAATGGAGAAAAGGCACAAGAAACAAGAAGAATGGATACAAAAATATTGGAAGATGGCCAGTATGAGGCTATTTAGCATAGACAAACATCTGCATAGAATTGATTGAAATTCTCTGCCTGATGCAATAAATAGATTCCCAATTCAACAGTTGTTTATGATACAAAATGGTTTGAATGACTCTTCATTTTACCTACAGAGTTCTAGCTTTTCTATTCTATTTTCTATTTCTTTATTTTTTGATTAATCGAGAAGGAAGTTGTTGGTGGCCTTTAACACTTCTTGATCTCCCTTTTTACAGGCAAAGTTCAAAACATTTGGGTGGTATGGTAGTAGCCAGAGAACAGTCATCAGAGAGAATTAAGAATAGAAGTAAAAGAAGAAAATAGAAAAAACAAAAAACAAACAAACAAAAAACTATGAGGCTCGATGTACGTTGCACTGCTCTTAGAGTTGACATATAAATGCTCCTTCCTCTCTTTAACTTCTTTTCATAGTGTAACTAACTAGACATTTAGTATGTATACCAGATGGGAATTTGGAGTGTAGGGCTTTGTTTGAGACTTTGACTTAAATCACATCCCCAGTACAGATGACAATAGAAAACCACATCAGGATAGGATATGCCGGATTGGCCAAGTTTAAAATAAAATCTTTTCCATTTCCCATTGGCTAAATTTACTTCTGTATATATCCGTTAAGTGAGGCACCTCCACTGTCAGGAATTGTCATTGACAAGAGAGAATTTGGTGATTCCTTGTTTCCAAATGATAATACTATTTGGTATGGGTTGAATTGTGTTCCATCAAAGAAAAAAAAGATATATTGGAGTCCTAAGCCCCAGTGCCCAGAATATGATCTTATTTGGCAATAGGGTCATTGTCAATGTAATTAATTAAGATAAGGTCACACTGGAGGATGGTGGGGCTTTTTCCAATGACTGGTATCCTTATACAAAGAAGATGTTTTGGACTTAGAGACACAGAGAAGATAGTCACGTGATGACATAGGCAGAGATTAGAGTGATGTATCTACAAACCAAGAAATCGCTAGGAAACACCAGAAGCTAGGGAAAGGCAAAGAATTCTCCCTTTGAGACATCAGAGAGAGCCTGACTCTTTCAACACCCTGATTTTAGATTTCCAGGCTCCAGAATGCATCTGTTGTTTTAAGCCAGGGAGTTCAGTGTACTTTGTTTCCACAGCCCTGGGAAACCAATATGGTATCGAATACCCAAAGCAGCTGTGTTTCTTTTCACTGGTAACTCTTTCTTTCTGGACTAGCCCCCCTCAAATTAATCATCTCTTTAAACTACAGCCAGCAGGCCATATCTGGCCTATGCCAATTTTTGTAAATAAATTTTTATTGGAATACAACTACATTCATTTGTTTACGAATTGTCCGTGGCCACTTTTATATTGCAACTGCAGAGTTGAGTAGAATTATTGCAAAAGAAGTACATGGCCAGCAGAGCTGAAAATACAATCGGAAACAGCAGTTTGAACTGCATGGATCCACGATACGCATATTATTTTTGGTAAATACAGTGCAGCACTCTAGATGTATTTTCTCTTTCTTATGATTTTCTTAAGCTTACTTTATTGTAATAATACAGTGTATAATATATGCGAACTATGTGTTAATTGACTTTATGTTATAGATAAGGCTTCTGATCAACAGTAGGATATTAGTAGTTAAGTTTTGGAGAGTCAAAAGTTATACACAGATTTTTGACTGTGCACGGGATTAGAGCCCTTAACGCCCAAGTGTTCAAGGGTTAACCATATTTGTTATCTGGATTTTTATAGGAAAAGTTTGCCAACTTTTGTTCTAAACTAAACTATACTTTGATTCTTTTATCACTATATGAGAAATATTAAGACACAAAAAAAGATAGAAACTGCTGGCAGAATTTCACAAAACATTTTATTCCTTATTGTCACAATGACCCCTAAAACTTAGATTTACTTATTCCAGAAGGTAGAAACTAGTCCTGGGGCCCAGAACTGGTTTCCTCCTATTGAGAGCAGAAAGACAGGTTGGTGCCCACAGGGAACATCCGTCCCCAGTCTATAATAACCGGACAGCTAATGGAAGTCTCTTTTTTTTTTTTGGTATTTTTTAATTGAAATATAGTTCATTTACAATGTTACATTAGTTTCAGACGTATAACATAGTAATTTGGCAAGCCTAGATGTTATGCTGTGCCCACCCTAAGTGGACTGTCTGTCATCATACAATGCTATTATAATACCATTGACTGTATTCCCTGTGCTGTACCTTTTATCCCCACAACTTATTTATTTCATAACTGGAAGACCTCTCACTTTTCTTCACCAATTTTGCCCATCCCTCCATCTCCTTTCCCTCTGGTAAACATTAGCTTGGTCTCTGAATACATATGTCTATTTCTGCTTTTTGTTTGTTCATTTATACTTTTGTTTTCCTTTTTAGATTTTGCATATAGGTGAAATTATATAGTATTTGTCTTTGTCTGACTTATTTCACTTAGCATAATAGCCTTAAGTTTCATTCATGTTGTTGCAAATGGCAATATCTCATTTTTATGGCTAAATAATATTCCAGTGTGTGTGTGTGTGTGTGTGTGTGTGTGTGTGTGTTTCTTTTCAAATCAATGTTTTCTTTTTTTTTAGGTAAATACTGAGTAGTTGAATTAATGGATCATACTGTAGCTCTATTTTTAATATTTCAAGCAACCTCCATACTGTTTTCCACAATGGCTGTACCAGTTTACATTTCTACCAATACCACGTGAAGATCCCTTCTCCACATGCTAGCCAAACTAATTATTTGTCTTTTTGATTCTAGCCATGCTGACACGTGTTAGGTGATATCTCATTGTGGTTTTGATTTGCATTTCCCTGATGATTAATGATGTTGAGCATCTTTTCATGTGTTGTTGGCTATCAGAGGGAGTGTCTTGAACATTTTATGGACTATTGAGGCTGACAGGTGGATGTTGTGGTGTAATAACCAGATGTACTCATAGCTTCCTTAGAGTTTAATCCTGGTAGTTCTTGCTGGAGAAAACACTTGTCTAGGTAACATAGAGACCTTAAACTATAACAGCAACAGCAGCAGCAACAAAGACAAAAGCATTTTCCTAAATAGAGAAAGGCAGGTAAGGACAGGCAGGACTTCTGAGCAAAGGCATAGTATTTGAAAATGTGATTGTTGCTTCTTGTGGTAAAACACACAAACATGTTTTTCATTTTAAAATCCTTTGAGGGGCGCCTGGGTGGCTCAGTTGGTTGAGCATCTAACTTCGGCTCAGGTCATGATCTCGCGGTCTGTGAGTTCGAGCCCCGTGTCGGGCTCTGGGCTGACAGCTCAGAGCCTGGATCCTGCTTCCGATTCTGTGCCTCCCTCTCTCTCTGCCCCTTCCCCACTCATGCTCTATCTCTCTCTGTCACAAAAATAAATAAAAACATTTAAAAAAAATAATAAAATAAAATCCTTTGAAACATCTTGTATGATCCTTTCAGAATACCTGCAAACAGATAGGACTAGCCAGCATCTGAAAGTCCGTCTAAGTTGAAGAAAGCAAAACTAGCTCAGTTAATGAATGATGTTAACCGCCTGGTATTCATATACTCTTCTTTGGTAACAAAATTCTAATTGTATTCAGGATAGTAAAATACATGGCTGAAAAGATTACTTTTTGCAAACTCCTTTATAGCTAGTTTGGTTACATGATCACATTTGGTCAAGGAGATTTAAGGAGATGTTGACAGGAAAAATTTTTAATGTGAAGCTAAGATACCCAATAAGCATTCCTTCTAGCCCTTTCTCCCTTACTCCTAATTCTTGCTTTAACTACTGTGTTTTTTAGAGTTATTTTGGATCATGAGGTACCTTTTCGGCAGAGAAAGGGAATCATACTTTAAGATAGATGAACTAGATATAGAGAGGATAGAGAGGAAATCTGAATCCCCAGGGGTACGAAGGAGCTGCCATACTCCACTTCATGTTGTTTGAAAGAAAAATAAGTCCCTCACTCTTTAAGTCACTTTATTTGTGATTCTGTCACATGTTGCCCCACTAATACCACCATGTTTCAGGCACTGGAAACATAAAGACTCAGAATTGTCCATTACCGTACCAACTGCTTTGAAAAGAGAATGACTAGCAAATGCACTTCAATAAGAAAAAAAAAGGGCGGGGGGAAGGTATCCAGGCATACAAAAAGCAGTTATAAGGAAAAACAATTAAAATGTATTTTTAAGTATAAATATACATTAATTGTAAAGTTAACAAGAATGAAGATGGGTATGGTACAGAGAAATAATTGGGATGGTATAAATACATACTATCCCTCTAGATTTTAATATATAAAAAATTAGTTTAAGGTAATCAGTAGAAGGATCAAAATTAAAATATGACTTTTAAACATTTGTAAATTTTCACTCTATCTATACAAAAATGCTGTCTTGAATCTATAAAAAAAGTTGGATAAAAACATAAAATATATGATGCAAATATATTAACATCTAAATTATATATTGATTTAATTTTCCTTTAATTTGGTGTATATAATCACTCGTGATGTTGGTCTGTATGCCACCATATCATAAGAACACTCTCATAGCAGAAAATAATATAATTTTCACGTATAAATTTTTTCCACAAATGAAGGGTTGTTAACCGTATGAAAAGATGTGTTAGTCCCTTTGGGCTCCATCTTGCCATTTGGTTAACAAAGTAGTCAGCTAATTATCAAATATAATGTTTTGGTTGAGTTGACCTTAACTTGATTGATAAGTCAAAGAGGACAAACCTGAGCATTTAGAACATTACAGGGAAACTATATGAAATATTTTAAATTTAGGCTCAGTGACTTCTCTCTGTTGGGTGATATTATCATTCTATTATTGTGTTTTCCCTAATTAGCTGAGATAACTTTGAAAGAATATGTTCCCCACATGTACTATTTGAATTCCACATGGTACAGCCCATATAGAAGAAATAAGATAAATGCTCATTATTTTCCTTTTATTTACTCAGTTTTCAAGTGAGTGAATGGCTCCTTGCCATGCTCTTAAGGTAATTAGTTTGCTTTTATTTTTGTTAAAAACTCATAAATTTAAACATATTCAGTAACTTGCAACCCATTACAATTTCATATTCACATGAAACCCTGAATTGGCATATCTTAGGCTACTGTGGCCTGTTCAGATTGACTGGACTTGGTGTTTCTTTGATGTGACTTTAGTAGTTTTTAATAGCTGCTTTTCCACCTGACATTAATATTTTACATTTCCTGCTACAGACCTGGATCAGCCAGTTATCCAAAATGCCATGCTATTTCATAAAATTTACAAAAAAAGTAGTATTTCAAAAAACCAATCACAGTGGTCATACCAATTTTTTAATGTAATTATTACAGAATTTCAACTTGTTGGTTTAAACCATGAAATAGTATTATTTTCCCTAATAATTACTACTAGTTGTGCTCAATTTTTCCTGAAATGTTATTATAAAAATTTTTTAAATACAAAAAATTCAAAAAAAAATGTTTATAGTGAACACCCATTAAACCCATCACTTAGATTCTACCATAATAATTTGCTATTCTTGTTTCATTGCATAATATATCCATCTAAAAACACTAACAACTCTCCCCATTTATATATTTTAACAGCTTTATTGACATATACTTTACATCATATAAAAATTCCTGTGCTATAAATGTAGTCTTATACATTTTAGTAAATTTATGTAATTTGCAACCATCACTACAATATGATTATATAATACTTCCATCACCCCAAAGGTTTTCCTTTCTCACAGATAAATTCTAAATAAACACACATTTATTAAATAAACAGCATCTAGAACAACAATCCTTTTCTAAGCATCATCATCTAGTTAGTTGTTTCCAACCCATAGTGACTGGGATCTATCTATCTATGTCATGTTCTAGTTATGGCTAATGACACAGATGTTTGGATTTTTCATGACAACGGTATATGAAATTCAGAGCAGATATTGACATCCACTATCAATCTTAAAGGAGGTTTCTTGTGTTCATTTTCTGATCCTCAGCTGTATTTTCAGAGATGTTAGTGGGAAAGAAAGGTCACCATATTTATTTCATTTGAATTTGAAGCATGCCACTCTCCAAGTCACCAGTCAATTCTTAATAAATATTTGATAATAGATTAGAAATATCCTCTCTCATTGTTGTCATTTTAGTGCTTTTAAACTGAGAGAAATACAAGAAATATGTTTTTCATCACATGTAGACTCCATCAAGCCAGTAGTTAAACAAAATGGCTGTCAGTGAAGAACCAGTTGAATGATAATATGAATATTTACTTGAGGTTATACATGCATATTTTGTGTGCAAGATATCTTAATTTCATATTTTGTGTTAACTTAAACATAATATAAATCTTTTGATATGTTGCATCCACTTTGCTCAATTACTTTGGACATATGTCAAAGGGCAGATTTGAAGATTAGTTTGGGTATAGAGAATGTCTACAGTGTCCTTCAATCTCCTTGGGGTTGATGTAGGAAATGTGCCTTAGGCATGTGGTTCTGCTCATGAACTTGGAAGTATTCATTGTTGTTTGTAAGGTATTAATGAGTGGACAGATGAATAAGATAATGCTGGAGGCACTGTTTGCAAAAGGTTCTTACATTTTGTAAATTATGGAGAGCAGAAAGTGATTCCAAATACCAGAAAAAATATGTGTATTTCATTTGTCCGAGATCATATTACTCAAATTCTTCAATGTCCCCACTTAAAAATTATATGATTTTATATGTAACCGAAAAATGAAACCACATTTATTTTCTTTAAATATAAGTTCCTCTTTGACTCAAGAGTACTTATAAGTAAGGTCACTTTTAAAGCCAGTTTTGTTAGATTATTTTTTAATGTTGTGTTGGTGAGCGGAAAACCAAACTCTTCCCAGTATAACATGACCTGCGAATCTATTTCATCCATGCCGTAGATTTATGACAATGATTGATGTCATCTTGAACTTCCTGAGTAATAATGCAAATGCACTTTTCTTATATTCTCTCTCAGACTTTATTTATAGATACTTTGGCCTCCACTGTAACTCCTACTCTTTCCTCAAATACAGACACAGCAAGTCTTCTACCAAAGCAGTATTGCAACATTCCTTTTGTAAGCTTTCTATATATTATTTCAGGACAATGACTAAAAAGTAAAGGAACCAGCTGAAAAAGACTGAGTAGGTAAAAATTCCCTACTAAAACATTGCATTTTTACATGGATAACAAGATTCAGCAGAATGTATAGATTATTAATTGATTTCTGAGAATATTTTTTGTAATCATGGTCTTCAAATTCCAATGATGTTAAATCAGTTATGGTAAAGTCAATACCTGGATTTGACTGGATATTGAAGTAAAATCAAGGTCATATGGTCATAAATTCTGTATACATTGTTTTTCACCAACAGCCAATGTTCTTCCAAACGGGAAAAAAATTACCTAATAATAATCTACAGATGAAAACTTAAATAGTAGTAAAACACTTTTTAGCAATTTTTAACCAGGATGGATGTTTCAACAATAAACACATCTTGGTTACGTTGGGGAAGGTACCTGAACAAGAGCAAAGCATTGTAGTAAGTGACAGTGTTAATTCATGTGTGTGAGACAGTAAATGACTATAACCAATTGGATTAAGCATTTGAAAACTTATGTTTCCATTTTGGAAATATCTACTCTTCAAAGGCATTTTATGAACTAGAAGTCCCAAGGTAACAGACCTTGTTAATAAATTTTTAATTATATATTTTCAGTGCACTTTACCCATGTGACCATGGGTCTAGTATATTACATAAACAAAAATTCTGCGTCGCTTCTTAGAAAAAGTTATTTCCCATAACTAGAAATTTGAGGATTTAATGACATGATCATCTACTTTAGACAAGTAAGTTACAACTTATTAAAAAATTACCATTAATAAAACGAAGTAACAATATTTTTTTAATTTTTTTTAACGTTTAATTATTTTTGAGGGACATAGAGACAGAGCATGAGCAGGGGAAGGGCAGAGAGAGAGAGGGAGACACAGAATCCGAAGCAGGCTCCAGGCTCTGAGCTGTCAGCACAGAGCCCAACACGGGACTCGAACTCACAGATCGTGAGATCATGACCTGAGCTGAAGTCGGCCGCTTAACCAACTGAGCCACCCAGGCGCCCCCAAAGTAACAATATTTAAAACTTCCTGTGCTGTGGTAAATTTCGAACACGTATTGCAGCCATCATCTTTTCATTCACACATAGAAATGTATCGAGTGTCTATTGTGTGCCAGGAATTGTTTTCAGTTCTGAAAATAAGACCTGATCCTTGATGTGAAAATTTCTTTGGCTTTATCATTTCAAATAGATTTCTTTTTCTATCAGCTCAGGTTTTGTCATTTATCTATGGTAATTTTCTGTTTCTATAATTCCAGAGACTTGGTCCTTGCTTCTATTTGCTTCTCAAAAGGAGTTAGATTCTTCTTTTATGTTTACAGTCTTCAGACACATGAACCATGTCCAATATCTATGTTTCAGATGTTTTTATTTTTAATATTCTCTCATGTTTTCATCTTTAATTTGATTACCTTACATATCAGAAAGTTTCCTGCGTAACCTTGCATAAAATACAAATTTTATTTTTTCCTTTATAGTCAAGTTATGAAGTAGGAATAGTTAATTGAAATGTGTTTTTTCTTTCAAGAATAACGTAAAACCTCATATTTCTAAAAAATGTTTTAAAGTTTTTAATAGCCTAGCTGCTCGTTTATATTTTTCTGTAAAATGTGTCAAATCATTGGTTAATAAATCGATCTTGACCAAAAGTAAAATTAGTGAAGCACTTCCAAATTATTTTTCTAAGTAAAGCATACATTGGTATTTTGCATTTATTTATTTATTTTAATTTTAAATTAATGTTTAAATTTAACTAATTAATTAATGTTTAATTTTTTAAATTTAATGTTTATATTTGAGAGAGAGAGAGAGAGAGAGAGTCAGAGTGAGAGTGAGGGAAGAACAGAGATAGGAAGACAAAGAACTGAAGCAGACTCCTGGCTCTGAGCTGTCAGCACAGAACCCGATGTGGGGCCTGAACTCACAAACCATGTGTATAATGACCTGAGCTGAAGTTAGACGCTTAACTGACTGAGCCACCCAGGTGCCCCTATTTACTTATTTTTTTGTACAAGCAAAACTTGAGAAGCAGGAAACAAAATTTTAATTAAATCAAATTAAAAAATTGCTGACACAGATCCGCCTTTTATTCAGTGAATGGCAGATTAGCAAAAGATATTAAATGCCACATTGCTGTGGGTTATTAGTGTGCACAGTTTTCAAATTTGTAGCCTAATCTTAGTGTAAACATTAAATTTTCATTTCTATAACTCTTACTTTGAGATATGAATAGTGTACACCAGGGCAATTAACTGTAATACATAGCTTATTGTTGTGTTTTGTTTTGCTCGAAGCCAGTGTATACCAGAATAAGCACTTAGTATCTCTCTTCCCTTTTCTAGGGGCAATACTGATGCATATCTGTTTAAGTAAATTAGATTTACATTTTCATTATCTCATTTTATTGGAGCAGTGGCAACGTCAAATGACCTGAGCTAGCCGATTGTACCTATAATATTTCTGTCCATAATAGTTTCCCATACCCCATTTATTTACATACATGGCATATGGGAAACTTGCTTTTTGAGGCGAGGCCTCAGGAACACTTGCTTTCTGAGGTGCAGTCTCGAGAAGCTTTGCATGCTCTTGCTCTCTCTTGGAATGCTTCTAAACAGGCCTGTCCTGCCCTCCCTTATCCCATTTATTTACATATTTATCCACTACCTATTACTGAATAAACTCCAATCTGAAAATTAGTTACAAGAAGTTGAATCTCTCTCTCAACATGGGATACTGGTTCACTCAGCTTCTGGGATTTTTGTGATTTTCCAGAGCCTGCCTTCTCCCTCCCATTCTTCTTCTCACTAAAGTTTTAATAAAACTATGGGGGTCCCTCCCATGGAGGAAACTAGCTGCACGTAAGGCAGGCCTCAGGCCATCTTTGCCAACGAGGTCATAAAATGGACCCGCGGCTAGAGTTTTGGGATCCGGGTGCTCCAGCAGGAGTTCGTGTGATTTATGATCTTTGTCCCCTCATACAAATGTTGACCAAGATGCAGAACCTAAAATCAGAGACTCCAGTATCAGCCCATTGCCACATTCTACGATCGTTCTTGCTTTTCTCTTGACGTTGCATGTGTTTTCCTCGTCCGGATGCGCGTCATATGCTTGAAGCCCGGTAAGGGCATTTTGGCCCACTGTCCTTCTTGGTATTCCTCAAACAAGCCACTTTAGGGTATTAATAGAATTTCAAAGGCCCCTTCAAAGTATAGTTTATCTGATATAAAAGATACTAAATAAATAGAGCATAAAGTGAATCATGAAATACCTAGGGGTTTCCGTTAAAGAACTGCTTCTCCAATATTCCTACCAAAATATCTTCAACTCCTACTTTTTGAACAATTCCAGCCTGGGGTGAAAATAACCCTGGAAGTTCTTTGTCTAGTCTTAACATGTTGTTATGAGCATTTTTCTAATAAGAGTCCCACCGAGAGCAGACGGTAAACCTCATTTAGTACACCAGTCATATTCACCCCAGCGTCATGGCTTTTGTTCTTGCTGTTTCCTCTGCCTGCTGTTTTCTGTGCCAGGATATATGTAGAGTCTGTTTGTCATCTTCTAGCTCTTAGCTCAATACCCACTCCCTCTCCCAAGCTTTCCCTATCTATCCTAGAGTACTTTCCATTCCTTATCAGCCTTTGTTTCACTTCTCAGTCATTTAGAAATGTTTACGATAGCACTTAACACAACATGAACTATCTTTTCTGTTTTCATGTTCATTGCCCGTTTATCTCTCCTGGGATGGAAACTTCATTAGCACAGAGAATATGTCTGCCTTATCGGGTTGTCTGCTAAATTTCTAGATGTTCAAAAAATAGTTCTTGAATCAATTAAATAAAATTGCAATGAAACTATGAAGCTCCCCAAATGCATATTCTGTTGAAAATCAACATCATAATAAAAAAGATATTTGGGGTCTATTTTCTGTGCAGTGACAGCACAGCATTTTTCCATTCTAACAGTACTCTTCATATTGAATTTTCTTGCTCATGGATTTATCATTCTCCTTAAAATGGCAGCAATGCAGGTGTCACGGCATGGCCTCAATTGTTACAGTTTCTAGAAACAGAGGAGATCTGTCTATTTGTTGAATTATTGAGTGGGTAGATGTGTTCATTTGGTATTTATGAAGAGTGCTGTAATTTATTGATTTTTCTAAATAACTGACATATTTGCAAAAATAGTCATTAATAAATCTTAGAATGAATGCAAGACACTTCCGAGTACATGTTTACAATATATCAGAACCTTCAGACTTAATACCTAGGACCAAATCTCTGGAATTATAGAAACAGAAAATTACCATAGATAAATGACAAAACTTGAGATTTTGTCTGTATATCTTCAACTTCTGTAGGAAGATTCATAAAATGAATGCAAATATTAAGGATTGGTTAAAAATCCCACAGCCAAATTAGTCACTGACTTTCTAGAATCTAGTTTCGGAAGCTATCCACCATTTTTGAGATCCTCCTAGGAACCCAGATTTATCCATCCAGCCTCCATTCCTGCAGGCGTCTCTGTGCAGCAAATGTGCGGCCTCTCTATCAAGTCAAAATTTTTCTTGTTTTCCTTATTTTCTTTTTCTTTACATTCTCAAAATTTTGTAGCTAGAATCGTATTTTTTAACTCTGAAGTTTAGCAGTGTATGTTACTCGTTTTTAATTGTCGTTAGTGTTTTTATTATCGTTATGATTATTATTTTCTCTGTTGAAAATTAAACTGTAAAAAGCTATCTTTTGTACACGAAGGGCTTCTCTTAGGCGCTTTTTGAGATCTTAGATGGAAGATTTTCTTTCCCTTACATACAAATGTAGTGCTAAGAACGCTGGAAGTAGGAACACTTGTCATTTCTGAAAGCTTTTTGAACACACAGCAGATGTTTCCTCTTCAAATTCACTTTCAGACATCTAAGAAAATGGAACATGAAAGTAAAGTACAGGAGGATTGCTGCTGGAGAATCACGCCATCGCCACCAGCCCAGGTTCTTTCAGATGCTTTGTGTGGAGCAGGGTTGAACTGAAGAACCTGGAAGCCAAAAAAGAACAGATTGACTGGGTAAAAATTGGTAGGTTTAAACGGGTAATAGGTGGCTGTTAAAAGTCATCAATTTTCATGAATGAGCTAAAAGGAGTGACTATGGAAACAAATAATTAGAATGGCAACTCTAATCAGCTGCTTCCAGCAGGTCATTAAAATAATTATATTACCACATTATGACTGCCAGAGAAGAGCCACAGGCCGTAGATGAAAAATGAAGTTTACTGACTTTTGAAAGAAGTCTGGATGTCTTTTTTCTTTCTTCATGCCTGCCTTCCTACTTACCTTTCTTCTTCCACCTCTCCTTCCCTCCCCCAACTTCCTTTCTTCATTTCATCTTTTAAAGAAGTCTGAAATGTCTTTTCGTTTGGAAAGAAGTTTCTTTCTTTCTTTCTCTTTCTTTTCTTTTCTTTTCTTTCTTTTCTTTCTTTTTCTTCTTTCTTTCTTTCTTTTTTTTCTTTCTTTCTTCTTTCCTTTTCTTTCTTTCTTTTTCTTTCTTTCTTTCTTTCTTTCTTTCTTCATTTCCTTTTCTTTATTTCATTTTGTTTTGTTTTGCTTTTAAGTTGAGGGAAACAATAGGCCGTGAAGAGCAACAAATCCAAACCAGAGAAGTGAATAAAAGCTATTTTACTGGGCCTGAGATAACACTTCAGATTAGAATGCAGTTAAACTATGGAATCCTGAATGATATATGTTGTTATTTTTAAGTTTTTGCTGTGATAATGAGATTCAAGAAATACACCTTTTATGTTCCCAGGGCTACAATTTTTAATTTCACTATGCTCAGAGGTGTATCCTCTGTAATTGTAGTGTTTCACAGAATTCTGACAGGAATTTTTTCTTGACAGAAAATATGTGGGTGACATTTCATATTTGTCTGTCTTAATAATTATTTTTTGGTAAGTGAAATATGAACATTTTATGACAACAAATCAGCTTTGAATAATAAGATTTTCTATTTTCTTTTTCCCCCAGAAGTCTGAAGGATTTATTTACTAATGTTTTCTAGAACCTTCTTTTATTCATCCATTAATCCACACATGCATCCATCCATCCATCCATCCACCATTTATTGAGTTTAACAAAGACTCTCCATGAACAAGTTTTAGTCATATTTAAGATCTTGTCTCAACTAGACCATGACCTTGATCCTGTCTGATCTTCAGCCCACCTAGCCCAACGAAGTCTGCTAAGTCAATTTAGTAAGAATCACCCCACCCTTGATAGCTAATCAAGTTCTTCATCCCCCACCTTTGATGTCTGAGTCCCTTGGCCTGCCTTTACCAAGAATCATTTTAGGTCAGTTTAGGAAGACTCCTACCCTTAGTACATTCACTGACCCCCTCACCTTGTTGCTCGGCTCTAAATCCCCATTTGTCCTTGCATTTGGATGGAAGTTAGAGTTCTCTTCCCTACTGCAATACTACTATTGCAATATTCTTGAATAAAGTCTTCCCTGCCATTTAATAAGTTCCAGAATCATTTTTTTAACAGTATTATGCCTAGAACTTGGAAAAGGTAAAATTCATCATTGAACTCCTGGATCTCTCACCCAGAACTCCAAGTATTCAACTTTGAAGGCTTTGTTTTCGCTCCTGACTGATTGATCGGGGATCTGTTAGTGACTTCAGCTCCTGATCCAGTCTAGTACTTTGGATGATAGTTTATAGAAGCATGAGAATGACAGATTCTGATTCTTAAGATCTCTGAGGCTGGGTTAGAGTCCCATGCTTCTTCACCTTAAGGGTAATTGAGCAAGAATTTTCTTTGATTGAAGTCTTCTTGGCTCTTTTTGTGTAGGGATTTATTTCCTGATGAATGGGAAATTTCCTGGCTTCTTTGGGAGGACCGTCTGTATGATACAGATATGGGACTAGTGTCCCAGGCTTCTTCATTTGTGAGCTACCGTTAGTTAAAAACACAGGAGCTTCTCAGTGAACTGAAACTTCCCTTTTCAAACTCCTGCACTATATGTTCTACCACTATGACACTAATTCTGTCTGCCTCCTTTCTTCTTGGCATGGTTTTCTAAGGACAGTTTCGAACTTTATTGGCTTCTTTGAGAAATTTAAGATCTTCCCAGAGTCATCTAAGACTGCTCTTCATCCTTCCTTTTACCATGTTCAATCTTCCCTTTAGTAGCCTTCAATCCTTTAATAGGTTGCCCTTCAAATTTTACCTCTTTAATCCTTCTCTCCACCCCTGTCATAACTTTCCTTCCCCACTCCAGGCCCTCAGCTGCCTATAGTCAGGAGCTCTCAATGGATTCAGGGACCCTCTAAAAGTAACTATGTATCAGGACAAAGGAAAATCTTCAAAGTCTCTTCCAGGAAGAAAGTGTCATTGAATTTTATCACAAAATTAACAATACCTATGTATCATTACAACTATGTATTGAGCTGTATGCTTAAAGATTGTGCATTTCTTTCTTTTCAGAAAACTGGCAATGCATTTGCTATATTTCAGGGAATGTTCTATTGCCTTTTTAGTTAGTATATTAGCACTTTTTGAAATGTGATTTCATTCAAAAAGAAATCACTGAGCATCATTTTTAGGATGGGAGGGATGGAGTTGATTCAGATAATCTGACTTTCTGGCAAATGTCCCCTATCTCCTCAGCCTCCTGCCATTTAAAACTGCTCAGCGCATTAAAGAATATGACCTTCCCAAAGAGAAGTGTGTCTTGGGCATATCACATTTATGGATGGAATAAAACCTTTCTTTTTAATCTCAAAAAATTTATATGTCTTTGAAATTGCACTGAATTTGCCTTATTTAATCTCTACACTGAATAGTTATCATAAAGCATTAAATAGCATGACAATCCTGGTCTTTAAAAGTCTACCACCATTAACATATCTTGAAAGAAGTGTTCTTAACTTTTCAAATAAAGCAAAGTTGAGCTACGTACAAATGGAAATGAAAGAAGAAAGCAAAGATACATTCTGTATTATTATACTTTTATTTTTCTCATCAGATGAACAATACATGGTAATTGCAGGAATTTTATAAAATTTGAGAAAAAATAAAACAAAATGTAACTAAAAATCTCACCACCTAATAATTACTACATCAAAGAGTGATTCTCTCCCTTTTGTCAGTAGCCGCCCACACGACTCAATAAGGTGATGCAGGATGAACATCATAATTAGAGTAGAGAAGGTGTTATACTTCTTCCTAAATATGAGGAAATAGAATTTTTAATCACATACACATTTTAAAAAATGATGGACCATTTTTAAATGTTTTATGTATTAATTAAGGAAAAGTTGAGAAAAACGCTAGCTGTAAATATTTTTACATAGTGTTTTTAATAATGAAAATATCTTTTATCACTTGAGAATCTCATCACATGAATATTTCCTCTGTTTTGCTTACCTATTACTCCCAATATGAATCATGAAAAAAAGATGTATTTTTTGAAGAAGCCTGGAAAACATAAGTTAAATAATATATTTTCAAGCACTTAATATTCTTGATATTCTCTCTGTGTGTGTATTATCTCTATCTCCTCCTCTCCCATTAACCAACTTCCAACTGGAGTGAGAGATGCTGACTCCTGCCCTTGCTCCATGAAATGCCAAAGTTTGCTCTCTTATTTCCACTCAGTGGACCGGTGATAAAAACTCTACTTCCATATTTTTTTCTTCCAATATCACTCTTTCTTCTTTCATCCATCAGTCACACACCTATTCAAGCTCTTCATCACTTTACTGGGCTCATGTAGCTCCAGGATCAGCAGGTCTCACTTTCTATTTGTCAGATCTAGTCAGAGACTGTCCTTCATCCCCACAGATCACTTCTGCTAAGAGAGATAGCTACAGCTCTCTTCTCATTGCCCTTACTTGACACCAATTCAGATTTCACCCACAGCAGCCTCTCTTCTTTTTGGGGTGGGGAGGTTATAAATCGTGGTTTGCTTTTGTGTATCCCCGCATCCCTTCCAGTTTGATATGTTTTTTTACATTTTTCATTTCTAACCTGAAAGGAGTTTTATTTTTTAAAAAGCAAGAATTTATTTAGATTTCTTTTCTCTCTCTCTCTCTCTCTCTCTTTGGTAATTAAAGTAACTAAATCATCAATGATTCTCTCCTTTGTCATTTTTTTCTTTTTGATTTTGATTTATTTGGTACTATATTTTAGACAGCCTTCTATTTTTTAATTTAATGCTAAGCTTTAAAGAAGAAAAAAATATAAAAGCCCTAGACGACATTATCTTTTTCCAAAAGGGGGGATTTTTCTTCAAAAGCTCTTAGAGTGCCCAGATATTTACCTGATCATTATAAAGGTTAGATTCAGTTTTTTTAGAGTTAGTACATATTTGCTCTTATTTTATTTCTGGGCTGGAATTTTTCTCTTCCACTGTGTGGCCTTTTGGGAATTTCAACAAAAACCCAGGGATTTTACCACATCTCACCCACAGCTCCCTGCCTGCCCATGATAGCAGGGTTTGTAGGACAAAGTGAGTATTTTGCAGCTGCTCAGCCTTCTTTTTGTCTAAAGCTCACTCTTTCAATCACTGTTTCTATCTGGAGTCACTGAAGTCTTACTGTGTGTAGTTTAACTTAAAAGTAATTCAGTGTCTTGAGACGAGAGTTGCAAATGAGTTTTAAGCTCCCTTCACTAAACACTTTCTTTTCAAGACTTTACCCTTAACGTCTTAGCTGCTTTGGCAGATTTCAACTCCAACCTTTCTCTATTTATTCCAGTAAAACTTTCCTTTTTGACCAGAACTTCACTCTTCATGTTGTGAATTGAGAAACAACCCTGTTTAAAAAACAACAAACAACAGCAACAAAAAACATGGGTGAATTTGGGGCTTACATCAGTGTACATCTACATCAAATTTAACAGATCCTGAAAGTTTGCTTTGATCTTCTCCAGTCACTCCTATTTGTTTGTTTTGTTTTTTTCCAATAATGTTTTCTGGTTCCCATAGTTTCGTCCAGTGAGAGGGCTATCCTAACGTGAGTTTTTTCATTATGATCAGAAAAAGAAACGATAACTTATTTTAAGATTAAATTTTTAGAATTATTGTAACTTGATGGAATTGACTCCCTGGATATTATAAAATGTCTTTAATTATCTGTACTCATGCATCTTGCTTAAAGTGAATTTTTCTCTGATTTTTTTTTACTTTCAAATTATATAAAAATAAATATTTAAGCAGCATACAATTTCTAAATATTCTATCTGAAAACCTTTGCATTTAAGTATTAAGTCCATTTACATTTAGTGTAATTTTTAATGTATTTGGGTTTAAACCTTCATCTCATTAATTTTTACTTACATATCACTATAAATTCTATTTTCTTATTGTTCTCTTTTCTTGTGTGAAAAGCAGAATACCCACCCCACATCCCCAAGCTATCCACTCAATTGCTAGAGCCTGTGAATGTTACTTTGTATGGCAAAAAAGAATATGCAGATAAGATTACGTGAAGAATTGTGAAATGGAGACATTATCCAGTTGTTCTCACTTAATCTTAGGTATCCTTACAAGTGGGAAAAAAAAAAAAAAGGAGGCAGGAGAATCAGAGAAGGACCCATGATGATGGAAGTGGAGTCAGAGTGATATTATAAGAACAAGACTAGACAAGCTATTGCTGGTGTTGAAGATGGAAGGAGGATATCAGACAAGAAATGAAGGCAGCCACTAGAACACTCAAGAAATGATCCTTCCTCTATATCATTCACAAGAAATTTAACCCTACCAACACATTGATTTTAGCTTAGTAAAATGCATTTGGGACTCTGACCTCCAGAACTGTAGATACTAAATCCGCATTATTTTAAGCTACTAAATATGTGATGATTTGTTAGAGTAGCAATAGGACACCAATACAATTGTGTTTCAGGGAAACTAAATATTTTATTATTTCACTTTCCCCTTATGTTACTTTGTTAGCTTTAGATTCTTTTACCATTCTTTTACCATTCTTTTAGTGCATACTCTAAAGATTACAACATCTGCATCCATAAAAATGCATTACTGAGTTCTAACATAAATAATTACTTTTCCTACTTTCTAAGTATGCAAGAACATTAAGACACTTGAAATTTGGTATTTCAAATTTCACATTTGTGCTACTGTTGTAATATATTTTAATCAACTATATTTAAAATTCATTAAACATTTATTAAACATTCATTTAAAATTAAAAATTAAGAAAATTTTAAAACTTTAAAAATTCATTAAACATTATTTTTAGAATTATACATTTCCATTTCTTTATCTACACTAATCATCATTGCTTAAACTTCCTACATAACCTCCAATCATTCTTCTTCTGCTTAAAATGACATCCTTTTTTTTTTTTTTTTTTTTTTTGCAATCTGAGTGCAGCTCTGCTGTTGACAAAGTACCTCATTTTTAGTTTGCCTGAAAATATCTTTAACTGTCCTTCATCTTTGAAGGATATTTTTACTAGTATGGAATTCTTGATTGGTAGTGATTTGCTTTCAGTATTTTTAAAAAGTCATCCTATTGTCTTCTGGCTTTCACTATTTTATTTATTATATTTTTAATTTATTTTTATTTTTTTATTTTTTATTTTACAGAGAGAAGAGCAAGTGTGGGAGAGGTTCAGAGAAAAATCTTAAGCAGGTTCCACCCAGGAGTCCATCCCACAAGTCTGGAATCATGACCTGAGCAGATACCAAGAGTCAGACACTTAACCAACTGAGCCACCCAGGCACCCCCTGGCTTTTCTGTTTTAGATGAGAATTCAGTTGTTGCTCTTAGTCGTTTATTTGAAGGAAATGTGTCTATTTTTCTTGTTCCTTCTAAGATTTCATTTTTGTGTTGGTTTTTTCAGCAGATTTGCTACTATGGGCTTAGGTATAGTTTTCTTTATGTTTATGACGTTAGGGATTTGTGGAGCTTCTTGAATTCGCAGCTTCATAATTTTCATCTGTTGTGAAAAATTCTTAGCTGTCATCTCTCAGGTATTACTTCTGCCTTACTCTCTTTTTCTGTCTTGGATTCCAAACAAAGGTACAGTAGACCTTTTAATTATGCCCAATTTATCTCTTATGCTCTATATTTTGTATTCTTTTTCCTTATTTTTACTATGCTATGCACATTTTTTATTGACTTATATTCCAGTTCAGTAATCATTTCTTCAACTCTTTAATGTGATGTTAAACTTATATTGAGTTTCAATTAATGTGTTTGTTTTGGTTCTATGGCTTATATTTGATTCTCTTTTTTAACTTCCAAATTCAATTTTTTGCTGAAATTCTCTACGTTGATTTCAATTTCATGAGATTTATTTAAATTCCATGTTTCATAACATCAATATGGGTATTTCCCTAGATATATTTTTGTATTCTTTATTTTATTTAACGTTTATATATTTGGTCTTGTTTCTTGAATGCTGGGTAATTTTTAACTGAGTGCTGGACAAAGTGTTTAAAAGTTCATAGGAATATTATAAGAAAATAGAAAATGTTTCAATTCGCTAAAGATAATTTTTTGTTTCTTTCTGGTAGGTTGTTAGAATTGGGGCATTTGACACCAATCCAGTTTGAGATGGAGCTAATTAGAAATAGGACTTCAGAATTCATACCAGGAGATTTATTTCTGGTTAGCCCTACCTGTTTCAAATGAAAAGCTAGTGTGTTTAGAAAGCCTCCTATATGACTGACCCAACTCTGAAGTGTGTTCCATTTCTCTATAAAATGGCTCACCTTCTAAGCCTCCTGACTTCTGATTTCTTCTTGGTTTCATTTTAAATCGTCTCCTGATAGATTTATTTAACAGTTGGCTTTCCACTTTTATACTGAAATTGTTTACAATTTGGTAAATACCTCAAAAGAAATAATAGCTCTGAGTGTCAGGATGATTCTCAGACTTCATGTTGCTTTAGAATCTTGACTCCTCAACATCTGGATCCTTTGGTTACTATCAGATATAATTTCTTTGTAATAATTTTGTGTATATTTCTTAATATTCACAAGATCATTTGATACAGCTAGAACATTATAATCAAAAAATAAATCTTAGTGATTTTAAAATATTTTAAATATTTTAATTCAAATTATGGGTGCCACAGTAATGGTTTTTAACCAGCAGATCTCAATCCAGCGGGGAAAAAAATAGCACTTATTTTTAAATCAGTATTTTACAATTATAGAAATGGAGCTAAAATTTGTATAACCTAATTTAATCTTCATTTACTTTTGACGGAGGGAGAGAGAGGGAGAGGGAGAGAGAGACCGAGTGAGAGCAGAGGAGGGCAGAGAGAGAGAAACACACAGAATCTGAAGCAGGCTCCAAGCTCTTAGCCATCAGTACAGAGCCTGACGCAGAGCTCAAATCCCACAAACCACAAAATCATGACCTGAGCCGAAGTTAGACGCTTAACCAACTGAGCCACCCAGGTGCCCCTGAATCTTTTTTTTAAATTCAGATGTGTCATATACAAATAAATACGTGTATAATGTTGTACATGAATATAGTCTTACTTCTCCTTTAAACATTTCAAACATTGTTAAATGATTTTCTTTCTTTTTAATTTTTAATGTTTATTATTTATTTTTGAGAGAGAGAGAGAGAGAGAGAGTGGGGGAGAGGCAGAGAGAGAGGGAGACACAGAATCCGAAGCAGGCTTCAGGCTCCGAGTTGTTAGCACAGAGCCCAATACAGGGCTCGAACTCACTAACCGCAAGATCATGACCTGAGCCAAAGTCAGAGGACTAACCGACGGAGCCACCCAGGTGACCCAATGATTTTCTATAATTATTGAGTTGATCATATAATTTTATACCTAATTAAATTAATATGATTGAATAACTCAACTGATTTTCAAATACTGACCTGACCTTGCATTTTTGGGATGAATCCCATTTGGTCATGGTGTATTAAGCTTTGTACACATTGCTGAATTCAAATTTCTAATACGTTATGAGAATTTTGCATGTATGTTTATGAGGATTATTAGTCTGCAAAATATTTTCTTATAGTTTATTTTTCAGATTTTCTTAGGATTATGCTATCATAAAATAAGCTAAGAAGCTTTTCTTCTTTTTATATTTTGTGAAAGTGTCTATAACATTGGTATTATTTTCTCCTTAACTATTTGAAAGAATTTACCTATAAGTTATTTGACTATGAAGTTTTCTTTTTGATATTTTTATTATTTTAATTTCTTTAACAGATATTGGAGTAGGCAGATGTTATATCTTCTTCAGTATTATTAAATTGCCTTTCCATTTTTTTGAAATGTTTTAAATCTTTATTTATTTTTGAGAGAGAGAGAGAGAGAGAGGAAGCATGTGGGCAGGGGAGGGGCAGAGAGAGACAAACACACACACAGAATCTGAAGTAGGCTCCAGACTCTGAGCTGAGAGCACAGAGTCTGATGCAGGGCTGGAACCCACGAATCCGGAGATCATGAGCTGAGATGAAGTCAGATGCTTAACGGACTGAGACACCCAGAAGCCCCTTAAAATGCCTTTTTAAATAAATTTATCGATTGATCAAACTATTCATTACTATTCTTTTCATATCTGGATTACTGTAACAATATTTCCCTCTCTCAAAGCCTATGTTGGTAATCTTTGTTTTAGCTCTTTTTTCCCCCCTCAATCTTGCTGAAGGTTTACCCATTTCATTAAGAGCAATTTTTGGCTTTATTAAATTTTTCTGTTTGTTTTCTTTTTTTGTATTTGATTTGTATCTGTTCTTATATTTATTGTTTCCTTTCTTCTACTACTTCAGTTTAATTTATTATTCTTTTCAAACTTAAAGTGGAAACTTAGGTAATTTATTTTAAGAGTTTTATTTTTTTTTTTCAAATAACATTTAAAGTATTACATTTCCCTCTACCGTTTAGGCTGTCTTCTAAAAATTTTAATATGTTGAGTTTTCATTTTCATTAAAGTATTTTCTCACTTCTACTGTGATTTCTTCTTGGATCTATAGTGTTTAGAAGTGTGTGTTTAATTTCTAGTTATTTAGGGATTTTATAGATATTGTTTTAATATTGATCTTTAATTTAATTCTACTATAGTCAGATAACATACTTTATAAAACTTCAATCTTATGAAATTCATTGGGATTCATGGAGACCCAAGATATGCCCATTTTTGTGAGCTTTCCATATTGTACTTGAAAAGAATTTGTATTTTGTAGTTGTTGAGCTTAATATTTTGTAAATGTCAATGTGATCGATTTGGTTGGCAGGGTCATTTAGCTCTTCTATGCTCTTATTGATTTGTTCTTATGTATTGTATAAATTACTAAGAGAGGATTGCTAAAATGTCTATGACTGTAAATTTCATTATTCTCTTTAGTTCTGTCAGTTTTTATAAATTCTTTTATTCAGTACATTTTTAAAATAGCTTTCTATTGAACTGATGTTTTTTATCATAATGAGTTATCCTTTTATTCTCTTCAGTAATATATTTTGTCTCGAAGTCTACTTTTTCTGATATTATTATCGCCACAACAGCTTTCTTATTTTTCATGTTTGCAAGCACTGGTGAATATATATCCATCCTTTTAGTTTCAGTTTGTCTTTGTCTTCATATTTAAAGTACATTTCCCACAAACATACATAGGCTACAATGCCATTCTGACAACCTCTGCCTTCTAATTGGAGTCTAGGTCATTTATAGGTAATGTAATTTTTCATCTTTAATCTTTAAGTCCAACATGTTGCTATTTTTTTCTATTTGTCTCATATTTTCTTTTCATGTATCCTTCCATTCCTGCCTTTTTATGGGTAATTTAATAATTTTTAATAATATATTTTTTCCTAATAATTTTTATAACTTTTTAAATTATTGCTTACGTTGTGCTAGGGATCCATATGCATTTTTAAATTATCATAGTGTACTATACTCAGTCTGTTATTACTGCACACTCCATACTTCCTTAGTTATCATTTAATAATGACCTTGCATTATTACAACCCAGCTTTTCTAGTGATTTGTATTGCTCATTGACATGTGTACATCTCAGTTTGAAATGTGACAGATTAATAAAAGTTGACTACTCACCTTATTTTCTTTTTAAGTTTATTTCTTTAATTTGAGAGACAGAGACAGAAAGACAGAGAGAGCAGGGGAGGGGCAGAGAATCCCAGTCACGCTCCCTACCATCAGCACAGAGCCTAATGCATGGCTTGATCTCGCTACCATGAGATCATGACCTGAGCTGAAATTAAGAGTCAGGTGCTTAACCGACTGAGCCATCCAGGCATCCCTGACTACTCACTTTAAAATATCACATTAAATGCTAAAAGATTGGATGGAATTTATATTTTTATTTCAGGCTAAAGTATGAAATAAGACTTCTTCCAATACTTTGGGTGTTCCGTTTTTGTGAGTTTTTGGTTTTGGTTTTGGTTTGGTTTTGGTTAGTTGTTCAGTCTTTAGTTTAGCTTGTTTCGACATAAGATATTCTGTTTTGATATTAGGACTATGTTTTGAATTCATATTTCTCAATTACTTTTACTACTTAATTTTATTTTCTATGAGGAAAACCCATATAAGGCAGGTCTATTTTATAGAAAAATTAAATCCCAGCTTTATGGACAAGTATGTCATATCTGGGTATCATTAGCTCCAGGTCTCTGTTAACTACTAGGATTTGAAGTTCCAGGTCCTGCGGTTTCTCCCAGGTGCTAAAGTGATTTTGTCCTCTTATTGTTAGAACTCTTGCTTCCTCTCTACTACTCTGGCTGTAGGGAGGTGCTTCCCTTGCTCAATTCTTCCTGTATTGTTATTATCATTGCTCCCTGGAGTACCCTAACTAGTCATCTGACACCTCATCAGTCAATGATTCTGATTTGATCCTCTGAAACTAGAAATGCAATCCCTTCATCTTATCTCAGGTGTCCTGGAATTATTGTTATTAGTGTTTGTTTAGAGCTCAGCTACCTAAATTTGGTCATACCTCTTTAGCTGAATACTCATTGTGATTTCTTGCTATTCAAGTTGTGTCAGACTGAAACATCTCTTATTCCAGAGTGATTTCCCTGCTGCTACTGGTACAATATTCCTAGAAACTTGTTTACAGTTTTATTTGCTTCAGAATATTAATCTTGGAAATTTGTGCCCTGCATATCTATCAGTCCTCTTTCCTTTAATAATATTTCCTGTGATGCCTTAGATATCAGGCAAATAGAACTCCTAGGATCTTATTCTAATTTCCCAGAAGAGCTAGGCAAAACACATATATAGGGCCCCCATTGTTACACTTGCCACAATCAGAAGAAAAATAGTAATAATAATGATTAGGAAATCATTTCATTTTTTTACTGTTTACTATGCACCAGGCACTATGCTAAGCACTTTACATATGGAAACTCATTTGAAATTCAAATATTTTGAAAGTAAGCACTGTAAACTGTACTGCAAAAGGAAGTAATTTGCTCAAGGCAATTTGGAACCGTGGAAGAACTCTACTTCAAATCCAGATTTGTCTAGCATCCAAGGCACTTTCTCCTAACTTTATTCTGCATTGCCTTAGGAAAATCACAGTAACCTTAAATCTCACTCCCGCCATCTCATCCATGTATCAAAGAAACACAGAACTCTTTAATGATTGCTCAGCACATGAACCACTGATGCTACACATGCCTTGTGTCTGGTTAGATTAACTTTCTTAGAGAAAAGCTATGAAATCACTTTTACTGAGCAGGAGTTCATTTTATGTTTTAATTCTTAAGTTGTACCAATTCTGATCTTAGCTTTCAAAAAGCTTTATTTTGGGGCCCCTGGGTGGCTCAGTCGGTTAAGCGTCCGTCTTGGGCTCGGGTCATGATCTCACAGTTTGTGGGTTCAAGCCCCATGCCAGGCTCTGTGCTGACAGCTCGGAGACTGGAGCTCCTTCAGATTCTGTGTCTCCCTCTCTCTCTGTCCCTCCCCCACTCTCACTCTGTCTCTGTCTCTCTCTCTCGAAAATAAATAAATTTAAAAAATTTTTAAAAAACAAAAAAGCTTTATTTTAGGATCTGAGCTTTTATTCCTTTGTCTTGACATACATTGGTGTTTGAATCACGTCTACTTTTTTTCCTAGGCCATGAACTGGTCTTTTAATATTTGTAGGCATTTCATAGTATCTATGGTGGCTCCCAAATCTCTACAAAACCTTGTACTTTAAATACAGGTTTATGACCTTTCCCCTCTTTCTAATCCCTTGTCATTTCATCCTTTATTTCATCCCTTTCAATAAGGAACTTTTTGGCAAAGTATTTCCTGTTAATCTAAGCTTCCAAAGCATGTGCTTGTTTCCATAAGCATGTTCTACTTGATTATGATTTTATTACATATGCTTACATTAATTCTTGTAGAGAATAAACAATGTACAAGCCAATTTTCTGGATGTATGTTTGAAACAAAACCAGTAATCAGCAAGCATTAGCTATGTTAACTCATTTGACCAATTGTTTTATTATAGTTCAATACGACAAAACTACCTTGGATACTTTAAAAATGTAGTCATTATCTCATACAGATTTTAATATCATGTGATCTACTGTATCACAAACAAATGCAGAAAGTCAACAAATATACTGACCCATGACAGTGAGTCAAAATATATATATACCCCCTTAGCTGAATACTCATTGTGATTTCTTGCTATTCAAGTTATTCCAGACTGAAACATCTCTTATTACAGAGTGATTTCCCTGCTGCTACTGGTACAATATTCCTAGAATATATATATATACTGGGACACCTGGGTGGCTCAGTTGGTTAAACGTCCAACTTCAGCTCAGGTCATGATCTCGTGGTCGATGGGTTCAAGACCCGTGTTGGGATCTGTGCTGACAGCTCAGAGCCTAGAGCCTACTTCGGATTCTGTGTCTCCCTCTCTCTTTGCCCTCCTCCACTTGTACGATGTCTCTCTCTCAAAAATATATAAATGTTAAAAAAATTTTTTTTAAAGAATTGACTCTCAGTCCTAAATCTCAAAACTGCTAAGTTGAGCTAAGATTTTAATGTAAGTCCAGTTTTAAAAAATTTTTTTTCAATGCTATTTATTTTTGAGAGAGAGAGAGAGAGAGAGAGAGCAAAGGAGGGTCAGAGAGAGAGAGGGAGACAAAAAATCCAAAGCAGGCTCCGGACTCTGAGCTATCAGCACAGGGTCCAACATGGGGCTCAAACCCATGGACCATGAGATCGTGACCTGAGCCGAAGTTGGACTGAGCCACCCAGATGCCCCAAAGTAAGTCCATTTGACCCCATGTGTCTGCATTAATATTAAATAGCTAAATAATAGATTTATGCCACTAAACAACTACAAAAATTAAATTAGAATTTCAGAGAAATGGCTGATATGCTATACAACAAAAAAGTATGTGTGTCCTTCTGTGTTTCTGTGTAAGTCTCCAAATGAGAGTCTAATCCAAAGGATCTTGGTAGAAGTCTTTATCACAATGTACATAGTTTTTGCATACACTGCCAGGAGAGTCAAACAGTGCTAGATAGTCATCTCTTATCAGTTGGGAGCATTTAAGGGAATTATGTTCTTTTCTAGGGCTTTAATCTCTGATGCACTAAGTATGGAAAATATTAATTTTAGCATCAAGTTTTTTAGACTGCCAAACAAGACTAGGGAAAAGCTATCAATTTTTTCAAGACTCTGGTTAAAAATCTAGAGAGATGACACTTTGAGGCATTTGATCAATAGTAATGAACTGCAGTGATGTAGCAAGAGTTTTGCTGTTTTACTGGAAATGGCCGTCCTGTGACGCTCCACATATGACAGTATATTAGACAGGTCTAAACACGTATTAGGCACTAATCTAGACTCTTTACATTAAAGGGTTAACTTGGATTCACCTCAGTGCATCCGACCCATAGAGGAAGGACATGTTTGTCTGGAGTTCATACTCCAGCATGTTGTCCAGAATTCCCATCCAAACAAGCTTCCTAATCTATGTGCAAGTGCTGCGTGATCCTTTCTCCCGCATCAGACTTCCTGAGGCTGGTGTGAGCTGTCAGTTATTTGGAGGAAGGTGAACAGAGAGAGTTTGGATATATGGCTGGGCATCCACCTGCATGTCCAAGAGGCTACTTGCAACTTGTAGGAATGTCAGGGCTGGGAAGAGAAGGAAGATGACCCATAAGGACACTAAATATTAGGGGTGGGCAAGAATTTGGGTCTGGATGAACATGTGTTTATCAGGGCAATCAGTAGAGATGAAACTAGGCTTCATGAACCTTCAAATTAGTGTATAATAACCTTTGTTTAACTGGTCCCATAATATTTCCATATTTCCCCTTTTCAAGATCTCTAATTATAGCAGCCTTGTTTTATTATTAAAAGTAACCTCCAAAGAAAAATCTGGAGTGCAATGGTGACAGAGAACTGTTTCTTAAATGTAATCCTCAAATTTGAAATTTATAAATAACTTTAGGGAGCTTTTAAGCTTGTCATTTCTTTTCATTATTGAAAAATTGTGTAATGAATCTAATCATGATTATATCATTTTATCTATTAATGTGAAAGATACTGCATGCCAGATAATGTAAGGACAAAAAGTTATGTTAATGCAATAGAGGTTTATTTTTTTTATAAATGTTTTATTTATTTTTTTATTTATTTATTTTTTTAATGTTTTTATTTATATTTAAGAGAGACAGAGACAGAGTGTGAGCAGGGGAGGGGCAGAAAGAGAGGGAGACACAGGATGCGAAGCAGGCTCTGAGCTGTCGGCACAGAGCGCCATGTGGGGCTCGAACTTATGAACCGCGAGATCATGACCTGAGGTGAAGTCGGACACTTAACCGACTGAGCCACCCAGGCGCCCCTGTTTTATTTATTTTTGAGAGAGAGAAAGAGAATAACAGAGTATGAGCTGGGGAGACACAGAATCTGAAGCAGGCTCCAGGCTCTGAACTGTCAGAACAGAGACCCACGTGGAGCTGGAACTCACGATCTGTGAGCTCATGACCTGATCTGAAGTCAGAAGCTTAACCGACTGAGCCACCCAGGTGCCTAATAGAGATTTATCTTAAATGTACTAAAAGAACCACTTTATGATGCCTCGAATATGCTCGGTGCTTAGGCTATAACCACACTCTGTCAAAATTTAGTCAGGCTACAATGAAAAAGGAGAAAAGTTGAATCTGTTATTGAATCATAATTGATTTGAGGACAAACTGAACTGACCAGTCAATTTTTTTTTCACAAAAGCTTATGTGGTAGTTCTACATGGATGTTTACTTTCTTTCTTAATATTTCCTCCTTTTTTTTTTAAATAAACAGTCATTTGGAAATCTGAATAAAATTTGTGTTAAGTTTAGGTTTAAGGAAACAAAAATAAATCTAAATAACACCTCTGTTTTTTGGAACATTAAGCCCTAAATCTTGTAATCCAAACAATTATTGTTTTTTCTATTTCTGAAAGGGCTAAACTCAATTGTATATTTATTGTTCTAACTGTTGACATTTGCATATACTCCTTAAGTGTTATCAGTATGCTAATTGAAATAAGAATACTTTGTTTCAAACACAGAAATAAAACTTAAATTTCTTCTTTTGGTTTGATGATATGAAATCTCGTACCGAGCAAATATATCTCAGTTTATATGACAAATAATGGAATATATTATTACAAGGAAAAAATAAAATCAAACGAAAGCATATTTTGCTATCCTCCCTTTAAAGTGAGATGTGTCACTGAAGAAATGAGTAATCACCAAATAAAGCTCTGTTTAGAATGCTTGCTGACAGCAAATGAAATATTAAGAAAATATCTCATGAAGAAACATAACACAGTTGGGGGCTAAAAATAATGCACTAAAAAAAAGACAAACTGAACTTAAAAATGTGAAAACAATACACTTACTTAAGGAAAATATATTAATACTAGAAAGAATTTAGAATACAAAGAAAAGGTGACACCTGGCAAAATAGATCTTCTAAATGACTCAGAAGAAGCAGGAGAAATGGCCATCTAATTGTGCTAGAGGATCAAATGACAAACTTATCAAGAGAGGAAATATCTAGAAAGAATCTCAAAAACAAGTTAATAAAATGCCATAGTCATTCGAATTGGCTTTGAACAGCTCTTCACTTTTGTAAATTTAACTGACTTTCCTACACTGTACAACATGAGGTAACATTAATGAACATTCTCCATTGGAAGAATTGGGGTTCTGGCATACAATCTTGTTGAGATGTGTCTCATGTGGTCCGTCAGATTAGGAAAATCTCCTAATTCTAGTGTCTGGGAGACTTTCCACGTCCAAGTTGGTTCCATTCTTAGAGAATTCATTCAAAATCAAGTCTTCGAGGACAAAGAAATACGCTGGAAAGGACTAAACACTGCCTCAGATCTTAGGGAAGTTTGTAAAATTCAGAATCTTTGGACGTACCAGAAACCTCTTGATTAAGAATTTATTGGGAGTATAGACCATGGCTCTTTGTTTTAGATACGCAGAGATGAAAACTGACAGTAGAGGAACTAATGAACTAGCAGGATTTATGTACGGGTCAAACTAACAGGGCAATTCAGCTTGATGCAAATATAACAGAACTGAAAACACACCCAACAAAATCTACCCCCAAAGATTTAATGTTGGTGCAACAAAGCACAAATAAAGTATTGACCGAGGAATTGGTAAAAGACAAAGATAATCAATAAAGGTGAATTAGACAAGATAGGCTATCAGCTGTCATAAGCAACATTCGAATCTTAGGGGCTTATCATGATAACATTTATTACACATTGCAATCTAGTCATCTCCTGAGAAATGATTGTGGGCCTGGGATCCTGTTCTAATACCAAGCAGAGGTCTGCTATTGCTGAAGGAGAAAAAGAAAAACTCTCCCATCCAAGATGCACCACAGAGTAAGGGCACAGTTTGCCTTCATGGAGTGGTGGGAGTGCTAAGGAAAAAATAACCCAACACCAATGCTCAGGTTCACTAGCCCTGTTAAGACTGAGGCTGGACCACAGAGAACCTTCCTGTCCCCATGAAAACCCTAGCAACCAAGAAACAAAGCAACATCAGCTGATGGCTGTGGGAGGGCAATACCATGGGCAGTAACTCCCCTCTAATATAGGTGTATATAACCACCTTTTAGAGAGCCAACCTTGGACACAGCCATACCTGAACAACAACAAAAATTAATATAATACTGTAACACATAATAAGTCATTATATATTTCACATGAAAATATGACAGATGTTTACTTGAAGTGATATATTTTTATGTATTTTTTGTTTATTTTGGTTACATAAATACTATTGATTAATCAACATAATGATAAGACTAGTTAACAGAAGCATTTAGCAATTAATAATAAGACTGAACAAATAATATGTGTGAGAGGAATATAATGATATTTTTAAATGTTTGCATCCTCTGATACAGCAATTGATTTTAACTTATTTTTTTATTATTGTACATTCACATTTTGTAAACTATGCTATTACAAAATGTAGTAGCCATTTTATAGACACGTGTTTAAGCATCCTATTGCCTTCCATTTCAACAAAATAAAAATTATAATTTTACATAAATACACGAGTTTTTAAAGGAGATTATAAATTATTTAAACAAATGTGTATATATTTAATAAAAAATAACAATGGCATGTTTCTTTTATGCCATGTGCAGTGGAATATTTTTGCTTTTATTCCCCCTTTTCTAATAATTCTTCTTTGAACTTCCAGAAGCCTTTAAAGAATACTTATTTTTTATGTAATGGTAACATTGAATATAGTCAATTATAAACTTTATTCTAATTTGCAGCTCTGCTTTTATCAGGTCTGCACTATCCAGCTTTCTGGTATGAGTCCAGTGTGATAACATCAAAATATTCGCTTGAAAAACACTATAGTATGGGACACTTACCACTTTATTTACTACCAACAAACTTTTTAGACATTTAAGAATCAGTTTCTGTTTTCCAAAAATGGCCCACCTACTTAAACTGCAAGCTTGTTTGGGTAGACATACTGCTCGTTCATAAGGTCTTTTGGATCTGTAAATTCATTATATAAGCTCTCCGAGTCTAAACTGGTAAGCGTTTTTTAAATACTCTGAAGCTCAGTGACTATCATCATAAGTTAAACTTCTCTTTTTCAGGGAGAATGGTTTTAAAACCCAGAAGTCATTTGAACACGTGAAGTTTGAATTCTGAAAAAGTCACAGTTTTGGTAAAAAAAAATAATGATGAGAAAGTTGTGCTTAGATTAGTTGCCCTTATCTGGTGATGTATTTTTAAGTTCTGAAGCGGGCTTATTTGTGAAAAAGCTGTTTTTTTTCTTTGTGAGTTGTAGCAACCTACACATAACATCAGATAACTCAGGCGCAGTAAGCTAATCCCTTTCTAGGCACACTATGGCCTCTTTAAGGTCATGAGGCAGTTTTGGTTAAATACAATATAAATTTCTGTTTTATTGTAATCTTTTTATTAATTTTTTATTTCAAGTACCTTTCCAAATTAGAAGGTATCCTTGTCCCATACTTTGAAAATGTGATTTTATGCAGACCAATATTTTAACATATTTTCATTTTAAGACACATGTCTAAAGAGACTATCTCCTTTTATTTCAATAAAGTAAAATAAATCATATTAAGTGCTTCTGTAAATTCTGAGAGAACCAAACACTAAATAAAAACGTTTAAGAAAAACCTCAATATCGAAAGCAAACCTATAATTCCCCTTTTTAGCAGTGATGTGTACAAAGTGTGTAGAACATTTAGTACATAAAATTCTTCTATTTGCCTTCATAAGAAGTTTACAGAGTGGATAAAATTTGTCAACATGTAATTTTCACTGTCTGCCAAATAGGCAGATAGACAAGCGAAGTCTATATTGCATTTGGACAAAATATCAACAATCTTTAGTTTTATGTCTTCTTACATTTCATTCAGATTTTCATGGAAATCAAGAAGGTGATTGGAAACTATTTTCAAACCCAAGTTCCTAAGAGCTGGAGAGGGATATTTTTGTCATTGCTATGATTCAACAAATCACTTGATGCACTCTAGAAACACGTTGTTTAGATTTGACAGAATCGACTCTGTGTTGTAAGGGATCAGCACAACTGTTATCAAAATTTCTCTTTTTTTTGGTTCCTTCCATAGCACATTTTAGCTGCATCCTCTGAATCAGAAAACGTGTCTTTTTGAATTTCTTAGAAGAAAGCAACAGTACAATAATATATGTTTGCTCCTGTGCTATGCTCAAGCAAATTCAGTGACTGCTATCTTCAAATGAGCATTTGCCTTGCTTAGATGTACTTAATGACCTCACACTGGAGTAGGATTCAGTCTTTAAGTGTGCTCTCTCCTCCCCTTCTCCATCATGTCCAAGCCCAAACTGTCTTCTGCAGTTTGCTGTGCTTTTGGTTATTTACCTCTCTAACCCAGTTGTATGTTCCTTCTGTCTGTTATTCAAATAAGGGTTATTTAGTGAGTTAGTTAGTTTTGGTAATGTCTGTCTTATGTTGGTTTGGGTTTCGTAATTGTTTCATAATCTTCACTCTTTAGAAAACATGGTCATGATATCTACAACATCAAAAACTAAAGTAGCACTAGCTCTATACAATAATTCACAGGCGAAGTCAAAGGCAAACAACGTGAATGATTATTAAATTGCACACATAGATCACATCAGTCAGAGAGACGCAATAATGGATCAGTGGAAGAGACAAAATATAAGTACAGCAGCTGCAGAATGTGGATTATCTGGTATCCATTTGATGCTAAAACAAGATTCATTTCAGCCACCTTTTTAACACTGCACTATGAGTTTTGTACAGTTCCCTCATTTTTGTACCCCCATCATCAATACACCAGAACTTCTGCATCCTGGGGAAGGGTTTCTGGGAATTAGGACTGCTAAAACTGAGACTGTCTTGGGCGATTTGGCACAGCGATAACCCTGTCACATGTGCAGAACTGCTGAAAACTGAGAATGGGGTGGAATGCTGGGATAATCTCTAAAGTTAAATTAACAGCACTCTTGGCATAAACCACACTTGTGCATGATATAGTGTTTTTTTAATATATTTATGGGTTGTTTCTGCTAGTATTTTGTTAAATATCATTGAATTCATGTCAGTAAGGAATACTGGTCTGTAGTTTTTATTTGGTCTTAGTATTTGCTTAATGCTGGTCTATTAGTATGAGTTGGTAAGTGAATGGCTCTTAGCCATCCAGTCTCCCGGACACCCTCTTCCTTTCCATTCACATCCCCTCATCCTATTCCAGCTTCCTTTCACCATAATGTTCTTTTTTCACTATTCTAATTCATTACTAAATTTGTAGTCTTCTTGCCTTACCCAGTTCCGGTGCATAACACTATCGAGTCAGTCGTTAAGAGGTATAATTTTATAATGTTATTTTTGTATTTTAGGGACTCCAGATGTCCTATATAATAGAGTATAAATCACTCAATCTCACATATAAAGTCATCCTGCATCATCTATAATTTTCCTGCAAATACTCAAATTCTGTATCCCAGCAATTCTTGAACCCAGTGTGAATGAAAATCACTTGAGGAACATTTAAAACATTCTGATTGTGTTGAGAAGGAAATTATGTTGTTGTAATGGTGGCCTCCAACTAGGCTACCAAACATGATGTTTCAGAGGTCACAGACAGGCAAAATGAAAATACTCAAATGGCATTGTTATTAAATAAATTTTAAAGCATATAGTGAGAAGCAAGGGGGAACAATATGGGTGAGTTAGCACATTTAGGATAGCATCCAAGCAGGAAGGAAGCCTGAATCCTGAAGTATTCAGTAATTGTATGTATCTCTTTCTGCCACAGTAGCCTCCCTTGCTGATGGTATGGTTATGAAGACCAGAAATAGATTTTAAACACTCGAGTCCACAGATGGAAGGGGCTTTGGTCTTGCTTTTTTTGTCTAGACACAAAGCCAATTACGCCCGGCCATAGCTGTCTCTTTCCAATTAGCCTGAAAACTGCCATGGATTTGCTTCATGTGTTTTAGGTGAAGACACATGAGGCAGAATGAGTGTCAGCAGTGTGTGGTCTAATTGACACCTCCTTACTATCCAATGCCTCTTGTGTGTCTGGTCTCATATATTTAGTACCTCTGTGTCTCATGGGTATGAGGTCACTCGTGGTGCTTACTACTTATATTTAATGCATCTTTTATATTTCTATTTATCTTACTTGTAATGCAAACTGTGAATGCTGGATATGTCTAGCAAGCATTTTTGCTCACTAGCCAGTTAACTCTACTGAAACATCTTGAAAAGTTTTGTCTATGCCTTACAAACTATGTATTTATTTATCTGACAGGCTGGCATACTCTCAAAAGGAAATGCATGGTATAGAATGGGTGCCTGAAATTCACTCTGGCCCCACAGAATTAGAATCTCTATGAGAGGGATGTAGACACCGCATTTGTAAAGCCCTCCAGATGATTCCACTGTGCAGCTATGGCTGAGATTTCTGTGCTCTATCCTACATAGGCTGGCTAACAAACCATCCCCCATATACACTAAGAATACCTACCTCTCCTTTATGGATTTATTTCATCTGATCCACCTGGGTTCTTCCTTTCTAGATAAATCTTATACAGGCCCATTTCACCATAAAATTCTGTGTAATCATTCAGCTATGTTACAAATTCAATTTCTCAAAGGTTAATTTTCAGTTAGTTGAAAACATCAACCACATCAGTTCAAAATATTTTCTGAATCTACTACCATTTGCTACTTAATCTTATGCATGGTAGGCTATTATTTTTACAGCTTTTTAATTATGTACTTATTTTATTTGTACTGAACTCTTCATCTGTGTATTTTTGCGTCATGCAATTAGAAGAGTTTGGGCAGCATTTGAGGAAGGGGTGAGAATAAGACAACCCAAGCAACCTCAGGAAAGTGAGCCTCACGGAAATAATTATGAGAGAAACAAAGATGCTTGGCTGTTTCCCAGGAGTGAGGAAGAGTGGGAAAGAGAGGGATGAAGATTAAGGGAGGTTTCAAATCTAAAAATGAAAATGCTTCTAAGTAAAAAAATAGAGAATTTTCCTTACCATCTCAGTGGGGTCAGAGAGGGAACCATCTTTAGTGAACTGTCTGGTGTGTAGACATTGTCATCTAGTGAAAAGTATATTCTTGGCATTTCACTTCGAATTACCCTACATATTTAGTTCAGAGATCGTATTTTCTTGCTAAAAAAATTCTGAAGACATACTTG
The DNA here is from genome assembly GCA_030068075.1 of Paguma larvata. Classification (NCBI taxonomy): domain Eukaryota; kingdom Metazoa; phylum Chordata; class Mammalia; order Carnivora; family Viverridae; genus Paguma; species Paguma larvata. The sequence goes on along the minus strand of CM057829.1, from coordinate 68,553,669 downwards.
TATTAAATTGATTGTGGCATATACTGTCTTTATCCAAATTCTCAGCAGTGCATAGTCCCAAATTCATGTAGACAATGTCACACACTAGAGCAAAAACTGAAAATTTTAGTCAGTAAAACATTATTTTAGCTCCCTGACAGCAACTATGCCAGCACTCACAAAACATGTGTGTTCCTGGCTATATTTTTTTATTTTACTTGTGATTATAATTTATGAGACTAGTAAGTAATCTATTCTTGGTACTAAAGGAAAATGTTCTTATATTACACAGTTTTAAAGTTGTCTGTTTGATTTAATGATACAGCTGTTTTAATTAATTAGTAAAAATGTCATCTTAAAATTTGATTTTGAAGATATATTTGATGGAGCTGATCTTGTTTGTTTAAATAAAGTGAAATAAAACTTCAGTTTAATGTCAGGTTTATTATCTGGATAAAGAAAATTACATTCCCCATAGAATTCTTGAGAAATAGAATTTTCTATTAAGTTTACAGAATTATCGATCACAACTGCTGCTATTGCATTCTATATGACAGGAAGTATTAAAGAACGGCTGCCCATAAAGTGCTACTAAACACTGGATCCTCCTTCATCAGTGAGCCACATGGAAATACCTGAAGTTTTGCTTGACTTTGATTAGACATGAGGTAAGTTATTAATTCACTTTGTCGACAGTTGCTATAACTTTATCTGGATAGAATTAAAAGTGCTTCTTTCATTATCTAAGCAATGAACCTCATTAGATTGTTTGAATGTCCTAGATTCCAGCAGGGGGCGAAACACTTTAAATTTTGCTTCTTCAGTTGAATTAATATTGTTATTAGATTATGAAATGTTAATGGATATATCTGAAATTTCATCAGGATGGTAACATACTAGGTTTACCTCATTTTGTTTGAGAAAGACTTAATTCCAGTATAAGTGAGAGTTGTTAAATTTTAATGCCAAAATAAAGCCAAACTATGTGAGCCTTTAGATAAATTACATAATTAGGTCTGAGACCGTAGTTTGCTTCTCATTGGTAGAAATTTGAATCCATAGTAAAGATGCAATGTTCCAAATTTTGTGAATTCTTAAATTTATGGTACTTTTTAGTAAGAAAAATCATATTCATTTATCTATTGTTTTTTATGAAACAACATATGTTCCAAATTAGTCTTTATGGATTGTCTAATTTCTTTATTTGAATGTCATCTACCTGATGTGGGACACTCCTTTAAATGGAAAGACCTCCTTAGCACACATCACCTGTGGGAAAAAGAAGACTGAGGAGAGTAACTAGATCATCTCCCTATTTCTGCTCAGTCTGGGACCTTTTAATCTAAAATAGTTTCTAAAGTCTTCTTTTATAAAGCAATATTTCACATTGAATTATTATGAAATCACATACAAATTTATCATTAACTAGTGGAAATATATTTACCCTCAATCCTTATCATTGCACTTTTTCAGAAGAGAAAAAGGCAAACATTTTGGTAATTTATATTCCTTTGTAATTTATCAGAGCCAACAATTTAGATGTAGTATTAATACATATAATTTTACCATTGGGGGCAAAAGATAAAAGAAATTATCACCTTCTGAAGAAGTTGTTCAGAAACAAAACTTTTATTAATCTAATTATCTGACCATAAGGCCTACTATCATTATGCATATCGACATATCTTAAGATGAAATATTAAGAGGGTCGGCCTTGAACTGCATTCTTCGAAGGCCACCATTAAGAAAGTGAAAAGATAATTCATACAATGGGAGAAAATGTTTGTAAATTATATATCATGATTTATATTCAGAATATTTAACAACCCTTACACTCAATAATAAAGAATAAGGAGCCCAATTTAAAAAATGGGCAAAGTTTAATAGATCTTTCTCTAAAAAAGATCTACAAATTGGCAATGAGCGCATGAGAAGATGTTCATTTCATTAGACAATAGGGAAATGCAAATCAAAACCACAACGGCATGATATTTTGCACCCACTCAGACAGCTAAAATGAGACAGATAATAACAAGTGTTAGCAAGGGTGTTGACAAAATTGAAACCCATAAAAAGTACTGGTAGAATTGTAAAATTGGGAAGGCACTTTGGAAAACATTTTGGCGGTTCCTCAAAATGATTAATGTAGAGTTACCATATGACCATGCAGTTTCCCTCATAAGTGCAAGAGAACTGTGAAAACATGCATCCATGCAAAACCTTGTACATGAATGTTTACAGCATCATTACTCATAATGGCCAAAAAGAGAAAATAACCATAGCATCCATGAACTGATGATTAGATAAATAAGATGTGGTATATTCATGCAATGGAATATTACTCAACAATGTAAATGAATTAAATACTGATACATGCTATAACATGGATGAACCTTGAGAACCTCATTTTAAGTGAAAGAAGCCACACAAAAGGCCATATACAGTATGATTCCATTTACATAACAATCTCAGAATAGGCAAATCCATAGAGTAGAATTGGAGTAGGAAATGGGGAGTGACTGCTAATTGGTATAAAGTTTTATTTGGGGTGATGGAATGTTCTAAAATTAGAGACAGGAGATGGTCGCACAACTCCATGAGTATATTAAAAATCCCTGAATTATGCATTTTAATGAATGAATATTATGGTGTGTGAATTATATCTTATGGTGTGTGAATTATATATCTATGTGATGTGTGAATGAATCTTATAGTATGCGAAAAATACAAGCTGTTATTTTAAATATAATTAAAGGCTTAAAAAATTGTATCAAGTTCATTGAATCTATGGGCCAGGACTTTGGGCCAGGCTTTGTAAAAAAATGGTTTCCCTTTGTTTTTTTTTATGTCTGGGGATTCAGCTGGGAAGACTCAATGGGCTGAGTGTAACTCTATGCCTGGGGCTAGAATCACCTAGAAACGTCTACACTTATATGTTGGTTAGTCGATGCTGATGGTTTTCTGAGACAAGCTGGGGATGTTAATTGTACTAACTTATCACTTCTCCATGTACCCTAGCTTTCTCACCACTCATGGTGACCATAGGTCATTAGAATTCTTTTTTCTTTAATGTTTATTTATTTTTGAGAGAGAGAGAGAGAGTATGTGTGTGAGTGAGGGAGGGGCAGAGAGGGGGACAGAGGTTCGGAAGTGGGTGCTGTGCTGACAGCTCAAACTCATGAACTACAAGATCATGACCTGAAGTGAAATCGGATGCTTAACCTGACTGAACCAACCATGCACCCCAATATTTGTCCTTTTATGACAGACTTATTTTACTTAGCATAATGTCCTCAAGTTTCTTCCATGTTGTGATGTGTGTCAAAATTTCCTTCCAATCAATAATTGGGTTGCTCCCACCTTTTAAGCTATTGGGAATAATGCTGCTATGAACATGGATGAACAAATATCTCTTCAAGTTCCTACTTTCAGTTTTGGGGGTATATACTCAAAGTGGATTTGTTGTATCGTATTGTAATTCTGTTTAATTTGTTGAAAAATCGTCATATTACTTCAATAGTGGCCATGCCATTTTATATGCTCACCAACAGGGCACAAGAGGTCCAATTTCTTTATATCCTTATCGACTATTGTATTCTCTGATTTGTTTTCTTGTTTTAATTTTTAGTAATCATCCTGATTGTGTGGTTATAGTTTCAAATACAAATTTGGCTTATAAATGCAAAGGAAAAAGGTTACCAGTTATACTGCTTTCTTGTCTAATCAAAATGGTTTCTTATAGTGAATTTGAGATAGCCTATGACTTAGTTTTGCTGACTAACAGAATGCAAATAGAGGAACAATATGGAACTGAAGAACAAAGTCTTTTTTTAATATTTTAGATACATAGAAGGTAACTTCTTTTTTTTTCAAGTATGCATGTGTGTGTATGTGTGTATTTGAGAGAGAGCAGAAGTATGCTTGAGCAGGGGAAAGGCAGAAAGAGAGAGAGAGAAGAGACAGAGAGAGAGAGAGAGAGAGAGAGAGAGAGAGAGAGGAATCTTAAGCAGTCTCCAGGCTCAGTAGAGAGCCCCACATGGGCTAAATCTCACAATGGTGAGCTCATGACCTGAGCCCAAATCAAGACTTGGACACTTAACGACTAAACCACCCAGGCACCCCCAGAGCTGTCCTAATGCTTCTCTCACCGTTTTGGAAATCTGTCCCAGAATCACCAGGTAAAGACCTACACCTGGCTCATTATAGTATGAGAAACCATGAGAGGAGATTTGAGATATCCTAGCTTAAGGTGAACACCAACTGCCAAACATGTGAATGAGCCTATCTTAGTCTTAGTCTATCTACCACCTCTTGAGTAGATAGGTAGATAGGCTCCAACCCCATGAGTGGCCCCAGGAGAACATAGCAGAGGAACCACATCATGATCCCAGTAAAAATTATGGTCCAGAATTGTAAGCAAATAATTAGTTTTTCTTTCAAGCTGATAAGTCTGGATGGTTTTGCCACAGTAGATAACTGATACTGTCAGGTCAGTGGTGTGTGGGAAACTGCTCTCACCAGATCACAAAGCCAAGGGAATGCAGCCCTTCTCAGCTCCACACGCTCACATCAGTAATGCCACATTTTTGGCATGAAATTGGCCTTGCTGTGAGTATTTACATATTTACATGTGGAAATCAGCAAGGAAACTGGAGCTTTTTGTTTTTTAGAAAGAGAGAGATAGTTAAGTATTTTTAACACACCACTAGATACAGTCATTTAGATGCTGGGAGGGTAGCAGCCACCTGATGACAAAGGAACAGACTGGAAAAACTCTGGGAGAGCTGCCCACAGAAGTAACTATTGGGAACTGCTGGAGCTGCTGGTCCTGGCTGCTGAGGTGTCTGCAGCTGAGACTGCTGTCTGGAGTTGTACCATCATCAGGTGCTGGCTTGGGGTACTGGTACCACAGCTCACTGTGTGCCGGTGGGGGTCGCTGCAGCTAGAGAGGGCGTGATGATATTCATCAGGTCTGAAAGTTGCCAAAGGTACATTTTGGGACTAACTGCCTGCATACAGGGCAGGTATAGCACATGGAATATAGGTTAGTAGATGGGATGAAGTTTAAGCTTCTGTAACAAAGAAATTCCAATAGTTATGTGTCAAATAGTATAGATGTTCATTTCTCTAATCACAGTTCAAGAGGAAGCAGACAGTACAGTGTGGGAAGATGGCTTAATTTCATGAAGACTTCTAGGTATTCAGTTTATTCCTAATGTATCGCTCCCCCTCCCTCATGCCTGTGAGGCGTGTCTGCATGCCAAGGTGGCCAGTTGGCACCACATCTGTTAACCAGGTTGTAGACAAGGTAATGAAAATAAGTAGAAGATTTGTAATTTCTTTTTATGGAAAGAACACAGAAATTGCACACATCACTTGTACTCAAACACCATTGGTAAAAGTTTATCACATGAATAACCCACAGATAAAGGAAAATTTTTCTAACTGAGTAACCATGTGCTCAGCTATAACTCAGGGATTAGTGTCTATTACTAAAGGCAGAGGGCGAGAATGATGTTGGGGAATGATAACCAGTCTTTGCTACACCAAAAATGAGTATTAATAGAAGCATCCATGTATCTGGGGCACCTGGGTGGCGTAGTTGGTTAAGCGGTCAACTCTTAATTTTGGCTCAGGTCATGATCTCTGTGCTGGCAATGCAAGGCCTGCTTGGGATTCTCTCTCCCTCTCTCTCTGCCCCTCTCCTTCTCAAAGCTGCACTCTCTCTCTCTCTCTCTCTCTCTCTCTCTCTCTCTCAGAATAAAGAAATAAACTCTAAAGAAAAAAAGAATCATCCATCCATCTAACAAATATGAATCTTATCGTGGGGCTGACACTATTTTAGGTATTTGGATCTTAGAGAAGACTCAATAATTACCCTCAAAGTTCTCACAGTGTAAGAGATGTCTAAATAGAATGAATGTAATAACATGTGAAGTTATAAAAGTACTGTGAAAAGGGGCGCCTGGGTGGCTCAGTTGGGAGAGTGGCCGACTTCAGCTCAGGTCATGATCTCATGTCTGTGAGTTTGAGCTCCACGTCGGGCTCTGTGCTGATGGTTCATCAGAGCCTAGAGCCTGCTTTGGATTCTGTATCCCCCTCTCTCTCTGCCCTTCCCCTGCTCACGCTCTGTCTCTATGTATCTCAAAAATAAATAAACATTAAAAAAAAGAATTTGCAAAAAAAAAAAAAGTACTGTGAATAAAATATCATGGGATCATAGAAGAAATATCAAGTAACTGCCTGAGAGGGTTATGAAAGGTTTTATTGAGTTGGTATGTAAATAGAGTCATGAAGAATAGCCATTCACCAGACTAAAAAAGAAAGGCATTATAAGCAGGGCCAATCCCTTGACATCCATGGTGTGTCCAAGATTGGTTGAACTTAGACAAACTGGAGCCTCAGAATTCAGCCTTCAGAATTCTGGAGGAAAGTATAGTGTGAAGAAAAAAATTGGGTATCATAAATTTTTAAAAGAAATTGCTTAGTGTAAAATGTATAAATCGTACATGTATTTATGAAATTAAGTTCAAGTGCCATTTAAAATTATAGACATAAAATGTGACTATCTAAATTTTAAATATGGGTGGTGTGAAAATCAACAAAGTATTGTATCTAAAGCCTCTCTACATGTTATTACCTTGACTCATTTTCCACTCATTGTTCCATTGATATCACTCTGTTAAGATTTGCTCACAAGACATTTTCTGAAATAACACTCTATAGCTCTAAAGCAAGAATTTGCTTAAGTCTTAACCTTTTTTATAAATTTAAGAGCATTATGCCCTTTAATTTAATGATGAATTTATATGTTGCATTTTTGGAATGGTATCACAGGGTATTTTATTTCTATACTTACTTCCAGGATTCAGTTCCCTCATGTTCTTTTTAATCAGATGACTTAAAGAAAATAACATTCCATAGACCTACTGAGAGGAAATACTTCTTTGTGGTCAGACATATTAGAGAAAATGAATATTGATTTTGAAATAGAAAATTTTGTATACTTTATTGCAATACCAAAAGCTCTAAAATAATAGGAGGGAGAAGCATATCTGAATTAATTCCCTTTGATAAACTGATTATTTCTGTTTCGAATCATGTTTCTAATTGAATTCACTACCCTCTCCACCCACTTTTACTGAAATAGTCTTTGCAGATATAATTACTGTGGGACACATTCTTGAATTCTCGACTCTTTTTTTAAAGGAATTAAATGTCAATTGTACTGTGAACCGTATTTAATAAAGTAGCATTTCCTGCCATTTTACTGAAGACAATGGAATAATAAAACCATCGGGAAATTCATGTTTTTAAAGCCTTAATTAACTTTGTGCTATGTTACCCTGGGAATTAAGACTCGTGGGCAATGCACTTTGTCCATATGGCTCTGGCATAATCATTTCTGTACTTCTGGTAGAAAAGGAGAAATGAGGTAACTGACAGGCTTCTACTGAGTGGTTATGTATTTGGAAATGGGGAATAGGATTGGATTGATCCTCCAATTACACAGTAGGATAAAGATTCAATATGCCTAATGAGGTGAAAAGAACCGGGAAAAAATTGTCTTAATGTTCTAAAATTATTTACAATAATGATTATTAATGCATTATGGAATTGCATTTTGTGAGACTTGGAAGAAAGCCAGATTCTCTATTGCTACAAGTTTCTGCATTCTTTAAAAATGTTGACAAAAATGTTTGTAATTCAGTAACGATTAGAATTAATCCAGAAAAGAAATTAGAATGGAAGTAATTGAAAAATGTGAAAGAAAATGTAGTTTTTATTTATATCCTAATTAATATTTATCATCTTACAAGTAGTTTTTTTTTTAATAGAATTTGTGGAAACATTCAATGACTTCACAGATCTTAAAAAGAATTCATAGAGATGTCAATCCGAATATATTGGGTTATGCTATGAAAACCAACAACTAGAAAACTTACAGTGGTTTGAAACTGTGAAACTTACTCCTGAACAAGCTGAATGTCCTCTGTGGATTGGCAAGGTTGATGGAGGCACCATCTTGATACAAGCTTCCATGATCACAGAATTAGGTACAAGAGAATTATGGGTCTGGGACTTAATACCTCTGCCTGGGGGTGACACATAGCACTTCCATTTGTGTTTTATTGGCCAAAGTAAACCACAAGGAATATTATGACTTCAAGTGACAGAGAAGTCCAATCTTACCATATGTGTGCAATGAGCGTACCCTGAATCTGTGAATAGTCCTAATACTAACAGAAACTACCCTTTGAATTACAAACATTCAGGTCACAGTATATACTTACTTCCTCTAGGAGGAAGAAAACCCAAAAGCTCCATCTAATTTTTAGTCAGCCTCAAAGTCCAGTGCTTTGAAATCATATGCATTAAGTCCAATGTGTTTTTTCTTGGTTTGAAAAAATCAGAAAAAAAAGAAAAGTTATCTGTATTTAATAAATGCTATATAAATAATGAATGAGGGAAAACATAATGGTGACGAAACAGCCCCATTCTAGTGCTACTGACAGATAGCATTCCTGAAATCTCACCAAGCAGGCATTGCAAGGAGCCTCTACCTTCAGCAGAGGGTTGGGAGGAAGTGGTCCATTTTTAGGCTCCTAGCCTACTCCCTAGGGCTAATGTCTTCAGCTGTCTGGATACTTTTATTCCCTGACTCCATGGCTACATCTTTGGGGCTGGGCAGATTTCTTAGTTGGCTTTCCGTCTCTAGAGGATTAAGATTCCAAGGTCCATTTTAATTAAGTATTTAATAGCCATACTCTTTTTTAGTTTAAACTGTTGATATTTTAGTCAGCATACTAAGTTTAGCTTCAACTCTTTGAAAACCATAGGTATATTCTTATCTATTTAGTAGTATTCAACTGCATGTGCTATAATTCTTTTAGATACATGTCTTTCTCTCTAGCTTTAATTATAGGTATCTTGAACTTCTAAGGTGTCCGTGAGATGACCAAAACTTTTACATTTTCTCCCTAAGCTATTACTGGGCATCGCCATACGAAGTTTAAAGAATTTAACAGTCTTTAAAGAAGACTTGTATCCCTTATCTGATCCATTCTGTAGAACCTAAGTTTTAATCAGCTGTATTGAGGAGTTTCGTTTCCAAATTGACAAGTACTCAAGTACTGAACTCCACGTCCTTTTTATTCCTGTTAGAAATTTGCTACTTCTTTCTGAACATATTTCTTTTCAAATTTTATTCCTATAAATAGCTAATGCTATGGACTTACATGGATTTAATAATCCATGTTACTAGTATTTTGTTGTCCAATCTCGTGACCTGAAGTCTCAGACTCATTAGAGACATTATCTTCCTCTTGGGTGATGTCAGATAAGCATTTCATCAAATATTTTGCAAATAGAAAATCTGTTATTATTCTTTGCATATAATATAGACATGATATATACCCACTGGTATGCTGATAAAATAATAGACATCCTTCATTTATTTACACATTTATTCAGTTGACTTATGCACAAGCATATTATTAGATGCTTATCCAATATTACTTGTGCCTCTGAAATAAAAATCATATATTATAGTAAATAGCAAGAAATAAAATTCTTCACTATCACACATATCGTTAAAAAGAGTGTACTATAACATGTTCACTGGAAGTTTGAATATTTTAAGCTCTTATGTATTGATTATTATGTACCAGCCACGATTTAGGAGTTTGAATGAATTGAATAATTAGTCAACACTGACGATATATCTATCTTAACACTGAATTTAAAAAAATCTTAGTGATTCATGGAATTAAAATTTTTTTTCTTGGGAATCCTAAGTGGCTCACTCAGTTAACTGTCTGATTTTTCATCTCAGCTTAGTTCATGATCTCACAGTCTGTGAGTTCAAGCCCCAGACTGGGCTCCATGCAGACAGCATGGAGCCTGCTTGAGATTCTCTCTCTCTCCCTCTCTGCCTCTCCCCCACTCATTCATGTGTGTGTGTGTGTGTGTGTCTGTGTACGCTCTCTCTTAAAAATAAGTAAAATAAACATTAAAATTTTTTCTTAAAATATTCTCATGAAATATACAGTGAAATTAATTATATTTAATAGTGTTTCTTTTAGCAAAACACTGACTTGAATTACTAAAGTCAGAATTATGCATATATTTTAGTTTACTTATTTTCCCTTTCTTGGTTATATTTAATATTTTTCCCAGATTTTAAATTTTATGATACCTGATTATTTAATAATGCTGTGGCAGTGGTTATCAACCTGGGATGATTTTGTTCCCTAGTGGACATTTGGCAATATCAAGAGACATTTTTGGTTGTCAGTACTTGAGGGATGGAGTGGGGGAAGATATTGGAATTTTATGGGCGGAGGCCAGGGATACTGTTAAATATCCCGTAATAACCCCCAAACAAAGAATTATCCAGCCCAAAATGTCAATTTTCTGAAGTTGAAAAACTCTGTGCTGAAAGGTTCTACTGACCTTGACCTTTAGTGTAGCTCTCCAATTTTTGGAAGTAAAAACTGATTTCAGGAAGCCTCAAAGGCTGTAGTTTAAGGTACAAGACAGGATCATCATATGGTGAGCACTGAGAAAGACGGATCTGGCAAAAGCGTTCTCAGGGATTTCTATCCTGAGAATTTTCAAATTCTAAGTCCTATGCAAATTCTTTCCTAAAAAGCCATGTAATATTAAGGTTGGAAGAAATGTAGCTAATGTAACCAAGCCTGACTTCTCATCCATGCAGCTATACCCTCTGCGTCACCATCACCCATGCCTCCCAAACCAGGTGATCTTCCACTTTGACGAGCTCAGTGATACTGTGGATAAGCTCTGAAGAATTTAAATGTTTAAGCTGCAACTTCCTTCGTTATTTCTGCTCTTTGATTCAGAGTAAGTGTGAAGAAGTTTATTCCCTACGCTGTAGGCATTCTAATATTTAAAAATAGCTATCATGCCAACATTACTTATCTCCACCAGTCTATTACACCCATTTTCTACATTCATATACCTTCAAGGGTATGCTACCATTCCTCTGTGTAGCACCACTACACTATATGCTTCTGAACCAAATACAACATAGGTGTATATAATGGGTGCTTACACAACCATCTGAGTCAGAATCCATCTAAGTATAGCATTCACTCTTTCAGCTCCCTATTCCAATTGTAATCCAAGTAATACGGCACCCACCTGAGCTAGCAATTACTGCTATGGGGCTATTATGCTGCTGTTCAGGTAGCCAAGGGTTAAAAAGTTGCTTTTTTATTCATTTTTGAGAGAGAGAGACAGAGCATGAGTGGGGGAGAGGCAGAGAGAGAGGGAAACACAGAATCCGAAGCAGGCTTCAGGCTCTGAGCTGTCAGCGCAGAGCCTGACGTGGGGCTCGAACTCACAAAGAGATCATGACCTGAGCTGAAGTCGGATGCTCAACCCACCCAGGTGCCCCAAAAAGTTGTTTTTTTTTAAACTGGATCACATTATACAGGAACTTCAAGCCATTTTTCTCCAATTTTTCATGCTCTACTGACGGCTAATAAAGACACTTAGAATCTTTTTTTTTCCTTGTTTTTCCTTTTTTCCTAGTTTTATTTTTATTCAGTTATTTATATTTTATCTATTCCAAATGTTTATTTTTTATTTTTTTATTTGAGTATAGTTGAAATACAATATTACATTAGTTTCAGGTGAACAACACAGTGATCCTTGATTCAACAAGTTTAAACATTATGTTATGCTCCCCACTAAATGTAGTTACCATGTGTCCCATTACATCGCTGTTACAGCATCACCGACTATATTCCTCATGCTGTCCCTTTTATTCCTGTGACTACATTCCATAATTGGAAGTGTGTATGTATTCCTACTTCCTTTCATTCATTTCAACCAGCCCATCACCTCCCTCTCTCTGGCAACCATCAGTTTATTCTCTGTATTTATAAGGTCTGATTCTGCTTTTTATTTGTTTATAAAATAAATAAATTTTGTTTTGTTTTTTAGATTCCACATATGAGTGAAATCGTATGGTATTCATCTTTCTCGGTCTGACTTATTTCAATTAGCATTAAACCCCTAGGTTGATCTCTAAGACTTCAAATCTTTGGCTATCACAAGATACGGATTCTTACAGATTCCATTTGCAGCTCACAGGCTATTTGAATGTGGGAGGCTACCTACTCAAGGTCTCTGGGCCTCAGTTTCTCCAAGGATAAATTGAGAGTAATTTTACCTGCCTTATAAAATGGTAATAAGGACTAAGTAAGTGAAAATTTGTTCAAACACATAGAATGGTTTGACCTATAGTAAGCGCTTAATAAGTATGTGCTAAAACAAACAAAATAAATGATATTTCCAATGAAATCATGATGAACAGAATCCCAGCAAAAAATGGTTCTTCCCTGATTCCAACAAAATGCATATTTCCTCTATATACAGAGAACTGAACTCAATTCTTGCAGAGAATATATGTCAAGTCCATGGTATAATGCTCTAACTCTTCACGATTATATGCATCTTTTTCCTGTCTGACAGCCACAGTAATCCCTATCAACCATGAAAGTGGCAAGAATCATCCAATGCTTTAAGGAAATGGAAATGCATGTGTTTTTAAAAGGTGGTATAATTTTGTTACTGGGATGCCTTAGAATGGATTGCTCATGAGAATGCTCACTGTTGAAATAGGATATCTACCACATAACACGGACCTAGATATTTTTCTAACCCCTTATTCGACCAATATTTTCAGACATATTTGTTGACAGATTTTTCCACATTAGTGCTTTCTGACTTAATTCAGTAGATAAAAGAATTCAGTGAAGGAAACTGATTATATGAATTGTGTAACATTATTAGGACATTGATGACTCTCCAGTGTCTGGATGACTCGTATGCATGAAATAGTTCCTTACTCTGCAAATCAGAACACACCTGCCATACTCATCAAGCCTCAGAAAAGAATGCTGCTTAGCATCAGGGCAGGGAATGGATGCTCCCTATTTGCCTTGGCAACAGTAGTCATAAGCTGAGATGCAATATTAGGCTTTCCCTCCCCAGACTCCACCTGTTTTCTCCCAGTTTGAAGCCTACTCCACATCCCTACTTATACATTCCATTGTTAGATTTCCTTGCCCCAGCCGATACCTTTGATGACTTCTGTCATTCTGCCTCTTTTACATATGTCATAAAATTGATAGCAAGCCTAGCAAAAATGAATAACATAGAGGGATCTGATGGCTCTTAATTGTGAAGGCAGATATCTGCATGTGGATGCAGGTTATACCCACCCCATATCTGCCCTCCATTTTAGTAGCTGTCGACATATTTGAGTCTTGATATAACTTGAAGGAATTCAAACTCTTATTGGCTGGAAAAATCTTAAGAGATTTTATTGGGCATATGGGCATCCAGATTATTCACTCAGATTTATAAGCAGGAATATTAGAATTTCTCCACTTCTCCAAAATTCCTTCTCTTTTCTATCACCATGGCAATGAGAGTAATTAAAGGGGCAACAGCACAGTTTTCTGATGTTATCTTGTCCAGGGGCCTTGGTTCACTCTGTGATTTGCCAAGATTTTTTTATCACTATTAGTAAGTTATTCTTTATACTTTGAGGAAGAAAATTTCTTTAAATTTTTTTTATCGTTAGTATTGGTTCCCTGAGAGAGTCTGAGAAAGAATTTTGGAAATAACAGTGCTATTCTGAAGCATTAAATTCATTAATCGAATCAAACAAAAGTCATGACACAAATTCTATGCAAACTTATATCTACTTACTATCATTCCAAAGTGAGGAATCTTGGTAGATAAGGAGAAAGTTATAGATTTGAGAGTGTTTATGTTATATAATTTAGCAGATTATTATTATTAATATCTGTCCTCTTTATTCTTTTTAGTATCGTTCTCAATAGATGTGAGTCAGTTCCAAATTAGGAAAATTAGGACAAAATTGGGATCTAGGCGATGAATCCCTGGAACCTAGGGTTAGGAATAAATTTCAGGCAAGTGTATAAACAAACCCTTCCACACGAGTTTGGTGTAATCCAAACCCTAGATGTGGAAGTGGCAGAAGAAAGTTGTGGAAGCATGAGAAATAGGAAAGTTTAGGTCACAAGTACAGGTTGAGTTGAACCAGCAATTAAATGTCACAGGAATTGAGGGTAGGTTTAAAATCAGGGACTCAGAAACGAGACTAGATTATATGAAGTTGTAAATAGGTAGAGAGAGAGAGAAAGAGAGAGAACACGATACACTAAATTAACTTATTGAATTAAATTAAATTGTATTACATTAAATTAAAAAGAGCAGCTACCAGGCCTATGCAGAATTCTCCTGGATTCCTATAGCTGCTAAATTTTTCTACCACTTCGTTTGAGGCACTATTGATATTCTTCCTACCCGTATCCCCTCACTGCTCTACATGTACATGTATACACATGGTATAAACATACACACAAACCTTAGTAGAGACAGCAGGTAGTCCTCAATACCAATCTGTGCCCTTTCTGCCCTTCCTACTAGAATGCAAGCTTTTTGAAGGTAGGGGTTTTGTCTGTTTTGCACGCAATCAAATTCTCAGTGGCTAGGGCAATGTCTGTATGAAGCTGAATAATTGAGCTTACACAGAAACATTTGTATTTCTTATCTGTAAAATTTCATATCTTTGATAGACTTCTACCAACTACAAACATCATTATATGGGCAACCTTCAAGAAGTCACCTTTTCATAAACTGCCACAATCTTGGGGTAGCTAATGGGTAACAGTCACTTAAAAGTGGACAAAGTCCGCTTATCAGTTATCATTCATCTGCCACTATGCCTGATAGCACCGTTGACCTCGACCATCACCCAAAATTCATTTCTTCCTGGTCGTGATTCTCACCCGGTTTTTTTAATGCTGCCTTCATATGCCTTCTAATTCCATACTTCTGCTCCATGAAATTCAACTTGTATATTCAGCAAAATGGAAACGTCCTTGCTTTCAATTATTTTCTCTTAAGAACTCTACTTTCCTTGTAGGTTTCTCAAAGATGGGCTGTTTTATTCTACCACATCCCAGGTCTCTCAAGGCCAGGAGATGGGGTTAGTGGCATTCTTGCTAAATGTTGCCCCTCAGATTGTTAGTCCCACCTTCTGCCAAACTTTTCTTGGTGGCATGCTGCTTCCATGAAAGGCCTGGTCAAATAGCCTAGTTTGTGGAACTCGAGGTTTTTGTGAGCCTTTCCTTACTTGAGAATATATCTCCTGGCTTGGAATCAATCTTCAGACTTCTATTCTACTAGGCCATCCTTTAAATGTTTAATTGCAAGCCTTGTTCCGACTTGACATCAGTTCTCACATAACTCTGTGATGCCACCTGCGCTCCTCTATGCTTTTGCTTTCGCATTCTGAACTTTTCCCCAGCAAGACAGCCTCATTTCTGACAATTAATTACTGTGACTGGTAGCCTTGGTTAATTATTGCAATTGCTTTTTCCATAGTAATAACCCAATCATTTGCCATGGTCAGCATGTGTAATGATTGTTTCACTTAGAAGTGATTTCCTAGTTTGGATAAAAGAGTTGACAATTACATTTACTGAAATACGTTTGTCATGTGCTATCCAAGCCGATTAAACCACCCAAAGTTTCATTGCTTTCATTAAAGCAGTTATAGTCTATTTATTTGAGATGGTTTAAATGGACACTTTGAGTCAAAGAATGATGATTTAACCAAAAAATTTCAAAGTAATTTTAATGCAAAACAAGGCATTCGTTAATCAAATGTTATTATTATTTTTTTTGCCATTTGATTTAAATATAACCATAAAATACAATAGTCTTAGAATAGGACTCGATACTTGAAAAAAGTAGAAATAATGATCGTATTTTGAATGTTAGAGCACAGACTTTCTTACCAAAAATAATAAATGACAGAGGTATCCTCTTTCCATTTCTTTCCTGCAACCAAATTTCATCTATTCTGTGTTGCAAAGTGTTTCTTCTTTTGTTTCCTTTCTTATTTTTTAACACTTAAACTTCCTTTTGTAATTATTTTTTTTATTTTGAGATAATTGTAGATTCTACAAGAAGAAAGAAAAAATTACCCACCCCCAAAATTCCATGTACACTTAACCCAGTTTCCACAGTAGTAACAACATGCAAAACACAGTATCACAACCAAAATATTGACTTTGATACAATCAATATGCCATCACCTTATAGAGTATTCATTTTGCCTTTTTTTTGTACCCACACAGGTTTTTCTCCATCTTCTTACCCATCATACTTACTTACATCCTAAAAACTAATAATTAACTCTCCATTCTATAATTTTTCATTTCAAAAATGTTGCATGAATGGAACCACATAGTATGTAATATTTAGATATTGACTTTTTAAAAACTCGGTGTAATTATTTAGAGATTCATCCAAATTGTTGTGTTCATCAATACTTTGTTCTTCTTTACTGCTGATTAATGCTCCGTGATTTGGATTTTTCAGTTTGTCTGATCGTTCACTAACTTAGGACATGTAGATTGTTTCCATTTGGGGACTATTATAAATAAAATTGCCCTCAACAGTCATTTATAGGTTTTCGTGTTAATATAAAATTTTTATTTCTCCTTTGTATGTTTAGTTTTTTAAGAAGTTGTCAATTTTTTTTCCAGATCAGCTGTATCATTTTTTCACATTCTACCAGTTTCGCCACATCCTCACCAGGTGTTGTCACTAGTTTTTACTATGGTCATTCTGATAGGTGTGTACTGAGAGGCCACTCTCATTTTAGTGTGTATTTCCCCAATGGTTAAGACAGGACATGTGCTTATTTACCTTGTGCTTATTTGCCATCTATACATCTTCAGTGAAATGTCTTTTCATGTTTTTGTCTATTTTCTAATTAGGTTGTTTTTAAATTTTTTTTTATCATTGAGTTTTAGTGGTTCTGTGTATATGTTCTAGAAATTAATCTTTGCTGGATATATGTTTTGTAAATGTTTTCTTCCAGTCTGTAGCTTGTCTTTATATCCTCTTAATAGGGTCTTTCACAGAGCAAAAGTAATTTGATGAAGACCAATTTATCAAATGTTCTTTATATGGATTTTGCCTGTGGTGTCAAGGCCTCTTTGCCTGGCCATAAATTCTGAAGATTTTATCCTGCTTCTTGTTAAAAGCTTTATAATTTCATATTCTACATTTAAATCTGTTATCCATTTGAGTGAATGTTTGTATTAAATGTGAGGTATAAATTGAGGTCCTTTCTTTCCCTCCAGCACAAACCAATTGCTCCAGCACCACTGTTCAAAAGCCCATCTGTCCTCCAATGATTGCATCTGCGCCTTTGTCAAAAATTAGCAGGTCATACTTTTATGGAGTGATTTCAGGTCTCCCTAGTCTGTTTAATCCATCTATGTCTATATCCCTCTGCCAATACCACCCGAGTCTTGCTTACCGCAAATATATAAGAAGTCTTGAAGTCGGTCAGGCCTTTATTTTCCACTTTATTTTTTAAATTGTTTTAGCTATTTGAATTCCCTTGTCTTCCTATATAGATTTTTAAATACTCTTATGTAATACAAAGAAAAAAATCTTGCTGGGATTTTTACAGAACTTATGTTAAACTTATCAATGAAAGGAGGATTGACATCTTTACTATGTTAAGTCTTCCAACTCATGAACAAGATATGTCTCCCATTTATTTACATATACTTTGATTTCTTTCATAGTGTATTATAATTCTCAGTATGCAAGAACTGTCCATATTTTGCTAGGATTATTCTTGAGTATTTCATTTAGTTTTGAGTGACTTTAAAGATATCTTTCATTTCAGTGTTGATGTGTTCTTATCATGTATTTAGAAATACAGTTGATTTTTTTTTCTGTCTATCTTATGTTCTGTGTATCTGTTGCTTCAGTTCTCATACCACTGGTTATAATGCTTTGAGCTAGAAATGCCTGAGGCATTCACTGGGCCTATACCAATTATGGTAAGCTCCTGCAGACATTTCTCCAGCAGAAGCCAATGCTGAGGCTGGACCAGCCTTTGTGGTTCTTTTATTATTGCAATGCCCACCTTAGCAAAAAACTTTTAGGACACTGCAGTGAACAAGATTTATTACTCACAGGTCCTGGAGGATATATGGAATCCTTGGGGACCTCACTGTGAGGTCATGGAAGAGGAGAGAGCATGTATCTGAGGCTCTGCTTTTAATAGCATGAAGGGTGAAGTGCCTCGCGTTTAATGAGTTTACTCTTCACTGGCAAATTTAAAGCATAAGAGTGGGAGTTAGAGCACAGAAAGGGAAAAAAGTAGGGTCACTCAAGTGGTCGGTTATCTAAGTTACCCCTTTCTTAAAAGGGGAACTTCAGGGTGGGGGCAGCCTAGTTTTTTACTTAATTGTTTTGCTAGTCACTGTGTCTAACAGCT
Organism: Paguma larvata; assembly: GCA_030068075.1. Lineage (NCBI taxonomy): Eukaryota > Metazoa > Chordata > Mammalia > Carnivora > Viverridae > Paguma > Paguma larvata. The sequence continues at coordinate 68,535,311 of CM057829.1, read as the reverse complement.
AGCAGTATGTTTATTTGAGAAGGATGTCTTTGAAATGGGTGGATTGGTAATCAAAAGCTTAATACCAAGCATTTACATTACAATAAAAAAGCTTAATATCAGGAACTTACACTATAATGTCATGATTTTAGTGAATTCACTTATTAGTTCTAGCTGTCTTTTATAGAATTCTTGCAATCTACAAAATCTATGCCTACACAAACATGTCATCTAAAAATAGAAACAGTTAATTGCTTTTTAGACTTTGGCTAACATTAAGTATAAAAATAAAGACTTTTTTTTCTATTCAATCTTTGTATGGTTTTATTTTTCCTTTTTTTAAAAAAATTCTGATGACACTGGCTAGTATTTCAAACAATATTAAGTTAGAGTGTACATTGTTGCCTTGCTTTCAATCTTAGGAAAGTCAAGTTCTCCATTTTTTTTTCTTTTGTTCCTTGAACTTTTGGTGTCATATCTTAAAAATCATAACCTAGTCTAAAGTTGCAAAGATTTAGTCCGATGTTTTTTTTTTTTAACGTTTATTTATTTTTGAGAGACAGAGAGACAGAGTATGAGCAGGGGAAGGGCAGAGAGAGAGAGAAGGAGACACAGAATCTGAAGCAGGATCCAGGCTCTGAGCCTTCAGCACGGAGCCCAACGCGGGGCTCGAACTCACAGACCGTGTGAGATCATGACCTGAGCCGAAGTCTGCCGCCTAACCAACTGAGCCACCCAGGCACCCCAGTCAATGTTTCTTCTAAGAGTTTTATGGTTTTAGCATTTACATTTGGGCCTTTAATCCATTTTGAGTTCATTTTTGTATGTGGTATGAGATAGAGGTCAAACTTTTTTCCTTTTAATATAGATATCCACTTGACATTCCAGCATGATTTTTTTGAAACGACTCTTCTTTCTCCAATTGTCTTGTCTTGACATCTTTGTTGAAAATCAATTGACTGTAAGGTTTTATTTTCAGTTTCTCAACACTATTCTATAGAGCTTTATGCCAGTACATAGTCTTGATTACTGTATATTTGTAGCAAGCTTTGAAATCAAGAAATGTGAGGGGTGCCTGGGTGGCTCAGTTGGTTAAGCGTCCGACTTCAGCTCAGGTCATGATCTCATCTCTGTGAGTTCGAGCCCCGCGTCAGGCTTTGTGCTGATGACTCAGAGCCTGGATACTGCTTCAGATTCTGTGTCTGCCTCTCTCTCTCTGCCCTTCCCCTGCTCACACTTTGTCTCTCTGTCTCTTTTTTTTAAAAAAAAATCAAGAAATGTGAAACCTCTAACTTCTCTTTATCAAGATTGTAGTGACTACTCTGAGTTCCTTGCATTTCCATATAAATCTTAGAAAAGCCTATAAATTTCTGAAAACAAGACAAACAAACAAAAAAAAAACACCTGGAATTCTGATAGGGTTGGCACTGAATGTGTAGATCAAATTGGAGAGATTCTCAACCTGAACAACATTAAGTTTTCCAATTCATAGGCTTGGGATGTTTTCCTTTTTATTTAGATACCCTTTAATTTCTTTCACTATTATTCTGTGGTTTTAAACATGCAAGTCTTATACTTCTTTTGTCAGATTTATTCCTAAATATAGTATTATTCTTTTGATGGCTTGTAAACGGAGTTGTTTTCTTAGTTTCCTTTTCTTTTTTTTTTTTCCCTTGAGAGAAAGTGCAAGTAGGGGAGAGGGTTAGAGGGAGACAGAGAAAATCATAAGCAGTCTCCATGCTCAGCATGGAGCCCAACACTGGGCTTGATCCCACAACCCTGGGGTCATGACCTGAGCTGAAATCAAGAGTTGGACACTCAAACGACTGCGCCACCCAGGCGGCCCACTTGGTTTCATTTTCTAATTGTTCAGTGCTAGTATGTAAAAATAAAACTGACTTTTTTATATTGATCTTGGACTTGCAAACTTTCTGAATTAATTAGTTCTAATAGTTCTTTTATGGATTCTTTAGGATTTTCCACATGTCATGTGTAGATTAAAAAAGAAAATTCTTCCCTTCCAAACTGGATACCTTTTTTCCCCTTGACTAATTCCTTAGCAAGAACTCCCAGTGCAATGCTGAGTCGAAGAAGTGAGAGTATACATATTTGTTTTGTTCCTTATCTAAGGGGGAAAGCTTTCAGTCTTTACCATGACGTTAGCTGTGACTTTTCCATTGATACATACAATAGGATGAAGATATTTTCTTCTACTTCCAGTTTTTATCATGAAAGGGTAATCGATTCCATCAAATGATTTTTTTTTCTAAATCTACTCAGTGATTGTCTGCTTTTGTCCTTTATTCTGCTAATATGCTTTATTGCATTGATTTATTTTTCATGTATTAAACCAACTTTATATTCCTGTGATAAATCCAGCCAGGGCGTGTATATAATCTGAGTCTTTTTTTTCTTCACTCTTTTTCTTTCTGTGTCTCAGAGCAGATAGTTTCAATTGACTTCTCTTCTAGTGCACTGTAAGCTTCTTCTTTTCAGTTCAAATCCATTGTTAGCCCCTCTGGTAACTTTTACATTTCAGTTATTGTACTTTTCAACTCCTAAATTTCCATCTGACTCTTTTTAAAATAACTGTTTTCTCACTGGTATGTGGTGGCACATTGTTCTCTTACTTTTTTAAAATTATTTATACATGGGTTCCTTCACAGTTTTCAACATATTTATAATGATTTATTTAAAGTCCATTTTGAGTAAGTCCCAACATCTGGCCTACTTCAGGCACAAATTCTATTGACTTTTTTTTTCTGTGTATAAGCTATACTAATTTTTTGTTTCTTTGCATGCTTCATAATTTTGTGTTGGAAACTAGATATTCAAATAATAATGTGGCAACTCTGGAACTCAGAATCCTTCTTCTCCAAACCAGGACTGCTGTTGCTGCTGTTCATTGTTATTATTGCTGTTTATTAGTGTAGCAACTTTCTCAATTAATTTTGTAAAGTCTGTATTCTTTTAGATATGTGGGCATTGAAGTTTTTCTTGATTACTTTAGTAGTCAGTTAATGGTTGGATGGATAGATTTCCCTAAATACCTTGAATCAATATGTCTCCTAGCTCTTGTGAACTGAGCCAGACTTTCAACACTCCAGCAAGCAGTTTACAACTCTGCTTTTAACTTTGCTTTTCACTTGCACCAAGACTCAAGGTCAGCCAGACATGAGAGATTAGGCCTCCTGAGGTCTTTCCTTGGCTCTTTCATAGCTCTGATCCTATGTAGAACGTTCTAGGTTCCCAGGAACATTTCAGAGCTTTTCAAATCCCTTCATGGAAATATCTTAACCAAATTTTTATTTTTAAGGTTTTGTGTGTGTGTGTGTGTGTGTGTGTGTGTGTCTGTGTGTCAGTTTCTTGCTAGTCCAACTGGAATCTTTATTGAAGGCAGCTGTAAAATTAAACAATTATCACTGATCATTTTTTATAAATGCTGTAGGATTTTGCAATGTGTACAAAGCAGTCTCTGAATCAGCTCAAATAAAGAAAAACCTTAGAGTGGAACCTTTTATGAGCCTCCAAACAGATCAAATAGTGACAATTTTCTGAGCATGAGACTTTAGGGGACCGCCAAACTCATTCTGCTCTTTACGGTGGTTGCTAGGCTGCTGATTTTAACCACTACTATATTTTCAAGATTACTGGACTTCAAGACTATCATGGAGTTGGGAAAGGGGGAATGAGAATAGGGCAAGATAAAATACCATATAATTTGCTATTATTACCAAGATACAACCAATTTTTCTTGAAAAAAAATGTTCCTTAGATTATTGTAAGCCTTGGGTTAATTTCCATAATTCTTAATTTTGGAATAGAATTCTAAAAAGTTGATTGTGACAATTTTTACAGTGTTCTTATTGCTTTCAAGAAGAAGTAAATTTTCGGAGTTTCTTACTCTGCTATTTCAGATATGTTTCTATATCCTGATTACTTTTAATAATAGCCTCAAACATGCTGTCAAAATTGTCTTATTCAAAATTGTCTTTGATTAAGTCAATGAACTGTTGTTGTTTGCCTATAGAATAAAATAAAATGCTCTATCTAGTTCAATGTTCGAACTTTTCAAAAATCTGACCTAACCAATCTTCAAATCTTATTTTTGAATACCCTTTTTATATATCTCATCCTCTCAGGCAATCCACTGATAATGCAACTTATTCACTTCAAATTTTTTCAAATCAATTTCTTTGCAAAATGAAAGGCATATATATCTGGGATGCCCTTTGCATCTTATAACTCTGCATGGTCAAGCAAAAATACTATCTACTCTTATGAAGATTTTGCTTAGTAACCTAACCATAAATACTGTCTTTTATAAACTCCTAAAATAGTTGTTTTTTTCTAGAAAATATAGTATTTTCTATTATACTTTCATATCTTACTTTATAGCTACTTTTCTTTACACTTCCGTTTTTTCCATTAGAATAAAATCTTAGATGGTGGGAGGCAACATGGCGGAGGAGTAGGGGGCTCCAGTATTTCGCTTGCCGTTTAAAGGGGGATGACTGAAACCATTATCTCTCTCTCAACTCCAAAAATCGGGGGGAAAAGGTGCTAGAGCTGACAAGAAACTAAAGCGAACACAGACACGGCCCAACTGAACTGTGAGTTTAATCTGGGTTGGATAAAACGAACTCGAACTCGGGAAGTTGAGCTGAGGGGAGGGTGAGCGTCTTCGGATATAGCTGGGAAAGTGCCGATCGAACAACATCTGAACGAGAGGGCCAGAGCGGGTGAGACCGCTACCATCCAGGCCCTAAATGCAGGGCTTTTGAAGAGAAGTTCAGTGGCAAGAAGCAGCACTACCCGCACTGCTGGGACCGCACCAACCCCGTCCTGAGCCACTGCGACGCGCGCGGGAGGGACTGGCAGCGGGGACGCAGGCGGCGCAGCCTGCGGAGCACCTCTAACCCCAGCACAATTATAACGAAATCGGGAGTGGCAGACGGCCGCACCACTGCGCCACCCTCGCCCAGCGCCTCCAGGGCACGCGCGCTGCTGGGACAGGCAGGGGGGACCCAGGCGGCGGCTCCTGCGGAGCACCTCTAACCCCCGCACAGTTACAGCCAAATCGGGGGGTAGCAGACAGCCGCGCCACCTCGCCACCCTCGCCCAGCGCCTCCGGGCACACACGCCGCAGGGACCCAGGCAGCCCCAGGTGGCGGCTCCAGTAAACCACACTAGGCTGGCGTGGGCGGTGGAGAGAGAACAGAAATAAAGGGGCGAATAAAGCCTCCAGGACTGGTGGCGCGGGTCTGGAGAGACGCCATTGTTGTCTCAGAAGCCAAGAAGTCACCCCAGAAGCCATCCCTGCAGCAGTGGAGGCCGGACCCGCCTACACTAAACCACGCCCCTCCCAAACGATCAGCAGGAGCGACTGATCCAAGAGGAGATTGCTGCCTGGAGTAACGCCAGTCATTTCTTCTTTTTAAATTTATCCCTCCCTTTCTCATTCCTACCGATCCCCATCCCTGAGCTGGTCATCCAGGGTACTGACTGGCTTAATCATTTTTTTGTTTTTTTTGTTTTTTGTTTTTTTGTTTTTTTGTTTTTTTTTTTGTTTGAGTTTTTTTTGTTTCGTTTTGTTTTTTTGTTTGTTTTTTGTTTTTTGTTTTTTTGTTTTTGTTTTGTTTTTTAACCCACTCTTCGAGGACATGTCCTACAACCTCTTCTTTACTTCCCTAGCCCTTTTTCTGGAATAACCAGGCCGTATAAGTTCATCTAGACGACATCGATCGTTATTCCTTTTCCCTCGCACCTGTCCTTATTCTGATTTCTATCAGTCTGGATTAAACCCTTTAGTCGCTCTACCTGGGCAAAGTCCACTTCCTTCTTCTCCCTGCACCAGTCATTATTCTGTCTATATATGCTCTGCCACCAGCACACTACATATCCTGTCCTTAACGTGTAGCTGTTACTTCAGGACATTGCCCTCAGAGAGTCACTTGTTATTTTTTTTTCTGTTGTGAACTGCTTGTCTGGACCATTTGTCGGTACATTTGAGTATTTCTGTGTTCTGTGTGTCTGTCAGTTTTCCTTTCCAGGGCAACTTCAAGAAACAACCCATAACACATCCAGCCACAATGACGAGACGGAAGAATTCTCCTCAAAAGAGTCTACAAGAAGCAGTGACAGCTCAAGAATTAATGAAAACAGATATAAGCAACATAACAGAACTTGAATATAGAATGACAATCATAAAACTAATTGCTGGCCTTGAAAAAAGCTTAGATGAATGCAAGGGGTCACACGCGGCAAAGTTCAAAGACCTTAAAAACGGTCAGGAAGAATTAAAGAAGACATTGGAAGAAATACAGGGGAAACTGGAAGCAGCCACAGCACGGATTGAAGAGGTAGAGGAAAGAGTTAGTGCCTTAGAAGACAAAATCATTGAAAAAGAGGAAGCAGATAAAAAGAGAGAGAAGCTGATCCAGGAACAGGAAAGGAGAATTCGAGAGCTGAGCGATGAACTCAAAAGAAACAATATCCGTATTATAGGAGTTCCAGAGGAAGAAGAGAGAGAGAAAGGAGTTGAAGGGGTTCTTGAACAAATCATTGCTGAGAACTTCCTCAACATGAGAAATGAAACGGGCATGGAAATCCAAGAGGCACAGAGAACTCCCCTCAGACGTAACTTGAATAGACCTTCTGCACGGCACATCATAGTGAAGCTGGCAAAATACAAAGATAGGGAGAGAATCCTGAAAGCAGCTAGGGACAAAAGAACCCTAACATACAAAGGGAGACATATAAGGGTAGTAGCAGACTTATCTACGGAAACTTGGCAAGCCAGAAAGGAATGGCAGGATATCTTCAATGTGATGAGCAAGAAGGACATGCAACCAAGAATTCTGTATCCGGCTAGCCTGTCGTTCAGAATAGAAGGAGAGATCAAGGTTTTTCCCAACAAACAAAAACTGAAAGAATTTATCACAAATAAGCCAGCACTGCAAGATATCCTGAGGGGCATTCTATGAAGACAAGGTGGCAAAGAACACAAACTACCAGAGACAGCCTTACAAACATGAAACTTACAGATAATACAGTGACTGTAAGCCCATATTTTTCAATATTAACACTGAATGTAAATGGGCTAAATGCGCCAATCAAAAGACACAGGATAACAGAATGGATTAAAAAACAAGACCCATCTATTTGCTGTCTTCAAGAAACTCATCTTAAACCTGAAGACACCTTCAGATTGAAAGTGAGGGGATGGAGAACTATCTACCATGCTACTGGAAGTCAGAAGAAAGCCGGAGTAGCCACACTTATATCAGACGAATTAGACGTTAAAATGAACGATGTAATAAGAGATGAGGAAGGACATTATATAATAGTCTCAGGGACCATCCAGCAGGAAGAGCTCACAATTGTAAATATCTACGCACCCAAATTTGTAAAACAACTAATTACAAACATTAGCAACCTCATCGATAAAAATGTCCTAATAGTAGGGGATCTCAACACTCCACTCTCAGCATTGGATAGATCCACAAAACAGAAAATCTCCGCAGAAACAATAGCCCTGAATGACACATTAGGACAGATGGGCCTCACAGACATCTTTAGGGTCCTTCATCCAGAAGCTAAGGAATTTACGTTCTTCTCATCTGCACACGGTACATTTTCCAAGATAGACCACATTCTGGGGCACAGGGAAGCTCTGAATAAATATAAAAGAATTGAGATCATACCGTGTACAGTGTCAGACCACAATGCTTTGAAACTTGAAATCAACCACAGGAGAAAGCCTGGAAAATATCCAAGAACATGGCGGCTAAGAAATAACCTACTAAAAGATGACTGGGTCAACCAAGCCATCAGAGAAGAAATTAAAAAATACATGGAAACAAATGAAAATGAAAATACAACAACCCAAACGCTCTGGGATGCAGCAAAGGCAGTCCTGAGAGGGAAATATATTGCAATCCAGGCCCATCTCAAGAAACAAGAAAAATCAATAACACAAATTCTAACAGCACGCCTAAAGGAACTAGAAGCAGAACAAATAAAACAACCCAAGCCCAGCAGAAAGAGAGAAATAACAAAAATCAGAGCTCAAATTAACCATATGGAGACAGAAAAGGTAGTGGAACAGATCAATGAAACCAAAAGCTGGTTCTTTGAAAAAATAAACAAAATAGACAAACCTCTAGCCAGGCTTCTCAAAAAGAAAAGAGAGAGAACTCAAATAGATAAAATCGTGAATGAAAAGGGAGAAATTACAACCAATCCCTCAGAGATACAAGCAATCATCAGAGAATACTATGAAAAATTATATGCCACCAAACTTGGCAATCTGGAAGAAATGGACAGCTTTCTAAATAGCCACACGCTACCAAAACTCAAATGGGAAGAAATAGAAAATTTGAACAGACCCATAACTAGTGAAGAAATAGAATCAGTTATTAAAAACCTCCCAGCAAATAAAAGCCCTGGACCAGATGGCTTTCCTGCGGAATTTTACCAGACATTTAAAACAGAGTTAATTCCTATCCTCCTCAAGCTGTTCCAAAAAATTGAAACGGAAGGAAAACTCCCGGACTCATTCTATGAAGCCAGCATCACTTTGATTCCCAAACCAGATAGAGACCCAGCAAAGAAAGAGAATTACAGGCCAATATCCCTGATGAATATGGATGCAAAAATTCTCAACAAGATACTAGCAAATCGAATCCAACAGCATATAAAGAGAATTATCCACCATGATCAAGTAGGATTCATCCCTGGGTTGCAGGGCTGGTTCAATATTCGCAAATCAATCAACGTGATACATCACATCAACAAAAGAAAAGATAAGAACCATATGATCCTGTCAATAGATGCAGAAAAAGCATTTGACAAAATACAGCATCCTTTCTTAATAAAAACTCTCGAGAAAGTCGGGATAGAAGGAACATACTTAAACATCATAAAAGCCATATATGAAAAGCCCACAGCTAATATCATCCTCAATGGGGAAAAACTGAAAGCCTTCCCCCTGAGATCAGACACACGACAGGGGTGTCCACTCTCGCCACTGCTATTTAACATAGTGCTGGAAGTCTTAGCATCAGCAATCAGACAACAAAACAAAATAAAAGGCATCAAGATTGGCAAGGAGGAAGTCAAACTTTCACTTTTTGCAGATGACATGATACTTTACATGGAAAACCCGACGGAATCCACCAAAAGCCTACTAGAACTGATTCATGATTTCAGCAAAGTTGCAGGATACAAAATCAATGTACAGAAATCGGTGGCATTTCTATACACCAACAATGAAGCAGCAGAAAGAGAAATAAAGAAGCTGATCCCTTTCACAATTGCACCAAAAACCATAAAATACCTAGGAATAAACCTAACCAAAGATGTGAAAGACCTCTACACTGAAAACTATAAAAAACTTATGAAGGAAATTGAGGAAGACACAAGGAAATGGAAAAACATCCCATGCTCATGGATTGGAAGAATAAATATCGTCAAAATGGCAATACTACCCAAAGCAATCTACACATTCAATGCAATCCCAATCAAAATTGCACCAGCATTCTTCTCAAAGCTAGAGCAAACAATCCTAAAATTTGTATGGAACCACAAAAGACCTCGAATAGCCAAAATAATACTGAAGAATAAAACCAAGGCGGGAGGCATCACAATCCCAGACTTTAACCTCTACTACAAAGCAGTAGTCATCAAGACTGTATGGTATTGGCACAAAAACAGACACATAGACCAATGGAATAGAATAGAAAACTCAGAAATGGACCCGCAAGTATATGGCCAACTAATCTTTGACAAAGCGGGAAAATGTATCCAATGGAAAAAAGACAGCCTCTTTAACAAATGGTGCTGGGAGAATTGGACAGCAACATGCTAAAGAATGAAACTAGACCACTTTCTTACACCACTCACAAAAATAAATTCTAAATGGATAAAAGATCTGAATGTGAGACAGGAAACCGTCAAAATCCTAGAGGAGAAAACAGGAAAAAGCCTCTTTGACCTAAGACGCACCAATTTCTTACTCGACACGTCTCCAAAGGCAAGAGAATTAAAAGCAAAGATGAACTATTGGGACCTCATCAAGATAAAAAGCTTCTGCACGGCAAAAGAAACAACCAACAAAACGAATAGGCAACCAACGGAATGGGAAAAGATCATCGCAAATGACATATCGGATAAAGGACTAATATCTAAAATTTATAAAGAACTTACCAAACTCCAAACCCTAAAAACAAACAACCCAGTGAAGAAATGGGCGGAAGATATGAATAGACACTTCTCCAAAGGGGACATTCAGATGGCCAACAGACACATGAAACGATGCTCAAAGTCACTCATCATCAGGGAAATACAAATCAAAACCACACTGAGATACCACCTCACACCAGTCAGAGTGGCTAAAATGAACAAATCAGGAAACTATAGATGCTGGCGAGGATGTGGAGAAGTAGGCACCCTCCTACACTGTTGGTGGGAATGCAAACTGGTGCAGCCACTCTGGAAAACGGTGTGGAGGTTCCTCAAAAAAATGAAAATAGAGCTTCCCTATGACCCAGCAATAGCCCTGCTAGGAATCTACCCAAGAGACACAGGAATGCTGATGCATAGGAGCACGTGTACCCCAATGTTCATAGCAGCACTTTCGACAATAGCCAAATCATGGAAAGAGACCAAGTGCCCATCAACTGACGAATGGATAAAGAAGTTATGGTACGTATATACAATGGACTACTACGTGGCAATGAGAAAAAATGAAATCTGGCCATGTGTAGCAACATGGATGGAACTGGAGGGTATTATGTTAAGTGAAATAAGTCAGTCAGAAAAAGACAGATACCATATGTTTCCACGAATAGGTGGACTTTGTGAGACTAAGCAAAAACCAGGGGGAGGGGAAGAGGGGAAAGGAAAAAAAGACACAGAGAGGGAGGGAGATAAAACATAAGAGACTCTCAAAGACTAAGAAAAAACTGAGGGTAAGGGGGATGAGGGAGGGGGGAGAGGGGGTGATGGGCATTAAAAAGGGCACATGTTGGGATGAACACTGGGTGTTATATGTAAACCAATTTGAAAATAAACTATTATAATAAAAAATAAAAAAGAATAAAATCTTAGAAGATAAGATAATATTACACATAGCCTTGGAAATATGTCAGACTTTTAATAAATGCTTCCTGAATGATTGAATTTATATATTAATAAGTGAATAAAATATGCATAAATGAATACTATTATCTCTTTTAGAGAAAGAATTATTTCTAATTTTTATTTTTCCACAATACATCCGTTGTGTATAATTGGAATATATTCAATTGCTAATCTGAACAAGACACCATTTTATAATGTTTAGGTCGAAGTCACACTTACTGGTAATTTCTACATATTTTGACATTTTAAATATTTCCCAAGATGATTGGACAGACATTGATAATTAAGTAATTTTTAACCAAATTATTTTCTAATGTCAAATATTTATGTTTGGGCTACAATATCTAGGGTACTAAAAAACTTCATGTTTGTGTGTACCTAAATCATATTGACTACAATTGGTGTTATGTATTCTTAACAAAGAATATTCATATTGTATAGCCTGAAATACTATAGTCATTCTATTCTTTGACTGTGCATATGCATAAAAGAGGCAAAGGCAATTATGTTGATGGAATTTTTGATATATGAAGCATCAGAAGAATGAGAATCAAAAAACATCAACTGTCAATCCATAACCAGATATCATCAAAAAGGACTTAGATTCTGCTAAAAAGACACCATAGTCCCTCTCTTACTAAAATAAAATCCCTCTTGAGGAAACTTTCTAGTCTTTATTTTTGAAGTACTGTTAAATGATTTACTTTTGAATAACAGAAAAGATATAGTCTAAAGTTTACTCATTATTATTGCGAAGAATAAACAAATAATCTTTATTGGAATAGTGATAAAACATAAAGAAAATAAAGAAATCATGCTTGTAGATTACTGATAATATAAACTTGGAATTTGTTGCAATATACTCCTTTTTTGTCAGTTAATCTTTCTTCTCAAATTTTTCCTTTCACTAACAATCTGTAAGAATGCATATTTTCTATATTTATCCTAATGATTGGCATTTTCTGAAAAGCATTTTTCTGAGAAGCAGCCCCACACTAGTATTTATTTTGATACCCAACCTTTACAATGGGACACAAATGCACTAATTTCTCATTTTTCTGCCATTTGAACATTTTAGAAATGAATGTATGGTCCCAAGATGGGGAAGATCTAATTCCAAGATGTATACAAAGAAAGATGGGAGCTTCCAGTCAAAACTGATGAGCCACAGCAGAAAGATAATCAAACATCCCGTATCTTCAACATAATATTATGAGTGTGCTGCGTAAGGAATAAGTTATGCTTAATTCCTACCAATAAAGGGTTATTTAAAATATATTTGTTAAAGGATATATACAGGAATAATAAAAACGAGAATCTCATCTGAGCATCTGGGCCTCACAAGTTCCTAGGAACCCAGTTGGGCTCATAAAAACAGGAATAGAATTTGGGAAGAGACCTGGGTATTGAGTTTACAGCTCAGCATTGGTTCTGTAGCTCTCTCTTTTTGTGTTTGACTATTATGTTGACTTTGGTAAATCTTGCTACTGCTTCTATTGCTCTTGCCTCTGACAAACACTTGCTCTTGATTCCCCTTTTCTTTGTTTCATTGCTTCAATTTACTCACTGTCTTTGCTTCCTCTCAGTTACTGCTTGTTAATTACTCTTCCTCATATCTTCTGCTTAATGGCCTTTTTCCCTGTGTGTATTTTGGCTTCTGTCCCCTGCCACCAGCCAGTAACTCTATATGTCTTCGATTCCGATTCCCTGAATCAAAATGCAGGTTTAGGATCAAGGGCATGAGAGGAATTATGAGATTTGAATCACATGAGGGGAAACCTCATCCATTAAGACCAAAGGGAAAAAAAGGTGAGATAGATATTCTGTTAGGTTGGGGACAAGAAATTGACAGTGATCATGTCTAATGATTTTTGTCTCTTTAACTGAGTAAGAGCACTGCCTGCTAAGAGCAAAGCACAGGGTTTGGGTAAGGAGCTTGTAGAGCTGTGGAGGCTTGGACTAGTTTTGGAGCGGGATGGGAGAGAAACTGGCCAGGAACAGGTAGAAGCACAAATGGATGGAGTTGACAGCTGAGTTTAACACAAGGTGCAGCGAATCTGCCAATCCATTTGGATAATGTGATTTCTTTTTGATTGTGTGATTTCAGCACTACCAGTGCCACCTTACCCCCCTTCAACTCCTTGGGTAGAAATGAAGGAGGCAGATGAAAGGATGCTCAGGACATCAACCACTTGCATTTAGAGAGAAAAAAAGAGTTAGGAAGAAGCTGGGAAGATGGAGAGGTCAGGGACTGGAAGTCTTGAAGAGGTGGATGCCAGTGCAGAAAATAGGTGATTTGGTTTAAAAAGTAGGACACTAGGATGAGGTGAGCTGGATTTCAGAGGAGATGCCATGGTGTGGTAGATTAAATCTGACCACATGTTCTTTGCAGCTATTCTTTCCACTGTGCTTTTGAACTGGCCTCTGGACTTGCTGTCATCAATAGGATGCAGATGAAGTCATGGTGGGCAAGCTCTGGAGTCTGGGCCTCAAAAGGCCTTTTGGCTCCTGCCTTCCCCCTGTCTTGGGACACTGCCCTTGGACTGTGATAGCATGAAAAAAACCCAAGAAGGAAAACTGTGGAAAGAGAGCCCCAGCCAGTCTAGCTGCTCTCAGCCGGGAACATCCTCCACCTGTTGCCAGCCAAGTACAGCCACAGGAGTGAGTCCAGTGGACACCTAGCAGAAAGACTGCCCAATCAACCCACAGAAAGATGAAAAATAGTAAATATTTGTAAATTTTGGTATATTTTTTAAAAAATAAACAAACCTGGCATGGTTGAGCTCAACTGGTATTCCAGAGCAAGAGAGGATATAGGGTGAGGAAAGTAATGATCATGATGAAGATTATTGTAAAACTTGGACTTCTGCTCTGTGATGCAAAGCCATTCAACTAATTTGTGCAGGGGAATGACATGATTTGACCTGAGTTTTAAAAGGATCACTTTTATGAATAGCTACAATATGACATTACATGTAAATATGATATGACATTGCTCTATTTATTAGTTCACTGAAGACTGGTTAGCACATGAATACAAAATAGTATGGATTCGGCCTTCACATTAATTGACTACTGTTGACAGCTAAATTGGATAATTTGAGTCCAGATATAGAAATTTTCGCTTCAGTTTTTGTAGATTAGATTTGCGTTCTCATTAACTTAATTTTGCTTCTACAGCTTCTAAATTACTTTTTCCAGTTATTGTCGGAATTCATAGTTTCCCAAATTCTCCAAAATAGAGTCTGGGTCAAGTAAAAAACTATAAAAATGCAGATTTCTGTGTAATAGTAAATCTTTTTTAGATTTCAGAGATGTATTCTGTAAACATAACCAAATGAAATAATTTTTTACAAAACAGAAAATTTTCAGGAAGTCTCTTGTAAAATCTTTTTCTCTAAATTCTGTCAAACTATAATTAAAAAAACCCTCACTAATACAGTGTTTGGGGTAATAAAGATAAATGAAGAAAAATGTCTAAAAGAACTAGAAAATGCTGTATCATTTTAATTTACATTTATAACCTTCTACAGTGACCTCTCCTTGAATATAGCAACATATCTTAACAAACAGCTAAATTCTATTAAAATCAGTACAGGGGCGCCTGGGTGGCTCAGTCGGTTGAGCGTCCGACTTCGGCTCAGGTCATGATCTTGCAGTCTGTGAGTTCGAGCCCCGCGTCGGGCTCTGTGCTGACGGCTCGGAGCCTGGAGCCTGCTTCACATTCTGTGTCTCCCTCTCTCTCTGCCCTCCCCCACTCATGCTCTGTCTCTCTCTGTCTCAAAAATAAAATAAAACATTAAAAAAAAATATTAAAAAAAAAAAATCAGTACAACAACTTACCTCTAACTTTTGCAGCAACAAGACATATGGCATAATTAATTTTTACATTCAATTATCTATGTCTAAAAATACATTAAAATGTTGACTTTAAATTTGTCCAATATGACCTCAGGAATGATTTTTGCACAAGTCCATCTTAAGGCATTATCTCGAATTTCTTGCTTGAAACTCAAGTGTTGTCAGGAAGAGGCTTAAAAAATTACAAGGATGAGAGAAAAGAGTCAATAAGAAATTACAAATCAAGATAACATTTGGAAGTGCAAAACTCAGAGTCTGGAAGGAAATAGATGCTCAAAAAAATCACTTCAGCATGATTTTGAGTCATTTTTCCAGGATTCAGACAAACATCTGTAGCACGGTAGTATATTAAAATATTATTTTTGTGTGTTACACATTTCCCCATCCTCATATTCTAAGATGTTTTATAATCCCTTGCCTTAGAGAAATTTTCTGTTAGCAAAGCAAAAGTTACTTCAAACTTCTATTTTGCACAAACTTTTATTTTCAAGATTTCACTAACTTGCACTTCTATGCTAGGAGGCCAGCAAGAAAGACCAAGGGTGACATCCATCCAGCCTGAATAGTGGCCTTTACTGGGATCAGCACCTATAATGTGATTTGACCTGGAGGACAGGCAGTACAGTACATCAGGGAACCTACACATTTGTTGGAGTGCCCAAGGTCGCCAAAGATTGGGGTTCATCTAGTGCTGTGCAGAGAAAGCATTGCACTGACCATTCTGGACAACTGAACCTCACTTGAGGTGTTTCCTTCATATCTTGCTGACTTTTACACAATTCTAGGGTAGGAGGAGCCTCAATGTGGACTGAAATTGGATATCCATCAATTTACATAAAATGTTAACTGAAAAATCCTGTCAGATGGGTGAACTGGCTTGGGCTGTCTTACCCCAAACCAGCTCTGACAAACTTGGCAATTGGAGTGCAGGGTGCAATTCAGTAACTACCTGTGACAACAACACAGAAGGAAAAATTGAGGGAAACTGATGGCTTTCTTGAACTACTTAATGTTCAGTGATGAGGTGTGGGGCATTGCAGCCTGGGGCAGACGGAGGCCACAGGTAGCACCAGAGAAAAGGTTAGGAAAAGCTTTTGCTATATTTAAGGAGATCAGCCTGTAGAGTGAGTTCCAATATTTCCCTCCTGGATTGTTATTTGTTTTTAACTATTCTTTAATTTTTTTTTTATTTTTGAGAAAGATGGGGGGGAAGGCAGAAAGAGAGGGAGACACAGAATCTGAAGCAGGCTCCAGGCTCTGAGCTGTCAGCACAGAGCCCGATGCAAAGCTCAAACCTCCAAGTAACCAGATCATGACCTGAGCTGAAGCTGGATGCTAACTGACTGAGTCACCCAGGTGCCCCACTTTTTAAATATTCTTAAAGCCATGTAAAAGTTTTGGAGATTGGTGTGTTTGTTTTTAAAGCTCTTTCTTTTCTTTTATACCATCTTCATTTTGGTCTTATCTAGAAAGAATCTCCTCACTCCAAAGCAAGGAAGACTGTTCTCATATTTAGTTCTAGCGCTCTTATAGTGTTAGGTCTACATTTAAATTTTGATCCATTTGGATTTTATTCAGGTGCATGGTAAGAAATATAGATCCAAATTTATCTTTTTTTCAGATGTTTATCAAGTTATACCAGAACTACCTTTTTAATTATTATTTTTAACCATGCTAAAATACTCATAATCAAAAAAATGATCTTCTTAGCCACTTTTAGGTATACAGTTCAGCGGCATTAAGTACATTCAGATTGTTGTGTGACCACCACCGTACATCTCCAGAACTCTTTTCATCTTGTGAGATGGAAACCCTATACCCATTAAATAATAATAATTCTCCCTTCCTTCCTCCCTCAATCTCTGGTAACCACCATTCTACTTTCTGACATTTCACTCAGCATAATGTCCTCAGGTTACCCATGTTGTAGCATGTATCAGAATTTCCTTCCTTTCTAAGGCTAACTAATACTCTGTCATATATATATATATATATACCACATTATCTTTACCCGTGCATCTGTTGATGGACTCTTGGATCATGTCCACATTTTTGCTTTTGTGAATAATGCTGCTATGAACATAGATGCACAAGTATCTCTTCAAGTTCCTGCTTTTAATTATTTTGATCACATACCCATAGGTGGATTTGCTAGGTCATATGGTAATTCTATTTTTAATTTTAATTTTTAATATTTAAAATATACATGTATAAGAGTGTATACACATGTATATGAGTGTATATACATGTATAGATATACATGAAGCTTCAATATCTATCTAAAACACTTTGAAATAAATACTAACAAATATTTCTTTAAAATTAAAATGTAAATATGTACTATTTATGCATATATACATATACATATACATTTATAGTACAACTAGCAAATTAAAAAAAACAGGAAGTTTTGCTACTAGGTGGAAATTGTACTTCTGACATTAGTCAATGCCTTAAGAAAAAATTAAAGTTCTAAAAACTTGAAAGTGGAGGCAAAACCATTACTATTTACATGGAATAGCAATACATTTGATATGTATACCTATATAATACAATAAGAATACAATATAATAGTTATGAATCTCAATAAAACATAGTATCAATACTTCTACATAGGTTTGTAAGTATAGGTATGTATGTTGGTGAGTATATATAAAGTTATACATATAATTATGCTAATGCATATATATAAATTTCCAAGTTCATTTTAGTGAAATATTTATTAGTATTTATTTTAAAATGCTTTTTAGATAGATATTGAAGCTTTGTTAGATGTGTTTTTAGTCACTGCGGAGCAAGTTATAGGATTATATTTCTGTTTTGCTGCATTAAATGTGATAAAAGGTCATACTAATAATATTTTAAGAGTGAAGCTCTTTGCATTTCTAAAAATCCCATAATACCAAGGTGTATAATTATTTAATATAATGTGTCCTATTTGCTAATATTTATTTTGAAAATTTTTATCAATTGGTCTGTAGCTGATTTTAGAGCTTTTTGGTATCTATTTTATATTGCTTTTATTTTTCTACACTCTGGAAGAGATGAAATATCATTGGAATCTGCTCTTTAAACATTTGGTAGAAGTGTCTTGTGGATGCACGGGAACCCAAGACTTTGGAAGGGAGGAGTTTAGCTCATTTGCAAATTACTCTGTCTTGTGGAAATTATGCCTTGTAATCTGTTTCAATACATTGCAGACTGCTTTAATGAATTATATTTTCCTTGAAAATTATCCATTTCATTCAAGGTATTTATTTGAACTGCCCCCTGCATCAACAGTTTCTTTCTTTTTTTCTTCACAGTCTATTTTATTTTTTTGAATTTATACTTTATTATTTTTTAATATAATTTATTGTCAAATTGGCTAACATACAGTGTGTAAAGTGTGCTCTTGGTTTTGGGGGTAGATCCTGTGGTTCAATTTCTTATATACAACACCCAGTGCTCGTCCCAACAAGTGCCCTCTTCACTGCCCGTCACTCATTTTCCCCTCTCCCCCACACTCGCATCCACTCTCAGTTTATTTTTCGTATTTAAGAGAATCTTATGGTTTGCCTCCCTTCCTTTCTGTTTGTAACTATTTTTTCCCCTTCCCTTCCTGCGTTATCTTAAGTTTCTGATGATTCACGTATGAATGAAAACATATGATATGTCTTTCGCTGACTGACTTATTTCCAGTTCCATCCATGTGACTGCAAATGGCATGATTTCATTCTTTCTAATTGCCAAGTAGTATCCCATTGTATGTATAAACCACATCTTCTTTATTCATTCATCAATTGATGGACACGTAGGCTCTTTCCATGATTTGGCTATTGTTGAAAGTGCTGCTGTAAACACTAGGGTACACGTGCCCCTAAGCATCAGCACTCCTGTATCCTTTGGATAAATTACTAGTAGTGCTATTGCTGGGTTGTAGGGTAATTCTATTTTTAATTTTTTGAGGAACCTCCACACTGTTTTCCAGAGTGGCTGCACCAGTTTGCATTCCCACCAACAGTTCAAGAGGCTTCTCCTTTCTCTACATCCTCGTCAGCATTTGTAATTTCCTGAGCTGTTCATTTCAGCCATGCTGATTGGTGTGAGGTGGTATCTTAGTGTGGTTTTGATTTGTATTTCCCTGGTGCTGAGTGATGTTGAGCATCTTTTCATGTATCTGTTGGCCATCTGGATGTCTTTTTTGGAAAGTGTCTATTCATGTTTTCTGTCCATTTCTTCACTGGAGCTGAGTTTGGTAAGTTCTTTATAGATTTAGGATACTAACCCTTTATCCGATATGTCATTTGCAAATATCTTTTCCCATTCTGTTGGTTGCCTTTTAGTTTTGTTGTTTCCTTTGCAGTGTAGAAGGTTTTTATCTTGATGAGGCCCCAATAGCTCATTTTTGGTTTTAATTCCCTTGCCTTTGGAGATGTGTCAAGCAAAATTGCTGCAGCTGAGGCCAATGAAGTTGCCTGCTTTCTCCTCTAGGGTTTTGATGGTTTCCTGTCTCACATTTGGGTATTTCATCCATTTTGAGTTTATTTTTGTGTATGGTGTAAGAAAGTGGTCCAGGTTCATTCTTCTGCATGTTGCTGTCCAGTTCTCCCAGCACCATTTGCTATAGAGACTGTCTTTTTTCCATTGGATGCTCTTTCCTACCTTATCAAAGATTAGTTGTCCATACATTTGTGGGTCCAATTCTGGGTTCTCTTCTGTTCCATTGGTCTATGTGTCTGTTTTTGTGCCAGTATCCTACTGTTTTGATAATTACACCTTTGTAATACAGCCTGAAGTCCTGAAGTGCCTCCCACTTTGGTTTTCTTCTTCAATATTACTTTCAGGGTCTTTTGTGCTTCCATACAAATTCTAGGATTGTTTATTCTAGCTTTGAGAAGAATGCTGGTGCAATTTTGATTGGGATTGCATTGAATGTGTATATTGCTTTGGGAAGTAGTGACATTTTAACCATATTTATCCTTCCAATCCTTGACCATGGAATATTTTTCCATTTCTTTGTGTCTTCTTCAATTTCCTTCATAAGTTTTTCATAGTTTTCAGCCTACAGATCTTTTACATTATTGGTTAGGTTTATTTCTAGGTATTTTATGGTTCTTGGTGCAATTGTAAATGGAATCAGTTTCTTTATTTCTCTTTCTGTTGCTTCATTATTGGTGTATAAAAATGAAATCAACTTCTATACATTGATTTTGTACCCCATAACTTTGCTGAATTCATGTATCAGTTCTAGTAGTCTTTTGGTGGAGTCTTTCGGGTTTTCCATGTAGAGTATCATGTTGTCTGTGAAAAGCGAAAGTTTGACATCTTTGCCAATTCTGATGCCTTTTATTTCATTTTGTTGTCTGACTGCTGTTGCTAGGACCTCCATCACTATGTTAAACAACAGTGGTGAGAGTGGACATCCCTGTCATGTTCCTGACATCAGGGGAAAAGCTCTCAGTTTTTCCCCACTGAGGATGATATTACTGTGGGCTTTTCGTATATGGCTTTTATGATGTTTAAGTATGTTCCTTCTATCCTGACTTTCTTGACGGTTTTTATTAAGAACTGATGCTGTATTTTGTCAAATGCTTTTTCTGCATCTATTGACAGGATCATATGGTTCTTATCCTTTCTTTTATTAATGCGATGTATCACATTGATTGATTTGTGAATATTGAACCAGCCCTGCAGCCCAGGAATGAATCCCATTTGATCACGGTGAATAATTCTTTATATATGCTATTGAATTTGATTTGCTAGTATCTTGTTGAGAATTTTTGCATCCCTATTCATCAGGGATATTGGCCTATAATTCTTCTTTTTCATGGGGTCTCTATCTGGTTTGGGAACAATTTCTTAAGAAAAAGGTTTAAAATCTCTAGCCAGGAAGATTTTTTTTTCTCTGACTTTAAAAATTTGATTTCTATTTTTATTGAATTGTCATCCAAAAATATTATTTATTTTACTTATTTTGGATTCATTAAAGTTTGCTTGGTGGCCCTTATATTTAATTAATTTTTGTGTATTTTCCATGCGCAGGTGAAAAGAAGCTTTATCCTCTATATTAAGGTAGAATGTTAAATATATATCCCTAGGATTTACCATATCGATTTGGTTCTGTATTCCTTACATTTCTTGTTCACTTGATATGTCTCAGAACATGAAAGATACAAACCTCCTTATATAATTGTTTCTGTATCTTTCTTTTTATAGCTCCTTTCGTTTCTGCTTTATAAAATTTTTGATATGCTACTTGGTACAAAGATACTCACAAATGTTACATATTTATTATGATTTTATCTTTTGGCACAATACTGTGTGTTCCTTTGTATGACTTAATGATTTTTAGCCCAAATTCTACTTTGTATGATAGAGAAAGACACTTAGATTTGCTTGGTATTCAAGTGACAAAGGTTTCTTTTAAGATTTTTGAAATTATTTTGTTTAGTGTGACCCTTATTGTAACAGAATTGTTTTTGCTTTGTGATATAATATAAAACATTGTAAATAGTTGAATTGAGCCTGATTACATTTATTGAAACCACATTTCCTTGACTTTATCATGTTATGTCATTTGCACTCTTTCTGTAATTTTAAGACTTTCACTGCATTGTCTGTTTACATTGTTTTGTGCATATGTATGCATGAATAGCCTTTTTCTACTGGCAGCCATTATATCTTTTAGAATACCTTTAGTACTCTTTAAATTACGTATTTCTTTTTTATTCCCTACCATAAGCAAAAATTAAACTGTTATCTCCTCTCCCTTCATCGCCCAATTGTATTCAATAGTAGTATCATTGTGCACCTCTGTATTCTTTAAACTTCTACTACTGGATTTACCAACTTTAATTGATATCATTTGATTCTCAATAATTAAAGATTTGGAAAGTAATCAAATCCTTTCACGTAACCTTTCTTTGTTTCCCATTCGTTGATAGTTGTATCATTTCCTCTTGGTCAGAACAGATGGCATGTATATTTCATTTATCACTCATTCCACCTTTATTTTTCCTTAGATTTTGGCTTAAATTATTCAAAGTTCTGTAGTTGTCCTTTTGCCATAGTTTCCTGAAAATATGTTTGGCTAAATATTGCTCTCAGATTTTCCCGGAAGAGCATATTTGAATACGAATATAATTTCCTGAGTTCTTCCTCCCTATCCCCAACTGGCTCTTTTACTTGAAAGACACTAAATATGACACACATTAGGTGGTCTCAGTGGCACGGGGGAAAAGGACGAGTAATGGAACAAGAATGTGAATAAGGGGACCTATAATAATCCGACATAAACTGTAGTTAAAATGCTAGCTACCACACTTGATGAATCCCCAAACTGAGATTTGAAATTTATACCACTCAATATCCTCATTCTAGGCCATAAATCTTTACGTGTGCAGTGATGAGGTAAACCTGTGTGTATTAATTTAAAATGATTCTCATGTATGACTTGTGATGACTTGTGATGATCATTACGTAATATACTGTGCAGCAACGTGTGCCCAGCATGGTTCTGGGTGCCGAGGTTCAGCAGGTTAAAAGACAGACACAAATCCTCACCTCCTAGAGCTTATATTTTCACCAGTTAGAAGTATTTGTGCTTCCAAGCCTTTCTTTACATAATCTTTGGACATTCTGTTCTTCTGAGTCTGAGTTAGGTGCAGAATTTAAACAAAATTTACTTATATTTGTGAAGTATATTTTAGTTATAAAAAACTATAGACAAGTCATTTATTTCACTCATAAAGTGCTGTGGTTCAGAAGAACAATAGTGCCAGCTGCGTATGTAACCGAACATATCAATCAGTAAACAAAACATTGTATTTTACAAGTAACGATTAAGATCTACCAGAACCACCTATGTTCATGCTAGCTTACCTAAGTTGGCCAAACACGTAGGTAACTCTAATTACTTACACTCCTTGGGTAGTTTATTTAGTAACACTTTTTTTCTTGCCTCCTAAAAGAAAAGAGGGATAGGAATATCCATTTTTAAAAAGAATTGGAGAATGGTGAGCCTTGCTCCACTGGAGACTGTTCAAATTCTACTTATATACTCTTCAAAAACACTTTAGGTATACCTATATTTTAGTTCTTGCCATATGATGCTGAAATTATCTATTTCTGGGTCTGAATCTCCAAATTAAACATAAGCTCATCCACGAAGGCAGATTCAGTATCGCTTCATCTTTGTATGTGCTGTGCTCATACGGGCTCTGGCACGTTATAGGCCCCTCAGTATGTTTGCTGCCTTGAACTTCACCTTTCCTTGTGTGATAAGAGCTGCAAGGATATTAGATTTGCCATGAAAATGCTTATATAAATAATAAAATACTCCCCCCCACCCCAGGTCTGTCACTGTGTGTTCCTCCAAGAACAGCAGAGTACTTTGCTTATATGCCAGATGCCGGTGGCCAGACTGCGTGGTAGAGAGGAAACTAGGTCACAGGGATGACTTAGGTTATCGACACGGAGACCCGTATCTCAGTTCTGTGACTTGCTGCCCCTTGGTGAGACGCCCTGCACAGCATGTTGTGCGCAGGAAGTGGGGACCCAGTCCAGATCAGTGGCCAGTCTCCTCTGAGTCTCGGTCACCTCGTTTTACCACAGCGTCAGCCTCATACTGAATGCTTTCCTTAAATTCTCTCCCTTGAGCTTCATACAATTTAGTCATGTCCTAAATAACTAAGAAGTGGAAAATGGATGCACAAGGGGATTGGCATTTTCTGCCAGGCAGCTGAAAATAGTGTGCCATCAAGATGTGAAACCAAACTGAGAGTCGGTGTCAATAATGCGAAGCAGCAGGGAGTGGAAGGTCAATGAGGGAACGAGCCCTCATGTGCTCCCTGCTGCAGGCCGGCGGCCTATAAGCCTACACAATCCTGCGGCCTGAGAGAGAGAATTTCAAACGTCAGCTAGAACCTTCCAGTTCCCATTCAGACACCCCTTCTGCATGGCTCAAGCAGAAGACCATCAAGGCCATTCTGGAGCAAGTAATGCTCTGTCTGCTCTCTAGAATATGACTTCCCAGAAATCCATGTGATAATTAAGACCAAGGATAAGTAAATGATAACTAATTACATTTTGAGGGGTTAAAAAAATCCATTTGAAATTAATTAGGGAGTCAATGACCTAATTCACTGAATTTAAGAATACAGCTTTGCCTGAAGTGTGCGGACTATTTCATACCTTGTATTATGTGACTTAATCCCACTTTGCTGTCTAAAGTAGCACTATAAAAAGAAATGATTCCTCCTGACTTCTAAAACTCCATTTTGTTTTTAGAACTTTCTTTTTAACTAACACACAGTAAGAAATACATTTGATACAAACACATGCACACACATAAAACCGAAATCCAAACAAAGAAAGCTTCATAGGACACTACTCCCCTTTGGCACCGCGCAGTCCGATCTTTTCTGTTATCTACCATTCTATTGCACATTTTTGTTTTATGAAATCATCGACACTTTAATTTTTGCTCATATCAAGTGTACATTCTAAGCCAGCTGTGGCACTTCTAGACATTGTCTTCACACCAGGAGCAGCTTTGTCTAGAACAATGTCCTTTCTTGTGCCACGTGGAGAAGCCAGATGCTGGTTCTTAAGGCTTCTGCCCAGAAAGACATATTCCACTCACGTACTTTGGCCAAAGCAAGCCACATGGCTAAGTCTGATGTCACTAGGTTAGGGAGTCATAATCCTCCCTCAGAGAAAATTCACAGGTATTTGTAGAAAATAATGCAGCCTATCTTGGAGCTTTACATACATACATGATTTCCTTCATTATTTTTTGCAAGCGTGCCTGTTTTATTTTTCTTTAACTTTTTAAATTTTATTTAAATCCAAGTTAGTGTAATAATGGTTTCAGGAGTAGAATTTAGTGATTCATCACTTACATATGACACCCAGCGCTCATCCCATACAAGTGCCCTCCTTAATGCCCTTCACCCATTTAGCCCATTACCCCCAGCCACCTCCCCTCCAGCAAACCTCAGTTTGTTCTATGGATTTAAGAGTCTCTTATGGTTTGCCTCCCTCTCTGTTTTTATCTTATTTTCCTTTCCTTTCCCTAAGTTCATCTGTTGTGTTTCTTAAGTTCCACACATGAGTGAAATCATATGGCATTCATATTTCTCTATTTTGTTTAGCATAACACACTGTAGTTCCATCCACATTGTTGCAAATGGCAAGATTTCATTCTTTTTGATCACCAAGTAATATTCCTTTATACCACATCTTTATTCATTCATCAGTCGATGGACATTTCAGCCCCTTCCATTATTTGGTTATTGTGGATAGCGCTGTTATAAACATTGGGATGTGTGTGCCCCTTCACATCAGCATTTTTGTATCCTTTGGATAAATACCTAGTAGTGTAATTGCTGAGTTGTAGGGTAGTTCCATTTTTAATTTTCTGAGGATCATAGAACTTGTAAATGATAAAGCCCAGATTCAGAGCAGACCTGAGATATATAAACCCATTCTCGTAACCTGGGTACTTTGTGTCATATCCCAATAGACTGAATTTTCTTTTACAAAGATGTCTTCAAACCTAACAATTACGATAATTAAAACATGAAGTTTATAATGATATTCTTATTTTATTAATTATTATCCTACTACCGGAAAAGATTAAAATCTTAAGTTTGGAAAAAAACTATTCCACAGATGTTTGAAGAGATTCAGAATGTGTAGAAATGTTTTCCAGAATGACTGATTCAAAGAAAATAATATTACCTTAACAAACTAATATTACAAAGTCGCGAGATACCATGAGTGATGGAATTAACACGACATCCAAGTTCTACACAAAGGTAACAGTTAGACCTTGTTTTAGGGGAAAAATGTGTCTAAATTAAAATTGATTATGTATGAAGTAAATGTCTTTAAACAATCACCATAGGAATGAAGAATTTTTAAAATCCCTTTAAAGATATTCAAATCGTTAGCAATCTTCTATTTTTCTCCAGTTTTATTGACATATACCCTTGAATGATCATGATTTCCAGCTTTTTTTGAGCACTTACTATGGATGAGGCTTTGTTCTAAGTGCTTTACATATTTTATCTTAATTAACCCACACAATAACTTACAAGGGAGGGAATATTGTTACCTCCATTTGAGAAATAGGAGAACAGAGGGCAGAAATTAAGCAATATGCTTATGATCCCTTGGTGAGTAGCAGAGCCACGGTGGCACCAGGCTCTCAAGCTCTAGAAAACATGTTTTATTTTTCTAATTGTGATAATATATGAAATGACATATTGTTTACCATTTTCACCACATTTAAGTGTGTAATTCGTTGGCATTAGGTACATTTACAGCCCTTTTCTGAGCCTGAAAGTTTCCCTGGACAGGTGCAATGACTTTCTAAATTCCCTTTTACATGTGATTGGTTTGGATTTGTTCATCTTTTTTTTAATGTTTATTATATTTAAGAGAGAGGGAAAGACAGACTGTGAGCAAGAGAGGGGCAGAGAGAGAGAGAGGGAGACACAGAATCTAAAGCAGGTTCCAGACTGAGCTGTCAGCATAGAGCCTGATGTGGGGCTCAAACTCACAAACATGAGATCATGACCTAAGCCAAAGTCGGACACCACCTGAGCCACCCAGGCACCCCTGGATTTGCTAATCTTTAACTGTGTGGGCTCCCCAAGAAGAAAAAGAGAAAAATGAAGAGGGGAAAAAAACAACCTGGAACCCAATTCTCAAATCCCCTGGAAGTCACTCCCATCAAGGAGGGGGGAGAGGTTTGCAATCATGGTGATGAAGTTTGTGACGATATCTGCCCATCTCTGTGCTGGCACCTCCACAACCAGAAGCATCCATCAGCAATGCGAAAACAGAGCCCCAGCATTTGGAGGGCAGGATCCTGTAGCCCACCCCGACACCCGCAAGCTACACACAAGCTCCTTCAGGAACACATGCGTGGGTGCCTGCCGTGGGCTGTGGTCTGCGGGAAGGTAGCTGCTGCTGGCCTAAGGAATGGAATGGACTAAAATTAAATGGAGTTTACCACCCAAGACTTCCCTTAGATCTTGTAAGCTGTCAATAGACTCCAGAGTCCCAGAGTCACACTAGACAGATGCCACTGCTGTAACTGCTGTGTATATTGTACCATATCCCAATAGACTGAATTTGGTGGAGAGTCGGATTCCTGGCGCCTCCTACTCTCTGCCATTTTAACTCCTGGAGAATATGTTCTTAACCACCACACTCCTGTGGTTTTCTCTTTTCCTCTTCTGGGCAAGATTTATGAATTGGCTTCTTTATACATGGGATATGTGAGGTAAAGACAATAGTCTGGACTTTCCAAATAAATCAAACTGTAGACTTCACCAAAGGCTGAAGCTTCTCTGTTGGTTTGGGAAGCACCGTAATTTCCCAGCCCCTGCTTGTGCTGTCCTACTGCTTTGCCATAGTCATTGCCCTCCCCCCACCGCCCCGAGTTAAGATAGGACTTCCTATGTAAATGACTAATGTAAACTTTATTTCCTCATTCTTCTAAAAATTTCATTTACAATACTCATTTCCTTTCAACATGAGTAGCAGTCTGAGAGACAAGGGAAAGGGGATAGCCTTTCCTGAATGCTGAGAATCCTTAACTACAGTTCTATTGATTCTGTCTCCTTAAGGTCCCTACCCCCGCTCCTCACCATGACAGCTACTGGTGCTATCCTAAGCCAGCACTTCCCCGTCTCTCTCCTTAATTATGTTATTTGTCTCCTAACCGCTTTCCTGCCTCTACTCTCTCCCCCTCTAACTGAGTTTTTATACTGGGACAAGTGTGATCTTCCAAAAACACATGTCTGATCATGTTGCTCCTCTGCCTAAATTCCATGTGCTGTGATCACCATGAGTTGGGAGGGACACAGACTGGCCCTTCAGCACTGCAGACACAGAGAGGAGGTATGTTGAGAGACGCGGCCCACTGACACACTTAGTCAGCAGCTTCTGTGCTTAGAAGCAGGGAAACTGAGGTACATGTAGCAGTATAGACAGATTTTTAAAACACTGCTGGAGAAGAGTATGAAACAGAATGAGACAAACAGAAAAAATGCCATGTATTATAGTATCCATATAGCATTCTTGAAAAATGTTTAACTTGAATCTAACCATAAGGAAACAATCAGACAAATCGAATATGTGGCTTTTCTGGGAGATAGCTGGCCTGTGCTCTTCAGAGATTCAACATTATGAAAACAACAACGGTGACAGCAACAAAGGCTAGTTGCTGTTCTAGATTATCCTATCCTATCAGCCTATCCAAAGGCTAAGATCGTTCTAGATTATATGCAACTAGAGAAAGAGGGCGTGAACTTTCAGCTGTAGTATATGAGCCTTGAAGAGATTCTGGATCAGAACAGACACACACACATCTGCACGGTTATAAAAGTTTAATTGGGGAAATTAAAATGTGACAATCTACTGGTTACTAATATTGCCTTAACATTCATATCTTTAGATGGGATAACTGAGCATGAAGGGGAAACATAAAAATGTCGCCTGGAACCAATGAGCAGTATTACCCCAACACTTTGCACTCAAATTTAGCTAGAACACATAAAAACAGATAATAAAAACCTCCTGGAACCATCAGCAAGGAATCCAAATTCCTTGTCATTGTCTATGTATCTTTCACAGTCTAGCATCTAATCACTGCTTCTGCCAAGTTCTCCCATTCTCTCCCCTCTCTCTATCCCACATGGAGTGCCAGGGCAAAGCACAATAACTTTTGCAGGCTGCTATGCTCATTCATGTTTTTGTTCCTTTGTTCAGGCTGCTTTCTCTGACAAAAATGCTCTTCTTCTTTTGTTGTGCAGCATAACCCTACTCATTTTTCCACACTCAAGGACTTATTAAAATGTTTCTGCTCCTTCTGTCATTTTTTTGAACTCTAATATAAAAACACACCCACACATACACATGCGTGTGCATGCACACATACACACAAACACACCTTGCCCTTAATTATACCCTAGATTCTAGAACTGTTACTTGCACTGATGAGCTTCTTTCTCCTCAGTCTAGTTTGGAATTCCCTTAAGATGGAGACTATGTTTTATTCTAGTTTTTTCCCCCCAAAACTGAACACAGTGACCTATAGGCAGATGTTCAGTAAACATTTGTTAAGTAAATGGTGCTGTCTTTACTAATTTTCAAACACTTATTGACTACCCATGTCATGCTTGAAATTGTCACGGATCTGGGAAAATAGAGAGATGAGTAAGACACACTTCCTGTGCTCAAATGTCTTAATACCTAGTGGATCGATAGAACATATCACGTATTTATAGTAGTGCAGGTAATGTCATGAAAGAAAAAAAATAAAATGTTTCAGAGGTTTAGAAGAGAGGTTAGCTCAAATTTAGTGTAGGCAATAGAAAAGTTGGAGAGAGTATATTTGCATGGTTCTTAAAAAATTGCATGGAAAGGTGTGGAAAAAGGGGAAGGAAAAAGGAAATAGCAAAGGAGACACGACAGAGGCAAGACAAACTGTGGTATAAGGTGGGTAAAGAAGAAGAGGGAATGAATACTCCTACTCCATTCCTGTAGCCATCAACGCCTTAAGTCTATTCTGTTTGACCGGTTGTGGCACCTCCATTTTGCCTCCAACCTCACATCTAACACTTTTCAATTCATTTTCCATTCTACCGCATGAATTATCTTTCGAATACAAAAATCGTATTAACTAATATTTTGCTTAAGATCCTTCAAAGTCAATATTCACTTCAGTTTATTGTTTTAAGACTATTTATTTATTTTGAGAGAGAGAGAGAGAGAACATAAGCAAGTAGGGGAGGGGCATAGAGAGAGTGAGGAAAGAGAATCCCAGGCAAGCTCTGCACGGTCAGCATGAAGCTGGATGTGGGGTTCAAACCCACCAACTGGGAGTTCATGAGATCTAGAGTCAGACACAATGGACTGAGCTACCCAAGTGCCCCATCACTCCAGCTTAAAAATCACACACCTTTACTTGTTATAGAAACTTTCTCGTGATTTCCCCACTGCTTATTTTCCAGACTCAAATCTTACATATTTCCAACATGGGCCATAAGTGTCAACCATACCAAGTTCTCATATTTACCTGACCATCCTAAACTCATCCTTCCATGTCTTAGTACATACTGCTTCCAAAAACTGGCATGCCCCCCATTTCCACTCCTTTTCTTCGGCTTCCTCTTATTCTTTTTTAAAATAAATATTCACTGAACATTAGCTATGTGTCAGATACAGCACTGGATGTAGAGGTACAACCACAAGAAAAATACTCATAATTCATCTCCTCAGAGAATTCACGTGCATTGTCTTTTACAAGTATAGTCTTGTCCCTCCAACTAAAAATTCGCAACCTCCCTTTTGTGGCCCCAGTAACATCTCATTTCAAAATTCTTTCCTGTGTTCTGCATTATATCTGTGGCATTATAATCATCTGTTTGTTTTGTTTAGCACTGGTGGTACTCTGTGGTATCCTTGAGGACAAAGATGTGTCTTTTTAAAATGTCTTTGTTTTCTAGGTACGTTAGACATAAAAAAAATGCCTTTCAAGT
Organism: Paguma larvata; assembly: GCA_030068075.1. Lineage (NCBI taxonomy): Eukaryota > Metazoa > Chordata > Mammalia > Carnivora > Viverridae > Paguma > Paguma larvata. The sequence goes on along the minus strand of CM057829.1, from coordinate 68,504,787 downwards.
GAATGAGTGAAAAAACTACTTCCAGATTCACTTCTAGATTCATCTCCTCATTCAATAGTTATTTATATGGCACTCAGTACTCAGTGTGATGGAGACATAAAAGAGAATAAAACAGGAAAATCCCATACTCATGGAACTTATATTTTTTGGGGACCACCATGAATTATCTTTGCTAAAATTAAGCTAGGCCAGTCACCTATTCAATACCTATTCCCCTTTTCTCCACACTGACAGAAAGCTATGCTTTGAGAGCAGCAATTTACCCTCATAAAAACTCTTTGACATTTCTCTTGAGTACCAGGGAAATCAATGTTATATCAAGGAAAGTTTTTGAGTAAGATCTCCAAGAAAGCCCTCTAAGGGCTGACTTTGCTACCCCATATTACCATTTACCAGACCCTTCACCATTGTTTATTCCTGGGAACCAAATATAATGGCTGGAGCTATAGTCACCACCTTGCTACCATAGGATGAAAATCGGCTCTAAGAAGGAAGATGGAAGGAAGCTGAGATGCTGATGACATTCTAGAGCTACCGCACTTTTTTCCGGACTGCCTGCCTCCAGATTGAAGTGAGAGAGAAATATCTCTTTATCATGTTTAAGACACTGTTCTTCAGGTGATAGTACTAGCAACTGAATTTGATTCCTTAAAAATACAATAGACAATATGGAGCTATTAAAATATTTGAGAAGGATTGACAGAGGGACCAGATGGGAGACTAGAATGATACTTTGAGCGAAAGACAACTTAATTGTCTTAAAATGCTATAGTGGAAGACAGAGAAGAAAGCAGGCCCAAAGGATATTCCAGATTTTTTTTAAACATTTATTTATTTTCGAGAGACATAGAGACAGAGCATGAGCAGAGGAAGAAGGATATTCCAGATTTTATCTGAGGAACCAGCCAAGGGAGAAACCAAAGACAACACGATACAGGGGTCTGAGGGGTTTGAGTAGGTTGGAAATATTGTCAGACATAGGAATGTTGAGGGGAATCAAAGTCATTTTGGGTCAACTGGTTTTGGAAAGCCAATAAGATATCCATGAGGTGATGTCTTTGAGGCTCAAAGACATTTGGGAATGAAGTTCACAGAGAGGTGTGGATTCAAGATTAACATTTACTACTCATGCACACAGACTCAACATGGGAATTCTCAGCGTTGCCACAGGAGCGTGAAAAGACAGGAAGAGGACCAAGCACTGGTCCCTGAGGAGCCGCAAGCATGAAGAGGCAGCAGGAAGAGAGGCCAGAGCTATCCTTTTTGACAGAAGAACCTAAGAACTCAGTGTCATGTAACAAAACAACACAAGTGGTGTTATGTGTGCCTGTGTATGCTTCAGTAAACTTGATCGTGTTTAGATTGTAGGCTCTTTGAAGGTAAAGGATAAAGACTCTCGCTTGAACCGTATTTTTTAATTATCAAATTTCCTAGCAAAATCGAGTACATAACTGGCACCGAAAGTTTAGCTATTTCAGTTTCTGTTGATTCCCTCAGGACGGGGAAGTCTCCGTGGTTTGCAGACAATGAGGCGCTTTTGGGTATTTTCAGACTGCTGATGCTGAACTTTGCATGTAACTTGCTCTCCTCTTTGGGATACTTTAGAAGTGAAGTATAAATATTTAAAAAGAAAGGGTTATTACTGTGTTTTCTTTGATTGATAGAGGTGAGGAAGGAAAACCTGAACATTTAAAGATACTCTCTATGTCTGCCTTTAAATCAGCTGAAATAACTTCAGTCACCTCCCGGGTGTTCTGGTCATCAGTCTTTTTAAAGGTGATATCTAAAGTAACATGGATTCTGCATTAGTATTGTAATACATGGCTAGATTCTGAGAAAAAATAGCTTCGCCTGCATACCTGTAAGATGTGAGTAAATGCTAAAATAAGCAGATTGTGATAAACATGGACTACCATTAGCCACAGCAAGCTCCCTCAATTTGCAGAGAGGAGAACTCTTTCTGTAAAATGATAGGAAATGGAACTGAAAAATATCCAGCTTTGTACCATAAAGAATAATAATGGCAGAGCCCTAAATATGTATGCATTTATTAGCCTTAGAAAGCTTGAAAACCTGCAAAAATTGCACTTAACGTCATTTCTACATCATCATCTCTTCTCCCTTATGACCTCCATCTGGTTTTGCCCAGGGCTGCCATCCCAAGCCCCTTGGTGCTGCCCCTGAGTTATTTCTGTCGCCTTATGTGTGTGTGTGCCCTCCAGTATCCCCGAGCGTTAGTGCTATTATAATCTCTATTAAAGAGGTGAGAATGCATGAAGATATGAAGATTTCATCTACACCATGGAGAGACCACTGCTGTTTGTTTACACTTTTTTGCTTGATCTCTTGAGAAGCAGCAATATCAAATTTCTTTTGATATTTAACTTCAAATTTCCTGGAGACAAAGAAATTCCTGGACTAGGAGTTTTGCGAGAATCAATATATGTAAAGCTCAGGATCACAGTAAACCCTTACGAAATTTTAGCAATTGTTTTTTAAACATTTATTAAGCAATTTCTACTCAAAGAACATGTATATATTTCACTGTGGGAAACAGAAAGGGAAAAAACAAAACGCTTGGTTAGTTCCCAGTCATGATGACTGTGTTATGATAGTGATATCTCTTCTGAAACACTCCATATCAAAATTCTAAACCTTATACTACATATAATTTAAAATCCAAAACAAACACCTGCGTGGAAAACAAACTCTGAGACTATTCTGTTAATTTGATGCAGAAGAACTCTCAAACTTGAGGATGTATTTCACCAGTGTTTATCCTTAAAGTTGCTTCTGTTGTGTGTTTTTATCTCCCCTTGTTTTTGATAGTTCCAAAATGAGATACTATTACCAGTAAATGAGGCCATACATGGATGGTTTGCAGGGAATCATTTTTAGAGCAGTGAAGAAAGGCAAAACTTGATATGTTTTTATACAAATCTTTAAGTGTGAATCGCCAATTATTCACAGCTCTTTCTCAGCCTATTCGGCATTGCATTCTTTCAGGGGGGACCTCAGCAGATCTCTCCATAGCTCCTATGCACTGATTTGAAAGAAAACAGTTTCCACTGGAATTTTATTAAGTCAAACTGGGACAAGCTCAATATAAGGAGGAAATGCTAGAAAATGGTATGAAAAATAAAGTCTGAACATGCTCCGTCAGGATATTTTTAAAATTATATCTACTGTAAGTCCACAATTTCCTGAAGTCTTTAGGAAGATTTCAAAGAGAATATTTAAATGCATGTTCTTTTCAATCTGAAAATTAGCATGCCATGCAGTAGATGAAAAATCATTTTCTTTCTTCACATGTGGTACATTCGTACTGCTTTTATTTGCCATAAGATTAGGATGACTACTTGCCTTCCACGTTTCAACTCAAATAATTTGCAATATATGATGATGACTTCAGTCTCCATGAGCTGTGGCCAAAGATTTGCCTTTATATTGCAGACGTGTAGACAAAATGCTTCAAAGTCAGGAAGTCCTTGAACTTTTATGATTTTTTGTTCAGGGCGGTTAGAGACCCTCTGAGAAGTAGGTCTATAAAAGAATATCAGGACTGCAGAAGCAAAAGGAAATGGCTCTGTATGCCGTTTGTAGTATGTAAACTCGTAAATAAGCCAAATAAATGAATTTTGGGGAAAAAGGTGATTTAAAGCATTAATGGAAAATGATACGTTTATTTATTGAGCATACAGTATGCTAGTAGGTTTCCGGTGCCAAAAATAAAATGGCAAGTGAGAGAGAGAACTCATCCTCCTGGAAATTAGAATCATAATGACAGGGATGTCTAAAAATCTTCTATTTACATACACTTAGGTGAGTTAAGACACCTAAGGGGATCTCCATGCAGGAGGGCAGAATTATCTTAAATTCCTTCCTGGCTTATGATTTTGGTGCTTTGAGTAAGCTGTGGGTCTTTCTAAATAAAGAAAAATATCAACTAATAACACTATCTTTCTGTCTTTAGACTTATAGTATCTACCATAGAGTAAGTATACACAATAGAATGTTATAATCATGACATTTGAAGACATTACTTATGCCTGCATGTGAGGCCAAGGATTTTCATCTGATTAACAAGGGTGAATTATGGGGCACCTGGCTGGCTCAGTCAGAACATTCAACTCTTGATCTCAGGGTTGTGAGTTCAAGCCCCACACTGGGCATGGAGCCTACTTAATTAAAAAAAAAAAAAAAAGGAAGTTTGGGCATAATGACAACAACTTCAGTTAATGTCTGTTTACATCTGAAAGTTTTGTGTGTGTGTGTGCGTGAGAGAGAGAGAGAGGGAGAGAGAGAACCATTGGCTCAGTTGTTATCATGTGACATTTGGCGTCACTTACCACCTGTATTGCAAGACATCACTCATTTATCAAGTTAAAATTTATTAGAAATGTTTACTTGTATTGTGAACATTCATAGAACAAGTTACTCGCAATCCAAGGTTTTACTATATTTAAGCCACTGTCAGATGGGTATCTTATTTGCAGCTGAAGGCATTCTTTGATGTTACAGCTAACATGAGTGAAACACAAGATTTGAATTAAGAATTTTTTGTACCTTGACATGAAGGCTGTTTAATATGATGGTAACATGCCTGCACTGGGGCCATGGTTTGACTGACACAGAGTAATCTGGCTACTAATCCTACAGGAGGGAACCAGACGGGGATTCGGGGATCTGCAGGAGGCACAGAAAATAATGAGTGGATTTTGGAAACATAGTGAAAGTGGCAATTTGTTGAAGTAAAGGAACGTCAGAGAAGGCTATGCCTGTGATGAAGGTTTAAACATAAGGGGAAGGGGCCAATCCCATGACAGTGGTGATTCCTTAATCTCTGTTTCATCTCTATGCTCTGTATACACAGCTGTGTAACTAATCAAGTTTTCCTTTCCCTTACATGCAGTCATTTCTTCTTGGTATTAATTTGTATGCAGCATTGATTGCACTAGGCAATGAACCTTCAAGCAGTAAGCATTATTTTCTACCTTGGAAAGAGTGAAATTAATTAACACCTTTGGCATTTGAAGACTATAAAAACTTGCCTGAGGTCAAAAATGAGTACTCGTGGGTCTTTATTAGCAACTTTTTGCTTAGTCCACTGGGTACCTGTAGGTCTATTTTTGTCAAAATTCTTAAAGAAATAAATTATTTATATCCTAATTATGGAAAGTTATTATTTCATCTCGTTGTTAAAAATGGCCACAGGAAATATATCAACTTGTGAAGTAAAATTGTATTTATTGGTCATAGAAAGATAGAAGCTTTTTTTTTTAAGGAAAAAAAAGATGGAGTTAGTAAAGATATAGATACAAGATATAATTTTAAAAAATGGAAAAATAAGAAAGATCCTAAAAATAGTATACTGCATTCTAGAGAGAATTTTAGTGGGGGAGGAAATTAGCTGCCTAAGAAAGCAACCCTAACAACATCTCTCCGATTCATCCTTACAAAGCAAACATTGAATGCTTAAAGATTTTGTAAATTGCTTCCAGCCACTAGATTTACTGAGTTTGACTTTTATAGGAATCAAGAATGTTGCAAATATGATACAATCCCTAATAGGATATATATTGCAATGCAAAATCCCTCTTCCAGGAATATTGCCAACGATTTTGCTTTTCCCTAGAAATGTAGCAAGGTAAAATCAATTCCAAGTCCCCAGCTTATTATTGATTTTTCTTTGTTCGACATATAAACTTTCCCGTTAAGAGCTCTCCAGAATGGCCAGGAATTCAGTGAAGGGGACAAACAATGTAATGTATCTATTCAAAAAAGCTTTCTATTAGAATTCGAGACACAATGCCATTTGAGAACAATACTATATTGCTAGGCACCACACTTCCTTCTCCTTTCAGTACATGTCACTCAAAGAAGTGAAGATGGTATTAAGTGAAAAGTAGAGTAGGATTCTAAACAGCCTGTACCGCATTGCTGATTAATCTGAAAGTAAAGAAAACAGAACTTCCTTTCGAAGTATCGGCCAACCTGAAATGTTTTCCACGCTGGTACAAATTGACTTTATCTGTGTGTCTTAGTCATTAAAAAAGATTATTTTATATAAGTGCTGATTAAAAAAACATATTTCATGATTTGGGGGAAATGAATTGAACCCTTTGCAATTTATAAAGGATGTGCATAATGACTTTTCATAAAAAAAAATAGTTGATCTTATTTTTATTTGTAAATGACAAGAAAATACATATCAAAAATACAGTTCGAAACACAGTGACTGGCTAATTAAAATGTAATTATTTCACTCTGCGAAATAACTTAAATGTAGTATTTAAAATGTTTAATGCATAGCTTATTTATTGGTTAGGTATGATGCGCAGTGTATTTTAAGTAAAAAAAAACACATCAGGTTTTATGTCAGTTAAATCCCATTTTGTATAAAAAAGGCAGTTTTATTGTGTGCATGGAGTTTCTGCATTCTTGAAAAACAGATAAAAAGTATAAGGTATACAATTATAACAATACTAACTTTGAATTCTGAAATAGTTTAGCAGGTTTTCGTTTTTTCTTTGTTTTGTTTTAACTCTGATAAAGAGAAGTATAAATGCTGTCTTAAAACAAAAACACTGATATTGTAGAACTTAAATTCAGAGAGAAATTAAAATTTTTTTAACGTTTATTCACCTTTGAGAGATGAAGAGAGACAAAGCATGAGTGGGAGAGGGGCAGAGAGAGAGGGAGACAGAATCCGAAGCCAGCTCCAGGCTCTGAGCTGTCAGCACAGAGCCCGACGCGGAGCTTGAACCCAAGGACCATGAGATCATGACCTGAGCTGAAGTTGGATGCTTAACTAACCAACTGAGCCACCCAGGTGCCCCAAATTCAGAGAGAAATTAAGAAATTTCAGTAGATGAAATTTATCCAATCTCATCTACTACCTAGTATCAGAATGCCTTGTGCAATATTTTTATCATAGCATAACTCAGCTGCTAGTCCCATGCCTCTAGGCAAGTGTAGCTCACTTAATTTCTAGGCAGGCTGAAAGGAAAACTTCAATGGTGAGAAGTGTTTTCTTTTTTCTTTTTTAAATTCAACTCTCCCCACTTGTGACTTCTCTTTGGCTCTCCTTGTTCTCTGTAAGTAGCAAGTGGGTTGAACAGGCCTATTCTTTCTTCTAAAAAGCAGGCTCCCCAGTACTAAGGGATTGCTTGGTACGTGGCCTTTTCTTTTCCATGTCTCTTTAATCTCTTGGCATAGGCTGATGGTGAGGGTATGGGAGAGCAGGGAGGCCAAACAGTCAGGGACGCCGCTTGAGCAGACCTCTACTCTGAACTAGGTGCCTGGGCCCCTCTTGCAAATACCCCATTTTCTACAAGTGGTTCTCGTGGGGGCTCTGTCACAGGGGAATGGAGACCAGGTGGGACACACCCTATGTGACGGAGGGCAAACGTGGACGCATCCATCCCAGTATGGAACATGGAATTTTGACTCACCCTCTGCCTATAAGACCCTTTTATATCTAAAAGCATCCAAAAGATTTTTGATGGACTTACAGTGAAAGTAAAGGAATGGAAAGGGGAATTAGACACAGCAGCATTGGGGACAGTACCTGGAGAAAAATTAAAAACTGATTCTTTTTGTAATCCACAACTGATTCCATGTATTTTAAATACTTTCACTATTAGACTATCAGCTGCTTGAGTACTTTTAGGCTGAAGTGTTTCTTTGAGTCATTTGTAGTACCTGATTTAGACTTTGCCTAAATGCTCAGTGATGTTTCCCATTCTTCATACATGTTATGTTATATTAAACATACATGCCCATATTCATGCACACATAGACCCTCAAGATGAGAATCATACCACGCAGGTTTTCTTCAAACAGGTATAGCAGAAAATCGACTTACTGAAAAATAGCCACCTTGAAAAACAAACATCATTACCCTGGTAGATTGAAATATACACAGAACATGAATGAATAAATTTTCAAATTATTCTATCCTCTGTGGATGAGAGCTTTGTAAGACCATTATCAGTAAATTAGCCTAATTAGAAATTAATTGAAGAAAATTCCCCATACTATGTGCAAGAGATTAAATGGGCGTCTGCTGGTTAAAGTTGGGTTTTTTTAAATACTCAGTAGTTTTAATTTGGACTCCGGATGTAAGCACTGGTTTCAAATTGTCCTCAGAACCTTTTTGGCCAAAGAAATACAGCAGTACAAGAACAGATTCCAATTTAGCAGAAACTATGAAGTGAGAAAAATTAGATCCTTTGGGAAATGTTAACTCCTGTACATTATAAAGGTAGGTAATAATCCAAAATGCTATTTTCCAGGATCCTAAAAACCTCCCACAGAGGCCCTCCTTATTTAGGTTTTTCAAATAGCTCAGCATAGGATGGAGCATGAAATGCATTCGGGCCACTACATGGGAGCATTACAGAAAGTCAGCAGTCAGTCACAGTTCTCCGTCCCATGGATCATAGATCAGTCTGTTCAAAATCCTTAGAGGGAAAAGTCCTGTCAGGTTATCTAGGGTGAAAATTCTTCTCTCACTTAAGCAGGAGGAGGGCAGCTCTGCAAAGGAATGTTTTAGTCCTGTTACTCATTGCTCACTCAGGGACACCGCAGCTCGGATTCTAGATGGTAATCAGAAAAAGCTGGTGCCACTCACCCGTGGACTTCAGAATAGGGCAGAGATGCTGAACCAACTCTGATTTGGCAAGTCGGCCTCATGCCTGAATGTAAAGGCAGCTTCCTGAGCCCAAAAAGCTGTGTCCAAACAGGAATGGAAACTTCCAGGGATAGAACAAGAGTAAGAGAGAAAGACTTCTAAAGATGGAGAGATACAGATATTCCTGCATATAACTCTATAACAAACTCATGTCTGCCTCCCCTTCCTCCTTCAGCCCATGGGTTTTGTTTTGTTTTGTCTTGTTTTGTTTTGTTTCAATTACTATACATACTGTTTTTAGAAGTGCTATGGTGATGTTCTTTTCTCAAAAATGATTGTTGTTGCCGCTTTAGGAGTCACTATTTCTCTGGTCACATTTTCTTTCTCCAAACACATTAAGCATTAAACATAACTGTTTTATACTTCGTGTCTGATAATTCTAATATCTAGTCTTTGTGAGTCTTGTCAGCTCTGTGTTGCTTCTGTTGATTCTCACTCCTGGGTCTGGTTTTGTGAGATTTTTGACTCTAAGTGAGACACTTTTCTTTCAACTTCATTTATGGAAATTTGCGAAGATGTGAGGTGAAGTTGAGTTCCTCAGAGAGACTGTGTTTTTGTCAGCCAGTCTATGGGGGCACTTCTGATTCACAGCTTGCAAGTAAATTGAGCTCAATATTGTTCAGTTCACTCTGATTGTGTGAATTTGGACCACAACTCTTGTAAGACACTTTTTTTTTTTTATGAATTCTCAATATACAACTTTTTGACACAGCTCAGATCTACAACATGCTTGTCTCTCCACTTGGCAGGGTTTAGTTCATCTCATACTAATGGTCTAGCCACGAGCAACTGTGTGCATGAATCTGTTTTCAGATTCCCCATCCTGCCAGCATAGCCTTTACCTTCTGTCTTCTCTACCCTGTGCAGCTATCAAAAAAGAAGACTACTTTATCTCCCAGAATTCTGACTCTCACATCGTTTTTTTTCCAATTTTGAATTTTCCTTACTTTTTTGTGCCAGCTCAGCTCAGTATTTTAATTATTTCAAACAAGAGGGTAATTTGGGATATGTATTCCACCAAACTGCTAAAAACAAAAGTTATTACTGTCTTAAAAAGCTTCACATTCTGATGTATTTCCCTCATTGGATAATGTAAATAATCAGTCTCTTTCCAGGACCCTGCACAGGGTGGCCCGAAGTGGGCCTAAGCAAAAGCTGGGTGAGCAACACACATTTCATGACAATCATCCCATGTGAACTCTGACCCCAGCTACACGGGCTTCTTTTGCTGGTTACTATTTATTACGCTCATTCCTACAACAAGACATTCGCAGGACCTATTCCTTCTTTCCCTCCCACCTTCAAGCTTTCCAGCTCAGAGATCTAAGACTTTCTAACGTGCAAACAAGGTCATCTGCCTAACATATTTATGTTACATTCTGTGCCTTTCTTTTATGGTAATTTCACAATCCTCATGCGATGATTACTGAGGATTAGTTGTTTGACGTCAGTCTCCCTCATAGCTAGAAAGTAAGCTCCTACAAAAAGGAACAGTCATATTCACAGAAAGACCTCCAGTGCCCAGCACAGCGCCTGGAATACACTAGTCTTTTGTTAATTCTCTGTTGAATGGATTATTAAATGAAGAGTTGAAAGGCATTATACAGACACAAAAATTGCACAGTCACCTTTTTTTCTTACCTTTTACTTAAGTGTATAACAAATGTGGGAATCAATAGTCGTGTAGATGGTCAATGGTGTGTAACCAATTCTGCCTTCTAATGAGGCAGGAAGATGGACTGCTGTCAGGAAGGCAGCTGGCAAGTTGTTCATCTCTTCAGGACCAGGAAGTTGCATTGCTTACAATCTCAGGGTTTAAAGTGGAGAAAAGCACTCACTTATACCATATAAAGGATTTAAATTTTTATCATTTCAAATTTATTTGAATTAAGACACTGCATGCCTAATGTATCTAATTATTTATAACTCAACTTTAAAATATTCCTTATGGCACATTATAAAGTAAAAATAATATAAAAGATAACTGCTGTGTGTAAGTAAGGGAACACACCAAAACACTAGCACCAGTAATCAAATACATATTTTCCCCTTCACTGATTTGTATCATTTTGGGTGTCAAATGAACCGATGACAGTCTCATTTGACAGATTCCCATTTCATTCAAGCATCAAACAAAACTTTAAAGAATGAAAACTCGATAAAATAAAATAATGCTGCCAAGAAATATCATACTTATTCTGGATTCCTTTAATGACATTCTCTTTATGATATGACAAGAATAAAAGCTCATCTTAAATATATGGGAAGTAAATTTATGCTAAAACCCTAAAGCACTAACTGAATATTCCATAACAAAATGCATAATCATTTCAATTAGAACATTCCACAGTTATATTTATCTCCATATATCTGCATGACAAAAGGACTTTTTGTTTCCTATTTGTCTTGTGAAAAACAAAAAAACAAAAGCAAAGACAAAGGAAACTCTCTAAACTAAGCTTATATAAGTTTACGCTAAAAAAGAAAATTTAAAAGATAATTTTAATCCAGAAATGAATCTATAACCTTCTTTTGTGGAATTTTTGTACTAAGGAATTATTAAAATTTTCTTTATAAACAAAATGGAAAATAAATTAGACCACTTACTGTGAAAGAGAAATCGGTCACTTTCTATAACCAGAGGGTACAGAATACCCTAAATTATGTGTCATAATAGATGTACTGATTTCAAATAACCACAGGCAAAAATTCACTTCGCAGGGTCGGCAAATTACTTTCTTTTTACTTGCTAAAGGATAGATTGAAGGGCAGAGGAAGAGAAGAGAGGCGGGGCGGGGCAAGAAGAGAAGAGAAGAGAAGAAGGAAGGAAAAAAGGAAAGAAAGAAGGAAGGCAGAGATGGAAGGAAGGAAGGAAGGAAGGAAGGAAGGAAGGAAGGAAGGAAGGAAGGAAGGAAGGATGGAAGGAAGGAAGGAAGGACCACCTAGAGTGGTAATTGAGTCTAACAGAGGAGATTTAACCAAGATAGTAGCAATATCTGTGACCTGTCCCATAGTTTATAAACTACTTATACAACATGTTATCATCTGATTCATACAAAAATCACATACAATGACTCAGGAAAAGCATGGGTCCACCTTTTTAAAAAGAAGGCATTCAGAGAGTAAACCTATTTTTATCTCAAGGTCAATAAGCTAATAAACAGTAGAATCAAAAGTGGAGGCAAGTCTTCTTTCCTACTACAAATAGATGTTTTTCCCATCTCTGGGCTACTTAATTTTGACTAAGAAAATGAAATGTTCCAGCCTAGCACAGAAAGATACGGTTTTGCAATAAATATGTAAAAAGAATGACACATTATCAAAGCATAATGTGAATTAAATAGTAGGCTAAATTAATAGAAATGTAGACCAGTGTGAAGGAGGTAATCAGCTAGCTTTAGTCTGTATTGCCAAACCACAACAGGAATATTAGGTCAAGTTCTGAGACTTGTGCCTTTGGAAAATGATCAAGTGTCATTATCAAATAGCAGGCCCAGTTGAATCTGGCTTAGAGGTGTGATTTGTACAGCCAGAAAAAGTGATGAAAACTTGAATCTGCATGCTTGTGAGCAGTACAGATATTGTCCAGTTTTCCATGGGACACATCACTCTCTACTGTCTTGTCCCCAGGAATAGTGCACATTTATTCTCTTTCCCTGCCCCTCGTAGGGATTTGATTTTCCAGACTACTGATCTAACTAAACTGAAGCATTTTTCAAAAGGAGTATCCAGATGGTAAAGAAAGAAACTGTGCTATCTGAGAAGTGATTAAAGAGCTGGGCAAGTATAACCTTAGAAAGATAAGGCTTGGCCATGTGACCAAATTAAATGAAATTTGAAGGCAGATGTCATCATGTCACTACCCTGCTTTTTTTTTTTAAATTTTTTTCCTAACCTTTATTTATTTTTGAGATACAGAGAGAGTGCAAGCAGGGTAGGAGCAGAGAGAGAGGAAGACACAGAATCTGAAGCAGGCTCTGTCAGCACAGAGCTTGACATGGGGCTCAAACCCAGAGACCCTGAGATCATGACCTGAGCCAAAGTCCGAAGCTTAACTGACTGAGCCACACAGGCGCCCCTACTCTGCTTTTAACCATATAAAAGCTGCTTATGCTTGCAGGACAAAGAAAAAATGTTTGACAAGTCAAAATAAGTTCTGTCCTCACAGTCTGACCTCTCCTTTAATTCACTTCCTCTCAGTGAGGGAAACTGCAATTGCCACTTTGAACCCAGTGTTCTCATGACTTCATGTTCTCACACAGCCTACGTCCTCTTTTTGCTCATCTTGTTTGCCTAAGCAAATTATCTCATTTTCTGCAACTCAACCCAAGCATCCTTTCTTCTCAGAAGCCCTCTGGCCCCTGCAGAACTACGTTCCACTGGCCCACCCTCCAATAACCTTAGGCTGCATTTTCACTGTGGCTCACCTTTCCTCCTCCTCCATTGCTCCATGACACCTTGAAGGAAAGGGAATGTGTCTTCTTTACTGTCGCGCTCTTAGTCTTTAGTGCAATGCCTGGCACACGAAGGGTGCTCAAATACTGTTTTTCAAGTGATACTTGATGATGGAAGAAACATCAGTAATACCCAAGGTGAGTGGGGACTAGTGTCAGGACCTGTGAGTGACACTCACAGGTACGCAGATTTCTCATGCAGTGGGAAAAAATACTTCCAACAAGTTAGAACTCTTCCAAAGATAGAAAGGCCTCCCTGGGTAGAGAGAAATGAGGAAGAAAGTCAAGCACGGGCAGAAGACATCTAACCTTGAAAAGGGAGTTAATCCAGTGCACCTTTAAGTTCTCTTTAATCCTGAGTCTAGAACTTCTCTAAATGTATTACTGCCCATGCAGAGAAGGTGCTGTGCACAGAAACACCACACCAAGGGTTTGGGGGAAGCACTCTCCTCCCTAGGGCTGGGAGAGGAGGGAATTCTACTTTAATAAACTGGATCTTAAGGGAAAAGACAATAAGAAGGGTCAATCTGGTAATTAGCGTGGTTCTGATGACTCTTGCTGAGGTTTTCAGAGTGTTTCTAAATCACTACAGTATTTCACACAGAAACACTGCCAAGCAATAAAACTTCCTCAGGTTCATGACCAGAAATAGAACCCACATGCCTTGACTTACTGAGGGAAAGACATTAAGCTCTTTAAAGGCTCCAGGAATCTGGGCACCTTGAATTAAAATTTATAAATAAAGACCAAAAATAAATATGTTCTGCAATCTGGAGCAAAAATTACTTTAGAATTTACATCTGTTTTCTTTTCTGCTTCTTTTTTTTTTTTTTTTTTTTTTGGCTTGCTATAAACCTGCTCTCTCTCTGTCTCCTTCTTATATTCACTTTCTTTTTCTTAGGTTTCTAGCAAACTTAGGTCCTTCTTCCTCTCTCTTTATCAACATCTATCTTTCTATCTACCCACCTACCTATGATCTATGTCCACTTAGTTTATCATTCTGTATTTTAATATAACCATTCTTTCCTGTATGTAGGTGCAGAAAAGTTCTCTGCATTCATTTCACATTTCACTGAAATACAGAGGGGACACTGCCTAAAACTGTTTCTTCTGCTAAGCCAGTACAAAGATTCTACCAAAAAACCACCTAGATGGACAAATGGACTGATTTTAATTCTTGCTTCACACAAGACCCTGAGTTTCTAAAGGTCCAGAAGAATGTTATATGCTTCTGCAATTTCTGGAAGCCGTAGTTTTAAAAGACTAGTGAGTACAGAGTTAAGACCAAGAGATGACCTCCCCAATGACAGTCGAGGTCCACAAATACTGACATGGGGCCACTGTATGAGGGTGACTCTTTCCACTAGAGCTTCCATGGACTTTTCCTGAGGAAACGGCTAATGGGGGGCTTGGTGCCCAGACACTGGAATCAGACCACCTGGATTTACATACGAAATTCATCATAACCACAGCTGTGTTCTTGTGGGAAGCTTCTTTCATTTTCTACTTTTGTTACCACATATATAATAATAATAGTACTTGCATCATGGGTTTTTTGGCAAGCCTTAATGAAAGTAATCACTATGAAATGCCAAATATCTTAAGTGTTTAAAAAATGCCTTTGGAAAACTTGTTTTGGGGACACCTGGATGGCTTAGTCAGTTAAGAGTCTGACTTCAGCTTAGGTCATGATCTCAGGGTTCATGGGTTCGAGCCCCGCATCGGGCTCTGTGCTGACAGCTTGGAGCCTGGAGCCTGCTTCTGATTCTGATTCTGTGTTTCCCTCTCTCTCTCTGCCCTTTCCCCACTCACACTCTCTCTTTCTTTGCCTCTCAAAAATATATAAAAAACATTTAAAAAAAAAAAAAAAACTTGTTTTATTATTAGTATGGTACTGAGGCCAAATGACCAAAACATTGTTTTAGTATTAGCATGCTAGTGAGGTCAAATGACCCCAAAGTACCAGTTAGAATAAACTGAAACCCTGCTTACATTTAGATAGAAATGGTGGGTATGAGAACTTATGATAATGTAAATTAATCAGTACAAAATCACTCCTACTACTATAGAGAAAGAACCCAAATAATGATATTGGATATACATCATTCGTTCATTCATTCCTTCATTTTTCTTCACTTAGAACACACATATTTATTGATCTCCACCTGCGTACTAAGGATTGATAAGGCCAGCTCCCAGAAAAACTGATGGGATGCAAAATTTGTGTTTCCTTTGGCAACTGCGAGACAAAATGAGAAAATAAGACCCACTTATGTCTTCACTTTAAGAATTCAATTTAAACATATATTTCTTGGTATGGTGTTCCCAAACAGTTGTCCCCATGCATCCCTTAGTATTTTTGTTTCCTTGGGTAAAAGCAAATAGATTTCATACTATATAAATAATGTGCCTCTGAATAGCCGAATCGTAAGTGATGGAAGCAAGTGAAACATAAGCAAAAGCCTCAAGAAGCATTTTCATCACCCATACATGGCTGAATTTTATTGTGATCCAGTGAGGTTACAGTGCCCAACAGACACTGAATTTCTAAGCATTGTGTGCGTAAGCAATGGGTAATGATGATCCTGCCAAGATTTTATAGCCCAAGTCCAAACGCGTTACCCAGCACGTGCGGCAGTAGTATGTCACAAAGAACACCCGATAATCCTCTCTGGGTCTCTCTGTCTTACACAGACACATGAGCAAAAACTATTTGTCATGACAGAAGAGCAATTGCTTATTAGCTCTCACTTTCCTAAAGGATTACTGGATTTAAACTAGAAATATTCCATTGAAAAATTCCGTTCTTTTGAATGTTTTCATTTAGAAGAATTTGCCTTAGATTGTCAGTGAATATTCAGAAACTTCTGTTCTATGACTATAAGGAGTGTTTCAGTTATTTCCAGTAATGGCAGGGATTCTGTTTTACTTTCCTTTTCTCTTAAATTAAGGAAGGCCTTCAAATATAATTATAATTTGAGAAATTAAAATGTAATAGATTTCCACCCTCCAAATAAATTTTCATCAGACCTGCCTTTCATTCCCAACTCTGCTCCATCTCTTATAAATTTTCACTTCTCTTTGGCTTGGATGGTTGATAAATTATCCTAATGATGCTGTCTGTGTTTAAGCTAATGATCTGTCTAAAGGAATTAGAGTTTTATTTTACAAAGTGAGAAATGTGACTACCACATCAGTGGGCAAGAGAAACTCTCTGAATTGACAGTTTTGGGGCTGGAGTAAAAGTGACTTTTTTTTTTTTTTAGATTTGCTAAAGTTATACCATCTGATTATGGTTACAACAGATATCAAAAGTGAGCTGCAGCATGATGAATAAAATCCTTGGTAGAAATAATACACAAAGGACATGTCTTTAAGCAATGAGAAATGAAAGAAGTAAGTGTCTCATATAATTTTACATAAAAGATCAAATTAAGTTTGCTTTAATACTAAAAGATATAAGACTTAAAAGAACTGAACAATTCTTTGTTAAAAAAATAAAGCTATTTCATTTGATGCATAAAAAGTTGTTTCCTATTCAGAGCAGTTCTTTATGATTCTTAATATAACATGTTTCAAAACTTGGCCACATCATTCTGTGCCCTTGCTGAATCCAACTTCAATGTCTTTCATGTGAAGGCTAAAAACTGAACTTGTAATATCAACCTTAAAAAAATTCCTTTTTCTGGATGACATCATCATCCACCAGGATACATGGCTACATAATTTTAACAACCCCACCACTCAAAACATCAAGACTCCACTAAAGGGTACCTACGAGGGGTGCTTGGGTAGCTCAGTTGGTTAAGCATCCAGCTCTTGATCTCAGCTCAAGTCTTGATCTCAGGGTTATGAGTTCAAGGCCCTCATTGGGCTCCACTCTGGGCGTAAAGCCTACTTAAAAGTAAGTAAAAAATAAAGGGTACTTCTCAAATGCTACTTGGTCCTTGCTTTCCCTTAGGCCTTTACTGGCCATTTTATTGCTGTTACTTTGGAGCCCTGGCTTTTTAACCTCCTTGTAAAGAGTGTGTCTTCCAGGCTCCAACAATTCTATGTCAAGCTAATGATGGCATTAGAATTCTAACCTATACCACTGTGGGGGAATCCAAGTCCCTATAAGTCATTAGTAATAGTCAATGAGAGATTTTTACACCTCCAGAGAAAAATAGGGACATGGCCCTTGCTCAGCAAGAAGTAGTTACAGAAGAAGAGACCACTGCCCTTCATCATCCCTTAAGAATCTCAGGGTGGAAATGAGACAGTATAGGGAAAGCAAAAGGGACACAAGTCTTGTAAAGCCACCGTCTGAAGCAAGAGCTAAAAGTTTCCATAGGCTTGGAGATAAATACCTCCTTCTGGGAAAGCAAACAAACAAGAGACACAGCCATTAGGGAATAATGGTCTTCCGGGCAAAATTAGAAGTAACAATTTAAAGCCTGCTAACGCAAGTATTTCTATTTCCCAGGATCCCTAAAAGAATGTCAACCATGGAAAAAGGCATCCATTGATTGTCTTGTGTCCACTGAAAAGTAATGACCACAAGATAATGGCTGTGGGACTGAGAAATGCTTCCATACTCCCAGCCCCTCACTCTTTGGAAAAGAGCTCTTATAAGCCTTCCGAGCTAGCCCTTCTGAGAGTGACATCCCTCTTTCTTGTCAAGTCCCTTGTATAGACACTATTTCTAAGAAACTCCATTTTTTTAAAAAAACAAAACAAAACACCGTTTCTCCTCAGTCTCATATATTTGGTTTGGGACAGACATATTAATTTTAGTGTCCACAGATCAAATTATGGAATTATCTTGATTTTGGAAACAGGGGAATTATTTATTATAGTGTAAAAAAATTTAAGCGTATAAATAAAAAGCCTGGAAAAGATACCAAAAAAAGTAAAAATTAAAATCTACTCTCTAATAAATTCAGTTACAAAAAAAAAAATCTACACTGTAAACCTATAGTTGCTATTTAAGCAGAGAATAAAAAAGGCCAGGTATTATAACCTAATTTATAATAGAAACTTGATAAACATAAAATAATAGCTTTCTGGTTGGTAAATAAATGTAAGTCACATTTTCAACCTAAAAGTGTCACCTAAACACTACCAGTCAAGGCCATAAGTCTCACAATGATCTTGGTGTGAAAGAGTGCCTTTTGAATCTGAAAATTCAGCAAGTAAGCAGGTAATGCCACTTACCAATGTATTCCCTCTTGGATCCAAAATCACCCTTCAATGCATGTCCTAATTTCGCTCTCCTTTACCATTAGCATAGTGCTAAACCTTCTCAGTAGGGGGCGCTGGTGGGATCCCTGAGAAGAAGAGGCTCTCTTGATATTTCCCTCTGCCGCCTGGTGGATCAGCCATATATGTATGAGAACATCTAGGGGAGTGAAAGGTCCCGCACCAATTAATCAGGCTCCACCCCTCACCAGACCAGCTTGGACCAATCCTTAGAGCACCCATACCCCCCAAATAGAGACACCTGTTTCCTGCCTTGGAAACTAGAGACACCTGTTTCCCGCCTTGGAAATGTGCTTAAAAGGAGCCTGCGCGCTCCTTTCGCAGTCGCCATTTTACGGAGAGGCTGACCCCAGCATGCTGGAATTTGCCTTTGCATACGTGTCTCACGCTCTTTGGGGGACGATCCGAGGACCTAACATTTGGTGCATTGGCCGGGAATCTCGCCCTTAAAGACCTCGACTGCCTGGAGCGTTGGACAGGTGGGCTGGTAAGCGAGTGCTCTCTGTGTTTTGTTGTGTTCTTTTGTAGTGTCTGGGGGCAGTATCTGTGTTCGTGTGTAGTGTCTGTGGCTCGAGCTTAATGGGAAGCCTGGGAGCCAGGTGGACGCGCTAGTGGCTCCCGCGCCAGGCTGAGGCAAGAGACGTCTTGACCTCACTTCGGGTTCAGGGAGATGAGTGATTTTCTCCATCTCCATTGTTCAGTAACTCTGGTGGTACAGAGCAGGTCGCTCCTGCCTGACGGAGCCCGTGGAAAACGGGATAGGCCGTCATCCCATTTTCAGGTTTTATTTCGTGAGCAGTACCAGTACATTGTTGTTTTTGTTGTCTATGTAATCGGTGTGTGGATTACCATGGGCCAGGCAGAGTCAACGCCTCTAACCATTGTTTTAAAGCTACAAAACCCCAAATTTTCTGAGAAACCTGGTAAACTGATTGATTTGTTAGATTCTGTCTTGTTTACCCATCAGCCCACCTGGGACGATTATCACCAGTTGTTACAAGTCCTCTTTACTACAGAAGAAGGGGAGAGGATCCTGGCCGAGGCCGGGAAATTGGTTCCGGGCCGGATGGGAGACCCACGGCCAACCCGGACCTCATCAACTTAGAACCGCCAGAGTGGGACTTAAACACCGAGGAAGGTAGGGAGAGGTTAAAGGTCTACCGCCAGGCTAATGTGGGGGCTCTGAGTGGCTGCTAGGCGGCCCACAAATTTGTCTAAGGTGAGTCAGGTAAAGCAGGGACTGGAAGAGTCTCCGGGGGCCTTCCTGGAGAGATTAATAGAGGCATATTGGACCTACACTCCCTTGGACCCAGAGGCTCCGGAGAATCGGTCGGCTGTAAGTCTGGTCTTCTTCAATCAGTTGGCCCCTGATATATGCCGGAAGCTGCAGCGGCTGGAAGGATTCAAGGGTAAGAGGCTGGCTGAGCTCTTGGCCGTGGCTGAGAAGGTTTACAACAACCAGGAAACCCCGGAAGAAAGACAAACTCGGGGCTTAGCAAAGATACTGCTGGTAGCATCAGCTGACCCTGAAACTAAAAGGCAGGAACTCAGGGACCTGGCTAAGGGGGAAAAAGGACGGCTCCACAGGCTTCAGAAAGACCAGTGCGCCTACTGGAGGAAAAGGGCCACTGGAAGAACGAGTGCCCTAAGCGCCGGGGTGATGGAACAAAAATTTTAGAATTAGGCGAATTGGATGACTGAAGGGGACGGGGTTTGGAGCCTTTCCCCGAGCCTTGGGTAACCCTAAAAGTGGAGGGGAAACCAACACGCTTCATGGTTCATACTGGGGCTCAGCACTCAATTTTGAAACAACCTCTAGGCAAAATCTCTCAAACAATCGTGGGTGCAGGGAGCCAAGGGGATGAACCGATATTCATGGACTACCCGAAGAACGGTGGACCTGGGAAAAGGCCGGGTAACCCACGCCTTTATGGTCATCCCTGAGTGCCCCTACCCCTTACTGGGAGAGATCTGCTCAGTAAAGTGGGGGCCCGTGTTCACTTCAACTCCTCTGGAGTCTCGGTGATGGATGACGCCGGTGAGGCTATAAATGTCTTAACCTTGGCCTTGGAAGAGGAGTGCAGGTTATTTAAAGAACCCCAAATGTCGATAGGGGGCACTAGTGAGCTGTTGTCCCGCTGGATGTGGGAGATCCCGGAAGCTTGGGTGGAAATGGGAGGAACTGGGTGGGCTAAGCACCGGCCTCCTATAATTGTCCAGTTCAAGACGAATGCCACTCCGGACCAGGTAAGATCATACCCGATGCCTGAAAAGCCAAACAAGGGATTGCGCCCCATATTAGGTGCCTTAGAAACCTGGGCATCCTGATCCCCTGCCAATCCGCATGGAATACTCCCTTGGTGCCAGTTAAAAAGCCGAACTCCTCAGATTACCACCCAGTACACGACTTAAGGGAGGTAAACAAGAGGGTGGAAGATATACACCCTACCGTGCCAAATCCATACACTCTCTTGAGCTCTTTGCCTCCGGAACGAGCAGTTTATACTGTATTGGACTTAAAGGATGCTTTCTTCAGTCTACCTCTTGCCCCTGCCAGTCAACCCATATTTGCCTTCGAGTGGACAGACCTGGAAAATGGATTCAATGGACAGCTAACCTAGACACGGCTTCCCCAGGGTTTTAAAAACTCCCCTACCATCTTTGATGAGGCACTCCACGAGGACCTGGGTGAGTATAGGCGAGCCCACCCTAACATCAGTTGCAGTAGGTGGATGACCTCCTGATTGCCGCAGAAACCGCTGGAGCTTGCGAAGCTGCCACTGGAGAATTACTCAAGACCCTGGGATATCGTGTGTCCACTAAAAAGGCCCAGCTCTGTCAGGAAAAAGTGACGTATCTGGGGTACATACTCAAATGGGGAAGGAGATGGCTGTCTCAGGCAAGAAAAGAAACTATCTTACACGTTCCCTGACCTGCCACTCGCCGAGAGGCAAGAGAATTCCTGGGGTCCGCAGGATTTTGTAGGTTATGGATCTCAGGATCTGCTGAAATGGGAAAACTACTTTATGAAGCCACAAGGGGAGGGAATGCCCTGATGGACTGGACTGAGCCTATGGACAAGGCATTCCACCAGGTCAAAAGAACCCTCCTGGAGGCCCTGGCCCTGGCCTTGCCAGACATCACCAAACCATCCCACCTGTTTGTGGATGAAAAGCAAGGGGTGGCTAAAGGAGTCCTTACCCAAACACTGGGGTCATGGCGGCGGCCGGTGGCAACCTGTCCAAAAGACTTGACCTGGTCGCAAGTGGTGGCCCCCATGCCTCCGCATAATCGCAGCCACAGCGTTGCTAGTAAAGGATGCTGACGAATTGGCTCTGGGACAGCCGCTCCAAATGACCACCCCCCACACCATAGAAAATGCCCTCCTGATAAATGGCTGACCAATGCCAGGTCGATGCATTATCAAGCTTTGCTGCTAAACCCCCCATGGGTCCAGTTCACAGCCAGCAGTGCCTTAAGCCTGGCTACTCTATTGCCTAATCCAGACCTGGAGGCTCCCAGACATGATTGCTCTGAGATTCTGAGCCACCTACAGGGAACTAGACCAGACCTAAGAGATGAACCCTTGACAGACCCAGAGGCCACTTGGTATACAGATGGCAGCAGTTTCATCAAGGACGGCACCAGGTATGCAGGGGCAGCAGTCATGATGGACAAGACATCATCCTCCAGTACAGTCTCCTACTGTCAATAGGTTCGGATAGCGGACCTGCCTTCATCTCTCAGATAACCCAGAAACTGGTAAAGATGTTGGGGACAGATTGGAAATTACATTGCATATACCATCCCCAGAGTTCAGGACAGAAGGAATGAATCGGACTCCTAAAGAGATCTTAACTAGATTAACCAATGAGACTGGTGGTGACTGGATATCTCTCCTCCCCTTTGCTCTTTTTAGAGTACTCCTTATGAAATTATGTATACTCAGCCTCCACTTCTGTTGCCTAACCTGAAGGCCGAGTTACTAGCTGAGCTCAATGATCAAAAATTTCTTTCCTCCCTACAAGCCCTATTCCAGGTACAAGAAGCACTCTGGCAGGACACCAAACTAATCCAGAGAGAGGGCCGCACTTACAGGACCTGTTCCAGGCAGGGCGGTTGTAACCCCCTGAAAGTTCCTTTCACTCCGGCTGTCAAGGCAGTAAAAGATATGGAGACTACGCCTATACAAGGGACCCATGACTGGGCCCCATTTGGTACTAGTAAAGGGGGGAATGAAAGGTCCTGGACCAATTAATCAGGTTCCACCCCTCGCCAGACCAGCTTGGACCAATCCTTAGAGCACCTGTACCCCCCATATAGAGACACCTGTTTCCCACCTTGGAAACTGGAGTCACCTGTTTCCGCCTTGGAAATGTGCTTAAAAGGAGCCTGCGCGCTCCTCTCGCAGTCGCCATTTTACGAGTGGCTGACCTCAGCATGCTGGAATCTCAATAAATGCTCTTGCCTTTGCATACGTGTCTCACGCTCTTTGGGAGACGATCCGAGGACCCAACAGGGAGCTCCGCCCAGAGTGTGGCCCCAGAATGCATGGTCCCTCAGTAACCTTGCAGTTTGGTTTGGCAATAACCTTGTAGCATCCCTCTCATTCTGGAAATCAGCACCCCAAAGAGTTTCTATCCAAACTGTTGCCCAAACCTACTCTACCCTACATACTAATACTGAAGTCATCTCAGCCTTCTTGGCACTCATATTTCCAATGCAAGCCTGACTTCCTTAACTCCGCGGGGTTCCCATGACACTTCTACTCCCTCTGTAAACCTTGTACACCTTGCCTGTGGCCTGGGAAGGTTCGAACCACCCTGCTCTTGGGCTGTTCTCCAGATCACCTTCTTGTTACCCAATCGCTGCAAGCCCACTCCAGCCCTGTTAAACCGGCAAAACTCTTTGCTCTCCAGTGAGTGGAACCGTACCTTCTTCCTGCAAGCTCGTAACCTTGTAAGTTTGTCCTTCTTTGGGTACTTCCTCTCATCCTCAGAATATCCTATTGAGTCTTCTTCTTTCCTAAGATTACTCTTTGTTTATGCTTAAATAATTCTTTATCTTAAACTTACCCTGTTTAACCCTTACCTACGGTGGGGGTTCTCTCTCTTGAATGAGCCTAGACTGGTATATCTCAATATAGCTGTAATCTGTATATCCATGGTAGGAATAAAAATAAATTATATGTCAAATTCAGGGCTTTCCAATACGGCTTTATGGAGTCTCTTCTCACTTTTCAAAATCCTAGTACTGAAAAGTGGGTCTATTCTCTTGTTATGAAAAAAGCAATCTGGTCTAGAACTTTACCCTAAAAGATAATTAGCAAGTAAGTTGCCAATGTTTTAATAATCACTATGTAATGTATTTTAATTAAAAATGGTGACCTTTGAAAATTTGCATATGGTCATGATATTAGATTTGGTATTAGATTTTTCTTCTACTATAAACAACTAGAAAACTGGACAAAGTATATGAAAACATTTTTTAGGCTTTGGACAGCACGCAACACCAAAGTTTCATGCATAAGAGAAGGGAACCAATATGATGCCTTATAATGACTTTGATTTTATGCTTTGAGGCATTTTCAGATCTCAGCATAGGTTGAGGTGATAAGTTAATTCAGTGTCAATAGTTGTGGAACTATTCAAATTATGTGTTTCATATTGGGTGAATTCAGACAATTTATATTTTTGAAGGAATTGGTCAGTTTCATTTAAGTTGTCAAATATGTGTCTGGAGAATTTTTTTTTTGTATTTCCTTCATAACATTTTGATGTTTGCAGGCTCTATTTCTTTCTATTTTTTGAGTTGTTTCAAATGTGTTCATGGTTGCTTAATAAAGCATTTTTATAATGAATTCTTTAAAATTTTTATGAGCTAATTCTAACATCTCAGCTTTTACTAGCGTATCTGGTAACAAGGCTACAATCTTTTCAGTGGCATTTGGCTGACATACAGCAGTTACTTGCCACAGGCTTTGGTCTGCAGCTAAAGAGAGGCTATTTGGGCTTTTTTTGTTTGTTTGTTTTTGTCTATACCCTTTTGACTTTTCAGGTTCTGGCTTTTCTAGCACATCATGTGGCATCGAGGAGGCAAAAATAAAACCCAGGGAACTTACCTTCATATCGTTCTTCGGGTCTAGAGATTCCAAGCCAGTCTTCCTTCTTTTCCTTATCTTTCAGAATATCTATTCAGAATAATTCTTCTTATTCTAGCAGCAGGACTGCAATCTATTCCTTCCTTTTATTGAGGAATGTCTCATAAAAGAAAGAAAAGGAACCCAAGTCAAATATCCTCACCAACAAGCTAACAGAAGACCTCCCAATGAAGCACTGATGGCATTTACTGACCGGGCCCTCCCTGTGTATGGAATGGGCTCAGCACAATGTGCCATTTCTGTCTAGAAATGTTTATGGAAAAGAAATGTGGAATGTACAGATTTATGAAGTTGGCTCCTGGGAAATGTCATGTAAGTTTTGTAAAGAGTAGAGCGTAAAATGGAGATTTTTTTTTTTTTTTATGATCAAAACAGTTCCTTTTTTGTGTAAGCAATGGCCACGTATGTCTTCTAGAGACCTCGTATGTTAAATCTACATCAGAGCACAAGATAGGACCTGGAGCTGTGTGGACAATCCTGGATTTCTCCCTGCTGAGTTTGTGTCTTGGAATTACCTGAATCCTAGAAATTAATAGTAAAGGTTGATACCAGGTAAAATCTTTGATTTTATGTGCATCTGTTTTGACAATCCAATTCTTTGTATTTTCTTGATAGTGTACACAAAATTATTCCTAATTTCATAGCATCACCCATACAAAGCCACATTTAGCATTTGTCTTTTTTCCCCCCATCTTTGTGCATTAATACTACTAAAAAGGAATCATACTGCATATGGGAGTGTTTATTTTTGCATTTTCTTTTTTTTTAGTTTTTATCATATTGTGAATATTTTTGTATCATTATACATTCTCTAAAAACAAGATTTTTATTGACTATATAAATTATCTCATCAAATGGTTATTATCTTTTCTGAATCATTCATATCTTAATGGCCAATAAAGTTGTTACATTTTTATAATGAGCAAAAATAAGGTTTATTCTTGTATGTCTTTCTAATTACCTCTTCAGAATAAGTACTTAGGATTTGATCTATTGGACTAATGTTTACGATGATTTTTAAGGCTCTTGCCAAGTTTCCCTCCTCAAAACTGTGATTCATTTATACTTTTCTGAGTAAAACAATTCAGTGTAACTTAACATAATTGGGTGCTAAATACTAAAATGTTATCATTTTTCATGGGGCACCTGAGTGACTCAGTTTGTTGAGCATCCAACTTATGTCATGATATCACTGTTCGTGAGTTTAAGGCCGACATCGAGCTCGCTGTTGTCAGCCTGTCAAGACAGAGCCTGCTTCTGATCTTATGTCCCCCTCTCTCAGCCCTTCACCCACTGTGCTCTCCCAGAAATAATTTTTTTTTAAAGTTTATCATTTTTCAAAAATAAAATATCTATTATTTTTAATTAGAATTTTATTTTAACAGGCTGAAAATGTCCATTCATAGTTCTTTCTTTTTTGTTAAGTTTATTTTTATTTATTCTGAGAGAAAGAAACAGTGTGCAAGGGAACATGAGTGGGGAAGCAGCAGAGAAAGAGGAAAGAGAGAATTCCAAGCAGGTTCCACACCATCAGTACAGAGACCTATGCAGAGCTTGACCCCACAAACTGTGAGCTCATAACTTGAGCTGAAATCAAGAGTTGTTCTTTCTTAAATAAAGTCTCATTCCTAAGATGTTTTTTGAATAAGATATTCATTTTTTATTAATTTCTTCCACTTAGAAATTAAAAAAATAAGTTTTATTTCTGAGAGAGACAGAGACAGCATGAGCAAGGGAGGGGCAGAGAGAGAGAAGGGGGAGAAAGAGAGAGGGAGAGAGAGAGAGAGAGAGAGAGAGAATCCCATGCAGTCTCTACGCTCTTAGCATAGAACCAGATGCGGGGTTCACACTCAGGAAACTGAGATTATGACCTGAGCCAAAACCAAGAGTCAGATGCTTAACCGGCTGAGCCACCCAGGAGCCCTTACTTTGTTCATTTATTAAGAATATGAGTAAATTTTATATCAAACTGGTTGCAACCATTTTTCTCCACTTTACAATGATTTTAAAATGTTTTGGTTTTAAGATAACATTTTTTTCTGATTATGAAAGTAGAAAACTTACAAAATAAAATAGAAATGAAATAAATATAAAAATATTTTTGTAATTATTATATATTTTCTGTTCATATTTTGCTGGAAATTTCCATGGGAATCTGGGAGGAAGAAAATTAGGCAATTGTGCTTACAAAATAATCCCAATGTATTGTCTATTTTTAGGAGGGATGACATTTTAAAATATAAGCACAGGAAAGCATAGCAGAGCCCCCCCCCCAAAAAAAAACAGAATCTCCATTCTTCAGGCATGAGAACCTTTATGTAGAGAAAGTAATTGAGATTAATAAGAGGGAGAAATATGTAAGAAGAGTCCTTCCTCTGGGTTGACCAATGTATTTCCACGTGCCATTACTGTCGCTCTCAGGAAGCAGAAAGGAGAAAGAACCAAAACCCTCTGTCATTTTTTTTCTGCATTTCTTATGCAGGCTTACATGCATAAGACACTTGAAAAAAAATGACATAACTTTAAATGTAGCGCTTCCAGCTGACTATTTGAGAGAGAAGATAATGCATAGCCCTCTCTCTCCATAGAAGGGCAGAAGGCAGAAGAGGGAATTAAAATCCGGGCAGAGTATGTGTTAATATCAGGTTAATAAAAAAGACTCTGAAAGAGAGCTAAGGTCAGGAAGGGCATCAGTACTCTTTGAACCTAATAAGATCAATTCCTGGCAGGGGGATTATGAGTCTTATAGGTAAAGTCTTATATGTGGGGACTACTATTGTCAAAATATTGATCAGTTGTAAATGTATGTAAGAGGTATGTAATCTACCTAGATGTTTGGGTAACCAAAGATTGAGGAAAAAGCAAAAGAAGAACATGATGCAGTGTATAGTGCAGGATTACCACCACTGTCTTTTCTCTCTGCTGCTTTTTCTGGCTATCGGTTTGTCACGACCTCTTCCCTCAGGAGTACAGGTGGTGGAGGAGAGAATAACTCTTGCTGACAACCAAAGTCAGGGGCTGCCAGTTGTAAAATTTGTGGCCACGAGTAGAGGCGAGGATGATGTTAGCTTCTAACTGGAAGGATACTGAGCTGGATAAGCAGGGGATTTAGTGAGTTGAGAGGAAGTTAAAAAGTCAAACGTAAAGATGGGTAGTGAGTGGGCAGAGACCAGCAATCACGAGAGAGAATTGTTCAAGTGGAACACACTCCACTGGCCTGGAATATATGTGTAGACATCTCGATAGTGTAATCATGAAACTATATAATCATTTACAGATTAAGGATTCGAGCGATTATCCAGTACTAAGTTCTATACCTGAGTTCCCTCACAGAGTGCAATATTAATTATATCACTGGAAGCCTTAAGTAAACAAATGCTTAAAACTTCTTTGAAATATACACATGTGAATATTTACTAGAGGCATCAAGGTGGTAACCGCTGAATTGGGATTGTGTTCCCTCCAGTCCTTTGCAGTCAGTGTCAGGGATGTAGAACTCTCTAACGGTGCATGAGAGTGACAAAAAAGATGTTATATAAAGTCTTAGGATTTCCTTCCCAAATCCTCAGTACCCCCACACACTCACAAAAACACCCCTGGATTGCTACAAAGACCGTGGCAAAAACAAGTCAATGGCCTTGGGTACATTTCCAAATGACAGGTCAAAGTTTTCTAGATATCACTTGAATGTATTACCTATATTAAGGAAATGAGGACAAAATACAACATTTAAAAAGTTAGAATTCTGGGGCAGCAGTCAGATAACATTAAGCTAAGTATTTAACATGTGTTTGTTAGTATATCAGACCTTAGACATAGCACGAAATGACATTATGCCCAACCACTTGGATTCTATAATGGAAACATGAAAGAGACTTGCATACATAGATGATCCTTTCATCACAATTATGTGCATCTAGTGATGTGGAAGTCAATAACACCAATAAGCACTGACCTCCATCTGGGCTTTACATATCTCTGCAGCAGGGAAACATTCTGACATTAACTTTTCGTCTTGCTAAGTAGGCAGGGCTACCAGAGGAATGGCTCCACAGAACAACAAACCAACCAAGGAAAAGCAATTGTTTTGCATCAGCTCCAAGGGGGAAAAAGTAGAAACAGCCTATATTTTTAATTACTCTCTTGAATTAATAAGTACATTTCAAAATTTGCAAAGAAATGGGATGCTATGTTAAGGTAAGGGAGTTTAGTAAATAAAATACACTTAAATAATGCAAAATTGCTTTTTGCACAAATTATAGAATTTTGCTCTATTAAGTCAGTCAGATCTAAAATGCTTCCATTTCCAAATAACTTCTCTTGACTACAGGGCAATTTTTTTGTGGATAAAAAAATAAAAATTTGAATTTTCCAATCATTGCTTTCAATTGTGTCTTCATGGGCTCATGGAGCTGCTAATCAGTGTTTCCTTTAATGACATCTCGGACAGATTTCCCAGTCTTTCCATCTCCAACGAACTCCTGTCAGTCACTGAGAGTGGGTTCTCCTCACTTAAACATCAGTCTCCTGTTTGATCGAAAATTCTCTCTATTCTTTCCCCGAAGTTCATATCATAGCATCTCGGGATGGAGTGGGAAAGTCATGAGCTTTTCCTACTCATTTTTCTCCTCTTTCCCCCCCAATTTATCATCTGAAGTAGAGTGACGTTCAGTCAATTCCATGGAAATTAATTTGCTGAAATAGGTTCACCAAAAACTAATTTTCCCAATGTTCAGTTTGTCAAATAATTTATTGGATGGATAAACTATTGCTTCTTTTAACTATCTGTAAAATTTAATGAAGACTGAGTGGCCTTAATTTTTTTCTTTTTTCACAGAACTTTAAGCTTACATGCCACATATGGTTTTGCAGGTTCTTACTATGCCAGGGCTCTCTGGAGGAGAAAGGGCAATGCTTGAAATCAGACTCTTATTGCCGGGTCATGAATTGGTGGGGCCGCTTCCAAATGAAAGGAATGACAATTTAAAAAATTACACAAAGTTGTGCCATATGGATTAGTAGTGGTAGGTGATGCAGGATTAAGATGGAGGGGCAAGAGAGAGGATCCTTTGCTGGGAGAAGTATAGAAAGAAGCAGCAAAATGCAGCATATCTTGGGCTGCTGAACTGGGGGATGTGCTGAGGGCAAGAGAAGTTCAACTGAGGAGTCAAAGACAGTAGGAGATGGAATGAAGATGTTGAGGCTGAAGACCTAAAAGAGAGTTGAGGTATAAGGAAGTAGATGTTTCTGATTAAGTAGCATTTCTCTTCTTGTTTTTGATGTAGATAGCCAATGGCCAAACGGTCCTGCTGGAGAAAGAGGCTCATCCATACGTAGTTCCTTTAAGATCCACGTGTTTTGTTGGCCTCAAGGTGGTTTTATCACACCACCTTTAACTGGCGTATAAGCCCATTTGCCAATCACACGGTGAGTCCCAGTAAGAGGGTATCCTCCAATCTCAGGCACCCTTGGCAGTCAAATATCAGGCTTATGGGAAAGTGAAGGATTCACCCCCTACTACTCTCTGCAGTCCAGAACTTAAGGGGGAGCAGTCCTGGTCCCCTATTCGGTAGGCAGTTGGCCTTCCATTTGATCTTCCTCCAGTAGCACCAGGGAAGATCACAGTGTTTCTTGGTTACTGGGCAGACCAATGCTAGTCTTCTACTTTTGAGAGCAATCCAGCCCATCTCTGTAAGTGATTCCCTTGTGCTCCTCTTGGTTTTGATGGAAAGGAATTACATTCTGCAGGGATAGAAGTCGCTTTACAAGCCTTCTCCTGGCTTTGTTGGAGGGTCAAAGTGGAGGTAGTATTAGTTTTGATAGCAACACTTGTTGTTTATAAGTGGCATTCATCTGAATTAGTCAGTGCTGTGCCAAACTGGTTGATAAATACTTTGACTATCATTTGTGATGGAATTTATTCTATGAGCTTGTTCCTCTCAACAAGTCCTATAGTCCTAATCACAGGCCAATCTCAGAACATACAAATTGACATATTTAGTTCCCTTGGTCTCCAGCTTGGGTCTTGGTAACAATTCTAGGGCCAATGAAAAATCCCACTGGCCATCCTATATCATTCTCTTGAAAGAGTTTAATAATGCTGCCATGATAATAGGTATTTTATTGCCTTTTAAAACATGCATATACTTACATTCTCTAATGCTTATTAAATACATATATACTTATACTGTGCTCTAGGCAATTTAGGTGAAACAAAAATGAGTATAAATAAATAAAATTAGAATCTTGAGAAAAAAGGCCTTAGTATGTTTAGATAAAACACAGTGATAGCTAAACATGAGAGATTATACACACACGATGGAGCAGATTTATTTGACTCAGGTCTTGAAATAAGACAGGAATTGGAATCATAAAAACAGAAAAGATATAAGATATTATATAAGTATCATCAGAGGATCTGTCTTCTCCGAAAAATATTTGATAATAATTTTTGCTCCTTTGAATTCTTTTTCCTCAATTCTTTTGAAATCTTAAATCTGTATCAAGGGTTCAGGCCTTTTCAATTACTGTATTGTGGAATTTTAAGAAAATAATTTCTCTATTCTATAATTTAGTCATACTTTTGAGTGCCTACTACTATATGCCTATCAGAAATAAAAGATACTATGTTTACACTCAAGGAACTCACAGTCTAGTAATAAATGTGATGAGTGATTTGTACTATTCCAATCATTCACCTTGTCAATTTGGTGGGGTAGCAGGCAACTTATACCTAAGATAGTTTTGCATGTATCAGAGACATTTGTTTTACCATCCATGAATTAGCCTTATCCCAAATCTGAGTGACTGTAAATGCTTTCATCTCTACAGTGAAAGAAAGTTTTGTATTCATCTGACCCCTAGGAGTCAATGGCTTCACTTCTTAAACTTTGAGCAGCTTGTGTTCAAAGAATTCACGGCAGTAAATATGCAATCCTACCTTGCACAAATTTGATGCCAGGAATGATTTAGAAAAAGCTCTTTATTGAAGCCATATTTCATCTGATATGAAATATGTATTCACAGTGTCGATAAGAAGACGCAAAAAAGTCCTTGATTCTTTTGAATTAAAAAGAGAATATTTATAAACTTAATGAAAAAAGAATAGACCAATTTTTAAAATTCCATATGCACAAGTTTGAGATGTTAAATATAAATAATGAAATAAATATTTTCTTCAAATATGACCATGTGATTAGTCTTAATATTAAATGAACTTTCATAAGCCTATGTGTTTTTTTTAAAAAACAACTAAAACACAAAAGGAAATGGAAAGATCAAGACACCTTTACATGAATCATCAAGAAGAAATAGAAATAGTAATTAATCATATTAAATTATATCAGTAACATCCATAAGGTAAATCTTTCAAACTATTAATGGAAATTACTTCTGATTGATAGGCTTATGGCTGAATTTTTTTCATAATTTACCATTTTTTCTGAAATTTCCAGAACACATGTATATTATTTTTATCGTTGTAAAACATTAACATTCCTATTATGAAAAGCTTCAAACACGCTTAAAATAGAGAAAAAGGTCCGATCAAATTCCATATACTGAATTCCTTAAACTTACAATGTTCAAGATTTTGCAAAAATTGTTTCACGTATCCTTTAGTTTTTCTTATCTCTTCCCCATCCCACTTTCCTCTGTCTCCTCTTCCTCCTCTTTCTTATTTTGGTGTTAAAGTTATTTTAAAGCAAATCCCAACCATCACATCATTTCACCTCTACATACTTCAGCACATATCTGAACATAGTACTGGAAATCCTAACCATATCAATCAGAAAACAAAAAGATATGAAAGACATCCAAATTGGCAGGGAAGAAGTCAAGCTTTCACTATTTGCAGACAATGTAATATCCTATATAGAAAACCCGAACACTCCACAAAAAAAATCACTAGAACTGATAGAAAATTTCAGTAAAATCACAGGGTATAAAATCAATGTACAAAAATCTGTTGCATTTCTATATTCCAATAATGAATCAGCAGAAAGAGGAATCAAGGAATCGATCCCATATACAACTGCACCAAAAACCGTAAGGTACCTAGGAATAAACCTAACCAAGGAGGTAAAAGATCAGTAATTCTGAAAACTATAAAGCACTTATGAAAGAAATCAAAGATGATGCAAAGAAATGGAAAAACATTCCATGCTCATGGATTGGAAGAACAAACATTGTTAAAATGTCTATACTACCCAAAGCATTCCATACACTTAAAGGAATCCTTATCAAAATACCACCGGCATTTTTCACAGAGCTAGAACAAATAATCTTAAAATATATATGGAACCACAAAAGACCCTGAATAGCCAAAGCAACCTTGAAAAAGAAAAGAAAAGATGGAGGCATCACAATTCCAGACTTCAAGCTATTTTGCAAAGCCGTAGTCGTCAAGACAGTACAGTATAAGCACAATAGTGGCACCTAGATCAATGGAAATAGAAAACCCAAAAGTGGACACACCACACAACTATATGGTCAACTAATCTTCGACAAAGCAAGAAAGAATATCCAATGGTAAAAAAGACAGTCTCATCAACAAAAGATGCTGGGAAAAATGTACAGCAACATGTGAAAGAATGAAACTGGACCGCTTTCTTAAAATATACACAAAAATAAATTCAAAATGAGTGAAAGACCCCGGAGCCTGGGTGGCTCAGCCAGTGAAGTATCTGACTTTTGATCTCAGGTCTTGATCTCAGGGTATGAGTTCAAGCCCTGTGTGGAGCATGGAGCTTATTTTTAAAATATGGATGAAAGACGCAAATTGGAAACAGGAAACCATCAAAATCCTACAGGAGAACACAGCAGCAACCTCTTTGACATCAGCTCTAGCAACTTCTTACAAGATACATCTCCTGAGGCACAGGAAGCAAAAGCAAAAAATGAACTATTGGGACTTCATCAAGATAAAACGCTTCTGCACAGCCAAGGAAACAATCAACAAAACAAAAAGACAACCTTCAGAATGGGAGAAGATATTTGCAAATGACATACTGGATAAGGGGTTAGTACCCCAAATCTATAAGGAACTTTTCAAACCCAATACCTAAAAACCAAATAATCCAGTTCACAAATGGACAGAAGACATGAATAGACATTTTTCTAAAGAAGATGTACAGATGGCTAACAGACACACAAAAAGATGCTCAACATCGCTTATCATCGGGGAAATACAATCAAAACCACAATGAGATACCACCTCACACCTGTCAGAATGGCTAAAACTAACAACACAGGAAACAACAGATATTGATGAGGATGCAGAGAATCGGGAACCCTCTATACTGTTGGTGGGAATGCAAACTAGTGCAGTCACTCTGGAAAACAGAATGGAGGTTCCTCAAAAACTTACAAATAGAACTACCCTATGATCCAGCAATTGCATTACTTGGTATATATCCAAAGGATACAAAAATACTGACCTGAAGGGATATATCCACCCCAATATTTATCAATAATAGCCAAATTATGGAAAGAGTCCGATTGTCCATCAACTGATGAATGCATAAAGAAGAGATGGTGTACACACACACACACACACACACGCACACGCACACACACACACACAATGGAATACTGCTCAGCCATAAAAAAAGAATGAAATCTTGCTATTTGCAATGATGTGGATGGAGCTGGAGTATATTATGCGAAGTGAAATAAGTCAGTCAGAAAAAAGCAAATACCATGATTTGATTCATATGCAGTATTTAAGAAACAAAACAGATCAACATAGGCAGAAAAAAAAGAGAGAGAGGGGCAAATCATAAAACAACCTCTTAAGTATAGAGAACAAACTGAGGGCTCCTGGAGCGGAGGTGGGCAAGGGCATGGGGATTAAGGAGGGCAGTTGTGAAGAGCGCTGGGTGTTATATGTAAGTGATGAATCACTAAATTCTACTCCTGGAACTATTACACTATATTTTAACTAACTGGAATTTAAATAAACACTGAAACTACAAAAAACATAATAATAATAATATTAAATAAACAATTCCCTTTTCTTATTTTTGGTTGACTGCAATGCTTTTTTTTTCTTTCCAAGACTGACTTTCTCTGTAATAATTTTAGAATACATATCTCATGAACTTGTTACTTTTCTGCCTATTTTTTGCATGTCTTTTCCTTTAAATATATTTCTTATGACCAATTCAGGAATCCACAGCAGCCTAGTTAATATATACAAATGCAAATGAGCACTAACCTGGTTTTGTTTCTGAAGGTATGAACCTTTTGCTAAACGCTTTAAAGTATAGACCATGTTACTATTTCAATTTCATATTCCCAAAATAATTTGATTTAACAAGGACACGGAGCAAATTTTAAGTCTTATCTTTTACATATTTTAAAGAGAATTTTTTGTTGCTCTGAAAAAAAGTCACGTAAAGACTTTTGCTTTTTTCTCCAAACCTGAGTGAATAAAAATCAGCTATGACATTTCAGCAGCAATTCCAACCTAGCTTCATCTTCTTTCCTCTAGAACCAAATTTGGGTTTCATGTAAAAAATAGGGCACAGTAGAGCAAACTCCGTAGCTCCCTATGATCATCCCAATTCTCTCACCTTAACCACTGCATGCATACCGAAGTGCCCTTTAATGTGTGTATGTATTTAGTCTTGTAAGAACATGTATTCTCTGCCAACATGTGGGATTATATTGTTTTGGAAATATATGAAGTGCAATAAAAAATACAAAATGCATAAGTATTTTTTCTGCTGCTTTATTCTAAGGTTTGTTTTCCATAGAGAACAAAGAAAATATAATAGATATGCTTTTATTCCAGACGTTTTCCTGATCCTAGGCATAGAGGCCAGTAGTTATTGTTCAGGTTGCTGGGGCAATTCATTACTTTTACCTTCAATTATAGAGAGTTTTGTTTTTATTTTACTTTTATTTCAGAGGTTTATTTCAGACACATGATATTCAGTAGGAAACCAAGAAACAATATTGAATTTAAATTTTTCTCCTATTCGGAACAGCGAATTTACACTCCTAATTCAATTTTCATCACGAAGACACAGCGAGCCAGTTTCTTTTCTTCCATGGAATTTCCAACCTCTCTGCCCAGGTTTCTCTTTCTGTGACTCATCTAGCCGAGAATACAACTTTGTTTATCAGTCTCTATTATATCTTAGTCTCTATTAATGTCTGAGCCCGAGGCACAGGTCTTGAGGGACTGATGGGTCATTTGAAAGACAAGAATATTGGAAGTGTGAGATTGCAAATTATTGTTTACCAAATATTATTTGGGATTAGCAATTATTTTCTAAATTCACCTATTTAAGTTCTCTATTTGTTTAATGCTGATTTCCTTACCTGAACTTCCCCAACAGCATCTGCCAGCATTGTCAACCTTGGATCGTGAATTCCCAAGAGGCAGTTTATGTCTGCTAACTGCTGTGCACAGCAACTAATAATGCATGTTATGAAATTAGGTTCTCGATGTGTTTAGATGGTGCTACATTTTACTTAGTCTATTTTAACATCTTATTCTGGTTATATTTTAAAACAGAAACGTCACTATCAGTATACCACACAACTAACCCTAATGCATTTGAAAAGAAAACCAAGGTATGAAATGTGTTTAAAGTTTATACCTGAATTATCTGAACTATATTAATTTTGCAGGCAAAAATTTATATAAGATATATTCCAAATGTCACTGAATGGACAGTCATTTAAAAATACCTTGAAGATTAGGCTTCCGTTAGTATTTAGTTAATGATCCAATAGTTTCATCAAGGAAATAAGTTTAATTTAGTCTTTATTCATTTAAAAATTTAAAGTTATATCTGGCCCCAGGCTATTGCACTTTCTGTGGGCTGATACCAATAATTATGTGACTCTGAAGTGATTAGCAAGCTGCTAGTATTCTCAGTTAATTTTAAGGTTGCAGTTGTAAGCAGAAAAGTGTCAAAAGAACTCACTTATAAAACAAATAAAGACGTCACAAAATTATTATACAAAGTTAGTAATGATAAATAATACTGCAATGAATTCAGGTACAAATTTTTCTGCCAAAATTGCAGAGTGAAATTTTTACTTTTTTAAAAAAGAGTTTCTTTTAACCAATTGCCGAATGTATTTTTATCCAATGCAATTGAAAGAATAATTTTTGTTACTAAATTTTTATACAAGGTCCTCTTAGAGTATGCTTAATTTATTTGAGCTTCAGAAAAGTTCTTACCCCAGAAATTTTAAGGAAAAGACCATCTCTCTTAGGGTTTTACAATATATATCTCTAGCATCTTTTGGGTGGACATGGACCAAGAGAAAGCTCCCTAGCTTTTCTATCATCTACATTGTATGATGTCGCATCAAACACAATTTCATTTGAATTTCAATACAAAAGCACTTCCAAAGGGAATTAAATATTTCATTATTTTAAATAATCTAGAATCGTTCCTCTTTGTTAGTTCAGTTAATTAAGGAATGGGAAAATACGTAGACTGTTTTAAAGTCAGATTCTTTAATCACTCTGTAAACCAAAACCCCCATGGCAAAGCCCTCGCATTGCCTTTCTGCTACCTCTAATGCTGCTTCCTCCAAGTATCCTGTACCCCCCGTCTTCCATTAGTGCACTTAGGTAACGACATCTCTGGAAAGGCTGTTTTCCCAGCCATGGCGCTTTTGCTCTCACTCCCCTCTTGAAATGTTTTCTTTTCTCTTATCGGGATTGATTTCTTGCACCTGTTACAAGTTTCCAATTTAAGTCCTACCTTCGACTTAGCTTCCTTGGCCATTCTTGTTCACAATCCTCTAGACTATGGCAGACCCATTTATTTTTAGTTGCAAAAATACTGGCGGACAACAATCTCATTTTTGTATTTAACTTTTATATTAGTGTTAAACTTTTCTTTAGAAGGTAGCGTCAGTGAATAAAAATTCTATATATTCCTTTCATTGCCAAGTGGAGCACAGGTGTTCAGTAAATGCATGCTGAAAAGAGTGAACAAAGACAGGGAATGCAGAGGATGACCTTCTGAGCACCCTCAAGCTGAGTTAACATCGTGTAGCTCGATGGAGTTGTTTCATTTGGGTGATAACAGATGTGAACATTGATAACAAGAGGGGAGGGGCTGTCTCTTGATGCTGGGTACACAGAACTCTTGAGTTTGTAAGGATATTTGATTAAATACTGTGATTAATACGGTTTTCTACTGGACATTATGTGTTTTATAGATTAAAATCAGTCACATGTCAAAACATAAGAGACTTTAAATACTAAGAACAAACTGATGGTTGATGGGGGATATGGGAGGGGGGAGAGTGGGTGATGGGCATTGAGGAGGGCACTTGTTGGGATGAGCACTGCGTGTTGTATGGAAACCAATGTGACAACAAATTATAAAAAAAAATTAGGGCACCTGGATGGCTCAGTTGGGTAAGCATTTGACTTCAGCTCAGGTCATGATCTCATGGTTTGTGAGTTCAAGCCCCACGTCAGGCTTTATGCTGATGGCTCAGAGCCTGGAGCCTACTTCAGACTCTATGTCTCCCTCTCTCTCTGCCCCTTCCCTGCTCGTGCTCTGTTTCTCTCTTTCTCAAAAATAAATAAACATTAAAAAATTAATTTACCAATTGCAAAAATTTTTTTAATAAAAACATATCTCTTGTAGAAGGAAAAAAATAAAAATTAAAAAATTAAAAAAATAATAAAACCAGTCAAATGTCCAGAAGTCTTGGCAACAAACACACCTTCGCAAATCGAAAAAATAATTTAAAATATATTTTTTTATAAGAAAAGGTTAAGTGAGAGAGGAAAAAATAGAGCTGTCACAAGTGGCTATTTAAGTTGGATTCAACATACACTTTAACTGGAAGGCACTATCTTTCTTTATTGTTTTTCCTCATTAGAAAAAAAAACATGAATGGATATTTCTGTAATAGAATTTCAAGAGCAAGCTAGTCACTGAGAAATAATTTCATACTGACAGATGTTTGCCAATTTAGGGCAGGGACTTTTCATATGTGTCCATGTTGTACCTTTGCTTATTTGTTTGCTTATTTTAACTGAAATACAAACACAACAGACAAAGAAATGGGAAAAAAAGACATAATTGAGGTGACTACAGGAAAAAAAAGATAAAAATCATAAAAAGAAACCATTTGTGATTTTTAAAATATCTTTGTAGTTTCTTATGTTTATAATAATAGGAAATAAGAAACAATAAAGAAAATATATATATATATATGAGAAAGACAGAGAAAGTACAAACTGACTTTATTTCTGAAGGCCTTCCCTTACAACCAACTTCCACTTAGATTTGAGTCCAGAACCATTATGTCCCTGAGATCCCTGCTTCGTGCTGAAAAGCTCCTTCTTTATCTTTTCTATTTCTTATGTGAAGCTTGTAGAGATATAGAAGCTTGTTGCATAGCAGGAACAAAAAGAAATAAAATAAAATAACATTTTTATGGAAAAACTTATTTCTTATCTTCAATAATTTTTATGTTTCACAAAGAAGCCTTAATTGAGCTTTGTT
The DNA here is from genome assembly GCA_030068075.1 of Paguma larvata. NCBI lineage: Eukaryota > Metazoa > Chordata > Mammalia > Carnivora > Viverridae > Paguma > Paguma larvata. The sequence goes on along the minus strand of CM057829.1, from coordinate 68,465,739 downwards.
TTTTTGGCTGCTAAATTTGTGAAAGTCCTTGTTTTGTTTGTTTGTTCTTGTTTTTATTTTTGTTTTAGAGAGAGCACACGTGAGCAGGGTAGAGGAGTGTGGGGGAGGGAAGAGAGGGAGACAGAGAGAGAAAGAGAGAGGGAGAGAGAGAGAGAGAGAGAGAGGGAGAGAGAAGAGAGAGATGAGAGAGAATCTTAAGCAGGCTCCATGCTGAGCGTGGAGCCCTACATGGGGCTCTATCCCACACCCTGGGATCATGACTTGAGCTGAAATTAAGAGTCAGAACTCAACCGACTGAGCCACCCTGGTGTCCTCTTAAGTTCTTGTATTTCTTAAACTGGAGTTGGCAAACAAATTTTTAGTCTTGATACCAGATTTTTTTAAATATGAATTCGTGTTTCAATAATAACCTAAAAAAGAAATATAAACACAACTTGAAAACAAGCCGGAGCATTTCATAATCTACTTCCCATTGGTTATTACATTCACTATAATACAGAGAACAACCAAAAGAACCTAGAATATATTTCATTTTTTATTGACATGACTAAAGGACATGAAAATCAATCTGACTTATAACCCAAAATACTGTTCCATGGAAATTCTCTCTTCCATTCCTTTAGCTTTCAATATCGCTTACACCCTTTTACACTCTCTCTCCTTTCACCCTCACCCAAGCCCTTGCCCATAGAATGGTTCTTTCCTTTCTTCCCCTCTTCCTTCTCCCTTTTCTTTTTTCTCTTTATTTTTCTCCTAGATAACTGAATATCATCCCCTTTAGTATCTCTTGTCCACATCCCCAATCTAACCAAAGATCATTTTAAAACAATTAAGTAAGCCTTATAATCTGTAAAAGATCAAAGGAGAAGAAAAGGGGAAGTGCTTAGCTGATGAATCATAAAAAGATAGGAAAGAGAAAACTATGAAAAAACATAAACTAATAATTTTTGTGACTGTACAATAAGCATATTCTAACCTTGCTCTGGACGCCTAAGTAATTTCCATTCTGTATTTGAGTTACAGTCTCATTTGTGTTACGAGACCACATAAATTAAGAGTGTTTGTGTCTGTCTGATTGGGAAAACATCATTAAAAACAAAAAACTGTTGAGGGACGCCTGAGTGGCTCAGTTGGTTAAGTATCTGACTTTTGATTTCGTCTCAGGTCATGATCTCACTGTTCATGAGATCAAGCCCTGCATCAGGACCTGACTGACAGCACAGAGCCTTCTTGGGATTCTCTCTCGCTCTCTTTCTGCCCCTCTCCCACCTTCTCTCTCTCTCTCTCTCTCAAAGTAAGTAAACTTAAGAAAAAAACAACTAGATAGGATGTGAGTTAAAAATAAAAGATGGTATTTTTGTTTGTTTTCCTTTTTGGTATTTTTGAAAACAGCTCTTTGCCCTAAAGTCTCAGACAGTTCCATTAGACCAAAATCTCAAACACACTTCTCTGTTCTCTTTATGTACTGGAAAAAAACAACTCTTGACTGACAACAGAAAGTAGTCAGGAATCCACTGAGAAAGATGGATCACTGTGGCGGCTGAGTCTGGAAACAAAAAAGACAGAGTGATTGAAAAAGAGAGTTCGTGCATCATCCTCTGAGCCCCACCTTCCAAGAAATATCAGCAGGTGCAGGAGAATGAGAGTCAGAAATGGGACAATTGTCTGGTTGCCTTTGGAAACATCAGATGACCTATTCACATGAATTATAATTTCTAAGTTGTTATCAACATTTATTTCTCACTTTGTTTCACATGTACACATCTTATGGCTATACAGTATCGACTAATACAGTAAGTGAGTTATTAGGCAACCTTTTGTCCACTTGATCAATGAGGGCTCTATATTATAGCTGATACTAATTTGGGGCCATTTTTAACTACTTACAGGATTATTCAGGCCATTCTTCATTTCCCATACATTTTTATCATGTGTCAACCTGCTTTAGTGACATGAGAGTGACCTAGTATGTTCATCTGATTATAAATATCTCCACATTTTTTGTGTTTCTTCTCTCTGCCTCCTGGTTCTCCTCCAAATATGTTTATCTTCAGCAGTCAGACCATGCTGCATTCAGCTACCCATAAAAAATTCATGTTTCTCAAGTTCACTTCAAAAGCACTACCTGATCTGTCAAAACACATTTAAAAATGTCAAAATGCCTTTCCATTATGGCCTCATTTGATGCTGTGGGTTTTATAATCCCATTCCACAGGGGGGAAAAAGGTGAAAAGACTCACATAGGTACTCTCTAGGGCAGAAGAACAGATAGTCATACCCTGATGTGTGGCAGGAATTTCACAAACCAGCAATGATTTAATAATTTATGTTTGTGAATTATGGAGATGCACATTCAGACCTTGGGGTAAAAACGTTTTCAAAAACTGAAATAAGATTAATCACTATGATTTTTTAAGTCATTTAAGATAAAACTAGCAAGATCAGCCCCTGCCTGTTAACACTCTTAATCGTAATGTGTACATTAATTAGTAAAAGTTCTCTCCACTACTTGTGGTGAAGGTACTGACAGTTTTAATCTTAATATGTACTGTCATATGCAACCTAAATTTGCAGTATGAAATAGGAGAATGATTATCCAAGAAATTGATAAGAACTGCTGAACTGTCATGCCTCAAGCTGGACTCATTGTATCTTAGTATTTGGCAGTCATCTTCATCATATAGCTGCTTCAAAATCCTTCCTCCTATGGCTGCTAAGGTGTCTTGTTTTCTGTCCCAGCAGGGCTGGTTGGCTTTGTTTAGGTTTCTGACCTTCAGGGTCTCAAACCTCCCGACCTCAGTCTTTCTCAATTTATTAGGAAATGTGTAATAGAGAATGTATGTTGCATATATCAGTGCAACTTCATTACCGGAGAAGAATGACCTCAAGAAGAGACCCATCCTCATAGTGAATTCATAACTACAACTGCATGTGTGAATGTGCATAACATGAATGCTCACTTGAACTGTATGCAGATATTAAATAAGTGTTTATTATGTGACATTGTACTGAGGTTGAGGGTACTGTAGCTGGGAAGCAGTATAAACATGTTTCCTGCCCTCCTAGACCATACATTCCAGCAGGGAAACATGATGGAAAGGGAATTTTAGGGACCTTACCTTCAATCTAGGACCTTAGCATATGGTGACCTCAATACCTAACTCAGCTTGTGACAGGCTATTTCAACAAATGACTCAATATATAATCTCTTGCCTTAGAAGGAAAAAAAGAATCCTACAATACAGATTAAAAGAAAAGGAATTTAATACAAAGCAACATGTAATAAACATTAAGTCAGTTATAGTATATGGAGATAATATGTGCCATATTCTTCCCTCCAAACCCAATCTCTGGTTGCCTCTCATATTTTTATTATTTTTAATGTTTATTTATTTTTGAGAGAGAGAGAGAGCGAGCAGGGGAGGGGCAGAGAGACAGGGAGACAGGCTCTGAGCTGTCATCCCAGAGCCCAAATGCAGTGCTTGAACTCATGGACCGTGAGATCATGTCCTGAGTCAAAGTCAGACTTAACCGACTGAGCCACCCAGGTGCCCCTGGTTGTCCTCATCTTAATCACAGTGGCCAAGAAGGAGAGAAACATTCTTGAGAAGCCTTAGAGACTGGCTACTCAGGAGCTTCATAATAGGACTTCTCCCACTTCTCAGCTCTGTCCATAGCAAGTTCTTTAAAGGATTCCTAGGTACATTTTGGAATCTGATACTTATAACTTTATAGGAAAAAATGTAGTTTCGTGTAATTTCTTCTTTGAATTTTTTTTTAAATAAGCAGTCATCATCCTGTACTCTGCGAATCAGTTTGAGACAGGGAAGAACAAGATGGGCATTAGGCAGAATCCAGTCTCCCCTGGGAGTCTTGAATCCTACCCTTGATGGACAGGACTTAGACCAGCCTGAGCCTTTCTGGCTGCGAATTGCCACCTTTCCCTGAACTCCTGCTTTCGCCCACTTTTCAATTCCCACTGCTGTTTATCAACACCTCTTCCACGCCTACCCCAAACTTCTGTGCCTGCTCCTTTTCTTTGATTTCCTCCAAGATGACCTCATTTGTTCAACTGTATGTGTAGCAGGTTCTATTAAAAGTTTTGAAGAGAGGAGTTTTTAAAATATTAGGCTTTGAGACTTTAACCATCTTTCTCTAAAAGTTATGGTTGTCCATTTCCTTCTAGGTTGCCCAACATTTTTTTCTGCTGCAGATTCCAATGGCTTTCACATTATTATCCAGAACATGTAGTTCTCTCTACCCAGCTCACTCATATTTGTCTGCTAACAGGAAGGACTATTCTCTTCAGATGTCAGACTACTAGCACAGAAGACATGCCAAAAAAAGTTTTCTTTTTTCTTTAACATTTATTACTCAATCTCTGTTAAGGATAGATGAGAAAAGTATTCTAAAGAGATTTAGGCTTTCACTAATGTGAACCATGCTGCTTTCAAATGGAAGACAACGGTGACACATTGGGTTTTAAATAATTTTTTACTTTATTGCAAAAAAAAAGTTAGGTACCTCCTCCTCACACCCACAGAATTCATCAAGGTACAGATTACACTGCATTGTCATGATCTATTTAATTGTCTGTATCACCTAGTAGGCTGAGCTTTCCATGAGCAAAGAAATCCTGTATGTATATTTTTTCACTATCTTTCGTGATACCTGGTGTTGCTGGAAGTAGCCCCTTAATAAATATTTCTTAGGTGACAATAAATATGACCTTATCTCTGACAATGACCAAATCTTAATTTTCAACATCTTCTAAATTTACAATACAGAAGGTATTTTGATTAAATGATTTTAATAAAAACTATGAAGCAAAACCCCCAAAGGTACCCTTTTCCTAGTCTCCTCATTCTAAAGCCAGGGACATGGTGGCCAGAGTAGTGACTTAGCTTAGTCTCTTCACACTGTAAAGACTGCACTGATGGTACAAATCAGGCTTGCGTTCTTTCTGAGTCCTGCATCTCTCCATTACGCCATAGCTGTGCCTAAGTCAGACATGCTGCCTCTCTGAACTATGCGAGAATCTAGTGGACAGCTTTCCAGAGGCAAGCTTGGACTGTTTTTGCATCTCTTTACAAGTAACATGGGATATGAAAGAGCCTCCCCACTCCTGGTTGCCTGAGGTATGTTTTCAAGGGTAGAAAAATAACCCAGGAGACGTACCATTCTTGGCAAAAGTACACTGATTTTCTAAGGGCATTACAGATATTCAGAAGCTGTTCTTGGACACTGGGAAGCTTTAGTTCCAAGAAGATGATTTAAGCTGCTTCCTCTGGGTATAGAAGGATTAAGAGGTAAGAACCATACGCAAAATTCATTTAGTATAATAAGAATTAACCACCAAATGCTGCTTGCTTGTTTATTTGTTCTGCAGATGCATCTTCCAAGAAGTATTTTCATTGCACATAATAGATAAGACTAGTTAAAAAAGAACTGATAACCTACAAGATTAGAAAAATCTCCTTGGGGATAACGACTGGATATTTCATTTCGCTGTATCCCTCCCTTCTTCCTTACAGTTTCTCTGCATCCTGCCCATCTCTTAGGCCTCACACCCAACTTCTCTTTCATTCACACCCTACATGCAAGCTGTAGATAATAGCTGGAGTGTATTATGAGAAGCAATATACCAAAAATTGCCTCCATTCAAATCCTTGCTCTATCACTTTCTAGCATGTGACTTCTAACTGTGTGACTTTTCTAGCTGTGTTGCTGTTGCTGTTCTGTTATTTCCCCATTTGGAAAAAAAGCGGGGTGGAATAATAAGGAGAGATAATTGAGTATTATACCGAAGCACTTTCCTAGCGCATAATAATTGATCAACAAATTTTACCTAGGGTCGACAGCACCTTATCTGCCACTCTAAAACTCCAAGTTTGTGTTATAAGTTTTTATGTAATTTTTTGGTAACAAATCCTCACCTAACCTGAACTCATTTGACAGTAAAGCCCAACTTGAACCAATGTGAGACCGTATCTAGTCGATTTTTATCCTGCTTAGTGCAGACATATGTTTATCTTACTGGAGGAATTAGTTTGATTACAGAGTGCCGTCCCAGACCTCACTGGGTATAACAGAGCACATTATAACTCTACACTGTGTTTTCAAATCTAAAAATATTTGAATTCTAAAACACACTGGGACCCAAGATTTTGCATAAGATACTGGGCTTGGATTATAATTATTTCAATACAAGCCTCCGAACTGCCTATGTTTGCTACCCAGGCCATTGCTTCCCTGGCCGCAGCCTTATCCTACCCAGATCCAGTGTGCGTAACTCTGTGGAACTTCCCTCAATTCTTCCAAACAGTTGAATTTTTCTCCTTCTTATTCCCCCATAGTTCTTAGTTCTGTACAACATAGAATTTTCTTTGTGACGTGTTGGGAATTGTATTCTGAAAAAATTTAGCAGCACTTCAGTGAACATATAAAATTGCCCCCAGTGAATATATCCTGCTAACACTATTTACTTGATAACAGTAAGTATGGAATTTTTAAAAATCTCTTTTAAACTTACATTGAAGTGCTAAATATTTTGAATGACAAAATTAACTATGTAAATAATAAACATGCTTTCTTCTTTGTGGTTTGAAAAAATAAATTGTGGTGTTGTTATGAAGAGTGTCCTGACATGCACTCGCATGTAATTTCATGAAAACACCACCAACAACAAAGAAGCAGGCCTCTCATTGCCAAAGGAAAGGCTATTCCCATTGAGGACCAAAAGAACAACTGCAGATGTTTCCATGATGTACTACACAAGATAGACATATGGGAATAATTCCAACAAGATATCAGAGGGCATTTTAAAGCTTCATGGAACTAAAAAGTCATTATGTACTAAAATCTTTAAAACTTTATCTCAACATATTTTGAGAATTTTTTCTATTTTTACAGCATTTATTTTTTTTCCTATTACAAAATAACATGTCTGTTGTAGAAAAATTAGAAAATATCTATAAAAAAAGAAAATAAAAGCTGCTGCTAATCTAAATATCCAGAAATGGTATTATTTACGTATTTATGATATTATTTGCCTATATATACATATGTAAATAATATGTGTGCAAGTATGTATGTGTATGCTTGTGTATTATGGACCTGTTCTATTTGAGCTATAGTAAAATAGTTATGTTCCACTGCAAAGGAGGCAATTACGCTATGGAATCTCCGAATGTAATAAGATGTGATCTGCAGGAGAAAAAATAAAGGTCACAAATAAAGAAGTACGAATTGTGGTTTTCTGTGGAGGAAATAAACAGGGGGCTGAAATATAGGTAAACAGTGGCAGGGAATAGAGTCATTACGGGAGGAGACTCTGAAAAGAAAATTTTAAAAGGCAGTGTGAATAGAATGGTGGGCAGAGTAGAGAATGAAACAAAACAAAGATGGAGAGGTCGATAGAGACCAGATGATGCAGAATCCTGTAGTCCAGGGTAAAGATACCAATTTACTTTGATGAACAAAGAGAAAACATGACAGAGGTCACTGCAGAGAGACTGATGTGATTTGGTTAAATCTGGGTTATTCAGGGGCACTTGGGTGGCTCAGTCGGTTAAGCAGCCGACTTCAGCTCAGGTCATGATCTCCAATCGTGAGTTCAAGCCCCGCATCGGACTCTGTGCTGACGGCTCAGAGCCTGGAGCGTGCTTCAGATTCTGTGTCTCCTTCTCTCTGCCTCTTCCCCATTCACAATGTGTCTCTCTCTCTCAAAAATAAATAAACGTTAAAAAAAATTAGGTTATCCAATCTCAGCCCTGTTCACACTTCAGATGAGGTGAGTGTTTGTTTTGGAGGGAAGTCCTTTGCATTGTAAGATGGTTAATAGCACCTCTGGCTTCTATCCAACAGAAGCTAGTAACATCTCCCCAAGATACGACAACCGAAAATGTCACCAGACATTACCAAACACCCCCTGTAAATTAAAAATAAAATTGTTCTGTTGGAAACAACTAGTTCAAACAGTTAGAAATCATTCTGGCTACTAGGCAAAGAATAGATTTGCTCCTACTCTTGTAGGAGCACACCTCCTGATCACAGCACGGAGCCCTTTTGCCACCAGAAGATGGAAATAAGCCTTAAAATGACACCAGCCTGTGGACCTCAGAGCAGCAGGAAAGAACCTGGATGCTTCACACTCGTCACAAGTGTGCACGGGATAGACTTAACAGGACTTCCCCCAGCACTGAGTGTGAAGGCAAGCTTGGATGCAAAATCTCTTTACCCTCCCTCCCTAAAGAACCCTCTAACTTCTAGGAGGAAACGTCAGAAATGCTTTATCTTTGGTTTTATGAATCCCACTTTTGGTGCAGCTCAAGAGGCTGCAGTCTGAGATTCCAGAAAAGCTCATGGCCTAGTCTGGTAGTCATATGGAGAACTTGGAAAACCTGTATCCATATTGGATTGTGTTTGAATGGCTAATGGCTGTGTTTTCCCGTGTTGGAAGGATCCTCACAAAAACATTAGTTATTTAGGTTCCTGAAGATCTAGTTGTTCAGAATCCCCATTGAAAGAAATGTTTTTCCCTATGGGAGTGGGATCTTACCCTCATTCAGTCACATCATAGGGGCCAGTATAGCTATAGAATTTTCTTAGTATTTAAGCTTTCAAAAACACCCAAGCAGTTAAATCTGGAAGAAAAGCAGATAAAAATAATAAAACTTATGTTTTATATTCTTTAATAAATGCTATTGTGCCTGACATTACATGTTTTCAATTATGTGAAAAATATATTAAAATAATAAGTATAATGGAATGGAAGGTGAGGATGGAAAAGCAATCAAAATGGAAGACAAGGGAGTTGAAGTCACATAGGAAAGAATAGTGTCTTGGACTATGGGGAAATGTCTTTGAGTTGTTTCTATGTTATCTTGGAGTTGTAGTTCAGAAGTTGTACAGTCAAGATTTTTTTTGGAGGTAGAATAGACATGACTAGAATTTATACCTCAATCCAGCTGTTAACTCATTTCATTCGTTTGCTCCATTTCATTGCAAGCCTCCTTACAAGAGTTGTCAATTTTCCAGATAAAGAGTGAAATATATAGTGTGTGTATTATCTTGGCATATGACTGAGATTGCTGTATAAGTCCAGTGGCACTAAATGAACTGTTCATTAAGTGTTGGAATGAATGGGGTTCTAAATAATTTTAATAATAGGTTTCCTACACCACATCTTTACAAAATAGAACTCAGATTGTTAAAATACATAAATTTGGAAAGCAACAATTTAATACTATGAGAAATGATATAGAGAACATTTCCCCTGGGGAAAGGGATAGAAAGGGATATTTAGGAGTGACATAAAAGCAAATCTCACTAGGTAAAAAAATAATTGAAATATATGACTACATAAAAACAAAATTTTTTCTATTATGAAATACTACATGAAGAGTAAAGGCGAAATACAGTCTTTAAAAATATCAGATGACCAACCGACATGAAAAAATGCTTGACATCACTCATCATCCGGGAAATACAAATCAAAACCACAATGAGATACCACCTCACACCTGTCAGAATGCCTAACATTAACAACGAGGCAACAACAGATGTTAGCGAGGATGCGGAGAAAGAAGATTCTCTTTTGCACTGCTGGTGGGAATGCAAGTTGGTGCAGCCACTCTGGAAAACAGTATGGATGTTCCTCAAAACATTAAAATTAGAACTACCCTAAGACCCAGCAATTGCACTACTATGTATTTATCCAAGGGATACAGGTGTGCCGTTTCGAAGGGGCACATGCACCCCAGTGTTTACAGCAGCACTATCAACAACAGCCGAAGTATGGAAAGAGCACAAATGTCCATCGATAGGTACATGGATAAGAAGATGTAATACACACACACACACACACACACACACACACACAAACACACACACACACAATAGAGTATTATTTGGCAATCAAAAAGAATGAAATCTTGCCATTTGCAACTACGTGGATGAAACTAGAGGGTATAATGCTAAGTGAAATTAGTCAGAGAAAGACAAATATCACATGACTTCACTCATGTGAGGACTTTAAGATACAAAGCAGATGAACATAAGGGAAGGGAAACATAAATTAAATAAAAACAGGGAGGGGGACAAAACATAAGAGACTCTTAAATATGGAGAACAAAGGGGTACTGGAGGGGTTGTGCAAGGGCAGATGGGCTAAATGGGTAAGGAACATTAAGGAATCTACTCCTGCAATCATTGTTGCACAATATGCTAACCGACTTGGATGTAAATTTAAAAAATAAATTAAGAACTATTTTTATAATACACATAACATACAAAATTTATATACAGAATATACGAAGAACTTCTTTGTATCGAAAGCAAACAACAACTCAATAGGGATACATGCTAAATAACTCCTACATATGACCCTCCTCCAAATATAAGCAGCTCTCTAATTTTACTCTTAAGAAAACACAAGTCAAAGCAAAAAAAGTCAACTTGATTCACGAAAAATATACTCATAAACTATTTTATATTCATAAAAATAATTCTGACAATGTACAGTTTTGTTAAGCATGTGGAACACAAGTATTTGTACAGTTTGTAGTGAGAACAAATTAGGAAAACTGTTTTACATAGTGATTTGTAAATATCCAGTAAAAGTTAAAATATGTTGATTCTAGGGGCATCTGGGTGACTCAGTCGGTTAAGTGCCCAACTTCGGCCGAGGGCATGATTCCCAAGTTCAAACCCTGCGTGGGGCTCTGTGGGACAGCTCAGAGTCTGGAGCCTGTTTCAGATTCTGTGTCTCTCTCTCGCTTTCTGCCCCTCCCCCGTTCACGCTCTATTTCTCTCTCTCTGTCTCTCAAAAAGAATAAAATAAACATTAAAATTTTTTTAAGTATGTTGATTCTAAAAACAAGAAGTAACTTGACTTTCGGATATATGTGTACCTTAGAGAAAATTCTGTGCGCGTATACCATAAGACATTGCAACACTATTTATAACAACAAAAACAAAATCTTAATATTCACACAATGAAAAGATCTAAGGCTGTTAAAGTCACTGAACTATATCTATATATCAAAAGATTAGAAATGAAAATATGTTGGCTATTATAAATAATATTCTATTGAACATTCTGTAGGATTTACTTTCTGTGCTCATGTATATACATTCCTGTTAGATGCTCACCTCAAAGTGAAATGTTGGTTTAGAGGGTACTGTTTGTTTCACTATAGTAGATTATATTATGTAAATTTCAATAGTTTTCAAAGTGGTTATACCAATTTACATACTCGCTAGCAGTGGAAAAATTACAAATAAAATCCAAATATCACCAGCAGTAGAATGTATCAATAAATTGTAGTACATTCATAAAATAAAATGCTATGGAGCAATGAAAGTGAAATACTGCTTCACACGAAAGAGATAAATCTCACAGATAATGCTAAGAGAAGCTTGACGTAAGAGTTTATAATTTATGATTCCACTTACTTAGAGTTAAAACAATAACAAATTTAATACATGACAACAGAAGTCAGAATCATGATTTTGGGGGGGAAGGAGTTATGACTGAGGACTCCAGAGTAGCTTCGCTGCATAGGTAATGGTCCACATCGAGATCTGCATGAGGGGTCCGAGAATCCATTTATTCGGCATAGAGCCATTCGACTTTACAGTTAATATTTGTGCACGTTGTGTATGTTTAAATTCAACAACGAAAAATTTTTTAACAATGTTAGTGAAAGTAAGGTAGAATGATTGATAGAATATACCAACATAAATGTAAAGTTTGCAAAGGTATACAAAGTAACATTAGATTAGATGTCTCTCCAAGAGAGAAGTCAGGGTGAGAGAGAGAAGGTAAGGAAGTCAGAAAATAAGCCTAGGGAGGTGGAAATGGAGGTCTTCATTTATCTGCAGCGATAATGAATATACCTACTTTGCAGGATTGTTGTGAGAACCAGACGAAGTAACAGACATAAAACACGTAGAAAGGGCTGGGCGCAGAGGGAGTGCTAACTGACACACACCATCACACTTGTCTCCGCCCTGGAGAGGTAGCATTTCAGGAAGAAGTAAGATCAGGCCATTGGAAATAGAACTTGGGGATTGTCACCTACCTTGTAAGTTTCTATTCTCCTCATATGTTTATTGTGCGTGTATTCTCTGTGTATGTATATGTACGTGTGTGTATAAATAGGTATATGTATAGATGTATTCCCTGCTTATGTATGTTTATATATTCTCTGAAATATTTCTTGTTGCAGACATTAGTATAATTAAATGAAAGAAATATGCTCTATTCAGTAGCCTCAAAATGAAATAACGAAATTTCTTAAGTTAGATTAAAGTTTAATCTTTAATCACGCTGAGCTACATCATTACCCTTTCTCCATAGAAAAATCCTGTTATAATAGAAGATTTAATTATTCAACTTTAATTGCTAATTATAAGCTTCAGAATTCACATCTTTTATTTTGGAAATCACAAATAAGGCAATCAGCAGAGACGACGCGTTTGCGTTAGGTACAATGCATATAAATGTTCCTGAACTGCTAATATACCTATGAGTTTAACTGGTATGTTTACTCAAAGCACAGAGTGATGTGCTTTTTTAGCCAAAATCATTTTGACCCAAAATCATTTTGACCCTTGCCTTTACTCCAATGATGTTTTATAATTATCACCAACAATAAGGTCAGAGAGCTCAGGAGCACACTGGTTTTAATTAAAAAAAAAAAAAAAGTAAAAAACATAAAGCTAAAAGTCTTTATAATTTAAAGGTAAGTTTGAAAACTGACTTTTATCTTTAGAAATATCTCAAGGGAAGTAAAAACATCCATACTGTGTAATCATTTTCCTAAACTCAAGCTAACAACTCTCTTTCATCCAAATATGTCTTTTCTGATATGGAGGAAGCAGGTGCATTTATTGAACTATTCAAACAAGTGCTTTAAATATAAAATTGTATCAGTATTTATTTAAACATATTATATGCCTGACACTTGATGGAGCCTGGGGAGCAATGGTGTTCGAATAAGACGAAATCCCTGAAGTTTGATGCACTTTAGAGAAAACCCCAAGTATGCAAATAGTTCACTGCAATACTGATGAGTGCCTCAAAAGATAAGCACTAGTTGATATGAAAATATTGAATAGGGGTGGGAGGGACAAGCACTGTCTGGGACGGTTAGGGGAGACTGTCTCCCCTCTCACTAAGTGCAGTCTTAAGTGTCAGCAGAAAACCATTATACTCCTCCAAATTGCCTTATGAGACTTCAATCGGGGCTTAATGGGATTGACATACAATGTGAATCAAATTTGTAAATTTATTTTGGTCCTTTTACCCTTCCCTAACCTGATTTAAGGAATTTCAGTCAACCTTTAAAAAAGTAAGAAGACATTAAGCCCAAAAATAAATAATTAAATATATATAAACATGTTCTTAAGATATATGCTATAGCTTTGATGCTTTCATGTTTGAAACGCATTGGGTGATAATGCAGTCTACAAAATTCAAAACTGTTCAAATTCTTCCCTTATGGAGGTTAATTTTTAAACATGGAAAAGAGTAAATAATTCACTCAAGACCTCATTAGCACTGCAATGTTACATGTAAGCCACGAACAGAATAAACTCTTCCACACTTTACTTTTGAAGTGAGAAGTATTTTAGGTACAGAGGTTTCAAAAACTAAACTATGGTAGCATGAAAATGACCATACAGTATCCTTGACAAATAAAAACAAGTATATTCATTTCAGTTTTTAAAATAAGTAGTATTTAAACTTTAAGATAGTATAAATAGCAAGTGACTAATATGTGAGAGTGATGTAGTAACATGAAGACAAGACTTATTACAGTTCAATTTTGGGAAACTAGTCCAGATTTAAAACATCTGAATGTCCTGGGTGAGCTGCTCCCAAGACTGATTTTCACAAAACCTTTTACATGATTCTGATATAGCTCAGGAAGGGTTCTGGGACCACTGAACTAAAATACCGCATCTAAGTCTAGCATTATATGATATTAGATACAATGAAAAGGAGGAACTACTGGACTAATATACAGATGTCATAGGCAGCTGTAACAGTCAGAAAAAGAAATATAGCTATTTTATTGTTGATTTTTTAAAAGCACCTTAATCAATCTTTTTTCTATGTATGAAAGAAAATATTTACTTATGAATCGCTGAAAGAAGGTTGACCAAAAAAGAAACAATATTACAAAGGAAAGATGCATGCAAGAATATGTTGCATTCAGCAAAGATCATGTAGTAACTTTATAATTGTATGCAATTATATAGATACACACCAGGAATGGTTTTTAATGCTTTCTAAATATTGACATTTAAAAAATGAAATACAGCTTTGTGTCTTCTTTACAAATGAAGAAACTTAGGCACAGAGAGTTGAAGTTATTTGCCACAGTTCAAAGCGTTAATAAGGGGCAGATGAGAATTTGAACCCAGGCAGTCAAGATTCAAAGGCCATAATCTTAACTATAACACTATGAAGCTTCTCTGATAGATAATTTCATCATGGAGACAGCCAGGAAGAATTATTAAATATATAGGACATTGACCTCAGATAATAAAAGACTTAGATAAATCAGACCAAACTACCTGTCAAAAAAAAAATTAGAAAACATGGAATATAGAGGGAATCTGCCTGAAGTTATGAAAGAACTAACACTGTTGTAAAGAAGTAAGAAGCTAATAAATGAGGCTGACATTTTGAGTTACTGATGTAGAAAAGGCAGTGAAAGACCGGGAAGCATTTTGATAGTCTCATGGGTTGAGGCTACAGAAGTTGGAGCACAGAGTCCATAAGAATGGTGTTTTTAGCAAACCACTTCTATTTGGAGTTAGAACGGCAAAGGACGGAGTCTGAGATATAAGGGTGAGCCGACTATACAACAGTGTTTGCACAAATGACAGCTAAACTTCAAATCCAAATTTCTAAAATATCTAATTCTTGAAATTGGATTACAATGATACCACATTGTTAGTGGTCTCAGAACGAGGTAAAAAAAGAAAACACACACACAAAACAAAACGACAACAACTTCCCTGCAGGAAGAAAATACCATTCCTGCCCTCAAAATATTTTTTATTTTTTTTCCAAACTATAAAGTACACACAATAAAACAGTACAAGAGAAAAAAAATAGAAAAAGTCACATGAACTAAAATTAGCAAAAGAATTAACTATGGTTACAGTGGCTCCAGAAATTGAAATTATCTGATACAGATTTCAAAGAAAAAGTGATCACCACATAAAGAGATAATGATCAAGACAGAATATAAAAGCAGAGAGCTGGTAACATAGCATACTTTAAAAATACCAAAAAAGAAATTATATAAATGAAAAATATAGTACCAAAAATTAGGGACTCAGGGAGTGGGTGTAACAGGAAGGTAAAAAACTTACAAACCTAGAATATAAAGTCAGGAGAAAGTAAGTAGAAAAAACACACAGAGAAGTAAAAGGATGGAACAAAATAAATGAGGTACATGGTAAAAATATACAGCACACATGTAACTAGCATCCCAGAAGGAGAGGAGAAAGGAAATAGGACAAGACTGAAGAGATGTGACTAAGAATATTTCAAAACTAATAAAAGACAGCAACTCGCAGATTTGCAAGCTATTCTTACATTCATTCAACCTACAGATTCAAGAAATCCATACTTTCATGTATCATAGTAAAAGTACAAAAATCTAAAGAAAAAGACAAAATAGTAAAAATTACTAGAAAAAAATTATCAACTATAAGAAGGAACTTACAGGGGACTTCTATGTAAACAATGGAAGCCAAAGAGTGTGTGATGACATATTCCTAGAGCTGAAAGAAAATAATTACCAAAATAAAGTATCATACTAGTTACATAGAGACATTTTCTATCCAAAGTCCAGAAAAATATATTATCTAGCAGATATGCACTAAAAGAAATGAAGAGTCTTCTTTATCCATAATAAACCATCAAGTACTTGATAGGTTGAAGATGCAGGAAGAAATGAAGAAAAATAAAACCAGTAAATCTCTGATCAATATAAACAAATATTGACCAGATAAAATATTAACAATAATATTTATAATAGCAGAATAATCATAAAATGCAATGTACTCATAAATAATAGAAAAAGTCATAAAATATCATAAAAGTGGTGACTGGAATTAAAACATTTTAAGGTTTTAGTGTTGGCTGAGAATAGACAAGAATTGATCATTAACATTAGATTTTAATTAACCAAGATACGTAATCTGAGTTAACACTAAAATAACAAAAAAATGTATGACTTACAGATAACAAAAAAACAGGTTATTAATAAATACAGAATCATTCTAAAAGAAAGCAAAAACATATTAAAATTGATCATAAAACAGTCAAGACAAACAGAAGGTATTCATTAACATGGTAAATATTAGTGATTACACAAAGTAATTGCACAAAGAAACAAATTTACAAGTAGTATATTTTGGGAATAAAGTTATATTGTGTTTCTATGAGACACATGTAAAATATATAAACACTAAAAAACTAAAAAGATAAATTATAAAAATATTAATCAAGGGAAAGCTGGAGTAGCCATATTAATATTTATGAAAAGGTCGACTTTAAGAAAAATGATTTTGAGGAATAGAGCCTCAAATATATGCAGCAAACACTGACAGAGCCAAAGGCAGAAACAACAGTAACAAAATACTAGGAGATTTTAATACTCCACTCTCATTATTGGAAAGAACAATTGTAAAAAAAAGATCAATAGAGTACAGAAAATTTGAACAATGACTAGTTTTAAATAGTCTACCCAACCAGCAGTAAAATACACATTCTTCTCCACCCATGGGACATTGTCCAGTATAGATCACATATTAGGTCATAACTCAAGACTTAACACATTTAATAAGAATACTGAAATCACATCAAGTATCTTTTCTGACCTGAGGGAATAAAATTAGAAATGATGAATGAGCTGAAAAATTTAGGAATATGGAGAAACTGAACAACATACTCCCAAAAAACCAATGGGTCAAAGTAGAGATTAAAAGAGAAATGAGAAAGTATATAGTAAGACAAATAAAAATGAAAACAAAACATATCAAAATTTATTTATTGAGAGAGAGGGAGAGAGAGAGAGAGCCAGGGAGTGGCAGAGAGAGAGGGGGAGAGCCATCAGTGCAGAGTCCGATGTGGGGCTGGATTTCATGAACCATGAGATCACGACTTGAGCCAAAATTAAGAGTCGGACACTTAACTGACTCAGCCACCTAGGTGACCCTTGATTGGTTATAGCTTAAAGATGCCATATTTGGGAAAGCCTAGTTGACTGTTTGTGACTGGTTGTTCTTATGTTTGATTTTCTTCAATTTCAGTGCATTGACTCTAGCTTAGGTTTTGGTTTGTTTATGAAGGCTATGAAGGATTTAGAGTCACTGCAGTTAACGTATCCATTGTTTAAAGACTTGAACAGAATACCCTGATGAACATGGATACAAAAATGCTCAACAAGATATTAGCCAACAGGATCCAACAACATATCAAAAAAATTATTCACCAAGACCAAGTGGGATTTATACCTGGGATGCAGGTCTGACTCAATATCCACAAAACAATCAATGCAATTCATCACATCAATAAAAGAAAGGACAAGAACCACATGATCCTCTCAATAGATACAGAGAAAGCATTTGACAAAATACAGCATCATTTCTTGATAAAAACCCTTAAGAAAGTAGGGATAGAAGGATCATACCTCGAGATCATAAAAGCCATAAATGAAAGTCCCAACGCTAATATCATCCTCAATGGAGAAAAACTGAGAGCTTTCCGCCTAAGGTCAAGAACAAGACAGGGATGACCACTCTCACCACTGTTATTCAACATAGTACTGGAAGTCTTAGCCTCAGCAATCAGGCAACACAAAGAAATAAAAGGCATCCAAATCAGCCAGGAGGAGGTCAAACTTTCCTTCTTTGCAGATGACATTATACTCTACATGGAAAACTCAAAAGATTCCACCAAAAAACTGCTAGAACTGATCCATGAATTCAGCAAAGTGGCAGGATATAAAGCCAATGCACAGAAATCGGTTGCATTGCTATACACCAACAATGAAGCAACAGAAAGAGAAATCAAAGAATTGATCCCATTTACAATTGCACCTAAAACCATAAAATACCTAGGAATAAATCTAACCACAGAGGTGAAAAACCTATACACTGAAAACTATAGAAAGCTTATGAAAGAAATTGAACACACACACAAAAAAAATGGAAAAGTATTCCATTCTCCTGGATAGGAAGAACAAATATTGTTAAAATGTCAATACTACCCAAAGCAATCTACATATTCAATCCAATCCCTATCAAAATAACACTAGCATTCTTCACAGACCTAGAACGAACAGTCCTAAAATTTGTATAGAATCAGACAAGACTCCAAATAGCCAAAGCAATCTTGAAAAAGTAAACCAAACCTGGAGGCATCACAATCCCAGACTTCCAGCTGTATTTTTAAAAAGTTTTTAATGTTTATTTACTTTGGAGAGAGACAGCAGGGGAGGGGCAGAAAGTAAGGGAGACACAGAATCCGAAGTAGGCTCCAGACTCTGAGCTGTCAGCACAGAATCTGAGGCAGGGCTAGAACCCATGAACCTTGAGACCATGACCTGAGCTGAAGTCAGATGCTTAACCTACTGAGTCACCCAGCTGTATTACAAAGCTGTAACTATCAAGACAGTATGGTACTGGCACAGATACTCAGATCAATGGTACAGAATAGAGAACTCAAAAATGGTCCCACAAACGTATGGCCAACTCATCTTTGACAAAGCAGGAAAGAATATCCAATGGAATAAAGATAGTCTCTTTAGCAAGTGGTGCTGGGAAAACTGGGCAGTGACATGCAGAAAAATGAACCTGGACCACTTTCTTACACCATACACAAAAATAAACTCAAAATGGATGAAAGACCTAAATGTAAGACAGAAGGTCATCAAAATCCTTGAGGAGAAAGCAGGCAAGAACTTCTTTGACCTTGGCTGCAACAACTTCTTACTCAATACATCTCCAGAGGCAAGGGATACAAAGCAAAAATGAACTATTGGGACCTCATCAAAATAGAAAGCTTCTGTACAGCAAAGGAAACAATCAACAAAACTAAAAGGCAACCGATGGAATGAGAGAAGATATTTGCAAATGACATATCAGATAAAGGGTTAGTATACAAAAATCTATAAAGAATTAATCAAACTCAACACCCAAAAAGCAAATAACCCAGTGAAGAAATGGGCCAAAGACATGAACAGACACTTCTCCAAAGAAGAAATCCAGATGGCCAAAAGACACATGAGACGATGCTCAACGTTGCCGGAGACCGTCCTGAGGAAGGCAGCTCCTGCTTCAGGAATTCCGGCAGGTCCAGGGTTCCCTGCATGAGGGCTGGTCTAGGACAAACAACACGGAGTCAGTCTCGTATCAGGACTGCCTGAAGTTTATTATTCTCTTAGGGTTTTAATAATTTTTTCTAAGCACAGCAAGTAAATATTTTGCAAAGATAGACAGGATGAGATCATTCCAACTTCTCAAGGTTCCCAGTAAAAAAAACTGACTAAAATGACCTTCACACTTCTTAGGACTACAAAGGATATTTGTTTTTTAGATTACATAGAATGTTTAAACAATCAGTGTATGAGGGAAAAAATAGCTCACATGTAGTCAAAGCATAACTAGTGGATACATTTTGGTAAATATTATGGGTTGAAAGAATAAGGACAAAGTACACAGATACCAGTTAAAGGCTCTGACTACAGTTGAAAGACTATGTGAAAAACATGTTTTCTCTAAAGTTACTCCCTAAGATCCACTGACCATTTATAGTTGGTTAGTTACTCCACTGACCATTAATAGTATCCTAACCCAAAGTCTGCAGCAATTACCACATTCCTGAGGGTTGGGTTGCACTCTTGAGTATAGTGAGAAAAGATTAAGAATTATATTTTATGTTATTACTATTGAATGATTTTCTTTTTATTTCTACAATAATCAACACTATATGTCTCTAAGGCTTATAACACTAAATAAACAGGTCAGAACCTATTCTGGCTCGGGGAGGGGGGGGCACTGGAGCCCTTTTGCTTCGCCCTGCAGCTACCACAGCAGGGGCTTTTCTTGAAGGTTCTTCTTAGACCCAGGTTAACGGTATTGCTTAGGCCTGCACAGATTTTCCTGCTAGCCCCATAGCGACTGTGCCTGTCTTAGGTTGTCCCCCCTCTGAGGGATCTTACCCGTCATTGGCTAACCAGCCATCCTCTGGGGTCAAACAGGGCAACTTGGCTTGGAAACCATAGCTCCATGGCTTCCCTGCCCAGCACCGGCCTGTAGACACCCCTGCCTTCCAGCAGGGTCCAGGATCTGGGCAAATGGCCTTTGAACCTTAGGTCTTTACCCTGGGCATCGGCATCAGGGCTATTGTCTTCTGGTCCCCGGCACAACGTCACTCATCATTAGGGAAATACAAATCAAAACCACAACGAGATACCACCTCACACCTGTCAGAATGCCTAACATTAACAACTCAGGCAACAACAGATGCTGGAAAGGATGTGGAGAAAGAGGATCTCTTTTGCACTGCTGGTGGGAATGCAAACTGGTGCAGCCACTCTGGAAAACAGTATGGAGATTCCTCAAAAAATTAAAAATAGAACTACCCTATGACCCAGCAATTGCACTACTAGGTATTTATCTAAGGGATACAGAAGGATGCTGTTTCGAAGGGACACATGTACCCCAATGTTTATAGCAGCACTATCAACAGTAGCCAAGTATGGAAAGAGCCCAAATGTCCATCGATGGATGAATGAATAAAGAAGATGTGGTGTATATATATATATATAAATGGAGTATTACTTGGCAATCAGAAAGAATGAAATCTTGCCACATGCAACTATATGGATGAAACTAGAGGATATTATGCTAAGTGAAATTAGTCAGAGAAAGACAAATATATATATAACTTCGCTCATATGAGCAATTTAAGATACAAAGCAGATGAACATAAGGGAAGGGAAACATAAAATATATGAAAACAGGGAGGGGGACCAAAACATAAGAGACTCTTAAATAGTGAGAACAAACAGAGATTATGGGAAGGCCTGTCGGTGGGGGGAATGGACTAAATGGGTAAGGGACATTAAGGAATCTGCTCTTGAAATCATTGTTGCACTATATGCTAACCAACTTGGATGTAAATTTTTTAAAAAATTTAATAATAAAAAAGAAATCAGCTTGAAAAAAAAGACTTGAACAGAATAATTATAAGCATTAACACATTTGCTAGATATAAGGTTGTAATAAAAAGGAAAATGGCTGTCTTTCTACATTCCAGTAACAAAGATAGAAATTAAAAATTAAAAACTATTTTCATAATAATATGAAAATTGTGTATCTAAGAATAAAATTCCAGAAAATAGATCACCACTTTATAAGAAGAAAAATAACTTTTTTGACAAAAATTAAAGAACACAAGTAAAGAGTGACATACCATCCATATTTATGGATCGAAAGTCTCAGTGTTAGAAAGATCTGAGAACAATCCAATACTGAAATGAGGACAAATGTTACATTTTTCTTTTTATTTTCTTTGACTTACTTCCTAGAACTTAGCATACTGGTTCTGAAGTTTACATGAAAACATGCATTAATGTAAAAATCGACTCTCTTTAAGAATATAAAATGGAATACCCCCTCTATCACATATGAAGACTTATAGACTAATTAAGTATGCTTATGTACTCAAGGATGGGCGCAAGAAAAACTCCAGGAAGAACGCCTACACATATCAGGATTCCTGAGTTAAAGCAAAGGCAGAATAAAAGCAGTGGAGGAAGAATAAGGGCAATCTTTTCAAACTCTCCTGCTTGGGCATCTGTTCATCCATCTAGGAAAATGAATAATTTGGAACTCACATCACTGACACAAAAATAAATTCTAGACATATCACAGAACTATATGTGAGCTGTAAGATTATAATGCTTTTTAATGTAAGCAAGTATTTTTATATGGGAGAAAGATTTCTTTTTTCTTAAATTTTTGTTAATGTTTACTTATATGAGAGAGAGAGAAGCAGAGCATGAGCAAGAGAGGATCAGAGAGAGAAGGAGACACAGAATCCAAAGGAGGCTCGGCTCTGAGCTGTCAGCACAGAGCCCGATGCGGGACTCAAACTCACAGACTGTGAGATCACAACCCGAGCTGAAGTCAGACACTTAACTGACTGAGCCACCCAGGTTCCCCAAAAGATTTCTTAAACAATATAAAAATATGGTATCAATATGAGGAAAAAGTTTATAAATTTAACTATATTAAAAGTAAGAACTTTTAAAACATTTCCCAATGTATACATATATCAAATCATCACATTGTATACCTTAAATATGTACAGTTTGTATTTGTACTTCTATTTCAATAAAACTTAGAACATAAATAAGTAAACAAACAAACAAAAATAAACACACAAACAATACTGGGAGAGTAAAAAAGGCAAGCCACATACTAGTAGAAATTTGTAACCCTGTAACTGACAAAGAACTTGTATCCAGATTTTATAAATTATAAATCAATAAGAAAAAGATTTAAGAGCAGGATTCCTAGTACTAAAAGACAGAGAGAGAGACTTGAATAGGCACTTCACAGATCTAAAAATCCAGAAAACATGATAACATCTCAAAAGAAGTAGAAAAATGTATATTGACACTATGGTGAGAAGCAACCACTGACCACCAAATGGTTAAAATGAAAAAGACCAATAATCACAAATACTGCCAAGTAGTGAAGCTACAGGAGCTCACATACATCAGTGATGGGACAATGTGTTTGGAAAACAGTTTGGCATTACTGGAAGGCATACCCTGAAACAAAGTCAGTCCACTTCTGGGTATTTATGCAGCAAAGGACTAAGAACTATATACATTAATGTTAATAATAGAAGTATTTATAACATTCGCAAAATGGAAACAATCCAAATTATCATCAACAATAGAATATGCAATTAATTTTTACATATTCATACAACAGAGAACAGATGAGCTGCAGCCATGCGTACGGTGTGATCATATGAAGGTAATACTAAATGACAATAGACACAAAATGATACATATTATATTGTTCCACTTCTAAACACTACACAAAAGAGGTAAAATTAAAGGTTAGTGTAGAGGGGCGCCTGGTGGCTCAGTGGGTTGGGTGTCCGACTCCAGTTCAGGTCATGATCTCACAGTCAGTTGGAGCTCCTCATCAGGCTCTGTGCTGACAGCTCAGAGCCTGGAGTGGAGCCCGCTTCGGATTCTGTGTCTTCCTCTCTCTCTGTTCCTCCCTCGCTCAAACTCTGTCTCTCTCTGTCTCTCAAAAATGAATAAACATTAAAAAAAATTTCAAGATTAGTGTAGAAACTCTTCCAAAGAAGAGGTGATAAATATGAAAAGCAAGGAAGTGATTTTCATAAAAGTCAGGATAATGGCTCACACGAGGGGACAGCAGGAGATAGGACTGAGAAAGAGCAGATGAGGAGCTGCGCTGGAGCACAGGCGATACTCAAGTTTCCTAAGTCACCACAGGTTTCCATTTTATAATACATTAACATGACCATTTATGTTTCTTTGCATTTTTGACATGTATGTTAAAAGTATAAGATGTATGTTAAAATGATAAAAATTACATATTTGTTTCAAAGTATATTGGGGAAATTAATTTTTTCAGTTTATTTATTCATTTAGTCTATGGCCAACTAATCTTTGACAAAGCGGGAAAATGTATTCAATGGAAAAAAGACAGCCTCTTTAATAAATGGTGCTGGGAAAATTGGACAGCAACTTGCAAAAGAATGAAACTAGACCACTTTCTTACACCACTCACAAAAATAAATTCTAAATGGATAAAAGATCTGAATGTGAGACAGGAAACCATCAAAATCCTAGAGGAGAAAGCAGGAAAAAGCCTCTTTGACCTAAGACGCACCAATTTCTTACTTGACACGTCTCCAAAGGCAAGGGAATTAAAAGCAAAGATGAACTATTGGGACTTCATCAAGATAAAAAGCTTCTGCACAGCAAAAGAAACAACCAACAAAACGAATATTTATTCATTTTGAGGGAGAGAGTGAACGAGCAGGGGAGGAATAGAAAAAGAGAGAGAATCCCAAGCAGGCTCCACATTGTCAGTGCGGAGTCCAATGCGGGGCTCGAATTCACCAACCACAATATCATGACCTGAACAGAAATCAAGAGTCGGGTGCTTAACTGACTGAGACACCCACAAGCACCTTAGGGGAAACTACTATTTTACTAACATGTTTTCATATGTATTTCTAAAACAAAAAAAGAATATTAGAGTGACGTTTGGGTAAAGAAAGTAATATCGTTCTAACATGTTCACCAAACAAGAAAATATATAAAAAGAAATAAATACAAATACGTTTCTTGGTTGTTTGAGTCTAATGGATGGGAATCAGCACTGGTATTTTGTTCTGCGCATGTTTATGATGAATAAATACAACGTAAGAGGCCCATTTCATATCACTAGTACAACAGGGGAGTGTGTGAATCATCCAGCCTCTTGAAGATCAGTTTAAGATTACTAATTTTCAGGGGTGCCTCGGTGGCTCAGTTGGTTAAGCGGCCGACTTCAGCACAGGTCATGATCTCATGGTCTGTGAGTTCAAGCCCTGCGTTGGGCTCTGTGCTGACGGCTCAGAGCCTGGAGCCTGCTTCAGATTCTGTGTCTCCCTCTCTCTCTGCCTTTCCCCTGCTCATACTCTGTCTTTATGTCTCTCAAAAATAAATAAACGTTAAAAAATATTAAAAAAAAGATTACTAATTTTCAGACTCTAATTTTGAGCAGACTGTATTATTACTGTAGCAGATTACTAGACAGAATTTTCTGAGATGTCATATCGATAGACCTTTTGCAAACGTCCTAAAGGAAAAGTTGCATCCTTCCCTTCAAGCTTTCCCAGGATTTTTCTGCTTCATTATTTTTCAGTTAAATAATGCTGCAATTTAAAATACAATAATCCACATTTGACCGGTTATGAATCTTTCATATACAATTTATGCATATTCTTGACATGTTGAGAGTAACATAATATGAGGTCTGATAGATGAATGCATGCATCCATCTGTCATTCCTGTTGCACTGTCTTATTTATGCAGTTCTATATAGTTTTCAAAGGAGGGCTGATCAGTTTTCTGTGAAATTAATCATTGTGATTCATTTATAAGATGGTATATTTAGCTAAAACAGAGAAGATCAGTTTTTCAATACAATGTCAAAAGATTGTTCTAACAGATTTGACCAAATGTGATGTGTAAATGCTTCTGATGATTTAACTGTATAAAACCAAGGTAAACCTAAAATCAAGTCTATCCATAAAAACACCTGACATTTAGGGGCACCAGGGTAGCTCAGTTGGTTGAGATCTGACTTCTGCTCAGGTCATGATCTCATGGTTCGTGAGTTCAAGCGCCCACGTCACGCTCTGTGTTGACAGCTCAGAGCCTAGAACCTGCTTTGGATTCTGTCTCCCTCTCTTTCTGTCCCTCCCCAACTCGCACTTTGTCTCTTTCTCTCTCAAAACTAAATAAGCATTAAAAAAAACCCTGACATTTATTGCATTGCTTTTTGACCATTTCCTGTTCCAACCTGATATTCATGGAATAAAAATAATGAATAAAATAATTGCTAGATAATTCCCCAAGCAAATTTAAGTATTACTCTCCTAATTTCATAGAAAACTAAGCCCCCCCACCGAAAAAAAATAGTAATTTAACCAAATTCACATATCAAGGAAGATGCAGATAGGAGATGAAAACAAAGTTATTTTGCTTCCAAATCAGTGCTGATTGTGTTTTCAAACAAAGATAACTTTTTCATCTCAAACTTTCTGGAAACCTGTAAGTTTGTTGTTGTTACTTGTTTTTTGTTTTTTTGTTTTTTTTGCTTTTGTTTTTGTTTTGTTTGTTTTTTATTTTAGGAATGAAGACTTCTCTTTTCAAATGACATGAACACTGATTCTAAATTTTTTCCCAAGGGAGAGTTTAGTATGGTATGTTTCTCACACTGAATTATACAATTAATTCTTCAAAACGTAGATTGTCTAAACTGGTATAAACTAAAAATAGACCTAAATCTCTGTATACCAAGTACATAAGGACATGAATGTATTTCCTTTTCTGAAGACCAGAAATTTCATTTATTTAAAAATTTAAACGATTATTTCATTCATAGATTTTCATCCAAATGCAAACTTTCCTTTAAGCAGTAGTCAATAGACTTACACATCACAGAGGAATCACACAGGATTAATGCCATGAAATTATAGAAATACCTTATTCTGATTACAACTGTAAAACATATTTACTTGGTAAATGTCCTGTACTAATTAGAATATTTCCTAATTATGTCTGTACAATAAAATGTAGGAAGTCATGCCTTTGGGATTATTAGTCATTCTGCAAGACCCTGTTGATGGAATAAAAACCTTGGTGATTACTGTTCCACTAATTTCCCAAACCTATAATCATATATTCGGTAAATGCTAGTTCAATTTTTCTTTGCTTCAGTGACTTAAGTAAATGCTTAAGTAAAGTTTTCACTACATGTGTATTGCCATGAATCACCACAGTTACGTGAAAATTATATTTACTAATACGTTTCTAGTAGTGTGCCCAGCTGAGAGCACGGCTGTAGCCGTGCCTGTGAGTAATTTTCTTTCTGCCAGACAGCAGCAAGAACTTGTACTGTCCTTCAGCGGCTAACACGATGGCAACTTATACTATGGCAGAGAGACACCATGGTATAAGTTTAAAGCTGTATCTTTATATATTTTTTAACGCCACACTCCATTCTTCTGCTCGTGTCCCTAAAATTCCATCGCTGACTATTGCAGTTAACTAGTCTCTGACCTCAGCTATTCTGCAGTCATTTTCCCAGGGAAGAATTTAGGCTTTTTCTGATTTGGGCATTACGAGGCATTTCTGATCATGTGAAAAAGGGTCGAGGACAGTATAATCAAAGATGTAGATGGAAAAGACCAAATATGAAGCTAAATAATAATTTGATGACTTAATACTCGTATAAATATTCCATTAGAATTTCTTAATTAAATCTCCACCCCTGTTCCTCAGAGTTTAAGACAAAGGGCAGCTAACATTGTTTAGAGGGACAAAATACTACAGAGTGGAAATTTTCATCTGACCTCGGTGTACAAAAATATCTTCTGGATTTTTCCCTCTGATTTATAAAATCTATGTTTAGAAATCTGGCTATGGGATGACTTTGCAAAATAGCACTCTGAAAAAACACATAGTCAGTGCTTAGGCAACTCTTACTAGCTCTTATCTAGGACAAGTGCTTAAGTATTTTTTTCCCTTAATTCAAAGTCATTGTTCCTGCTTGAAAGTACCCTTTAGTCTCCATAATAATCCTCTGACTATACGATAACATGATCTTAAATATCTATGTATTTGTTCTGAAATAAAAGATGCTGTTGTCTTTCTTATTACTTGAATGCTTGGAAAGAAATCATGAAAACGTTCCACAATAATTCTGTGATTTTATAACCAAAGGGTGGAAGCTATTCAACAAAATTCTTGCTTCTTAGCTGTCAGAGCTCTAAGAAAAGAAGAAATCTGGGGACACATTTTCATAGACATCGTAGCCCCTGTTCTCAAAAAGTTTCAAAATCCAATGGAAGATTTAGAGAACACAAATACTTAACATACTAACATATGATTTACATATATGAAGACACTTTATATCCATTCATGTATGTAAGCATATATATGATACACACAAATTATATATATAATACATATATTAAAGTATATATATAATACATATATTATATTATATATATATATACTCTATTCAGAATATGTAACCTTAGAATATGAGGACTATGTAACCACAGTATATAAAACATTTTTCAATAATATTGTGGACTAGGCAGAATGAACCAAACTGGAGAAGTTTACTGAGATAATTTGAGAAAATTAGGGAGGTGGAGCACTATCTTTTGTACTTTTTTTTTTTAATTTTTTTTTAATGTTTTTTATTTATTTTTGAGACAGAGAGAGACAGAGCACGAGTGGGGGAGGGGCAGAGAGAGAGGGAGATACAGAATCCGAAGCAGGCTCCAGGCTCTGAGCTGTCAGCACAGAGCCCAACGCTGGGCTCGAACTCACAGAGGTGAGATCATGACCTGAGCCGAAGTTGGACGCTCAACCGACTGAGCCACCCAGGCGCCCCTCTTTTGTACTTTTTTTAAAAGACAGATTTTGGTACCTGTTATGTCTAATAGGTACCATGTATAAGTGTTTGTGCTAGACCTAAAAGTTACTTGAAGTCAGAGAGGTGCATAATAGACATCTTGAATGATAAAGAGAATGAGTTGGCTTCAGTGACTGACGGAGAGAAAATCAGCTGACAGCATAAGAGAGCCACAAGATGGTGAATTATAACAGTATTAGCCTCAAAGTAGCGGTGGACTTTTCTTGTTCATTTTGAGAAATCACAGTCTTCATGGGACAGCTAAGTTCAGTACTAACTAGAAGGTAGAAGAGGTGCTCAAAAAGAAGCTGAGGATACATGCTGATCACCTTGCCACAATTCCAGGAACACGGCTGGAAGATTTTGGGTAGCACATGAAGAGTTCGCAGATCACAGCAGCACAAAGGTAGGAATACCTTTAGTAATGGGCCACTGTGAAATCTCAGAAACCTCACAGTGCCTAAGGTAAATGTGCATACGCCATGGTGGGGTTTGTTATGATAGTTTCCTAGAAGAGAGCAGGTGCTCATTCTTGTTCTAGAGTAAAGTGACCCCAGTAAGATGGCTTCATAGAAGCCCTCCCCTCACAGAGTGTCTGGTAATGATTGATGGTTTTAAAAGTAAATAACATAAGGCATGAGAGTCAACAAATGAACTTGAACTGGTAGTTACAGATGGACAAGCTCAGGATGGGCAGGACAGTGAAGAGAGTACTGCTAATAAGTATGATTGAAGAGACAGTTAGTAGGTAGAGAGGCTTTGAAGGAGACAGAAGAGCTAGATATAGTAAAAGGAGAAAGGCTGAATACATATACAATACTAGAGACCAGGCCTTGGCTGATTTCTCCATCCTCCATTACTTGGGTAGAAATAGGCAGCTGAGGGACCGAGCCCTCATGCAACTCCACGACCAGGTGCCCGGCCATTTTTTGAGTTTTTCTCAACTTCTTTCTGTATAAAGTGGGGCCTGATAAATTGTTCTATTCTAGAGCTTCGCAAAAGAGGGGTACGGGCCAAATCCAGTCTACCACATGTTTTTTGTAAAGAAATAGTTTTGTTGGAACACAGCCATGCTATTCACTTCCACTTTGCCTATGGCTTTATTCGCATGACAATGGCCCAGTTGAGAAGCAACAGAAACAATATGACTGGCAAATACGAAAATATTTCTTCTGGCTCTTTACAAAAAAAATGTCGTGACTCCTCTACTCCCTCTGTTTGTTATATCTGTAGTAGAGTTATATTTTCAATTGACATATTTACTTCTATAGCTTGCAAATTAGAAATAGGGGCTAGATTTTTTTTTAGCTTAGTTCTCTTGCCTCACTTAATTGGACAAACCTTAGACATATTAAAACATTATAGAGGTCACTGATTTTGTGATTAGTACATAGTATTTTGCCTTTTCTCATGTTGCTTATAAATAAATTTGAAGATTATTCTTTGACCATTCATGGAAATTTTGAAGTTTCTTCTTTCCCTTAAATATGAGAAAATTATGAGTCCAAATATGAGATCATCACAAATATAATTGTATTTCTGTTTGTATTTAGGAGTCAAAAAGATTAATTATTTGCTAAAGTGGGTGAAATTGGTGAGGTGTAAACAATACGTGTTACGTTTCTAGAGTTTCAATTCCACTGCATTTTAAAAGACTTCCAGATATAACAAAATTCCTAAATAAAACGAAATCCCAAAATGTCTGTTGGTGGAAGGAAGGCACGATACCATCAGTTTGAGGCAGTCATTATACAGAATAATTTAAAATATAGGGGCGCCTGGGTGGCTCAGTCGGTTGAGCGTCCGACTTCGGCTCAGGTCATGATCTCGCGGTCTGTGAGTTCAAGCCCCGCATCGGGCTCTGCGCTGACGGCTCAGAGCCTGGAGCCTGCTTCGGATTCTGTGTCTCCCTTTCTCTCTGCCCTTCCCCCACTCATGCTCTGTCTCTCTCTGTCTTAAAAATAAACATTAAAAAAAAATTAAAATATAATAATGATGGTAGCTACACTGTAGTGAGCATAGCACACATATAGAGAGGTAAGTCACTGTGTTGTTAATTGTGTGTCAACTATATTCAAGCGAAAAACATATTATAGCTATAATGAGGAAAGTTTACAGAAGTAAGCTAAGTACATTTAAAAAAGCCTATGTTCCTATGAAATACTAGGTCAAAGATAATTAAAAATAATTACAAATAATTTATAAAATTATGAAAATGATAGTATTTATAGAAATGTTTGTTATACAGTCAACAATACAGATTCCACATAAATATAAAATTATTGCATACATTGTTAAACAAAAAAACTATTAAATTAATATTGTAAGACAGCAGAAAAATAACAGGTAAATGCATCTAGAAAAAGCAGAAGGAAGGAAAGAAAATTGATGATCAAAAAATTGATGAGATTGATTTAGAGCTTCAAAAGAAGAATAGTCATTGTAAAGTGAGAAAATTATTATTATTTACAGCTAATATTTGCCTAGGGTACACAAGAAGAATCTGCAAAAATCTATGTAAATTTTTTTTAATTCAAGTTAGTTAACATATAGTATACTCTTGGCTTCAGAAAAAAAATCTATTAAAGTTTTTAAAAATATGATAAGCTATCTACCTACAAAATAAATATTCACAAATTAAAATTTATTTACATAAACAAAATCTCAGAAAATCTAATGGGAGTATAAGATTCGGGAAGTAAGTCAACCCGAGTTTTTTTTAAAAGTCAACCAAGTTATTTAAAATAACCTGTAACCATCTTAACATAAATACAAGAAACACAAATAGTTTAAAATCTTTGCTAAGAGGTCTTAAAAGAAGACATATGAAGTGAAGAACAGAGGCCTATATTCCTGAATATCCATGATATTGTAAAATTTCTTCCCAATAAATATTTATAAATATTTAATGTCCTTGCAACTAAAATCTCCCTAGATTTTTTTTTAATTACTTTGAAGTCCATCTGGGTGGATTAAACAGGAGCAAACATGTTTTTTCCCCCTGAAACAGTGAAGAATGAGATGATTTTATCTCAATAGCATATTAAAATGTAATTCAAGGGCAAAATAATTAGGCTTAGTTGTAGGTAGTGGATTAAACATATGCCTTTTATTTTGCTCTTTTCTGAATCCCTGGAAATAATAGTAAAAATATGGGCTTGTTTGTTTGTTTGTTTGTTTTTCTTCAGTCACAAAATTGCAGGAATAAAGATACTGGAGGAAGAGATGACAGAAACAAAATTCAGAAGCTTACAAGCAGAAGATGAGTGGTAATTGACTGAGCAGAATACAAACAAGTGAATCAATCCTAAGCAGGCAGTGTAGTGAATCCGGTTGTAGGTTGTACCGCAGAACTTCTTGCATGAAGCCTCACTAAGGCCCTTGTTTACAGTAAGTGCTGAGACTCACCCCCCAGTGTGCTAGTGGCCTTAGGCCAGGATTCTGTTATCTTCACTAGAAAAAAATCCTCCTTGGTCTGTTGTAAAAAAGATAAATAAGAAGGGCCTCTCTGCCTGGAATTAGGGAGGGGATATAGAAGCCTAATTTCTTTTCATTGTACTTTTAACCGGTCCTGTTTGCCCCACTTTCATCCCTAATAGATGAAATGCCACCCATTCTTCAGGCCGTGTGTCAAACATTAGGGTTACTGTAAACAGGGGCCTCCGTGATTCTTCACCCAATGAAATACTGACACATCTAGCATGATTTCTCCTCTGGGCTCCCAGAATGTTGACATTTCATACCTTACAGATAGGTGATTGAAAGATCCCTTTCCAGGAGATATGACTAGCCCAAGAAAAAAGTTCTAAAGGTAATCTGGGCGCAAAGCAATCTTCTCAAACTAAATTCTGTGGTTGAATTACAGCCTAATGCTCTAGAGCTTCCATCATACACAAAGAATTAAATTATCTTCTCTGAATCAAAAATGATTCTAGCTAAATAACTCCCTTGGGCCAAATGAAAAAATAGCTACTTTTATAATATTCTGCAGAGACAGTTTCTTTCTAGAGCCCTGTTGAGAAAGACCATGCCTACGATGAAGTCCCCAGTTTACAAAACCCACCCAGGCATAGAAAATGTTAATTAGCTTCTTTGGGTTCTTCTCTACTGTATGAAATAGGTGAGGAGGGACGCCTGGGTGGCTCAGTCAGTTGAGGGGCCGACTTCAGCTCAGGTCATGATCTCACGGTCTGTGAGTTCGAGCCCCACGTCGGGCTCTGTGCTGATGGCTCAGAGCCTGGAGCCTGCTTCAGATTCTGTATCTCCCTCTCTCTCTGTCCTTCCCTTGCTCATGCTCTGTCTCTATGTCTCTCAAAAATAAAATAAATGGTTAAAAAAAAAAAGAAAATAGGTGAGGAGAATGTCTGAGGAAATATTGTAACATAAGAAATGGAGGCTGAAACAAACAATAAAATAAGCAAACAAAGAGGAGAAGATAAAACATAGAAAAGCAGACTATATGAGATTTCCAAAATATTGCATTTATGAAACAAGAACAAAGTGCTTTGATAAATGAATATTTGAGAAAAAAAGGACTTTAGAAATCATAAATATGTTGGCAGAAATGAAAAAAACTTAACATAATAATTGGAAGATAAAATTAATACAATATCTGAGAAACAGAATAAAAACAGAAAAATGAAGAAAAGCATTGAAAAGATTTTTAAAAAAATAAATTTGGTCCAGAAGTTCCATAAGGTAAATGAGAGCTCTAAAAAGAGAAAATCAGGAAAAAGAATCATCAGAGATTTTCATGGAAGTAGGATCATAATCTCCATTTTGAAATGACCCACTGAATATTCACTACAATGGAAAAAAATGAACTGATAGTGAAGGTGCGGTTTCATGCAACTTTAAAATTTAGGGACCATAGAGGAAAAATCCAACAAGAAACATTACAAAGGCTAACAAATCAGAATGTTAACAGCAACACTATAAGTTTAACCACAATGTGGTATTGCCTTTAAGATTCCAGAGTGATAATTATCTCTAACCTAAAGTTCTATCCCCAGCCACACTAACATGAAAATGACAGAGCAGAATAGAAAGTACTTTCAGGTGTAAAATACTTCCCGAATCTTATCTCCATGCCCCCTTTCTCAGGAAGAAACTGAGAAGAAATCAAGAAAGTGGAAATCATGGGATTTAGAAAATAGAAGAACAAGGAGACAAGAAAGAGGCATAGGGAAGGGATAACGGTAAAGGGAGATTTTGAAACCATCGTCTTGCAGCAGTAAGTCCTGGCTTAAGCAGGTCAGGACATAGGGAAAACATCTGGAAGAAGATAGAATTAATAAAATTCTGTTTTATTTAAGAGCACTGAGATGTGGGGGACCTGAGTGGCTCAGCAGGTAAGCGCCCAACTCTTGATTTTGGCTCAGATCATGATCTCACGGTTCACAAGTTCAAGCCCTGCATTGGGCTCTGTGCTGACAGTATGGAATCTGCTTGGGATTCTCTCTCTTTCTCTCTTCCCATCTCCTTCTTGCGCTCTCTCTCTCTCTCTCTCTCTCTCTCTCTCTCTCTCTCAAAACCAAATAAATAACTTTTAAAAAATATATATTGAAAACATTGAGAGGTGATTTACACAACTGGAAGAGATTTGAGGAACATACTGCATAGGAACGAATGAGGATGATTATTAACTTTAGGGGCAAAAGTTGTTGTATAGGAATGTAGTGTAATCTTATTGCGCCACATAGTTCTCTTGTGAATTCATTTTACATAGTCAAATATGTAAAAAAGGAAAAAAAAAAAAACCTATGTGGCCAGTGTTACGACGTGAGCACTTTGGGAGCACTGGGAGACAGTAATTATACATGTAACTGATAGAGTAGTAGACAGAATGATACTACTTATTTTCAAGAGTGCAAAATCAATAGATAACAATATATCATGAAGCACATAGTTTAGACATACAGAGGTAAATATCAAAAGAAACAAGGAGTGGCAAGGGCTTGCCCCTCGCCACACGTACGCACTACCTCCCCCTATTCCGTGTGTTCTAGTGTCTCCTGCCTCCAGAACTGGACAGGGTTTTTCCTGAGTCTCCAATTCTTTTCACACATTAACCACTATTCCATTTTCTGCTGTTATGCAATTGTCACTTCCTCCGAAAACTCTTCCTGAGCATTCGGAAAGTCCAAACTAGTTCAGATTCTCCTATCTTGTCCCTCACAGCATTGTCAACTCTTCTTTGTAAAATAGATCATGATTCCAATTGTACCTTATACTGTGAGATCCAGGAGTCCAGGTGTCACGTTGGTATGCATCCAGCATAATGACCGCAGCAAGGTGAGTGCTTGATAAGTATTTATGGAATAACAATCAAGACCACAACTAATTAATTATTTAGCACAAAAATGCAAACCGTAAGCAAACTTAAAATATTATGGATTTTAAATTCAGCAGGAGAAAGATAATACCACATGATTTCACTGATGTGTAGAACTTAAGAAACAAAACAAAGTGAGCAAAGGGAGAGATCAAAAAGAGAGAGGCAAACCAAGAAACAGATTCTTAACTACAGAGATCAAACTGATGGTTACCAGAGAGGAGGAGTGGATAGGTGGGGGATGGGTGAAATAGGTGATAGGGATTAAGGAGAGCACTTGTGATGAGCACCGGCTGTTATATACAAGTGCTGAATCACTATCTTGTACACCTGAAACTAACATTACACTGTATGTTAACTAAATGGAATTTAAATAAAAACCTACAAAATATATTATGGATCCTAAATCGTAAATCATATATTTGTAAATAAAACTCCGCCATACATTAAAAAGTTAATTCACCATAATTTAGCCAAACATTCCAGAATGCATTTATTAAGAGAATATATCTAATTAACATGACCAATAAGAAAAAAAGTGTGCTGTCACCACCGAAAAGATATGATTATCTTCAATATTAGAAAATCTAGAAATAGATCCCATTATTAACCAAATTATGCTTTTAGGCAAAAGAGAAATAGAAGAATAATCAAGAGACCAATAGCCATCATTCTTCCTTGTAAAGCACCATTTGTCCCATTTAAAGTGAGAAACAAGGAAAATGTGCTCATTTGCTCAACCATTATTTAACATTGTTCTGTGCACTGTAGAGACTGCAACTGAAAAACTAAAATAAAAAAATCCAAAAGCTAATAGAAAAAAAATCCTTCAGTAGGATCTCAACTTTTTAGTTCGTATCTACAAGAACCAATTGGAAAGTATAATGGAAAAGTGGGAAAAGATCCTATTTACAATAGTGAAAACAAATATAAAGAAGCTAGGAATAAACCTATGTAAATGAGAAGTCAAAGACATTGGAGGAAAGCCAGTAGTGAGGTATTATTAGATCAAAGAGAAAAAAAATGTTTTAAGGAGGGAATTTAGAATAGTGTCAAAAGCTGGTGAGAGTTCAAGTAAAATTGGACTTCAATATAAACACTGGAGATAGCAAGACAGTTAACTGGACCCCGAGTGAAACTTCTATAAGAAGAAAACCACAGAATTTTAAGGAAGCACATAAAATACTTAGCCAATAAAAAGGTATACTCCATTTCATGATAAAAAAAACTTTTAACTTCCTGACACTGATATTTTAAATTAGTATAATTTCATTCCATATCATAAATGTTGTTTTAGAACTCAGTAAGGAAAGTACAGATTATTTGTTTTCAACATGAAAATATATATCTATGTTAGCCCAAATTCTGTACCCTTAATGGAGAAGCACTGGATTTCCTAATTAAATGAAGAAAAAAAAAAGGAGACTGCTATTATCTGATGTTTTACTGCAAATAAAATAAACTATAAAAATTGACCTAGAGATAAGACTATCATTATTTTCAGATAACGTGACAGAGTACAAGAGGACTCAGTAAGTTAGCACTGCATAAAATTAATATGCAGAGATCAATGTCATTTATATAATCGGAATCTAATATGAAAAAAAAAACTTGATTTCCTATAGTCACAAAATACATAAATATCCAAGAAAGAAACTTAACTATAAATGTAAAAATGTTATAAAGAAAAAATTTTAAGTCCTACTAGAGAACACAGGAAAAGATTGAACAAGTAGAAATATGTAACATGTTCTTATTTGCAAATTCCAACATCCGCTTACGCCATTACCCTAGGCTATTTTAACAACTTTATTATGTTTCTAATTTTTTAAAAAAATATTTCTTTGGAAGTTAATAACTGATGCTGAGTATAGAAAAATAAACAAAAATGAAGAGTCAGAAAAGTCTGTGAAAGAAGAGCAATGGGTGAGCGATGCTGTACTGGATGCTCAAGTGTATTAGGAACCCTCAAGAGCTAAAAAGGTGGGAAATGTACATGAATAGACAGACCAATGGAATTAGAAAAGAAAGCCCAGAAATAGATCCCAATAGAAGTTGAAATGTAATACACGATCAAAGGGGCTATGAAATCAGTGGGGAAATGGGGTTGGAACAATTTCATAGCCGATTAGACCAAAAAAAAAAAGTCAAGTCCGTACTTTAAATCATACAGCAGGATAAATACCAAAAAGGCATCAATTGATATTTAAAAATAAAATAAGAAAAATATATGAAGAAATCATATAATTTGTTACAACTTTCGAGAAAGAAAGGCCTTTTTATGGCTCAGACAACAGAGGCCATAAAAATTGATATAAGGTAACAACACTTTTTTAAGATTTAAAAAAAAAATTAAAGGCAATGTATTAGGGAAAAATATTTTCAACTCATATCATGAAGTGTTTTGCTTTTTCCTTATTTATAAAGAGCTCCTGGAAAAAGAAAAGTCCATTAAAAAAGTTGAATAAAAAGAAATACAGTAAGCCTTAAACATGAAAAAGATGTTTAATATCACTCACAGAATTAAATGTGATACCACTTTCATTATCAGATTAGCAAATATCCAAAAATTAAATAATATACAATGTTATTAACACAAAGAGGAAACAGTTTCCCACATACATTGCTGGGGAGAGTGTAAATTTATATGACCCCGTGCAAAAGGCAATGTGGTAAGATATATCAAAATTATACATGCTTTTGCTTTTTGGCCCAACAATTCTATCCCTGATAAATTATTCTGATACAATTATTCTTTCACTAATTTGGGTGTATGCACGTTTACTCACGGTAGTATTGTTTGTAATGGCAAAAGACTGGCAAAACATAAATTTCCATCCTACTGATGGGCACTAGTTATATAAATTATGGTACATCCATTATCATTTAAAATAAAAGCTCTGCCTATCTACTAAAATGAAGACATCCCCAAGGAATATTGTTAAGAAGTAACTTTCATTTAAAAAAGGGAAATTTAAGAATCTATAATTGTTTTGACATGCATAAAGAAAGTCTGGGAGGATACATATGAAACAAATGTTAGTGGTTTGTGGGAGAAGGGCGGCAAGGGAGCCACAGAGAGAGCAAACAAGGATGAGAGGAATGATTTTCACGATATAACGTGGACTACCTTTTGGCTTTTGAACATCATGAAAGTTCAAAATATTTATGTTCCTACTGCCAAAAGATTTTTAGATTTACCAGAAGAATACATTATTAGGAATAGACAAAACTGTGAGAAAGATGCCTTTCCCTACTGGGTATTGAAATGTACTCTAAAAATGCAGCTGTGAATTAAAAAGAAAACGGTACAACGCTGGCCCAATAAAAGCAGACACAGCAATGGCAAAGAACAGAGAAATACATGTACGTATGTACAACATACAGTAACATAAGAAATATGATACACGTCAGAGAAAGGATAGATTGTTCCACAAATGGAATCATGGGCAACGATTTTAGAGAAAAATAAGTTTAGATCCCTACATCCTACCATATCGTAAACTAATTCTAAAAGAACAAAAGAAAAGAACTAGACACTTTCAATAAAAGACTTAAGTGCCAAAAGACTTCTGGATGTTGTGTGTGAGGATGTGGGACCATAGCTGGAATCCATGTCCGAAAACCACTTAAAATGTTCTGTCAATGAGCCGGATTAGAACTCCCTCAGAGGAGAACGCTTTCATAACCATCTCAGTCTCAGTGACCCCCAAAACCCCAGTTATTTCAAATCAGCTCTTCGCAGACAGTTAAACGGAAACTTCAGTTGCTTTTCCTGCAACCTATTTTCCTCACTAAAAATTCACAGCTATTCTCTGTTTGCCGGTTTGAACTATCCAGCAACAGCAGTTTTGAGGATTCCTTACAGCAGGTACCTAAGTGGTTCTTATAACTGGCCTATCTGCTAGGCTGGGCTACTGCTATCTGGGTATTTTCTAAAAAGGGCTTTCGATTTGCACTGGCACTCTAAATCTAGATTCTCAGCATGAAATTATTTTTCTTTGACTGTCTTTCCCCCAGCATCAGTTTTCTTCATGAATTTATATTTTACCACTAACTGCACTGGCTTTGTGTAACACTTTATCTTGCAAGTTAGGCAATGACTACAAAAAAATAAAACTACCTTTATCTTAAGATTACTTTTCCTTCTCCTTTCTCAGCTCTCCTTTCTATCCATCAATGACTTTGTTCTTTAACCCCCAAACCTGTCAATCATATGGAAAGAGAAATATTTGTAAAGGAATAAGGTGTTTCGGTATACGGGGAGTATTTCTCCATTTTTGTTTGCGTATTTTTCTTTTTGTTTGCCTCCTTGCTTGTTTGTTTTAATTAAGCGGAGCTAGGGAGTATAGGTAGAGTCGAAATATACTTGGGTTCAACTCTTATATATACCTGTTACACAAGAGCACAGACACATGACTTAACCTCGCTGAAATTCAGATTCTCACCTAATTAGGGCTAACATCTACTTCATATAATTGTTGTGAGGATTAAGTAAATTTTACCGTGATACTAGGTGTGTTGGTGCTAACCATAAATCTTGGCTGTTTATTTTATCTTCTAAATACCTAAAAAATTTAGCAATTATGAATATCGAGATTTCCTCTGAAAGACTGGGGTGAAACAGTGGCCTCAGCAACCTAACAGCCTGGGTGCAAGCACAAGTCTGATGTTTTGCAATGCTTGCTATCATCCCTTCTACTTTGTCAGTCTCTCTGGACATTGTTTTGTCATCACCCATTTTCTTGGCTTCATAATTCCCCTGTTCATAATTCGATCCTGTGAACCTGAAATTTTAATTTTGTGTTAGAAAATTTGTTTGTTCCTTGTTTAGTCTTGTCTCAGATTTTATTACGTAAATCCCATTATTCAAAGTTGCCTAAATCCATTTGGAAAACTTTTAAAAAAATTGGGGATGTTTAAAGTGAATTTATTGGCTTTTCTGATTCGGTTTTGTTTGGATGCTGCTCTGTGCTGCCAGTTCAGAGCCTGGAGCCTGCTTCAGATTCTGTGTCTCGCTCTCTCTACCTCTCTCCTGCTTGTACTCTGTCTCTCTGTCTCTCTCAAAGGTTAAAAAAAATTTTTTTTAATAGAGGTCAATTTTTATATCTTGAATTTTACTTCTGTAAAAGAAAAAAATTTCTTAGTACCCTTACATCAATTGTATCCAAAGTTTCTGCACTTGACTAACAAAACTTTAATTTTATTGCTTAAGCATTCGGTGGCCACCTATCTTGGTGATAGGACCCTATCTATGCATACGAATATAGGAGTGAAAGAAACAAAGTACCTGCATTTGGGAAACTTGCATTCTAATGTAGAATGATATGCAAAGTAACAACAGCAATAATACTCAAAATAATATAAGAAGAAGAAGTAGTAGTCTGGTGGTGGTTTCAAGTACTAAGAAGAAAAGAGAAACAGATAAATGAAGATAAAGTGATGGAATGGAGGATGCAAGGTCTACTTTATATACAGTGGACACAGAATACCTCTCTAAAAGGTATTGGAGCAAAAACCTAGAGAAGTGAGGAGTAAGATCTGTAGATAAGCAGGAGAAAAGCATTCGAGGCAGAGGAAAAGCAAATGCAATGGCCGTGAGACGGGCAGCCTGACTTGTTAAGAAACTCCCTGAAGACTAGTGAGGCAAGAAGGTGATAGAAGAACAGAGAGGAGGGAGAATCTTAATATATCTTGTAAGAACTTGGAGAGATGGGAATCTATTGAATTTTTTAAATAAAAATGACATGATCTGACATATTTTTAAGGGCTCATCTGGCTGCTTTATGTAGATTAGACCGGGGAAAGAGGGATGTCAGTCAGAGATGTGTTTTTAAACCTAGATTTTGCTATGATTCATGTATGAGAGGCCAACAGATCAGGAGACTGTTGCCATTGAAAAGATCATTTGTTAATCACAACTCAGAAGAGGAATGGGCCGTCGAGTCCCATAAGACACAGATGAGGAAGCACTGGGGATGGTCAGGAGGCAAGGGGAGCTAGAGGAAAACTTGGGCAAGAAGCTGGATTGTGGTTTTCATAGGAAAGGTACAGCAATGTGGGTGTCGGTATCATAGGTTTGGGTTTGGCTAGTTCGAACAATTGCAGCAGGTGGAATAGTAGCTCAAGTTGTCAGCTAGCTAAGGACAGAGCCTTGTGTTGTTCAAATATACGCACCTCAGATCAATAAGAGAACGCAGTAAAGAAACTGAAGAGGGATGCCAAACAAAAAGGAGGAGTACAAAGAGAATGGTCTGCATGGTTGAGGGATCTGAACCTCGGTTTCCCTGCCTATATTAAGTTTCCATAGACATCTGCTAACTTTACCGCTGGATGTGGTGGCATTCAGAGACACGCAAAGAATCCCTTGACATCTAGACATATTTTTTTGCCTCACTGCACAGCAGCAATCACAGTGATTGGTAATAAAAAATCAATCACTCTAGCCATTGGAGACTTTTTGGCTTTAGGGTCCAGTAGTGTCCGGAGTCTAAACTGGCACTGTGGTGTCCCAATTTTCAGTGCAGTTAAGCAATTGTTATTCAGTCCTTAAACCAGCAGAATTCAAGGTCAAGAGAATGGGAAGAAAAAAATTTGCAAACGGGTTATCAGGTATAAAATGGGGGGAAAAAGCACTACCTCTTTCATATATTCCATGGGTACCATATATTTGCCACAACTTCAAAGACTATATTAAACACTGTAGGCGGCACTCTAATCTGGTAACGTATTACTCCAAGCTAACGCCATAGCTGACTATTCGATCATCCATTTCTCCATGTTATAAGGCCAGCTTCTTTTCCATACATGTAAAATTAGTAATTCTCTTAACAGTCAACTTCTGTTATTGCAAAATAATTCCTTGCTCAGAAGCAATAATGAATGGGATACATGACATTGAATAAGTCATAAACATAAGCCACAGAATGATGCTTCTAGTAGAAGCATGACGGGTAGAGAAAGCAAATCCATATTCGATATAAACATTCACCGCAGGGGCGCCTGGGTGGCTCAGTCGGTTGAGCGTCTGACTTTGGCTCAGGTCATGATCTCGCGGTCTGTGAGTTCGAGCCCCGCGTTGGGCTCTGTGCTGACAGCTCAGAGCC
Organism: Paguma larvata; assembly: GCA_030068075.1. Taxonomy (NCBI): domain Eukaryota; kingdom Metazoa; phylum Chordata; class Mammalia; order Carnivora; family Viverridae; genus Paguma; species Paguma larvata. The sequence goes on along the minus strand of CM057829.1, from coordinate 68,424,006 downwards.
TGGAGCCTGCTTCACATTCTGTGTCTCCCTCTCTCTCTGCCCCTTCCCCACTAATGCTCTGTCTCTCTCTGTCTCAAAAATAAATAAATATTAAAAAAAAAACATTCACTGCAGGAAGGGCAAATTATTTCCCTCTCCATGATGGAAGGGATCCGGATATAATCATCTGGCTACCAGGTAGCTGACTGGCCCCCTGAATTCTATATCAGCAGCTCAGCACTGTCCTCTGCTATTGGCAAGTGGGTCATCAGCAGTGACAGTAGCCAGGTAAGTTTTACCTAGAAGTCAATGTTATGAAATACATACTTGGCTGGCATCCCTGCCATCTTAAGTCACTTTGTTCATAAGCCCATTGAGAAAGCATGAAACTGTAGAGAAAAAGACTGACACTCACAAAATGAGTTATTTGTCTATCTGATTACGTAAAGCCCTTTCTGCAGTGGATGGCATTGAGAGAAAAAAGTATCCTCTGACTCTGAGACATCCATCCACATGGCTCTTCCTTCTTGCTCATATTTTGTCATCATCAATCCTCCAATTCTATTCCTTCCAAGCCCCTGACCATTTGACCATATTATTAGCCAGGCAGCATAAATCCAAAACTCAGATTATCTCAAGTCCTAGGCAAGATAGATAACCAATTCTAACTATTTAATTATTTATATGTCTTTTGTACCCACCATTTAATGGGGTTATAATTCTCAACAATGGACTTATGGCAGGAGTCAGCATATCATGTATAACCACACGTAAGCAGACTTTAATTTCTTTTCCTTGCTCAACTGGTGATAGGAGACTCTCCAGATGGCTAAAAGGTGTGTTGAAGTATGGGTGAAAGTGCAGCAAAGGAAGGTACACTTGGGGGGGGGGGGCACCTGCTTATATAATGTACATGTACTCCAGCCCAATCTTGGGTGAACTATCTCCATGTGATGAGGGTATGCTACTTAGACCCCCAATTGTATAGCTTGCTGGATCAGATAATACACAGTCAGTGAAGGGCATTTCAGGTCATATGGTCATGTTTTGTCTTAGCCTTGGGCATTTAATCTCAATCAGGTACATCTGCAAACAATTTTTTTTGTCAAAATAAGAATGGTTTGTAGAAAACTGCATGGTTTTGTAGGAAAGTTCAAGGCACTTTGGTTCCCTTATCAGGGATTTTCACCAGCTCCCTTCTGTATCCTGTTCTATCATGGATGCTTAAAGCAACATTGAATATACTATAGCATAGGAGCCAAGTACAGAGCTTCTAGTATATAAACTAGAACCAGCTGAAGAGAGTTGTCTTGCTCTGCAGACCACTCAAAGCCTTAGAGATTACTAGGTAAGAAGGAAACATACACTAATAAATGCTGTATATCTCTATGGCTTCCAAAATCCAAAGATGCCAACAAAGCTTCCTTTCTTATTAGTAATAGTGCCTTAAAACATAGCATCTTGTTTTTCACTTTAGACAGAGACCACTACCTGCCACAAACCACTGGATCCAAGAAACTTTAATGAGATTTCAGCTCCTGAGTGTTTGTGGGATTTTACCTCCTAGCTTCTAAAATGATTATATCTAAAGGTATTTTATGTTTTTGCATCTTCCTGTTACTGATTTCCCATCAGCAGGATATAAACATTATAGATTTGTGGGTTGACATGAAGATTGAATTAAGACGAAGAGCTGAAGAGTTGAGAGGACACTAATGAAGGATTAAAAATTGTCCTGACAGCTTCACTAGAGGAACTCAGGTGTGTTTGTAGTATACATAGAAGGTTTGTTTCATATTCTCCAGGAAAAAACAAACAAAACAAAACAAAAAAACAAATATATAAGATATCCTTTAACACAATCATAGAAATTCCCCTGTTCTCTGTGTCTTGAATTTAAAGTTTTAAGTTCTATCATACATTTGGAAATAGCCAGTTTATTCTAGCACTTTCCTCATATCCATCTCAGCCACCACCCATCCTACTACAGAGGTGCCTTAAATTGGTATTTCAATTCAGGCGACAGTAGATGTGAATTAAAAAAAAAAAACTATTTGTATCCATTCCACGGACTACTGGGGTCTCATGCATTCATTTTTAGTATTTTTACTTACTTAGAACACTTTCTATGCTCTCATCTCCAGTGTAATAACTGTAAGATTCATTCCTGGCTCTACCTCCTCAGGACAGTCGTGCTTAAACAGAAGATATTCTTTCATCCTCTGAATTCTCCTATAATAGTTATAATTGATTTGTAATTGATTATATATATATATATATGTATATATATAGATATATACACACACAATACTTGTAATTGATTTTAATAAAGTTACATCTCTTCTGGCAATTATTTAAACTCTTGAAATCGATGTTTAGCTTTTGGCATGTATATTTATAATTTCTTACTCAAGCTAGATTATAATTATTTTAAAGGCAAGGATAATACCTGATACATGTTTCATACTTTACATATCTGGAAATAGTCCCAGGAACATGAACTGAATTCAATGGACTACTTATTGAAATCAAAGTCACATAAATGACTATGGAAACTGTTATCAAAATCATACGTGCACACATATATGTAATAAAATATTTTTAAAAATATATACCATATTTTTTAGAGCTAGAAGATTTTTGGACCAGAATATCTAATTGCATTGGCAGAATATTTCTTCCAGATTACTTTGAGGCATTTTCCATGTGACCAACTTTACACCTTTCACCACATTCTTGGGGGATGGGCCTGGATCTTCACAAAAGTTGACATACTTAGCATGTCCTGAATTTTATTTGCCACACAATCTTTTATAGTTATTCTCTTCATGCTACAGCCACAGTCTTCGTATTGCACTAAGTAGAATACCAATGACATAGTCATATTTCTTTGTAGTAAAGTTGCTATACTTTTCTAAATTCGCATTAGACTTTTGGGAACTTAATACATAAAAAAGTTACTTAATGTGAGTGGACGTTTATCACTTATAAAATGCAATTACAGTAAAGAAGGCTGGAAAAAAATATCCTATGGTTACTCCTAGTCTTTCACTGGGGAAGCCATGAAAGATGAGATCCACCATACCATTGAAGTAATTAGAAATGATTCTCTCTCTCTCTCTCTTTCACACACACACACACACACACACACAGGATGATGCCATTTTTGTCCTTCAAACGGTGACTGCTGCTTGCATGCCAGGTAAGACTGCCTTTCCCCAAGCCTCCCTGAAACTTTAAAATATTCATGGCAAAAGCAGACATGCCTTTTCTGGTCTAAGTACCATGAATGAAAGTGGTTATATATAAGTTGACAGTAACTTTTCTTGTTTTCTTTTAAGTATGCATTTGGGTTTTGCTGAAAATTAAAGAAGCAGCTCAATTTTCTTTTCTTTCTCCATTCCGTCTCTTCCCACAGGGAGAGGGAGCAGGCACACACACAAAATAAAGTCATTATGTGTTTAAGCAGAGACTAGAAACAACTCTATGTGAGGCATTCCCCATCTGTGCCACTGCACCAGAATTAATGAATGTTCTCTCTGTGTATGCCCCTCCTCTCTCCCGCCACCACTCCCCTCCTCCCAGAAATTGTTCCTTCTCTACTCAGCTTGAAGGGATGTAAATGATAAGGCATAATGTGAACCTGACCCAATCAGTAAGCTTTTGTTTTGTGCTCAGGAAACTCTCCTCCGCGTGATAGAAAAGCCACTTGGAAACAATGGGTGGAAACAAAGAACAGAAATGATTTCCACATCAAAATGCTAACACACCTGTTAATTCCCTGACTTAGTCATTTTTTAAGCCAACACTTAAAGAATAAATCCTATCCTGGTGATTCATTAAATCTGCCATGATAGACATTAGCTAGAAACAATACTTATTTACTACCTTGCAGAGGTAGTCAGCCATAAACAGGATATCATTTTGGGAACCAGAAAATGTGAGTTGTGATGTTCAAAAACTAATGAACAACAACCTTCATCAGAATCTCCAAATTTTACTTGCATAAGAAAATATTTTCACTTTCTTCGTGTTTTACACTGCACTGAAACTCCGGTTAAATATTGAAGACAAAACTTATTTCCATAACAAATTAATTTTTATAATAATTTTTGGGGAGATGGTATATGTTTTGATTTCTTTTATAACTGGCAATGAATGTCTATTATCTTCAAAATGGCAGTACTCGTGGCATATTTTTTCAAACTTTTTCACTGTAATTGCATTTTAGAAGTAATAAACATCCATTCTTCTTAAGTAATTTTCCGATGTATTAAGTTCCCAAAAGTCTAATGTGAATTTAAAAAAGTGTAGCTATTTTATTATAAAGAAACATGACTAATATGTCATTGGTATTCTACTTAGTGGAGTATGAAGGCACTGGCTATAGTATAAAGACAATAACCATAAAAGATCTTGAAGCAAATAAAATTTAGGGCATGTTAAATACTTAAACTCCTCTATGATCTGGTTCTATCCCCCAGGAAAGTGGTGGAAAGGTGTAGTGTTTGTCAGATGGAAAGTGCCTCAAAAATAATCTGAAAGTAGGGGAGGGTGGGTGAAATAGGTGATGGGGAATAAGGGAGGGCACTTGTCATGATGAGCATTGGGTTGTTGGGAGCCATTTTGGGCTCACAGGTTGAGACCCCTCCCTGCGTGGGAAAGGTTGAAGCAAAGTTCCCGCCAGCCAAACTGGCGCCTAATCTTACCTCCTTCTAAATAATCTTTCAGGCCTGGATTTCTTGAACTGCTCTCGTTGGCCCAAGGGATATAATGCTCTTTGGTTTTATGGCATATGGAAAAGGGGACCTGGAGTGCAATGTCTTGATGGATAAAATCTGAATGAGAGTAACCTGGCCAGAAGTAAACTCAAGGTTGCCTCTTGGGGATAGGCTACACAAATTGATCATATAGAATAGCAGTTATGAGTTGGCTAGAAATTAGTAGGCATTAGGCCCCAAGACTCCTTGAACCAAACTAGATTTTCCCTGCAGGTATAGCATTGTGTTAATCATCCCCTCAGCCCCACCATAAAACCTCAAGGCACATCTCCGTAAAGCTTCTCTCAGTATTAACAGACTGATGGGAAAGATTGTAAAGAGACTTAGGACCTTCCCCGAGGTTAGCCTAGCCCAAAAGTTAGAAGCACTGTTTATAGATAAGGTACAAACTAAAGTAGCTACACATATCTTCATTGATCAGCAGCAAATATTGAGCACCTCCCTGAGGTTAACATTTCACAAATCCTTTTGTAATTCCCATCTCCACGCTCCCTTATAATAAAAAGGCAATAACAAAATACTCTTACAAAAGCTACCATAAACCTATAGATGACTACATAGGTCTTGCGACAACAATGTATGTTGTAAAGAATGCCTTGTCACTGATGTAATGTCACTCGCTACCTTAAAAATAAAGACACTGAGACCAGCAAAGCAGAGATGCCAGAATTGCCAGGGCTGCCTGCTTGGTCATCAGACTCCATCTCTCTCGTGGCTCTCTCACTTCATTTCGCCTGACTGTCGTCCTTCGTGGACCCCTAGATTCGCCAGAACAAGGACCCCGGCACTGGGTGATGTACAGAAGTGTTGAATCACTATACTGTACACCTGAAACATACATTACACTATATGTTAACTAACTGGAATTTAAATTAAAACTTACAAAAAAGAGAAATGATCAATTAAACTGTTCCTGAAATCCTGACCCATAAAAACTGCTTAAAATAATAAACTTTTTGTTACAAAAAAAAAAAAAAATCCGGAGGTAATATTCTGCCAATGCAATTAAAATTAACTTAGCTATATAGAGAAATTGAAGGTCACAAGTTTTCTTTTCCCCTCAAAATTCTGAAGAAGTTGGCTCGTTACCCTCAGATTTTTAATATCGGGAGGTCTGAGGCCAGTCTGATTTTCCTGTTTTGTTGCTTCGACTGAATTCTCGTCACATCCTTAGTAAGTAACATGGGGACACTTCAAAAGAAAATACCTTGCACTTGGTATCATTCTATTAACTTCTCTTATACTCAGGGGACCCTTTTGATGTTGTTCAAGAGTGGGATTTTTTTCTGTTAACTCGATTTGTATATTTCCACTTTCTCCACCACTGCTCAACTTTTCCTCACAAAATAAGAGGAGTTACTGCGGTTCTGCCAGGATTTCCTCCACTAGGACTCCCGGGGTAATGACACCTATTAGGAGGTAGAATTGCAAGTTGATTCAGTGTGTCTTTGTTATTCAGATTATCTCAAGTACAAATTCTCCAAACTGTAGTATGGAAGGTATTAATTACTCCAGTGTCACTAGAAATGACGTAGGCTTTCTTTAGTTTGTATCTTCTGTTGGTCATTGCAATGACAACTTAGAATAGGGGATTAGAGGGCCCTAATGGGCTCATTTCATTTTTACAAATTGATACTTTGTAACCTAGTTTTCTTCCCATGTTAAAATATTACATAATGGCAAATAAAAATAAAGTTTGTTGATAGCTTAAAGCACATTTGATTGATACGTTTGATACTGTTACTTACATTTTCAAATTATTTCATCAAAATCACTTTTTTTAGCATAGTGGAAAAGTTAGAATTAGAGTAGAAAACTGTTTTGTACTGACTTCCAGGCTGAAACATAAGTTCCCCCAAATCCAACTGATATTCATATTGTCTATACTAGACAAATTTTTAAAAAATTATTGGGGAGGGGAGCTTTCTAAAATGCAAAAGTATCAGACTCCATGGTTCATCTATAGCACCATAATTAAGGGTAGTGACCCTCTGATGTATATTTGAGGTAGTCCATATTAGTGTATATTTTTAAAAATAAACTACATAAGTTTCCAGTATTTGCTAAGATGGAATAAGCCAACTACAGTCTATCTCACCTACTGATTGCAAGTCAAAACTTGAAAGAGCCATAATAGGTAGTGAGTTTCACCTTTCTCTTCCTCCTTTTTCTCTTGGCATGGTTCCACCTGAGCTGTCTTTCGTGCAAGGCTCTGGACTCCAGTTCTAGTCTCCTAGCTCCATGGCAGTGTTTGACATATCTGTTTAGCCTTGTCACTTCTTAGCATCTACTTTTCATTTCTAATAACAGCACACCATACTTAAATTTCACAAGTTTCTACAGAATGTTGGGTTCACTTCTCTGTGGTGGTTCCCTTTTCCCCAGGGCCTTAGCCTAGATGATCTATTTGTCCTTCGATTGTATTTTTTTTTCCCAGGGGACTTCCATAAGCGCTCAGTGTCTGCTTTCTACTTGGCTACCCTGGCACCCTTGAAAACACACTGAGAGGATGGCCTGGTGGAGAAGGTTGACTTCTCCTTTTCTGTGGCTTTGGCCCCTCAGATCCAGCTTTCTTTTCTTCTCTTTTCTTTCCTTCCTTTCCTTTTCTTTTCTTTTTAAGTTTGTTTTTCAATCTAACTTTTCTTCTTGGCTCAGCGCAATAGCTGACCCAATGCAAGATACTCTGATGTAGCCAGAAATAAAGTCTCCATAGTTCATGGTTTGCAAAGCTGTTACTATTAGTTTTGTTGCTCAAACATTTTACAAAAAAGTTTTACAAATTAATAACCCTTAAGTCTTTGATACTCGTAATATGCTCTGTGGTTTTCAGCTTCAGCAGAAATAATAACGGACTAACAGATCTTCAGCTGGTACCCACCTGTTTACTATAAACCAACAATCTCCTCCCCTCTTTTGGAGATTCAATAGACATATAGGTCCTCTTTAAAGTGAAAGCTTATGTTTGCTCAAGGAAGTATTTTCTAAGCCTTTGTGAATATTCACAAATTATTAAGAAAATGTTCAATACACTGAGGTAATTACAAGTGATCAAGCGGATATTTCGTGTACTGTTGCTTGGGGATTTAGGTCAGTATTGGGTTACGGACTTCTCAAACCAGAGTGAAATTCTACAGGTTGTATAAAATGAACTTAAATGTAAAACTAGATGAAATAGGTGAAATAGATGAAACTTGATCTGATACATACCTAAAGAAAATGTAAAGACAACTAGTTTAGTAATCTCTATAAGAGAGAGGGAATGATAACGTGATAACCATGCATTATGCTAGAAAATTCCAGTTCTGCTGCTGTAGCTACTGTATGTCTGATCTAATTTCAAAACTGGATGAGTAAAGTTTTTAAAACCTCAAGATCTGAAATTCCAATTATACTTGAGGTTTATTTATGGACCCACTATTCTCACAAAAGAAAAAGTCTTCTTCGAAGTATTTTATATTTATGTGACTCTGATGTCAGAATAGTCACTGACATAAAGAGTTGAATTAAATTTAAGTTCTAAGCGTCAGTTATTGGCCTTAAATTATGGAAATGTGGAAAATTTACCTCTGGGAAATTTGTCACACTGTGATTTAAAAATACACAGCTGGGGCGCCTGGGTGGCTCAGTCGGTTGAGCACCGACTTCGGCTCAGGTCATGATCTCTCGGTCTGTGAGTTCGAGCCCCGTGTCGGGCTCTGTGCTGAAGGCTCGGAGCTTGGAGCTTGCTTCGGATTCTGTGTCTCCCTCTCTCTCTGCCCTTCTCCTGCTCACACTCTGTCTCTATGTCTCAAAAATAAATAAACGTTAAAAAAATTAAAAAAAAATACACAGCTGAGGAGCATCTGGGTGGCTCAGTAGGTTAAGTGTCCAACTTCGGCTCAGGTCATGATCTCATGGTTCATGAGTTTGAGACCCGTATCGGGCTCTGTGCTGACTGCTCGAAGCAGAGCCTGCTTCAGATTCTGTGTCTCCCTCTCTCTCTGCCCCTCCCCTGTTTGTGCTCTCTCTCTCTCTCTCTCTCTCTCTGTGTGTTTCTCTCAAAAATAAATTAAACATTAAAAACATTTTTTAAATAAAATAAATAAAAATACTTAACTGATATAAACAAGAAAGGTGGGGGATGGAGGAATATGATTGGCAGGATACAATGAAAAAATTACCCAGTGGCTTTCGGATGCTGGAGTTTCATTGAGGGAGACAGCTTCAGTCACATAAGATCCTGCCATCTTTTGAGAGGTAAGCTACAGAGTTAAGTCACTATCTTATGTGTTGTTTTCTGTTCTGTCTTCTCCAAACCTATCTCCTTGATAGTCTCTATGATCTGGCTTTTATCAGAAAGAAGTTTGAACTTCTTATTGTACGTAATGACTACAACCACATAAACTATGACTTGACAAATATAAAGTGCTCCTTTGCAGTAATATCAGTAAAGCTTCACCTTCCTTGAACCATACCCTAGATGAGAACATTCAGAACCACATGTTCGTCAAAGGGTATAAAATTGCAGTTATGTAGGATGAATAAGTCTAGAGATCTAATGTATAGCATGATGACTAGAATTAATAATACTGTATTGTAAGCTGGAAATTGGCCAAGAGAGTAAATTTTAGGTGCCTCATCAACCACACAAAGAAATCTCCTATGTAAGGAGATATGTATATTAATTAGCCTGACTGTAATAATCATTTCACTATGTGTATGGTTATCAAAACGTATTGTACACATTGGAATTTATACATAATTTTTTTAAGAAAGAACCACATTGTAGATATCTTTACACAAAAAGACACCTGGTCTGGATTCACCAAAGCTCCATGGACACTCAGTCATGAGTGAGTCATAAGTGATGACCTCACATCAGCTACTCATCCCAAACTAAGTGGCACAACTGTCTAGATCATACCCAACCATTCTTCAGTCTACTGCCATCGGGCATTTATAGACCATATTAAAAATTTAGAAGGTGTTTAAGTCACAAGGATGGAGCTCTCATGAGAAGGATGAGTGCCCTTACAAAAGAGATCTCACAGATTTCCCTAGCCCCTTCCACCAGATGAGGGGACGGTAAGAGATTTGTAATCTGGAGGAAGACCCTCACCCAGCCACGCTGGCACTCTGATCTTGGACTTTCGGTCTCCAGACCTGTGAGAAATCAATTTCTATCGTTTATAATCTACCAGCCTGTCCTATTTTGTTATCACAGCCCAAATGGACTATGACTCTTCCTTAGTTTTTTGTTTTGTTTTGTTTTGTTCATTGGTTTGTTTGTTTAGAATAGCAAGATGATATCTTAATCCCTTTTCTGGTGAAGAAGTTGAGAGCTACCAGCAGCCTTTCTCCCATCCTCACGGGAGCACATCATCAGAGACAACACAGGTGATATGGAGAGAGACACAGACAGGCAAGATGGAAAGAGAGAGCTAATCGGGGTTGGAGTTACTGGTGTAGCTTTCCTGGAGTTTAGTTGCATCTCTGTCTTTCTGAAGGGTTTAATTAGGTGAGTAAATAAATTGACCTTTTTGACTAAACTGACCAAAGTAGATTTCTGTCACTTGAAAACAATAAATTCCAGACTAATCTGTTGTTTAGTACATATTTTACTGTCCCCATTCCTACTAATTTTCATAAAGATTGACATATTACATTTCCTAAATATTACCTTCATTTTCCTTCTCGAAGAATTTTTGTATTGAAAATTTATTCTGATTTTTTTCTCTTCATCTTCAGATATTTCCTTCTCTTTCCATAACTAAAAAAGCTAAGTTAGCTTTTAAGTTATTACACACATTCATATATTTAATGGTTTATTAACATTTTTAGTTAAAATGTGTTATTATTTATATTTGAATTACTTTTGTCAATTTATTCTAAAAATCATGTAAAGGAAGTATCCTTTTATAATGACTCAGATGCTAGCCTTTGAAATTTAATATTTCTCTCTTAATGTTTAACTTCTGGCAAATTTCAAAAATAAAATGAAAATTTATCCATGATAATATAAAAATCCCAAAGTACTAGTGTGACATTTTAATGTACCGATAATCTAGTGGTCAAAGATTTAAAAATTTAATGAATCAATGAGATTTTTCAAAAGTAGAATCAACAGGAAAAACATACACAACAAATAACAACATGTATAATATTGGAGGATATGGCCTTAGTCCTCTTTTTTTTTTTTAAGAAATAAATTATAAAATCCTGTAAGGTAAGTCCTGGGTGCTGTTTTGATGGCCAATAAGTTATAAAAAGAGTGGATAGTACTTCTGAACTAAGAGAGCAATGAAAAAGATCTAAAATTATTTCTAAGGAACAATAATAACATTACTGTCAATCATTACAATGAACCAAAACAAGGACAAATTATGTCTCTAAAAATCCTGGCATGGATTTAAAGAAACTAGATGTTAAATAAAATCAATATTTAAAAGACACTGTTATTGGAGCCTTTGGATGGCTCAGTTGGTTAAGCGTCTGACTTTGGCTCATGACATGATCTCATGGCTCGAGAGTTAAACCCCTGAGTCGGACTCTGTGCTGACAGCTCAGAGCCTGGAGCCTGCTTCAGATTCTGTGTGCGTGTCTCTCTTTCTGCCCCTCCTCGACTCACGCTGTCTCTCTCTCTCTCTCTCTCTTTCTCTCTCTCTCTCAAAAATAAATAAACATTAAAAATTTTTAAATAAATAAAAAAAACATTGTTATTTGAGTATTTTAGAAAAAGTGGCAGGAATTCTTCAAGAGAATTTTTACTTTCTTAACTCTATCTATAACTCCATTTTCATAGGTACACCTTGACCTCAACACCCATGATATTTTAGTCATTTAAGTGCATTTTGTCTGTCTCTCACATAACTAGCATTGACATTGTCCAACTAAATAAACTAGGCTATGAGTAAAAATTTGCCACTAGCATGAAAACAAGTTACATTCCAATTTTATCCAGTTGTGGGTAATTTTAAATTTCTGCACATATCTACCACCAACCTACAGTTTTATTTGCAGTCTAATCTATATTACCTTTTTGCTAAAGAAAAAATATTTTTTTAAGTGTTGGTGCTTTAGCTCTAATTAAACTTATTTTACTTATCCAAAATTTACACATCTGGAGTTCTTTCCTATTATGAATAAAATAAAGGATTCTCGATATGTAAAAAATTACACTTGCTTAAAATATTAAAGTACTTTCCCCCTAGATTTTCATTTTATTTATTTGTTTGTTTATTTATTTATTTCTTTAGAGAGAGTGTCCACGTGTGAACCCATGCACACACACGAGTGGGGAGGGGCAGAGATAGGAGAGAGAGAAACTTAAGCAGGCTCCATGCTCTATGCTCAGCACGGAGCCAGATGCAAGGCTCAATCCCACAACCTGGGATCATGACCTGAGTCAAAATCAAGAGTCAGGCATTCAACCGAGCCACCGAGGTGTCCCAAATATACTCCAGATTTTTTAATGTATAGTTCATGCATGTACATCTGACTAAGACTTTGACGGCAACCTGCATTTGGTACATAAATGTCCCCTAGCACCTCTTCCAAGTCACCCCATTAGGGGATAGGGAATAAAGGTCATGCGAGGGTGAAGGGTCAAAAGTTAGAGATGGACTTATCCATCTATGTTTTAAATATTTGTAAAAATATATCCCATTTGAAAGTTTAAAAGACAATCCTTCACACTGACATTAATATAGACACCTCATCAGCAGTTGGGGCATTCCCGAGTCCCACCCCCTGCCTGGCACCTGAGAACTCTTCAGTTTCATCAGTAACAGTTCTATGAAATCCCCATGAGACATCCGAAAGTCTTACTGTCTTTTCTACCTGGGCTCGCTCTTTTATTATCAATATACATATTTATATATTTTCACATGGAAATCGAGAGATTTTGCTCTGTGTGTATTAATGGGACTATTTTGGGATTTTAATATTCGTGTAAAAAACTTAGATTATCCTTAATTCCTAGGCTTAGTTCTTAAGAATTTTAGTTCTTAATTGTGGGGAAACAGGACAGTGCTTGATATCAGAACTTGGACCGTGAGTCAGAAATGATCCTGCTGGCCACTGCCCATCCACCTATCCCTCCTTCTGACACCTTTAGCTAAGAAAATTACTCTCCTAATGCAGAAGCCCAATTTATATAAAAAGTGGTCAGCTTTCTTAATTATTGTTCTTTGGGGAGCTACTATCTCTGGTTAATAAGCCTAATTCATTTTTTGTGTGGCTTTGTCTTTCCTCATTCCTACCAGACTATACTAACAGAAGACAGAGGCCAAACCTAAGTTAACATAAAATCCTCCAAGCTGCATTTGGTACTTGTGAGGATAGCTGACATAATGATAACGGCAGCAAAGAAATGGCTTTAATACAACAGAAGTTGTTGTTTCTTTCATTTAATGAGCCAATATAGGGGTTTTTGGTTAACAGATAGCTTTCCTAAAAGTCACCATCTCTTCTCTTTGATAAACTCATCAACCCCCTTGCCCTGGAGAGACCACTATATTCAGGTGAGAAGGGAAAAAGAGAAGGTAGAGAAAGTGTATCTACATGTCAGTCATCATGGTCCAAAAGTGAAATGTCATTTTTACAAGCCATACAGCCCTACCTAGAAGCTAGGGGGTGTGGGGCACAGTCTAGGAACTGCAGCCAGCAGTAATAAGTCGATAATAAAAGGAGATGTATCACATTTTTTTAAAGGAGGCAAATAATTTTTTCATGGATAGACTTTGCCAAATGACAAGAGTAACAGTTTGTATAAATTGCTGAAGACATATCACAATGGCATGATCCCCAGCCTCATTTTCTTCCACGTGCTTACGAGTTACATACCTGCCAATGTTTAGTTTTGAGATGATCACCTACATCATGTAGCATAACTTCAACTTTTCTTTTTTTCCTGGAGAATTTCTTACCAAAGCCCTCTGCACTTCCGCTCCAATCTGAACCGATGGGCTGCAGCTTGATAGGAATGCCACACTCGGATTTCCCTCGGAAGCCTTCCTCGGACTACTTTCTTTACTGGAATTTCTGTTTCCTAGTTCCTGGCTTACCTCTTTGTGCTGCTGAAGCACATCTTCCAAAGCTTCCTTAAAAGGGTGAAAAGGAAAATCTTTGAATTTTCACACTTTGAAATGTTTATTCTATTTTCACCCTTAATTAATAATTTGGTCCATGATTAAACTCTAAATTAAAATGATTTTCACTGAGAAAGTTGAAGGAATTGCTTCATTTCCTTCTAACATCCATTATTATGTTCGAAGTCAGATGTTTTACGTGTGGTCTGTTGAAGAATTTGGGATCTTTACAGGCAGAACTGGCTGCCTGGGCGGGTAAGCAGCGGTCACACAGGGCCCCATGCTCAGATGGCCTTATGCTGTTTAATGTCTTGAGATACTAATTGTCTTTGAATGGCGTTTTCTAACTGAAGTGTGATGGAACAAGGAACATGTGTTGGGTGGTCACACGTGGCTGCATCTCTTGCCATCTCCCTGCTTTCCTGGGGATTCACAGCTTCCACTGTCCAGGCCGCTCCCACACCAGGCCTCATCCAGCTTTCCCTCATCGCTCCTTTACTCAGCAATAGTTGCTGCCCTCCAGCCCTAGCACGGCCAGTTTCATGCACAGAGGCAAAAATATTAGGGGTCCAGGTACCAAACACACCCCAACACAGAGTTTGCAGTACTCGGGGGTTGCCCTTTTCCCGGGTTGGTGTGACAAGTTCCAAGGACAGGAAGTTGCCTGGCTTGACTTGCCCATCCCTGGCTAGAGCACAGCGCATCTTCAGTAGCTGGCAGCAGAGGACTATGGGAGCCCTCAGACACCTGTGAGGGTCTGAGCTCAGTGCCAGTATCACCACACTCAAGGAAGTGCACCATTAAGTACCAAATAAAAAATGTCGTGACAGGTCAAAAATGTTTGATATTTTAGGTGGGTTTTTTTTTTTCTTCAAGAGAGAGAGAATGTGAGCTGGGGAGAGGCAGAGGGAGAAAGAGAATCTAAAGCAGGCTCTACACTCAGCTTAGAGCCCAACACAGGGCTTAGTCCCACAAACCCTGGGATCATGACCTAAGCCAAAATCAAGTCAGCTGCTCAACCCATTGAGCCACCCACATACCCCAATATTTTAGCACTTTTAATGACATTTTTCTCTCTGCTTTCTGAACAAGGAACTCTCATTTTCATTTCGCAGTAGGCCCACAAATTATGCAGCCAGTCTTGCACTCAGGATTTTGAAGTTTCTTCTGATATGTCTTAGGATGTGTCTACATTCAGTCACCAAGCTGGACATTCCTTGGGTCCTTTATTTATTGTTTTTTAAATTTTTAAATGTTTATTTTTGAGAGAGAGAGAGAGAAAGAGAGAGAGAGAGAGAGAGAGAGAGAGAGAGAGAGAATGCACACAAGTAAGGGGGTGGGAGGGGCAGAGAGAGAAGGAGACAGAGGATGTGAAGTGGGCTCTGCCCTGACAGTGGAGAGCTCAATGTGGGGCTGGAACTCATGAACCATTAGATCACAACCTAAGCCAAATTTAGATGCTTAATTGACTGAGCCACCCAGGTACCACCATTGGGTCCTTTAAACTCAGAGATATGTGTACCTTAGTTATAGATGTTTTTATTATATTACATCATTGATCATTTCTTACCTTCCATTTTCTTTTAGCTTCCTTCTTTGTGACTTCTATCAGTCAGTGGTTACACATCCAGTCTGACCCTTTAAATTACTATTTTCTTTCCTATTTTGTGCCTTTTCTTTATCTTCTTCTTCCTGGCGGATTTCCCCAGGCCTGCTGGGAATCTTCTTTGAACTATTTTACTTTGGCTGTTACATTTTTAATTTCCAAATCTTATTATTTGTTGTTAGTAGGTATCCTTTCCATTGAATCTCATTCCATTTTTATAAATGTAATATTGTCTCATCTCTTTAAGAATAATTATTTATTTATTTATTTATTTATTTATTTATTTATTATGGTTATTTTTTAGTGTGTTTTTTTTTTCCTATTTCCTGCACTATTTCTGTTTCTTTAGGATATTTTTTAGAATTGTCTCTTTTGGCCTTTCTCTTTCAGGTTGGAGACTCTCCCTCAGATATTTCCTGATCCTTAAAATCTGTTTACATTTAAAAGTAAAACACATAAAAGTCGACAATCCTTGTACTTCTGTAGGACTTGTTAACTTGAATATCTCAAGGTAAAATAACAAGATTATGGCCGCTTTTCCATTCATGGTTCACAAATAAAAGCATCTGGAAGTTCATTCGTTAGGATAGATCGGGAAGGAATTATCTGGTCTTCCATCTGATGGGCATTTCAAGACTAAACTACACAAAGTTTCCCTATGCAAATTTTAACCTAATCCCCTTGTGTGGCTCCTTCAACTCTGTTTTTCTGGTATCAGTGATTCCAGAGCCTGTCTGGTAACATTTCTCTAGAAAAACATTTCCCTAATTCTACTGCCGGAGAGTTGGCCAGGGAGGTGGAACGAGGCAGGTTATAACGAGAGGGAGAATGAATGTGCAATCACTCTGCTGGCTAACTTTCAAATTATCCCTCCGCTCCAACCACACCCCCCGCCCCTGTGCCTGTGCCTCTCAGGGTTCTGCAAGGGACGCATGCTCAGTACACAACAGAAAAGACCGTCTGCAGGGACAGTACAGTACACCTCACTCCACCACATTATCTCAACTATCACTCTTTCATCTGCTTTTTCTTTCAAAATCTGAGATCTCTTTTCATCTCCCACTCCCGTTGTACTTGTCTCTGTAAAGTCTGTTTTCTTTCTGTACTGTCATTTCAATAGCATTTCATAAGGTGGAGAAAATAAGTGTGTGTCCAATTTAGCAACTTGAACTGGAGCCCTCAGTCATCACCTTTAATGGTCGTTTAGCACCTGTGTGTTGGAATGAATCATGATTGATCATACCGATTCTGACTTCAGAAACTTTATTACCTCATATTCACTATTATGAATAATATCTCATGCATACATCCTTACACAATTATTCCCTAAGAAAAACAATTTAGTGGCATTATAGAGTCAGGCTGTATGCATTGTTAAAATGTTTATGTCTCTCTCTCTCTCTCTCTCTCTCTATATATATATATGTATATATATATATGTATATATATATACATGCACATGTTTATGTGTATATATATGTAATGTTATGTGTATATATATAATATATGTATAAAATATATATATACATACATATATATAAGATATTTGAGAAAAATGTCTATTGGTTGCCAATAAACATGGAGTCGTTTAATGATTTGACAGGTTAAGTGTTCTCTTTGCAATTACTCTTTCACAATTTTATCAAACACCTGTTCATTTTATTTTGAGAGTGTATGCTTCATTTTCTGTATACCATTAATATAAATAATTATAAACAAGATTTATTGATGCTGTACTATCTTTGAATTCCTGGAAAAATCTCACTTGAGTATGGCATATTATTTGTTTAAAATAATTTGATTCCTAGTTGCTATCATTGAATTTGGACATTTGCATATTTATCTATAAATGTGTTTAATTGGAAGCTAGCTTTTGTTTTTAATTTTACTGTCTTTTAAAGATTTAGTATGAGCTATATTTGCCTCGTAAAAAGAATTGGAAATTTTCCTTCTCAGCCAAAGTTCTAGCTTATGTTTGGAAGGCAACATGACATAAAAATAAAAACTTCTTATCTTGGAACTAAACAGCTGCATCTTTGAGTTCTGTCTATACTACTTACTACCAGATAATTTCTCTGAGCCACATGTAAAATAGAATAATAAAAATAACCTAATCCCCTTAATAATCATTAAGTAAGACACTATTTATAAAATAGTGACAGAATAGTACAATAAATAGCATCTTTAACTATATAAGCAGTAAAATCCATGAAAGTATCCCCCTGTAAAATAATGCTTTGATATTTCAGCAAGAGCACTAAACATAAAAATGTAGCAAAAATGTTATTGTACCATAGAATCTACCAACAATTAAATGTGGGCTTTTGCTCATTTTAAATGCTTTAAAAAGAGCTAGTAACTACCTTAAGCATCAGAAATAAAAATATGGACTTCTTGGCAAGTGAAAATGTCTCAATAGATACGTTTAAAATCGAGACCCTCGATGGAATTTTTTGGTGTGAAAAATCATTAACGGAGCCCTCGTTAGACTCAGAGCAGAATTAGAGCTGTGCTTCTCATATTTTGTCATGCCCCAGAGTCACCTAGAAGGCTCCTTGCAGCACAGTGATTCTGAGTCAGCAAGTCTTGAGTGGGGCCCGATAACCTGAAGATGTAACGAGTTCCCAGGTAATGTGGATGTAGATGGATGCTGCCGGTTCAGTGACCACACTTGGAAAATTACTGCTCTAGAGAAATTAGACCTTCCATTCATGAAGCCATTCCCTGAGACAAACTATCCACAGTGGCCAAGCTTACCATAAACTGTATCTCTTCTGGCAATTACAATTTCGTAAGATGGTCAGACAGGTACTAGCATCTCCATTTTTCACATGAAACAACCATATGAGTTCTTCCCAAATGCATAGAGAACATTGGTAATGAAAGCATTAGAACTTTGGCCTCTGTCAGAAGAAACTTTCAGGCATCTAAAGCTCTTTAAGACTGAAAACTCCATAGTGTATTTCAGTCACCATTATTAATGGTGAAATTCCTTACAATCAGAGAATTCATCTTTTCAGTTAATACAAATTTGTCTGGTTTTTATGTAAGTCAAGGAAGATAGACAAACTAAAGATTTTTAAAAAATACTATTGTGAGCCTCTTGAAAGCAGGGACAGTATTTCTGAATCACCAGCTCGTAGCTGCATATCTGCTTTAAAATAGAAACAATATTTTTAATAAATAATATGTCTGTATTTGTTTTGGAATATTTATGTCTCCTTTATTTTTGTGACATCTTCAATTCTATAATGAGATAATTCAAAGTGAGACCTATTTGGAATGCCAAGGAAATGAATTTAATTCTGGCATGTCATCTGAGGAAAACCTACAACAGACTAGAAAAAAATGTATTTTTAAAACTGAAGAAAGGTCATTTTTATAAAACAAAAGAAAACAAAAATATGAAAAAAATACTATAAATCTAGCCAGAAATTGACTCCGAGAACAAATGTTTTAAAACTCCACCTGACCTTTGTGTTTATTTCCTCTCCAATTAATATGTGCTAAACCAAGGCACAAAATTATAAAGTTTATTTAAACTACATTGAGAATACTCTAAAAAGATGCTATGAAAACTCAAAATTTCTAATAATGTATTTATCAGAACATGTTTTGTTTCTAAAGTGTAAAGTGGATGGTTTCCTATAAAATATTTCTAGAGCATAATTCTTAGTACAGAATTAAAAAAAATAAATTAATTTCAAACCCTGCTTAAGATAATGAAAAAAAATGCTCAAGATTGTTAGCAAACAACATTCATCTGTAAAGCATCGTCCATCCAAAATGGTTACTAACACAAAAAATAAGACCATTATCTAAAGCGACCTACCATTTTATATGAAGAGAAAACACGAAGATAAAAACTAAAATGCATCAAATAAGTGGAAGAGTCATATAATCTGTATCCTGCCAATATAATTTCTCAAGAGGTGGTAGAGTTCTGGTAGAACTAGTCAGCAAACCTTGAATTTAATTGGGTGTGAAGCAGGTTACTAACAAAAAATTTAGCCAGGTAATTAAGGTCATTCACAGACAAAAGCTCTCTGTCCATAAAGGATACTTTTCTAAGGGAAAATTATTGCAATTCTACTCCACATTTCAGTATTTATCATTGGTGTTTTACACTAATATAAACTGTAAATTTCCTAAAAAAGAATAAAGCATGTAATGTTTCCCAAACTTATTTGGCCATTGTATTAGTTTGTTACTGCTGCTATAACAAATAACCACAAACTTAGTGGCTTAGAACAATACAAATTTATTGTCTTAGAGTTCTGGAGTCCAAAATGTGTCAACAGCTGTGTTTTTTCTGAACGTTCAAGGGGGAAATCCATTTTGCTACCTTTCATAGGTTCTAGAGGCTACCTGCATTCACTGGCCTGGGCCCTGCCCTCCATCTTCGAGGCCAGCAATGCAGCATCTTCTGATCTTTCTCTCTGTCCCTCTGCTTTCACTGTCACATCTCTGGCTCTGATCCTCCTATCTCCCTGTCTCTCTCTTACAGAACATTTGTGATTACCCTGCGCTCACTCATATAATCAGAATAATCTCCCCATCTCTTAATCACATGCACAAAATCCCTTTAGCTATGTAAGGTAACATATTCATAGATTCCAGGAATCAGGATGCAGTCATCTTTAGAAAACCATTATTTACCCAATACCCAAAGTATTTTAATAAGAAGATGGACAAGGATCCAGACTCTGGAAGCAGAGGTGAGAAAACGAAGAATAAGCTGTATAGCAAATGACAACATATGGAAAAACTGTAATGGCTGGAGTCCTGTGGCTTGTGACTTGAACCAGTTGTGCCAAAGTGGTCAAATGAGGTAAGGAAAAGCAGTAGGGCGCTAGGACCCTGTCTTGGAGTGCCTCCAGATTCTTTAAATGCTATGGTAAGTGTTCCTTAGGATGATGAGAGAATTATGCAAAAACGTAATAAAGGAACAAAAGATAAATGTGAGTACCATGACCTGCTGGATTAAGGGAATTTATATGTTTAATGAGGATGTGCCACGATGCATGGTAATGCGGGATAATTAGAAGACGGGGTTTGGAAAGTTCATAGGTTATGTGGGGTTGATGTGATCTGGGTATCTTAGGTTGCACTAAAAGCATACTCCCTTGGCTAAGCCAAGACACACAAACACACACACACACACACACACACACACACACACACACACACACACAGTAAAATCTAGTTTCAGTTAAAAGGCAGTATAGTGTATAATGGTTACTTGTCCATGACCTAAGGTCAGGTTCCCACGTAAAACTGTAACTCTACCACCTTAACTGCCCTGTTACCTCTACAGAACGGTTTCCTCACCTATAAAATAAGAAATATACCTATGCCATATTATTGGTAAAGATTAAGTACATTACATAGCTTGAGCTCGATACATTTTATCTATTGTTTTCACAATTGCTCTGGTTTCTGAGGAAGAAAGTGAAAGGAAACAATGACAGAAAAAGATGGCCCAGGGCTAAATGTGACCATGTCTTCTCCCGACTGTATCTTCTCTAACAACAACAACAACAACAACAACAAATAGACAAATGTGTGGTTATACACATTCTAGAAGGGTGAGATGAAAGAAAGAATAATTCTCCTCCAACAATGTTAACTATGTGAAATCACTGTTCACCCTAATAGAATAGAAAGGTCTTGAAAAAGTAAATTCCCTTTCACAAGACTCACAATCATTGGTATAGTTTGGAATCAGCTTGGGACATTAAGAATCCTGGTTCCTGGATCCTACTCCCAGCCATTATTACTTACTTGTTCTGGGGGAATCTTGGCAATGATATCTATACATGCGCCCTTGGTGATTTTAATGTGCAGCAAAGTTTGGGAACTACCGCCCTTGCTAGTTAAAGAATTGTAACTAATGAAGAAACATCGAGTTTGCCATAGAGAAATGTGCTTCAGGTCTGTATTTTACTACTTTTGAGTTCATACTAGTGTCTAATTCTTTGAGTTGCTATAGATACAGCATACTGAATCATGTAACATTACTGGAAATGAAGTTGCTTTGGCCTATAAAAATGGTAACTTCATACAGAGTGATTCAGAGTAGTGTTTTTGCAGAACAGCTATTATCCTAAACAAACTAAACATCAAAAAATGGATAAATAAAACATGGCATATACATACAGCAGAATATTATTCATAAAAAGAAAAGACATCCTGCCATATGCTACAACACAGGATTAGCCTCGAGGATAATATAAGTGAAATAAGCCAATCACAGAAGGATAATTACTGTGTGATTAAACTCTAATAGAGTTAAACTCATGGAAATAGGATGTAGAATGGTTGTTTTCAGGGGTTGTGGGGAGAGAGAAATGGAGAGTTGTTCTTTAATGTTTATAGAGTTTCAGTCGTGCAAGATAAAAAAAATTCTAGAGATCTGCTATATAAAATTGTGCTTATACGGTATGCGGGTTTGAGCCCTGTGTCAGGCTCTCTGCTGACAGCATGGAGCCTGCTTGGGATTCTCTCTCTCTTCCTCTCTCTCTGCCCTCCCCTGCTCATGCTCTCTTTGTCTCTCTCAAAATAAATAAATAAACTTAAAAAATTAAAATAAGATAAAATAAAATTGTGTTTATAGTTAACAGTATGGTACTGCACACTTAAAACTTAAGAGGGTAGATCTTAGATGTACATTGTACCACAATAAAAAATGTGCTATGTAGTAAAAACTAGATTTGCCAGGAAATACAGTACTTCTGCCACTTCTTCCACCTATAATGTCTTCACTTTGAATTCCATCTTTAAGAATCTTATCAAATCTTGAAACCCTAGTTTCAATGTTACAGTCTCCATCAGTGCCTTATGTTGCAGAACGTCATTAGCCTTGCCCATGGAGATAAGACCCCAAGGATGTGGCAGTGACGAGAAGAAAGGACATGGGCTACCTAGAGAGAATCATCAAAGACTTTAGTGAAAAATCGGTTCAGAAAACTAATGAGTGAGAAACGGCAGAGAATAGAACACTTGTGAGAATGGGGACAGGAAGTGGAAATAAGGACATTGAATTTCCAAAAGTTGTATAAGAACAAAGTGCAAGGACAGGTGCAGCGGGAGAGGTGGGAAGCACAGCCCCAAGCATCACTGCAGAGCACGAGCACCTCACTGACAGCACTGAGATTAGCTGAAAATAGAATGAGATGTGCATGTCGGGAAAGTTTGGTGAAAGCATAATATTGCTGCGAGCAATTAGATGTTCGAATTAAATTATGCTTACTGCCATTATATTTATATCCAATTCAAATTGTATGTAATTAAAGAAACTAGGATAAGAGATTGGCATAAGCTGTTTTCTTAGCTTCTTTCTTGGCACACGTTATTGAAGGAAACAAGTAGAAAGTAAACTAAGAAAGCAAGGCACCAGTCCATATTTGTGCCTGAGCCCTGGAGGTCCCTGTAATAACAAAGAAAAGTAAGAGTGTAAGGGTCTATGGCACATTCATAAAGAGGAATATCTCACATGGAGGCAAAGAGGGATAGTTTTCATAGATTCCCATCACCACCAGATTTTAGCCCTCCTCCCCAAGTTCAAGCGTGTCCCTCTCCTGAGTCAGAGGAGAGCAAGTGTGACTGCAGTCTTTATGTCCTCCGTGTTCTAGGCCTGAGAAAGAGACAAAGACGACTCGTTATTACTAACCTCAATTATAGGTGATCATACCTTTAACTCAAACATGTTTGTACTTCTTCTATGATACTTGTCACCAAATTGTAAATGGGCTTTGATTGAAGCATCATGGGACCTCAGCACTACCAGCTACAGAGAAAGGAGAACCGAGACCAGAACAGGTAGAGGAAAACCAATCCTGGAGCACAGCTGGTCATGTGGGGTGGTAGCTTCATCATGACATGTGGCGATAAAGTAGGTAAGGGTGATGGACGTGACACCCACTAGGAGCAGATCACCCAGAGATCACAACTGCCACTGGGACAAGACAGAAGTGCAACGGGTGGATATATTCTATGCTACGTCAGTAGTTTAGTATTTACAGATAATTAGAACATGAAGAGCAGATACCTGGTGACCAATTAGGAGTGTGTAAAGGACCAAACTTCCTGGGAAAAGAGGTTCATTAGAGATAGGTTGGGTGTTGAGAGTGTTCTCCAAGACTCAGTGGGAAATAACAGTACTAGATAAAGGAAGGCAGAATCTCCAATTGAAGATCCTGGCACTTGTGTTTTGAGTACACTTGTGCCAAGAGTCATCAAAAGTACAGTGGCTTTAGAGGCTGAACTTGTGTCTGCCTACGTATTGCCTGCTTTGGTCAAGAGGATGTCGACAACTAAAACATCCTAGACTGCTGGAACTAGGAATCGGTAACTGGAGGTAAAAACACTAAAACCATAGTTAGGTTTGTATAATAATTACTTTATGGGCTTAACATATTTCTTATACTAGACAGTAAACACCTTGAGGACATGGATGATGCCTAATTTATATTGAACCCCTGAAGGTACATGTGCTTATTATAAAATTGGAAGATAAAAGCATAGAAAATTGTGGAAGTTCCTCTACAATAATAACCAGGGCTTCCGGATGAATTTATGTCCAATTCCGTTTTGCAGACACATTTCTTCTTGAATTATAATTGGTACATCACTGCCATCTGGCATTTCATGGCTAAGCAAAGCACCTTTTCCGGAAAGTAAAAAGTCAGTGGTAATAAATAGCAGCTGTGTCCATTGTGATGCAATAACATAGTTTGTGGGCATTAATTCATGCCTTGATATGGAAAAAAAATTTAAATATAAGCATTAAAAAATAACATCTATGATGCATAAAATGCCAAACAGAGGAATGGGTGTGACAATGTATAGAGTTTATTCAGGGTATGATGACTCCAGTTTGGTTTTGTTTTTCGAATGCATTCAACACTTTTCCACCAATGCAATTTTGCTCATCCAACTCCGTGCTGCCTCAAGTCCCTCCCACCAGCACGACTGTTGAAAATTCTGTCCATATTTTAGGCCTCGGTCAAATGGTATCTCTTACAGGAAGCTTTCTCTGATCCCAGATCCATGGGCATCTCATTCCTATTTTGTTGACACTCATCCTTATCCATTTGTCTAAATGTCAGTGTCCCCTGGTATCGGTGTTTGGGCCTCTTCTCTTCTCCACCCATGCCATCACTGGTGAGTGATCTCATCCAGTCACAGGAGTTTCAATCTCATCCATAATTACTGAGTTCCCCTTTTTTCCCCAGCCTTGACCTCTCCTTGATGTAGGCAACTGCCTACTATGTATCTACAGGTGCAGATCAACAGAAATCTCAAATTTAACATGTGCAAAACAGAACTTTCAATATTGTCCTCCCAAATTATCCTCCTCCATTCCTCTAAACAAGAGTTATTTTTGATTCTTCTTTTTCTCTCAAACCACACATCCAAGATATTCCGAGTGAATCTCCTCAGCTGCATCTTTCGAATGAAGAGAATCAGAGAACACTTATCTTTCCACAACCACCGGAGCCGGAGCCACCATTTTCGCAAGCTTGGGCCTCTGCCAGAGCCTCCTTACGGATTATTCAGATTCCACTCCTTCTCCAATCTTTCTCCCTGGGGCAGCTGGGATATCTTCTTCAGAATTTAAACTAGATAATTTGATACCCATGCTTAGAACCATACAAGTGATCTCATCACACCTAAAACAAAAGCCTAAGTCCTTCATAGCAACCATAAAGCCTGATATTCTTCTCCCCCAGGACTGTCTTCCACACACCTTCCCCTGCAACTTACTTATCTCCCCAAGAACTTAACCTCCTTGCTGCTCTTTGGACATCAGTATGTACCATACCTTTGGGCCCTTTCATTTGTTTTTCCTCTTACTGGAATGTCCTTCATCTATGTCTTCCTATGGTGGTCTCCCTCGCTTCATTAGATCTCTGTCACACGCATTACCTTCTTCTTCTATTTTTTTTTAAGTTTATTTCTTTCTTTTAAGAGAGAGAGAGAGAGCACAAACAGGGGAGGAGCAGAGAGAGGGGGAGAGAGATTCCCAAGCAGGCCCTGTACTATAAGCATAGAGCCCTACGTGGGGCTCAATCCCACGAACCGTGAGATCATGACCTGAGCTAAAACTAAGAGACACTTAACTGGCTGAACCACCCAGGCGCCCCACATGCCTTATCTTCTAAGAGGCCTTTCCTGACCTCACGTTCTAAAGAACTGCCTTGACCCTTTTATCCTTATCCTAGTTTGTCTCCATATAATTTGACTCTATTTGGAAACATACTTCATACTTATCTATTTATTTGCTATCTGTATAACCCATTTGGAATGTTAGCTCCATTAGGGTAAGACTTCTGCTTTGATGTTAATATCCCAACATTGAGAATGGTGACAGGCACAGAGAAAGAATTCAATAAATATTTGTTATATAGCAGCTTCTTTGAAACCTATTTAAAATGTTTTTATTTCTCGTAGTCATTTAAGTACGTATTTAATCTTCCCTGGAGTACCATAAGCTTCTTGAGGGCAGGAAAGGTGTCTATCCATGTATCCTGAACAGAATAAAGCATATGGCTTTGATTTCATGATACAGAATAAATATATTTTTACTAAATTTATTAAAGAAAAAATAGAGATAGTACTTGGAAGTTTAGCATTTTAAGCTAAGAAGGTTGAAAGCTGAGAGGTAATCAACCATGGAGCGAGTTTTATAGGTTTTAGGAGAAAGACACAGTTACTTGATACTTTAACGGAGGAACCCATCCTCTTAAAAACTGTGGAGAGTAACTAAAATACATGAGCAATTAGTTACTCTAGTAAGCCTGTGATATAGAAAAAAATTGGAGCTGAGGGAAAAGTACAGATAAAAGATCTTTAAAGATCTGTTTAAAGAATATTACAACGGGCTAGGTGAAAAGTCGTGAAACTCAAATGCGGCAATGCCAATGAGTCAGAAAGAAAGAGAAAACTACAAGAGGACTTTTGGAAGGTTACTTGGTACTGATACTGGATCACCTTGGTCACATTTCAGAGGTGACAGACAGGGAAAAAAGAGGCATCAGCACAACTTTAAAGTTTGTACCTAGATAACAGAGA
Source organism: Paguma larvata (assembly GCA_030068075.1). Classification (NCBI taxonomy): domain Eukaryota; kingdom Metazoa; phylum Chordata; class Mammalia; order Carnivora; family Viverridae; genus Paguma; species Paguma larvata. Next base: position 68,397,496 of record CM057829.1, on the reverse strand, counting down.
AGACAATTATGCCAGTATAAATTAAAAAGTTAGGAGGTGTAGCACCTGGGTGGCTCAGTTGGTTAAGCTTCTGACTCTTGATTTGGCTCAGGTCATGATTTCATGGTTTGTGGGTTTGAGCACAGCATCAGGTTCTGCACTGACAGCATGGAGCCTGCTTGGGATTCTCTCGCTCCCTGTCTCTCTGCCTCTCCCCTGCTCTCTCTCTCTCTCTCTCTAAAAAAATAAATACATAAATTAAAAAAAACATGTTATGAGGAAGCAACAATATAAGGAGAATAATTAATGTAGTTCAGACATTTTGGAACAGAAAAAAACAAAGGGAGGGGGTGAAACCATAAAGAAAAAATGGGAAGAAATTTATAAATGATTATACTGCAAGGACTAAAATTCTACTTTTAAAATCATGATCCATGTCTAAGATGTTGCAACCGAAGAGAGATGATGGTGGACATTGATCCCAACTTCTAAAGCTGGAAGAGATGAAAAACTGCTCTGAAATAAATGAAACCCTTTATGATCACTCTATTGTATCTTGTATAACAAGCCTAAACTAAATGGTTTTATGAAAAAAAAAATCTACCACAATGTGTTGGACTTCAGTACAACTGAACCCTGCAGTATCAACATTCTGCTATTAAAAAGGAACTATGACCTGGAGTCTGGGTGGCTCAGTCTGACTCTTGATTTTGGCCTACGTCATAATCTCATGGTTTGTGAGTTCGAGTCCCATGTCAGGCTCTGTGCTGACAGCATGGAACCTGCTTGGGATTCTCTCTCTCCCTCTCTCTCTGCCCCTCTCCTGCTCATGCTTTCTCTATCTCTCAAAATAAATAAACTTAAAAACAAAACAAAACAAAACTGATTTAAAAGTTTAAAAAAATTACGACCTTTAGAAACCTAAATTCTGAAATTCTTCTTTTAAAAAAGAAACACAAAACTAAAAACACTGTTCCATGTTCTAGAAGTAGATGTAAAGAGAACCACATTCATTTTAATGTCATTAAAATGAAATCCAGGATACATGAGTTTCCAGGTTTATGCAATAATGTGAAAACACATTTAAAATTTAAAAAAGAAAATGTTGGGACACCTGGTTGGCTCAGTCAGTTGAGCATCTGACTCTTGATTTCGGCTTGGGTCATGGTCGGAGGGTTGTGGGATCGAGCTCCACATCGGGTGCCCCACTGAGTTTAGAGCCTGCTTAAGATTCCCTCTTCCTCTCCTTCTGCCCTTTTCCCTTGTTTGCACTCTGTCCTTCTCTCTAAAAACTAAAAAGTTAAATTAAAAATAAAAATGTTGAAGTTCCCTTTGAATGTGCATTTATATAAACAATTTAAAATGCACAAAAAGAACATGGTTTTTCTGAGAATGAGAAATCATTTAAGTTAGTGTTATCACAGAGATTTCATTAGTGATGCAGTATGTCTTAGCTTTGCCAAACATTACCAAGCTTCCAACTGCCTCCTCAGAGTTTCAATGAACAGCCTTCGTGATGCAGTTATCAATTTTTGTTTGAAGTAGCTTCCATCCTATGGCTGACTCCTCTATAATATCATTCTCTAGGTAAATTCAATGTAAAAGAATGCATGTGTCTTTATTTTTGTTAAATCTCGGGAGTTTTGACAGGTAATAATTTGACGCTTGTGGTTTTATTACACATTTTCAATGGTCGTGGATATCTATTGGTATGTCCTGAAGTAATCTATTCATATCTCATCTATTGCTTCCACTTCAGTCTCGAAAATTTGTTCAGTATTTATCACTTCCAGGTAAAGTTTTTGACAAAACTGTGTCATTGATAAAATTTGCTTTTCTAATTTTTTCACATTTTAGTACCCTTCTAATTTGAACGTTTTGTTGCATATCAATTTCTATGTCCATGCTGTTTAGAGGATATTTAAATATGCCTGGCCTGCACCTACAGACTGCAGATGAATCTACATCACATGCGTTGAAGGATGCCTGCACTTTTACCCAGAAATTTCTCTGATCTCCTCTTTCTTTTTCATCTGCCTATAATCTCCCTCCATTTTCCCAGACTTACCTTCAATGTTAAGAGCAACTCCCTCTATACTTTGTTTCTTACTTTGGCAAACCCCGTTGTGTGAGACAAAATTTCCAAAGGTGCTCCATCTGGTTAATCATGGCAAAAACCATTCTGATAGTTTGAAATCGTACCTAGCTGTGTGTGCCATTGTAGCTAATACACATTACTTACTGTGAGATTCCAATAGTTCCAAACTAATCCTTTATTATAACATAAATTCTGAGCATTATGGAACTGTATAATGATCACTGTGTAATTGTTAGATTGCTATGCTTTTCATTGTAACCCTCTCAATCAAGCTATATCAGGTTACTGTTCATTGCACCTGAAAGATATCTTTGAACATCAATAAGAGGGCACATGTTATAAGAATCAATACAGAGAATTAAGAGAGACCAGCAAAAATTTTATCTTCATAACTCTGCTACCATACTTCCTAAAGCTAACAATGGAAGGCTGGGCAGGTCATTAATTTTCATAGAGTGTCCTTTTATAGTGGCATATACTGCAAACCAACATAGTGTCACCTGTTCTATTTTTCTCCCTTGGTAGGTAAACCTGGGAAACATACAACTCTTCCCACAATATTTCTGGTGATTCATAAGCAAAAAGCGATCACAAAAATTATAAAAATTTTTTTTCAGATCCATCACTCAGAAAGTTTATAGACTTAAACTTGATAAAGAAGTTCCTGAAGAAAGTCAAGGTTTCTCAATATAGCTTGAGCAGCTAGAAGAGGAGTTGTAATGAAAGTCATCCTTCAATGTGGCCACCTCTTACCAACTCCCATGAACACAATAATAGGTGACATCAGTTTACACAGTCAGGTATAAATGTCTCTGCTATACAGGCAAGACAAAACCATCCCTATGACCTGAATATGGTCTCACCTGCATTCTACAATCAGAAAACATGCTGGTAACAGCAACAACAAAACAGTTTCTCTCACACCTGGCAAGAGGAAAAAAAACCAAAACGCTCTTCCTGGAACCCCCAGAAGTCATACTGTAACTCAATCATCTTTGTCTGAATCACAGAAACCCTTTATATACGGCACCAGGAATTTTTGGTCACCTTTGGGAACCTGATAAAAACACCATCTCAAAACTATTTTCAATTAGTTCTTACACTGATAGTAAGTTCAGCTGGGCTCACCTGACAACAGGGACCAAGGTAAAAAAAATGATCAGGAACAGGATCCCAGAGTATAATTTAATGAAAAGATTTTACAGGGTTTATATGGTAGATAGATAGATAGATAGATAGTAACACAATTCCCAGCTAAAAGAACAAACACTTCATAAGGTTTAATAATAGCTCTGGGTTTGACATTAAGCACAGCAGAAAATTAGAGTTATGGATTTCAAAAAACATTTACACTCTTTTTAAAACTTCACTTGGAATATTTCTGTGTAACGTCCAACACTTTTGCACAACTATAAACACAGCATAAGGCAATATAGAGACCCTTTGGAATGCCAGTAGGTAGAATGAAAGTTAAAAAAAAAAATATGTCCCTGGAATTTGTTCATGTTTCATTTCTTTAAGAATCCTCCACTGGGTGTTATATGTAAACCAATTTGAAAATAAACTATTATAAAATTAAAAAAAAAGAATCCTTATATGAAAATCAATATAAAGTCTCTGATTTCGTGCTAGAAACTCCGCTGCTAGAAACCTAGAGATCGTTCTATATAAGTGATGCATTCTATTAACAAAGACTTATTAATCATGTTACAAGTGCCAGGCAATGTCCAAGGTGCTAGAAATATAGCATGAATAAAACAAAATAAAATGCATATCCTTAAGGAGCTTACATTCATATTGAGTAATATAGAAAATAAGTTACATATGATATCAGGTACACATAGGGGCGCCTGGGTGGCTCAGTCCTAAGTATCTGACTCTTGATTTCTGCTCAGGTCATGATCTCACAGTTCATGAGTTTGAGCCCTGAATCGGGCTCTGTGCTGACAGTGTGGAACCTGCTTGGGATTCTCTGTCTCCTTCTCTCTCTGCCTCTCTCCCTCTCTCAAAATAAACAAATAAACTTTAAAATAAAAACAAAAGATGTCTGCACATCCAATGATGGTAAATACCATGAATAAAAAATAAAGTATGGAAGGGGTGGAGTGCTGAGGAGAGAAGGGAGTTTGAAATTTTAAATAAGGTCTCCCGGATAGAATTTACTAGACAGGTGAACTGAACAGGACTGAAACCATGTAGATGTGTGAGGAAAAGCATTCTCGGCAGAGGGAATAACAAATGCAAAGCCTCGAGGCAGGATCATGACCGGTAAGAATTAAGAACAAAGAGCCGTTGGAAATGAACGGCAATGAGCAAGGGTATAGGGAGAATAAGAGATGAGGGTCTTACAAGCCATTTAGTACATGTTGGCTTTACTCTGAGTGAGATGATAAGGAGAAATGTTTTCAAGAAATATTTTGGTTACTGAGCTAAGAATAGACAGGAAGCAAGGGCAGAAATAGGGAACATTTAGAAGGCTATTGAGTTGAGAGGATATGGTAGCTTGAACCAGCATCTTAGGAATGGAGGTGGCAAGAAGCAGTCATATTCTGAATATATTTTGAATATAGAGACAAAAATGTTTTGCTGACAGATTGGCAGTGGGATGCGAGAGAAAGAGAGGCGTCAAGGACGCTAAGTGTTTGATCTGGGTAACTGGGAGAATGGCTGGACTTGTGATTTAAAGGGAGGGAGTACACTGAATGAGAATCACTTTCAGGAGTGGAGAGGAGAATGGAGCTTAATTGGGACACATTGTGCTTGCTGTAACTATGACACAACTAGTTGCTGATTGAATGAGGAGACATTGAGGTGAGAGACATAAATTTGGTTGTCACAAGAATGAAGATAGTTTTTAAAGCTAGGACATTGGGCAAAATCACCAAGTTGTGAATGCAAAGGGCAAAAAGAAGAGGTCGTGCAACTAAGCCACGAAGCACATCAACATTTAGAGACTGGAGAAAAGAGGAGGGATAGTTAACCAAACAAAACTGAATCGAAAAGAGTGATTGATTAGTGAGCTATGAGGAAAAGTGCAAGCATAGATTGAGTCTTAGAAGCCAGGTGAAGAAAATATTTCAAGGAAGAGATAGAGATCAACTCTATCTAAAATAATGTCCATCAGTCAGTAAGAGAGTCATCAGACTGAACCCTCTATAAATTAGAAGTATTACAAACTGTAAGGCATTTGTGACATTTCCAAAAAAGGGCTTGTGAGTAGGTGAGTTTGTTCCAGAGAAAACAGGACAAGGAGAACAGGGGTGAGCAGGTACACATAATTTTCTGAGAAGTTTTGCTAAAGAGGAGGTCAGAGAAATGAGAGAGTCACTAGAAGTAGATGAAGTAGGGTCAAGAAATATTTTGTTTTAAGATGAGAAAGAACAGCATGTGTGTATGCAGTAGACATGATCCAGTAGAAAGCATTATCAACAAGTCAGCTCGTAAGAAATATCTTATCTGTTTTAAGAAATGGTATACGTCTTTCCTAAGAATAGGTCAAACCACTAAGTCATCAACTGCGAAAGAAGAATAAAAATTTTCGTATATTTTTATAATACTGAATTGAAGATATAAATAGCTCATTTCTATGCCTTGTCATTTTTCAGTGTATTGAACAAAGATTCATCATCGACCATTATTTTGCCCAAAAAATGTCCCACAATGTCCCCTACCGCCATGAGCAACTTGCCTGATGAGCGCACTTTAAAACAATTCTTCACAAATATTTGATAGAGTCACAAATGTCCATATAATGGGAGTTCTGACTGGGAATTTTCTCTAAGATTCAAGTTTCTGGGAAAAGGAGCAGTGATTCTGAGGAGAAAGACGTTACTGAGGAAATGCAGAAATAGGGACAGGGGTGTCCTTGATTGAGAATCAATTCTGGTGAACAGGAGAATCACTTGGGAAGTTTAAAAAATACTAATATCCTGGATTCCTCCTCAAAAATGCTGAGGTTTACATGGTTTTGGACAGGACCCAGGCATCTGAATTGTTAACAGTTCCTCATAGGATTCTAATGAAAAGTATTTAAGAACTACTACTCTGGACGTGTCATTTTGATAGCCATATTCTAAGGAATCTTCCAAGTGCTGAGGGGTTAGTGTCAGGGGATAAAGGAACCATGAGATGACCTTCTAACCTGCTCAAGATGGAGTGTGGTATGATAGAGTCTCTGGCTCAAGGATGACAGTCATCTTTTGTGAAAGTCCTTTGTATCCACCTTAAAGAAGCTTGTGATTACGTAAACTGCTTTGAACAACTCTGTTCCTTATCTGTCCCCAGTTCTTCAAAACCTAACTTAAAGGTATGAGTCAAGGACTAAATTATGAACTTAGAATATCTAAGAATATCTATCCATACTATCGATGGAAAGTAATTTTTATTTATACTATCTGGTCGAGCAGAAACCAGAACAAGAAGTAAGATCCTTGGGCTGCTAAGACCCTGTGTATAAATAGCATGCTTTAATTTCCTGTATCTGTTTCTTTTTTTTTCCTATGTTATTCTAACTTGTTCTTTGCTTCCTTTAGCCTCTTATTTTGTTTTGTTTTGACCATTCTCTTGTGTTTTTTCTTTCTGAGTTTATTTTTGTCTTTCTCTGCCTTTCTTTTTATTTGGTGGTGTCTTCTTTCACTTCCTTTATCATTGTGGGTAATAGCTGGAAGAGAGAGATGGGAGAGAAGATAAGACTCTAGGAATGCAACATCTTGGAAGGTCCTTATAATCATTTAGGAAGCATTTCATAAAGAAAGGAGGTGCTAGGGACGCCTGGGAGGCTCAGTTGGTTAAGCCTCCGACTTCGGCTCAGGTCAGGATCTCATGGTCTTGAGTTTGAGCTCCGCCTTGGGCTCTGTGCTGACAGCTCAGAGCCTAGAGCCTGTTTCAGATTCTGTGTATCCCCCTCTCTCTGCCTCTTCCCTTCTCATGCTCTGTCTCTCTCTGTCTCTCAATAATAAATAAACATTAAAATTTTTTTTAATATGAAAAAGAAGGGAGGTGCTAAAATCTATTTGCCAGAGCAATAAACCCCAGAAAAGAAGTTCCAATGTAGCTGCACCATTTCCCCAAAATGAAAAAAACTAAGAAGTGGAAAACCACATGCATCACATATTCACATACATTTTAAATACACAATCTATTTGTTCAATAGGTAATATTATTGCCTGACTCTATGGGAAAAAATTTGAAATAGTGGTTCTTTTGCATTTTAAGTACCAGCATCTTCCTGAAAGAGTGATTTACAAAGCAATCATAGCATAATCAACATAAGCAGGCTTTTAGACCCAGTGCATGTATAAAACAGATTCTTTAAAAGAAATTGCCTAGGATGGGCACTGGGTGTTATATGTAAGTGATGAATCACTAAATTCTCCACCTGAAGCCAATTTTACCATATATGTTAACTAACGAGAATTTAAATAACAACTTGAAGAAAATAAAAAAGAAATTGTCTGGAAGTGAAGAGAAAAAAAACATGCATTAACCACATACAGTACTCAGTTTTAAGACCTATATTCCTATTAATTTAGTACTTACTAAATATCAGCAAATAAATGAAGCTGTATAATAATTCTTAAAGAATTCTGACAAAAACATTTTAAAAAATCCCTTTTCACTCTTGACATTATCACATCTCTATAATAAATCAGACTTTTTTCAAAACCAGTGAGACTTTGGGAAAAAATGCTAGAAAGCCACGGCATAATTTAATTCATTAAAATAACTTAATTAAACATGTTGATTACATAACAAAAGTCACAGACACCAGCTGATATAGGAGGCATTCAAACAATATGAAAATGATTTTAGGAGACAGAAAAAAAATAGCTAATTGAGTTTCACAAAGGAAATTGTCTTTATGATTCCAATCAAGGTCATCATTTCATCCTTTGCCAACGCTATTTAGAAGTTAAACTTAAATTGTTGAAAGAGACACAGTCAATTAACTGTGAATTAAAAAAAAATGTTAGGGACACCTCCTTGGCTCAGTTGGTTAAGTGTCTGACTCTTGATTTTGGCTCAGGTCATGCAGGGATCATGAGTTTGAGTCCCACAAAAGGCTCTGTGCCGACAGGAACCTGCTTGGGATTCTCGCTCTTCCTCTCTCTGCCCCTCCCCTACTCTTGCTATTTTTAGACCCAGCACATGTATAAAAAAGAGACATTCCCCATACATTTGACATTTAATAAATGTTTGTATATTGAATTTCTTAGTTGTCGACACCAAAAGACTGAACTGTTTTAAATTTTATTTAAATTTTATTTAAATTTTATTTTATGGACATGAAATACAAAGCCAACTATCTGTCCATTAATCACTCTCCTCTGTGGGAAGTCCTAAAGCAGGGTCTCAATCTCTGGTCCACAAGATTTATATAGCCATAGAATGTTTCTGGTCATTTCATTTTGCCTAAAGAGTGTTTTAAAAATTGTAACTAGGCAGGGGGGTGTGTCTGCAGTAGTAGCAGTGACTTCGTCCAGCACTGCTTTCACACTCTGTATAACACATAAATCCTGCATGCATTTGAGTTCATGAGCCTTCCCTCCTATAGTACAGAATTTTATAATTGAAAGAGCTACAGTAATTTATCCACCTCAACCTAGATTCCAGAAATTATCTGTATGATTCTATAAGAATATGTGGCATCTATTATTTTTGGCTAAATCATTCCAATTATTTTTTTAATTGCTGTGTGAAAAAATTACCACAAATGTAGTGGCTAAAGACAACACACATTTTGTAAGTTCCCGTGGGTCAGGAGTTCAGACACAGCTCGACTCAGTTCTTTGCTAAGGGTCTCACAAGGTTGCAATCTAGATGTGGGCTGGGCTTTTCCTTTCTGTAGTTCAAAGTCTCCCATCAAACTCACGTAAATGTTGTCAGAATTCAGGTTCTTGCAGTTACGGGACTGAGGTCCGCTCTCTTGCTGCTTCTCTTGGTCCTTTAGAGACCTTCCTGGTTCCTTGCCACCTGACCCTGTCACAAGTCCTGTCCTAACACAGTGCTTTCCTTGTTCAAAGCTAACAAAAGTATCTCTCCATTTGGGAAGGGCCCACTCCCCCTTTTAAGGATGTTTGTTCGATTAAGTTAAGCCCACTCAGGGTAATTTTTTGATTAATTCAAAATCAACTGACTTGGAACCTTAATTACAGTTGGGATATCCCTTCACCTTTCATATGATGTAACCTGATTACAGCTATGACATCCCATGTATCCAGAGGCTCCACCCATACTCAAGAAAGGATTATATAGAAGTCAGAAATCTTGGAAATCATCTTAGAATTCTGCCCACTACAATGATAAAAGTCTTTCAGATAACTTTGTTTTACAGGATGTAAAAGTGTGTTAACAGTTATATTCACACATGTATATTTATATAGTACATACGTATTGTATTAGTTTAGCTAAAAACATTGCATATATTTACATATGTATGTAGGTATACATGTGTAGATACACGGACACACATATTTATTTTTGCTGTTACTTCTCTTTCTCCTCTATTTGCCCTTCTTTTCTCTATCCTTCTCTTTCTCCCCTCTTCCTGTTTTATCTCTTTTGCATCAATTAAAAACCAAGTAAGGTTAATTTATATAAATTTCCAGGGGCGCCTGGGTGGCTCAGTTGGTTAAGCGGCCGACTTTGGCTCAGGTCATGATCTCACGGTCTGTGAGTTCGAGCCCCGCGTTGGGCTCCGTGCTGATGGCTCAGAGCCTGGAGCCTGCTTCAGATTCTGTGTCTCCCTCTCTCTCTGCCCTTCTGCTCACGCTTTGTCTCTATGTCTCAAAAATAAATAAACGTTAAAAAAAAAGAATTAAAAAAATAGATTTCCAAAAAGCAAGAGACTTTATCATGATTTTGAGAAATTAGTCTGAAGTTTTCGATTTCATTCTTAAGAGAGCATTTAGTGCAACAGGACAATAAACAATGTGTTTATATGTATAAATGAGATAAAGTTTACTTCTTACATTGGAGAACTCTCTAAAAAAGAAACCATGTATCCTTTTAATCGTGCATGATTACATAAAGAAAAATACACCATCTGTAAACCAATCTCCTCAGGGAAATTAGGGGCATATTTAGAGGATTCACAATAAAGTGAAATAAAAGTTTGATAGAGCCAATTCTCTACTTTGTTCAATAAAAATCCTTGTTTAAAGAAAGTGGATTAAAGTGACTTTGCTGAATGTATTTGTTTAATGGATTTTCTCAAATTTGCAAAGCTTGAGAAGATAAAATGAGTAAGAAAGTGAACTGTAGAGATTTCCCTATCTAATCAGAGATTTAAAAGTCATTTTATTCATAAGTATTCAGGAGTGGAAATCGAAGGGAAGATTTTACAGGGTGCCTACTTTGAGATGGTAAGAAAAGCGAAAGTATGCATCATAAAGTGAGCCACTGAGGGGTCCAAAGGAAAGAGCACCACTCAGCAAGTGTGAGTCTTAGTTAAAGGCCAGTTCTACTATTAACTAGTTCTGCCATTTAAGACATGATCTCATTTTCTTCACAGATGGATTATGAATAACACTAACTTCTCTGTCCACTTCTCAGGATTATTATAATTAACCATTATGATTTAATGAAGAGAATACGGAGACATATGTCAGAGGGAATTTGGGTATAGGTCTGCCTTTACCACTTTCTCGCTATGTGGACCTGGGCGTGTTGTTTCTCTTGTCTTAACCTGAATTTCCTCATATGGAAAATAACACATACTCTCAAGATTATTTTAGGAATTAAACTATTTATATAAACAAAGTAGATATTCCACAAATTGTGTCTATTGTTAAGATTATTAATTTAGGGTATTATTAGAATGTAAATTAGAATTATTAAAGCAAAGATTTAGAAAGACCGCCCCAGCTAGGGCAAAGAATGACTTGTAGAATATTGTCTACATACGTAAGAATACATGCCGGAGATCCATGCTCTCACGCTCTCCCACAACTTCAGTTCTGTATTTCAAGTCCAAATATGCAAAGCAAAAAAGTCTAGGGAATTATTAGAATTCACCTTATGATCTGAGAATATTTTAAATGATTCTGTATGTATGGATTTTGAAATTATCATTGTTTCATCGTTGTGTCAGAATATTACAGTCAATATTCTGTACTGATTTTATATTCAGTACAAGGAATAAATGCTTTGGAATATCTTTCCTCCAACAAAACATTCTTTTTTAAGTTTTGTGGCAATTTTCCTAGACCATTATTACCTCATGTGTAGGATAAGGAAAACTTATCCATGCTCTAACATTTTGCATGCTTTAAAGTCTAAAGAATACTTTTTAGTAAGAAAGGATCCACTTTTTGTTCAAATTTTATACAAAAATATGCTTAGGAAAATTATTTAGATGCCAATCAGAGTGATTCTCTGACAGATAATAGATAACATGTTAATATCCAGGTATCAAATGGAAAGAAAGTAAAATCTGAATCTACATTTTTAAACTGAGAGAGGGGACCCCTCCCAGTCCACAGTGATTTGCATATGTTCAGCATGGGAACTTCTGCTGTGAAACCTTCATTAAAATGCTCTCTTGAACCCAAGTTGCTTCTAAGGAAGATGAAAGATATCTACTCTCTCATAATCACACTACCTTGTTTTCAGTGAAAACGAATCACAGACTAAATTCTAACGCTGTCATTTTTAAGTCAAATCCTTACTGAAAAGTGAGTACAAAAACACTCATACGCCTTGTTCCTATCAGCTTGATGAACTCCCAGTTGCATGTTTTTTGAGATTAAGCAACCATTTTTTGCAGAAAAGGTTTTTCTCTCCCAACAGTATTTTAGACTCAGTTAATCTAATATTCGACACAGCCTAACCAGAATATTCTAACCCATGACTACATTAGGATTATGCCTTGAATTGCATTCTGAAAGGTTAAGAGTAAAAAGTTTCCCTGACTCTATTGTCATATTTAAGCAGAAGTGGGAAGTCTAAAACAGTTTACCAATCCATACATGCTGAATACAACTAAGTTCACACTTAATTTATAGGCATACCCATTATGATGATCACGAAGCCACTAAATTCACCCACGAAAATTCCCTTCTAACATCCACTTGCAGAGCCTCCCTCTGCTGTTGATCAGAGATAATGATCCCTGAAACCCTAGTAGTTGCCTTTCAAGTAAACGTTACCAGCCCTCATGTGTAAAAAGTATCCACTATTAGGAAAACGAACTGCCCCTTGGTGAAAATGAACTAATATGTGTACAACATCCTCCTCCTCTGATGAAAGGTTTTAAAGCATACTTCCAGTGTTGTAACACTTAGTAGCGTTTATCACCCACCAAGATCTGCACGCTCTAGACTCATAGCATCAGCTGCCTACTAAACCTAAGCATTAGCCTCTGTTAGCGCCCTGTAGTCTATTACCAATACCGCAGACAGAGTGATCCTGATTTCCTTTGGTAGAAATTGAGAGTCGCTCAAAGAAAAGAACAGACCTTATCATCCCTGGGCTTAAAACCCTTCAGGGATTTCTCATCTCACAGGCAGTGCAAATGAACATTATCACCAACTCCTGAAGTCCTCTGACCTTTCTGGTCTAATCTCTCAGTATCTTTTCCCAACTCACTGTGCTTGAGCCTCAGTGGCCACCTTAATGCTTCCTCAATCATGGCAGGGATGTTAGCACCTCAAGCCTGATGGACATGAAGTTTCTCTCTGCCAGGAGTTCTCAGTCCCTCCTTTCGAGATGAGTACTAATCTCAGTGTAGTAGTGTCCTGTGGCTGCTGTAACCAATCACCAGAAACCTTGTGGCTTACAACAATAGAAATTCATTCTCTCCCAGTTCTGGGAAGTCCAAAGTCATGGGGCCAAAATTAAGGTGTCAGCAGGGTCGTACTCCTTTTAAAGCCTCGGGGGAGAATCCTTTCCTTACATATTCCATCATCTCAGGGAAGCTGGGCTTGTGGCTGTGTCAAGCAAATCTCTGCCTCCATGGTCCCATTGCACCCCCTTCTGTCTATATGAAATCTTCTCTGTCTTTCTCCTACAAAGACATTTGTTATAATATTTAGGACCTATCAGGATAATCCAGGATAATCTCCTGCTCTAGATCCTTAACTTAATCACATTGGGAAAGACTTTGACATATAAGATAACATTTACAAGTCCTAGGGATTCAAATCTAATGTCTTTTGGAGAAGCCATTTGTCAGCTTTCTCAAGAGACCTCCTCCAACTACCATACTTAAAATCTCTACCCTCTTTTCCCGCTCCACTTCCCCTACCCTCCTTTATTTTTTCCCCATAAGATTTATCATCGGCAATCAGCATGTTTACTCATGTATTTCTTCTCTCTCTAGCTCCTTCAGCTAGAATGTAAGGACTATGAAGACAGAGTTCTTATCTGTTCTATTCATTGTTCTTTCCTAGTAGAACATTGTCTACTACTCAGCAAACTTTTCATTTATATTTTAGAGTAAATAGGTGGATGAATGAAGGAAGCAAGAGGCTCAAGTTATTTCAGGTGAATGGAAAATGTGCTTAATGGGTTAAAAGATGACCGCCTTTCATGGGGTGCCTGAGTGGCTCAGTCGGTTGAACGTCTGACTCTTGATTTCGGCTCAGGTCATGATCCTAGGGTGGTGGGATCAAGCTTCGCATTGGGCTCCATGCTGAGTATGGAGCCTGCTTAGGATTCTCTCTCTCCCTCTCTCTCTCTCTCTCCCCTCAGGCCCTTCCCCCACTCTCTCTAAAATAATAAATAAATAAATAAATAAATAAATAAATAATTAAATAAATATTTAAAAAAAAAAGATGACCCCAACCCCCTCCCTCAGAAGATTTGCATATGTCTCAATCCCTTGGGCCTGTGAATGTTACCTTAAATGGAAAAAGACTGAATAGTACATTATACTGCAAAAGGTATAATTAAGTTAAAGATCTTAAGAGGAGGAGCTTAACCTGGATAACTAAATGAGTCCTAAATCGATCACAAGTAACCTTATAAAGAGAGGCAGAGGAGAACAGAGAGAGACACAGAGAGAGGCAAGACATACAGAAGAGGAAGCAATGTGACCATGAAGGCAGACATTGGAGTGATGTCGCCATATGTCAAAATGTGCCAGGAGCCACAAGAAGCTGGAAGTGGCAAGGAACGTATTCCTCTTCAGAGGAAGTATGGCCCTGCCAACATACTTCTGGTATAACAGGATGAGGAAAGAAGAAATTTCTGTTGTTTTAGGCCACCAGTTTGTGGATATTTGTTACAGTGGCCACAGGAAATTAATACAATGTGGGAGTTCTAATGGTTTCTAATAATATATTTGGTTGTTATAGGAAGAAAGACTATAAACAGTTATATATACCTTATTTTTACCATAAGGAAAGTAATTCTTATCTTGAAATTATACCTAGAATTATTATCTGGGTTCCTGCCACCCTATGAAGAACACAGACTCTAAAGTCAGATTTCCTGTTTTAATTGTGTCCTCACTTCTGAGGACCTTGTGGTGATTTTTTTGCCTCAATTTTCTCACTGTAAAATAACAATAAACTAACAGTTACCTCAAAAGTTGGCCTGAGAATTAAGAGTTAAGAATTATAAAGAACTAAGACACACACCTACGCTAGCATACATTAACCATTGTGTCATTTTTTGGTTATAATTTTTATTATATAATAAATAAATAGAGTTTATTAGAAGGATCCTTGCTCTGAGATAACATTTTTTACCCATAAGATTGACAAAGGTCAAAAAGAATGACAACACGGTATGTTAAAGGGGGCTATTCAGATAGGCACTGACACATACTGATAAAAGGAATACAATTGCCACAACCTCACTGGGAGGCAATTTGATGCTGTTAAAAGTATAGATTATTTATATTTGAGAAGTAACTTGGATAGACATAGCAGCACTGTTTTCTATCAGAAGACTAGAAAATTTCAGCTACATAGGACGGGTTAAACTAAGGAACATCATTCAACTGACTATTGTGAAGCCGATAAACAAATCAGGCATATTTTATGTAGCCACCTACACAAAGTGATCTACATATACAGAGCAATCCCTATCAAAATCCCAATGACAATTTTTACAGAAATAGAAAAAAAAAATCTAAAACCGATATGGAATCAAGAAGGATTGCGAATAGCCAAAACAGTCTTGAGGAAAAAAGAACAAAGTTATCAGTCTCATGCTACCCACTGTGGAAACATATTATAGAACTATAGGAATTAAAACAGTGTGATACAACATAAAGACAGACAAATAGACTAATATAAGAGACAGAGAGACCAAAAATAAATTCACCCACATACAGTCAAGGTCAACTGATTTTTGACAAGAGTACTAAGAATATACATTGGGAGGGAGTAGTCTTTTCAACAAACGATGCTGGAAAAACTGGATTCCCCTATGTAAACCTAGACCATCATCTTAAGCCATACATAAAGATCAACTCAAAATGAATTAAAAATTTGAAGACTTGAAACTCTAAGTTTCCTAGAAGAAAACATAGTGGAAAAGTTTCATGACAGTGGTGTTGGCATGTGGGTTTAACATCTAGAATTTATAAAGATTCCAGTAACTTAACAATAAATAATCCAATATTGACACCAAAGAAGATCTAAAGATAGCCAATAAGGACACAAAAAGATGCCTTATGTCATTAGTTATTAGGGTAAAGAAAATACAAACTATATTGAGGCACTATTCACACCCACTCAGACAGCTATAATAATAATAACAATAACAAGTGATAGCTTGGATTTAGAGAAGTTGGGAACCCTCATACATTGCTGATAGGAATGTGAAATGGTGTAGTCATTCTGGAAAATAGTTTGGTGTTCCTCTAAAAGGTAAACGTAAAACTATCACATGAGCCCACAATTCCAATCCTGGAAATATGTCCTGGAAATCAACAGATATTTCTACCTGAATGTTCAATGTAGCATTATTCCTAATAGGCGAAAGTTGGAAACAACTCTTGTGTCCATCAACAAAAAATTGGATAAATAAAATGTGGCATGTGCTTACAACAAAATATTATTCAATCATAAAAAAGAATGAAGTTGTGATACATGCTGCAACATGGATGAACTTCAACAACATTATGCTGAGTGAAATAAGCCAGACAAAAAATGACAAATGTATGATTTCTTTAGTTCATAAACACAGAAGATGGATTAGAGATTACTAGGGGTGAGGGGTAGATGGAATGGAGAGTTTCTGCTTAATGGGTACAAAGTTACTGTTTGTATGATAAAAATGTTTGAAAATAGATAATGTGATGGTGAACATCGCTGTGCTAACAATTCATGAACTATACACTTAAATATTTAAAATGACAAATGTTATGGTTTATATATTTAGCATGATGAAAAGAAAAAAGAAAAGAAAATATGCCAGGAGGCAAGACCAAATGAGTAAAAAACAACAAATAGGTCACAGATGACTAAAATACTGGAATTTTAAGGCATGGACTTTAAAATATCTGTAATTTAAAACTAGTTACATAAGGCAAAATATTATTAGAGCGCTGAAAACTACATAAAAGGGTGAATGGGTGGCTCAATCAGTTAAGTGTCCAACTCTTGATTTTGGCTCCGGTCATGATCTCATGGTTAGTGAGATCAAGCCCCACCCCAGGTTCTGCACTGAGTGTGGAGCCTGCTGGGGATTCTCTCTCTCCGTCTCTCTCTTTGCCCCTCCCCTACTCTCTCTCTCTATTTCTCAAAATAAATAAACATTAAAAAAAACTCTCTAAAAAGAATTAAATGAAAACCCTGGAACTAAAAAATGCTATACCTGAATTTAAGAATCAGTTGATGGAGGATTAGAAATATTAGAAGGGAGAATTAGCAATTCAAGAGATGGGAAAAAGAGCTCAGGGATACAGAGAACAGACTGGCGGTTGCCAGAGGCTGGGAGGCAGGATGGGGGAGTGGTGCAAAATGGGTGAAGGTGGTCAAAAGGTATAACTTCCATA
This sequence comes from Paguma larvata, assembly GCA_030068075.1. Taxonomy (NCBI): domain Eukaryota; kingdom Metazoa; phylum Chordata; class Mammalia; order Carnivora; family Viverridae; genus Paguma; species Paguma larvata. Next base: position 68,380,469 of record CM057829.1, on the reverse strand, counting down.
AGTTCTGAGGATTTACAGCCTGATTACTATAGTTAAGAAACACTGTAGTGTATATTTAAAAATTGCCATGAGAATAAATCTTAAAATTTCTCATCACAAGAAAAATTTGCAACTATGTATGGTGATGTTAAATAGACTTATTGTGATCATTTCATAATATACACAAATACTGAATCATTCACTATGCTGCACACCTGAAAGTAATATAACGTCATTTGTCAATTATACTTCAATTTTTTTTTAAGATAGGTAACAATAAAGATCCAGACAGAAGCATAAAGTAAAAAAAAAAATACAGAGTCAACTATAAGAATGAAAGGGACATATGAAAATTCTAGCATAGGTGTTATTGGAGAGCTAGGAAAAGGAGAAAGAGAATGGCAACTCTAGAAGACATATTAACTTGGGGAGTCTGGGTGGCTCAGTTGGTTAAGTGCCCAGTTTCAGCTCAGGTCATGATCTCATAGTTTATGAGTTCGAGTCCCATGTCGGGCTCTGTACTGACCGCTCCGGACTGGAGCCTGCTTCGGATTATATGTTTCCCTCTCTCTCTAGCCCTCCACGGCTTGTGTTCTATCTCTCAAAGGTGAATAAATTAAAAAAAAAAAAATTAAAAAAAAAAAGAACAGAAACTAGCTTAAAACATTTTGAAACTAATCTAAAGGCTCAAAACCACAGATTTAAGATGTTCTAAAAAATTTATGCAACATAAATACATAGAAAATCAGAACAGTAAAATCTAATGAAAACCAATGAGAAAAAGAGTAACTTAAAAGCTTAAAAAATGTTTTTTAGTGTTTACTTTTGAGAAAGAGACACAGAGAGTGAATGGGGGAGGGGCAGAGAGAAAAAGGGAGACAAAGAATCCAAAGCAGGCTCCAGGCTCAGAGCTGTCAGCACAGAGCCCAACGCAGGATTCAAATCAAACCCATGAACTGTGAGATCATGACCTGAACCAAAGTCGGACACTTAACCAACTGAGCCGCCCAGGCACCCCTAACTTAAAAGCTTTTAGAGAAAGCTTCTCGAAAGAAACAAACAAAATACTGACCACTGTCTTCTTAACAGAAAGGATGGAAGCTAGACACATAGAAATAAATTTCTTAAAGTTCAGAGGAAATTATTGCCAACCTGGAACTCTGTGACTGTTGAAAATTTCCTTTTAAAATATAGTTACAATTAATGTAATCCATTAAAATCAAGAACTATGAAGGAAAAACTGAAGGCAAATATCACAGTTTTAATGAAACAGAAATTGAGAGAATATTTCACTGAGAGAATCACACTAGTAATAATAATAAAGGCAGAAATTCTCCAACAGAAGAAAATTTATTCCAGCTGAAATCATGTAATGCAGAAAGGTATGAAGAGTACCATAAAGGCTAAGTATATGCCTAAATGTAATTTTGTGCTGATTGCGTAAAGCAATAATAAGAATGTCTTCTGAAATTTAAAATACATAAAGAATAAAATTTAAGACAATTATAAGGTGAATGTAGTCAAAGAGTTCTCACTTACCTGCATTTACTGAGAATTAGTAGAATGTCAACTTTAAAAGAACTATAATAAGTCAAGGATGTATATTGTATGTCATAAACTCTAGGATAGCAGTAAAATAAGAAATAAGAGAGGGGCGCCTGGGTGGCTCAGTCAGTTCAGTGTCCGACTTCAGTTCAGATCATGATCCACGGTTTGTGAGTTCAAGCCCTGCGTCAGGTTCTGTGCTGACAGCTGGAAGCCAGAAGTCTGGTTAAGATTCTGTGTCTCCCTCTCTCTCTCTCTGCTCCTCCCCTGATCTTACTCTGTCTCTCTCAAAAATAAATAAACATTAAAAAAATTTTAAAAGAAATAAGAGTTACAACTAACAAATTATAATGTGGGAGGAAGAAATATAGTCAGGGTTTTCGAAATTTTAAGTAATCTGAGTAATCTCTTCTTATCAGTTAAAGGAGAAAAAGCAACATGGGACAATAAAAATTAAATTATAATATAATTTATTTTATCTTTCAAATTTACAGATTAAATAAATCATTAAATAGGAAAGAAAATATTATAAGGAATAGATTATTTAAAATCCAACAATATGTTGCTTACATTAAACATTTTAAATATAAGGATAAAAGGGCTAAAAAATAAACAAATGAAAAACAATACACCATGCAGACACTATTTAAAAAAACAAAAACAAACTGGTGTGGCTCTATTAGCATCAGACAAAGTCAACTTTAAGGCAAAAGTTTGGTCCATTTTCTAACTGGGTTGTTTGCTTTCTTTCTGTTGCCTTTGAAAGGTCACTATATGTTCTTAATACAAGTCTTTTCTCAGATACGTGACTTGCAAACATTTTTCTCTCACTCTGCAGCTTGCATTTTCATTCTGTTTCTCACGGACACAGCCCAAAAGTCCAATTTATGATTGTTAGTTTTTAAAAATATATCTCTAGCTTTGCTATTGTCATGTCTGAGAACTTTTGGCCTGACATCAGGCCACAAAGAGTTTTTCCTATATTGTTCCTTAAAATTTTAGTTTCATGCTTTCGTTTAGATCTATGAGCCATTCTGAGTTAAGACAGAGAATTTTTAGTAGGAATGTAGTTTGACACTCAGTAGTTTAATATCATGTATATGGAAATTAGCCATTCACAACTGGTTTTAAAATAATATAATCTTCGTGCACAGGAAAAATACTCTTCATTTTTTTTTCTTTTTTTGAGAGATAGAGAGACAGAGAACAAGCAGGGGAGGGGCAGAGAGAGAGAGGGAGACACAGAATCCGAAGCAGGCTCCTGGCTCTGAGCTGTCAGCACAGAGCCTAATGCAGGGCTCAAACTTACGAGCTATGAGACCATGACCTGAGCAGAAGCTGCACGCTTAACTGACTGAGCCACCCAAGCACCTTGCTTTCATTTCAGTGAAGGGTATCATTCAACAAGGCATGTTTTTTCCTTTAAAATTTGGGACATTCCACTCTACAGCCTTGATGATAAAAACTCACTTCTTCAGCACACACTAAATGAGTGTCTCTACCACCTTCCCTTAGTGTCTCTGTTATTACCAGAGAACATATCCACGTCTTCGGTTAGACTAAGCAATCCTTTCAGATGCAACCATTACTTTTTACCACTGCTTCCACATTTCCATATACTGTATTACACATCCTCGGTACTTAACAAAATGCATTAAACCCAATATTTGCTATCCATACCTCTCCCACTATCCTTCCTTTCCTGGCCCACTATGCTTCCTTTCTCTTGATATCTTTAGTTAGAAAGTAGTAGAGGGTGCTGCTCTTGGTATAGAGCAAAAATATTCTAAGGAAATTTCGACTTCACATTTAAATAAACAGTTCACTGTAGAATACATGGAAATTAAACAGAAATATTGCTGGGGAAATATAATTAAAAAGAAAATCTCCCAACCCGGAAACCCTCTTCAAGAAGGTAGTGGAGAATGATAAGCAGTTTTATTATTGAATGAGAAGCAAACCAAGATGTGATGCGCATCACAGACTGCAGGGACAGAATGAAATCTCACCCTTTTACATAGCTGGAAAAAAACATGGTTTTCACGATTAATGATAACTAGTCATCCAGTAAGAGGACTTGATAACTCCATTTGTCACACATAGTTAATCTCTACTTTACCTGTTAATTAGAGTGGCCCAAGTTGAAAAACAAACTCTTTATCTCCACGACATAAGGTCATTTTGTGTCTTGAAGCATGCACCTGCCAATGTTAGACTCCTACCCTCCCAGAGAAACTGGAAGATGGTGTGCCTTCTTTGATGTTTACATTTCAGAGACGGCTCCACATTCTTGAGAAAGGCATTTTGGGGTCATAAAAGCTAACAAAAGGCCTTCCTAGTCTTCAAAACCCTTACATACACCTCAAAGAGATGAGACAGTACTTATGATTACATGTTTTCTAAGGTAATGTTCTAAGGAAAAGGAGGGGAGGAAAATATCTTTCCCCCATTTTCAACAGGGATACATAAGCCTTTGTTTTCCAATTTATATTGTCCTTACAATATATAAAGTATATCTTAAAGTAATCTGTCAAATGATAAAATAAAACAGTTCAATAATGAGTTCAATGTCCTTTATTCAGGGCAAAGTGATCCATGAATTGGAGGCGTACAGTGTCTCATACGCAGAGGAGCATTCTTTGGGAGATATTTTGGGCAAGAACAAGTTTTATAGAACATTAGAAAGGGCAACTCAGAAACAGGGCATGGGTTTATGTTATTGAAGTGACTTTGCAAGGCACCTAAGGATGGAGGCTGGTTGCCAAGGGAACCAACGAAGAGCAGAAGGTCGGAACTTTCAGTCCCACCCAGTGAATTCTGGGGAGGGGAGACTTCTGGGAGAGGCTAGAAGTTGAACCAATCACTGATGACCAATGATTTAATTAATCATGCCTATGTAATAAAGCCTCCATAAACACTTAAAGGTTGAGGTTTAGGGAGCTTCCAGGCTGGGGAAACAGAATGCTTCCATGTGCCACCACTCTCGGCTTCAAACTCCAGAAAGACAGAAAGTCCTTTGCTCAGGACCTTGCCCTCTGTATCTCATCATCTGGCCGTTGATTCATGTCCTTTAATATCCTTTGTGATAAACAGGTAATCGAGTGAATAAATGAGTCTTTCAGGTTCTGTGAACTTCTCTAGCAAATTAATCAAACCCAAGAAGAATGTCATGGGAACCTCCAATTTATAGCCTGTCTGTCATAAGTACAGGTAACAACCTGGGGTTGGGCTTAGCATTTGAATTGAAAAGGAGGCTTTTAGGATGAACTCTTAACTTGTGGAATTTGACTCTGTCTCTGGGAAGATACTGTAAAGACTGAATTGAATGGTAGGATACCCAGCCGATATCTGAGAATCGCTTGGCTGTATGGGGAAAACCTCAATCTCTCCCTACCATGTTGGAATTGGGTGCGTAATCTTCACCATCCACTTTTAATTTAATGCCCACTCAAGTTAGGAAATCACTGTTTTAGGGACGGTGCTTGGAGCCCAGCACAGATGAGAAGTAAGGGAGACACGTGGAGACCAGATCACGAAAAACTTTGTCCATAAAGAGACTGAATTTTATGCTGACAGCTTCTGACCAAGACTTGTCATTCATTTCCAGCTACACCAGGCATTACAAGCCCCAAGAGGTGAGAGACAGAACGGAAACAAGAAGAGGTAAGAGTTGGGATTAAGAAGTAGTATTAACTTAGGCTCTCCTCCTCCCTCATCAGCCAGAAGCGAGCTGTTTCTGCCACTTTAACTGTTTTCTGCCCTGTCAAGAATGTAGCAAAATTTATTAGGAAAGACTTCTCCAAGTAAAGCACTTGCTTCCAACTGTGAATGTGACTGCTCTTCTTTGAGGCACACAGAAACCTCTGCTGGTAGACACAGTTGCTGTTTCAAGAAAGAAAAGTCTATGTTTTAGAAATTATAGGGGAAGAACACCTTTCTTCTTTCAATCTGTGGAAAAAATTATGTAAGCAGGGAAATATGTTGTTTAAATGGGATGTTCACCAGAGGCAAACTCACCCTCCTACCTTTTGATTATGACAGAGTGTAAGAAAACTATTACATATAAGCCCAATATATACTTAATAATGTTCAGACAGTCCTTGAGGAAGACAGTGATATTCAAATACCTATTGGGAATACTTAAGATTATCTAAAATATGTCATGAGGTAAAATGACATTAGAACGTGCTAAAGCACTAACTGTTACATAGGCCTGTGTGTACCACGTTTTCTCAACATCAGCATTATTGACGTTTGGGCTGGAGAATTCCTTGTTGTGGGGACTGTCCTGTGTATTGTAGGGTGTTTATCAGCCTCCCTGGCTCCTACTTGTTAGATGTCAGTAGCACCCTCTCCCAGCTGTGACAACTAAAAATGTTTCCAGACATTGCCAAATGTTCCTTGGTGGGGAGAGGGACAAAATCATCCCTAGTTGACAACCAATGGCTTATTGGTAACATGTGAAGATGAGGTATTTCCTGCGCTTTCAGAAGTTAAACCCCCACCGATGGAATGTCCAAGTCTAACCCAGATCCAACTTAGAAAATTGAGGTTCACTAAATCCCACCAGATCCTGTGATATTAATACTCAGATAAATATTCCCAACCATAAACAGGTTAGAGTAAACATCAGGGAATTGAGGCTGGAAAACAGACTTTCATAAAAAGATTAATAACACTCATACTACTGATTTTTTTCCGAAGACTTAAATTGTATCTTAGTATCCTTAAGAGTTAACACTGCAAGATCCATCCATGATATATTCCTTTCTAGGCCCAATGACCTGGCTCACAGTCAAACCCTGTGACCCTCAGATAGGATAGGGGAATATAAGGCAACAGCATCCTTCATACATAATTTCTGTTCATTCCACAGACTCATACAGAACTTATGCGGTCAGGATCTCTGAACTCCAAATGTTGCTGATTCACAATGTCTCCTCTGACTATGACCCTGACTTATCTTTGCAAAATTTTAAATTCATTTTCTCTAGAATGAACATCCTTGGATCTAAAGGTAAATTTGGTTCCATAAAAAAAGTCAGGGAATTGACTAACCTCTAACCACTCTGAGTTTGACTTCTATAGATCTCATTTCAATTTTTTGCCTCTAAAGAGCCTTAAATCTAACACGCTTATTTAAATTTGACAGTAAATACTGGCATCTTCCCCAGTGTTCATAACTCCATTTCTAAATGTATTTTTGGTGATATATTGCTTGGGTAAAATTTATATATTCTATATTTATGGAAACAACTTCACTCTCCAACAATAAGGAGATGGTTAAATAAATTACATCCATATACAGCCATTTAAAAATTGTAGTGAGAAGAATAATTAATAGCCTCTGCATGATATAAAGTGGAAGTTACAAAGGCAAAACACAAAACTATATACATTTGGTTTTGATTTTATAATTATATACATATACGACTGGAAAACATTTTTACCTATCAACGTGACAAATATTCCAATTCACGTATTTATTTTACATTTATCCTCTGCCTGCCTCAAGGTCTTCATGCCAGAAATGAAGAAGGAAGCCGCATGTTCAGAACAAGACACACCTGCTGTCCCCTACCCACTTACTTCAGCCTCCTCGTTCATGGTGAACCTCTACACTCTTCATTCTGGTCTTCAGTCCCAAGAAATGCTGGACATATTTTACCCTCAGCAGATTCTAATCTCTATCTGGCTCTGTCTATCTTCTTTTAGGACTAATTCCCTGAAACTCTTTCATAATTAATTTGAAGACTTAGCTCACTCATCAGTAAAAGTCCCTTTATTTTCAGCCACTTCTGAAGACATTTCCTTTCACTTTTTTGCTCTAATAGGAATCTGGCTCTCTCTCTCATCATTCCCTGAAATCCACTCAAGCAAAACTTAAGTTGATCTTTCTTTCCATTATACTTCTCAGTTTTGAGATGGGCTAAGTGTCTTTTTTTATTCCACATCATGACACACAAACTTCTGTGCCCTCCTTCCCCCTAAAGACTTGATGTTTCCTGGGATGCTTGGGTGGTTCAGTCAGTTAAGTGTCCGACTCTTTATTTCAGCTCAGGTCTTGATGTTAGGGTCATGAGTTCAAGCCCCACATTGGGTCCTATGTGCAGTGTGGAGCCTACTTGAAAAGAAAAGAAAAGAAAAGAAAGGAAAGGAAAGGAAAAGAAAAGAAAAGGAAAGAAAAGAAAAGAAAGAAAAGAAAAGAAAAGAAAAGAAAAGAAAAGAAAAGAAGTCTTGCTATTTCCTTAAAGCACATGCCTTCCAAGTATGCCACTCATTCACTATCCCTACTGGGTAGTAGTTATTTACAGTCCTCCAAGTCATAACACTCATCATTTCCTTGATCTGATGCTTGTGTCAATCATTTTGATCATTCTTTGCATAAATCCTTGCCCTTCTATCATTACCTAGCCTCAAACACAACTCTAATCAAATCCAACTCTCTTCACATACAGTGGGCATATTGAATCAAGGTGTGAATCCACCACCATATCAGAAGAAAGAAATGTATTTTTAGCAGACACTGAAAGTATTTTGTCAAGGAATTTAGGGGGCCAATATTGTGTAGAGTAGTTAAAAGTAGAAACCCTGCATTCAGCACTAAAAGAATTGTAAGCAAAACAAAACAAATGAGGAAACAATGTGACTTGGTAGTTGTTTGTCCACAAACTGAGGTGACACAAGAACCCAGCAGGGTACAGACAAAGGGTGCAGAGGATGTATGTGAGCTTGAAAGGCAAAGGCAGTTCTCCTCACAACCCTAAGATGCAGTGCCTCCTTATGTCAGTGCTTTCATAGTGAGAAAAGCCACATGCAGTGATGTGCCCAGTAATCGAGGGTGGGGTTGGTCACAAGCTATCCAGGTCCACCTGGGGAGACAATGTGATTAAGACTTTGGCCAGGGTTTGAGTAGATAACAAATGATGATTTTTCATGGGTCTTCGAAGATCTGAGGTGATAAATAAAAATTTATTTTGTCGACACTCTGAGTGCAGATATTTATTTGGCCTGCTGACCTACTGGGTCATCCACTGATGTGGTCAGTGAAAACATACTGAATGTCAATCCACTGTCATCTGTGTTTCACCTAGTGACAATACCTACATCGAAGGAGGTTCTAGTACTGGAAAACTGTTGACCTCATCCTCCTTGTGACCTAGCTTTGCCCAATTAGGTGTTCCAAACAACTATATTGCTATTCCTGCTCCTTTCTGTCACTGATAAAAATAAAATATCAATGATAATAAACTTCATAGATCTTTTAGTAAGTTTCAGGCACTATTCTCAGTGTTTCATATGCACCATCTCCTTAATTCTCACAACCCAAGTAGAAACTACTATAATCACCCTTGCAGATGAGAGCACAGACATACAGATGTTAAGTAATTTGTCTTCTCACACAATTAGGAGGCAGAGATGAGATTTAATCCCAGGCAGAAGGTCTCTAGAACCCAGGTTTTACTACCTAAGAAATGCACCATGAAAGATTAAGACTACCCAAGGGGAGGAAGAATGCCACTCTTTTTCAGTATTTTAAAGGTTTCCATGTTCATGTATTATATGTATATTCAGAAAAAAATTCTATTAGTCTATAATTTTATTTCTACTAATTATAGATTTTTTTCACTTCTGGCATGAAGGTGGAGTATGCAACTCAGAAGTAGGTACACAGATTAAGGTTAAAAGAGAGACAACATCATCTCACTGAGTTAATTCATCCCCGTGTACAAGTGGGAAGATGAAGGTGAGAAAGGAATAAAGATCTTTGAGGGGGACATGTAACCCAGACGGCTTTGAAGGCCCTCTGTGGGGATGATAACTTCCCCACACAATACTACCACCTGACCTGTGGCCTCACCATCCTTGGGTCTATTAATTAGATCTGACAGGAGTTCATTCTATGAGGTTTTGTTCTGGCTGATAAGTACCTCCTGTTACCAACAGTGTGATCTTCTTTCCCAGAAATACAAAGATCCAGACACACTAGTGTAGGCATGCCTCACTTTCTTCCTTAGCTAATTCATCTATGGTCTCCAATCACAAATAACACACACTCAAACCACCATTTGCTTCTGGGTTTTGCCAATCTAAAAAAAAAAAAAAATCTAGTCTCTTCTCTACTATTACTTTGGTGTATTCCCTCACCAAATAGATTCTAAAATATTTTAAAGTTAATCAATCTTGTACTGCTTTTGCATTCTATACAAAACCTAGCATAGTGTTAAGCAAAGACTGACTTAAGCAAATGCATATTTTTTACACAATGTATCTGTTTATACATATATGTTATATTCATTAATTTTGTAAAATAATGATTTGTGTTTAACTGTTTTCTCCATTAACATTTCTGAGAAAGGAAGAAATCCCTCCACCCTTTTTATCATGTAGACTTCCCAGTCATCACAGGTTCAGAGTTGACTTTTAACCAAGTAGCCTAACACTGAGTGCTAGTTCCAGCCCAAGCACCAACAAACTGGGTGACTTTGGGCCAGCTCCATGGTTTCTCTCACTCTCAGTTTCTTCGTCTGAATGATCTGAACAAAATAAGAAATTATTACTAAGCAACTGTATCTCATATTCAAGAAGCAATTATTAAATACCAAATTTGTGCCAGGGACTGTGCTAAGCACAGTATCAACACTCTAAGGTGACTTATGGATTAATTCCTTGGCAAATGTTCCTATGTTTCCTAAGGTTTATTCTCATTACATTTTAAAAGAAAGAAAACCATCAATAAATGCTTCCTCACTATTATGATCACATGTCTACATTTTACTCTACAAAGGAAGTTATGTGGTCACACCTAACCTACAGAGAACTGTAATCCACCTACAAAAACAAAAATATAAGAGAATCAGATATTAGTGAAGAGAAATAATGCCTCCTACAGCATGACACGATGAGCATCATCAGAAATTAAAGAAATAAGCATAATAGGTGGGATTAAACATAATGTCTTTCTGTATGAGAAGACAGTAAATACAAAACATAGTAATGAGACCACAAAATCCCAATTTAAAGATCCATATGGACCACTCATTCATTTAGCATTAATCTAACATTTATCTTTTGAATGCCCACAATAAGCCATGGTTCCAGGAATAATGCTTTCAGATCTGATTCAATCCTGAAATTTTATTTAATGAAATATTAAAAATATATATTTTCATTAATTTTAAAGAGAAAATTGCTCAATGGTGCATTCCATCCCAACTCAAAATGTCCCAACAATTTTCACAAATAGAAAAGATATCAATTGAACAATAAAAACTAGTTTAAGTGATTAATACACAATTTGAAAGCAAAAAATTATGGTTTGCACATAAATGGAGAGGAAGGGGCTTTTCATAATTGTGGAAAAAATAAGAAACAGCTAGGAAGGGAGGCAGGAACCATAATATATGTAGTAGATATATGAGATGATCATTTAGTTTTTCATTTGAACTAGGACAGTTTTGGGAAACGAAGTCAGTGCTATCTATAAATACACTGGGACAATAAACATAAACCAGAAGCATCCTGGGAAAACTGGGAAGCATGCCCACCCTACTCATGGTTTTGTTCATGAGCAATCATGAGATGGGTGATAAAGCTGGTCTTTCAGATTGCATCCCCTTGACACACACGTATTACAGATTTAGTGAACATAGCTCTGCACACATTTACTCTGACAAGAATGAGACAGCACAGAAGAAATAGTCAGCGGCCATTATTAGTTTGGCCAACTTCCCCAATGTCCCTTTATTGCTCAGAAACATGCTAGCCAGCAGATTCGAGGAACCCACTCGAGGCTGATTTCATTACAACTCTTGAGTGGCACCCATCCCCTGCCGCAGGATCTTATTTTCAGGCAGGTAGCTCTAGGCTATCAGAAGCCCAGTTGATACTTACCTCAAATTTATCTACATAAATGGAGATGTTTGTTTACAAAGACCTTAACTCAATAAGATAAAACTATAACACAACTTGATATAACTTGCTTCTATCTTTTAAAGACTACCTTAATGGAACTTGTATTCTTGAATCTTACGTGAATGTGAATATTGCCCTCTACATAAAGAATTTGATGCAAGGGGGCGAAATGATCCTATCTGGGTAAATCCCTGTTTTGTCACTGACAATCTTCTTGGATGTGAACAAATTATTTTCTCTAAGCCTTAGTTTCTTCATCTGCAGAGTGAAATTAACAATGCCCTTGTTTCAAAGTTATTGAAATAATTAAATGAGTCAAGGTGTGTAAAGTGTCTGGTATATTATTAATCATTTTCTCCCCTTTTAGAAATATAAAAAGCACCAATACAGGACTAATATAGGGACAAGAGAGGTTCCTGAGTTTCTCTCCCCCCATGGACACCAAAAGTACAGCAATATATGAAACAACTCCCCCTAAGAGAAACCCAGAAACTAGCTGAGTGACTTCTACACATCAGACAACTAAGAAAATCGGTTAAACAGTCACTTGACTAGGACAAAGTGAAGACTCAAATAAACAAAATCAGAAATTAAAGATAACAGAAATACTAGGAATTATAAGAAACTACCATGAACAATTATATTCCAATAAATTAGATAACCTAGAATAAATTCCTACATTCATATAATCTAACAAGACTGAATCATAAAGAATTCTGAGCACCAATTACCAGTAAGCATACTGAATCAGTAATCAAAAATCTCCCAATAAAGAAATGTCCATGGCCAGATTGCATCACTGGCAAAGTCTACCAAACATTTAAAGATGAATTAGTAACACCCCTTCTCAAACTTTTCCAAAAAATAGAAGAGAGGAGAACCCTTCTAAATGGCTTTACAAGATAACCCAGGCAAGGACAAAGCCAGACAAGGACACAACAAGAAAAGAAAATTACAGGCCAATAACCCTAAAAAGCATGGATGCAAAAATACTTAGCAAAATATTAGCAAACTGAATTCAATGGTACATTAAAAGGATCATACACCATGATCAAGTGGGATATATTCCAGGGATTGAAGGATGGCTCAACACATGTAAATCCACAAATGTAGCACACTACATCAACAAACGAAGGACAAAAATCATATGATAATCTCAATATTGCAGAAAAATTATTTGACAGAATTCAACATTCTTTCATGGTAAAAAAAAAAAACCTTCACATATTGGATATAGAATAAATGATCCTTTCAATAATAAGAAGCCCACAGCTAACATCATACTTAATGATTAAAAGCTGAAAGCTTTCCTCTAAAATCATAAACAAGACAAAATTGTCCACTCTTGCCAGTCTTATTCAACATAGTATTGGAAATCCTAGACAGAGCAAATGGGGGGTAGGGTGGGGCAGAAGGCATCCAAATTTGAAAGAAGTGTAACTGTCCTTATTTGTAAATGATATTATATTATATATAGAAAACCTAAAGACATCACAAAAAAATCTATTAGAACCAGTAAACAAATTCAGTGAAGTTTCAGGATAAGAAAGTAATATACAAAATCAGTTGAGTTTCTATACACTAACAATGAACTATTAGAAAGAGAAATTAAGAAAACAATCCCATTTACAATAGCATAAAAAACAATAAAATACTTATGAATAAATTTAATCAAGGAGATGAAATACCTGAAAACTATCAAACATTAAAAAGTTGAAGAAGACCCATATAAGTGGAGCAATATTCCACACTCATGAATTGGAGGAATTATGTATTGTTACAATACTACCTAAAGCAAACTATAGATTCAATGCAATCCCTGTCAAAATTACAATGGCATTTTTTTCCACAGAAACTTTTAAAAGTCCTAAAATTTTAAAAAACCACAAAAGACCCAAAAAGCCAAAGCAATCTTGAGAAAGAACAAATATGGAGGCATTATACATCTTAATTTCAAACTATATTACAAAGCTATAGTCATCAAAACAGTATGGTATTGGCATAAAGTCAAACATTTATATCAATGAAACAAAATAGAGACCCCGAAATAAACTCACACACAAATGATCAATTAAATTTCAATAAAGGAGTCAAGAATATACAGTGGAGTAAGAATAGTCTCTTCAATAAATGATGTTGGGCATATTGGACAGCCACATGCAAAAGAATGAAACTGGACCATTATCTTACACCATACACTAATTCAAAATGAATTAAACACACTTGAACGTTAGACTTGAAACCATAAAACTCCTAGAAGAAAACACAAAGGATAAGCATCTTGCATTGGCCTTGGCAATAATTTTTTTTGTTTTTGACACCAATAGCAATTACAAAAAGAGCAAAATATAAACAAGTGGGACTACATCAAATTAAAAGCTCCTGACAGCAAAGGAAACTACCAATAAATTGAAAAGACAACATGTAGAATAATGGGAAAAGATATTTGCACACTACATATTTATAAAGAGTTAATATCCAAATATGTAAAGAACTCATACAACTCAATAGCGCGTGCACACACACACACACACACGCGCACACACACACACACACACACAAGGTGGTCCAATTACAAAATGGGCAAAGGACCTGAATAGAAACTTTTCCAAAGAAGACATACAAATGGACGAAATGTACATGAAAAGATGCTCAATATCATTAACCATGAGAAATACAAAAGCCAAAACCACAATGAAATATTATCTCACATCTGTTAGGATGCCTACTATCAAAAAGACAAGTGACAATGCTGGAAAGTTTGTACACTGTTGGTAGAAATCTAAACTGGTACAGCTGCTATGAAAATACTATATGGACACTCCTCAAGAAATTAAAAACAGAACTACCATATGATCCAACAATCCCACTTCTTCGTATACATACCCAAAATAAATTACCTTCAAAGTATAGAAACAACGTAAGTATCCATCAGTATCCATGAAAAGATAAAGAAAATGTGAAATGTATACATACAAAGGAATAGTATTTGACAAAAAAATAAGGAGGTCCTGAAATTTGCAACAACTTGGGTGAACTGGAGAGCTAAATGATATAAGCAGGACAGCAGACAAATACTGCATGGTATCATTTATATGTAAAAGTTTTTAAAACATGAACTCATAGAAACGATAGTAGAATGGTGATTGTGAGCAGTTGGGAGGATGAGAAAATGAACAGTCTGACGAAAGAGTAAACTCTCAATTATAAGATTTATAAACTCTCGGTTACAAGATAAATAAGGCCTGAGATCTACTGTACAACATGGGGATATTTGGTAACACAGTGTATTACATGTTGAAATTTGTTAAGAGAGTGGAACTTAAGTGTAGGTAGGTGAAAGAAAGGAAGGGAGGAAGGAAGGGAAAACACGTGAGGTGGTGGATGTGTTAATTAACTGTTATGGGAATTTTTTCACAATGTATATGTTGTCATTACATCATACCCTTTAAATATATTATAATTTTATTTGTCAGTTATACTTCAATAAAAGAAAAAAAAGCAGAACAAGAACAAAAAACTCACCAAAATACTAATTATACGCCGAATGCTATTCTAAGTACTTCATGCATGTTAATCCATTTAACAGTCCTAATAATCCAGGGAATAAATATCACCACTGTTTATACATAAGGAAACTAAGATATGTTGGTGGAGAAAGCTGTAACTAACCCTAAGCCACCATCACCACAAAGAGGTAAAGCTGGGATTTGAACGCAGGCAACCTAACCGCAGAGTCTGTACTTTTAGCCATCACACTATCATGCCTCTTTTTGTGGTCCTTGACACTGTCTTGTACTTTATTTTTTACCCCTAAATATATGAACTCCTTGCTTGCTTTATTGCTTTCTTTGTTCTCCCTGACATCGGAGCACAGGTTATCTATGAGCTCTTAGGGTCAGGCAAATTTTCATGAAAAGTTACAATACTGAAGCCATAACTCATTATCAGGTCCAATTTTTGAGCCATCTCCATCTGTCACCTATTAGCTGGTGAGCGTTTTCAAAATCTCAATGATTTTCAACATCAAATTTATTTTTTAAAATTAACCAATATATCATATTCCAGTTGTGATTAGTATTAAAACAACAACAACAAACTTGTCTCAACTGCAAAATGATTAGATATACTGAATTAGATATTGAATAAAGGATTAAGCCTGAACAAAGACTGGTATTTTATTATTACAAACATTATTGTCAGGTCCCTTTCTCAAAATAAGAGAGGAAACAATTGGCAAACACAGTATTCAGTGGTAAATGGATTTGTTGAAAATCTCCTTATCAGTAAATATTGGTAAATTTTCCATCCATCAGGTAACAGAATATATATTTACTGAGAAGATATTTAAAAGATCTCATTCTGCCCATTTTTTTGTCATGAAGATCATAAACTAGTATCCTAAATTTATAGCACTTTCCAGAAAAATGCTCTGAGGAGAACAGAAGAAACATCACAATTCAAAGTTAATTCAAAGCTGAGCATCTGGAAAAAGTGTACTTAGCTGATAAGGAAACAGAAAGAAAATTTCTTTGTTTTCTTCCTCCCTCCCTCCCTTCCTTCCTTCCTCCCTCCCTGCCTCCCTCCCTCCCTTCCTTCCTTCCTTCCTTTCTCTTTCCCTTTCTTTCCCTCCCTCCCTTCCTCCCTTTCTCCCTTCCTTCTTCTCTTTCTTTTCTTTTCTTTTTCTTTCTTCTTTCTTTCTTTCTTTCTTTCTTTCTTTCTTTCTTTCTTTCTTTCTTTCTTTCTTTCTTTCTTTCTTTCTTTCTTTCTTTCTTTCTTTCTTCTTCTTCTTCTTTCTTTCTTTCTTTCTTTCCTTCTTTCTTTTTCTTTCTCTTCTTTCCTTCCTTCCTCCCTCCCTCCCTCCCTCTCTCCCTCCTTCCCTTCCTTCCTTCCTTCCTTCCTTTTTTTCCCCCTTCTCCTTCTCCTTATTCTTTTTTCAGTCTATTCTTTCCATTTTGAACAATGTAAAACAATTCCCAGCAAGTTAACTACCCAGCAAAAGCAAATGCCTGCTTTTCTTCTCTGGAGTCTGCTTTCTCACTGTGCTGATCTTAAACCAATCAACTGACTGGCACAAGGTCACAGTCTCTAACAGAGACTTCGGAATATATAAAATGCCTTTTTGTTATTGTTATTTACTTAAGTTTTAAGTTCCATACAGTAAACCAAATAAGTACATAATAACTTAAAATATCAGATCTACTTTTTTGGGAAACCAGAGAATGAACAGAACTTAATTTATAGGAAAGAAACTGAAACATTTCTAATGAGTTTAATTATCCTATTCATTTACTTTAAAGTATTCATTTTTTTTTATTAGAAGAAGGGGTCCTCTAATTCCCATACTAGAAGCTGGTGATAGCCACACAATTCCCCCTTCAGAAGTAAAGATTTATTGTCCCAGCTGCTAAAAGACAGCCCCTGGCTAGAATCAACTATATAATTTGTGGGATCCAGTACAAAACACAAATGTAGGGCCTGGCATCTTGTTCAAATATTGTAAGAATTTCAAGGTGGCGGCAAAGAGAATTAAACCAGGTATGGGGCTCTTCTGAGCACAGAGCCTTGTAGGTCTGCACAGACTGCACACCCCAGAAGCCTACCGGCCCTTACCTGCCAGTCAACCGTAATGATAGTCTCAGCAGAAGGTAGCTGCCTCCTCCAAAGTCGTACCCTTCCCAGAGAGGACAAATTCAATAGTTGGATTGCACAGGGATACAAGGCCCTGCCCTCTCCTTCACCTCAACTTGGGACAAACCTGTAGGGCTATCTCAGCTTCAAAGCTGCCAATAGTGTCAGCTGAGTACTCCTTTGAGACTGCTCGCATGCCTCAGCTTCTCTGAGTACAGGGTCAAGCTTCGTTTCCTCCTTTTATTCTTTCCTTCTCCCCCTCCTCTCTCCTCCCATCCCCTTCCCTTCCTTTCCACAAGTATTGATTGCATTCTTTAATAAAACTCTTGCATGCTATTGTCTCCTAGAGTCTGCTTATCAGAGAACCCAACCTGTGAAACTACACTTAAAAAAAAAAAAAAAAGAACTTGCACTTACAAACACAATAAACATTGGCACAGCAGCCTTTCCCATGCCTATTGTCTTGCCATATACCAATATTCATATGATAGTGAGCTGCTGCATGGTGGAATGTACTATGGAACCTATAGGAGGGTAAGGATCTGTGGTTTTTGTAGTTAACATCCATGTTTGATTTGGCTCTGCTACCATTTATTGAGTACTTAATGTGGTAAGTATTTTATATAAATTAGGTTATTTAATCCTCATAATAAATCTTTGCAGTATATATTCTAATTATCTCCATTCTACAAATGAGAAATAAAAGTAACAATAGAGAAGTAATGTCTCCACAGTCAAAGATGAAAGTGGCACAGTCTACCTGTTAAATCAAAGTGAGAGCCCTTGATACCTACTCTATAATGTCTGTCTAATGTTACTTTTCCTTCCTTGGCTTTTCTTGTTGAACGGGAAAACCTTGAAGTCAGACATCCCAATGTGAATACCCAGTGGGCAGGAAAGGATTAACTCAGCAAGCCTGAGTTTCTCAAATCCCTATTATTTCCAAGAAAGACTTGTTTTCAAAACTTGGAAACCAGTTGGAGTGACCAACTCTAGGGAACTGCGCTCTGAGACTTGAAATGTCTAATAATTATGTTTGTACACCTGAGACTTGGGCCACACTGTGCAGGTTTGACCAGATAGTTTATGTTAATGATATGATTTATGGTGAACACCTGTTTTGCACTGGAAGTTAGAGTCTGAGTAACTAAGTTCAGTCACATAAGTATTACATGCCTACGTGACTGACCTCCAATAGAAACCCTGGACATCAAAGTTTGGGTGATCTTTCCTGGTTGGCAACACTTTGCATTTGCTGTCACACATGATTGCTGGGAAAACTAAGTAAACTCTGAACTAGTAGAAATGATGTGAAAATAGTAGATTTGTTATAGAAATTCACCTTACAGCATTATAAGAATTTACTACATTTTTTTATACATGCTCGTTGCTTCTGAATCTGAGTTAGAGCCTAGAGTCATTAGAGCAGACAGTTGAGAGAAACGATGGGTGTGAAGTGTATGATGAGGCAAGGATGAAGAAAAGGATGGAGAGCAAGAATGAAAAGCAATATGTGAGAATGAACTGGGAACCTCAAGAAGAACCTGGAGCCTTCTTTGGTCTCTCACCTCTTCCGAGCCTGGGACATGTGGGTGACAGGCAGGGGAAGGTGATGCCCTTTAGCATGGAAATAAACGAGGAGATTTGGAGAATGCTGCAGGAGCTGCAGGTTTAGTTGCTGTCTTGCAGTTACAAGATGAGCCAGGAGATCCACATGATGGATGAGCTGCGATAGCACCTAACCGTGTGCTGACCTTCCAAGCACAGTCATGGCTGCTGCTTCACTCCCATCTTCCCAACCTCATATAAATTCCTCCTGGGACTAAACTAGCTCAGAACAACATAAGGAAGAGAGTGTCAGCTTGGATAAATTGACATAGGACAAAGCTCTCAAAGATGGTTTGCTATGTGAAAATAGCATCTGAAATAATGTATTAAGTATGCTTGGATTTCTTGTGAAGGAGAGTAAATGGTTTGGAGCAGCAATAGTGAGCCCATGGTGGATGGAGTGGAACAGGGAGAATTGGAAGCAGGCATATCTGGATTAGACATACATTAGATGTATTTTATGGCGGCAATTAGGGAACTAAATAATAGGATCTTCAGAAAATGGGGAATTGGGTGTTTAACATTCACATGCAAGTTCATAAGGAGGAAAACCAATGAGTCTGTTCAGGTGCTTTGTTATCATCCCAACAGATAATAAATTAGGGAGGCAAGATCATAGAAATACATTTGGCTAAAGCCTACTAAAAAAAATGCTTTCTTCCAAGTATCTAGGAAGTATGATAGGTCAACTCTATGAATGGTAGTTCTCACACTGAAGACTATGACCTCATGAAGAACGGTTGACTCAGAATCTGAGGGAGAGAAAGAACAAGATCCTTTCTCATGAATTTTGGCAGCTCCTTAAATAGAGAGTGAGACACAGTACATGGAGGAGAGTGGAGGGAGAGGAAGTCCTGTGTCAGCTGGAGTGGAGGCAGCAGGAACAGGAACCACCCATCTGTTTATGGTACCACATGACAGCAGCCACCACAGTGGCTCGCTAGGCACCAACAGCTGACCAAAGCCTGAGACGTATACAGGGAGCACCCAGAAGTTCCCAGGTGACTACGTTCACCAGACACAGCAGGACGACAACTGTGGCCCAAGGCTGATATTTCCAGTCCAGCACAGAGCATCAAAGAGAGGGAGAATATTTGCCCACGTTTTAGTAATAATAAGCCCAGGACATAATTAGTCATTTGGGGAAATGAGGAGTCATTTGAGGAGCTGAGAGCTAGGCTTCTGTATGGTCAGGGCACATGCCTTTGATAGAGGAAGTAAGGAGTGATTAACTGCATTTTTGGCGATCAGCATTCAGGAGCAATTCATTAGCATTCAGGGAAACTAGCTTTCCCAAGCTTGGATTATATGTGATTTCTTAACGATGTCACTGTGCTTTGATTTTTATCTCTATTTACATAATGTAAACTTTAAGATGAAATCCTATACCTGATTCATATCTCAGTTTTAGGTTTTTGATTATATAATTCCTAAAGACTATTCACATTTTCAAATGACTCTCAGTTGTCTTTGTTAATAGAAAATAATACGTTCGCTTATTTTTTTGCTCCTTGGACTCAATTAGAATACAGCTATAGATGCTTTGAAAGGATACATACTTTGCTACTTTGTTCTAGGAGATACGCATCATACTCAGTAATAAATATTGTTTCTACATTATGGAAATCACTCTCTAATACAGGTTAAGTAGTAATTGAATATACTGATAATAAAATTATCATATTTGAAAACAGCAGAGAAATTCTAGGCTGCTAAAGTACTGCTGATTAAACATAAACATGGGAAGTATGAGAAATTTGAAATTTGTGAGATTTTGCCTTCTGTGACTCCATGAACATCTGCATGCATGAACATTTTGCATATATTTGTGGTATTGAGATTCTAAATTTACACTTGAAATATTACCAAAAATGTTAGGTTTCCTTCTTTTTTTTAGACACACACAAACAAAAAAAAATGTTGTTCCTTTTTCTGTAACAGGGTGAGAACATATATGTGAAACTGAAGGAGAAAAAAAACAAACTTGGCGATATTTCTCTAAACATAGTGGTTTATTGAGCCTGAGAAAATAAAAGGGAAATTTCTCTACTACTGCCACCTGGTGGTTTAATATGTATGGACAGACTGGAAAAGATCATTAGCCACGATATTTTGAATATTTTCTTCTATTTTTTTGCTTTTGTTTTTTAAAATAGAGAAGAGCTGTCTATGAGTCGTATGACTAGATTTGTGGAAATAAATAATTCACCATGACATTGATACATGACAATTACACTGATGTATCTCATTTCTCAACTACTTATGGCAAGTAGTTATGTGTTATATAACATAGATGCAAATTTTACCTTGAAGGAATCTTAGGGATAATATAATAAGTCATCTAATTTTACAAATGTGCAAAATCAAATATTTGCTTCTTACTATATCACGATTGAGTAGATAGAAAAGAACAAATACAAAATGTGGCTCTTTAAATTGTATAGGATAACAAAATTTAGGAAATAAAGTTTAGTTTTAGAATACTTAGAAGCAATATTATAATAAGATAAAATCAAAAGTGATTAAATTCATATGTTTAGTGCCTGTCATGTACAAAGCTATTTTTGAAAAAAATTCTGTCTTCTCCTATCCAATAGCAGAATTCCTACTTTTTTTTTTTAGAGACACAGAGAGAGAGAGAGCATGTGAATGGGAGAGAGGGGCAGAAGGAGAGAGAATCTTAAGCAGGCTCCAGGCTCAGCTCATAGCCTGAATCTCACGACCCTCAGGTCATGATCTAAGCCAAAATCAAGAGTCCGATGCTCAACGAACTGAACCACCCAGGTACCCCTGAGTCTCTTCTCTCAGCTTTTCTTAAAGGCAGGCATGGCTAACTATGTGACTAAGTCCTGACCCATAGTATATAAGAGCAAGTGATTTGCAGTTTGTAGGTTACTTCCTTACAGGGTAGGCTATTATCTTTCTTCATGTTGAATGTAGACATGGAGGTGATCTCTTTTGGACCACATGGATGGGGCAAACCCACAGGGATGGCAGAATGAAACATTAGAAAGAACATGGGGTCCTAACACCATGGAGTAACCACACCAGCTCTGAACTTAACACTCACACTCTTAAGTATAAGAAAAGTAAATTTTCGCCTCATCTCTGTTATTTTGGGACTTTTTATCCTAGCTAAATTTATGTCTGAACTAGTAAAATGTGACTGTTTTTTTAAAAAGAGTGGCTGACAATTTCAGATGCTGTAGAAAAATAAAGTAAGACAAGGGGAATGTATTAGTTTGCTAGAGCTGCCAAAACAAAATATCATGGACTGAATTCCATAAATAATAAAAGTGTTTTGTTTTATTTAGTCTCATAGTTCTGGAGGCTAGAAGTTCAAGATCAAGATGTCACCAGAGTAGGTTTCTTCAGAGTCCTCACCCCTTGGCTTTCAGATGGATGCCTTCTCACCAAGTCCTCACATGATCTTTCCATGTGTGCAAGCATGTGTGTCCTAATCTCCTCTTCCTATTAAGACACCAGTCCTGTTGGATTAGAGCCCAACTTAATGACCCAATTTTAACTTCAGTACCTTTTTAAAGATCTCTCCAAATGCAGTCATGCTTTGAGGTACTAAAGGTTAGGACTCAACACGTGAATTTTGAGCATATACAATTCATCCCCAAACAGAGTGAAAGTGCTTATTGATTACATTAAAAATGCTATATATCAGACACCTTAGATCAACATACCTGCTGCCCAAACCAACAGGTTTTTGTGTGCCTCTACTAATAATTAATTTTCTCTGGCCTATGTCTCCTTTCATTTCTTTTTTCAACCTCAAAAGCTTAGTCAACTCTCACTGTCCCTCCTGGGCTTAGTCCCAAGCCCTTTTCACCCCTGCGTGTCCTTTCTCTCATGAGGACAACTCATCCAGTCATATAGCTTCTAGTATCCCCTGCCTCGGTCTTTCCACACATCTCCAGGTTCATATATTCACAAATTGCCTACTTGACATATCTATGTGGATATATAATAGATATTGCAAACATAATATGCCCAAAAACATCCCTTGATTTCTCCCCCTAAGCCATTTTCCTCCCAGGTTTTCTCATCTTCATAAGTGGAACCACTATCCACAGGCTTTCTAAAGCCAAAACGTAGGTATAATCCTCAATTTCTCTCATTCATCACACCCAACTCTCCAGCATCCTCATAGAATCCACCATGAAACTAAATCAATTATTCTGCCAAAACATACCTAGATTCCACACTCTTCTCTCCATCTTCACTGTGGCAATTTTAGCTCAGGCACCGCAATCTGTCATGGGGACCCTTGCACTAGCTCCTAATTGGTCTTTGTGTTCCTACTCCTGCTTCCTACAGTTCACTTTCAAATCAGCACCCTTATATCAGGGGTGCCTGGGTGGCTCAGTCGATTAAGCATCGCTTCAGCTCAGATCACGATCTTGAAGTTCATGAGTTCAAGACCTGCATCAGGCTCTACGCTGACAGCTCAGAGCCTGGAGTCTGCTTCAGATTTCGTGTCTCCCTCTCTGTCTGCCCCTTTCCCCACTTATGCTCTCTCTCTGTCTCTCTCTGAAAAGTAAATAAACATTAAAAAATTTTTAAATGAATCAGATCATGTTGCTCTCCTGCTTTAAATTCACTAGTAATTTTCCATTGCACAAGAAGTAACATCTAAATCCCTCACTATAACCATGTGGAGCCCTATACAATCAGCTCTCTGTCTCTCCCTCTCATGATGAGACCGCATCTCATGCAATTCTCCTCTTGCTTGCTGTGCTCCTCCACAATGGTTCCCCTGTTATCTTGTGAATACTTTAAGTTCATCGACTATTTGAGGTCTTTTCTCTTCCAAAAGGTCATTCAGGTTTCCACCCCAATGTCACCTTTCAGTAAAGCCTTCCCTGACAACCCAGTGTAGATCTCAACCTCAGCACTCTTTATCACATAAGTCTGTTTAACTTTTGTAGAACACTTCCCGCCATCTGAATTTGCTCTCTTGAATTTGCCACTTGCTGAATTTAAATTATTTGTTAATTTAGGAATAGTTTATCTTCTCACTATAACATCAACTACCTGAATGCAGGGACTTCATCTGCTTTGTTTGCCACATCATCCCTAACACCTAAAGTAAGATCTGGCAATAAATATTTTTTAATGAATGATGTATGAATGTCATAAACTGCTCTGTGGAACATAGATTATCATCTATGATGACAGGCCAGAAGCTGGGTGACCAGAACTTGGGAGAAGATAATGCAATGTTCGAGGCACAACTCACAATATTTATGACAATTTCCTCCTTGAAATTTGAGATTTAAGACATCTAAGTGCTCTCTTAGGAGAATATTCTTCACATTCATCTATATTCCAATAGCTCTGAAATCCTTATTCCTTGAACTAACCATTTCCCTGAAGTCTAGACATAATTAACAAAGTAATTCTTAGACTCATCTGTAAATCTCACAAGTACCTCAAACACAGCATGTCCAAAAACGTAGTGCCATAGTGCTTTGTTTCTTCCTTTTTCTCCCTGGAAGTAAAAAAGAAAGTCCTATTTCCACTACCAGTTATATGACGTTGAGTCATTTTGCCTCTCTGAGTATGCCTCAATGAAAGAGTACGTCTAGGTGACCTCAATTGTTTCTTGTAACTTTCTATGACGTAATGGCTCAGTAGTGTTAAGCCATTTTCCCTCCAAATTACTGCACTTAAGTAGAGTACAACCGATTAAGCAAACAATTGTCCCATTGGATCCAGAGTGGACATAGTCATATGAACACTGAATGTAAGCTCATTTGCTGAGAGGGCCTGTTATGCTCTGTAACTCAAGAACATTCTTAAACAGACATACTTCTGACGATCACACTTTCCACTTACTATTTACGTACTAGATAATTTAGAATTTAGAGCCATAACAGACCCACAATTCACTGTCTAGTACTTCACTTTCCTAAGTTCTGTTTATGTTTAAAACTTCACTTAACATCTTTCTCTTCTTTGAAGAAACTCTAGAATATTTGCACCTCCCTGTCATTACCTTTAACACTCATTTGTCCATTGATACCTTTTTTTTAAGTCACCCTATATAGTCTCCCACACAGGTTTTTTTTTCCCCCATGGCATTCAGTATTGTTCCTTGCATATGGTGGGCTATTGATAAATAGATGAGAATAGGGATTGGTATCCTACTGAAACTTACCCCTATCTCTACAAAAAAAAAACATTGTTAAGACCAATTTGGGTGCCAGAGATCAAGAAATACAGCCAGCTGGCAACACAGAAACAGATAAAGAAATGTCTCAGGCTCAACTCCTAAGTTTTATAGATTACCCCTTGACATTTTACATTAACTTCCCTAACCTTTTCTAAATCCCCTCCATCACTACAGCAATCACAACCAGTACCAAATGGTTAAGATTTTGATCAAAATAAGCAAAAAAAAAAAAGCCACTTGGATATTTCTCCATAGGACGAAACCCAATAATCTCATTTTCTATATGCAAAATATTGCAATATTGACCTACTATGCCTACTAGCTAATCCTGCAAATACTTCCCATGTATCTAAGCACAATAATTCAGAAAGGCTATGGAGAGTATTTATCATAGAGTCAAGGAAGCTGAGTCTTCAGGGCCCTGGCCTCATAATCCCCTTCAAAACTTTGAATTATGTATTCATAACTTTTTACTCTTTTTCTTAAAGTGAGTTGCACAAATTGTATGGACTTTGGACCCTACAAAACATGGATCTACCTTTAAGTACCTAGTATACCACTTAAATCTGTATGTGTCTTCCCATAATGTCTATAAAGGTATAAAGGTATGAAGATATACCAAAATGACATAAAATATCACAGAAGTAAAACATAAAAGTAAAGGAAGTGGTTCATAGACTAATTTGCTACAAAAGAGTCTTTAAAATCCCTTAAGCAGTTGGAATGGAATGTCAAGTATGTACAAATCTACTTCTACTTCTTTGATTATGAAAATGCAGTATGCTGAATAAAAAAGTTGTTATTAATAATATAGCTACCAACCATGGTTTAGATAATGAAATTCACCTCATAGAAGGTGTCGTTAATCATAGTTTTCTGAGTAGAAGGAAAAAAAAATACGGTTTCCAGGTGTGGAATCAAGGGAAGCTGAACAGGGAAAGTTAAAAGGATTTTCTTTCCTAAAGGGTAATCCAATACAGCTGTCCATATGGTGAGGAGGATTGCTCTTTTGGGACTTTCCATGAATGATGAGTTTGTCATAAAAGATCAGCATTATAGTATTCCTCATAAGATAGAGAAAATTCTTAGAGAGATTTAGATAAACATAAATAGAACCTAGCATTATTGTCCCCACTTAACAAACATGTTAAGTGAAGACTAAAGATACTATGTCGCCAGCAACCAATACAATACGTATAAAATAAGCAGCTGGCTTACATTTAAACTATACTTGCAACATAGAATACAAAGGTCAAAAACTACACTGCATCTATTGGAGGGGGAAGAGATGCGTTTAATTCTTAGAGGGAGAAGCCTACACAAGCATCCTAGCAGATAGAAAAACTAATAAAAATGAGGTTAAGTGAGTTTGTGAGAAAGGAGAAAAAGAGAATGGCAGCGATATTTTTTTTTTCTATGTTGAGCAAATAATGAGGTTGAGAGGCAACACTGAGGAAGAAACACCTCCCTATGTTATTCCCTTTAGAGGATTCAAGAGAGATGATATGTGAGTTTTCCCCCCTGGGGCACCTCACGATGTGAAAGGAACAAATAATCAGACTGAAGGTCAGGAAACTACAAGAGGGTGACTGCTGCATGTAGATCTGAAGAGAATACTCCTTGGGGAAGGGAGGAGGGAGTGGCAGCTAGCACAGAGAAGACTGGGATTTAGAGTCGAAGTACTCTGAAGTTTAATTGTGATAACCTTACCAAATTTAGAGGCCTGGGTGAATAGGATGGTATTCAATGAGATGTGCTTAAGGACCCAGACATTACAAGGGAACATTTCTGTAGCTGAAAAGCATCTACTTTACTCAATTTGTTTCATTGGCAAGGAGAAGGGTTTTTTCTCTTGGTTTTTCAAATGCTGTGGCAGAACATTTCCTTAGGACAAATCAGTGTCACAGATAGGATGCAGCTAAAATTTTAAATATGTTTTGGTGTTTGGTCAAGAGATCACCTCAGATCGGCCTGCTCAGCTGAGAGTGGCGTGGGAAGGTGAGCACCTTGGGACCTCAGAGGCAGCTCAGGGCCAGTGGAAGAGAAAGGTTTGTGATTTGTACAACCCTACTGAGCTGGCAGTGGCAGAAGTTGCAGGAACATTACTCCAGAATGACAATTTATTTCTAGTTAACCTTTGCACCATCGCCTCTATTTGATGCTGGAGTTCGTGGACAAACTTGACAAAACCTGTATTACAGGGCTTAATTGGTGTATATTAAGCTATAATATGGTTAATTAGAAATAGATCGGGGCCCCTTGGGTGGCTCAGTCAGTTAAGCACCGACGCGGACTCAGGTCATGATCTCGCTGTTTGTGAGTTCGAGCCTCACGTTGGGCTCTGTGCTGACAGCTCAGGGCCTGGAGCCTGCTTCGGATTCTGTGTCTCCCTCTTTCTCTGTCCCTCCCCTGCTCACACTCTGTCTCTCTGTCAAAAGTAAATAAACATTTAAAAAAATTAAAAAAAAAAAAAAAAGAAATTGATCAAAGTTTCTTCTTCCATAAAGGAGGGCAGAGTTTAGTTAGGCTACTTCCTCAACAGTTTAACTTTCTGACGTGGTTTAAAGGTTAAAATAAATTACTAACCTGTTCTCCAGTAGGGCTTAAATAACTTGCCGAGCAAAGAAACTTCAATTTCTGTTTTGCTGCCACTTTATTTCTACAACAGCTTTTAATTCCAGGAAGCACAGTTTTAAATCATTAGGGTACATCAAAAATAAATTGTATGAAAAGAATACCAGGCCCCATTTGACAGCACTACTTATATGAAATCTATTCAAAATTCGATGGGTAGACTGAATAACCTCTGATAATAGAAAGGCCCATGGTGATATGGCATTATATCTTGAAAAAGGATAATCGTACACATGAAACCTCTGAGAATACTGGAGGATATATTGAAATATACTCCTAGATACTCATGGGAGGAACAAGTCAACAAATTCTATTAGAAAAAATGTATCGTTTATATTTCTTATGAATAATTTCCCTTCTCAGAGTATATCCTAAGGAAATAGAAATTCAAACATAAATGTGAAACTATGACTATCATAGAATTATTTGTAATATTGAATTTAGTGGAATCAACTTTACAGATGAACAAGAAGGAACCATTTAAGTACAGTACTCCAAATTCAAATTGAAAAAGTATCCACGAAATCCTTAGTCATGAAGTGTACAAAAATATTAAAGATAGAAAAAACTGCTTACATTATAGTATCAAGTTAAAAGATAGAACATGACTAATTCATGATACAACTATAGCTAGAGGTACAGCTATATAGAGAATAAATAGGAGAAATAAAGTGTAGGAATCTCTTAGAATTATGAGAAATTTTTATTTCTGCATTTTCTACAATGAGCATGCATCACTAATGTAAACATAAATACTGAATATGTGAATGTCTCCTCTACTTGAACACTTGAAGATACCAAATAGCTCTACTCCTCATAAATGCTGAAATTATTTGTATGAACCAGAAGTTAGACATGAATATATCATTAATTGTCTTTCATCAAAATAATTTTCATCAGAGCAACCCTAATATATTAGCTTGGACTTTTAAGTAGGTCTTGTTAACACTAGGAGACATGGAATAGAAAAATTTATTAATATTATTTTAAAAATTGCCATAGAATTTTTAACACAAAAATGGAAAGGAAAGATGGGGGAAGAAAGGAAGTTAAGAAAAGATGAAGAGTAGAAAGAAAAGTATATAAAAAATAGGAAACAAAAATAGCCACTTTAATTCCACGGGCAGGGGAAATTCATGAAGACCCTTAATGTAACCTATGGGTTTGTCCAACACCCTGTACTCTGGATGTAATTGGATGTGTCTTAAAGCTTCTGGGACAATAAAATCAATAGGTTTCCCCTTCCTATGATTTCCAATTTTTTGTTTTCTACAAAGACGAGAACATATTCTGGAACCTAGATTAAATTGGGGAGGGCTAAGATAGGCTTCTCCAGATAACCAGGCTATTAGGTATAGATCAGGATGGCAGTGCTGCTTACAAATAAGATTGAGATACCAAGAATCCCTTTTGTGCCTTCTTAGAGCTGTCCAAATTCTGTCCGACTGCTCAGCAACTGGACAACATATGCCCAGATATGACTGGATCATACCAGGTGACCCTGTGACTGTCACACAAAGATTCATGAAAACAGCTAATGGGAAGTACAAAGCTAAGAATAATTGGATACTGACTCTAACCATATGGACCATCTGCCAACCAGCCAAAGCCCAGAAAGCTGATGTAGAGCAGATGGTGAGTCTGGCTCTTTTTATGGGTATTGGCCACTTGGTAATGAATCAGAACACCTATTTAAAACGTTATTTTATATAAAAGTTTTGATGATATGAGACTAAATGACATGGTTTCACCCGGTTTCATACGGAAGAATGCATCTGGTCATTCTTGAGTAAATAAAATAGATATGGATAATGATTAAAATTTCATACACTAAGATTTCTTCTGGGAAGGTACTTTTTTTCCCTTTTCTGTGGTATTTTTTCTTATGGATTTTGACTACTTCTATGAGAAAAAAAATCAATGTTTCTTTATTTACTTAAAGGGCAGCAATCAATTTAGTATCTTTTTTTCTGTTTTATATCCACTCCAAACAAAAGAGGTAAACCTAGAAACTAGTTCTCTAAGCATATTTGGCAATCTATAGATTGCCGAGGGGTCTTATTACCATGTCTCAGCCAGAATCAAGTGAGAAGAACCACAGAAATGAATGCAGAGGAGAGAAAAAGTAGCCAGAAATCTGCTCTTTCAGTTACCAGAGGTAAAGCCTGGGGCAGAAGGATAATCCATTTACAAAGACTAGCTCTGACCTGGTACAGAGAACATTAGTCTTTGTTAGTACTGAGAAGCAGTCTGTAAATTAGGCACAGTGACTAGAAATCCAGAAAAGTGGAACACATTTTCAGTGCAGGTGTGAGGCAGACATAGTTCTGGGAGAAATGATTATGTGAACTAGGCCAGCTGTCACTAGAACAGTGACAGTATCCCAGTAGGGTATTGAGGCTCATGTCGAATGGTTTTGGGTCAGGGCAAGTCCCATGCATGGGTAAAAGGGTGGCATGGGAGGCAGGGCATTGATGACTTTAAGTACTTGGCAAAATGATAAACGAAAACCAAGAAGAAGGCCTTGAAGATGTAATACTGCTCATAAGGGAATCAAGATGTTAGAGAGAGAAGTTAGGAATTTTCTAATTTCAGTGTGATATCAGTGCCTGGGTTTTCGATTGCCACATGGAGCTCAAGAAAGGTTGGCCACAGAGATTCAAAAAATGATGAAAAGAGTGGGGACTGGGTGGAATAATAACACACTTGTTAGGAATAACAGAGGCCCAGGTCTTCTAGATAGCGTTCTGGGGCAATCTGTGAAGGACTGAGAGGGGCAGAGGTAGAGAAATTAAATTAGGGGCTGACCACATCTCGCAGTGGAACATAAGTTTTACTTAGATGAAGTATTTCTCTGTTATAATTTATATGAGTCACCACTTCACATATATATGCTGGTGGACCACAGGAAAACTAGGTAGAAGGTGTGTATAGCTCAGGTCACCATTCTGGGCATAAGCAACGCAAAAATTGTATCTTGTCACTTATAAGACATTCTATGAATTAAAAATCATATATTTGATATGCTGATGTTAATAAAACATATAAAAATATATGCTTGCTGAGCTATAATCCTCAATATTGATTTATGAAAGGAATGCATCAGTAGATCAAGAAGTGAATTTCACTGCCATATGAGACAGGGAAGACAGTGCTTTCACAAATAAATATCTTAACCTCAAATGGCTTTGTATAACTATGTATGTTAGGTACCAAATGGAAACCGGCACAGGCATGGAAATGAAATTAAAAACAAAGACATCATCCTAAGTGTCCATTGATAGATGAAAAGTTAAAGAAGATGTGACATATATATAATGGAATATTACTCTGCCGTAAAAAATGATGAGATCTGGCCATTTGTGACAATATGAATGGATCTAGAAGGTATTACACTCAGTGAAGTAAGTCAGACAGAGAGAGACAAATGCCATATGATTTCACTTACATGTGGAATCTAAAAAAACAAAACAAATGAACCAAAAAAAGCAGAAACAAATCCATAAATATAGAGAAAAAAACTGGTGATTGCTGGAGGAAGGAGGAGCAAAATAGACAAAAGGTAATGGGAGGTACAGGTTTCCAGTTATGGAGTGAATATGTTACAGGGATAAACGGTACAGCATAGGAAATATAGCATTGCATACTGGCAGATGGTAGTATATACTTAGAGTGAGTATAGCATAACGTGTAGAGTGGTCAAATCACTATGTTGTACGCCTGAAGCGAATGTACCATTGGGTGCTAACTATACTTCAATAAAATAAATAAAATAGGGGCATCCGGGCGGCTCAGTCGGTTAAGCAGCCAACTCTTGGTTTTAGCTCAGGTCATGATCTTGTGGTTTGTAAGTTTGAGCCCTGCATCCAGCTCCTCACAGACAGTGCGGAGCCTGCTTGGGATTCTCTCTCTCATCTCTCTCTCCTTCTCTCCTGCTCACATTGTTGCTCCACATCCTTGTCTGCATTTGTGATTGTCAGTTCTGGATGTTGGCTATTCTAACAGATGTGTGGTGATATGTCATTTTAATTTTCAATTTCCTGATGACATAAAATGTAGAGTATCTTTTCAAATGCTTATTTGTCATCTATATATCTTCCTTGATGAGAAGTCTATTAAGATTTTTTAGCCCATTTCATAATTGGATTGTTTCTTCTCTTATTGTTGAATTTTGAGAGTTATTTATATGCTCTGGATAATAGTTCTTTGTCAAACGTGTCTTTGTAAATATTTTCTCCCAGCCAATGGCTTACCTTTTCATTACTTTGACAGTGTCTTTTGCTGAGCAGACTTTTTTTTTTTTTTTTTTTTTCATTTGAATGAAGTTCAGCTTAGCAAGTATTTATTTTAGGAATCATTTCTTTGGTGCTGTAGGTAAAATGTCATTGCCATACCCACACTCATCTAGATTTTCTCCTATTTATCTTCTAGGAGGTTTATAGTTTTACATTTTACATATATGTCTGTGATTCTTTTAGGTTATTTTTGTGAAGGGTACAAAGTCTACATCTAAATGTTTTCTCTGACTCTTTCTCTTTTTATGTTCCATCACCATTAGTTGAGAAGATTATTTTACTCCATTGTATTGCCTTTGCTCCTTTGTCAAAGATAAATAGATATTTATATGCGTCTATATCTGCGTTCTGTATTCTGTTTCATTAATCTATCTGTCTATTATGTCGCCAACAGCACAGTGTCTTGATTACTATAGCTTTTTAGAAAGTCTTAAAGTCAAATAGTGTTACTCCTCCAACTTTGTTCTTCTTCTTCAATATTGTATTGGCTATTCCGAGTCTTTTGCCTATCCATTTAAATGTTAGAATCAGTTTATCAATATCCACAAAATAATTTAGTGGGATTTTGATAGGGATTGCATGGAATAAATAGATCAACATAAAAAAAAAAAAAAACAAAAACCCTGACATCTTGACAATATTGAGTCTTCCTATCTGTGAATAAGGAGTCTCTCTTCATGTATTTAAGTCTTATTTGAAATCTTTCATCAGAGTTTTGCAGTTTTCCTCATATAGATCTTATACATACTTTATTAGGTTTATACTTAAGTATTTTATTTTGGGGGTGCTAATGGGAATGGTAATTTTTTTACATTTCAAATTCCATTCTTTTATTACTAGTATATAGGAAAATGAGTGACTTTTGTATATTAGCCTAGTATCCTGCAGTCCTGCCATAATCACTTATTAGTTACAGGAGATTTGTTGTTGTCGGTGGTGGTGGCCAGTTTTATGTCTTCCTTTCCAATCTGCATTCATTTTATTTTTCTTTCTTGTGTTATTGAATTAGTTACAACTTCCACCATAATGTTGAAAAGTACTCATGAAACGTGACAATTTTGCTTTGTTCCCGATCTTAGTAAGAAAGCTTCAAGTTTCTTACCTTGAAGTATGATATTAGGTATACGATTTTTATAGATGTTACTTATCAAGTTGAGGAAGTTTTCCCATCTTCCTTGTTTCCTGAGAGTTTTTATTATGAATGGATGTTGAATGTTGTCAAATGCTTTTTCTGTATCTATTGATATTTGTCTATAGTTTTCTTATAGCATTTTTGTCTACTTTTATGGTAATACTGGCCTCATAGGATGATTTAGGACATATTCTCTCTTTCCTGAATTGGTGTAATTTGTTTCTGAAATATTTGGTAGAATTCACCAGTGAATTCATTTGGGTCTGCTGACTCCTGTTTTGGAAGTTTATGAATCACTGATTCAATTTCTTTAATAGCCATAGGCCTATTCAGATCACTACATTAACTTGAAAGTAGGATAAGAGGATATTAGGAAGAGTCATAGAAAACTTAACCCTACAGATGTCCCAAATTAAACTAAATGTGGATATTTATATATCTTCATGTGAAGAATGTACGAGGCTCATCCCTGCATTCTCTACCTGCTCAGATTTCCACATCATACATTAGTTTTATCTGTCCTCTTCTAATAAGAACTGATAAAAGTTATGGCACTTGATTCAAGTCAAATCAAGTAAAGTACAACTTATTAACTGAACATCTACAAGGCAAGTAAAGTCTACCCTCAAAGAATTTAAAATTTTCTGGAGGGAGGAATTGCATGAAATTATTTTTAACCAGCATAATTTATATTTAATTAAAGTATGTTTCCCACAATGCAAGAGAGGGAGAGATCATAATAATAATGGCTAACACTTACTTGGCACTACCTGTGTGTAGGACATTCTTCTAAGCAGTAGAATAGTTCTTGGAGAAAAATTTGCCTTGATTAGGTCATAAAGATGGGAAAAAATATTTCAACAATTTGAGAAAACATTGAAAGATACTCTAGGCAAAGGGAAAGAGTATGAAAAGAAAAGTAACGGGTAAGAAAATAGAAAATATGATTAATGGAAGCTAATTAGGCATGACTATTGTATAAGTAGGAAGAAATTAGGAGATAAATCTGGACACCTAGGCAAAAGCCACAAGATGGAAACCTTAGACACCGTTTATCCTACAAGTGTTTTGAGCAGAGAAATGACTAAGCATTTCCACAAAAAAATTGCATTTTGGAAACTAATGGTTTTGGTTCCAAAGAGATGGAATAATGGGGTCAAGCTTTAAAAATACAAGCATGTGGGCACCAAGGTGGCTCAGTTGGTTAAGCATCCAACTTCGGCTCAGGTTATGATCTCTTTGTTCACAAGTTCCAGCCCTGCATCAGGCTCTGTGCTGACAGCTCAGAGCCTGGAGCCTGCTTTGGATTCAGTGTCTTCCTCTCTCTCTGCCCCTCCCCCACTCATACTCTGCCTCTCTCGCATGCTCTCTCGTGCTCTCTCTCCCCCAACAATAAATAAACATTTAAAACATTAAAAAAATAAAAATACAAGCATGTATTTCATACAGTACTGTGAAAACAAACCAACTCAATAAAAATAAGTAAATATA
This sequence comes from Paguma larvata, assembly GCA_030068075.1. Lineage (NCBI taxonomy): Eukaryota > Metazoa > Chordata > Mammalia > Carnivora > Viverridae > Paguma > Paguma larvata. The sequence goes on along the minus strand of CM057829.1, from coordinate 68,346,052 downwards.
AATAGATGAGACAGCTAATGTATCAATTAGAAATTGTGTTCTACTACCTATAATAGATAAATAGTGGCTCAAATACTTACAGAATTTTTTATTGCTTATTTGTTTGTTTTTTAATCATCTGCCAGCCATCCAAGCTGGTGAGGAGGCTCAGTGATGACTTCAGAGACTCATCTGGCTCTTCTCCCTGTTCTGCCATCTTTACCATGGGATATCAATCTCATGTTTGCAAGCTGATTACACACCTCAAGTCAGGCATTTGTATGAGAAGAATTAAGGCAAAGGACAAAAGGAAAGGGCAAAGGGCAAAAGCCTAGCAGCGTATTGACTTTTTACTCAGAATAGCAAGACCTCCTCAGACACTTGGGCCATCTCCTTGCTAGAAATGTGTCTCATGGCACCCACAGTATGAAGGAAGTGAAATTTGACTTTCTTTTGTTTATAATATTAAAGATAGAGAAGGAAATTGCAATGGGAGAGAAATAGAAGGAGGCTTCTGTATCTGCCAAAGTAAAGAGTCAGTACAACAAACATTACAGAAGTACTTGTGTCTAGCAGATCCCTTTGTTCGTCTGCTCAACCGTGATCTTCCCCATGATCCTTTCAGTGGTTTTGTTCAGAAATCTAGAGTCTTGTGCTCAGGCTCCAATTCCAGCCCCAAGAAAATAATAATTCATCTTAGCCCATCATAAAACCCCAAACCTCTTTGCCAGTGATTAGATTAAGAATGATCACATGACCCATTTTTAGCCAATGAGCCATAAGGAAAAGTCTACTGAAAGCTTATAGGTTTTCTCCCTAATAAAAAGAGAAACAATCCCCTCCCCCTCCCAGAGCTACTGTTGCCATCTTTGAGAATGAGGAACACTATCACACAGCAGAGTGGAAAAATGAAAACTATGTGGATCCCTGATGACTTCAGTGAGTTATTGAATCAGCTCTGGAACCATCTTCCCCTGGATTTCTTATTATTTGAGATAATACCTGCTTAAGCCACCATTAATTCCAGAGCTAGTACTTACAGACTCAAGTATATCAACTGTCATAATATGAATGCAACATGCAAATGAAGATTCTGAGAATCTAGAGGAGAAATGAGGAATCAAATTCAGGTCACAGATTATGGTCCAGGATTGAAGGTCATGGGTACATCAGGAGCAGAGAATAGAAGTACATAGAAATGGGAAGGGTTCACTATAAAGTAACTTTATTTTTTGGATACAATTTGCTCATACAAAATTGAATTTTGGAAATCTAAATAAAAGTTTAAGTCCCATTATTTGCCAACATAGTCTGTGATAATTTTACGGACTTACTGTCGATATAAAAATCACGGCATTATTACACACTGGTTCTTCAAGTTGCTTAAAAGACAGCTCTGGAAATGGCTGTGATGGGAGTCAGACACTAATCAGCACTTAGGCAGGTGTCCAGCAGGTTTGGCATAGCACACCTGGCAGAAAGCAATGGGTGTGTCAGAGATTGACACGAGAAAACTCTGACATTAAAAGCTTTTCTTTTTTCTCCCATGCCATCATCCTGCTTGCTTTCATAAAATATAAACCTTTATTAAATCAAACAAAATTCAGAGCAGAAATAAAATGATGATAAATAACATCATCAGGTTATTTCATTGTGAAATGTATTTTCAGGAGGCACCAGAGAAAGAAAATGTAATATAGCTGATGACAGATATTTTGTGATAATACCTATTCATAATTAGGGTCATGCCTAGGCTAGGATGGGGGTGTGATTGCTGGGACAAATCATACTGGAAGCTGTTCCCTTCCCACGCTCAATATTTTTATACAGTTAAAATGTGTTCAGAATAAATCTCAAGTGCACCCTTGAAGAAGAAAAGAAGTGGGAAAGGTTATAACACAGTCTTTGGAGAAGTGAAGGAACAGTCCCTCCAGCTGTTCTTTGATATACTGGATAGGTTTATACAGTGTTTAAATGTATTAGAATCTCATCTGACTGTGCTAAAGTTGTCGTGGTTTACAAAACACTTCAACATAGAAAATCTCACTTAAAACCTGAAGCACTCATAAGTAGCAGGCACTAAGAATTCTTCTCTGGTGATCTGTGTGAACCTCTCCCACAGTGTTCATCCTCTGCCCTTCTCTTCAGTTTTCTGTGGCCCAAAGGGATGAACTCCACATGTTCATCTGTTACCTGAGCTCCTTTGCCTTCTGGCTTCGAATGGAAGGCATGACTAGGAGATCAGAAGCCAGGAGAAGGGGTTCTACTTCCTCAGCTCTCTCACTCCGTCAATGCCGTGATTTCTCAGCTGCTCTGTTTATCCCTCTATGGCCTCAGCTGCTGATGGAATGCCATGGCCCCCATTCTTACAAGTCTCCAGTAGTATGAAAACTGCTTCCCGTGCTATTTAGGTCCTCAGAGTATCAACATATATATTGACTCCTACACTTACATTCTTATTCCCAATCTTCTGTTCTCAGTCCAGCTTTCCCTTACAGTATATTACCTTTATGTGTTGCATCCCAAATAACTGTTTAATAACTGTTTTCTCCTTTCTATTCCCACCAATCACCAGAGAAACTCAAGAGATCGACATCCAAGACCTAGAAGATGACCCAATATGGCATAATTTAAGAAGGGCTCTTATCAGTGTTCATTTTAGAAAAGTATTTGAAATGTAAGCTCATCGAAGCATATTTTCCTATCACCAGTCATAAAAATTCTTTTTCTGAGTAAGACTGAAAAGCTTTGGAAAGGAATGATTTATTAAAAAGTAAGATCAGTGCAGTACAACTAAATCTCCTAACTGTTTTTTAAAAAATATGATTAAAAACATAATATGCCATTTTTACGACATGTACATTCGATTCATCAGTCAGGTCAGCACAGCTCTGGAGGTACATAATACTTAGAGGAACATTTAGCTTATTGGGCACATGAAAATAGCTAAAGAGCAGTCTTATCAAGAAACAGAGATACATTCTCTGTGTCAGCTTTACCCTTTGCTGTAAAGTACATAAATTCATTCATAGAAATAATTTTGAAAAAAAAAATTACAGCCACAACTTTCCATTCTACTTTGCTCTTTCTGAAACTATGATAATCTTGGCTATATGTAAAACGATACTATTGAAAAGTGTTGCAAGTTAGGAACTAAAAACCAGATCTTGTGCTTTGATTATGTGATGTCTTCTCCTTAGATGACCTTTCTGTTTTTGAGAATCAATCAAATTGTTTAAGTTGAACATTAACCAAATTATTATAATTTTAATTATTTGATTTGTGAGTGTTCTTCTTAGACTAGAAGTTCCTTAAGAGCAGGTATCCGATATTAATAGTTTCTGTACTCTCAAATCTATCCTGGCATACGGTGGGTACTCACTATATTGAGATATTGTGATATGTTCAGCAAAAAGCTGCTCTGACGATACTTTCCCATATTTGTATTAAGTTCAAAATGTTTGCCAATGTCTATAATGCTTTTTTTTATGTAATGGCACATATTTTTTTCCTTTTAATATTTCTCAGAGACGGCATGTCAATAAATCATCTGTAAGCATTCACATTTCTATCTTGAAAACTCTGAGTCTCCCTTTATCAAAATTTGCAGAAACAATGCAAATGGTGACTTCAGTTTTTGTTTAGAGTGTGTGTCTTTACAAGAATGTATGATGTGAAATGCTTTTGTTCATATATAATTGATACCATTCACATACAGGAAAAGAGCTTTGTTTGGACTTTTTCTAAAGTAGATAATGTTCACTCTGGACACCTGAATTTTGGCTTCAATTGTTCAATTATTGGTTGTGTCTCAAGTTCAAATCCCTCTCCTGAAAGATCTCTCTCATTCATTAATCTCAAGGATTATTTATTTTTACCACCATTCATTTTATTCTATTTTGTGACAGAAATTATAATAATAATTTATACAATTATTAGTGTATATTATCATTGTGCAAGCTCAAATAATGAATATACAGAATAAAAGTTAAGTCCTTATTACCTTTCCTCCCCCCACTATTTCCTTCCAGTAGTAACCACTGTTAAAAATTGGTATTCTTCTGGTTTTTTTCCTTTGCATTTACAAACTGATATATATAGGTGCAAATATGTACATATCTTGTTTGCAATAGTTGTTATTTTGAGGGTTTTATTAACATAAATGGGATCATGTTTTCTGATCTTCTTTTCCTTTTAACTTTCCAAAAGATTCTTATGTCTATGGAACACCTTATTTTATTTAAAAAAAAATTAATTAGTTAAAAAAAAAGATTTTGAGACCCAGAAAGATGAAGTAACTTGCCCAAGTCACACAGGTATTTGTCCCAAACTTCATGACAGCTCATTTTCTCACCTAAGTGAAGACAGGTTATGCTTTCAGCTACAAAATGGCAGGAGCCCACCAAAACAAAGATTTGTTTCTCTCTCACTTGACGGATCCATCATGGCCAGCAAGGCTCTCCAGGTCCCTTTCCCCAGGACTTTGGAAGCTGCTTCAGCCAGTCACACAGCAGAGGAGAAAGAGAGATGCCAAATAATAACCTGGCCCACGACGGCCATTTCATTAGTCAAAGCAACTTACATGACCAAACGTTACACCAAGGAGGTACGGAAGTATGATCTTCAGCAAGAAGGGAAGCTGAAACATTTGACAAATCATGGTGAAATGGTACACTCCTTCTTCCTCCTTTTTTGCATTCTTTTGATTTGACTGAGTTTTTTTTTCTGATTCCATTTTTTTCTCTCTATTATTTTGAAAGTTATTTTTAAGGTTTGCTATAAAATGTTAAATGCACACTTAACTCTTTAAAGACTGAAGCCGTATTCTCATCCTCCCACACAATACAATTTAACTCTAACATCTCAACACTGACCTATAGGCTATTGTTTTGCAGCAGTTTAGTCCTTTTTACTTACTCCATAAATCATACTTGGTTACTTTTTGCTTCCTCAAACAGTGTTTTTTTAACATTTATCCATTTTCAACAAATAGCCTTTCCTTAATCACAGATTTTCCTCATAGGATAATTTTCTAGCCTTGTGAAGTAAATACTTTAGAATATTTTTTTAATGTTTATTTTATTTTTGAGAGAGAGAGAGCACAAGCAGGGGAGGGGCATAGAGAGAGGGAGACAGAGGATCCAAAGCCGGCTGTGCACTGACAGCAGTGAGCCCAATGTGGAGCTCAAACTCAGAAACCATGAGATCATAACCTGAGCCAAAATCAAAGGCTCAACCAACTGAGGCACCCAGGTGTCCCTAGAATATTTTTCAGTATGGGGTTTTTAATGGTAAACTCTGTAAGCTTGAGTATATCTGAAAGTGTCTTTTTACCTCCCTTTTTCCTTTTTGTATTATTAGTTATATTATTTCAAGTTAAGATTTATTTTCACATGATACTTCGAAAATGTTATCCCACTGTCTTCTGGCCACCATTACTGAGGTTGAGAAATAGTTTGTTGAGCTAAATATTGTGTCCTATATTTAATATATCTTTTCTCTCTGGATACTTCTAAGATTTCTGTTTCTTCGATGATTTTCAGTTTCAATATGATGGCTTTTGGGTTTGACCACGAATTCTCCTAAGGGTCAATATTGACTTAGATCATTTCAAGAGAAAGTTTATCTTTCTCCCTCCATCCAGAACCTCTGCAAAGAGTACTTAATTTTTATTCACTCTTTCACTGAAGATGTGACTTTCCTGGTCTGGCCTTTTCTGAAGGGCCTCCTGTTAGATTTCTGACATGGATCTAGCTTTTTCTTTTGACTTCACAGACCCAGCCAGCCATCAAAATTAAGGTCATGGAACTAGCCATGAATAACTGGATTTTCCTAGAGCAACCAGTGATTTGATGCTTGCTCATTTAACCATCTAGATCCATGTTCTTCACTCTATTTTTGCCTTCCGAGAATTTCTCCTAATTTCTGGGATAGCAATGCATTTAGAGCTAGATGTATTTGTAGATGATTTTCAGAGGGGGTGTGCAAAAGCAATGGAAGCACTAGAAGCTCTTGATAATCTACACTATGAGCACAGAGAAACTACTGACAGAGAGCCTAAGTACTATCTGTAATTGTGTAACTGTTTATGGTCTAGTAATTCGTGAACCTCACCTTTTCCCAATAGATGTTTTATTGGCTTTTCTTTCCAGCCCTCACTGCTTTCTACTTTATGGGATATCTTGACAGTAGGCTCTAGCTCTGGTTCTGTGATCTCACTGTGTTCCACTGCCCTAACCAACTTAATTCACGTACTTGACTAAAATAATTCATCCTTACCCCTACCCCAGACTCTACTTCTTGTCTCTAAAAGGTTCTCAATCTGATCCCATCCTCAAGCGGTCGTAGACTTATTTTTATATCCCACTCCAACACTGAATCATAGGGGTTTTCTATTATGCTATTGACTTGGGTCCACCATCTACGAGCTTATAAAAAGATTTTTCTTGTTCAAGTTTTTCATAGTATTAATAAGGAAAAACTAAAAATAACTACTTTTAAAATTTAAAGATTCAAATGTCACACAATTCTAGAAAAAATAGATTACTCAGATTTAAGTATAGAATGTCTTTTTTTTTTTTAAAAAAAAAAAAAAGCAAGTTAATTATATAATCCAGGTCAGGAATAATACTCTTCTATTAGCACCCTTGTCTACAAAAGATGCTTTTGAGACAGATGAAACAAAGGAAAGCAGTTGTAAATCCTGCTTATTTACTTAAATGAGTTTACTTTTCCTAAAATTGATCAGTCTCAAAAACAGATAGTACATATTAGTGCTGAAATCACATACTCTGAAGTGTGCCAGCTGGGAAGACCCTCCACGAATGGTTACTGCCCTAAATTCTAAAATTGGTGTTCTATTTTGGAATAATTTACAGACATTTGATCCCATATTGTTTTTTAAAAAAAGCCTTCCTACTTCCATCTCTCTCCCATGGGTGCCACCCTCATTTATTCTAGTAACATTTTCTGGATAATTAGTTTTAAAAAATCATTTTAAATCATGACATCTCAGGTAAAAGAAACTTTTAAGAGGACATCATACTGTTGCTTGGGTCTGTAATGTGCCAATTATTTAAATTTTGAAAACACTGATCCCCTGTTTTGCTATCATAGACAAAAAATCATACTTAAACTACCAAAATAAAATTTTAAAAAATATGTTAATGCTCGTATATAATTAGTCCCGTTATTAGAACCATTCTTCTGTAAAGAAAAATTTCATAAACCTGTTTCTTTAATATACTTTAGAAAGTAATGTTGAAATAAAAGCCATAAAACAACAGAATCATTTACTTGGTGTTTATATTATTGCTTCCCAGCTGCAGTCACAGAGTCCCTCTAAAGGTTTATTTGCAGCCGATGAAGAATGAGTGAAACATAATGAAATCATACTAATGAAAACTCTGTTCAAGACTAAATGTTTAATTACCAGAAAGTACAAACTGAGCTAGGTTACGCCACATCAGTAATCCTCTATCGTGAATAGATGAATAGAATATGGAAGACAAGACAGTACTAAACTCATTTGTGATTTTATTTTCTCCCTCAGGAAACAAAACAGAACGCTCAATTGTGAAGCAGTGAGACAGATTGCTAATTTTATAATGATGGCTCCCAAGATTAAGTAGCAATCATTCTCTTTGGTTGTATAACTGCTAATTCAAAACCACCCAAAAAAGAAATATCACTTACCATAAAGATAATGAGCCTGGGATGGTTAGATGGAACATCTTGCCTAGATTCGTGAATTCCAGGGTATACCACATTGAAAAATTAAGCTTTGGCTTGAGAATTAATTGTAGGAAGAAATTTATTTCAAGTTCAAAAAATGTTCTAGTTGTCTCACCATAAGATATATATACTCTCTAACACAGAAGCATTCTGTCCAATTTAATTCTGTCGGAATTTAATATTCTGGTTCTATTCATTAATGGTTCCTTGAAAATTCTCTAAAAAAGATCACAGGCAGCCTCTCCTAACGCCTTGCCATATGCAAAGGATTAGATCCCACTCAGTATTTTATTACATGTAAAACTGCTTCTTCTTTTTATAGGTTTTGCAGTGAAAAAAATAAAACAACCAGTTGACACTTAATAAAAGACTAGGAGTAATTTTAACAAAAAGAGAAAGTTTACATGTTAAACAAAGATAACATTGTGGTTATGAACTACGTGGGTCATAAGAGCTCACCTGGCACTACCTTTTTCCTCTTAATAGTCCAGAGTCATTTGGCTTTGGGAATATAACCAAGGCTTTATCCATGTAACCAAGGTTTAATGCTCTATCAGAGAGGCATCATAGTCATAGGGTACTTGATTCCAAAGTCTCTAATGAGTGATTTGTTTTTGTTTTTGTTTGCGGCTGGGGGCAATGTTCGGGAGAATAAGCATTAATTTAAAAGTTTGGTTAGAACTGGAAGACTATTACTCAAAATGGCATCTTTCAACTGTTATATGTATATGGCTGAGGTAAACATTTATGTATATATCATTAGAAATAGGATTATAGTTTAAGAGAAAGATATACAAATATAAAATCAATGGACTCAAATGAAAACTTGTAACCCCAGTTACAATAGGAAATATCAGTATGAACTTAAGATGCACTTTTTTACTGAATAAAAATAAATAATGGTGAAAATCCGAAACACGGACAATATCAAATGTTGCCAAGGATGTGGGTCAACAGGAGTTCTCATTCAGTGGGTGCCAGGAATGGAAAATAGTCACTTTGGGAGACACATTCGCAGTTTCTTACAAAACTAAACAGACTCTTATCATAGATCCAGGATTCATGCTCCTTGGTATTTACCCAAAGAGTTGAAATACATCCACACAAAAACTCACACACACAACTGTCAGAACTTGAAAACAACCAAGATGTCCTTCAGTCAATGAGTGGATAAACAAACTGCGGTACATCCAGGCAAAGGAATATCACTCAGCACTAAAAAGAAAGGAACTATCAAGCCATGAAAAGACATGGGGGAACAGAAGTCAGTCTGAAAAGGCTACATACCATATGATCACAACAATACGACATTATAGAAAAGGCAAAACTATGAAGACCATAAAAAGATTAGTTTTTGCCACATGCTAGAGGGAAGGAAGGAAGGAACAGGCAGAATACAGAGGATTTTTAAAACACTGAAACTATTCTTTATGGTAGTATAATAGTGGATACATGTCATTGTACACTTGTCAAGACCGTAGAGTGTACAACATAAAAAGTGACCCTAATCTCACATATAAAATATGGACTTTGGATAATAATGATGTGTCGATACAGTTTCAAAGACTGTAAAAAATGTACCGCTCTGTTACAAGGTGTTAATATTGGGGGAGGCTGTGCATGTGTGGGAGCATAAGGGAACTCTTTGTACTTTCTTGCTCAATTTTTCTGTAAACCTGAAACCGCTCTAAAAAATAAACTCTGTTCTTAAAAAGGTACATTTTCCCTAACTCTGTTGACTGAAAAGACCTAGTAATGAGCACCTCTAATGCCCAGATTGTAGTATTTAATGTCTTTCCCCAGTGAAAATAAAACCAAAGCTCCATAAGGAATAGATGATCACGTAGCTGGCAAAGAAAATATACAAGATGTGTCTGGAGCATCTTGTAATAGAAAACAATAAAACTATTAAAACATATTGCCATATCCACAGTACTCAGGAGTCAACTTGAAGAGCCTTCTACTGGCCAAAGGTGGGGTAATTTGCATCTCAGGAAGAATAATAGGTATAGTGGATTAAAGTAAGTCAAATAATTTCAGAAGTATATTTTAATAATACATGTAGTGGCCTTCTTAGAAAGATGCTAAGAAAGTAAGTAATTCTATGAAAAACTGGTAGACTGAGAGAAATAATCAAGCATTTATCCTCTTTTGGTGAAAAAAAAAAACTTCGATGTGATCAATTCAAATAGCTGATTCTTTAGACTATATTCCAGCTTTAAGAAAAAAGGAAGAAAAAAATAATAAAATTAGAATATTCCCGTTGTGCAAACTTATAATGAAAAAAATTAAGCAATGATTATCACTGTTCGATAACACCATAAAATGATTCTACCCAAATAAAATAAAAATATCAAACCTGAACCTGAACAGACTTCTAGATTTAACTATCAGCTTCCAGGAAATTCAGGGAAAGGAGGAATGTGTCAAATGATGCCAAAAGGATGCAAAACAAGTTGCAGGGGGAGAGGGAGGAAAGGTAGCCAATTGGGAAATTGTGAATACTACCTGAAATTTTAATTAATCTAAGGAATTACTATGTATTTCTAAATAGTATAATGGTATAATGATTGTGTTTTTAGAAGCATCTTTATTTTTCAGTGAAATACTTAAAGATGAAAGATGCTATATCTAGAATTTGCTTCAAAATAATCCAGTGGAGCTGAGTGGGTCAAAACCGAAACAAGTTTGTCCATAAGTGATAACTGTTGAAGATGAATGATTGATACATAGAGGATTTATTATATTGTTTTTTCATAAGTTTGTACTTTGAAATTTTCCATAATAGAAAAATGTTTTATAACGGTAGTATTACAACAGGATAAAAAAATCCCTGATATCTTACCATAGATTTCTCCAATACTTAATATAAAAGCAGCAAATACTCGAAGAAATATTAAAATTGCAACTTGAATGACTCACTCTAATGTAGAAAAGATTAAGAGATCTAATTTATTCAATTGTTTAGACAAATTGAGGCTCACCTTTCTTTCTAAGTGCTCTGTCATTTTGAGTAATAGAATAAAAGAAGTTTCTTGAAATTATCTGCATACAATATTTATTTGAAAAGTATAAGTAGATAAAATGATCTTAAGCAAACTAGTTTCCTCATGGAAATTTTGGCAGAAGAAAGTTTTTAATTACTTTTCAACATAGAGAGGCTTGGAGACTTAAGAAATATTTCTGACATATAAAGAGGCAGATGCCAGGATAGCAACTGTCAATTAAAAAAAATAGTGCTACTAAATATAAGGTTTATATGATTAAATCATAAAATGATTTAAATAGTAATGATATAAAAGCAAATAAAATAAGCCATGAGATGGTATGAGTGTCTCTAACCTCAGAAGAGGGCTAAAAAAGAATACAAAGATTAAAATGTTTTGGTCACCCTCACCGTTTTGTAGGGAATAGTAACCATGGAGATAATCCAAGCTCACAAGGGAGATAAAAAAAGTAAAAAAGCTTGATGAATTGGGAGAAGTTCTATAATATCCTACTACAGAATGCGTTCTTTTGACACTAATGTTTATATGGTAAAAGATACTAAGACTTGTAATAGATTAACAGACTGATGACTAAGATAAGTACAAATTAAATGAATACCTGAGACATGAGGTTTTAGCCAAGCCCATTTGGAATTGGTAGAATTAATAATGACTTTTTTGAAGATGCTCAGAAGAAAAATTTTGGAAATGAAGAAAGTATGACAACGTGATATGGACAAATCTTGCATCAAGTCAGTAGTTTTAACCCTGAAGGAATTCATGGTTTCAGAACTGGATTTAGTTAGAAATGTCAATGTTGACTACTGCTCCATCAATGGGATGTCAAGTTCATAGGTTTCTATACGTGTTACTGAATATGAAAGATATATTGGTATAAGCTGAGCAGCAAGGAGATTTCCAGGACCTTTGGAATAATTGTGTGTATTTCTTTTGGGAACTACGGATAGAATATAGATTATATTCTATCCTGAATGAACACACATAGAATATAGATTATAACACACTGAACTGTTGACGGATAACTCGCTTATCAAAGGAAGGCAAGGTTTCCATATTTGATAAATTCGAGTCTTACATTCTTAGATATTAGAATTTAACTTTAGGATAGCTCACAGATGCAATAATTAAAATATTAACCATATATTCAAGCCAGATTGTTTTATTAGAATCCTTGAGTAGAACAGTGTCTGATGAGGATTATGTACTGATAATTCATTTACTGGATTATAACATTCAGAAGTATTATTTAATAGGTACAGTTTCAGTTTTGCATGATAAAAAGAGATCTAGAGATGAGTGGTGGTGATGGTTGCAAAACAATATGGATGTACTTCATAGCACTGAATTGTACCTTTAAAAATGAATAAGATAGGGGCACCTGGGTGGCTTAGTCAGTTAAGCATCCAACTTCAGCTCAGGTCGTGATCTCACAGTTCGTGGGTTCAAGCCCCATATCAGACTCTGCACTGACAGCTTGGAGCCTGCAGCCTGCTTCGGATTCTGTGTCTCCCTCTCTCTTTACCCCTCCTCACTCACATTCTCTCCTTCTCTCTCTCAAAAAAAAAAATGAATAAACATTAAAAAAATTAAAAAATTAAAAATAAAATAAAAATGGGTAAGATCGTAAATTTTATGCTATGTTTATTTTACCATAATACACAAATTGGAAAAAATTACAGAAACATTAATAGGGATTAAAAAAAGCATGGTACCGAGGCACTTGTATGGCTTAGTCTGTTAAGCATCTAATTCTTGGTTTCAGCTCAGATCATGATATCATGGCCAGGTGTGAGCTGACAGCATGGAGCCTGCTTGGGATCCTCTCTCTCCCTCTCTTAGCCTCTCCCCTACTTGTGCAAACACACGTTCTTTCTCTCTCAAAATAAATAAACTTTAAAAAAAAAAAGTATGGTACAGAATCAAACCATTTTAGGGCCGCCTGGGTGGCTCAGTTGGTTAAGCGACCGACTCTTGATTTGGCTCAGGGCATGATCTTAGGATTCATAAGATGAGTCCTGAGTCAAGCTCCATGCTATGTATGGAGCCTGCTTAAGATTCTCTCCCTCCCTCTCCCTCTGCTCCTCCCCAACTAGTGTGCATGCACATGTGTGCATGCGTGCTCTCTCTCAAAAAAAAAAAATAAATAAATAAAAGAATCAAACCATTTTCTATATTAAAATCATTATGTACAATTTACAGTCATGAAAACTTACTTATTGATAGTTAAATAAAGCACAGAGAAAGAGTTAATGAAGTTTTATCATCTAGCATTAAAAATCTTATATGTTACATTAGTGACATTAATAAACTAGTGCATCTAGAAATAAACTGAAAGATATATACATAGTATAATAATATAAGAAACTTTATTACCATTTCTATGTATATGAAATTTTTACATATATTACAAAGATTTTCCATGTGTTATATTCATTTTTGTATCTTGTGTATGAAGGAATAATTTTATATATCTGATGCACTCTCTTGGGAGACAATGATCTCTCATGTTTCTGCTCAAGTAACTGCCTTTGTTCTAGACTACCTTGTCGAAGGTGTATTGCAAACGCCCTTGGAAGATACAGATGCTGTCTCTTTTAGAATAAGAATAGATTTGCTTACAGACTTGGAAGATTTTTCTCTTAAGAAAAAGAGAAGCATGTATATCACCTATTGTAAGAGATTTGAGTTCCCTAAACTCAGGTTTCCCCTCCTTTCATGCAATTAACTGCACATACAAGTGTCGTTTTGCTTCCTTCATAGCACCCTGTGGGAATCTGGCTTAGAAAAATGGCACAAAAATGCTGATACTCTGGCTACTGTGATTGCAGCGGGTAATAATGGTCCTTTGTCTCTGACCCAGGAATCTTGTGTCTTCAACAAGCATCCCTGAAACTGTGGCACACTAATTTACTGATTTGTATTGCGGTAAAATCTCAGACATCTGTCACTCTGTTATATGAGATTTAACATACTGAGTAATGTTTAATTCTGAAAATATAAAAAGGAACTGAAAAACTCATTTTATCTCTAATTCTCTGGAAAGTTTACTTTATAGTTCTTCCTGCAAACATTGTGAATGAAGTACCAAAGATACTCTATGTGAGTTTCTTCAGTTCTGCTTTCACTTCTAATTTCTTGATTTTTATTCATTTCCCCCAGAATTATTATATCCCTGCTTGATGAAGCTACCAAAGTTTAACCATCCCCAGTTCATATACTTACAACTGATTGAATCAGATATGGCTGAGTATGAGAGTGATGAGATCGCATAATAAGAATATGACTTTCTAAAGCCACCATCATGAACAAGGACTCTACAATGGGAAGATTCTATTTGAAAGATCCCTTATTATACCAGGCACCAAGACTGGCCTGTCTCTTAGTTAATTCACCCTGTTTAAACAATCTCAGTAGCAGTTATTATATGTCAACCTCTCTATGCCTTAATTTCTCTGTTACAAAAAAGTTATTAAAATTAAATAGTCAAATTACAAGAATGTTCTAAAAACTAATGAACAAATATGGTTCAGTTGTTTACATAAAAGGCATTATAGATTGAAATTATTATTTGAATTCAACACACCTCCTGAGAGGCCACCTTGGTGTTTCTCTCTAAAGAAAGTACAGTTTGTTCCCACTAGGGAAGCAACTTTTCTGGTCAGTACTTGCTGGTACAGCATGTGTACCATATCTCTAAATTATATTTTCTCTTGCTTTTGACAATTTGTGAATATTAAAGCCAATATCTTACCTGGTCTCTGAGCAGATAGGGATTTTGCAACTCGCCAAGCTTCTATTTATATTGCCTCTCTCCCCACTGTTTAATTTTCATTAAAATAAATTCTTATAATCATTTAACTAATTTGAATTAAGTATGTATATGAAAATTACTTAATATCCACTAATATAACTTTTTGTTATTGATTTTCTTGAGGACTTTATAAAAAAAGATCTGATGCAAAAGTAAGTTTTGTTTTTGTTTTCCATTTGTTCAGTTTGAGACAAGTGCCATATGGAGGAAAAAATGGTAAAATTAAGAAAATCTGAGATGAAAGTAATAAACTACAGGTGGTTTTCAATTTCGCCTTGAGCTAGACAAAAATGAAGCCAAACAACAGTCTCCTCTAACACTATATAAAAATACAAAAAAAGCACATTCAATCGTTATCTCCTTGGCCTTGCCTAGAGTCATTCTTTTTCTACTGAAAAAATCTTTCATGCCCAAACTTCTGTTTTGAAGGATTCCCTTTATACTGAAAACTGGAATCATTAGGTCTTAAAACAAAGATTTGTAAAATGCATTATTCATGAAATTGATTCTTTAAAAATCCAGATTAATTTATTTTATTTTATCAAACAATTAAATTTTTATTACTCAGTTTTATTTTTCTTCTACCATCAGAAAGCATAATACTAAATTTAATGTACCATTAAAATAAATAACTACTTTAGGGGAACCTGGGTGACTATTAATTTCAGCTCAGGTCATGATCTGACAGTTAGTGAGTTTCAGCCCCACGTGGGGCTTTGAGCTATCAGCACAGAGCCTGCTTGGGATTTCTCGTCCCCTCCCTAATTCTCTCTCTCTCTCAAAATAAATAAAATAAAATTTTAAAATAAATATATAAATGAATACCTCAAGGGCTTGCTCTATATCTTTTATCCTTTAAATAGTTTTTGTATTCTTATCTCTTTCTGCATTTTCATATTTTATTAGATTGCAAAAGCATATTAGATTGAAAAAGCATTTTTCCCATTTGAACATCTCTGAAACAAGAAAGGCTCTTACATTCCATGGCCTCCTGATTGTCCTTCAACATCTACTTTCCACCCAGTGAAGGACTCTCTGGCTTGACATCTGTCCAGGATGTGCTATAACATCTGTGCTCTTATCCTCTGGATTCTGGTACAGTCCTTGAAAACGAGTCAGAGAATACATTCCCTCAGCTCCCTATTAACAAGATTTGGTATGGCAATAACTGTATTCCTCTACCTTACACCATAGCTCTTGTCTGGCTGATACTCTTCTCTAACACAGGTTCTCACAATAGCTCTTTCCTCCAGCCCATCTAACTAAAGGTTGCTAATGGCTTCCAGCTGTTGGTAGATCCTGGTTGCTTTGCAGTCCCTTGTTCATTTCCTTTCCACACCTTTATTGAATTATCTTTCCCTTTTTGAGTGTGCTGCTTCCTTTCTGATAGGATTCTCATTAACACAATATTTTTTGTCAGAAGTAGCCTGAGGAAACAAATGTTTCCTGGAGTTCTGGAATTTGGTTGTGCACATCATCAGTGATGACTTTTTCTGGGGAAATGAGACCCTGGCAATCCATGGCATGCACTGGCATCATAATTAATTCAATTTGTCACTGGTAATGGTAGGGGTTGAGAACAAGCAGAAGGCAAGGCTTTGGAAGATTAAGGGGCTGAAATATATGATCACTATTGTGACAGTGGTGGTTGTAAGATTTTTGGGTAAAATGGCTGCTCTGATTTCCCTTGAGAAAGCACACACAGTTTTGTTGAAAGTCATGAATACAAAGTAAAGGCATAAGTAGAAAATTAAAAAAAAAAACTACATCAGCTTTAAAGGAATATAGTATTGCCTATAATAGCAAATCACTTATGAATGAGAATCAAGTTAAGGTATTAATAAAAAGAATTACAAACACACACACACAAAAGGGGGCGCCTAGGTGGCTCAGTCGGTTAAGTGTCCGACTTCGGCTCGGGTCATGATCTCACGGTCTGTGAGTTCCAGCCCCGCGTCGGGCTCTGTGCTAATGACTCAGAGCCTGGAGTCTGCTTTGGATTCTGTGTCTCTCCCTCTCTCTGCCCCTCCTATGCTCATGCTCTATCTCTCTCTGCCTCTCAAGAATAAAAAAAAAAAGAATTACAGAGTTGCAGCATCAATTTTCAATGCCCTTATGCTAAGGAAACATCGTTCTTAGTTAAAGCAGTCACTTCTCTCTCAACTGAAAGAAATTTATATACTGATTTCAACTGGAGAATTTGTCTTATGAAGTAATACAAATTCTACCTAGGAGTCTCTCTTACCACCTCCTTGCATCCATGCCACAAATATAATTAGAACCCAGAATAGCCAAGAAAATAGACAAGATCTGTTCTTTGAAGACACAGCTTATAAACCAAACTGGTAGGATCTTGTCAATTTGTAAGTGTAAGAGTTCAGAGAACATGTATGGCAACAAATTCCCAACACGGTAAAACAAGTTTTAAAATATTATACTGGGATAAATTCATTTAAGTGTGTTTTACACTTACTGAGAATTCAGGATTTAATGTGTTGGCTCAAGAACCTGGGAGTAGTGTCGACAATCTACTGGGTTGGTTAATTGAAAGATAGACTCAATAGTATCTACAGAGGACTGAGATGCCAGAACTCCCCTGGAAGACAGAGAAGGAACGAATTCTTGACCTCAGGGAGATGAAACAGATCCATTATGTACAACCTAATAACTCATTTCCTAAATGCATTTTGTAGAAGGGACCATAGGACACTTACAACATTAAGATACGAAAAAATGTATTATTGAGAGGCCATCAGCATTCTTGAAAACTCTGTAGGCTAGAGATGGGGGGAAGGATGTTGATAGATGCCAGATAAGCAATAGTCACCATCAGAGTAAAAGGGGTTGATTGAGGCCACAGGAGAGAGTGGTAATCAGAGCAATTTGAACAATGGGGTTCTGTGGCAATGACTGCTTGATCATGGTGTCCCTAAAGATAAATAAATGGCCAGACTACCAAGCCTGGGAAGATATTTCTCAATGAAAATTAGTGGAAAAATTCTAGATTTAGTTAACAAAAGTGTAAGTTCAAATACGGTAATGGGAAGTCATGGGATTTTCCCCATTTTAGGAACCAGAACCCTCTCCAATGAAAGGGAGGATATATCTATTTGATGAAGGACTCCGCTGTATATATTCTTTGAATCTTCTCAGAAGCTTTCTCCAGAGGGTTGATCACTATTTGTTGAGGTGTCTATGAATTAAAGGAAGTGAAATACCCATACTTTCTAGGAGATATTACATATTGGCCCTGAACTGCTAGCAATATCCATAGATAACAAAAAGTCATCATGGACAACTGGCCAGAGTGGGGGCTTATGGCACTTAGATAATGGGGCTTTAGCCTCAGTTCATCTCATCTCTTCATAGTTAATTCCCCAAGCCCAGAATTCATAGTACGAATAGATATAATTGGTAACTGACAGAATCTTCTTTGGTTACTGAATCAATAGAGCAACGACTTTTTTTATGGGAAGACCCAGAAGGATGTCCTTAGAACTATCTTTCACCCACATCACTGACAAAAGTAGACCAAAACAACACGCATTCCTGTGGGTATTGTAGAAATTAGTGCCGTTATGAAAGATTTACAGGATGTAGAGGTGGTGATGGATCTCATATACCATTAATAAATCTTTTGACCACTGAAAAATTGAGATGGGTCCCATTTATAAACAATAACTGTGAATTGCTATAATCTTAATCAAGTGTTGATACCATTTTAAGCTGCAATTTTTGAGCAAAAACAGAAAAAGCAAATCAATTTGGCCCCTCTCAGCTAACAGGTAGCTTTTAACATAGGAAATTCTTATTTTCTATCTCACTTGGTAAAGGTAATCAAAAGCACCTTGTCTTATGTCAGTGATAGTATATCCTCAGTATCATATCTCAAGGCAATATCAATTCCCCTGTTCCTTGCCATTGTAGTCCACCAGAAATAAAACCTTTTTATACCAACACAACATCATAGTGGCACATTACAAAGACATAAATTAGGAGAGCATCCTATAATTATATAGAGTCTTTGCTGAAGTAGAATCACTATAGGAGTTTGCCAAATTACAAAAAAATTTAGGAATTCAATGGTCAGAGATTTTTCTGATCCTTTTACAGAGTAACCCATAAGGCTTCCAGCTTTGAGGAGAAGCATCACGAAAAAGAAGGCTTTGCTGTATGTCCAGACTCACAGGGCAAGCTGCCCAAACTCCTGGGCTTTGTAACCCAGTAGATCCAATGGTATAGGCAGTGTCTAGGGAAAGACTAAAAGAGTCTAAGGAAAGCCTTGCAAACCCTAACAGAGGACTCATTGTGTAAATCTCTAGAGTTTTAGAATAAGGCCATACCATATTCTGCTCACAATTATTCTCCACTTGAAAAGCAGTTTCTGGTGGCAATTCAGTGTTTGATCATGGCACATCAAATACCTATGCTACCTAAACTCCCCATCTGGACTGGTGTTACTGATCCATCACATCACATTTAATGTGCAGAGCAGCATCCCATTTTATGGCACCTGGCCCCAGCTGCTCCAGAATGCAAAATTAAACTTAATGAGTACTTATGGCCACATGGGGTAGTTTCTTGGAACAGAGAAAGGGAAATGCAGGCCAGGAATACAGATGAGTCTGCATGATAACGTGGAATTAGCTGGAAGTGGATAGTTACTGCATTACCTCCTCAGTTAGGGTGGCTATGAAATATGGCAATAAAAAAGTACACTCCTGGTTGGAAGAATTCCACATAGGTATTTGGTTGTTTATTTGACAGCTGGGAAGAGATGGCCTGAGGTATGAATCTACACTTATTCAGAGGCAGTTCTTAATCTGTTGATCAAGAACTTGTATAGAATAATATTTGAAGATGAATGTGATAGCAAAAAGAGTTGACTGTCAAGTCAGATTCACACAAATCATAAATATTACTCAATACCAATGCTTACATATAGTTCAAAGAATAATCACTAGGCACAGGGAAAGATAAAAGTTCTTCATGGATTCAACAAATCTGGTTCAAATATTGTGTCAAAACTTCCAAGTGCAAGGGAAATTGCTCAGTTAATGTTATGATATCATTTTAGGTCAAAGCCAACCAGATACTTTGAGGCATGCTGATTACATTGACAACCGTCCACAACAGAGAGAGCCTTAATTTGTCTTCATGGGAAGAAATACATACTTCATATTTATACCCACCTTCATTACCTACAAAAATTTTAACACTCTCAGCATTTCCTAATTTCCACAGTTCCCTGAGATACTACACCAAATTGCCTCTAACCAAGGAATTTATTTTACAGTAAAGAAAGTATGCAATGGGACTATGACTAGAGTATCCACTGTTCTTATATGGGTATCAAACCAGAAGCAGCTGAATTGACAAAAAGATGGAATGGCCTACTGTAGTCTCTATTATTTGTCATCTAAGGGACAACACTGAGAAGCTGAGGCATTGTCCAATTGAATATGGAAAATGTCTTAAGCCAGCAACCCATACGTGACACTATTCTTCCAAATACCTATTCATGAAGTACCTATGCTACCTAAACCCCATGGATGCATGGATCTGGAAATCAAGAGGTGGAGGTCAGAATGCCGTGTTCCACTGAAGGAATTTTGTATTCCTTCCCTCATAACCTTGAGCTCAGTGCATTTGGAGTACTTATTATTCAAGAGAACAATGCCTCCATCAGGAAACACAAATGAATTGGAACCAAAAGGTTATGTATTAGTTTTCTATTGGTGACATAACAAATCACTAAATTTTGTGCTTTCAATAATGCAAATTAATTATCTTACAAGTTCTGTAGGTTAGAAGTCCAATATGGATCTCATGGTGTTAGAATCAAGATGCCAGCAGGGTCCATTCCTTTATACAGGCTCTAGGGGTGAGTCCCTTTCCTTGATTTTTGCCATTTCTAGAGGCTACACACATTCCTTCAGTCATGGCTCCATTCCTTCATCTTCAAAGCTAGCAATTCTGCATATCTCTAGCTCTTTTTTCCATAGTCACAACTCTCTTTGTCTCTCATTTTTCTGCCTCTTTTGTCCATTTTAGAGGATTCTAGTGATTACTCTGGGTTCACATAGATAATCCAGGATAGTCTTCATTTTTTAGGGTCAGCGTATTAATAATTTTACTTCCATTTTCAACGACAATACCCTTTCACCATTTTACCTAACATATTCAGATTCCAGGAATTAGGACACGGACATCTTTGGAGGGACATTATTCTGTTGATCACAACGTATCCTGGTTATTTAAGGTCCTTCATGCCACTAAACCACCTGGCATAAAATTTCATTAGGAATGGTGATTTATCCTTATTTTAAGGGAAATTGCACATTAATACTTAAAGATAACTATTCCTGAAATCCAGAGCATTCACTAAGTCATCTTGTAGTACTTCCACACTCAATGAATAATGGAGAACTTCAGCAACTAATACAACATTGCTAAGAATTTGGATCCTCTGGCAAAAATAAATACATAAATAAATAATCATTTTACCAGATTAAATATCCAACCAGTCAACATGCTGGTAGAAAGTAAGAGAAACATAAATCTGTCATGGAAGAAAAAAAGCTATTTATCAACTAGGCCTTGAGATCAACTACATAAGTGGAGACTCTAGAAACCATGTTCCATGTAAATTTATTATTTTTTTCCTTCTATCTTATCTGAATGAAATAGGCAATCCTAATATTTTAATTTAAGTAAAAAGCGAGGTTAAGACTATAGTGAATCATTCTGAAATGAGACAACTGTGTTTTTCTATTATTCAATAGGACAGGGGGCTGATAGGCAAAAGGGACTGATAGCCTCCATTTGTCTTTTATAGGCCACTTTCTACTCTTCAAACTACTGTGAGTTCTAAGAGGTGACATCTATGAACTGCCTCATCCAGGCTCTCTTGAATACAGCATGTGTTTGAATTCAGACAATGAGAGACATCAGCAGAAGATAAAAGGACAGGAGAAAACAAAGACAGAATATTTACTACTTCATTCCTCCCTGACAGTGGCTACATTCTAGTTATGCCATGATTCCAATAAAATGCGACCTCTCTACACAATGTCTTTCTGTGGGCTCTAATAATTGCACCTTCTCTTGCCACTTCAAGTCTAGGGATGGAAATGACTTTCAGCTGTTGCAAGTCCCTTTGGGTTTCGACATTCCTTGTTATGTTCCTAACCCTCCCCACTCATTTGGAAATAATATTTTCAGTAAACTCTTCTCAGTTACTCTCTTAGTATAGTATCTGTTTTCTTCCTGAGTCCCGATCCTCACATATGACAAGTGCATATTTTTAATATGTAAGCTAACTCACACTTACCTATTTTTTTAATTTATTTTATCTCTCTTTCTTTTTCATTATCATCGACTTTTCTTTTTCTCTTGCTCTCATTCTCCCTCAACTATCTACAGATAACACAATAAAAATATAATTTTGCATGAAATATATAAAATTAAATATTATCCTATATATATAATATGTTGAATACGGTAATTGAGAAAAGAGCTTTGGAATTATCTATCATAGTGTCTGAGTCTTCATTTTGCTATCGTGAAGCAAGGCTACTTGAATTCCAGGGCTGGTCAAGAGGTAATGAATCCAAGGCAACCTATCTATTCCACCGATTACAATTCTCTGAACAAAATATAAACAGCAACTATTTGAGACCTGTGGACAGTTAATAATAGCAGGCAGGTTGAGGATAGGAGTCAATGCTTGAAGAACAATCAACAACAGGGCTAAGTTTATGATATTTTTTCCTCTTTTTTCTTTGTTTTATGAAAGAGAGTCCCATTGCAGAGCTGTGCTGGCAACACCCAGAGAAATCTTGTCTTTCTGGTCAGAGATTGGAAGAAGAAGGCAGAGTATATGGGAAGAAGTCCTCACATTTTTTTGATTTTTGAACTGGCCCAAAGCCAATTCCATTCATAAGATTACCCACTTGTGGTGGTAGTAGCACAGGCATCTAAAAACCTGATAGAAAACCCATCTTTGTAACCGGAAAGCCAGAAAAAAGAGAAGTTCCTATGACCTGAAGAGTGCTGAAAGAATCTGTATTTTTTTCTCTCAATCTAATTTTCCTCATTGCTTTGCCCCAAGAGGACTTTATTTAGGCAGAACTGTGGGGCAGACTAGGTAGCTATATCTCATAAATAAATACTATATTCCTAGACAAAGAAACGAAAAAGAGCAAACAGTAAATGAATGACAAGACAAAAAACTGAAATCAACAATATTAATAATTACATTATATGTAAATGGCCTGAAATGTCATGTAAAAGACAGAGATACTTAGAATGGATTAAAAATATGTGAGTCAATAATGTGTTGTCTACAATAAATTCACTTCAAATATAATTATACAGGTAAGTTAAAGGTAGATAGATGCGAAAAGATATTACATGAAAACCTACATCAAAAGAAAACTAGAGTAGCTATATAGAGACATAGGACAAAGTAGACCTCACAACAAGGAAAACACCAAAGAAGGGAGAGGGGGAAACAGGACATTACATAATAAGAAAAAGATCAATTCACCAGGAAGATACAACAATCATGAATGGGCAGACATATAAAACATGGTTTCAAAATATATGAAACAAAAATCGAGAGAACAAAGGGGAAATAGCCGAATGCAGTTATACTAGGGTAATTCAACACCTTACTCTCAGTAATTAACAGAAAAAAGTAGACAAAATTCAGCAAGGGTATAGGACAGAATCTGAACAAGACTATCAACCAATTTGAACTAATTGACATTTAAACCTCTAAAACATAGGACAGAGTCTGAACAAGACTAGCAACCAATTTGAACTAATTGACATTTAAAACTCTGCAACACTTTTATTTAATTGAACATGAAACATTCACAAACATAGACCATTTTCTGCATTATAAAACAAACCGTAACTAATATAAAATAGGACATACACAGGGTATGTTCTCTGACCATGACAGAATTAAATGAGAAATCAAATACAGAAAAATACTGGAAAGTTCTTAAGTAGTATAAAATTAAACAAATACTTCTGTATATCCCATATGTTTAAGAGCAGTTCTCAAGGGAAATTAGAAAATATTTGAACTGAATGAAAATGAAAATGCAACATATAAAAATGTATGAGGTATAGTTAATACAGGGTAGAAATGTATTGCATTAAATGCTTACATTCCAGGGACCACCTGGGTGGTTCAGTCAGTTAAGCATCCAACTCTTGATTTCGGCTTAGGTCATGATCCACACTCAGCATGAAGCCCAATTAAGGTTCTCTCTGTCCTTCTCTCTCTGCCTCTCCCCTCCTTGCATGCTCTCTCTTTCACTCTCTCTCTCAAAAACAAACAAACAAATAAATAAACACATTCTAAAAGAAGTGTTTCAAATCAATAGCATAAGCTTCCACCTGAAGAAACAAGATAAAAAAATAGCATATTAAACCAAACCAAGAAAGATGGAAGTAAATATAAAAGTTTAAATCAATGAAATTGAAAACAGAAAAACAATAGAGACAATCAATGAAGCAAAAGACTTGTTTTTTATTTAATAAATCTATAAAACTGTTCATTTTCTAACCAAATTCATGAGGAAAAAAGGAAGACACAAATTATCAATATCAGAATTGATAGCGGAGACATAACTACAGGCCCACATACATAAAAGTGATAATAAGAGAATACTATAAACACAGCTATGCCTATAAATTTGACCACTTACATATAAAATGGCCAAAACTACCAAAACTCATTTTAACAGGAAATAAATAACTTAGATTATCTTGTGCGAAAAAAAATTACTTCCTTCTTGAAAATTCTCGAAACAAAGAAAAAAATCCAAATTTAGACAGTTTCCTTGATGAATTCTAATACTTAGGAGAGAAACGATAGCAGATTGAAGCAATATCTCATAGAAAACTCACTCATTTTATGAGGCTGCACTACCTCGATACCAAAACTGACAAAGATGTTACAAGACATGAAAATTATAGACTGATACTCCTCAAGATTAAAAAGTCAAAAATTCTCAATGAAATAGTAATAAGTCAAATCTACCAATATACAAAATAAATAGTACATCTCAACCGAGTGGAATTTATGCCAAGAACACAAGGCTGGTACAATATCTGAAAATCAATCAATGTAACATAACATATTAATAGTCTAAAAAAGAAAAACATATGATTATGTGATTATATTAGTTGATACAGAAAAAAAAACAACCTGACAAAATTCAATGTCAATTTATAGTGAGAACTGTCAGCCGTATAAAAACAAATAGCAACTTTCTCAACCTAATAGCCTATCCTTTTATTTTTGTCCCCTTTCTGGTTCACTGTAGCTATTTTCAGGCATATGTACAATAATTAAAGCCTTTTATTAAATGTATACAAGTAGAGTATGCTAAATACTTAACATATGTTAGTGAATTTGATTCTTAAGGTAATCCTAACATATGTGAGTATGCATATATGTTTGCCTGTGTAAGAATATGGGGTATTTCTTCATTGAACTGTCCTCACACTTTTGTCATTTGATTATGTCCAAACTCGTCAAATTGTACACATTAAATATGTGCAGTCCCTTGTATATCAATTATGCTTCAATAAAACTGCTATAAAAAAGGATGAATAATTCAAAGTTAGCTGTCAAGGTGAATGAAGAAGAGAAAGTGGAACTGAAAGTCATCTCAAAATTTTAACCATCTGCGGTATAGATGCAATGCCCTGTCTATACAGTTTCTGACTAAAATAAAAACAAAGAGAAATAAAACCTCCCAATTTTCTTAGCATAAAGCTACTGAGAAGTCAGAAAACAAAACACTTAAGATTGTGTGAGGTTAAGGGATTGCTATCAGTCAGGCATATCAACATGCCCAGGAGAATTAGTAAATTTACAGGTATACACGGATATAATTTCCCTCATTCTTTATAGTCAACCCTCAGTAAAACTGGCAAGATAGATTTTGAATGAAATGAATAAATTAAAAACCTGTAACAATCCAGGACAAGTTAGTTTTTTCACTGTTGGAAAAGAAAAGCTCTAAGCAATTGATATGAATATAACCACCACTAACTTTTCCATTAACTTTTTTCTGTGTATTAGTCCCAATCGCCATCATTGCTTTCACAAATCCTTGCACATACTTGGATTTTTAAATTTATTATATGTAATTTTAATAATTTTAACCTACACTGTCTCCCTTGTATTTGATATTAGGGCAGTAATTTTATCATTCATCTTTGCAACTCCATCACACAGCACAATACCTGACAAAGAGCAATTAATGAATATTTATAAAATGAAGAATGAATTATGATGTCTGCTTTACATGTCTAAAGTATTTTCCATCTATGATAATAATAATGATAGTTGTTCAATATAAGTACTGAGTGCCAACGATGAACCAGATACTGTTCTAACTATTTTACATAACGCTAACTCATTTAATACTTAGACCTACACTATGAGATGTCTACTATTATCACTTTTTCCAGATAAAGAGTGTCTGCATATGTTCGTAAGCAAGGTCATTTAATTTTACTTATTCAAAGAGAGACCAAACAGGAAGAGTTTACATTTCCTCCTCAAACCCCTGTGGTAAGCATCCTTGAAGGAAAAAGTAAAAATTATGGACTTGATATTTCTCCTGTAGTACCACTTTTATTACCTGTTTCCTTCTACTCAGTAGCTAGAGATACCAGCAGACACATAGTCTTAAGTCAGACATCCTCTCAGTAGAAATCACTTAGGGAAGAGCCTGTTTCCAGAACACCAATCATAATATTGGGACATAGTAAACAGACTGGCTGCTGGTTTTACCCAGAGTTTACATATGGGTAGAGGAGTGTCTAAATGAGATTTTAAAAACAAATGAGTTATTTGAATAGGTCCAAACCATCTATAGAAATACTAAACCTATTTACATGTTTAATTCTATATGCATCATATAAACATGTTTCGTATTCTTTTTTTTTTTTTAAGTAGGCTCTACGCCCAGTGCAGAGCCTGAATTCATGACCCCGAGATCAAGACCCAAGACCCGACCTGAGATCAAGAGTTGGAATCATAACCAACTGAGCCACCCAGGCACCCCGCATTTCAAATTCTTACTGAAAGTCTTTCTTCTCTCTCTATAGGGACTTAAATTAGAGTCGTGGTCTTGCTTCTGGTCCACTTCACTCACAATAGCATCCTCCTGCTCTTGGATCATCTTTTGCGCTTTACCAACTACAACAGCTGTTGTACTTCTGCATTCAAATATTATCCCAATATTAAAACACTATATAAAGATTTATGTTACTTAACTATTGAAAAATGTTGCTGTACTCATCCATCACACATATTTTTGTGTCTTCTACACTTACTCTTTTTAACTGCATCATTTGTCCATTGTTACAGATCTACTCACTGCTAAGAGAAGCAATTTCTGGTCTACTGAGATTAGGTGGTTGTTTGTTTTCACAACATAAAGCTATCCTATATTTACTACCAAAGAACTTACCTACAGAAGATGAAATGGGTCGGAAACATATGACTTAGAATCATAAGAGCAACGAGGGGCATCTGGATGATTCAGTCAGTTAAGTATCCGACTCTTGATGTCAGCTCAAGTCATGATCTCACAGTTCATGAGTTCAAACCCAACATCGGGCTCTGTGCTGGCAACGCAGAGCCTTCTTGGAATTCTCTCTCTTTATCCCTCTTTTCTACCTCTCCCCCACTCACGCTATCTCTGTCTCTCTGAATAAATTTAAAAGTTTTGAAAAAAATAAAAGAATCATACAGAGCAACTAAATTTCCGATCAGTTCCTTTTTTTAATGTTTCTTTATTTTGAGAGAGAGAGAGAGATAAAGAGAGCACATGAGCCAGGGAAGGGAAGAGAGAGAGAGAGAGAGAGAGAGAGAGAATCCCAAGCAGGTTCTGCATTGACAGCTCAGAGCCCAGTGCAGGGCTCAATCCCACAAACTGCAAGATCATGGCCTGAACCGAAATCAAGAGTTGGACACTTAAACGAGTCACCCAGGCATGCCCTGATCAGTTCTGATCTGTTGTAAGCAACTGATCTACAGGATGTCTCTTGAATCTAAGTAAGCATTTGATAAAATGGTATGAAACATGAGATTTGTCTTCAAGTATTTCAGGAAAAAAAACAGTTTAAATAGAAGAAACAAATATGCCAAGACCTTGATCAATGTTAAATCCAGGCTATTCTCTCTACTTTTAAATATATTGAACAATTTCTATGAAGCAAAGTTTGAGGTAATCTTTTAAAAATGGACTAAAATATAGTGTATATGTAGGAAAATTATAATAGATTTATTTTGATTTGCATGAAATAAAGAAAGTAATGGTAGTAAATAAAAAACATGCTGGAAAAAATAAGATTCTTTTCAGGGTTATTTTCTTACTGTTTGAAAGATACACTACAAGGTACATATAATTCTTTAGTCTTCTTATCAGTTGATTTCATAACTATTAATTTGGTATCTTAATATTATGAATGTGTGGCTATTCTAATAGCAGGAAAGATTTATTCTCTCCTTTTAAATAAATATATTGATGCAGTATTATAGTCAATGTCCTGGCTTGAAATAAGAAATATTAGAATGATCAACAAATATTAATGAACCTTGTATGTAACCCATTAGAGATACAACTATGAATAAGACTGAGTATATGCCCTTAAAGAACTAACATTCCAATTGTTTGCCTTCTGTGTTTTTCTATGACCTTGAGGAAATTATTTAATTTGGTTGGCGCTCAGTTTCTTATCTAAAAAATGAGGTTAATCCTGGCAATTGTAGAACTGCAGAATTGTTTTAGAAATTAAATGTGATCCAGTGTATTAGTCGGAGTTCTCCAAAGAAGAGATATACTGTAGGAACTGGCTCGTGAGTTGATTCAAACCAAGAGGTTCCACAATCTGCTCTCTGCAAGCTAGATAACCAAGGCCACGGATACCTTAATTGAGTTTGAGTCCAGAGGCCTGAGACTCAGGGAGGGCAATGATGTATTTAAATCTTGGTTTGAATCTGAAAGGCCAAGAACTAGGAGCACAGTGGTCAAGAACTGGGGAAGATGGATTTCTCAGCTCAAGCAGAGGGAGCATTTGACCTTCTTCTTTTGTGCTACAATCCCTCAATGGATTCAACATGGCGCACTCGCATTGGTGAGGGTGATCTTCTCTAACTTTGAATCCGTTTATTCATTCAAATACTCATCTCTACCAGATACACTCTCACAGACAGACCCAGTGAAATGTTTTACCAACTATCTGGCATCCCTCAGCTCAATCAAGGAGACACATAAAAATATCACATATGGTGTGAAGTACATAACAGCCTGGAACTCACCAAAACTTTCTTTATTTTCTAATTTATAGGTAATCGTTTTGTGAGTTTTGAGATCATGAAGAAATCCTTTTACGTCTTGCAACTTTGTACCGAATTAACCAATTAATTCAGCGAAGTAGAGAAAATACATTGTTTTACAACAAAGCTCAAATTTATGAGACTTTGATTAAAGTAGGTATATAGTTACCATTTCTTACTTTTTTAATTAAAGTTCTGAGATTAGGCATAGTAAATATCAGAAAATTGGAATTTATCTTCATGGTCAGTCATTAATGCCTTGGATTTCTGAGCAAGTAATTAGACATCTTTGTGATTTTATTCAGTTAGAGTGAGGGGGACATAAGCTTTATATTAATTTCATTAGTGTATTATCTAGGCTACTCATACTGTATTCTCAAAGGGAAGTTCTCTATTGAAAACTCATATAAATATTTTCTTTTTCATTTGTTTAAAATTGTCGAGGAATTATTTGGTGCTTTTATATATAGACTTGTCGTCCTTTTCACAAGTTTCTGTTTACCACTGGTTTCAGGTTCAGAATACCCATTTCACAAAAATTTCTCAGATAAACAATGCCAAAAATATGGATGAACACTAAAATAATAGCTAACCAATGTTTTCGTTAACTATTATCAAACATGTAAATATTTGGATGCATTTATTAAAGTTTTCAGACTTCATTTCATTTAAATCATTTCAGTTGAATCTCATTTTATTTTAATTAAAGTAGCTCTAAAATGTTTCTAGATTACCACAAAAAGAGTACGACATTTTCCTCATCAAACTGAGGTATTTTTCTATTATTAATAGGATGATATTCAGATCCTCTTGCTCAATATATTAACTGGGTTGGGACCTGAGTGACATCTTCATCATTTTCTAGAACCATAATATAGACAGATGCATATTCGGATTTAATTCTACAATTTGCTAACTGGGAAATTAAAAGAAATGTACCATTAGAAGCCTAAAATCACCTATAGAAATAAGAGTTTCAGAAATACTTCTACATTAGCACAAAGATTTATTTTAAGGGACTCATTGCAGAAGTACTAATAACTAACAACAGGTAAGGGGATAAGCAAACTATGACATATCCATTTTATGGAATACAGAAGCTTGTTTTTTGGTCAACTTTAAGCTAATAAACATTCATGGTGGTGAATCAAGCAAGAACTTCTCAACCCTACTCACCATCACACGACTTTTACTCTTCCTCATGTTTGGGTTTCAGAAAAAATGGATTTCAAGTGCTTTACTATTTCTAAAAATACATACTGCCTGAGTTTTAAATTGTCACGACCATTATAAAATACGAAAAATTTATATGCAGTGCTATAAAAAGAATGCCAAGACAAATTTTAATGAAGATAGAAAGTTGCAGAATGATCTAAACATCCTTATGCAACTTACCAAAGAAAATAGGCATGTGAGTGCACATGTAAATACATAGAAATTGACTGTAAGAACGCTGGTCACACTGTTAACTACACCTACACTAGCACGATGACTGGGTAATGGATGACACCCAGTGGATTGGAAGTAAGATAAGGAAAAGGGAATAGGGATAACAGTCGTTTTTATCTTTCTCTTTAGATATTGCTTCATTGTTTTAATTCATTACAGTGATGACCTTTATAACGACAAAAGAGAATTAAAAAGAAACACATGTATAGCAAACCAGAACGAGAAACAGAAAAGGAAAGAATGCAGTCTTGACTGGGATCACTAGCAGGTCCAGAAATCCCAAGTTTTTATATGGGAAAAACTTAGAGGTTACTATCTTAATTGAAATAGAAATCTGAAGCCTTTTTTTCTTTCTGCATAATAATGTACAAAAGATTGAAAAAATAGCCTTGTTTTCATATAAAAAATCAGGAGACCGAAATTATGAAGAGGGCTATAATGAGGTCACTCCTTGGGAATAACAAAGAAGTAAACAAAGGAAAATACAGAATAACCGAAGTGGACTTGGGTGAAGAGCTGCTCCCGAAGGGCTGAACGATGGGATTGTCGCAATGGAGGAGCAACTTCTAACCGTCACCGCAGTGGTTTGTTCTCCAAACGGAACATACAAATGGGCTGGTGGGCTGACGAGGGTTGCACGGGTGTCTGCTGTACTACACTCAGCATCACTTTCAACTCCCTTTCTATTCGCTTATAAAGAAACACCTGGTATAATGTTCTGGACCAGGGAAAGCTGACCTAGTGTCGGATTACTTAGTGCTTCTGAGAGTTCTTTGAGCCTCTAGCTTTACACTTATAAAATATGGGAAACAAACCTATCTCACAGCGTAGGTCTGAGAGTCAACCTAAGTTTATGCGAAGGTGGTTAGAAAGTTACAGGTGCCAAAGTTTATCTATTATTTAAAAGGAAAAGAAATAAAGTTCTCTGGATGTCAATATAAAATCTGGTACACATCAGAAAAACACAGAGTCTAAGCGCAACATGAAAGTGAATATAAAATCGTGTTTACTCCCTCAGGCCTACAAATTAATTTTTTTTACAATGCATGAAACAAAAACAAACAAACAAAATGGAATAGTTGGAAAACTCTGTAGTAGTGACTCTGCTGGACTTAAGTTAGCCCTCTACTTTGTGATTACTGAAGATTTTCTCTTTTCGGTTGGAAAATAATGTGCATAATAACACCAATCAATTGTGTGATTTACCCAAAACACTTGATTATATGCCCAGAAATTTTCATCACAGCATGTCCCCTTTAATTTCCTTATCCTAATCCTCATTAGATTATGGAGGATTTACTAGCACTTTTGTGATATTTAATATCACAGTGCTTAACATAAGAGGAAACTAAGATCACTTCATTAGAGAGAAAATTGATTTTTCAAAAGGAAAAAGCTATGGGGTTTTTTTTGTCTTGTTTTGTTTTTCGTTTTTGGAAAATAGTACCATGTCTTATTTCTGTGACAAGGGTGACGTAAAGATTAAAAGCACACATACTAAATGTCCCCTGAGGCATTTTCAGTTATACCATCATTTTAAAAAGTGAAAATCAAAGCAGCGAAGTTTTCATATCAATTATTCAGGTACTTTTTTAAAAAGATGATTATAAAAAGCAGTGTATCGTGGATTATTTTGTTTTATCACATTTATTGAGTGTTTACTATTCTAGATACTGTGTTTTCTGCTATCCTGTGGAATATGTCATTTAAGGTCACAACCTTATAAAAGAAATTCCGTTTTTATCCCTACTTTATAAATTTAATAAAAAGCTGTAATAGAAGGCATTTAGCAGTATCTAATAAACTATTAAAAAATGGTATTTACCTATTAGTCCAGAAATCCTATTTATTTTAGAAATATACATACTCACATATGATATGAAGAAGGTAGGGGATTATAGCTCGGTTTGTAATAGCAAGAGATTAGAAACAACAGAAACATCAGAAAAATGGTAAAAGAAACCATAACTCCATTCCAATTATCTAATGCTGTTTAACAACACACCTCAAAACTTAGTGACTTAAAATAACATATTTTGCATGAATCTGTAATTTGGACAGGGCTCAGCAAAGACAGGTCATTGCCAATCCATGCAACACCAGCTGAAGTCACTTGATTGGGGGCTTGAAAAGTAGCTTCTTTCCATATGACTTACTCACAACACACAGCAAGTAGAAAAATAATACATGTTTGTATTTACATTTGCATTAGGAAGTTGGAAATGTTACATAAGTGGTTATGTTTTTTTAATGTTTTAATTTCATTTTTGAGACAGAGCACATAAGCAGGGGAGAAATAGAGAGAGACAGAGACACAGAATTCGATACAGTCTCCAGGTTCTGAGCTGTCAGCAAAGAGCCAAATGAGGGGCTCGAACTCACAAGCTGTGAGATCATGACCTGAGTCAAAGTCAAATGCTGAACTGACTGAGCCACCCACGTGCCCCATAAGTGGTTATGTTTTAACTGAAATGGGAAGGCGTAATCAGGCACAGTGATAAAAACAAGATTTTTTCTTATTTTTTTAACATTTATTTATTTTTGAGAGACAAAGAGACAGAGTATGAGCAGGGGAAGGGCAGAGAGAGAGGGAGACACAGATTCTGAAGCAGGCTCCAGGCTCTGAGCTGTCAGCAGAGCCTGATGCGGGGCTCGAACTCACAGACCGTGAGATCATGACCTGACCCGAAGTCGTCCGCTCAACCAACTGAGCCACCCAGGCGCCCCAAAAACAAGATTTTTAATTTTATATATTTTTACATTACTTTGATTCTGGAATAGTGTGAATGCCTTATTCAATAATTTTAAAATGTGTGTGTGTGTGTCCAGAGACACTTAGAGAAATCCCCTACACAAGCCGACCTAAGTAGTTACCATAGAGGTGTTGAAATTTAAAGATGAAATTTAAATCTAAGCTCCTAACCACATTGTTATTCTGCCTCCCTAGATGGGCTCCCTCTCTAGATTAGGAGCGCTATCTTGCAAGTATGACTCCTTGACAAACTGGACGATGGACAAATTTCTCATAGAGAATGACTCTTGGTTAGCTCTTCGTACATTCCTTATTGCCAGGTCTCTTCCCCCTCAAATATAACAGACAGCAGTGACTGTGGAATATTTTACTAGTTTAAAAAGAGAAAGAGAGAAATGATCCCTAAGAAGAAGCAGTTTTATATTTCCAGTATTTTCACCAGCTAAGTAACATTTTCTCTTAAGATCACATGCTAGAGAAATGAGCATTATCTACTTCATATATATCATTTGAACTGTTTGAAAATCCCACACCCACAAGAAAGTTTGTTGTCAGCTTATTCATTTTCTGGAAAAAGCAAAAGACAAACCATCCTTATATATTTAGCAACATTGAAAATAAAAAGCAGGTCTCATAAGGTAAACAAATTGCTTACCACAAACGCCTATAATGTTAGGTATCTTCTCCACAAAACTCCACCCACTTAAGCATAGAGAAAACATGGAGACAAATGACTGAGTTTCTTCAGTGGACAAGCCACAGCACCACCATGGACTTTGAATATTAGAAGGTAATGTAGACTAGAGCAGGAGACAGGACAAGATGAAAGGTAATATTACCTAGCCCCTTCCTCCTAGCCAGCTTGCTTCCCTTCTGGGGGCATTTGAACCATGATGAGCTCTCTGAAACAGGTTTATGTAGTGGAGAGACCTGGTGCATTTACCTTCGATGCCTCCGTCAGGCCACATGTTATAATGTGTGTGGAGGAAGCGGGGGCCACCAAAGTTAGAGTCAGAAGACTTGGGTTCAATCTTAATTACACCACTGAGAACAACAACACCTACCCACCATGCTCATTTCACCAGGCTGAAGTGAGGCTCTAAAGTATTTTGTAAACTGAATGAAAATAAGGCTTTGCAATCATTAAATTAAGGAAAACAAGTCAAGCCATTGCCAACGTCATGGAGTTACCTGTTTTGAATCGGAACTTTGCCACAGCATGAATGAAGCAAACGGAGCCTTCTTTAAAAGAGGGGGGAAAGGGAAAATTCTAATTACATGGTGACTACATCTTACATTAACCAGTGTTTGCTTCAAAAACTCCTCTGAAACAGAGTCAAACAAAGGGTAGGATGATGATTATAAGGCACCTACACACATTATTATTATTGTCATCGTGATAATTATTGTTTCCCCAAACGGTTGATTTGGGGGACAATGAAAACAAAATAAAATAGAGAAACACCTAAGCTTTTTGTTATTTAAATTATTTCATTCCTTCTTGTCCATGAGGTCGGCCCTTTTCCATACAGCATACTTGAGGAAGAAGGAACCATCATTGTGAATAAACAGTAGCTCCCTGGGTGAGAAGTAGTCTAACTAAAAATAAGAGAAACTATCTATGCACCTCAAGTTCCCTATTTCCCAGGAAAGTTACCAAGAGACAATAAAAAAAAGTCATAAAAATTCTCTAACATCCATCCAAAACATCCTAGTGAAAAACAGAAAGGATGACTTGGAACCCTGATTTCCATATGGAGAGGTTGAGTTACCATTTCATTTATCTCTATGTGGGGAATAGGAGTCTTTGGATAACATTATAATCTAAATTGGCTTAATTAAGCTTTCTACAAAGGAAATTCTAAAAACTGAGAAACTACATATGACAGAGTCTTATTGAATTAATAAAAAAGAGCCCAGATACGTTGGGTGCCGCACACTCATAAATCATTGATCGAGTCTCTAAATGGCAAATATATTAGTAAGTGCACTTCAACAAGGAAAAAAGTGTTATTCGGCGTAAAAGAAATGAAGTGAGGATTAAGGTAATGTGACTCAACAATTAGGCACTCAAATTATCAGAAAATTGCTTCAGGTTTTCCTTTAAGAAACGATCAGACATTTATTCTGCTTAGCAGAGAATGCCCTTATTTTTGTTGGTATAAATCACTATTTTTAATACAGTTTCTATTTGACCAAATCCACGAATAACTTGCAATTTGTTTACACACTAATCATAGTAGCTTTCAAATGTTTGACTAATACATCTCGAAAGGACCCTGCAGTGTAACTGCATGAGCCTCTTTGGGTAAAAAACAGAATTTGCGATTCCTCTGCCTTTGTGTACTTCAGCTGAAAATGATCAAGGGGAGGAAAAAGAAGACAAGCAAATGGTAAGAGGTGTAAAAAAAATGAAGAGGAATTTAAGGGTAAGCAGAAGCCTTGAGAGTCACACTCTTTGGACTTTGGAATACTTTGTATTTCTATTTTTTTTTTTTGCAATGATGTTTTGCATGATATATGAGGTATTTGTTACAAATGATGGATCCCAGTGAAACACTGACAACTCTTCCTGATGACACTGCCCTGCATTACTGGTTGGATTCAATAAATAGAGCTAAACCTATAGAGACAGTGTAGGTCTCTACAAAGTAAATCTCTTAAAAAGTACTTACGGAAATAAAATGAGGGAACAGAACTCTAGAACTCAAATCTTTTTTGCATGTCCATCTTTACAAGCAATCTCTAATGTACACAATCTGCACTTGGAGACACATCAGACCATATCCATTCACCTTAATTAGTATTATATGTTTATGTGTTTTTTCTTGAAATATTTAAATAGTACTTTATAAGCATACCCACTTTGAGAAAAAGAAAAACACGTCTACAATACGGATATGAACACAAATTGTATTTGGCTCATATACAGCAGTCAGCCACCCTCTGATGGAGGGGTATTTTGCCACGTACACACTGACTTCCTCTAAAACGCTTTGTGCTCTGCTGTGCTGGGCTGTGCTCCAAACATCTTCAGGCTGTGATCTTTAAAAGATAAAGGCAGAAAATATGTTTTGTTTGTAAAGTCTTTATTTCTGATGTATTATGGTGAATGCCACCATAAAAATCTGCAAGAACCTACATGAAGCTTTTAAGAACGTGTATTGCTGAAGTTTTCTTGTTTTCAACTAATGTACTTAAAGAAACCTTCCTAAGCAGATGGACTACTACAAGCGGGAAAATAACATATATTTGAAATGGCACACCATATTGTGCATGTCATGAGGGCTCAATGGGCTAAATTAATATATGATGGTTTGTCTTCCCTCTCCTTATTTAACACCTGCTGTGATGAGCTTCAAATCTGAATATCTGTAGCTTTTCATATTAGGAAATAGGAAGTTTAAACAGTAAGTACTGGCTTTTGCTCTGCTTTACAGAGGATGTGTGTATATTCTATTGACACTCTTCCCATGGTCTCTGTCGGTGGGCTGTAGTGGAACCCAACCAGCCATGGCAAGTGGAAGGTTTAAACTACTGTCTTGGTAAAACGAAACAAAACAAACAAAACAAACAAATACATATATAATGTTTATAAAAAGCAAAATTATTTACCGTGGTTTGCCATATGCCAAGTATCGAAATAGTAAATTATAAGTATTCCCTCCAGATACTATAAATTCAAAGTGCCCTTGAGAATTACTGTTTGTTATTTCCCTACATCTATAAATACATACACTGATTAAACCACAAGAACAGCTCCTTCCCATTTTATTAATAAATTCATTTGCTTTGAAATATAATTGGCTTCATAACTAAGAATTTTGCAACTAATTGATTAAATGTTTAATTTTACAAGTAAAAGTACACATGAGGTTTTCTTTGATTTTTTAAAGCCATTTAAGAAATTGCATTTGCAACCGGAAT
The DNA here is from genome assembly GCA_030068075.1 of Paguma larvata. Taxonomy (NCBI): domain Eukaryota; kingdom Metazoa; phylum Chordata; class Mammalia; order Carnivora; family Viverridae; genus Paguma; species Paguma larvata. The sequence goes on along the minus strand of CM057829.1, from coordinate 68,309,012 downwards.
ATCCATGATAATTACGAGTACAGATACCGATTAGTGTCATGAACAACAACAACACAAAAACCTAAAACCAACATCCATAACAAGAATTGAAGTCCTGGAAAATTCATTGATTGATGTCAACTTCAATAATTTCTTTCTTCCAGCAATATTATGATGCCATTAAGTCTCTATCCACAGGCTTTCTGCCCCACCACTTAGTGCCACTGTTCTTCTCAAGTAATGTCCTCTGTGTTGCCAAATTTAGTAAGCTCTCCTCTGTCTTCATCTCAGAGGGCCACTCCAAAACATCTGGCAGAGTTAAGGACTCCCTTCCTGGCTTCTCTAACATCACACCCCGGAAGTTTTCTTCCTCCCTCACCGGCCATTCCTTCCCAGGAAACTTAGATGACTTCTCCTCCAACTACACAGTCACCAAATATTGGCTAAATCAGTACACCTTCTGAGCGTATTCTTCCTGTGAGTTTTATGTATGTGATGGTTACTCTCCAACTTGTATAATCAGCTCCGGTCCATGTATTCACCTGCCAGTCCAACATGACCCCTTGACTCTCTGATACACATCTCAGTATTCACATGTCTGAAACAGAACTCTCACTTCCCTCCCCTGAAAAATCTTCTCTGCCTTATTCTTTTTTAGCAACACCAACCATGAGGGCCGACTTTGAGATTTTCCTTGGTCCTTACTCCCTTCACCCATTAACGGCTTCTCAAACTCCAAATCATCTCCCAAATCCACCCACTTTTTTTCCATCTTCACTGTTGCAACCCACCTTCAGGACCCCATAATTTTTATATTAGACTCCTACACTAATCTCCTTCTCTTATCCCCTATACACCATGACAGGCGCCAATTAGGGTAAACTGATTGAGTAAATCATGTCAATATTATCAGTTCATTCTCTTACTAAAAAAAAAAAAAATGAAAGAAAGAAAAGAAAAACAATGCTTCCTTACTTTGGTTCATGAAGCTATATAGGAAACAGCTTGTCTCTTTGAACTTATCTCAGATTTTTAGTCTATTCCAGCCACTCTGGCCTTTTTCTGTTACTCTAACATGCCCAGCTCTTTCAAACCACAACCCTTGACACTAGCTATTTCCTCAGTCTAGAAAGAGATTGCCCAGACCCTGAAGACTATCTTATTCTTTTCATTCAGATCTTGGATTACGTTTTCCTTCCTTAAAAAATTCTTCCCTGGACACCAAATTTTACGTTGATCTCCTGTCCCACTCCACCATGAACACTTAATATGACACCACTGTGTTTTACAGCATTTGGTCATTAGTGATTTATTATGTATTCCTCTACTAGAAGACAAGTTTCAAACAAGCAGGATCTTAGCCTGTTGAGTTTGTTGCTAAGTGCCAGCATCTTGAACAGGGCTCGAAATGTAATATAGGTTCAATAAATGCTGTTTGAATAAGTATGCATGTTACAATGCCAGGAGTACCCTGAGAAAGCTTCAGCTGAGGAAGGATATGTCCACCTTTGGAGTTATTTTTATATATAAAATAACATTTGGCTTTGTTCATTTACCTTAACCTAGTTTCAGTCTTGTCTCCAATCATCAATTAGTAACTGTGCCTGGAGCCTTCGAGTAAATGCTTATTATCCCTGAATGCTTTTCTTTAAATCAAAAGTATAGATTCATACTAGTTCATTTGATATGTAAATAATTATTACACCTCTACTATATATCAGGCACCTTCTGGGGACTCAGGGTACAGCAGCAAATAATACAGACAAAAATGCTTGCCTGCATCAATTTATATTTAATCGAGAGGGCATGAACCATAATCAAGAAAAATAAGCAATATACATAGTATGTGCATGGTGCTACATGTAAAAGGTAAAAATAAAAACACCACGGAAGTGTAAGGATCGGGATCCAGACTTCAGAGGGAAAGGAGTTGTAATTTTTTTAAACTAGAGTAGCAATTAAAAGGGACATTTGAGGGAAGACATGAATGAGATGAAGGAGGGAGTGATCCAGACGGCTCTGGACAGTGCAGAGAGAACAAGGGCAAAGAGCTGGAGGACAATGACGAGGCCGGTGTGCCTGGAGAGGAGGGACAGAGAGGGAGAGATGCAGAAGATGAGATCAGAGAGGTAGTGGGGGGAGCAGATCACAGGGAGTCTTTCAGGAAGAACCTGGCTTCTGTGACAGTGAGAAGGTGCAGCAATGGAGGAGGGACATGATCCGACTTCCCTTTTAACATCTCTGGGGCTGTTGTCCTGAGCATAGACTGTCAGAGAGCAACAGTAAGAGCAGGGAGATCAGTTAGGAGGTTACCACATTTCTGCCTCACAGGCTTTCGTGAGTATTGTGAAAAAGGTGAGGTGTGCACCTAGTCTGTGACTGGTCCCTTCCTCGGCCCGCATGAATGTCTGGGTTTAGACAGCATTCAAACGGTGATATGTGCATTGAATGGTGAAACCTTCTCTAGTCTAATAATTAGCTACGGGATATATGTTTTAAGGAAAAAAAAAAAGAAAAAAGTGAGAGAGACACTGACTCAACATACTAAAACTATAGGCCCAAATGGAATTCTCAAATTAACATATCCGAAAGTAAAAGAAAAGCAATGCAATTTTAATTTTTTTCTACAAAAACAATTTATATCATCTATGTAGCTATGCACTTAAAACATTGCCACATCTAAAATATGTGCTTAAAATAGCACCACAAAATAAATTTTCACATTGCAAATTTTAATCAATTGTATTTTCCCTGAGCTTAGCAATATTTTCATGTATATTTGCCATTAAATAAATCTAGATTTTTGGTGGCTTTTGAAAAGGAAAAGAGCACAATGTTTTAATCAGAATACACTCTCTTTCTTAGGAAAGACAATGAAAGATTTTGTAGCAGTCACTATGCTTTACTTTTTATTTACCAGTTTGGCATTGATGTGATCCATTTCAGATAATAAGCAAGGGGGATATTGACAAAGAGAGAAGGTGATTATTACTTTTTAAACCAGTTACTTTGAAAGCATTCAAGGGAAGAAACAAATGTGAAAGAACAAAAAGAAAACAATGAAATGAAAAAAGACACACGCGCACACACACTATATAATTTTCATTTGAAAACAGCATATTACCATAAAAGGAAGCTCCTATTATTGAATAGATCTTTTTTTCATCATATACGATCATATTTTCAGACTAAATTTTTAGCAATACAGGCAGGTTCTGTGACCAAAGAAGACAATTCTATGTTTACTTTATAAAAATCAAGTGGAAATAGTATAAAAGACATTTTTAGAACTGAGGATATGAAAGTCATAATGTTTCTTTTCAATGGACAACTGATGGTAAGCAAACACAATGATCTATTTTAATCAGGCTGCCAGGTTCCACCGTTGCAGTAAGTATATGATATGCAGGTGAACTAAAACACGCTCTGAAAATAAGTTTTGTATTATTGAAGCTGTTGGGACTAGGTAATTAAAAACAAAATCTCCCTCAAGTCAGAAATTTTCTCCACAAAGGTAGTAGAAAAAAAAAAACACTTTGATTATTGCATAAACATTAAACCAGAATATAATGCACATTATACGCAATCTTCTAAGACACTGTTAAAGACAGAAAGAAATCTCACCCCTTTATATAGCCAGGCAGATACATCTCATTCCATACATGTCCTCGAGATAAACAATGACTGGCCTTCTAGTAAAAGGCTTTGACAGCACCATTTATTACAGGTAGGTTCGTCCTAAATTCACCTGGCAACCCGGCTTGCCATCTGTGTTTAGTTAATTGGCTTTATAGAAAGGAAAAATAATTTTTTCCTCTATTTATGACAGGAGATAGCTTTACAAATTGGAAACAAGTCCCAGCTAAACTTCAGAGTTTCAAACCACTATATTTTCCCTAATTGAAAAGCTGATTGTCTTAATGAACGGTTTTCCTAACTCTAGCTCAAAACTTTTCCATTAATAGTTGAAAAATAAAACTATATTTAGAAAATATGTATGCATCTCTTGTGTCTTTCCTCTTCTACATATGAAATTTAGGCCAATTCAGAGGATTATTACATCTTTTAGATCATCTTTCTAATTCTTTAAAGTAGAAATTTAAAACCAAATACTTGGGGAAAAACACTGTTGTTTTTTTCAATGGGACTTGAGCACTATGATTAAAAAAAGAATGCATAATTTAAGGGAAAAATACTGAACTAAGATCATAATTTGGTGAGCGGTTATAAATGACAGCTGAGCCTTTCTTGCCGTTACGCCTGGTTGAAGTGGAAGCAATCGGCAACAAAAAAGTTCCTACCCACATTCCCATTGGCCCGATTCCCATTTCTCATGTCCTAGTTATGGGGTACAAGGCCTTTCCTCTCCCTCTCTTCCCTCAGGTCATTCAGTTGGCCCTTGAACAACATGGTTTGAACTTACAACGTGCAGATTTTTTTGATCACAGTACGGTGCTGTAAATGTATTTCCTCTTCCTTATGACTTTTTCAATACCATTTTCTTTTCTGTAGGTTACCTTATTGTAAGAATACAGTATAGACTACCTATAACATACAAAATATGTGTTAACCGACTATGTCATTGATAAAGCTTTCGGTCAACAGTAGGCTATTCATAGTTAAGTTTCGGGGGAATCAAAAGCGATAGGAGGATTTTTGACCGAACCTCAACTCCCACTGATATTCAAGGGTCAACTGTAAAATTCTACTGAGGGCAGTAGTTTCTCTCTGCCTCCCTCCTCTCCATGAGTTTTCTCATTTCTTTTTCATTGCTTTCTCTTGGCAGGCTCAGTGTGAACAAAACTGAACCCACTAGGCACTCACAGTCAATTAGCAAGTGATAAGAAGCTATCAGCCTAAAAAAAAAAACAACAAAAAACAACAACTAAATGGTATTTGAAAGCGGTGGATGAGACGATGTAAGGAAATGTAATACTTTGGTCCAACTTTCCTCTGTGGATTTAATCATTTCCATGTCCTTACCTAACCTCTGCACAGTCTAGCAAGCAGATTAGCCTCTTGGATCTCGTTTCAGGAGCCAGGAGCGAGCAGGGCAGTGTAGCACAAGCGAAAGAGCTATTGGCTAAGCTGCCACAGTGGAGCTGCAGCTCTGATCGCTGAGCCTCACAGAAGGGGATCATTCAGTTTTATATTTATTTCATATATCACTGATATCCCACCTTGTTCATAAAAGGAGAAAAAAGATTTCATTCGGATCATGGACTTTAATTAGCCAATATTGCTTTTTTACAATATTTTTATTAGACCGCAGGCAATTTGTATTCTCTTTAAAGGTCAAGTTTCAAATTAAGGAAGAGGAGGCAAACTGGCTGCCCACGGTTTGCATTCGGCTGATGCACAAGTTGTCTCTGACAGACATAATATTTTTTATAAAAGCTGAATTGAAATCCCTTCAGGCAGGGCACACAAGAGTGCTCTCTCCAGGCCCCACTCTGTTATTTTGCATTCCACCTGATTCACATTTTGGTTTATCTACCTGGCTTTTATAGATATTTCAAATAGAACCTCACAGTCTTTTAATCCATGCTGCTTTGGATGAGCCAAGAAATAGTGTGCAGCCATAACACATATGTTCCTATCTGTTCAACACCAATGTGCTTGTATTGAACTTAGGAGGTTTTCACGTCCCATATGTTCCATTTTAGTTTACCAGATAGTCAAAAAGCTCATGCCTTATGTTTTTAATTCAGTTCCATTATAATTTAACTTCTCTTATTTTGTATTAAGAAAAGTGGTGAAGTGTCTGGGTGGCTCAGTTGGTTAAGCGTCTGACTCTTGATTTTGGCTCAGGCCATGATCTCATGGTTCATGGGTTTGAGTCTTGAGTCAGGCTGTCTGCTGACAGCGCAAAGCCTGCCTGGGATTCTCTCTCTCCCTCTGTCTGCCCCTCCCCCTGCTCATGCACACTCTCCTAAAATAAATAAACTTTTAAAAAAAGTGGCAAGCTATCATTTTCTGTCTTCAAAATAAGTGGTAATTATTAATGATTGAAATATGTACTTAAGAATCAGATGCACAATAGATACTTTCCTTTGATCTCTCAATCAAATAGCTCAATGTGTATCTTGCATGGTTACACTTGTAGTACGTTTTAGCAATCAACATAAAACAACAATCATCTACTACATATGTTCCTGTGGAAAGCTGAGAATGGAGCTAGGACTCTCAGGTTCTTCTGTCAGCTTATTTTACCTTTCTGCCACTTTCCCCTAAACACACCAGTGTTTGTAACTCATATTGCTCTAAGTCAGTTAATTCTCATCTTCTTCATGTCCCTTTTTCATCCTCACTCCAAACTCTTCGTACTGCCTAAAATAAATTTTATTCTCCATATCGCAAATCCATATCTTCCATATCTTCCCATTCTTCTTCAAACATAACACTATTTTTTCCCCACAAAGTGATCCCTGGATAATGTTATCCTCAGGGTTGGCCCTCCTTATTTTGACTTCGGAACTCAAAATTATTCAACATTTTGCATATTCTATTTTGAAACAATCCCCCATATGTTTCATACATTTGTTACCTTCCGAATTAAATTTTAAGTTCCTATAAGACAATGGCTATGTATCTTCTATTCATCACAGCCACCTTTAATTACTCTAATTATCAGATTGTTCTAAAAGAATACACATTTCATATTTTCTTTTCTTCTATCACATATACCATTTAGTAAAGATATTTCAACTATGCTACAGATATTCCAACCTTTCAGCCTCTTTCTAAACTACTACTTATACCAAAAAAGGGGGCATACAAATCTTTTGTTATGTCATATATCTTTATTTGTAGTTTGGAAAATATGACCGCCACTTGTCCCTGCCTAAAAATCCACCTAATGGCACTGGAGTTACACGGCAGTTTGCTTGACTGGATTCCATAGCCTGAAGGGGCCACTTAATGGTCAAGTCACAGGAAACAACAGGTAAAAATCATTCAGTCCCTTCTGAATAGTACCTCCATTTGGCGGGCGCAGTAAGAAGGAGGGAACAGAGGCAGCTTGCTCACTGCCTCCATTTCCTGTCACGGGGCAGAACTATCCCAGTGTTTTGGTCTTGGAATTGGTTGTGGCAGACCTTGCAGACAGTATCTTGTAACTTTTCATAAAGCTGGTTATAAGCGCTAAGATCTGAGCCTCAGCTGTGACTTAGAGGAGAGGGCAGGGGGATGGAGTATCCTGTGAAAGGGCATGTTTTTATGCTTTTGCTTGAATATTTAGAACTTTAGTTTGGTATTGCCTGTCAGGTCAGTTGAAAAAAGTTCTTGCTACTGGAGTTTAGGACACAAGCCATTTAACAGTATTATATACTCCTAAGCCATTAATATTCATATGTTTATCTTCCTCAGGAACCTCATTCAGTAATCAAATTAATGACAAAGAAGAGAGACTTCTGACAACCATAGTTAATGAAGAGGAAAACTATAAAAGTAAAGCAATTAAAGAGGCAACTGGGTGGCTCAGTCGGTGAAGCGACAGACTCTTGATTTCACCTCCGGTCATGATTTCACAGTTCATGGGTTTGAGCCCCACATTGGGCTCCTTGCTGACAGCACGGGGACTGCTTGGAATTCTCTCTCTCCCTCTCTCTCTCTGCCCCTCCCACTACATGTACTCGCGCTCTCTCTGTCTCTCAAAATAAATAAGTAAACATTTAAAATAAAGGAAATCTTTCCCTATCCTAAGATGATGAAAATATTATTTAAAAAAAGTAATGCAATTTAAGAAAACAATAAGGACAGCAAAGATAATACAACATAAAGATAATTTATCCCTAAGATAGAAAGTCCAACAAACAAAGCATTAATGGTACTCCAATACAAAGTAAGACTTTGCTGATATCTAAGAATAAATAAAGCCATATATTAAAATAGCACATGATGTTTCAGGAAAAACTGAGAAAAAAATTAATGAAATTACAAATATTCTGGAACAACTCTTATACTTCAAAAATAAAGAAAAATACTTAGAGCATTCACACTGAAAAGACAGGAGATTAGGCTCACTTCAGGCTTCCCTAAATTAATATCTACTTGTTAGAGAATTTTTTAAAATCTTAATCTTTTTTTAAATGTTTATTTATTTTTGAGAGAGAGCAAGAGAGAGTGAGGGAGGGAGACACAGAATCCGAAGCAGGATCTAGACTCTGAACTGTCTGCACAGAGCCCGATGCAGGGCTTGAACTCAAGAACCATGAGATCATGTCCTGAGCTGAAGTCAGATGCTTAACTGATTAAGCCAGCCAGGTACCCCTGTACTTGTAAGAGAATTTTTTAAAAATGTCACCAAAACTGTCAGAACATAGAATTATGACCTAACAAGATTATAAGCAGTCAGAGGGCTTCTTCAATTATAACACTGTACATTGTAGCAAATGACAGTATACCACTCTCTTATAGTCCTGCAGGTCAGAAATCCAAAATTGCTTTTATGGGTTTAAAATCAAGGCATCAGTAGGAATGTTCCTTTTGGAAGTTCCAGGGGAAAATCCATTCCTTGCTTCCTCCAGCTTCTAGAGGCTTCAGGTATTCCTTGGCTAGTGGCCACATCCCTCTAATCTCTTCTTTCATCACATTGTCTTCTCCCTCACTGTAATTTTACTCCCTCCCTCTTGTAAGGATAAGTGAAGAGTAAGCTTAGATATTCTCTGGGATTGCACCAATGGGGTAACAAGGCATAAAGAATTAGAAAGCCATAGGATGTTCACACCCAAGGCCCCAGTATAGAGAGGGCAGGGCAAAGGCCCCAATATAGAACAAAGGTATATGAAGTAAACAAGAGTAGGTATTCAGGGTGGAAACACCCCCCAATTTAGTACTATAGCAGAAAGTTGCTTTCACAGGAAGGAAAGGCCAAGTTAGGGAAACAGATAAATACGGCTATAGACTGGTGGAAGGCAAAGTTGCCCAGAGTGGAGCTAATTAGCAGAAGAAAGGTGCCTTGTTGACTATGAGGTAGCATGCTCTGTCTGTCTTATCCCCTAGGCTAGCTAAGATAAACAGACACTTTACCTCATGTCTGCTGATAACAACCAGCTGCCCGGTACCAGGATTTTGTTTTATATTGGCCTACACCCCTAACACCATGTATCTTCAAAACTCCCTTTCCCTCATGCCCATGAGCTAATGTTCACAGATTTGTTGTCTCTTTGTGCACGTCTGTCAAGCTTGTAAGCCTTCTGATCTTAATAAATATGGAGCGAGGACCCTTAATCAGGGCTCTTGTCTTCTCCTGGACATTAGCCATCTCTCGCATTTTAATCCTGTGTCCTGCTTTCTTGCTAGACAAGAAAGAACTCCAGACCCAGAGTCTACAACAAGGATACTTGTGATTATATTGGACCCACTTCATCCAGCGTAATCAATTTTCAAGGTATTGATTTAATCACACATTCAAAATTTCTTTTACCATATAAGGTAACATATCGCTATTGCTAAAGATTTAAAGTTTGTGTCCTCCCAAAATGTCAAAACTTAAAGCCTGATGTGATGATGTTATAGTATCTGGAAGTAAGGCCTTCAGGACATGATTAGGTTATTTGGGCAGAACTCTCATCCATAAGATTCCTGCCCTTTTAAAAGAGGTCCCTTAGAGCTACCTCTCCATTTCCACCATGTGAAGTTATAATCAGAAGACGATCATCTATTAAATAGGAAGCAGGCTCTCACCAAAGAGACTGTCAGTATATCTGTCAGTAGGACTTCCTACTCTCTGGCACTGTGAGTGAAAAAAATTCCATTGATAATAAACTGCCCACTCTCTGGTATTTTGTTATAGCAGCCTAAGCAGACCATCATACATACTCATGGAGTCTAGGAAATTAAGATGTAGAGCTCTTAGGAGGCCCAATATTCAGCCCATCTTGAATATTCTCAACATGTAAGAACTAAAATCCAGTGAATTAAGAGATTAAGCAAAATAATTTCCATGGGACTTGAGCTATTTTAAAAACAGTACATTCTGGGGTGCCTGGGTGGCTCAGTCGGTTAAGCGGCCGACTTCGGCTCAGGTCATGATCTTGCAGTCTGTGAGTTCGAGCCCTGTGTCGGGCTCTGTGCTGACGGCTCAGAGCCTGGAGCCTGCTTCAGATTCTGTGTCTCCCTCTCTCTCTGCCCCTCCCCTGCTCATACTCTGTCTCTATGTCTCTCAAAAATAAATAAACGTTAAAAAATTTTTTTTAAATAAATAAAAAAATAAAAACAGTAAATTCTTAAGCAATTTAAACACAGAATTAAAACCAAACAACTGTATTGTGGCACAGACTTTTGTAAATGTTACAAAACTTGATAAAATGAAAAAAAAATCAAAACTCTAGCTACAAACTGAGAGATGATGTCAAGAGATAGCAGAATGTTAACTTTTTCAACTATTATTTCAGAATCTATTAACACAGTATAAAATTTAAATGCCTGGTTAAAAGTAATAACATCAAATCTCACATTTAAAAATCTTTTCTTAGCCTTTGAGAGTACATCGAAGAAACAATATCACTTAAAGGAAAACAAATTGTCTGTTTTCAGTTTAAAATTTATATCTGCCAATATCCTTTCAATATACTGCAACAATTGTTTAAAGATGAAAAGTAGTTTTATCGTCTTGAACAACAGCAGCAATGACAGCAAAATCAATAGTGTCAAAAGATATTTTAGGTATATTCTTTAATAAGAAATTTAAACATTCATAGAAAAAGCAGTATAAAATGCCCTAGGTGTTTTGTTTTATTTCGTTTTTTTATCTTCTGTTGCAATCTGTCATTTTCCCTTCATGTTGTTTTACCCATGTTCCTTGGATTATTTTTGGTTAGATTCAGATTTTGTAAGAGTCTACTGAAAATGTCTTTATTCCTTCTCCAATTTTGTCATTTAGTGGGCAACTCCCCATAAAAATATTCCCATACAGAAAAAAATGCATTGTGGAAATTTTCAAATCAAACACTAATTTTTCTCAATTCAACACAGTTTATGCAGAGTTTTATATATATATAGCAGTGAAGTAACATCAATTCTAAATTTATTCAAAGTTACTCTCTTAATCATATCCATTATTGTCTTAATTATTTAGTTGTTTACTTAACCCAAAATAATACACACTAGTTTTTGGTGGCCATGTTAATATTCTGCATAAGTGTTTGCCATAATATTCAAATTTTGCTATAATTCCTGCCAAATGGAAAAGTTCCCATCGTCATGCTCGTAAAGTTGCTTGGCTGATCCACTGATGTTAGACATTCCATCGCTAAAACTGATCATGCATTCAACTGCCACATGGCAATATTTTTTCTCACTTATATATAGTTTCTGTTCTGCAGCACAGGTACTTACATATAGAGAGAGTTTTTAAATCAGATTAAAATTCTGAATATTTAATATTATTTAAAGTGTATTTCTTTCTTCCTGATAACCTGAAATACATGAAAAACTTGCCACTCTTGGATACAACTTTTTCTACCTCTGAAGAATTTGAAATATAGACAAAACACAGAATCTTTTGAAATAGAATGAAGTAACCAGAGTCTTTTTTTTCCATGGAAATATTCATATAATACTCATTTCTGAAACTTCCTACCTTTTGGAAAGGTAGAATTTCTTACTTGAGATCATTAGCCTTCAAAAAGAAGTTAATAGTCAAATTCCAGCATTGCTCTTGGATTTGAAAAAATCCTATATTTCATTTAATGGATTCTCTGCAAATTTTGTCTTTTAATTTTTATTTAAACTTATTAGTTATGCTTGATATTTCTGAGGTTATTTACCAAAACTAAATCATTTATCATTTTTCTCTGGTGTTCTGTATTTTTCCCTTTTAAATAATTTAAATTAAATTTCCCAATTTAAATAATGATTTAAATTATTTTATTTTATAAGTTTTTCATTTCTCACTTTTTTTCAGATTATGATATTTTTTACTATTTTCTTTCTGGAACTTCCGAAGCCTGCATTTAATATAACAACACATAAGAATATGCTATCAAATTTTAATAGCAGTTAATATTAGTACTAATGCTTGTCTAAGTTCTTTTCCTTTGTGAGTGAGTGAGCATGTACCATAAGGGTTCATGTCTATCTGTTCTTTGCACAAAAGGCAGTTTCTGTAAAAGTATTTTGTTATTGCCTTTTCATTATAAGGAAGCATGGGGATGGGAATTGCAAAAGGATTCGTGGAATGTTAACCTCAGAAGGTGCTCAATATTTATTGTTGATCTGTGAAGGTATGTGTAGCTACTTTGTTTGGCTTCTGTTTGTGCCTTATCTATAAACAGTGCTTTTAACTTTTGGGCTAGGCTAACCTCTGGAGAAGGTCCTAAGTCTCTTTACAATCTCTCCTTTCAGTCTGTTGAGCAAATACTGAGAAAAGCTTTACAGTGATGTGCTTTGGGGTTTTATGGTGGGGCTGAGGAGATGTTTATCACAATGCAATACCTACAGGGAAATTTAGTTTGGTTCAAAGAGTCTTGGGGCCTAACGTCTACTAATTTTTAGCCAACTCATAACTGCCATTCTGTATGATCAATTTGTGTAACCTATCCCCAAGAGGCAACTTTGAGGTTACTTCTGGCCAGGTTACTCTCATTTAAATATTATCCATCAAGGCATTGCACTCCAGGTCCCCTTTTTTATATGCCATAAAACCAAAGAGCATTATATCCCTTGAGGCCAACCAGAGCAGTTCAAGAAGTTCAGGCCTGAAAGGTTATTATTAGCAGGAGGTAATATTGGGGTGCCATTTAGTCAGCAGCCTTATCCACACAGGGAGATGTCTCAACCTGTGAGCCCAAGATGGCTCCCAACAGGAGACATTGGCAAGAGATGGGAAAGTAGGCAGCTCCCTTCCTGTCAGGACACAGGTTAGATGTGGCCATATTCTGCTACCTAAAGTCAAGGTGCCTAGCAGACATTCCTCTTCTATAGTCATAACTACAGCTCTTGGCTTCCAGTAAATTGTCTTTTTACCCTGTTAAGCCCAGAGGTGGTTGTAACAGTTTCCTTATATAGCTAAGCACAAGGTACTTGACAATCCCTTGAGGGTATCTCTGTACCGTGAAACCAGTGGATTAGGCTGACCTACTTCCTGAGTGAGGATGAGTTCCCCATCAGGGAAAACAATCATAATTGCATTAAACTGGAGACCAAGACTGTCCCCTGGTCACTTGGGGGTCTGAACCAACAGGCAGAAACAGAAGCATTAGTGACTGATTCCGATTACTAAAAACAAAACAAAACTGGGGTATTGCTGCTCAAGGAGGGTAAATGATTTCAACCATCCATTTCCTCCACTCCAAATGAACAAATTATATTTATATACAGACACAAAAATGCAGATATATATATTTTTTCTTTTATTCTTGTGCCCCTTAGCTATTCTTGGATGACCTCTGAAATTAAAGTACATCAGAGTGAAGATCAATTACTGGCAATACGTTCCTTCAACAGAATTATCTCATAATTTTGAACAAAGAAGTTTTCAAGGCTCCGAAGTCAAACAATCTTATAAATTTTTCAAAAGTGCCTCTCATTAGGTCAATTCAATTAAGCACGTTCGTAGCCAAAGCAAAGACTGAGTTCTGAGCAAAAGTGGTTAATGTGGTTAAAGACTTTCACGTATAAAAATAAATGTGTTTTTGTGCCAATACCATACTGTCTTGATGACTACCGCTTTGTAGTAGAGGTTAAAGTCTGGGATTGTGATGCCTCCCGCTTTGTTTTTATTCTTCAGTATTACTTTGGCTGTTCGGGGTCTTTTGTGGTTCCATACAAATTTTAGGATTGTTTGCTCTAGCTTTGAGAAGAATGCTGATGCATAGGGGCACATGTACCCCGAAGTTCACAGCAGCACTGTAAACAATAGCCAAATCATGGTAAGAGAGTATGTGTCCAGATGAATGGATAAAGAAGATGTGGTATATATATACAATGGAATACTACGCAGCAATGAGAAAGAACGAAATCTGGCCATGTGTGGCAACATGGATGGAACTGGAGGATATTATGCTGAGTGAAATAAGTCAGGCAGAGAAAGACAGATGCCATATGTTCCCACGCATAGGTAGGCTTTGGGAGACCTAGCAGAAAACCAGGGGGGAGGGGAAGAGGGGAAGGAAGGAAAAAAAAAAGCCACAGAGAGGAAGGAAGACATGACATAAGAGACTCTGAAAGACTAAGAACAAACTGAGGGGAGAGGGGGGTGTGGGAGGGAGGAGAGTGGGTGATGGGCACAGAGGAGGGCACTTGTTGGCTTGAACACTGGGTGTTGTTTGGAAACCAGTTTGACAATAAATTATTAAAAAAATTTTTTTAAATAAAATAAAATAAAAACTATGGTTCAATCTGCCTAGTTTTACAATGATGACTTAAAAAGTAATTTTTATTTTACGTTCATTGTTCACCCTACACTGACAGTGCTGCTGTCTAAAAACAAACAAAATTAATAAAGACAAGAAATTCTACTTGGTAAAGGCCATTCATCACACCCACAACTCTGTTTCCAGGGATTAATCAGTGCATATATTAGGTGTTACAAAAATTGATAATAGTTGTCATCATATGTGATTTTTCACTTAGTCAATTAATCATAAGCAGTTTTTACACTTATGAAATAAGACAACATTTGAATTTCCTGGCCTAATAGTATTCCATGTAGCTATTCAATTGCTTGAAGGTATAGGGATGTGCTTTACAAAGGTTTCTGTTGTTTTTTTTCCTAGAAAATTACTTACATTATTATTTTTTTAATTCTTTGAACTCAGGGGCACATAATTGGATTTTTATCGTTGATGGTGGTATGATCACATCATTGGTACATGTGTGGTCACATTTTGAATTTTTCCTTTTTGTTTAATTTTTTATTTTGACTAATACAATAAGCACTAACCAACTATGGCTTTTTTTTTAAGTGAGCACACTGACAATAACCTGTAATTAACAATGTGGTCCTCATTTCTTAGCAACTTGCCTCCCCCTTCTTGGATTACAAACATCCTGAGTCCTATGCCCATCATTTATCTCCTTATCTTTCTACATTTTGTTATAATTGTATGTATCCTTGAAAAGTGTTTTGAAATTTTATTTGTTTTAATATTTATTTAATAACAAAGTTTATCAGGTCATTTGTTATTTGAGAGGGGTGCTTGTCATATAATATGATATGCAGTGATATGGTATATGCCATTGTAATTCACTCATTTTGTCTGCTTTATAATTGCTCATTGTGTCAAGATACCATACCACACTATGTGAATAGTTCACCCATCTCCTGTCCCTTGCCTGTGCATCTGAATCATTTTCAGGTTCTTACTATGTAAGGTGTGCAATTATGAACATTCTTGCACAAGTTTCCTATAGTACATTTGCAAAGTTTTATCTTAAAGATATGGCTATAGATCCTTGGGTGTCATAAAGTATATGAGTATTCAATTTTAAGAAATAGTATCATATCATTTACAAAATTCATTGCAAAAATTACACCTTCCAACAACAAGATATGAGAGAGCCGGTATATATGCATTGTCTTGATATTGTCAGATTTTTAAATTTTGCCAATGAAATGACAAATGAAATGACAATGAAATGACTATGTTTATCTTAACATAGTCTCGTTTTGCATTTCCCCAATCACTTAAGATGTCGGACAACTCTTTACATGTTTGTTAGCTATATGTATTTCCTCTTCTATGAAATCTTTTTGAATGTATCTTGCCTATTCTATTAGACTGTTTGTGCTTTGTTTATTAGTTTGCAGGAGTTCTTTAGATATTCCTGATACTAATTTATTGTTTGTTGTCATAGCAAGAGTAGTATCTTTTCCTATTTATATCACTTATTTACTGATACATAATTGTCTCCTTATCAACAAAGTTTTTACTTTTAACACTGTAACATTTATTAGTATTTTCTTTTAGAGATATGCTTTGGGGGGTTTATTTAAGAAAAGATTTGCCTTTATTTATTTATTTATTTTTAATTTTTATTTATTTTTGAGAGACAGAGACAGAGTGTGAGTGGGGGAGGGGGAGGGAGAGAGGGAGACACAGAATCTGAGGCAGGCTCCAGGCTCTGAGCTGTCAGCACAGAGCCGATGCGGGGCTCGAACTCACCAAAAGTGAGATCATGACCTGACCCCTAGTTGGCCACTCAACTGACTGAGCCATCCAGGTGCCCCTTACCAATCTCTTATTTTGATACCTAAGTGTTTAATGCATCTAGAATTTATTTTATATGCTGTTTGATGTAGGAATCTAGTTTCATCTTTTTATTTATTTCATCTTTTAAAATATCATTTTTCAAAAAGATTTTAAAAATAAATAAATGTAATCATGTTTCTATTCCATGTTTTGATTAATTCTTTTTTCTCCTATAATCTAAAATGCTATTTCTGTGATATACCAACGTTTCATAAATGCGCGGGTATACTTCATTTGACCAATTCTGTTCCACTGGCCATTAAAAAAAAAGTTTGGATTAATACTACACTACTTTAATCCCTATCATTTCATACATCCTGATACTTGGTAGCATAATTCTCTGTTCCCTATAGTTTTTCAGAAATGTTCTGGCTATTCTTGAATGTTTACTCCTCTATAGAAATTTTAGAATTATCTCATAAAGTGTCTTGCACAACCTGGTAAGTGGGTTTGCATTAATTTTGTTTCATAATCCTTTCACTGGGATTGCATTAAATTTTAATCCACTCCATAGGTCAGTTGGGGAAAATTGACAAATCTACAGTATTGATTCTTCTTCATTTCTCTTCCTTTTTCTTTTTTGTTTTCAGTTAATAGACTATTTTTATTTCAAATTCAGGAATTATATCCATATATCTTGTTAGAATTTTACATAAGTAAATCCAACTAGCATTCTTAGAAATATCTTTGATACATGTACCTTTAAAAAGTGTATTAATTGTAATATAGTGTGATGAATACATTCTTTCACTGAAGTAACATTACCTCCTACAATGAAATTTTATACAGGCCATGAAGAACACACTCTTTCAATGAATTTGTAATCATCATATAAATTCTAATTTAGTCATCCTTTAAACTATTTTTTTAGGAACTCCACACACTTCTCTTTAGAAATCTTAAACATTCATTAGGTATATTTCTAACTACTTGATATTTTTCATGACTACTGTAAACACGCTCAAAGAGAAGATATTTTCTTGATGTTTGTTTTTAATATTTAGGAATGGAAAAGATGGTATTAAGTTGGACCATAAAAAATTCAACTTTTATATGTCAAAATGATCAAATGAATGGCAAATGTAATATGATTCGACCGAATATATGTATCTTATATTCAGCCACTTTGATAAATATTTCCATTTTCTAGTAATTTGTAGAGTTTCTTTAGATTTCCATATAAATTAATATTTTATATTAATTGCTTTTATATTAAGTTTTTTTTTCACATTATATATGGAATGATACCATGAATTCAATAATCATCACTTACATTTCTGTATTGTAGCAGAAGTTCCAGACAGAATATTAAGAAAAGAATTTAGAAACATATAGCAATAGGAAAGAGAATATATATGCATAACTAGTCATACATGACATTAATTTATATAGAAAATCTAAACAACTTTACAAATTTAATAGAAATATTTATTGAAGTTTATGAATATAAGATTGTTTTTCAAAACTTGTATATTGTTTTTCAAAAAATCATCAACTTTGTTGGTTCTGTTAAACATCTCTTTGGTATTTAATTCTATTTTATTGATTTCTTTTTTTAATCTCCTTCCTTCTAATATTTGGCCTTACTATGTTTTTTCTTGCTATGTTCCTACATAGGATACTTAGATTTTCCATTAGTAACTTTTTTCTTTACTAACATAAATATTTACAGCTCTAACTTTCTTGCAAAGTTACATGCAGGGCATCCCATAAGTATTGACGTGTGTGTTTTCACCAGCATACAGTTCTTAAATATTTTATTACTTCTAATATGCTGCTTTTATAAAATAGGAAGTTTTTAAGCAGTTTCTTAGTAAGGTTTTACTTTATGGCCACACAATAATAATAAGAAGTTAATGACAAGAAAAATCTCAAAATGAACATTATAAAAGAGAAAAAGATAAAGAGAGAGAAAGCACTTAGAGAAAAAGAGTACTCTAATTCTGGATTGCGGTTTTTTTTTTTTTTTTACACTGATAAGTCAATTCTTAAGACTTTTTCTATGTACTCTCAGTGCTTTTTACTCTGTTCATAAGACTGAAGATATATTGTCTACATGAAAAGAGAGTTCCATGGTCTTCCATCTCCCTACTCAGCTTGGAACCACTGAAAATTGTCCAATTTGTAACCCAACACTCCTTTGCATAATAACATATGTGATCTTAGTTTCTGATGTTTTCCTTAAAATTTTCTGTGTAATTTTTTCTTGTTATTAAGCAAATCTGTTTTTGTTGGTAAAGTGTGTGAAAATTTAAAAGTCCTCAATAAATGTGAACTAAATCACCCATGCAGTAATTAGTCAACTACCAGTAATGAAACGCTAATTTTGTATTTCCGTAGTGGTACCCTATATTTCCCTAATTGCCTTAGTTGCTTTGCATTTTAGCATGTTATTGGTCAGCTTCCTCCTGTTCTTTCAAACTGTATCCACATTTTGTTTTTCAGAACTAGGGCAAGTACTGTTTGTCTTATAAATTCAAAATATGTATTTCTGAGCTTCAAATTGCACAAGACAATTAACAAAAACTAAAGCTAAAAATTACAGCTATGGTTATGACATTTTGGATATTGTTTCAGATAATGTGAATGCAAATTCTAGTTTTATTCTAATTTTATTTACTACTTTAATTGAAAGTAAACAGTTTCTTTGTTTTTTTTTTTTTTTTTTTTAAATCATTGGTGATAGGATGAGACTAACTGGTCTACTTCTTCAGGTTAGCTTTTTAGGCTAATGAGGTACCCTTTACCAAACTAGGTATAGGCAGAGAACCACAAAGATTTTTCCATTCAAAGGAAGAAAAACTACTTAACTATTTAACCAGAAAAATTCCTTTGTACCCTTTACTTGTAAATGTTTGCTAAAGTAAAAATAAAATTCCACCATAGGTAGCAGAGGAGACTCCCTTGTTTTACTCTTATTTTTATCGTTATCAGCTGAGATGGAAGGCACAAGTGGCTCAGCAGTAGCAATAACAGACTCCATAAGACTGAGAACAGCTTGCCAGCCATATTTTTGATCTGTGATACAGAAACACTATTTGTTTAATTTCAAATTAGGTATATTTTCCATAAGCGCAATACTAGATGTACAAAGCTGTTATAGAAAGAACCACCTCTGAATTAATGCAGGAGAGTTTGGGATCGACAAAACGGAATACCAATCCTCCAATTTTTAAAACTAGGCACTAACAATCTAACCAGCTTTCAGTTCTTGGGGGAACATGTTTGGAAAATGATTTGGGGCACCAGACAAATCAATACGACCTATAAGCCTAATTAAGAGCAGCTGCAAGGAATGATGGTCATCATTGAAGCTTCTGGACAGCAGATTGCTTGCTCACAGTTGATTAGAATGACAGTCTGATATGACGGTTTTGGGGGGTCTTTCTTTTACTTCATTTTCCCCAAATTGGTAAAGCATAAGTATATTGAATCAGAAGAAAATAAGTGACAGGCAGGAAAGAAAGTCTGCAAACAAAAATAGGCATCTCATTAATGTGATGAATTTAATGACAACAATTATGTCTGTCTTTCCACTTTTTCCAAACTTCACTTTTATGGCTATACGTGAACAATTAATAAGGTTAGGTCCTTGAGGAGACCGACGCGCTGCCTACTGCACTAAGGAGACACTAGGTTAGGTCCTTTAGAGAGAATAAATACCTCATTTAGTTCTTTAAGAAAAACTTTGAGGATTTTTTTTTGTACATTCATAGTCCATATACAATTAACTCTTGCTATTCAAAATGTCACTATCCATTCACTATAATGACTTGCAAAAACTTTTGTCAGAAATTCACTATCAAAATCAAAAGGTCCCTAAACAAAACTATGTGTACATATCAGCAAAAACATCTAAATTGGGTACTTCTCTTCATGAGAGGACTTTGATCATATTGCAGTGCTATCTCTGCTGTTCTCCTAATGAGATTAAGATGGTGCATTAACGTTGTTTAAGTCTGTTATATATATTATTATTGTCTTCTCTACCCTTTACTCAGGTTTATGCCGACATGGATTCCTGTTTGCTTCAGTCAGATGCCTGTGGGCACTATCAACAGGCTACAATTTAGTTAGTATCTTTCCTTTATTTATTTATTTATTTATTTATTTATTTATTTATTTATTTATTTATAGAAAGAGAGAGGCGGACTGCAAGCAGGTGAGGGGCAGAGAGAGAGAGAGAGAGAGAGAGAGAGAGAGAGAATCCGAAGCAGGCTCCAGGATCTGAGCTGTCAGCACAGAGCTGAAGTTGGACGCTTAACCGTCTGAGCCATTCCAGTTAGTATCTTTTCTATATTTAATGTCTTATTTCATTGTTTAGTTGCATTGGAGTACCAGCTCCCTGCAGTGCAGTAAGAAAATCCACACTAACATTGTATATTGCTCAGAAGCATACTTCCCCCTGACTTTATTATTTATTAAATAGTTAAGCATTTTGCATTTTGAATGCGTAATGTTATCCAGAAATCATTTGTGGGCTGTTATTGAGGTATTTAAAAATGTTTCAATGATATCTGGTTGTAGTTTTGTGAGGGCCTTGGAACCCATTATGATTTTCCCATTAAAAATAGCTCCTGCTCTCTGAAAATTTGTAATCAAACATTCTTTGTAGGACCAAAAAAAGATTTGGTTAATAACAGCTATCTATACTATCATTATCAAAAATTTACCAAAGAAAGAGACATCCATATTAGTTCACTTACTGACTGAACAAATATTTCCTTGAACTTTCTATGTATCACACATTGATGAGACGGCAGCAAACAAAGATGTGCCCTCATCCTAGAGAGAACACTGGGGGATAAAAGACAACTAGCAAACTAAGTAAATCAGGATGTATGAGATGACAAGTGCTAGGGAGAAAAACAAAGCAGAGAAGGGAACCGAGGAGTGAGTGGGTAGAGGGATGGGTAGTTCTTATTTGTTAAAGTGTGGCTATAAGAGTTTTCATTGTTAAATAATTCTGTACAAGGTATAGAAAAAACAGACCATTTTTCTCTGATTCCTGCAAGTGCTGACTGCCTGGGAAAACTGAAAATGAGTCTATTCTAGGAAGAAGAATAAATGGAAGCTTGGAGGTTTTTCTTAGGAGTATGTGTAAATTGGACTTGTAGATACGGTTTTTAGGAGGAAGAACCGAGTCTGGTCCAGGGTGTTAATATCAGACAGAGATAGCGATGAAAGCAGAATGGCCACCTGAACTGAATAAATTATCCATAGACAAATAGGGATAAATACAAACATTTAGTAAGCAGTAGGATAAATCTGCATTATCCGGGACAGTGTAGTTCCTGAACTAGGAACTGCTCCATTTAGGAGCTATATTGTCACAAGGGTAAATCTCATAAATTGAAACCACTATCAGTCTTAACAATGATTATTATTATTTCCCTAATAACAAGTATTTTCCCCCACTGTATTTATCCCTCTGGCACAGACCTTTAATGTTGTTTAAAATGAAATAACAATGCCGATCACACTGAAGTTCTCACGGTAGCGTCAGATAGTAATTTCTCTAGAGAATCTCCCAGAGACCATCACACATGCTTTGTTTTGGTGACTGATCTGGAGGTTTTTTTCTCAGACTTCTTTTGCCGTGCTCTGTGGTCAAAAGGCATGAAATATACTTTGTCTGTTAACCAGAGCTGCAGGTAGAGAGGTCATGGTGATTGTGACCACTATATGAAGGTTGGATTTAAAACATTGGTCTGTATGTTACAAATCTTGCCCTCTAAATTCATGTTAGATTTCCCTGTTCTCAATTTCACTGAGAACAAAAAGACAAATCAAATTGTGTTTCTGTACTTCTAATCACTTTTACCTTTGCCCTTGAATGATTGTTACCTTCTTGCAAATGTGAGCATGTTTGGTCTTGAAAACACCAGGCTAATGAAAACCCATGATTATAAATGTAGGTGAAGAGAAAAACACTGTAGGATACAATGTTTCATAATTGGTGAACCAGCCCTTACTATTTCAACACTACCATATTGGCTATTTCTCTATATCTACCCATTTTCAGAGATAACAGGTTAATTTCTCACCTCAACCCTGAAATATTAAATGTGGTTAAAAATCTGTAACAGCAAAAGATAAACTTATGTTTATGAGCAGAGACTAGTTAATAGTTTGTCACTGGAGAGGGCAAAGTGTGCATTAGTAGAGTCAGTGTAAGCAGTCCAGGATCCAAATCCTGGCTCTATTACTTCCTAGCAGTGAGACAAAGTGAAAAGCACTTAACTTCCAACCCCACAGCCTTACTCAGCAAATATGTGGATACATCCCCTTCTACCTGCCTTGCTTCACAATGTTATTATGAGACTTGAATAAAAAAGCATCTGGAAAGTAGTACTGTGAAATGCCCATTTTTCCAGGCAAAAAAAAATGATCAAATATTGGCAATCTCCAATGGTTCAAGATAATAAACACTCAATTAGTATGTCTTCATTTAAAAAAAAATAATGTTTATTTATTTTCAAGAGACAGAGGGCCAATGGGGGAGGGGCAGAGAGAGAGGGAGGCACAGATTCTGAAGTGGCCTCCAGGTTCTGAGCTGTCAGCACAAGCACAGAGCCCAACACGGGGCTCAAACCCATGAACTGCAAGAACATGACCTGAGCCAAAGTCAAATACTTAACCAACTGAGCCACCCCAGTGTCCCTGTCTGCATTTTCAAAGAACACTTTATAGAGCTCTTTCTTGAAAAAGAAAATAACTTTTAGTGAGTGAGGTTCTACAGTTGAAAATGATTAGCAGTTTATACAAATACAGAAAGAGTTCAGACCTGGTCACTATCAGGAAATGAAGATCTGTGCAAATGTCACAGACCTCTGAAACCAAGCATATCGTCTACTGGATAATGCTTAATAAGCTGGGACAAATGAAGAAATGATTATAACTGAATATGTCATAAAAATAGACTTTGATGAGTAAATGCAGTGGTATGTAGTCTTTGCTTCTGGACAATAGTCATGAATCATAAATCAGCACTAAACAATACTAATTTACATTAAGTTTTTCAATGACATTAGTAATGATGACATTGCAAGAGTCTCAAAAAAAAATATTCAAGGAAACCACATCTTCCCCTTCAGCTCCTGGGCAGACTCTGAGATATACTTTTGCTGGGTTATCCAGGTGAAATTCAGTGCACTGTAAAACTTGACTCTGAGATTAATCTTTAGACTAAAAACATGACAACTACTGAGATAGACATAGTGATAGTTATGGAATACTAACAAATGTAATCATCTACAAATAAACACAGGACATTACAATTTATAAACTTAGTTTCAACTTGAATTTAAAAAAAATGCACTTTACTTGTTTTCTATGACTGTATAACAAATTACTCCAAAATTGAATGGCTTAAAGTAACAACATGTTATTACCTTCCAGGATTCTGTGAGGTAACAAAATTAAGCTGAACGTTCCCATTTGGTGTCTCATGCAGTTTCAGATCCTTAGGGTCTAGGGTTAGAGTCACCAGAAGACTCAGTTGGGATGGTTTCCATATGACTTTTCACTCACACATACCAGATGCCTCTCTACTCTTTCACGTATCCTCTCTGTTCAGCCTGGATTTTTTACCAGGCGGCTCAGATCTCCAAGAGGTTGGAGGCAGAAACTGCTAATCCTTTTAAAGGTCAGGTCTAGAATTGAAGTGGCAACACTTCTGTCATATTCTCTTAATCAAAATAGGCATAAGTCAGTCCAAGTTCAAGAGGATGGAGCAATAGATTCCATTTGTCCTTCAGGAGGGCCATCTTTGGAGACAAGCTACACAAAATTATTAGCAAATAAAAGCTGAAAAGTCCTAGCAGTAAGACAGAAGTCCAGAGTCCAGAGTAACATGCCATATTGATATCTTTCATGTCTCTTGTTAAGTCTTAACTCTGCCACTTATTGGTTGGGAACCCTTGGACAATTTACTTAATCTCTCTAGCCTTAGTTTTCTTATCGAGAAATTGGAGCTAATTATCACTAATTTACAGACTTGTGAGAATTCGAAGTGTAATGTCCTCAATGTGATTAGCACGTTTTCTGGCTCAATAAATACTAACTGTTAGTAAAGGTGCATTTGTGACTTTAATTATATGACATGTCAAAAAACGATTCCTCAAAGAAAAGCACCTTTTTTAGAGAACCAGAAAAGATGCTCGCATGATTCATTCATTCATTCATTCATTCATTCATTCATTCATTCATTTCAAAATATTTATGAAGTTTAGAACAGCTGCCCAGAGATATGCTGGGTGCTGGGATAGTACAGATGACTACGACAATGTTCAGAGACTTCAGAGAAGAACAACGAACTGATTAGTTGGACTAAGGTGTTGCAAATGTCGTACAAAAGAAAAACAAATGTTGGGGAGGTAGGGGTGGATGCATAAGACAAGATAACATTTGAAAGCACTATTAGGGATCAAGTAGGAAAATTCTATAATTCTGTTAAATGCAGCTCCCTTAGTAAAACAGGGTAAGAAGAAAAAGAAATATGTTACCAAGTCATCAGATAAATTGGGAAATATGCAAAATGACTAAAGGAGAAACTTTCTCATCAACAGCAGTTACTCCCCTTGAATCAGCTCTTTCCATGCTCAAATTCCTAGCCCCAGCAAGTCCCACTGAAGGGATAAGGAAGATATTCAGCATCTTCAGTTCTACCCATTAGAATTCACTCATTTCATGAGAAGCAGATGCCACACCTGGGAGGAAACTGCAGGGTCTCTCTAGGACTCCATTGATAGTTTCTGTTCAGATGTTGACCTGTTTTGACTTCTTTACCTCTATATATTTCTAATTTCCTTTCACTCTTTCTTATCAGAATGGATGAGACCGAAAAATTTGGTTCATTCTATGCTTCTCTAAAAGTTCAGTTAACAGATGGCTAGAACTGCGTGTGGGGAAATTTTGCCTCTCAGTTCTGTTGTTTAGGAAGGCCATGGGAGGGGCGCCTGGGCGGCTCAGTCAGTTAAGTGTCCGACTTCGACTCAGGTCATGATCTCACGGTTCATGGGTTTGAGCCCCACGTCAGGCTCTGTGCTGACAGCTCAGACTTAGTGCCTGCTTGGGATTCTGTATCTCCCCTTCTTTCTACCCCTCCCCCACTCACACTCTGTGTGTGTGTCTCTCTCTCTCAAAAATAAACATTAAAAAAAAAAGGCTATGGGAAATAAGGTAGATATTTTTAAATACAGCAAAGAGATCACAGATCCCTATATCCTCAGCTTCGCTACAGTCGATGACTTTATCAGCATCATCTAAACACATGAGTGTCTGCCACATTTTAACTGAAAATCAAAGCCCATCCTCAATTGTTTGTTACCGCCTGGCTATTCTCTCTCTCCTTTTCCTCCCAGAGTCATCAATATCACTGTCCATCCTCACTTCCTTGCTTGTCGTTCACGCCTTTCCTCTCTGGACATCTGGCTTCCATGTCCTCCACATACCGAAGCTGCTTGATTGAGGATGGGCTTTGATTTCCCAACTTTTATTGATATCACCCACAAAGCAGTTCTGGTAAAATTTCATGTCCTCAAATATAAGTCACGGAGTTCTACAGAGTATTATTTTCATATATTTCTCATTTCACCTTTCCCTTATCTCCCTGGACTAGAGGGACACTGAAGCTATAGGAACCCTACAGTAGGTCTGAACCCTCATGAGTATGCCATCTAAGTACCACATTAATAAAAGAACGATTAAACTTTGAAAAATCAGTGGTATATCTGGCCTGCCATTCTGTATCTCTCAGTGAATAATGTTTAATGCTTAGGGGAAGGTGTTAAAACCCATTATACTCCTAACTGTGCAAAACTATTACAAGAAATTAGTTTTCCTTTATTAGCTAATCATCAGTTAAGGCTAAAACGTAAGGCCTAGAAGATTCCAATGCTTGGGAAATACTCCCCGTAAAATTGCAGAAGCTGTCCTTACTCTCACATGTTCTTCTGTAGTCAGCATCTTCCAGGATTAATTGAGCCCCATATCACACCCTGCCAACAACTACTTTTTAAATTTTTTTAATAATTTCCCTTAATCTTTATTTATTTTTGAGAGAGAGAGCGTGCATAAGCAAGAAAGGGGCAGAGAGAGAGGGAGACACAGAATCCGAAGCAAACTCCAGGCTCCCAGCTGTCAGCACAGAGTCCAACGCAGGGCTCAAACTCATGAATCGTGAGATCATGACCTGAGCTGAAGTCAGACACTCAACTGACTTCACCCAGGCGCCCCCTGACAACTGTTTTTATTAAGAATAAATAAGCCATTCTTTCTTTTCTTTCTCTTGAAGTCCTCACATTAGCAGAAGATACCTTTGAAATAACTGATCAAGTTAAATATCTGTTGAAAATGGGGGGGAAGCGTTTTTTAGAAGATATGCATTTTATCAATATTGTCTTTTCCTCATTTTTTTCTAACATTTTCCCCTTTAGCAAAGCTCGTTCATGAGAAAGGGCTTGAATCTAGTCAGTAGATGGAAATATAGCAAACAAACCAAACCAAACCAAAACAAAACAAAAAAACCCCACAGGACTAAAAACAAATTATTCTACAAAATTCACCATGGAACTGCAGCTATGACCTGAATTCCTGGTCTTGTTTCATTGTCTGTAAATCTAGGGTGTCCTACTAGATCCTCTTTAAAGTAACAGAATTTTTATTCTGGGTCTTCTGAGCATGGCCCTTATTTGGGCCCTTACCAAAATGATGGACGGCAACATACAGGTGTGCTTAAACACCATCTCCAGTCATCCTTGCATAAAATGATCAGCCTCTGTATTTGTGCTCTAGTCATTTGAATCCTTTATTTCTGAAACTGTAATAATACATTACTTGTCTTACAGATAAGCATTAATGAAACCAAATGTCTATGATATGTAAATTAGCTTTCTTACCTAAAATAAAAGTAAACCGGTAAATCACAAAACTAAGAATCAATCTCACTTCCAAGCAAATATCACTGAACAGAAAAATCACCACAAACAAACAAGATGGATTCCTTAGCTTTTGCAGCTGGGGGAGATGGTTATATTTTCTGGTAGTTTTAGTGTAATGGAGAGGTGATTATCCTGAGAGGTGGTCATTTTTTCAAAATATAACAATACTGATCAATATAGAATAAGAATATCTCACTTAATCCACACTACAATCAATACTAATTATAGATATTAGATTCCCATTTTTTTCTGTTCCATTTTTTTCCAGCAAACTGAATCTTAGAAAGGTTCCATAATTTATTTAAAATCGTACAATTTGAAAATATGGTCCCAAATGAATTCCCTTTCTAGTCAGTCACATTGCCTTCCCAATCAAAGTAATGAATGTTTCAGCAATGTGCTTCCTGTCTACAATGTAAAGGTTTAGATTGTTGGAAAGACTTTGCTGGGATAAAAAGGATCATTAAAGAGTTTCTTGAAATAACAAATAAGTGAGACTGGAATAAGAAGAAGAAGCTAGCACCAAACCAGCATGTATTAAGTTCTAGGCACCACACGAATCCCTTGATTAGGTAACACATACAAACTGTAACACAAAGATTATCATCTATGCACTCTTGCAACATTCGTTGAATGCCTTTCATCGTGCATTTATATTTAAAATACCATGAGGTTGTTCTTATTATCCCTATTCCACAGATGAAGAAGTTGAAGTTTCGAGACTTTAAATATCTTGCCTCAGGTCACGCAGCTCTACCTAACGGAGAAAGTCCAGAGCTGACTCAGAGCTACACGTCCCAACTACTAAGCCTCACAATTTTTGGGAAAGTACCCAGAGACTCTTCATGACACGTACCATGGCTGTTTTGATAGAAAATGAAGGAATGCTCTAAAGTAAAGTAGCCTCAAAAGGAAAACAGAGAGTTCTGAACTCTTCTTACCCAATTCATGACTAAGTGACTTTCATATGAAAAAGTTTTAAGTTTCAGATGAGACACCAGAAATTATGAGCTGGGTCTCCCCTTAGCTCTTTATCTCTCAGATATGTACATGCCATTTACTTTTATTCTCTTAATTTCTTGTCTCTCATCTTTCCACTTCTTGCATGTGGAATCAAACCCATATCCATTCTTTCGGAAGTTCATATTCAGTAAGAAGCTAGTTTTTAAATGGAAGATTGTAAGTATGTTTGACATAATCAAGGATTCTAAAATTTCAAAAAATAGAAAATGTAAACATCAAACGGAACAACCTGCCTACCCACAAGACTCCTGTGAAGCAATGAAAGGTGCTCCTCTGGCTCATATATTTTGGCCTTTAATGCTCTTCTCTACTAAAAG
This sequence comes from Paguma larvata, assembly GCA_030068075.1. Lineage (NCBI taxonomy): Eukaryota > Metazoa > Chordata > Mammalia > Carnivora > Viverridae > Paguma > Paguma larvata. The sequence continues at coordinate 68,280,554 of CM057829.1, read as the reverse complement.
GAAGCAGAACTCCTTGAATAATAGCTGATTCAGTGTGCTGGACCATTGAAAGGCAAGTCTAATGTAAATTCTTTTTTACTAAAGAATGCTTCCAGAGTACACTGTGGTAGTAGCAGGAGGAGGGTTAGTAATAGTAATAGAACAGACTGCCTATAGGAAAGGAGGAAAAGGCCGAGTAGGAAAAAGCTGAGAAGCTATAGGGGGGAAAAATTGGAACACATTGATACTTTTAGACTAGTCCATGATGATGCACACAGGAAAAGGTAACAAAAATTGTCTTAAAAAGTGATGTTATGCAAACATGAATTTTATTGCATTATCGATAAAAATGTTTTATGTTGGACAACACAAATTATATGATAACACTGAATGTTCAGTTAATTGCAAGATTATAAATTGCAGCCATGGATTCCTTTTTATAGGGAGATAAAATTTAGAAAGACATGTAAAAGGAAAATGAGTGTTGAATAAAAATTATCTCTAAGAAATTTCAAATGATATGAGAAAAAAAAATCACATATTGTCTGTCTTTGTCTTTAAGCTCCAAGACAGCACTTAATGATTCTTGCTTTTTGGTATGTATACCTCGCAGGGTCCCCTACTGCACCCATAGGAGTGAAGTGAGTAACCAAGAGTATGATTTCTGAGGCTAAGTCATAAAGGACATTGCAGCTTCTGCCTTACTTTCTCTTGTATCACTGACCTGGAAAAATGAGCTGGCATATAATGATGAATTCGGCCCTCTAAAGAGGAACTCATTGCAAGGAACAGAAGCCTCCTGACAACCACCAGAACTAATTTGCCAGGAACATGACTGAGCTACTTTGGAAGTTGTGATCTTTTTTTTTTTTTTTTTTTTTTTTTTTTTATAATAGTTTATTTTCAAATTGGTTTACATATAACACCCAGTGTTCATCCCAACATGTGCCCTTTTTAATGCCCATCACCCCCTCTCCCCCCTCCCTCATCCCCCTCACCCTCAGTTTTTTCTTAGTCTTTGAGAGTCTCTTATGTTTTATCTCCCTCCCTCTCTGTGTCTTTTTTTTCTTTCCCCTCTTCCCCTCCCCCTGGTTTTTGCTTAGTTTCACAAAGTCCACCTATTCGTGGAAACATATGGTATCTGTCTTTTTCTGACTGACTTATTTCACTTAACATAATACCCTCCAGTTGTGATCTTTAATTTTATGTGTCAAGTTGACCAGATTACAAGATTCCCAGGTACCCGGTTAAACATTACTTCCGGGTGTGTCTAAATGGGCATTTCTGGATGAGATGAGCCTTGGAACTGGTGGACTCAGTAAATTAGCTTGCCCTCCCCAAAGTGGGTGAGCATCATCCAATCTGTTGAGATTCCAAATAGAACAAAATGGCAGAGGAAAGAGAAATTTGAGCCTTTTTCTGCCTTATTACTTAAGCTAGGACATCTGGTCTCAACTTTTTCTACCCTCAACTGGAATTTACATCATCAGCTTTTCTGGTTCTCAGGCAGTCAGACTGGGACTGAATACCACTGACTTCCATCAGGCTTTCACTTTCAGTCAGCAGATTATGGGACTTCTCTGCCCCTACAATCATGTGAGCCAATTTCTCACAAATCTCCTTGTATATTTTATCAGTTCTGGTCTCTGGGGAATCCTGACTGTTACAAAGGTTGATCCTTCAGCCTCAGTCAAGACTTGCTAGTATCTTGCCTGGAACACATGAGAGATTCCGAGTCAGAACCGCATAGCTAAACTGTTCCCAAATTCCAAGTCCATAGAAACAGTGGGAGATAATATACATTCATTGTTGTTTTAAGCTACTGGTTTTAGGGGAAATTTGTTATACAGTAACATATAACTAGTACAGTATTGGAAGAGAAAAATTACTCAGAATAGTTTGTTAGAAAGTATAAAGTTTATATATCCCTGGAAACAGAGATTTAGGCAAATGAAGAAAAGTATATAATGTTTGGAAAAGACACAAGTTCCTCTGAGCTTTTTACCTCCTCAGGGAATAAAAAAGAGGGGGTCCAGGCAGTGGCTGACTCAGTTGGTAGAGCATGAGACTCTTGATCTTGGGTTTGTAAACTTGAGCCCCTCAGAGGGTGTGGAGATTACTTAAAAATAAAATTCTTAAAAAGGAAGAAAGCCAAGGTATTTGTGAAAAGGGAGGAAATGATAGACCAAAATAAATAGAAAACACAAAGAGATAAAGAACATGAGAAAGCCCATTTTGACAAAAATATCAAGAAACTCAGAATGGCCCCATTTAAAAAAAAAATTTAAAATAGATTGACTTAACACCACAATCACTAGTGATTTATGGAAGAAATAAAACATCTAGTTCACCATATAATTAGATTATAATGCAAAAAATCCGAAGTACAGCCATCATAGGGTTTTAGGTGGAGGCAGTCCCAGAGATATATGGAGCACTAATTAGGGCAAAGTGAGAAAACAAAGGAAGAAAGATTTTATTGTTGCTATACAAATATGTAAATATATACATCCAAACCCATATATTGGAGTGTCTTGGGCACCACCAGTATGGGTATTCTTTTTGTTGACTCCAGTATGTAAATACAAGTAATGAATCACGTAGTTGAATCACATTCTTCAAGTCAATCTGCATGGCTATGAACTGTACTACTTACATGTTACTGTATAACAAAGGCTTGACTCAGGAATAAGCAGTAATTTGACTTAATTTAATGTTCATTTGCCTCCACTAATATGTCTCATGAGGATAACTGCTTGGTATATAAAATGCAGATACATGTGTACTGCAACCATCAGACAGTATCTAAAGGGCCAGAGTTCCCAGCAACTTATATATTTATGTCCTTTTTTTTTTCACTCCAAGTAAAATTTAGCCAGGTGTATATTGGAGTAATAATTTTACCAATGATAGGGTGAAATTGCACCATCTTTCAAATGTGATACCTAATCCAATGATTTAGGTTAAATTGTATATTCTCCAAAAATCCTGAGTTGAGACATAATTATAACTATATAAAAATTCATATAGAAATATATTATTAGAATATGTTTTCTTTCTTAAAAAAGGTTATTGGTAGTGAGTCATTTTTGCACTAAAGTAATTAGCAATATCATCAAATTAAAAATATAAGTGTAATATTGGTAAATAGCTTAGGTAAGTGACAAAGCTGTCAACTTTGATCTTTCATTTTGCTTGGTTCATATCTATTAAAGAACCACTTGTTAAACCATGATCAGCGATATGGAGTAAGTCTACAAAAATTCATTTTAGAACCTTCTCTAACATCATATTAATTCCTAGGCTCATTAATTTCATTACAGAATCAACCAAGTTAAAAGTTAACAAGTACATTAAATCTTCCAGATTTTGTCTGTTATTCATTTTGCAGAAATAAAGAGTAACACTTTATAACACATACTTACAAATTCTAAGTGAAGTACAATTTAACTCAAACTTATGGATCCAATTTGTGATATATTTTAATAACGATTGCTTATTATACCTAATTCCTAATAACTACAGAAATTATTTTGTAGAGGAAATGTTCCAGGCAAGAAAAGTTGCATCTTTCAACATCACTAAGAAACCAAAATATAAACTTACATACTGTAAGTTGTAAGATTTTATTATGTTTTTCCATCTCTTTATTCTAGAAGCTTTTTGGAAAGCTGAGCCTCTGTCTGGTTTTGATTTCAATTTCACACACTTAGAATATTACATTAGCATAGTCAATTAACTACATGGGCTGCAACTACAGCCTCAACATTTTTCTGTTACTGACTTTCTGAGGTTTGTTTGTTTGTTAGTTTTATGTTTCTTTATTTTTTAAAAGAGAGAGAGAGAGAGGCAGAGCACAAGTAAGGGAGGAGAAGAGAGAGAGGGAGACACAGAATCTGAAGCAGGCTCCAGGCTCTGGCTATCAGCACAGAGCCTGGCATGGGGCTCGAACCCACAAACTGTGAGATCATGACCTGAGCCAAAGTCCAACTTAACCAACTGAGCCACCCAGGCACACACCCCTGGGGTTTGTTTCTTTAAAAATTTTATCTGGATTAGCTTACTGTTTAATATGTCTTACTCTACATGTATTTTCTTTCTATTTTTTTTCATATACCTTCCTTTAAAAACTCCACCCTACTTTGATAAAACATTTTGGCTCCTACTTCAATAGTGCAAAGGTTGAAGTTTTAATTTCCCTATTCTTTTCCTGGACCTTGAGTTTATTTTCCCCATTCTACTTGGTCCTTGATAGGCAATAATAATATTTAAGGTTTTATTGGAGTTGAAGAAAAAAGAATGCCCAAGAAACCATTTTTGTACCTAACTTAGATCCAAAAATTATTCTAAAATGTTAGCTGAAAGTTCATCTTAACAAATAACATTGTGGTCCTAAAGCATAATCCTGAATGACTAAAAGGAGAAACTTGGTTTCAGCTAGTGACTCAAGCACCATAGTTTTCTAGCCATAGCAGGAGAGGCGCCTGTCCTCTTCCACTACTTAATTTTAATCCTGGCACAAATCACTGAGAAGTCCCATGAGTGAGCGAAAATATGAATTTCTATATGCATATGTATGAGTATTTTTATTAAAGTATATTTTGAAATAATCTTTCTCATATAGCTGTTTATGGAAACCTATTTCTATTGACCAATGAATTGTTAACAGGTCTATAGTCTTTAAATCTTTATTTATGTTGTATCTCTTGCTGAAATTAACAAACCATGTGAATTTCAACAAATGGTACAACTGTAACGCAACATAAAACATAACTCTTCAGATTTTTTCTTTCACAGCTCTTTGCCATACCACACTGCACTTTCAAGTTCTATTTTCTGTCAAGTACCAAGCATGGAAGTTTAATTCTATATACAGAATTTCATACTGAATAGACAATGTCAAATACAGAAATATTTCAGAAGTAAAATATAAATCGAATAATCGTTAAATCGATCCTTTACTTAATTTTGCATATTTGAAATTTAACACTCATTGTTAGAAATGGGCAATTACAATATTCCTAAGGCCAAACCTTATTATATTTATAGTGATTGTCTTGTTAATTTACAGAGAGAAAGAGACAATCAATAATTATTAATTTGACCTATGGTGTACCTATTGTGTATTCAGCTATAACCGATGTTGGTAGATATAAATGCTGGTATTGTTCCAAAATTATATCAGTAATTTTTTTCTATGAAAATTGGAAAGTACCAATAATCAATCATTTTATGATTGCAATGTGCTTACCATTCCATTTGTTTAACTTTGAAAACAAATTCAAGCTCAGTTAAGTAACACAAAACCCATCTCTTTGGCAATATTTATTTCATTCTAATATTCACTGTCAGTTATATCTTTATAGATTTGTTACAAATTTAGCAAGAATATTTCGTCTATTTCTATTGTCCAATATCTCTAATTGCCTCTCTTATACTGCCTTTAAAGCCTCAGTTCTTAATTAAGTCAAATAACTGCTTATTCCTGAATTATAAAAATTTATATGCCAAAGTTTTTCTTAGTATATTAATTTTTTACTCCTTTTACTTTATGAAATGTAGTTACTATTTTAACATTTAAACAAATCAAAAAATTGAATCATGTGTAAAAATGGAATATGATATGCCTGTGTTAGCTAAAGTTTTTATATTATATGCAGTTTTCGTACACTTAGACTTACATAGTATCACACTCCATTAGTCTAATGCGAGCAAGCAAACAAATTCATACCCCCCTGCCCTCCTACTGTTTCCTGAAGCCCCTACATTTGAACCAGTAACTAATAGGCATACATGCAGCCCACATCTTATGAGCCCTCCCCTTCGTGTCCATCATTTAACTTTGTGTTGTGTAGATTTCCCCGAGAGCATGACGTTTCAATTCTGTCTGACTTCTAAAGGCTTACTTCAGCAGATGTTCCACATGGAGCTAGAAGGAGATGCCTGGTAGTTAGGTTTCTGTAATTTTCATCAAATGTTCAGTCATGTGAAGCCAGAGGGAGTTTCTGTTTGAATTACCATAAATTTCACACAGAGATGCTGTATGGTGCAAAGAATCTAAAACGTTGTTTTCTAAGAGGTTAGAAAGTCACTTGAAACAGGGTTGAATACAAATAAAACTATACAAGTGAAAGTGGCCTGATTGTCTCTCTTGTTTTGTCTAAATCTCGAAATTTAGACAGGCTGCCCTCATCTGTTGGTTAAAATGTTTCCACCACAGAGTATTATTTGAGAGATGCTAGAAACCACCCCTTCTTCCCTAAAACATCTCTCCCATCTGATGTCTGAAATTTTTCTCTGAGGATATGTGGGCCCTCCTACCTTCACGGACACATTTGACATGCATGTACCCCTCACGACAGAAAAACCACAGACTTCAATTTGCGCGAAGGTGTAAATTACCGGCATTAGACCCAGGAGTTAGGTCTGTGACTGTGTTCACAGAATGTGTGAAAATCGTGGAGGAAAGAAGAGGTGTTGACAGGCAATAGAGCAAAATGACAAAGAAGGGAGTCAGAGAGACCAAAGGCCAAACATTCTGTAATGTACAACTTTCCTTAAGACAATCTACTCCCTAAATCTTAGGTGATGTACTGCAGACGAAGAAAAAATTTTGAAATGGAAAAGTTGAAATGAAAAGACAAAGAAAAAATTCAAATGATTAAAGTCAAACTCATGTTTGGATTTTATAGTTCTCATGGCAGCGGCTGTACTTGTATAGTGTCCTGTTTTATAACCAGGCTCAGACATCATTCTAAAGAGATAAACTTGAACGCTCAAGATGTTGAAGAATATATCTCAGATTTATACGGCTTCGTTCTTGTGTTTATTTGAGGTAATATGAAGTTTAAGCTAATACAATCTTTTTTTTTTTAATGTTTATTTTTGAAAGAGAGACAGAGACAGAGCATGAATTGGGGAGGAGCAGAGAGAGGAAGACACAGAATTCAAAACAGGCTCCAGGCTCTGAGCTGTCAGCACAGAGCCTGATGCAGGGCTCAAACTCACAAGCCACGAGATCATGACCTGAGCCGAAGTCAAACACTCAATTGACTGAGCCACCCAGGTGCCCCTACAATCATTTTAAGACAAAAACAGATGAAAGACAAAATCAGATTTTTTTACATGCCTTTATATATTTTTGTCTGTATACCTTGTGTTTTAAATAATTTTAATTGCTTTAATTGCAATTGTCACTAGTGTTATAAAAATATAATAACTATGAGAATATCGTTTGTATTGTTTAGACAACTGGACCTTACAATGCACATGGTGAATTTTTTTTAAATCACAAAAGAAAGTGGGTTTCCATCATATGATTATTTAATATCCCTGTTCTAGAGAAAAATAAAAATGGTCTTCTAAAAATCAACTTGCAGAGGGGCACCTGGGTGGCTGGGTGAAGCATCTGACTTCAACTCAGGTCATGATCTCACAGTTCCTGAGTTCGAGCCCCGCTATGGGCTCCTAGTGAATAGGAGAAGATATTTGCAAATGATATATCTGATAAGGGGTTAATATCCAAAGCATATAAATAACTTATAGAACTCAACACCAAGGGAAAAAAAAGACTAAAAAAATGGACAGAGGACCTGAAAAGACATTTTTCTAAAGACGAGATACAGATAGCCAACAGATACATAAAAGATTATCAACATTACTAACATCAGGGAAAGGCAAATCAAAACCACAATGAGATATCACCTTATGCCAGTTAGAGTGGCAGAAACTAAGGCATGTACTAAGCTTAGCAGCCACCCAGATGCTGCTCAGAGCCTATCAAAATGATGATGAGTGTGGAAATAGGCAGTAAGTTTTGCTTCACGGGAGAGATGATTCAATCTATTCTTCTGTAAGAAAATGGCTATTAAGAAGACCACAACAGAGTTGTGCCCCCAAAGACCTGGCTTCCTATGATTCTCACTATTAAAGAGAGATGGGTCCTCTGGACTCAAAACACGGCTGCAAATAGCCTGAGTGCATGAGTCAGCGTTAACAATATGGGTAAGTATTCTCTGGTTGTGCTTAGATTTCATTTTAGTTTTCTTTGTTCTGTAATGTAGAATCACTTTGTTTTGTTATTGGTAATGTGCCTTTTATTCTCATAGAAATGGACTTGAGTAATTATCAAGAGACTTAATTGGAACTCTGAGACTTTACTGAGCCCCAACACACTCTCCACTGGTTGTGTTCTCCCAAACTAACACTAATGAAAATATATGGCTAATACTAACACTATGGGAATACTAATTGATATTCTAATATTGGTATTCTAATACTAATGGGTATCTATCTATGTACCTGCACAAAGTTATGTGTTACTATTTTCAAATGGATCTGATACAGATAGACTTTTGTTTTATCACGGACAAGACACTTCGAATCTATCAATGGGAGGGGAATTAAACATAAATAAATAATAGCAGTTTGTTATCTACAAACTTGATAAAAACTGCAACCATACCATTACTGAGAGTTCAAGGTGTTTACAGATCAGGCCTTTATATCCACAGTATCTCTAAAATTGTCTAATCCTCCTCTTTATTACTTCGAAGCACCCTGAGGTTCATAACCCTGTCTCTAATCACCTTTGAATTTAGCTGAGTCCAGGGCTGATGGGACACATGGGTGAGAATAAAATGTGGTCTTATTCATAAATCTCTCCCAGGTCCCAGGAGCCCTAGGAAACAGAATTTAAATCCCTAACATTATACTAATGATAACTACAGGTTTGAACCTAGACCATGGTAAGACTTTACTTCTTCAGCCAAAAGTTTACATTAAGTAAGTTGGGGGGCAAAGATGAGTGAAACTGAACTTTGTGTTAAGGAACCAAACCTTGGACTGATATTCTAGCTTAGCATTTTTGTCTTTATAAATGTATTCATCCTGTGGCTATACCACTTAACTTCCAATAAATTGGTCATTAACGTTTGAATTGGCTATTACCCTAAATAATGTTTCCTTTTTTTTTTTTTTCAAATTCTTTTGCAAAAGGGGTAATGCCCTAAGTAAGTTACAATGAAGAATAAAATAGCAGAACCTATTACAGAACATCACTTTTGTTCATAGTATTCTTTAATTTGATGATTTTACTCTGTCCCCCAATTTTTAATATTTTCCTGTGAAAAAATACACATTTGGAAATTTAAAAAATCGAGAGGGACCATGAACTCTTGGGACTATGTTTAAACATCTCACTCTTACTCTGAGTGAAAATTAGGAGAAACACATTTCATTTGTACCTTCTAGGAAACTCTATTTTCATAACTCCTGATAATAAGTAGCTTAGGGGGATATTATTTTTAAATAAAATGTTGTCCATAAGTATGCAACTCATTTGAGGGGAATAAACAATCTTAATGAAGTCTTAAGTTCAATGCTAAACAAAATCACAGTAGATCCCAAATGAGAGGACTGTTTACCAAATTCAGTGTTTTACCTAAAGCAACTATAATTTTAAAGTACTCTTATTTTGAATAAAAATTTTAACTCCCACTATAAATAGTCATTTCCCACTAGCAGTAGTGGAATGCTAATCACTGTATCATATGGCCTTTGATTTCTTTAATAGGAGGGAAAACAAATGAATGTGGTTGGAAAAGGCCCTTTATCGAGCTACGATTAAAACGGTGTCTCTCAGCATTTCAACCCAGTGATCTAGAGTACTGATATCAACAAAGGGGCAATAATATTCACTTAATCATACTGTTGCAAACTGTAAGTGAGACCAAACATGACAGAGGCATGTTCAGTGCCTACAAAAGAGGAAATAGGAGGCATCCAAACCCAACAAGTGTTACTAGAGCACAGGTAGTGATTCACACCAGAAAACTCGAGTGATTCCTTAATCTTTTCCCTCACTCCATCTGCTCAAATCCAACTAATCACTGAATTCTAGCCTACAATTAATCTTTAAGTTCTAGTTGAGTAGCAGTTGATTCTATTCACTTCTGTCCACTCATACTTTATTCCAAGCCTTATTTTTCCACCAGGTTTACTCTCCATAAATATTTATTGAATGGATAAATATTTGGCCATCAATTCCATCTACGCTGTATTATTCTCCTTTCTCCAAATCGACCTAACTCTATCCTCAATCAGATTTCATCGACAGTGCTTACATTATGTATCTGGAATGTCCTTCTTCCCATCAATCCTATTAAGGATTCAGAAGAGAAAGCAATCTGCTCTTTAATTTAGCTAATGAAGTATGATGTCCATAGCTTTCTCATGGCACTTAAAAAATGTTTATTTATTTATTTTGATAGAGAGAAAGAGCGAACGCATGCATGAGCAGGGTAAAGACAGAGAAGGAGAGAGTGAGACAGAGAAAGACAGAGACAGAGAGAGGGGGAGAAAGAGAGAGAGAGAAAGAGAGAGAGAGAGAGAGAGAGAACCCCAAGCAGGCTCTGTGCTGTCAATACAGAGCCTGATGTGGGGCTCTATCACATGGACCATGAGATCATGACCTGAGCCAAAATCAAGAGTCAGATGCTTAACTGACTGAGCATCCACATGCCCCTCTTATGGCACTTTTAAGGCAATTCTGTTCTAAGAGATTAAATTCTTGAGAATAGGATCTATGAAATGATAATCCTTATGTTTCCAAGAGCCTATGGCAATTTCTTCTACATTACTGAAGGTTAATACCAATTTGTCTTGATATTTTTTGGTATTTTTTAATATTTTTTTAATGTTTTTATTTATTTTTGAGAGCAGGAGAGACAAAGCATAAGTGGGGGAGGGTCAGAGAGAGAGAGGGAGACACAGAATCTGAAGCAGGCTCCAGGCTCTGAGCTGTTAGCACAGAGCCCGATGAGGGGCTCGAACTCACAGACTGTGAGATCATGACCTGAGCCGAAGTCAGACACTTAACCAACTGAGCCACCCAGGCGCCCCTATTTTTTGATATTTTAACATGTTGCAAGATCTCGGACACCTGGTTGTAAACTGCCTAAAGAAATTTATTTAGGATGCAGATTTTCCAGGCCCTGTCCTAGTCTAATAAATCCACACCCTCGGAGGAGGCCTACAGATTCACCTCTTACATATATGCTTCTGACGTATTCTGTATGTGGATAGGTAAGCTTAAGTACTTACATATCCATTTCGTGATGACAATATTAAACTTTCATTGAGAGTCAGAAACCATTGTGTTTATTTGGCTATTTTTATTAGCCTAACAATTTATACTTGTATAAAATCATCTTTATCCAAGTCCTTCTTTATTAAACTACCAAATCTTCAATCAGTAAAGGTAAAAGATTTAAACAACAACAAAAACCTCACATCATTTTATTTCACTTTAAAGTTTCTACTGCTGCTTTATATAGGCATTATATTTTACAATTTCTCATTTATTTTTTTTACCATTTCCATTATTTTATCTGCTTTTTTAACTATTTTATTTTCAGCCTTTTTCATAATCATCATAATATTTTCAAAATTCATTATTATCACTGGGGTCTCTAAAAGTCATCTTCAGTTAAAAACCTTTTGATCTATTTTTTCAACATTAAAGTTATTTTCTAGCATTTGAAAATCATATTTTTTCTTATATTTATAGTTTATTTCCTGGCCAGAGCATCCATTCTGAATCTGCTAAATGGTGGCATTATTTCCACTCACGACAAAAACACGTAAAGTCCTGATTCCATTCTTAGATTTGAAATGATGCATAAAAATTGCGTAGTGAGCAAATGTCTGCAGTTTTCTCTCTTTCCTCTTTTCAGAAGTTGTATGCATTAGCACACCACTGATGCGATTCACTCCAAAGCACTCGACAGAAAAACATAATCAATAATGAAAGCAGTATTAGATCAAAAGAAACATCAAAATTCATTCTACAGAACAACATAAAAATGAATATATTGATCTAGTTTGATAGAACTCAAGTATAGTGAATCTACAGTAATAACTAATGTTTGTAAGTAAAAGCGCTCTTTTTAAAAAATCTACAACAATCTATAATAGTTAGCATTGGTTCAAAACCTATTTTGTATCAGAAGTTCTACAAAATTATTCCTAATTCTATTTACAATAACTCTACCAGATTAAGTACAGTTACCTCCAGTTTATGGAAATAGAGATGTCTGTTAAACAATTTTTCCAAGGCATGTGACAAATTAGTAGCCTACTTAGGTTTTAAGCCCAAGTCTACCACCGTCCAAACCATTTAACCACACCATTTTCCCTGCCACTAAAAAAAGGACCCATCATAACCACTAAACTCCTAAGGGACCAGTTGTGCCCTGTTCCTTTGATTCAGTCACTTAGCCTTCTTTGGTCTCAATTTCTTCTCAAAATTAAGAACAGTGTATCAAAATTTCCCAAAGTTCCCTGCAGCATTGAAATCCTGAGATTCTGGTGTAGAGATTCTAAGTCTTTCTGTTTCATCTGGTATTTTCCTTTAGAGCGAACAACCATTACCATTTAACTGGTACTATAACTTCTTTTGACTTTCTAACTCATCCAACTTCTAAATCTTGGTTATTTCTATCACTGCATTAGAGAAAATGAAAATCTTGGCCAGCGTGGCATTGACATACGGCATGTTTAGTTTCCACGTCTAGAAAATTCAAGTCCTGACTTTTTATGTGCTCAAATTAATGAATTCTCCTGCTGCTTTTGTGAAAACAATGATCTTGATATGACCGTCTGCACTGTTTGCTTTTTTGTTACATTAGTTTCCTCACATGTACTATCTTTAAAGCGACTTCTGTCAGAGTCAGTGAAGTAGAGTGTGATGGGCTTCCTAATGAAAAAGTGAAACAACAACAAACTTTCCCATTAAAAAAAGAACATGTTTTGCTTCATGCTGAATTCAAACCATTGCTCCTAAGATTAGCTAATGTATTTCAAGTATTCATACATAAAAAATAGAGTCACCTATTTTGAATGAAGGGTTTGATTAGATGTGTTTGCACATGATTTTTAAATGATTTGAGCATTTAATTGTTTTTTTCTTACTATTTTTTGGCACAATCCTTAAAAATCATTGAAATGATATGGATTTATTGCCAGTGTTTTATATTTTTAAAAAAAAATTATTTATTTTGAGGGAGGGGAGGAGAGAGAGAGAGAGGAAGAGGCCATGTGGGGGAGGGGCAGGGCAGAGAGAGAAAGGGAGAGAAAAAATCTCAAGCAGGCTCCGTGTTGTCAGTGCAGAGCCTGAAGCAGGGCTCAATCTCAAGAACCAGGAGATCATGATCTAAGTCAAAATCAAGAGTTGGCTGCTTGATCAACTGAGTCACCCAGGTGCCTGGACAGTGTTTTACATTTTAATTTCTAGTCATATATTTGGATAAGACAATGTCATGGATGAAAGGAACAGGACTTAGGATGTGGAAAAAAACAACCACCGTGTTTCTAAAACATCAATGAGACACCATTTTACTTCAATCATATTGGCAAAATACATAAAGCAAGTTAATATCAAGTGGGACAAAAATCAAACCAAACCAAAACAAAATTGATACGTGGGAAAGTGTAAACTATCATGAATGGGGCTTAAAGTATTGTAGCCATTCTCCAGAACAATTTGGCTCCTCTAACTAGAGTAAAATAGATATATATATCACATAATGCACTAATTTCATCCCTGGGTAAATCCTATGGAAATTCTCCCATGATCTCTAGCGAACATGTTTGAAGATATGCATCTCAACGTTGATTGTGGCCATGGGAAGTTAGGGATAGCCTAAGTTCATTAAGAAGGAAATGAATAAGTTAAATTTGGTAGATATACACCATACATACCATGTATACATAATTGCAGCTACCAGAGCAAAGATATAGCAGTAAAGTAATAACATGGATAAGTCTTGAAAGTTAAGTTTGCATAAAAAATGAATAACACCTATAGCCCAATAATAAGTAAATAAAAAAAATCTACATACACAAATATATATGAAACACTATATATTTTAACATGGATATGCTCATATTAAATGATTTATGTCAAATACACTAGAGTGAGAATCTATAGAAGGATGTAATAATGAGAATGAAGATCTAAAGGAAGCATGACAAAAAAAAGCCTAGCAAAAGCAACTCCTTAAAATGTAAAAATTTGCTCTTGAGCCAATACCTACGGAGCAGAAGACTGACTTCCCAGCTCCAAGCAATCAGGCAGGAAAGGTCACATTCTTCGTTCTTTTGCCTTTTTGCTCTATTGGAACCATTAAAGGACTGTATCCATTGTATCGCCTACCTACACTGAGGAGGGCAAACCACTTTACTGAGTCCACTGATTCAAATGCTAATTTTATCCAGAAGCCTCTCACACACACGTAGAAATAATGTTTAGCCAAATCTGGGCACCTTATGATTCAGACAAATTGACGCATAAAATTAACCATAACTGTATTTTTTAAGAAATTTAATTTTTGTTCATTTTAAACATTTTGGCACCATGTTATTTACATAGTAGGCATTCTGTTAGAAAAAAAATCTATCTTTGTTCCGAGAGGAACAAAAAAGCCCTTGAAGCACGTCACAATAACTTAAGACTTTACTGTTGATACTAATCAAAGGAAAGCTGAATCTTGGTAGGCAAGATAAGAATATTTTAGATGTAACAATTTTACGTGATAACAAGTAATTTGAAGACTCCCAGAGCAGAAAGGTCACATAAGCCTCCCACATCCCTGTGCTACCTGGAAGGGCAGTAAAAACGATGAAAGACTCAGAATCTTGAGTTTACCTGAAGGACACTATATTTTCAACCAAAGTCACTGAATTGCTTTGACTTGGCAAGTTTAATTTTCCTCTATGAAGCCAAAACAAGAGTTTATATGTTAAATTAAGTCTAGATATGGAACAATAAAGAATATTATAATTTTTGCACTGTGCTAAATTCACAGAGGCTGAATACATAAATCGCCTGATATCTTTAACTATTCAAGTTGAAATCGTCTTCACAACGAACAATTACTATAATGTAGAATAAAGAAGAAGGAGCTATTAAGGGGGAAGGCATGTAGCATTATTAGCACTCAATAAAGGGAAACTGGTTATATTAATTATAATTTCAACTAATTTCATTTAAAATGTTGCTACACGCCAAGAATGTAATAGAATATTTTGGAAAATAATTATATGTCTTTTAATATTAAGTTTAAATAGATTCTTTTTTAGTGTGTGGGTAATATATTTCTTTTTAGTTTTAAATTTTTATTTTACATTTTTTAGAGTTTTGATTTAAATTCCAGTTAGTTAACATACAGTGTAATATTAGTTTCAGATACAATATAGTGATTCAGCACTTCCATACATCACACAGTGCTCATCACAATTCTTTTTTATTTTTAATTTTAAAGTTAACATACAGTGCTATATTAGTTTCAGGCATATTTGGTGGTTCAACGGTCTCATACTGTATGGATAATTTTTGTACAGGTAAATACATATGTAATTTTATTGGCGAAGGATATGCACTGATTCATATCTGAGTGAGGTGATGTGGTGAATCAGTGACATGTAGTGAAGGCAGTTAAAATGTAGTGAGTTGAGAATTCCAAAACATAATACACAGATAAAAACACAACTAACTAATGTTGTAGAAAGTCCCATGAAAAAGGAACCATGTTATAATGGAGTTGCAAGAAAAGGAAGAATAAGAGAAATTATAATCCAAAAAATTAAGAACAAACTGAGGGCAAGGGGGGTGAGGGAGGCGGGAGAGGGGGTGACGAGCATTAAAGGGGGCACGTGTTGGGATGAACAGTGGGTGTTATATGTAAACCAATTTGAAAATAAACTATTTTAAAACACACACACACACACACACACACACACACACAAAAGAGTCCTTCTATGTAACTATAATTTTAAACTGTGACAGTGCACCTATGAAATGCAAGCATTTTGAATCGTTGGCATGTCTTATATGGCAGTAAAACTGTGAAGAATATTCACTAAAATCAATCATAGATAGCTCTAATGAAAAAAATTATGAATAAGCACTTAAGATATTAGAGAAATGCATTATGCTAAGATATTTCTCCTACTTTTACATGGAATGTAAAGGCTATAATCCATTCTTTAAAAGCAAGCCAGCAAACAAAAGTCCTTCATTTCTAAATAAAGAAACAACATAGAAGTTGTAAACTATGCTGAGAATCATTGTATACGAAAGAAATATTTGGGATTGAATTCAGGTAAATTCTGAGGAAAGCAAATGAAAAACTTAATGATTACATTTGCTTTAAGTAAAATTATATTTATGAACAAAACGTTTTAATAAATATGGGGATTTTACTATTTCACTCAGTTCTTATATCATCATTCAAGCATGTCATATCAGAAATTGTGAATCTAAAAAATCACAGGTGAATTTTGTAAAACTCTAATTAGAAAGTAAAAACATTTAGGACACAGTCTCAGGAACTTCATATTAAACAAAACAAAATAATAAAATCATAGTCACTAAGAAATAAGGTAGGAAAGGACTATGATATTGTGGAAGTTGAAGCTCTAAATGTTCTTCCTCTCTGATGGCATTAATTAATGTAGGAATTCTAGGATGTAAATAGATAAATTATTTTACTATTAAGAAACTGGAGCACACAGAGTTGACATTTTTAGTGTTAATTCATGCAAAGAAAAAGGAAATTTTAAAGTGTAATAGTTAATTGGATTTTTTTCTTTTTAATGAGATGATTTGTGCTGTAATACAATGACTGAGTCTCAATTTTCGGATGTTATGCTTGAAGCCTCCATAAGATTGGAAATCATAAAGCAAAAAACATGTGACATCTGTTTCTAGTGTTCCTGAGATTTCTGCACCAAACCCCAACATTCTCACCGCTCCCCTCACACGCTTCTGACATGCAGCAAAACAGAACTTAGAAATGGCTTAACATAGAGATCCTCGGAAATGTGTAGAGATTTCCCAGGGCCCCAAAAGCAATGGAAAATCACTCAGATCATGGAGGCCCACAGTCCAGGGGAGGTTGTTGGCCCTCACCATGAAAAAGACTAGAGGAATGTCTGGGTGGCTCAGTCCGTTAAGCATCAGGCTTCAGCTCAGGTCTTGACCTCAGTTTGTGGGTTTGAGTCCCGCATTGGGCTCTGTGCTGACAGCTCAGAGCCTGGAGCCTGCTTCGGATTCTGTGTCTCCCTCTCTCTCTGCCCTTCCCCTGCTCATGCACTGTCTCCCTGTCTGTCAAAAATAAATAAAAACATTAAAAAAATTTTTAAAAATTAAAAAAAAAGAAATAGTAATTTAAGAAACAGTGGGGTGCTTGGGTAGCACAGTCATCTGAGTGGCACAGCCTGAGTGACTGACTTTGGCTCAGGTCGAGATTTCACGGTTGGTGAGTTCAAGCCCTGCATCGGGCTAGCTGCTGTCAGCGCAGAGCCAGCTTCGGGTCCTCCATCTCCCCTCTCTCTCTGCCCTTCCTCTGTTTGTGCTCTCTCTCTCAAAATTAAATAAGAACATTAAAAAAAAAAAGAAATTGCAAGTCCATTATCTGAGCATTTATATTTTACAATCTGATAGAAATCAGAAGAACAGCCAGAAATATATGAACCATGTGAAAGCATTACAGATGACTCTTGTCTTCAGTACAAGAGAAGTATAGAAGTTTCATCAAAAGCAGACTATCCTAAAAAATTCAGTAAGATAAAGTGAATATGAGTGTTGGAAAACAAATTAAACCTGTTCATGAATCCTTTCCTCAACATCATAACAATTGGGCATCCTAATTCTATTTGAACATTTTCCTATGCTTGAAAACCCAACATGGCAGGGCATCCTATTCTCCAGG
This sequence comes from Paguma larvata, assembly GCA_030068075.1. Classification (NCBI taxonomy): domain Eukaryota; kingdom Metazoa; phylum Chordata; class Mammalia; order Carnivora; family Viverridae; genus Paguma; species Paguma larvata. The sequence goes on along the minus strand of CM057829.1, from coordinate 68,262,801 downwards.
AAGTTCTTATAGTTAAACAGTCACTCTTATACTGAGCGAAAAGCCATTTCCACTTAACTCCTATCCATTGGTCTTCATCCTTTTCTCAGGGGCCATGAATCCAATTTATCTCCAGTCTATTTTAGAATACTAACTCTCTCAAGTCATCTTTCCAGCCAACCTCCATCAGATCTTTCCATCACTTTTCACAAATTAAAGTGGTTAGTATGTTCCCCGTTCTATGAACTCCAATTTATGAATGCCCATTTTAGAGTGAGTACCTAGAACTGAATGCAATGTATCAGGGATAATCCAGACAGAAACGTGGAAATGAAATTAACCTAAAGGTAAATCTATAAAAGAAAAAAAAAAGGTAAGCAAATAATGGGTACTTAATAAGTGAGTAAATAAAACTATTGATTTGTATTTATTTTGTAGACAAGATTGTCCCATGTGAATGAGACAAAATTATGTTCTCCTGTCCTAAATATTAGTGATGGCATTTAAAAAAAGTTAAATGTAGTACTTCAGTTTATTTCAAAAAACTTTCATCTTTTTAGATACAGAAGAGCTTTGCAGCATATAGAAATCATTTCAGATGCTGACTCTACACTCAATATATTTTTTTATACTCCTAGATTCATGCTTTCTGCAAATTTAGCAAGAATTACTTCTATATCAGCATTCAAAGGAGTGATAAAATCTTAAACTCAACAGTATACCGAGATGCCACCAGAGACCTATTTCCTACAGGCTATAAATGATATAATTAGTAGGCCCTTTCAGGTATAATTGTTCCACTGATTAAGTATTCATGTAATTTACTATAAGTTTCCACACATGTTTTTTTCCACAGGATATAATTTTAAAAAGTGTCAAATTGTTACTCACATCCAAATTTGCTATATTACTTTTTTCTACCACTTTAGTAACTATATCACACTCACAAAGAAAGTGTGTTCTATCAAAGTGTGCCTTTTTTGGTAAACCCAACCCACTCCTCAGGAAGTTATTTCCTCTCTAAATACATCTATTTACTTTTTAAATCTATCTTCAAAGCCTGTTGGACTAAAAATTTCTCTTTTTTTAAAGTTTATTTATTTTTGAGAGATAGAGATAGAAGGAGAGGGACAGAGACTGAGAGGGAGAGAGAGAATCCCAAGCAAGCTCTGTGCTGTCAGCTCAGAGCTTGACACAAGACTTGATCCCATTATCCATGAGATCATGACCTGAGCCGAAGTCAAGAGCCAAATGCTTAACCAACTAAGCCACCTCGGTGCTCCCAAAATCTCTTTTTTATACCATCTCTGGGTCTCTGGTATAACTATTTTGAGAATTCAAAGGCTTTTTTTTTTCTTTACTGAAAAAGTACTTCCCTACTTACAAGTAGACCAGAGTATATAAATATAAATATATACACATATATGATATTTATATATAAAGATATATATCTTTTATTATTTCCCTCTCTATTATTCGGGGGAGGGGTGCCTACTAAAACTGATATTAATAATGTCACAGTTTTATTCATTCTGTCAATTGTCTTTTAAGACTCATGTGTACCATAGCAGAATCTCTCTGAAGTAAAAGAGACATAATACTGTAATTGCCAAGATTGCCATAATACTGTAAATGCCATTGCTTACCTTGTTTTGTGCATATAGGTAGGGTATATCGAATACAGGATCTATATCTAAAAAATCTTTGAAAAGATTCTCTAAATGTGGATTTCTTAAAGGTGACAAAATGAATTGTTAGGAATGATTTATTTTGCCATCTATAATAAGAATTACATACCATTTTTCAAGACTTAAATAACAACTAATGCAGGGATTATCATACCAAGCTTCAGCAACCCTTCACAATGGTTTTACTGATAATATTTACCAATTCAGAGTAAAAGAATAGTGTGTTCTGGTCCAAATTCTCTAATTCCAAGACTTTTTCCCCAGTACTATCTGGGCATTCTTATCTTACTTTGTGATTCAGGTCCTTTTATTACTACCTTTCATTACTAATTTCTATTTATAATTAATCAAAGTACATTCTTCAAGAACTGACTTTTCATCAGTTGATCAATTCATTCATTCAACTGATATTTATCAAACATCTACTCTTCCTGGGCATTGTTCTTGGGTCTAACTGCAGAAAGAGACAAGTCAAATTCCCTCCTCTCCAACTTATATTTTACTGGAGAGTTTGCCTTTTGCACTCATCAGAGATAATGATAAGTGCCATGAGAAATAAAACAGGAAGATCACACGATAGCGGTGAGAGTGGAGCTCTTTATTTAGGCCAAAGACCACTCTGCAGAGATGGCATGTGAACTGAGAAGTGAATGAAAAGACAGAGTCAACAATGTAAAGATTTGGGGGATGAAGCTTCCAAGTGAAGGGAAATACAAGCAAAAAGAAAGTTTGGCACATCTAAGAGGAAGAAAGAAAAATGATTCATCTGGGGCAAATTGGAAATGAAAATGAGTCGTAGGTAATGCCCAAATAGAGTCATATAGACCACAGTAAGTGTGTGTTACTTTATTCCAATCCTATTACATGACAGGGTGTTAAGCAGAATAGTGATATGACCTGGTCAGTAATATGCTATGATTTAATTATTACAGAACCGCTATGAAGGCTGGATGGAGAATTCATAGTAGAAGAATGCAAAAAAGCTAAAAGGCGTGGTGGCTAGAGAACTGTAGAGAGAAGGGGTCAGATCTGAGATGTTTCTGAAATAGTGCTAGCTTGATTACAAAACAGATATGGGTATGAGGAAAACAGAGAATCCAACAAGGCCTTCTAAATGTTTGACGTAAGTCAACAAGGCCTTCTAAATGTTTGACGTAAGTCACTCAGTGATAGATGTTGCCATTATTGAGATAGTGAAGACTGAGGGCTGATAGTATGCATAAGAAATCAAAAGTCCTATTTTAGATGCATTTAATATTGATATCCCACTTAAACATCTGGTAAATATTTCAAAGAGAATTTGAGTTCAAGAGATATCTGAACCATCAACACATAAATGATACTTTAAGCTACCCAGGATTGCATGAGGTGAGACAGGAAGAACATTCAGATAGAAAAGAGGAACTCAGAAACAGAACTTAGAGGACAAAGAAGGAGGAACCAGCAAAGGGCACCAAGGTGATGAGTGGCAGTGGGGTAGGATGAGACCCAAAGAGGGTGGTATCCCAGAGGCCTGGAGATGACTGTTTCAAGAAGGCCGAGTCAAGTGATAAAGGTGCTGAAAGGCTGAGTAAGATGAAGATTGATAGTTGAGCAGTGGGTAAAATGGAGGCGAGAGGTGGTTTTGATGAGGGTTGTTTCAATGGAATGGGGGAACTAGGATCAGAAAGGATTGGGTTAAAAAATAGTTGGCGAGGAGTGGAGGCAGTAAGTGCCACTTTATCCGATTTGCTCCACAAAATACTGACTGTTAACATGAGATCCTCTGGGTCTTTATTGCTAGTTCAGTGCTCTCTGCATATTATTCACCTGGTGGGTTAAAGAAGAGGAATTTAGATGTGATTATATGGTAAGAGTTAGTTCCTGCCTAGACTCTGAAATGAAAATTAATGTAGGTTATGCAGTCATGTGTTTACATTTGAAACTTGTTTTATTTCTATACCTATATATTTACATGTATGGTTGGTTGTTTTACTTGAATAAATTTTTTATTTATTCTTTTACTTCTCTAGATTATTTATCTTCAGTATGGAAGGCATTACACAAACCAGAATTTTAGTACCAAGCCAATACCACTAGTTAATACTACTCCGTAAACCACAAGTTTTTAATTTTACTAAGAAGAATATCTGGGATTATGTTGTCATGTTACTATCACTTACCACATTTACTCACATTACTTTTCTTTAACAAAATATCTTTTGTCTAAAACAAAACTATAATGCAATTCCCAGATTCTCACTCTGCACCAACACTTTATTGTGAAACATACATCTATACATGAAGGTACATGGTATAATTAATAAACTAGTGAAAAAAGTCATTTGGAATTTAAGTAAACCAGAATATAAATATAAAATATAAAGAGAAAGATAAAATATAAATATAAATAGGGAACTCTTTAAGCAATCCCAACAATAATTGAAAAATATTGTTATGAACAAAGTATTACAAAAATGTTACTGGTATTAGCTAATAATGGCCGATATGAACACTTATTTGTTGTCACTATTCTTAAGAATATTAATATGTTTAATCCTTAGAACAAATTTATAGAGTAGTACTATTATCATTTCCATTTTAAGGATAAAGAAATGTAGGCACATTGAGTTTAGTAACTTGCCCAAAATCACAAGTGTAGTTATTGTGACTACACACCCTTGGGTTTTAAGTGCCTTGCTATATTATTGTAGAGTACTTCCTTAAGAAGAAAGATAGCGGGTAACATCAGCAACTGGCAGAGTAGGAAGCCCTGAACCCTCCTCTCCCACATAAACAAACCAATGTAGCAACTTCCAAGTTAGACTAAACTAGGAAACAGAAAGGAGAACAGGTTAGGTAACATACTAAAAATACAGGCACTAAATGAAAGCTCTTGTGAAAAACGAAATGTTTGACCTGCCACCTTTCCCTCCCAGTTCCAGAATGCCAACAATCATGCTTATACTATATTCACTTTCCTATCTATACTTCAGCTCTGCCTCAAGCAGGAGATTCAAAATTTCTTGTCTGAAAAATTAAACTATCTAGAGAAACACCTACACATACTGACATCCAGAGCTTTCCAATAGAAAACTGGAGATCCTTCACCAAAAACAAGTTCTGCCCAGTCTCCAAGACCTGCCAGTCCACACAGAGTTTGTCAACAGTTTATTAATGGCTTAGTTCTAAATTACAATGAGAGGCCAAGGCTTCCAGACTTTTGGGAAAGTCTCTAACAAGGAAGACAGAGAAAGAAGTGGGAGGAATGAAAGAGGAGAGAGAGAGAGAGAGAGAGAGAGGAAGAGAGAATGAATGAGAGAAGGAACTCACAAGAAAAAGAGAGAATAGAGTGAAAGAATAGACATTGTGACCCAATAGAAGTAGAGGAATTATAGATTGCTATTAAACACACACACACACACACACACACACACACACACACACACACACACACTTAGAGAAAACAAAATAGCAAAAGCTAAAACAACTAAAAAGTGTAATAAAAATTCAAGAGACGATTTGGAATATATAATAGAACTCCTTCAAAGGTGGAAGAGAGATCAAGACAAAAAACAGAAGAGAGCATTAATCTAGAAACTAACCATTAAACCAATAGGAATTTCAGAAACAGGAATAGAAAAGGGAACCATTAAAAGAATGAGAAACTAATATTTTCCAAAACAATCTCAAGTCTCTAAGAAAATGTCTACCCAAAGGGCCAAATAATTTTTAGAAAATTAAACTAAAAAAACCCTATCCTGAGATACATTATTATACAATTTCAAAATAATAACAAGTTCTAAAAGCTTCCCAACAGAGAAGCAATGTCAAAGAGAAAAGATAACAGTTGCCAATCTCTTCGGAGATTTCAAAAGCAACACTAGAAGCTAGAAAAAGACAAAGCCATGCTTTCAAAATGCTGAGTGAAAATCAGATTCAGTATAGATCCCTTCCCCTATTTAAACTAAGAGTGAAGTGAGTAAAGTCATTTTTCAATATACAAATCTTTGCATATTTATCTCCCAGGGGCTTATTCTCAAGAAACTACAAGAAAAACATGTGCCACTAGGAAAGAGTAAACCAGGAATGAGAAAAACTAACACAGGAACAAAGTGGCAAAAATTCCCAAGACAAATGCTAGGTAACTGCCAAAAACAGAAACCCTTTAGGCTGGAAGGGGAGGTCAGAGAGTTCCAGGAACACGCCTTCAGAAAAAGTTAACTGAACTGATAAATCTTTGAACAGAAGCCTAAATGAAAATTTGTATTTGGAAATATTTTACAGAGAAGATGTACAAAAGGTTATTCTAATAAAATAATGAGGCAGTTATTAAAAATTTCACCTACGGAAGAAAATAAAATCATAGAAACTGTTTGTAACAAAAATAGATGGTGTTTAACGTGTTATGTTTGTGGCTCTAGATACAGTTGTATCTAAAAATTTATGTGTAATTATATTGAAATGATATGGTTAGATGAAGAGGAGGCATGAGCTAAAATACTCATGTAACATAAAATGAAAAAAAAATAGATGCTAAAATTGATTAGTCAACTGAAATAATGGAAAATGAGACAATAATATAGGGTTATCACTTATAACTATAATGGTAAATACCAAGGAAACATCTAACAGGATAGAAGATGTTTGCTTCTGGAGAGATGTGATGGGGGGTAGTACTGCTTGGTGACCAGGATTGTTATTTTTTAATATAATGTTATTTTTTACTATAAAAAATTAAATTTAATGGCTTTTTTTTTCCTTGCTTTGAAGCAGCTCCTTTTGAGGTGCCTGGATGGCTCAGCTGGTTAAGTGTCCAACTTCAGCTCAGGTCATGATCTCGCAGTTCGTGGGTTGGAGCCACACGTTGGGCTCTGTGCTGACCTCTCAGAGCCTGGAGCCTGCTTTGGATTCTGTGTCTCCCTGTCTCTCTTCCCCTTCCCTGCTTGTGCTCTGTCTCTCTCAAAAAAATAAAGAAAGAAACATTAAAAACCTTTTAAAGCAGCCACTCTTATAGCTGATAAGGTTGATGTACATCAAAGGCCTTGGATGGTCAGCTAAAACACTCAAAAGAGCAAATCATTCAGCACCTATTACGTGACTACCCAATGTGATCAATGCTAGTTTTCTCAAAGCAATAGTATACTAACTTGCATAGTTACTGTGCATAGGTAAAAATCTCTAAGAACTTCACTAAATTGACATAACAAATTTCTGAAAATTAGTCACTTAAAATATATAAAATATTACATGAATATTATAATTTCATAGTTTAAATAGAAAAGGTCCTTTGCCTCTCATCAGATTTATTATTTATAACTTTAACATTTAATGTTCAATTTACATAGTATTTACATAATATTTTATAACCTTAAGGAAACATAACAAAAAAATGTTTAGCCTTGCCACCCGAAAGCAAATTTGACTTGAAAAGACACCATGTTTTTCATAAACGGTTTAATGTGACACTTCATATATCATGTGTACAACACAGATACTGTGAACTAGTGTTTCTGGATAGTATTCCTAATATCCATCTTTTAATATGTTAGTAGAAAACAATCTCAAAATATTTTGGCTCTATTTTAGATGATGAAGAACTAAAGCTTGGAAAAAGTTTTGAAAATAATTTAATGGTTTAATATTTTATACATCAAAATAGCTAAAGAGGCTTTTAATTGATTTTTAAGAAAAATACTCTTTTCAATTTTACTTCATTTAACACCAACACTGAAAATGATAATCAAATATATGACTACGTGGGCTTGGCAAATAAATTTACTTGGTTGAGCACGTTCATTCGGAATGAGGCACTAACAATCGCTTCTCGGCCTTTTGGCTAAGATCAAGTGCAGAATGAGGCACTAACAATAAGGCAGGTTTTCGGACGAGTTCAATTTTTTTTCTCTGAAATCCATGAGGACATTTTAGCGTTATTAAAAGCTACATTCTAATAACTGTGGTTGAACTGGCAGTGAAATGAAAAGCTTCCATATATCATTCTAACTCACTCTCCAAAGGCAGTAGCCAATGGTGGATGTGGTTGATGGTGTCAATAACGACCAAACTGCAGACAACCGAAATGTCTTGTGATGTGGACAACATTTCAATTCGCTTATTCTCCAAGTATTTTTTTTTAGGATTTGTATCAAGATGAGAAAAAAAAAAGTCTTATGCTTTAGATATATTTCACTGAATCCAGCTAGAAGTTAAGCAAAATTCTTTCTTCTTATTCATAAGAGTTTAACTGTCATTTGGTCCCCAAGTGGCATATAAAGTCAAAGACAATTTTTAGCAATGACATAGCTTATAATTTAGATTATGAAAAGGTAATTGCATTATTCCATCTCCTCTGTTTCCTCAAGGAAGAATTTAGTCCCTATTTTGCATTAAAAAATAATACCAGTACCTTCCTATCAGTAACTTATGTGGAAGTCTCTCTCTTTTTAAAAATATTCTGAACTCCATCTCAACCCATTTTAACACTGATTTGCTTGACTTCTAATATATGCAAATGGATTATCAATAATAAATATTCATGATAATTATTAATATAAGTCATCTGAATTGTATAACTTTGGATTGACATTATAATTCTTAGCTTTCTGAGTTAGCTAATAATAAATAAGTTAGGAAACGCACTATATGCATACCTCCATTTTCTGTTCCTATAGTAAATCTTTATCTGATGGAAGCTAAGAATGATGTTCTGGGAAATACTGCAGAAAATTTACTGTATCTATGTTTTGTAACCAACTTGGTTGATTCTAATCACTTATTATTACCACTAAGTTCTATAGATAATATATTTACTTTTGTAGGAGTACTACATTTTTAGCTATGGTAAAGAAAATTTAAATATTGCCACCTTATCAATCACTGGGTTGATTCTAGTAATACTTTTCTCTAAGGACAACCTAACTAAAAGCTGCAATCATGGCTTTTAAACATTGTTAACCAGATCTTTAATAATACTGCATCTCAGGGCACCCGGGGCGGTTCAGTCAGTTGAGTGTCCGACTGTTGATTTCTCCTCCAATCATGATCCATGGTTGTTGGATTGAGTCCCGCTTTCGGCTCAATTCAGATTTGATAAAATGAGCATGGAGCCTGCTTGGGATTCTCTCTCTTACCTTCTCTCTTCCCTTTCCCCACTTGCTCTATCTTTTTCTCTCTCTCAATAAATAACTCATGATAAATAAATCAACTTTAAAAAATAAAATGTTACATTTAAAATAATAAAAAAATATCAAATTTATCAGTACACTCATTCGAGTGCATTAACCCACAATAAGTATCATATGGATTATTGGCTGAAAACTTCAACTGTGGCTAGAATATCATCACTTTAATATCAGGAACCTGTGTCCTGGGAACTGAAAACTAAATTTATATTTCTTTGTAAATTAGCTTGTACATATATTTTTAATAAGTTCTACCACTTTATGTTAAATTCATCAACACTTTTGAGAAATTGCCAATGGAAATAAAAATCTAAAATCAACACTTATCCAATTTTAAAAGAAACTTATAAAAACACTTGGGTTTTTATTTCCATTTACTATTTCTCAAAAGTATTTTTTAAAAAACTCTGGGAGCACCTGGGTGGCTCAGTTGTTTAAGTGTTAGACTCTTGACTTCTGTTCAGGTCATGATCTCATGGTTTATGGGTTTGAGCCCTGCCTCCAGCTCCACACTGTGAGTGCAGTGACAGTGGAGCCTGCTTAGAATTTTGTCTCTCCCACTCTCTCTGCCTCTACCCAACTTGTGCTCTAAACAAATAAATAAACAAACAAACAATTCAAACATCTGAAAGAACTTCTGAATTTAAAATATTTGACCTCTGTCATCATTGTTTCCAGAACTTTGCTCTCAATAGATTTTCTGTGATAGATTATAACCACAACCATATTCTTCATTCTCTGTATCTACATCCTTTGAAGCCTTTAAATCTCTACCCCTTGAATCTGAGCTGACTTTGTGGCTTGGTTTGGTGAATAAAGAGAAGCAAAAGTAGTAATTGTAGCATTTCCACAACTAGACCTCTAGAGACCCCACAAGCTTCCTTCTCTGTTGGAACTCTGTTCGGCTACCATACGAAGAAGCCTGAGTTGGTCCGTTGTAAGATAAGAGACTGCCTGGCTAACCTGAAGTTGAGTCGATCTAGTAGTCCTAATCAAGGCTCTAGACAAATGAGAAAGCCAGCCAACATCAGCAAAGTGACTCACCTCAGGACGCCTGAGAGAGGCCAGCCACGAGAAACTGCCCAGCTGCGCCCAGCCTAGACTGCATCCAGGAAAGTCAGGAGCTAAATGAATGGTTGCTCTTTTATGCCATTAAGTTTTGAGGTGGCTTATTACATTACATTAGATAATTAATGCAGTTAGACTTTGCAAAGTCTAATAGATTTGGGCTACGAATTAATATATCACTACAAAGTGTCATTCTCTAATATATGCATTTCATTTAAGAATGATTCCTGTGTGAAACATCAATGAGATATGTGTCTTTTCTTGTCAATATCTAGAATTATGCATGCTACAGAGTGCTGCAATTGTTTTACTGAAACCCAGAGGGGCGTTCTTCTATTACTCACCCATTCTCTCTTCCTTTTCATTTCTGTCTATTCTACCCTCTTTCCCCACTCATAACAATGCATAGCCAACTCATGGCTCAAATGGCTCAAACTAATGATAGATAATTTATTCCTTCTATTGGCAAATTAGGTTATTTACTGACTTTTTTATTTTTTAATGTTTATTTATTATTAGATAGAGACTGAGCATGACTGGGGGAGGGGCAGAGATGGGGAGACACAGAATCTGAAGCACGTTCCAGGCTCTGAGCTGTCAGCACAGAGCCCGATGCGGGGCTCCAACTCATGAACTGTGAGACCGTGACCCGAGCTGAAGTCGGTGCTCAACCGACTGAGCCACCCAGGCGCCCTTATTTACTGACTTATATAGTGTTCTGTCAGAACACTAATTTTCAGACGTTCTCTCCATCATTTGGTACAAGAGTTTAACAATGTGCCACTTTTTCTATTCTGCCTTCCATTGTTCATTAGGGATTTAATAAAATGTTAAGAAATGATGATGGAAAGTTCCAATGGCTTTCCATTATTTTCACTTAATAAAACAATCTGAATGGAACAGAGATTGCCACTCTTAACTTCAAATAGGTTTTCAGCAATTTCTCTCAGGAACTATTTATTTCTTTGAGACATATTTTAGAACATATACTTTCTAGTTAATCTGTGTTTTTCTATTGAGTTTTTAAACATTTAGTTACATCAATATGCTATTATAAAAAATGGAATCTCAAAAATAGTATTCAATTTAAGATTATGTTACGATTTCAACCATATTATTACATGTTTATTTTCTTCATATATATATAAATTTCCATCCATCAAATTTATATATATATAAATTATATATATATATGTGTGTGTGTATATATATAAATTATTTGAGAAGTCAAACTGACTTTTCCTAGCCATGATTTGGAACACTTGTTTGCTAAACTAAACTAAATCATAGGATTTAAATAATGGATGGCTGCCTTGCGCAAATATTCTGAATGGCTGCATGAGTTGCAGTTTAAAAGAAGAAGAGCTCATATTTGAATAGGTTAATTTATCTAACAAAAAAATTTTGAGTACATAGTTTACTGGGGGATACAAAGACAGAAATGTATTTTTTCTTTGAGATGGTCACCTTGTGAAAGAAGAGACAAAACACATGAAGAGAAAAAGTCTATGTCATGATATAAGGAGATTATAATAAAACCTATCAAGAGTAAAGAGAGTGGAGTAACTCTTCCTGAAAAAGTCAGTAAATCTTCACAAAAGAAGAAACTTTAGAATGGATTAATTCTTTGATTTTCCAGCCATGAAGAAGAGAGGAAAGGCACAGATATACAGGCAGAGGAATTGTTTTAATCACCTTCCATTCAGCCCATTGGTGAGGGAGGGATCCTCACCCTATAATCATAAGAATGGCTGACATGACATCCAATACTGGACAAATCAACAGTAGTTATTAGCCACCTATGGACACCGCCAAGAGAAGGACACTGTGCCACACAGGGCCACACAGGTACTGCACTCACTAACAGTGAGCAACCTGGGGCTGTGGGAGGCAGGCTTTGTTGTATCAAGAGGGTAAGGTACTCCTCAGGGTTCCCAGAGGACAGTATCTTTGGCTTCTTTGAATGATTCCATGGCTGTTAGGAAACTGAAACCCACTACTCAGGGATAAGGAAAACTATACCTACTCCCTTGATAACATGGTTGTTTGGCCAGAGAACCTTATCTGTGGGAACAGAATAAGGAGGGAAATTTGCAGTTAGGTCATTAGAGACCTTCCTGATTTTACCAGATGTCAAGTCAGCACATAATTTTGAGTCTTTAAGTCTTACGCCACAGGAAAAGAATGTAAAAGTGATAGAATTCTGAATACTGAGGTTTTATACAAATGGTGAGAAGTTCTGTATCAGGACATGGATGGGTAGAAGGTGATATGAAAAGAAAGTTTTGCACATATATTCGGTATCTCTGACAGAATTTTAGAGTAGTAATTCTATCTTATTCAAGATTGTATAACCACAATTTAGAAAGATACTTGACACATACATCTCAAAAAGTGATTTGAGGGACGTCTGAGTGGCTCAGTCGGTTAAGTGCCCGACTTTGGCTCAGGTCATGATCTCATGGTTCATGAATTCGAGCTCTGCATCAGTCTCCATGCTGACAGCTGAGAGCCTGGAGCCTGCTTCAGATTCTGTGTCTCCCTCTCTCTGCCCCTCCCGCGCTTGTGCTCTGTTCTCTCTCTTTCAAAACTAAATAAAACATCAAAAAAAATTTAAAGTGATTTGAAGGAATGAATACAATAATAGTTCCTGGTAAGACTTCTGTTGGTATTGAGATATACAAATAAATAAAATCTGGCCCTTCACTTGCAGGCATTTTGTCTGGCAAAGACAGAACAAAAATATAGTCAAATAAGTTAAACCGACTATTACAATTATACTCAAGCATTATGTCTGGGGCAGATTTTAAGGACTTCATAGGCTAAATTAGAGTTGAGACTTAATTCTCTAGTCAAGGAGAGATGAGAGCAGATTTTTGGGATAATCGTGACACCAGTGTATTTGTTATTTAAGTGGAAAGCTCTGATGGAAAAGGGACAGTGTGAATGAATTGAGAAGAACCTGAAGGTTGAGATCATAGTTATACCAGCCAAGAAGAGACATTATGGGGATGTGAAGTAAAGTAGGTGGGGCAAATAATATATCTGAGATAATTTCAAATTTCTGTGAGACAGAGAACATATACAAAAGTGGTGATTGACATATAAGAATCTACCTCTTAGAATATGAGCAAAGAAAAATTGATTGACTAGAAAGACCTGAGAAAGTTTATTATTTTGAGGCCCAGTGTAAAAGAACGCAGGTATGAATATTGCAATACTTGGATAATGAATATAGAGCAACACAACTTTCCATTTCGGGGTACAGAATACCTAGCAGGCAAGTATTTGTGCCTTTAGCAAAACCCAAAAACAATGTATTTATTTTTAAAAAGAAAAGAACTGAGTAGGAGAACCATGCGTTTTTGCCTTAGCAAATGTGAGATTTTCCCAGTCCAGCCTCTCACCAACTCATGCCAAAGCCTGCAGGAGACAGACACCAGACAGCATCTCTACTAAAAATCATCTTGAATTACAAATGCATATGCAAGAAATATAGAACACTAAAGATAAGTCATACTCTAAATGAAAAAGATTAAAATAAAACAAACATACAAAAAAAAAAAAGACTCCAGATCCACAAGTGACAATCCAGGGAACAGGAAATAATTATTTAAAAGGGTCTTATAGTCTCTTATGAGAAATTCTAGACTATATCCACAACAACAAAGAAGATGTAGGAAGTATTTCAGAAAACAAGAAAGAGTTAAAAAATAGAAATATTGTCAAATAAAAATTTAATTTAAATGTTAAAACATAGAGGCACCTCGGTGGCTCAGTTGGTTGAGCATCTGACTTCAGCTCAGGTCATCATCTCATGGCTTGTAAGTTCGAGTCCCATGTGGGGCTCTGTGTTGACAGCTCAGAGCTTGGAGCCTGCTTCGGATTCTGTGTCTCCCTCTCTCTTGCCTCTCCCCTGCTTGTGCTCTGTCCATCTGTCTGTCTGTCTCTCTCTTTCTCTCAAAATAAATAAACATTAAATTAAAAAACAAATTAAAAAGTTTAAAACATAAAATCAAGAAAGATTAAGAAATGGAAAATACAAGTAAAAAAGGATTTTCCAAAGATGAATCAGCCCAAATGAAGAGTCCAACATCAAAGTAATATCAGAATGAGAATACTTAGGGGAGAAAATTTCAACAAAATAATACAACAGATTATCCTAGAATTGAAATTGACACTATATGAGTCTTTAGATTAGAAGTGTCCACTGTGTAACTTGTAAATTAAATGAGGAAAATAAAGACATCAACTGATTTCATCTCCTTTGGATATATATCTAGAAGTGTGATTGCTGGATCATATGATAGTTCTATTTTTAATTTCTTGAGGAACCTCCAGACTGTTTTCCACAACGGCTGCACCAGTCTGCATTCCCCCCAGGAGCACACACTTTTTGCCACATCTTCACCACCACTTGATATCTCTTGTCTTTATCATAGTCATTCTAACAGGTATGAGATGATATCTCACTGTGGTTTAGGTTTGCATTTTCATGATGATTAGTGATGCTGAATACATTTTCATATACTTGCTGACCATTTGTATGTCTCTGTTGGAGAAATGTATATTTACTCATTTTTAATTGAATTATAGGAGAACTCCTTATGTATTTAGGATATTAACCTCTCAGGTATACGGTTTGCAAATATTTTCTACCATTCTATAGGCTGTCTTTTCATTTTGCTGTCTCCTTTCTTGTTCAGAAGCTTTTTGTTTGATGTAGTATAATACTACATTTGGTCTATGTGTCTGTTTTTATGCCATTTCCACACTGTTTTGATTATCATTAGCTCTGTCATATAATTTGAAACCAGGAGTATTTTTCCAGCTTTGTTTTTCCTGCTTAAGTTTGTTTTGGTGATTAGAGATCTTTTGTGGTTTCATATGAAGTTTCAGATTGCATTTCTACTTCTGAAAAAAAAAAAAAAGTCATTGGAATTTTGATGGGGATTGCATATTCAGTAACCTAAAAACTAAATTAGAAAGTTAGCCACCAACAATAATCCTTATGTAATGTTACAAGATACAAGAATGGAGGAACCAGTGTTTATATGTATACCATAAAATAAACAAGGAACGCAATACATATAGCTGTAGCAATCTCATTTCTGGTAACGAGCCATATGCTGTGGTGGATACAACTTCCTTCTTCCACGACACATTTCTTATTCCTTTGGCAATAAGTCAGCACTTTAGTTAGTTGGAATTCCTTCCCTGGTCATTCCTAAAGGGTCTGAAACCTGAGTAGCCCTGCTCATTTTGGATTACTATATTTTTCCATTGACTTTTATTAATGGGTAATGGCACCCCAAAGGATACCCTGGTTTCCAGACATTCTCCTTCCTGTCCCCTTGTGTAGCAACATAATTCTCCTTGATGGCTTGAACCAAACACCTTAGACAACATTGTAATTCCCTAAAGTGTCAATCTCAACTTATGACTTAAATGGAATCACTGTATATCCCCTAAGGGAAGTTTTTTTGTTTGTTTTGTTTTGTTTTGTTTTTACCTTAGGAACTAAGATCTCTAAATTAGCAAAGTTCAGTGGTGCCTGGGTGGCTCGGTCAGTTAAGTGTCCGACTAGTGCTCAGGTCATGATCTCGTAATTCATGAATCTGAGCCTTGCATGGGGCTCTGTGCTGACGGCTTGGAGCCTGGAGCTTTCTTTGGATTCTGTGTCTCCCTCTCTCTCTGCCCCTTCCCCACTCGTGCTGTCTCTCTCTGTCTCTCAAAAATAAATATTTTCTTAAAAATAACTAAATAAATTAGGAAAGTTCAAAGTTGCAAGGATGCAGCAAAAGTTCCATAAATAGATTAATAGTGAAAGGGTCGCTCCCATTTGCACCCTGGAGAAGGAATAAAGCAGTTGGTTTTTGATCAATTTTTCAGTTAATTGTAGGAATCAAAGGGGAATAACTTGAAGGAGAGAAGGAAGACAAGCAATGTGGTCTAATTAACTTATAAACAACCTGATTTCTGATTCTCCTAGTAAATAAGCTAATGACATTGGCTAGTAAGAGAATCTTTATCTGGGGGATATTTTTACCAGGATATCCCTATCTCTAGTTTAGAATTGTTTATGGTACAACAGTTTATGAATTCATGAGTCATGGATTGGCTGAAAATGACACATAAGCCTTAGGACAGTATCAGGTGGAAAATGGAGATATTACACACTCTAAACATTCTCTGTTGTGTTATATGAACTGCCAACCTGGTTGGAAACATCATCTATTTCTCCAGGTCATAAAGAGGACGCCTGACACTAGAAAGAATGACCTAGGGAACCACACAGAATATAACAGATTTTTGACTGTTGTAACCTTAAAATTATTAGTAAAGCATGTTACTGGGTAAGATCTCTGATCAGTAGAAGCCTGATTTGATAATTCAGTTCTTCGTGTTAGTTCACTCTCCTCGATTCTTGAACCCATGTATTATGGCCATGGGAGAAGTAACACCATATGTTGGTCACTAATTCAAAGATTATCTACAATCAACTCATAGATCTACATAAACAAATTTGTTTTCAAGGTGGAAAGCTATTTGTAGACATTTTCTGAATGAAACAGAATTAAATTTATAATATATTAAACTGGAAGATATTGGATAAATTAGTAAAACTCAGTTCCCATCCTACTTCCCTGAAATTAATGTAAAAAATAGGAGAAGCACAATATATCTTCTGAGCAGAGAGAGTAGCTGACAGCACGGGCTATGCCTTAGGACTTGACTCGGCTCAAATCCTCAGGGATTATTTTATACCAACCTGTCTAGAAGTGAAGACCCTGAGATTACTGAGGCAAAACCAAATGGCAGGTATATAGATTTTGATAAATGGTCACCTGTCACCCATCAATTCTTTCCGGGAGCAATACATGGGTTAGGTCAAGAGTCTGTTGATCTGTTCAAGCATCCCTCAGGGTAAAACCTACTTCATATAAATGAATGGATAGCTCACTGGAGTCATGAATAAATTGACTGATTTAGTAATCATGTCATATATGAACATGAAGAACTATGATTTAATCAGATCCATTGATTTTTTTTTAAAAAAAATTATCAGTTAGGTTTCCACAGAGAAATATTCACTAAAAAAAATTGTTCCCAGTGTTGTATTTGATTAACCACAGTAATATATATCAACGATGACCTCTGTTTTTCTCAGGCAGTAGCTTCTACCTACAGTACACATATCTGAATGGGAGAAAGCTAGAGGAAAATTGTGTTACAGAAAGTGGTAGAGCAGGACAGAGAGATCTGTCAATTGCAATCAATGTTTGTAGACCTTGAGTGATTGGCTACCTCTGAACTAATACACAGGGATCCAAGTGTAGAAAACAAGTCAACAGTGCTTATGTCACTGATTCGACTGTCAGAGCTAAGGCTAGGAAGTAAAATTCTCTGTCATGTAAAGAAGAAAACATGCAAAGGATCTGACTCTTCTTAGTTAAAGTTTAAGACAAGAAACACACAAACAAGAAATAATCCTGTGCTTTAAAGAAAAAAGAGGTTTAATCAGAAAATTAGGTACCTAACCATTGCTGGAAGAGCCTAAGGAACAGATTCTAGGCTAGATCTCTTGAATGACGACTAGAAAAACATGGAACTGATGCCCTAAAGTCACACCACACAGAAATTGAAATCAAGAACCCACAATATCAGCCATGCACACTTTTCATACCCAGAAAAAAAATGAAACTTGAAGCTAGGCTCCAGAGTTTAAAAGGTACAAGCAAGGACTCTCATCACTGCTACCACTGATACTCTGAAATCTGGAGGTGGCCACTGTGTTGTCTGCAAGCCAGCCACAAGTTTCAGGGACTTCCAGATAGCAGTAAAGCCAAGGACATCAGACATGTGATCTCCACCTCATGTCTGCCTTTCAAATACCATGAACGCATCTAAATAGCAGAAACCAATGCACAAAAGGAAACTAGATGCCAAAAAAGGTGGGAAAGTTTTTAGCTTTCTAACTTTTTCAACTCATAGAACATAGAAGTATGGTTGAGTCAGACAATCCAAAGTGACCAAAAAACATTCTAGAATGTTAGGAATTTTGTGTATAAAAGAAAGAAAAATAAGCATCTCATCTTATCTAAAAAGAAAAAAATACAGGGGTGTCTGGGTGGTTCAGTCAATTGAGCGTCCAACTCTTGATTTCGGTTCAGGTCATGATCTCACGGTTCATGGAATCGAGCCCCATATGGAGCTTGTGCTCTCTCTCAAAATAAATAAATAAACTTTAAAAATGAAGACAGAAAGAAAAGGAACAAAAAGTATAACCTTATCATGTATCTTTTAACCCAAGTAAACAGAAGAATAGGAAAAAATATATAAGAAAAAAATAGATCCAATTATTTCATCTTCCTGAATTCGCTGTCACACTACTGACCCTGCAAAAGTTCATCACAGCAGATTAAAAAGACTTAAACTATATGATAAAGATTTAGCACTGTTCATAATACTCTCTATGAGCCAATGAGGTGGTTTATGTCGTTCTAGCAAACTTATCTTTATCATGTTTAATATCTACTGTCTCTATACACATGTCTTTTTCATTAGTAATACTATGTCTTTTGTCTTTTGTTTTTCGATTAATCTTATCAGAAGATATTTTATTAGATTTTTAAAAGAATTAGCATAGCTTTATTGACTGTCTCTAGGATATCTTTGTCTTCTATTTATTAATTTCTTTTTTATATTTAAAATTCCTTCTTATTTTTTGTGGGATTCATTCTTTTCTTTCTTTCCTAAATTCTTAAACTGATTTCTTAGCTTCTATTTTTTAGTCTCAATTCCTTCCTAACAGTAAAGTAATGCAATATTATTAATATAAGACTTTAATTCCATAAATTGTGCCTTTATATACGCTTTGATAGGTAGAATTTTTATTTTTCAATATTAAATATTTTCTAATTTCTCTTCTTATTTGTCCTTAATCCATGGTTATTTGAATTATGCCTTTTAAGTATCTGAAAATATATTCGTAAGGCAATTTTTGTAATTGGTTTCTGATGTATAAAATTTTTTTTCCATTTCTTTATTTTTTTTAATGTTTATTTATATTTGAGAGACAGTACAAGCAGAAGAGGGGCAGAGAGAGAGGACCTCTCAGAGGCAGAGGATTCGAATCAGGCTCTGTGCCGGCAAATGTGGGGGTCAAACTCAGGGAACATGAGATCATGACCTGAGCAGAAGTCCGAGGTTTAACTGACTGAGCCACCCAGGCGCCGCCCAAATTTTTCCATTTCTATAGCTTAAAAATGGTAGTGTACTGGTTACATGATTTGGTTTAATCCATAATTGTATTTTGGTCAAACAATGTGGCTGTATAATACCTACAGTTTTAGATGTTTAGATTGCTTTACAGACTAATATGTGATCAATTTTTATAAAACTTTTTACAAAAATTTTAAGCATATTTACTCTTCAGTTTTGGAGTGCATGGTTCTATATATGCCCATTAGATCAAGCCTACTTATGGAGCTATTAAATCTTCTTAAATCTTTCATGTTTTATATTATAATTTGATCTGGTTCTTTCTAAGAGAAGTGTGTTACAATTGCCCAATATGATGATGGAGCTTCCTATTTCTTTTTGAAGTTATGTCAATTTTTGCTTTATTTATTTTATAGTTACATCATTTGGCGTATGTGTAAATTAAAACTATCTTCAAGGGTGCATTAATCTTTTGAAAAAAAATACAGTACCTTTCATTTTCCCTTTTAAAGTTTTTGCCTTAAAATCTATTTTGTAAAGTATTAGTATGACTTCAAGAACTTTCTTTAGTTGATTTATACTTAATATAGGTTTTTCCATCCTTTAGCTAGCCTTTCACTTCCGTCATGTTTCAGCTATATCTCTTATAGAAAGTAGTTTAATTGATTTTTGGCACTCTGTATCTTTTATTAGGGAAGTTGAGACCACTTAATGATGATTCTGATTATTTATATATTTGTATTCCCTTCTATCATCTGATTTTTTGTTTTCAATTTGTCCTATTTTTCCTTTATTCTCTAACAGTCTTCTTGTCTTACTTGAATTGACTTCTGCTTTCTCACATTCCATTATTCCATTTTCTATTAGTGATTATCCAAGATATTTTCATGGATATATTTAATTCTGAATAAAGTTCAATGATAATCAGTATCTCTGTCCTCGTCCTAAAAAAATATAAGCAGTTTAAAATGTTTAAACAAATATCACTGCACTCCCAACTTAGATGTTGTTTTATAAGATTTCAATTCTAGCTTGATTTAAACCCTATGAATTAGATATGTCTATTATTTTATGTAAGTAGTGTTTGTCCAACTTGTTCACCAATTTGCAATTTATTTGTTTACATTTCCTTTTTGTATCCCAGACCCATTTTCTGTGACCATTTTTCTTTTACCCTGCTAAGATGTAAAAGTTCCTTTAGTGAGAGGAATTTTGTGAGTGTTGGTAATGAACTCTCTCAATATTTCTTGCCTGACTGTGTCTTTCTTCTAATGTCTTTATTGATAAGCAGCCTTTCTGAATTTATATTTATGACTAATTGCTTTCCCTCAGCACGTGAAAAAGTCTTTTAACATTGTCCTTCAGCTTTCACTGTGGTGGAGACATTAATAGTCAATTTTTAGGTAACTGATCTTTTTTCTCCAGCTGGTTTTAAGGTCTATCCTTTGTCTCATGGATTCTCTGGTTTTACTACAGCTTGTTTAGGTGTGTTTGGTTTTGTATTTTTGCACCCCGTCCCCCACCCCAACTACCCTTCTTGGGATGTGTGGGTCTTGCTGAATCTGAGGATTTATAAATTCTGGGTGAAAAAAGATTGAATTATTAACTCACATAACGCAAGCTCTGTACCTCATACGACCTCTTTCTGGAACCCTTTTAGATATAGACTGGGCTGCCTCTAATCTTTATGTGCTCTAATCTCACTTTCAATTTTTCCATTTCTTTCTTTTAGCTTTATTTAAAAATCTCTTCTGCTCTTTGATGTTATTAATTACATCTTTAATTCTGTAATAAGTTGCTTCTGTTTCCATGACCATACTGTTTTGATTTCTAGAAATTCTATCCAATTCTTAAAAAAGAAATCTACCTGTGAGTTTTGGCGGATACTTATTCCCTGGTCACAATTCCAATTCTGTCTTTTATTCTCTTAGCACAGTACCCTCTAATCTCTGCAGGGTTCTGATTCTGTGCCTTGTTATTTCTGCTGAATCGTACTTATGGTGGATTATTTCTTCATACAAGAATGTACCACATTCTATTACATTTTCTCTTTTGATGAATGTTAAATTTGTTTTCAATTCATCTCTGTTGATATATCCTTGGGCCACTGTGCTAATCTCTTTTGCAGATACTTAGTAATTGCTGTTCACAGGATATACATTTTCAGTTTATAGTCTCTAATATGGTTGCACCTATATCATTTCCACTAGCAGTGTGGGATAAGAGATGTTTGCCAGAAAACCTCATCAATACCTGATATTGTCATAATTTTACACCTTTTGTCAATTCTATGGGTTATAAGATAACTATATAGCCATTTTTAAGTTTGTATTGCCCTAAATTACAATAGTACCCACATCTTTACAAAGGCATATGGCCATAAACTGTAATATTTTGTGTTCATATCTCTAGAAAACAAACGTTTGTTATTATCAGAACTGCGTATTGTTTTCTAGTGAAGTTTCTAGTGTAAATATAGCTAGCATTGTTGATTGGAAAGAGATCTATATGTCTTACGTTCCCGACATGGAGACAGAAAGGTTGCAAGGTTTTTACTTTGCACACAATCAATATTAAGAATTTGTTTGGAAAGAAACATTTTCAAGTCTTCTTATTCCGAAATCTCTACTCGTTAAAGCCATTCTGTTTCTGAAGTGGCACCTGAGAATAATACCACAGTAGGTGTCAGGAAAAATAATTTGCACACATATGCTTCTTGAGAGTTGTGTAAAAAACAAGACTCTATGTATAATAAATAAGATTTTATTTTCAAAAAGTTATATAATGGTTTGGGAAAGAGAAATGGGCTTCAGGTGTTTACAGTTTTTACCTGTTTTATCTTTTTAGAAACAAAAGTTAATATTCTGAATTTTAGGCATCAAGGAACGATGTATCTTGCGAATGCCATATTTTAAAATGTTAAAGTATAAATACCAAAACTCAAAGTATTACTTGTCTCCAGTATTACATCAGATTCTACAAATAGCTATTATAATTATGTCACAGATTTTGGAAAAGAACAAGAAATAGTCCCAAAGCAACAATCAGCTAGTCCTACATCAATTAACATAACACAAACTAATTAGCTCTAATGTGAACTGTCAGGACTATTTTCAGGTCGACTACTGAGAGATATCTGATTACTCCAAATGTCCGCACACTTTCAATGAATTACATAGTCACTTTGAGATAAATGTGCTTCAACAGAACCTAAGCATTACAAATATTAAAAACATCAGAGAAATTATGTGAGGGCTCTCGTCATCTGATAAACTAAAATTATATATGAACAGAGTTATTCTCTATGACATTTAGTAAAATTAAAGGCATATATTAGCTAAAATCCAGTATGAATTCATTTCTGTAACAAACAAATAAACACTAAGAAATTTATTAATCAAGAGCCTTTCTCAAGGTAATTATTTGTTAGCTTAAACTCTGTGCTTAGACTACTGCTGTTATTACACTAATATATTTAGTAAGACGATATCTGCCAGATATATTGGAAACATACAATTTTGTAGATGCTTGTGAAACTCAAAAACATTAGCTCCTATTGATAAGCAATAAGAGTTGTAATAAACAAAGGACATTCAATTCAAAGAGTAAATTACGACACTTGATGAATAGGTAAAATCACATTTCTAATGAATTTTTCAAGAGTTGTTAACCCATGTATGCTCCTTAGTCATAGTTATAGAATTCCCATTTATTTGATTACCTGTAGAAATTCCACAGATGTTTCGGTGAATGTGAATAACCTACTAAACTGTGACATGTAGCAAATACCTGTGTCCAAAAGCTGTATTGCCAAAGAGGGCATTCAGGAAACACTGTTGCTAGGTAACAGATTGCCCTCCTGACTGCAGCCATTTTGAAACAGTCAATGTGAGACTATGAAAAAGTGTGTCAAGAAGGTAAAATATATAACCAATAGTCAATCATTCTACAAAAATGAAGCCATGACACGATAAGCTGAATCAAGAAGACTACATTTGCAGATGACTTTACAGTTTGAGAAGCATTTTTTCAAGAATACCTGATTTGATTCTCATAACGTCAGGCAACAAGGCAGATATTGCTATTATTCTCACCTACAAATGAGGAAACTGTGGCCCAGAGAAGTCACACATTTATTTGGTTATAGGCACACAATTCAATCACAAGTCTTTGGCATGTAAATCCAGTTATTTTTATTACTCATCTCTCAAGCATATGATTTATTCTTATTTTTATTTTTTTAGAGAAAGAGAGGGAGAGAGAGAACTTGAGTGGGGGAGAGGGGCAGAGGGAAAAAGAGAGAATCTTAAGCAGGCTCCATGCCCAGCATGGAGCCTGATGCAGGGCTCTATCCTATGATCCTGGAATCATGAACTGAACAGAAATCAACAGTTGCATGCTCAACAAACTAAGTCACCCAGGTGACCCCTAAGCCTATGCTTTTTATGGTAAAACAAGCATATATTCCAAAATGGCAGTTCCATCATCACTGGTAAGTCCAGTTTGATATGGAAACAGTCTTAAAAAAAAGGCCACACCAGATGTTGTTTCAAATGTAAAGAGTAATGGATGGACAAGAACCCAATACACAAAAATAACCACTGTATCACAGAAATAATGTGAATGTTTATCATAACTGCATCCTCACTCTTAACCTTCAATAACTCTATTTTATGAACAAAGAAACTGAAGCTCATAGGAAGGAATTAGTGGTACTCTGACACTGGTAAGTGGCAGAGCTGAGGTTTGAGCTGTCTAATATCAAAGCCAATTCTCTTTTCAAAATACCACAAGACATTACAGAACTCAATAGATACAGTAAAATCGTAAGATTTAGATCTTTCCAGATATCAAGAGGTATGTTACGTGTGACCTATACTGATACAGCACTGGCAATTAGTACTCACATTATGTGATTTATACAGACTTCAATTTACACTAATAGTGAATAGATAGTGAAAGAATACAGTGTGTGTTATTTTTTGGAGCAAAATTCTATGCAACCAGTATCTCATTTATACACCATATTAACCATCTCCATTTTCCTTATGTAATTTTAGAATAAGGCACAGTTACTCATGTCTCAGTTAATTGTGAAATGCTTCTCTCACTTCTTCCCTTCCCTTAGCCAAAGTCCAATCTTGCTTCCATTCTGATTCACTGGGAAGAAATAAGCTGATATTGACTCACAGGTGTACCTAACATCTAGACACCTGGGCTGAGTTACATTTTGATCTTTCTAGGTTTAGGATGTTTGGCCCATGTGGATTAAAGAAAACATAAGATTCAGACTAGAGGACACTACTACGGAGAGAAAAAAACTGAAACTTTTAACTGTCTTTCAAGTTTGCTTACATGAATATACAATGAACCAATGGATGAGCAGAGTGGGTCAGACCACACATTGGCATGTCAGTCCCTTACTTGTTCCTTCCAATTATCTTTGACGATTTCTATTACCAAATGTTTTAATAAACAATTAAAATATTTTATATTCATATTTCTGAACTTGTTTCTATTTGAGTATAGTTGATACACAATGTACATTAGTTTCAGGTGTGCAACAGGGTAACTCAACTTCTCTATATGTTATGGATAAAGAAGGCGTGTGTGTGTGTGTGTGTGTGTGTGCGCACACGCATGTTTGTGTAGGAATGTTACGCAGTCAAGAAAAAAGATGAGACCTTGCCATTTCTGACAACACAGATGGATCTAGAAGGTTTTATGCTAAGTGAAATAAGTCAGAGAAAAACAAATGCCATATGATTTCACTTATACTTCTGAACTTTTAATTCCCCAAAACTTTGGAAATGTGTGACAATATAAGGTACCTCCCTTTTTCTCCTTTCCATCCACTACTTCAAAATAGCATAATGAGTATAGGACAGTAATTTCAGTTTAAATTTCATTATACACAAATTATAGTGGTAAGAATTCTACAAATATAACCACCCCTTTCCAAAACAAACAAACAAACAAACAAACAACTAAGAATATAAAGTGAAGAGAGGTGCATGAGTGGTTCGGTCGGTTAAGTGTCCAACTCTTGTTTTAGGTTCAGGTCATGATCTCACAGTCACGAGACTGTGCCCTGAGTCTTAAGCTTAAGATTCTTTCTCCTTCTGTAAAGAAGATTTGGTACATATCTATACAATGGAATATTATTCGGTGATCAAAGAGAATGAAATCTTGCCATTTGCAGCAAAGCGGATGGGGCTAGAATGGATTATACTAAGCAAAGTAAGCCAGTCAGAGAAAGACAAATATCATAAGATTTCACTTATATGTGGAATTTAAGAAACAAAACAGATGAACACAGGGGAAGGAAAGGAAAATTAGATAAAAACAGAGAGAGAGAGAAACCACAGGAGACTCTTACATACAGAGAACAAACTGAGGGTTCCTAGAGGAGTGTGTTGGGGGGATGCACTAAAAGGGTAATGGGCACTGAGGAGGGCACTCATTGGGATGAGGGCTGGGTGTTATATGTAAGTGACGGATCACTAAATTCTACACCCGAAACCATTATTACACTATATGTTAACTAACTTATATTAATAAAATAAAATAAAATAAATAAAATGAAAAGATTCTCTCTCTCACCCTATCCCTTTGCCCCTCCCATTTGCACACATGTCCTCTTTATTTCTCGTAGCTACCTGTTACACTCTAATAGTCTGCTAGTTAGTAGTTGCTTGAATTTGAATACTCAAATGTTAATCAACTACTTAACTTTGAAAGACAAATTTAGGCACATGTATTCAGCCATAACTATAAAATACAGCCATAAATTGTTTTTACTAAAACTAATTTTGCTCACTTTTATTTTTTGGCAAATAACCATTTTCTTAGGTTCACATATATTCAAATACTCTTATTATTCTACTAAAAATAATGAATCTATCCTATAGCTTTGAAAGAGAATCTAGAGACTTAAGCAAAGGCATTGGCTTAAAATAACCATTTTGAGGACTTTACTCTGTAGAGTTAAATTAATATATTCATATATAACTGAATTTTTGGTGAATCATAACAGACCACTGTGAGAGAAGAAATATGATATACATAATTTTTGAAGAAAATAAATATTTTCTTTGAACATCTGCTTCCCAACTGTATGCTAAATATGAAATATTTATATTCATGTAGTTTCTTAAATAAATCACCATATTATTTCACATTGAGAGGCATTTAATAAGAAGAAGAAATTATAACAGCTAATGTTTATTAGGCACCAGACACTGTACTAGGCAGTTTAACTACACATTTTCACACTAAAATTTCAAACCATCTCTTGCCATAGGTACTATTATTTGTCCTTTTTGATAGGCTTAAAAATGGCAAATAAATAACCCAATTTCACACTGCTAATAAACAGAGCAATCAGAACTTAAAGTCATCCCAGGGGCACCTGGGTGGCTCAGTTAAGTGTCTGACTTTGGCTCAGGTCATGATCTCATGGGTGGTGAGTTTGAGCCCCATATTGGGCTCTGTGCTTACAGCTCAGAGCCTGGAACTTGGTTCAGAATCTGTCTCCTTCTCTCTTTGCCCCTCCCCGCTCATGCTCTGCCTTCTCTCTTACAAAAATAAATAAACATTAAAAAAAAAAAAAAAGAAATTAAAGTCATCCCAACTCCTGAGTTACTGCTTTTAACCACCATGAATCATGGTTCCTATGAAGTACTCAGGAAGATTTTACAGTGAAAGAGATAATTATAAACATTTTTATATTCTTGGCCACAGTATATTATAATATTTTCCATAGATTTCACAAAAGTGCCCTATGCTATAACTGGCATTACAAGGTATGTAATTAGATAAATGAATATAATTCCATGCCTGTTTATTGGGGAAAATATATTTCCCCCATCACAGAACACAGTTCCATTCACTCTCAGATATTTTACATTTTCCATAATAATACTCTAAATCCCAACAAGTTTAAGCACACAGCAGGAAACTGCCTAGTAAAGAGAAAGATATCTATTCAATATAAATTTAATTATAAAAGCATTTAACTTCTCTGGTAGCAATTATTACATGTTACTTCACACAACATTAAAAGAGAGCCTGTTAAGAAAGATAGATTACCTCAAAATGCAAAGCCACGCACACACCACTAAATTGTTAGACATCTTACATATTATGATGGTTATTTCTTAAAAATCAAAGACCAGTCCTTTCAAATGGTTCAGTTTGACCTCAAATTCTCTTTGGAATTAAGTCGGATAAATCATATACTCCCAAATTAAACACTTATATTGCACCAAGTTAAATACGTACTAAGAAAGTACAATATTCAATGATTTAGAAATAATAATATGCATTGCTAAAAATGACAACTTGCATCTCTAATAGATCACTTTTTGCTCTATCTACTCACTAACTTAATTGAAAGCAGTACTTCAACTTAATTATATAACTATTTTTAAAGAAAATACCATTTAAACTTCATAATATATACTCTGCATTACATTCTTTTAACCACATTAATAGTAGGACACAAGTCCTCAGGGGTGAACTTACAGAGGAAATGAGATAGTACAATTAGTGCAAAAAGGTTTTGTCATTGAAAATGACTTTAATACATACAAAGATGTTTCAGAAATGTGATCACAAAAATTGGAGTTGAACCAAGTTCTTTAGAGAGAGCCAAGTATCAAACTGTGATGACCAAACAGCAGCATGAAGATCAGAAATTAAGGAACGAGAAAATAAATGAAAGGTCAAGGCAAGAGTGAGAAGTGGAGAAATTCTGAGAAACAAATGGCGCATCTGCCACTCACTTATGCTGGTCAGTATATTCAAGATTCAAAAATACGTACGGCTGACTTCATTAAATAGATGGCAGAATATAGAACTGGTGATATTTTACTGTATTAAAGTCTTCAGGCCTACACTGACAATAGCTCATCATATTTCTCAACACTAGTAAAAAGAGAAATTCATAGGTAAAGATTAAGCAAACTTGGTATTCAAGGTTAGAAAGTAAAATCAGCACTAAATGAAATATAAGCAATAGACTATGTTAAAAAACTTTGGGTTTTATTTATTTATTTTGAGAGAAAGAGAGCATGGGTGCCCCCGTGCATGCATGAGAAGGGGGAGGGGCAGAAAGAGGGGCAGAGAATCCCAAGCAGGTTCCATGCTCTCAGTGCAGAGCCCAAAGCGCGGCTCAATCTCCCTAACCATGAGATCACGACCTGAACTGAGATCAAGAGTCTGATGGACGCTTCACCAACTGCGCCACGCAGGTGCTCCTGTTAAAAACTTTGGCTATTTCAATGGGAGGGGACATCTTTTTCGGAGACCCAATAATACAAATGGAAGATGGGAGATGGAAGTGAAAAAAAAAAAAAAACAAAAAACGGGGGAGAAAATTGGAGAGACAGAAGGGTAACTTTAAAAGATTTGTCTTCTATATTTTTTCTTTACTATATTTCAGATTGTTTGATTTTAATTATTTTTAAAGATTGTTCATGAATTTACTTTTTTCATGTTTAATGAATTGAAACTATTGACAGTACATATAAATTAGACATATATTTATTTGTGAGATGATGAATATCTTTATTCTCTCGCTGGTTACATTACAAGTCATTAAATGAAATTCTGTTTCCACCACTTAACTTTTACAAATGAAGAACTGTCATCTTTTCACTTCCCTTCTATAAAGGATACATAATTAACTTAGAATTTTATAATCAATAGCAAATATGACATTAGAAAATCAAAATGATTTTGTGTTAATTGCTGACATTTGTCTGGGTATATTTAAAGAAAAAAAGGTAATACTTTCATTATTAATAAATACACTAGGATATATAAATAACCAAGCCCACAATGAGGTCTTTTTCTTCACTAATTCACAGTGTATCCTTCATTGAGATAATGGCACTTTTCCATTTGTGGGTCTTTTTTTTTTTTTATTATTATAGTTTATTTTCAAATTGGTTTACATATAACACCCAGTGTTCATCCCAACATGTGCCCTTTTTAATGCCCATCACCCCCTCTCCCCCCTCCCTCATCCCCCTTACCCTCAGTTTTTTCTTAGTCTTTGAGAGTCTCTTATGTTTTATCTCCCTGCCTCTGTCTTTTTTTTCCTTTCCCCTCTTCCCCTCCCCTTGGTTTTTGCTTAGTTTCACAAAGTCCATCTATTCGTGGAAACATATGGTATCTGTCTTTTTCTGACTGACTTATTTCACTTAACATAATACCCTCCAGTTCCATCCATGTTGCTACGCATGGCCAGATTTCATTTTTTCTCATTGCCACGTAGTAGTCCATTGTATATAAGTACCATAACTTCTTTATCCATTCGTCAGTTGATGGGCACTTGGTCTCTTTCCATGATTTGGCTATTGTCGAAAGTGCTGCTATGAACATTGGGGTACACGTGCTCCTATGCATCAGCATTCCTGTGTCTCTTGGGTAGATTCCTAGCAGGGCTATTGCTGGGTCATAGGGTAGCTCTATTTTCATTTTTTTGAGGAACCTCCACACCATTTTCCAGAGTGGCTGCACCAGTTTGCATTCCCACCAACAGTGTAGGAGGGTGCCTACTTCTCCACATCCTCGCCAGCATCTATAGTTTCCTGATTTCTTCATTTTAGCCACTCTGACTGGTGTGAGGTGGTATCTCAGTGTGGTTTTGATTTGTATTTCCCTGATGATGAGTGACTTTGAGCACCGTTTCATGTGTCTGTTGGCCATCTGAATGTCCCCTTTGGAGAAGTGTCTATTCATATCTTCCGCCCATTTCTTCACTGGGTTGTTTGTTTTTCAGGTGTGGAGTTTGGTAAGTTCTTTATAAATTTTAGATATTAGTCCTTTATCCGATATGTCATTTGCGATGATCTTTTCCCATTCCGTTGGTTGCCTATTCGTTTTGTTGGTTGTTTCTTTTGCTGTGCAGAAGCTTTTTATCTTGATGAGGTCCCAATAGTTCATCTTTGCTTTTAATTCTCTTGCCTTTGGAGACGTGTCGAGTAAGAAATTGGTGCGTCTTAGGTCAAAGAGGCTTTTTCCTGTTTTCTCCTCTAGGATTTTGACGGTTTCCTGTCTCACATTCAGATCTTTTATCCATTTAGAATTTATTTTTGTGAGTGGTGTAAGAAAGTGGTCTAGTTTCATTCTTTTGCATGTTGCTGTCCAATTCTCCCAGCACCATTTGTTAAAGAGGCTGTCTTTTTTCCATTGGATACATTTTCCCGCTTTGTCAAAGATTAGTTGGCCATATACTTGCGGGTCCATTTCTGAGTTTTCTATTCTATTCCATTGGTCTATGCGTCTGTTTTTGTGCCAATACCATACAGTCTTGATGACTACCGCTTTGTAGTAGAGGTTAAAGTCTGGGATTGTGATGCCTCACGCCTTGGTTTTATTCTTCAGTATTATTTTGGCTATTCGAGGTCTTTTGTGGTTCCATACAAATTTTAGGATTGTTTGCTCTAGCTTTGAGAAGAATGCTGGTGCAATTTTGATTGGGATTGCATTGAATGTGTAGATTGCTTTGGGTAGTATTGCCATTTTGACGATATTTATTCTTCCAATCCATGAGCATGGGATGTTTTTTCCATTTCCTGTGTCTTCCTCAATTTCCTTCATAAGTTTTTTATAGTTTTCAGTGTAGAGGTCTTTCACATCTTTGGTTAGGTTTATTCCTAGGTATTTTATGGTTTTTGGTGCAATTGTGAAAGGGATTAGCTTCTTTATTTCTCTTTCTGCTGCTTCATTGTTGGTGTATAGAAATGCCACCGATTTCTGTACATTGATTTTGTATCCTGCAACTTTGCTGAAACCATGAATCAGTTCTAGTAGGCTTTTGGTGGATTCCGTCGGGTTTTCCATGTAAAGTATCATGTCATCTGCAAAAAGTGAAAGTTTGACTTCCTCCTTGCCAATCTTGATGCCTTTTATTTTGTTTTGTTGTCTGATTGCTGATGCTAAGACTTCCAGCACTATGTTAAATAGCAGTGGCGAGAGTGGACACCCCTGTCGTGTTCCTGATCTCAGGGGGAAGGCTTTCAATTTTTCCCCATTGAGGATGATATTAGCTGTGGGCTTTTCATATATGGCTTTTATGATGCCTAAGTATGTTCCTTCTATCCCGACTTTCTCGAGAGTTTTTATTAAGAAAGGGTGCTGTATTTTGTCAAATGCTTTTTCTGCATCTATTGACAGGATCATATGGTTCTTATCTTTTCTTTTGTTGATGTGATGTATCACGTTGATTGATTTGCGAATATTGAACCAGCCCTGCAACCCAGGGATGAATCCTACTTGATCATGGGGGATAATTCTCTTTATATGCTGTTGGATTCGATTTGCTAGTATCTTGTTGAGAATTTTTGCATCCATATTCATCAGGGATATTGGCCTGTAATTCTCTTTCCTTGCTGGGTCTCTATCTGGTTTGGGAATCAAAGTGATGCTGGCTTCATAGAATGAGTCCAGGAGTTTTCCTTCCGTCTCAATTTTTTGGAACAGCTTGAGGAGGATAGGAATTAACTCTGTTTTAAATGTCTGGTAAAATTCCGCAGGAAAGCCATCTGGTCCAGGGCTTTTATTTGCTGGGAGGTTTTTAATAACTGATTCTATTTCTTCACTAGTTATGGCTCTGTTCAATTTTTCTATTTCTTCCCGTTTGAGTTTTGGTAGCGTGTGGCTATTTAGGAAGCTGTCCATTTCTTCCAGATTGCCAAGTTTGGTGGCATATAATTTTTCATAGTATTCTCTGATGATTGCTTGTATCTCTGAGGGATTGGTTGTAATTTCTCCCTTTTCATTCACGATTTTTTCTATTTGAGTTCTCTCTCTTTTCTTTTTGAGAAGCCTGGCTAGAGGTTTGTCTATTTTGTTTATTTTTTCAAAGAACCAGCTTTTGGTTTCATTGATCTGTTCCACTACCTTTTCTGTCTCCATATGGTTAATTTGAGCTCTGATCTTTGTTATTTCTCTCTTTCTGCTGGGCTTGGGTTGTTTTAGTTGATCTGCTTCTAGTTCCTTTAGGCGTGCTGTTAGAATTTGTGTTATTGATTTTTCTTGTTTCTTGAGATGGGCCTGGATTGCAATATATTTCCCTCTCAGGACTGCCTTTGCTGCATCCCAGAGCGTTTGGATTGTTGTATTTTCATTTTCATTTGTTTCCATGTATTTTTTAATTTCTTCTCTGATGGCTTGGTTGACCCAGTCATCTTTTAGTAGGTTATTTCTTAGCCGCCATGTTCTTGGATATTTTCCAGGCTTTCTCCTGTGGTTGATTTCAAGTTTCAAAGCATTGTGGTCTGACACTGTACACGGTATGATCTCAATTCTTTTATATTTATTCAGAGCTTCCCTGTGCCCCAGAATGTGGTCTATCTTGGAAAATGTACCGTGTGCAGATGAGAAGAACGTAAATTCCTTAGCTTCTGGATGAAGGACCCTAAAGATGTCTGTGAGGCCCATCTGTCCTAATGTGTCATTCAGGGCTATTGTTTCTGCGGAGATTTTCTGTTTTGTGGATCTATCCAATGCTGAGAGTGGAGTGTTGAGATCCCCTACTATTAGGACATTTTTATTGATGAGGTTGCTAATGTTTATAATTAGCTGTTTTACAAATTTGGGTGCCCCCGAATTCGGTGCGTAGATATTTACAATTGTGAGCTCTTCCTGCTGGATGGTCCCTGAGACTATTATATAATGTCCTTCCTCATCTCTTATTACATCGTTCATTTTAAAGTCTAATTCGTCTGATATAAGTGTGGCTACTCCGGCTTTCTTCTGACTTCCAGTAGCATGGTAGATAGTTCTCCATCCCCTCACTTTCAATCTGAAGGTGTCTTCAGGTTTAAGATGAGTTTCCTGAAGACAGCAAATAGATGGGTCTTGTTTTTTAATCCATTCTGTTATCCTGTGTCTTTTGATTGGCGCATTTAGTCCATTTACATTCAGTGTTAATATTGAAAAATATGGGCTTACAGTCCCTGTATTATCTGTAAGTTTCATGTTTGTAAGGCTGTCTCTGGTAGTTTGTGTTCTTTGCCACCTTGTCTTCATAGAATGCCCCTCAGGATCTCTTGCAGTGCTGGCTTATTTGTGATAAATTCTTTCAGTTTTTGTTTGTTGGGAAAAACCTTGATCTCTCCTTCTATTCTGAATGACAGGCTAGCCGGATACAGAATTCTTGGTTGCATGTCCTTCTTGCTCATCACATTGAAGATATCCTGCCATTCCTTTCAGGCTTGCCAAGTTTCCGTAGATAAGTCTGCTACTACCCTTATAGGTCTTCCTTTGTATGTTAGGGTTCTTTTGTCCCTAGCTGCTTTCAGGATTCTCTCCCTATCTTTGTATTTTGCCAGCTTCACTATGATGTGCCGTGCAGAAGGTCTATTCAAGTTACGTCTGAGGGGAGTTCTTTGTGCCTCTTGGATTTCCATGCCCGTTTCCTTTCTCATGTTGAGGAAGTTCTCAGCAATGATTTGTTCAAGAACCCCTTCGACTCCTTTCTCTCTCTCTTCTTCCTCTGGAACTCCTATGATACGGATATTGTTTCTTTTGCCTGCATCGCTCAGCTCTCGAATTCTCCTTTCCTGTTCCTGGATCAGCTTCTCTCTCTTTTTATCTGCTTCCTCTTTTTCAATGATTTTGTCTTCTAATGCACTAACTCTTTCCTCTACCTCTTCAATCCGTGCTGTGGCTGCTTCCAGTTTCCCCTGTATTTCTTCCAATGTCTTCTTTAATTCTTCTGACCGTTTTTAAGGTCTTTGAACTTGCCGCGTGTGACCCCTTGCATTCATCTAAGCTTTTTTCAAGGCCAGCAATTAGTTTTATGATTATCATTCTATATTCAAGTTCTGTTATGTTGCTTATATCTGTTTTCATTAATTCTTGAGCTGTCACTGCTTCTTGTAGACTCTTTTGAGGAGAATTCTTCCGTCTCGTCATTTTGGCTGGATGTGTTTTGGGTTGTTTCTTGAAGTTGCCCTGGAAAGGAAAACTGACAGACACACAGAACACAGAAATACTCAAACGTACCGACAAATGGTCCAGACAAGCAGTTCACAACAGAAAAAAAATAACAAGTGACTCTCTGAGGGCAATGTCCTGAAGTAACAGCTACACGTTAAGGACAGGGTATGTAGTGTGCTGGTGGCAGAGCATATATAGACAGAATAATGACTGGTGCATGGAGAAGAAGGAAGTGGACTTTTCCCAGGTAGAGCGACTAAAGGGTTTAATCCAAACTGATAGAAATCAGAATAAGGACAGGTGTGAGGGAAAAGGAATAACGATCGATGTCGTCTAGATGAACTTATACGGCCTGGTTATTCCAGAAAAACGGCTAGGGAAGTAAAGAAGAGGTTGTAGGACATGTCCTCGAAGAGTGGGTTAAAAAACAAAACAAAAACAAAAAAACAAAAAACAAAAAACAAACAAAAAAAACAAAACGAAACAAAAAAAACTCAAAAAAACAAAAAACAAAAAAAACAAAAAAAATGATTAAGCCAGTCAGTACCCTGGATGACCAGCTCAGGGATGGGGATCGGTAGCAATGAGGAAGGGAGGGATAAATTTAAAAAGAAGAAATGACTGGCGTTACTCCAGGCAGCAATCTCCTCTTGGATCAGTCGCTCCTGCTGATAGTTTGGGAGGGGCGTGGTTTGGTGTAGGCGGGTCCCGCCTGCACTGCTGCAGGGATGGCTTCTGGGGTGACTTCCTGGCTTCTGAGACAACAATGGCGTCTCTCCAGACCCACGCCACCAGTCCTGGAGGCTTTATTCACCCCTTTATTTCTGTTCTCTCTCCATCGCCCACGCCGGCCTAGTGTGGTTAACTGGAGCCGCCACCTGGGGCTGCCTGGGTCCCTGCGGCGTGTGTGCCCGGAGGCGCTGGGCGAGGGTGGCGAGGTGGCGCGGCTGTCTGCTACCCCCCGATTTGGCTGTAACTGTGCGGGGGTTAGAGGTGCTCCGCAGGAGCTGCCGCCTGGGTCCCCCCTGCCTGTCCCGGCAGCGCGCGTGGCCCGGAGGCGCTGGGTGAGGGTGGCGCGGTGGTGCGGCCGTCTGCCACCCCCGATTTCGTTATAATTGTGCTGGGGTTAGAGGTGCTCCGCAGGCGGCGCCGCCTGCGTCCCCGCTGCCAGTCCCTCCCGCGCGCGTCCCAGTGGCTCAGGACGGGGTTGGTGCGGTCCCAGCAGCGCGGGTAGTGCTGCTTCTTGCCACTGAACTTCTCTTCAAAAGCCCTGCATTTAGGGGCTGGATGGTCGCAGTCTCACCCGCTCTGGCCCTCTCGTTCAGATGTTGTTCCATCGGCACTTTCCCAGCTATCTCCGAAGACGGTCACCCTCCCCTCAGCTCAACTTCCCGAGTTCGAGTTCGTTTTATCCGACCCAGATTAAACTCACAGTTCAGTTGGGCCGTGTCTGTGATCGCCTTAGTTTCTTGTCAGCTCTAGCACCTTTTCCCCCCGATTTTTGGAGTTGAGAGAGAGACAATGGTTTCAGTCGTTCCCCTTTAAACGGCAAGCGAAATACTGGAGCCCCCTACTCCTCCGCCATGTTGCCTATCTTCCCCATTTGTGGGTCTTAAGATTGGTAAAAGCTAAGAGATTTCTCTCCAGAAATATGCAGTTAAACATAAATACATTTTATCGATAATCTTAGGTACTGAAATTGGTGGCAACACTGGAGTCAAGAACCCAATCTCTAATGCTAACTCTCACCTGCTTTTCTTTTCCTTTTTTTTTTTTTTTTCAAATGTTTATTTATTTTTGAGCATGAGGGCAGAGAGAGGCAGACAGAGGATCTGAGGCAGGCTCTGCACTGATAGAAGTGAGCCCAATATGGGGCTGGAACCCATGAACCATGAGATTATGACCTGAGCCTAAGTTGGATGCTCAACTGACTGAACCACCCATGCACCCCACTCATCTGCTTTTCTAGTCTTTCTCTGATAACTTCACAAAGACATTCGTATGAGTATTGTAGTTTTTTGGCTATCACATGCAAATACTAGCTTTTCTTATTTTCTTTTATAAATTGTTAGACAATATCCAACAATTCATCCTTTGACGTTATCTTTAAAATGGATTATAATTCTATTTCAGTTGATAAACACGTCCCTAATAAACTGAATATTTCATTAATCAGTAACTTAGCAAAAGAAGATGTCTCACATTCACGTGACTAGTTACATTTGCAAGTCAATTTTGGAATTAATAATGATGCAATTAAAAGCGCATTTGCACTTCACTAGCTATTTTAAGCTTTATACCCTGTGAGAAGATTTTTGGAAATAAAGTCACTTTTAAACAAAGAAAACGTATTTAAGATATCTGTGATGTATAGTATGTACCCAATAAATATTTTTAGAATAAAAGAATTAGTGTTGCTCTTAGATTCTTTACTCTGAAGGGGGAACTGTTTGTGTGAATGTGTTTAAGGGTAACTTGTACAGCATCTTCCTTACAGTAATCTTCCTTGTTCACATTTAATGTTTTTATATATCTTACTCCAGTAATGAGGGATCTATCTATCTATCTGGTATCAAGATGCCTTCAAGTGTTCAAAACACATTAGTTTTTCAACTAGGAGACAGGTACCACTCGAATCTGCAGATCCGTATAACAACTTTTATCTATTCTCTGTATTTAAATCGCTGATACTGTGAATAATTTAACCTTTTCTCAGTGATTCATGTTCAACCTTTAGCCATATCAATAAATGCAAGATTTCAAGCCTCAGGGGCATGCCCTCAAGGGTTCTCAAGTTGCCTATGATAGAATATTTTTTATATTAAGCAACCACAAAAAAACTTTTAAATTATTTTGTCTCAATTTTATATATTTTTTTCTGTTTCTTCCTTATTGCCGATTGGTAAGTATTTCAAATTTGGATTTCTTTTTGTCTACACCTGCTAGCTCATTTTACCTTTCCAAACTGCTGGGTCTGGTCTGTTTTCAGTTAGTACACAGAATAATTATGCACCTAATTAGAGTAAATAGATTCTGAGTGAAGACCTGTGAATTAAATACTCAGCTTTGTACCTTTATTTTTAGATTACATTTTTTAAAGTTTATTTATTTATTTTGAGAGAGACAGAGATAGTGCAAGTTCAGGAGGGGCAGAGAGAGAAGGAGAGAGGGAATCTCAAGCAGGCTCCATGATGTCAGCCTAGAGCCTGATGTAGGGCTCCAACTCACAAAACCATGAGATCAAGGCCTGAGCCGAAACCAAGAGTCAGATGCTTAACTGACTGAGCCACCCAGGCAGTCCTATACCTTTATTTTTAAAAACTGCTGTTGTTCTGTATTATTTGGAGTTGCCAGGGTACATATATCTATGCATCCTATTTTACTACTGTAAATATGGTCAACGTTGAGAAGATCCATTCTTCTCTTTGGGTAAGTGGGTTATGTACAAAGCACTGGGTATTATATGTAAGGGATGAATCACTGGAGTCTACTCCTGAAATCATTATTGCACTATATGCTAACTAACTTGGATGTAAATTTAAAAAATAAATAAATACAAAAAAATATACGCTTCTGTAAAAGAATATTCTGTAAAAAAATACATTTTGCTTGCAGCTTTGATCAGAATTGAATTATATAATTAATAATTTTATGTTTCTATTCTTAATTTATTACTTTCAAATACCATACTATTTTTTAATTTTTCTTTAATTTATTTTTTAATATACATCAAAGTTAGTTAGCATATAGTGCAACAGTGATTTCAGGAGTAGATTTCTTAATGCCCCTTACCCATTTAGCCCATCCTCCGTCCCACAACCCCTCCAGTAACCCTCTGTTTCTACTCCATATTTAAGAGTCTCTTATGTTTTGTCCCTCTCCCTGTTTTTATATTATTTTTGTATACCACAATATTTTTAATCAAAATAAACCTCTCTTGCCACACTACTAAAAAGTTCAGTGAAAATTTTGCTAAATAAAGAATATTTTCCATTCTAAATTTTTGTTTTAAAATGTGTATCTCAGGGTGCCTGGGTGGCTCAGTTGGTTAAGCATCCAACTTTGGCTCAGGTCAGGATCTCGCAGTTTGTGAGTTCGATCCCCTCATTGGGCTCTGTGCTGACAGCTCAAAGCCTGGAGCCTGCTTCAGATTCTGTGCCTCTCCCTCTCTCTGCCCCTCCTATGCTCATGCTCTGTCCCTCTCTGTCTCTCAATAATAAATAAAAAAATGTTAAAAAAACAAAATAACAAAATAAAATGTGTATCTCAGTGCAAGTATTTTATAGGTAGTCTTCCCTCTATTCAAAGTACCTCTCTTTAACAAGTGTTTTTATCACACAAAACTTGCTAACATATTACCTCTAATTAGGATTCTGTTTAAAGTTTCACCAAATTTGCAAGTTTGCAAAACTGTAAACTTTCTTTTCATTTCAATAAGGCACAGAATCTACATCTTTCTAGTTAAAAACAGATGTTCCATCAAGAGTCTTCCCACAATTAATATTTGTAAAGAGAGGGACGCCTGGGCGGCTCAGTTGGTTGAGCATCCAATTCTTGATTTCAGCTTAAGTCATTATCTCAGGGTCATGGGATAGAGCCCTATGTGGAGCTCTGTGCTGAGCATGGAGCCGGCTTGGGATTCCCTCTCCCTCTGCCTCTCTCCCCCACCTGCTCTCTCTCTAAAATAAAAAATAAATAAATAAATAAACACTAAAAAAATATTTCTAACTGTAATTTTAGAATTTCAAAATTAAAACTTTTATATAATCTATGCTCTCACTGTTTACGTTGAGTTCTACCCTTGATTTTGTAGATAGAGATTTCAATGTTTTCATGTTTGTATATTTAGTGTTCAATAAGCACAATTAGCTAAAAGTATTCAAAAGTTGAAGTTCTCAATACCTTACTTATTGAATTCCTTCGTTAAATATTTCCAACTGACTTTGAAAACATGCAAGGAGTATTTATAAGACTCATTTATAAAAATGCTTAATACTATTATCAGATACTTAGGGTGATTAATAGTGTTTTACAGAGTCTCATACATTTTTTAAAAAACTGATATTACATGAACAGCCAGGAGAGAAAGCATGTTCTGGTCTGCTGAAATATTTTTTCCACTTAAAAAAATGTTTATGTATTTATTTTGAAAGAGAGAGAACATGAGTGATCAGGAGAGGGGCAGAGAGAGAGAGAGAGACAATGGGAGAGAACCCCAAGAAGGCTCCGTGCTGTCAGCACAGACTCGAATTCATGAATGGGGAGATCACGACCTGAGCCGAAATCAAGAATCACATGCTAAACTGAATAAACCACCCAGGCACCCCTGCAATGTTTTTTATAGTTCGGTTACTCGGTTTATACATAAAAATACTTTCAAGCTTTGTCAGTACAGCTGCTAATTTAATTAGCAGATGAGCACCACTTCTTTAGATATAATTATGAATTATGCATTCAGGTGAGCCAATTTCAAGTTCATTCTTGGTCCACAGATTTCTTAATTTGGCAAGAACCAGCTCTGTTCTTGCCAAACAGGCTTCCACTGAGACCATGACACAATAACTTTTACTATTATTTTGTAGCCCACCAAAATGTACATTCCTATCTTTGCCATAAAAACAAACACATCCATCTTTAATGTTAAACTTTTCACCAAATTTCCAATAGCAATCACAATATTGTCAAATGTTTCATCTTCAATAGGGTGAACTCCCAGATATATTTGATTCCATGTCACAGAAGAAATATATGAACTACTGTTAAAGTTAACTGATTTTCTTTTTGATTTTTTTCTATTTCTACAACTTCTATTCCAATGACATTGATATAACACCATCATCTCTTAAACGTTTGTTAAGCTATTCCTCTGATTATGAAACCAAACACAACAGCTATACACATAAAAATTTAGAATAAAAAAAAAGCAAATAACAACTGTCACTCGATCTAAATGAAAAGTCATGTTTCATAGATTATGTTTCATAGACTTTCTGGAACTGCATGTATTAAATTATTGCCTTTTTATACAATTCTCTTAAAATAAATTATTACATTTTGGGTAGGCACTAATGTTTTTTTAATGTATCTGTGTCTTCTAAAATTTGTGATTTTTATGTGATCATAAAGCACCTCAAATGTAACTAACTATAGACTTTAGATACGAATTACACAAACTCATCAATTCTCTTGCGATTTGAAAATTCAGCCCTTAATGAATCATGCTCTTTTATTTTTAATTTTATTGCTGTCAAAGAGCATACTAGAAAATAAAATGTTTATCAAACAATAAATTAAATATGTACCATATATTTGCACATTATGATAAATAAAAAACCACAGCAGCAAATATGCTCAGATGATTATATGTTCTACAGAAGACCTTCTCAATCTTTAATTTCACCAATAATATTCTGTACTGAAAGACTTTTCAGTACACCCCTCCTATAATGTTGCATATTCCCAGTTGTTTACCAACTTGAGACCTGGTAACTTCAGGCATCAAACAGGCCTCCACTGAGGCCATGACACATTAGTTAGTACACCCAACAGCCGGCCAGGGCAGTAGAGGAGCTATTTCTCCCATCACTCCCTAAGATCGTGTTAGGTGCATAACCAATCTTCCTTTCAGTCTCCCTCTCTGTAGAACAGAAGTTCTCTCCTGCCCTAGAGTGCATTAACAGTTGATCAGATGAATGCCAAGACCAGTGGACCAACTACAATCAAAAACTGTCCAATGGGAAAAGGAAGCTAACATTCATAATGCATCTACATGTTCTGCAATTATATCTAACAGTATGACGAGAGCTGAATTTAGAAGAAGTTTTAAAACTCAGTTGTGGGTGCACTTTTTGTTGTTGTTTGTAAAAGCTATTCTTTTATTTGAACTTTCAACTTCCTTCTAAACACCTTAAATTCCAATGAATCACTGTAATTTCAATACGAGTTAGGAAATAAAATTACTTTAGCTTGGAGTAAGGAAAGGTGAAGAAGAAAGAAAAAATTTAAAATCATATGAAACAAGACAAGAAACTGGGACTATGACAATAAAGGCGAGATACAGAGAAGCAATGAGGAATAATCCCTCATCAGTATCTATACATTATACTTTGATCATAGAGCCTATGTCAATTTTAGCTTGGATTTTCCAAACTTTTATCGAAGAGTAGCTTCACAAATGAAATAACAGCATATTTATGATGGATGACTTAAATTCTTTTCAAAAAGAAATTGTTCTCTCAGGGTTCAGGCAATTATTCATTGCAAAAATAGCAGGAGATGTAAACAGCGACAGCTGGACATAAACTAAGCCCCCAAAACATAGGAAATTGGAAAAGATGGTATTTTCTACACTGCCAAAATTAAAATGTATCTATTTTTCAGTACAACAAAAGCTTATTTATGACATTTTTGACTCACATGTAAACTGTTATTGACCCAAGAGGCTATGTTACAAAGCATGTTCATAAAGTAAAAACTGAAAAATTGTAACTGCACCTCCAATTTGATACTTCTCATTGGGAAAAGGAAGTCATATATAAAATATTAGCGTTAAATTTCAGTAAGGAGGCATTTGTGACTTTGTTGTTATTCATTCAGAAACCTCCTTACAAAATAAGTAATAGGAACAAGAAAAAGTTGTGAATGTCTTTAGTAATCTTAATTGCTCTAATAATTCCCGAAATAGTGCATTTCTACAAAATAAATTTTAAAACATAGTTTATAAAAGCACAAAAACATTACTTTTCTATTTTTGGACACACAAAAAAAGTGCAGACCCTGAAAAATCAGATCACGAAAAAGACATTTCTTACCATAACAAACGTTATCTCCTGCCCATGCGACATATACTGAAAAGGCAGGAGGGGGACCAAGATGGCGGAGGAGTAGGGAGGACCAAAGTTTCCCTTGTTTTTTTGAATTGAGAGGGACCAAAACAGAGAGATTCTCAACTCCAAGAACCTGGCAGAAAAGGTGTAGCAGCTTACAAGGAATGCAAGAAACATAGACAACGCCCTAAGACCGTGAGTCTAACCGAGAACGGACAAAACGAACTCGGGAAACTGAGCTGGGGGGACGGTGAGCCGGGGACAGTTGGGAAAGTGCCCAACATCCGAAGGAGAGCGACAGAGAGGGGGAGTCCACCAACATCCAGCCCCTAAAGACAGGGCTTAGGAGGAGAAGCTCTGTGTCTAACAGCAGAACCCAGCAGAACTCTCCTTGTGCTGGACGGCGGACGGAGTCACAGTCAGCCCGCCCAGCCCAGAGTTGCTTAGCCGCCAGCAGCGTGAGGAGGGAGCAATAGCGGGACATCTGCCGCTGCTATCGCTGGAGCGGGGAGTGCGCGCCAGGCACCGCTGCTGCCTCCGGCCCCCTGAGCGAACAACCGCGGATCGCGGGCTGCGGCTGGCAGAACGGGGAGTGCGCGCTAGTCACTGCTGCACCCCGTGGAGAGCGAAAAACTGCTGGGACAGACACGCGGCTGCCGGCGGAGCACGGAGTGCGCGCTAGTCGCCGCTGCCACCGCACTCGGTGGGGAGCAAAAAACCGCTGGACCGCCACGCTGCTGCTGGCGGAACGGGGAGTGCGCGCTAGTCGCCGCAGGGGCGCCCGGTGGAAAGCGAAAAACTGCTGGGACCGCTGCATCGCTGGGACCACCTCAACAGGGATTGTGCGCCAGTCGCGCCACCATCCCCTGGAGAGCCTGGGACCTGGGACCATTGCCGCTGCCCGCCTGAGCCGGGATCAGGCGCTAGTCGCCGCGGAGGGCCCTGTGGGGTGCGATCAAACGCTGGGACTGCCGCTACCGCGGTCGCCTGAGTGGGGAGTGCGCACAAGTCGCCCCGGCCAGGCGAGCGGGGAGCCCTCAGCGCGACCGGCTGCCGGGGGTGCCCCCAGTCGCCTGTGGAGCACCTCTAACCCTGACACATTTGCAGAAGGTTGGGGGGTGGCAAGCAGGCAGGCGCCCACCTTCCAGTGTATCGCACTGCGCCGGTGCCCATAGCGGAGTAAGGACACAAACAAGGGGGCGAGTGGAAGCCCTGGGACTGGGAACAAAGGACGGAAGGGACGCCATTGTTGTCTTACGGGCCCACAAGCACCAGCCCCAGGAAGTCACTCCCAGAGCCATTCCTGCCTCAGTGGAGAACTCCCGCCTACACTAAACCACGCCCATCTGCGCAGGAGTGACACTTCTCCCCGGGAGCTACAGAGGCCAAGTCCTGACCGCTGCCTGGAGTAACTCCAGGTCATTTCTTTTTAAAATAGATGCTCCCCGTTATTCTTCTTACTGATCCCCACTCCTGAGCTGACTATCCAGAGGCCTGGCTGACTTAAACAAAATCTTATTCCACTCTCTAAAGGCATGTTTTTCATCTCCTTCTGTACTTCCCTTATTCTCTCTCTGGAATAACCAGGCCACATAATCTCACCCGAGCAATTTCTGTCTTCATTCCTTTTTCCTTGTAACCGTCCTTATTCTGATTTCTCTCAGTCTGGATTAAGCTCTTTAGTCACTCTACCCGGGCAAAGACCATTTCCTTCTTTCCCCCAGAACTGTCATTATTCTCTCTGTAGACGCTCTGCCACCAGCACAGTACACACCCTGTCCTTACCGTGTAGCTGGTATTTCAGGACATTGTCCTCAGAGTGTCATTTGTTATTCTTTTTGCTGTTGTGAACCGATTGTCTGTATCATTTGTTAGTACGTTTGAGTATTTCTGTTTTCTGTTTGTCAGTCTGTTTTCCTTTCCAGGGCAACTTCAAGAAACAACCCAAAACACATCCAGCCAAAATGACGAGACGGAAGAATTCTCCTCAAAAGAATCCACAAGAAGCAGTGACAGCTCAAGAATTAATGAAAACAGATATAAGCAACATAACAGAACATGAATATAGAATGACAAGCATAAAACTAATCACTGGCCTTGAAAAAAGCTTAGAAGAATGCAAGGGGTCCCGCGCGGCAGAGTTCAAGGACCTTAAAAACGGGCAGGAAGAATTAAAGAAGAAATTAGAAGAAATACAGGGTAAACTGGAAGCAGCCACAGCACGGATTGAAGAGGTAGAGGAAAGGGTTAGTGCCTTAGAAGACAAAATCATTGAAAAAGAGGAAGCAGATAAAAAGAGAGAGAAGCTGATCCGGGAACAGGAAAGGAGAATTCGAGAGCTGAGCGATGAACTCAAAAGAAACAATATCCGTATCATAGGAGTCCCAGAGGAAGAAGAGAGAGAGAAAGGAGTCGA
Source organism: Paguma larvata (assembly GCA_030068075.1). Lineage (NCBI taxonomy): Eukaryota > Metazoa > Chordata > Mammalia > Carnivora > Viverridae > Paguma > Paguma larvata. Next base: position 68,218,481 of record CM057829.1, on the reverse strand, counting down.
AGGGGTTCTTGAACAAATCATTGCTGAGAACTTCACCAACATGAGGAAGGAAACGGGCATGGAAATCCAAGAGGCACAGAGAACTCCCCTCAGACGTAACTTGAATAGACCTTCTGCACGGCACATCATAGTGAAGCTGGCAAAATACAAAGATGGGGAGAGAATCCTGAAAGCAGCTAGGGACAAAAGAACCCTAACATACAAAGGGAGACCTATAAGGGTAGTAGCAGACTTATCTACAGAAACTTGGCAAGCCAGAAAGGAATGGCAGGATATCTTCAATGTGATGAGCAAGAAGGACATGCAACCAAGAATTCTGTATCCGGCTAGCCTGTCATTCAGAATAGAAGGGGAGATCAAGGTTTTTCCCAACAAACAAAAACTGAAAGAATTTATCACAAATAAGCCAGCACTGCAAGAGATCCTGAGGGGCATTCTATGAAGGCAAACCTGCAAAGAACACAAACTGCCAGGGACAGCCTTACAAACATGAAACTTACAGATAATACAGTGACTGTAAGCCCATATTTTTCAATATTAACACTGAATGTAAATGGACTAAATGCGCCAATCAAAAGACACAGGATAACAGAATGGATTAAAAAACAAGACCCATCTATTTGCTGTCTTCAAGAAACTCATCTTAAACCTGAAGATACCTTCAGATTGAAAGTGAGGGGATGGAGAACCATCTACCATGCTACTGGAAGTCAGAAGAAAGCCGGAGTAGCCACACTTATATCAGACAAATTAGACTTTAAAATGAACGATGTAATAAGAGATGAAGAAGGACATTATATAATAGTCTCAGGGACCATCCAGCAGGAAGAGCTAACAATTGTAAATATCTATGCACCGAATTTGGGGGCACCCAAATTTATAAAACAACTAATTACAAACATTAGCAACCTCATCGATAAAAATGTCCTAATAGTAGGGGATCTCAACACTCCACTCTCAGCATTGGATAGATCCACAAATCAGAAAATCTCCGCAGAAACAATAGCCCTGAACGACACATTAGAACAGATGGGCCTCACAGACATCTTTAGGGTCCTTCATCCAGAAGCAAAGGAATTTACGTTCTTCTCAACTGCACACGGTACGTTTTCCAAGATAGATCACATTCTGGGGCACAGGGAAGCTCTGAATAAATATAAAAGAATTGAGATCATACCGTGTACACTGTCAGACCACAATGCTTTGAAACTTGAAATCAACCACAGGAGAAAGCCTGGAAAATATCCAAGAACATGGCGGCTAAGAAATTACCTACTAAAAGATGACTGGGTCAACCAAGCCATCAGAGAAGAAATTAAAAAATACATGGAAACAAATGAAAATGAAAATACAACAATCCAAACGCTCTGGGACGCAGCAAAAGCAGTCCTGAGAGGGAAATATATTGTAATCCAGGCCCATCTCAAGAAACAAGAAAAATCAATAACACAAATTCTAACCGCGCGCCTAAAGGAACTAGAAGCAGAACAAATAAAACAACCCAAGCCCAGCAGAAAGAGAGAAATAACAAAGATCAGAGCACAAATTAACCATATGGAGACAGAAAAGGTAGTGGAACAGAGCAATGAAACCAAAAGCTGGTTCTTTGAAAAAATAAACAAAATAGACAAACCTCTAGCCAGGCTTCTCAAAAAGAAAAGAGAGAGAACTCAAATAGATAAAATCGTGAATGAAAAGGGAGAAATTACAACCAATCCCTCAGAGATACAAACAATCATCAGAGAATACTATGAAAAATTATATGCCACCAAACTTGGCAATCTGGAAGAAATGGACAGCTTCCTAAATAGCCACATGCTACCAAAACTCAAACGGGAAGAAATAGAAAAATTGAACAGACCCATAACTAGTGAAGAAATAGAATCAGTTATCAAAAATCTCCCAGCAAATAAAAGCCCTGGACCAGATGGCTTTCCTGCGGAATTTTACCAGACATTTAAAACAGAGTTAATTCCTATCCTCCTCAAGCTGTTCCAAAAAATTGAGACGGAAGGAAAACTCCCGGACTCATTCTATGAAGCCAGCATCACTTTCATTCCCAAACCAGACAGAGATCCAGCAAAGAAGGAGAATTACAGGCCAATATCTCTGATGAATATGGATGCAAAAATTTTCAATAAGATACTAGCAAATCGAACCCAACAACGCATAAAGAGAATTATCCACCATGATCAAGTAGGATTCATCCCTGGGTTGCAGGGCTGGTTCAATATTCGCAAATCAATCAACGTGATACATCACATCAACAAAAGAAAAGAGAAGAACCATATGATCCTGTCAATAGATGCAGAAAAAGCATTTGACAAAATACAGCACCCTTTCTTAATAAAAACTCTCGAGAAAGTCGGGATAGAAGGAACATACTTAGGCATCATAAAAGCCATATATGAAAAGCCCACAGCTAATATCATCCTCAATGGGGAAAAACTGAAAGCCTTCCCCCTGAGATCAGGAACACGACAGGGGTGTCCACTCTCGCCACTGCTATTTAACATAGTGTTGGAAGTCCTAGCATCAGCAATCAGACAACAAAACAAAATAAAAGGCATCAAGATTGGCAAGGAGGAAGTCAAACTTTCACTTTTTGCAGATGACATGATACTTTACATGGAAAACCCGACGGAATCTACCAAAAGCCTACTAGAACTGATTCATGGTTTCAGCAAAGTTGCAGGATACAAAATCAATGTACAGAAATCGGTGGCATTTCTATACACCAACAATGAAGCAGCAGAAAGAGAAATAAAGACGCTAATCCCTTTCACAATTGCACCAAAAACCATAAAATACCTAGGAATAAACCTAACCAAAGATGTGAAAGACCTCTACACTGAAAACTATAAAAAACTTATGAAGGAAATTGAGGAAGACACAAGGAAATGGAAAAACATCCCATGCTCATGGATTGGAAGAATAAATATCGTCAAAATGGCAATACTACCCAAAGCAATCTACACATTCAATGCAATCCCAATCAAAATTGCACCAGCATTCTTCTCAAAGCTAGAGCAAACAATCCTAAAATTTGTATGGAACCACAAAAGACCTCGAATAGCCAAAATAACACTGAAGAATAAAACCAAGGCGGGAGGCATCACAATCCCAGACTTTAACCTCTACTACAAAGCGGTGGTCATCAAGACTGTATGGTATTGGCACAAAAACAGACACATAGACCAATGGAATAGAATAGAAAACTCAGAAATGGACCCGCAAGTATATGGCCAACTAATCTTTGATAAAGCAGGAAAATGTATTCAATGGAAAAAAGACAGCCTCTTTAATAAATGGTGCTGGGAGAATTGGACAGCAACTTGCAAAAGAATGAAACTAGACCACTTTCTTACACCACTCACAAAAATAAATTCTAAATGGATAAAAGATCTGAATGTGAGACAGGAAACCATCAAAATCCTAGAGGAAAAAGCAGGAAAAAGCCTCTTTGACCTAAGACGCACCAATTTCTTACTTGACACGTCTCCAAAGGCAAGGGAATTAAAAGCAAAGATGAACTATTGGGACTTCACCAAGATAAAAATCTTCTACACAGCAAAAGAAACAACCAACAAAACGAATAGGCAACCAACGGAATGGGAAAAGATCATCGCAAAGGACATATCGGATAAAGGACTAATATCTAAAATCTATAAGAACTTACCAAACTCCACACCTGAAAAACAAACAACCCAGTGAAGAAATGGGCAGAAGATATGAATAGACACTTCTCCAAAGAGGACATTCAGATGGCCAACAGACACATGAAACGATGCTCAATGTCACTCATCATCAGGGAAATACAAATCAAAACCACACTGAGATACCACCTCACACTAGTCAGAGTGGCTAAAATGAACAAATCAGGAAACTACAGATGCTGGCGAGGATGTGGAGAAGTAGGCACCCTCCTACATTGTTGGTGGGAATGCAAACTGGTGCAGCCACTCTGGAAAACGGTGTGGAGGTTCCTCAAAAAAATGAAAATAGAGCTACCCTATGATCCAGCAATAGCCCTGCTAGGAATCTACCCAAGAGACACAGGATTGCTGATGCATAGGAGCACGTGTACCCCAATGTTCATAGCAGCACTTTCGACAATAGCCAAAACATGGAAAGAAACTAAGTGCCCATCAACTGACGAATGGATAAAGAAGATGTGGCACATATATACAATGGACTACTATGTGGCAATGAGAAAAAATGAAATCTGGCCATGCGTAGCAACATGGATGGAACTGGAGGGTATTATGTTAAGTGAAATAAGTCAGTCAGAAAAAGACAGATACCATATGTTTCCACGAATAGGTGGACTTGGTGAGACTAAGCAAAAACCAGGGGGAGGGGAAGAGGGGAAAGAAAAAAAAAGACACAGAGAGGGAGGGAGATAAAACATAAGAGACTCTCAAAGACTAAGAACAAGCTGAGGGTGAGGGGGATGAGGGAGGGGGGAGAGGGGGTGACGGGCATTAAAAAGGGCACATGTTGGGATGAACACTGGGTGTTTTATGTAAACCAATTTGAAAATAAACTATTTTAAATTTAAAAAAAAAAAAGGCAGTGTGTCGTCTTTCTGATGCTCTGTATTTGTGAGAATAAATTACATAAGATGTGAAAGGTGCTTTGAGCTCCTAGAAAGGGTGCAGCATATACACCTTATCTATTGGGAGCCACTACTCTATAATTTTTTGTAAAACCCCAGATTTCTCAAAACACATATCCGCAACTTTTGCTTACTTGAATTATATTCAAAGCATCAATTGAACTGTCCTATTTTATCACTTTATCTGTAAAAGGTAAAAAGACAAGTACAAAGTCAAAAAGAAGATGAAAATATGCTATTTTTTTATATATACACTATGGTTCCTTCTGAGTGACTGAATTAAATCGAAAATATTTTTTCCTTAAAAAAAATGTCTTTTATTTTGCAAGCTCCGAGCATGATAAAAATTAATGTTTGAAAGTGTCTTCACCCAATTTGATACAAGTCAGTACCTATGTTGTGCTTCTCGTGATGTCCTGTTCTGGATAGAAGTGATCTTTTCAATAGAAAAGTTTTATGATGATGTGTTATGTGTTGTATTATAATAATGAATCCTATGGATTTCTTCGCAAAAGGGGCTAAAAAAAATCCACAATTTCTACCAAAAATTGCTGAAGAGCTTACACTGAGCATCACTTGAATGTGTTTCCAAAGGTTTATTTTCATACACATTTGAGCATTTAAAAGCTGGAAGAATCTTAGGAAATAAATTTGCTAGCATACATTACAGCACTTACGGCTCAATTAGTAGCAACATTTTGGATATAATCAAAATTGCCATGAGACACAACAAATTTCCCCCAGTACCATGTTATTTAATGATAAAAAAAAAAAAAAAGAAAAAGCCAGAATAGGCAATACGGCATAGAATTCCACACCACAACAGAAGCCCCGTGCTATAACCCAAAAGATTTGTGGTTGGGAGAGGCAAACCTGGGTTTATGCAGACCACTTCAGTTACAGAAACCACCAGCAATAAATCCTTTCAACATTTATGCATTATTAGTCACATAGCCCTGTCAGGATTTGCCTTCATTCTCTGGTACAGCGACTTCTCGTCTATTTCAGCGTTTGTTAATTACAACTAACTCAACAACCCATCCCTAGGATGAGCTATAGGTGTTTGGTAGGTATGTGTCATTTGTTTTGGATCTAGTATACTTTGTATTTCCTTGAGTTTGAGCCACAAAAGTATTCGATTCTTTATCAAATTCTCGGAGGTTTGAGGAAACATCACAGCCCATCTAATAACCCTTCCTTTCTATAGACAAGTTTAAAACACCAGCAGAAAGAGCGTCAGAGGTTCTGAGGCACATTTGCTGTTTCTACTCCCAATTTTTCTCCATTCATTTGGCCCTTAATATTTTTCATGAGACTTTCCATCCCCACTACTTATTTACAATGACCCACAGAGGATAATCTAGAATTACAAGGCCTGATTCAAGACTGTTCTCCAGCTAAAACATATCAATAATAATAAATACTCCTGTATCTCAAAATTCCAATTACTCATGCTTTTCAATATCTCATAAGAAAGCCAGATTCATCCTCTTGACAGGTTTTTAATCAATTTTATTTTTAATAGAAATTGCCTTTTTCTAATTATAAAATGATTGTAAGTTAATTGTTAACAACTCAGGCTATAAAAAGGACACAAAGAAGAGACTAAAAGTAACTCAGGTTCACACATCCCAGAGAAAGTCACTGTAGCATTTGCACTTAAGGGGGTTCTAGCTTCACATGTGAGGAGGAGACATCCTTGAAACTGTGTCAGTGGGAGAAGACAAGCAGGTGAAATGGGCTGGGGTTCAGTGTTACCGTGGCCCTGTCCCCACCTTCTGAGTCTCAGCCTCTGGCTCGGGAGTATCCATGTTCCATATTAAGTGGGCACCTTCCTAAGGGCAGAGCTCATGTGGTTGTCCTGGCAATTGAGAACCACCTCTCAGGAACCCCTCAGAGAAGCGTGGAGACTGGACTGTTGAGAAGGTGGTATTGAAGGGGAAAGGATGCCATGACGTTGATTCGAACTGTGGAAAACCCGAAGCATGCACCAGTTGCAGTTATGAGAGAGCTGAAGAAATGAAACAGGAGAGTGAGACTTCGGACAAAGGAAAGGGAAGGAGGAGAGTGAGGTACCATGTGCCAGACAGATGGCCTGAGTGTTACTCCCTTCTTCACGACTTCCCGATTCCCGTACAAGTCCTTAAGCAGCTGTAAAAACCTCCACTTTTCCTTAAAGTACCTTCTGTTTGTTTTTTCCTTGTTACAAAATGCAATTTGCACTGTTTTTGAGGTAAAACGTGCAATATACATAAAGTATATAATATCCATATAATAAAATATTATGTACATATGAGTGTTAATGCCTCAATTAATTTTGACAAAGTGAACAATCCTTATACCATTATACACATGGAATATTATCAGCACCCCTGAAGCCTCCTTCCTGCCACCTCCCAGTCATTACCTCCTTCCAAAGTTAACTCCTATTCTTATGTCTATCGCATACATTACTTTTGCTTGCATTTGCACTTCGAAGAGATGGAACCATACAGTGTATGCTCTTTTATGTCTGACTCACTCAGGATGAATCATCTAGATTTTTCCATGCTTTGAATGTAGCAGTACTTTGTTTTTTCTCCTTGCTGTGTAGTATTCTACCACAGAATTGTGGTGTGAATATAGCACAATTCGTCTCCCAATTTATTAACTAGATATAGGCCTGTAGCTTTATGCCTGAATACTTTCTGTTGCTTTGCAGCAAGTAAGACCATCCTAGGTAGCCAGCCTCCCATGTCCTACGTATTCTCATCCAAGCTGCCCTTATTCCCATGAGTCTGCAGCTACTAAAATGATGCCAGGTCAGCCATTTCCTGCTTCTACACCTTTTCCTTTAGACCTCAGTCCTTCACCGTAGAGGGCCCCCCGATCCCATATTGGAACACGCCTACAGAATCTTTAATATAGACCCACATAAAGCCAGGAGCGAGGGCGGCAGACTATCCTTTCCTTCTCCTCTGCAGCTAAGGAGCAACGAAAAAAAAAAATGAACCCTGAGCAGATATTTGTGCTGTGATTGCCAAAAGCTCTTTTTTTTTAATTTTTTTTAATTTTTATTTATTTTTGAGAGAGAGACAGAGCGTGAGCAGGGGATGGGCAGAGAGAGAGGGAGAGAGAGAATCTGAAGCAGGCTCCAGACTCAGCTGTCAACACAGGTCCCGACAGGGGTGGGGGTGGGGGGTTGAATTCAAGGACTGCGAGATCATGACCTAAGCAAATCCAACGGTTAACTGACTGAGCCACCCAGGTGCCCCACGAAAAGCTCTTAATCCTTCAAATGAATTATCCAGTTTTTCTTTCAGATTATTGCACAATGTTACGTAGTTCTACTGAGAAAGGGAAATGTTTGACAATGCCTACTGACTCCATCAATTGCCGACATCTGTACCATTTTGTGGGGGAAAAAAAATACCTCAAACAGGTAGGAGAGAGCTGGCACATTCCCTACTTTCAGAATTGATGAAGGTGTTACCCCTATTTTTTATTATTTTGATGAGCTTCCAAGAGGAGGTCAGAAGCTTGTTCTTATGTCCCCATTTTTCCTGGAAGTGTGAATTCATTTTAGACTACATGCTGTAGAACCAGTACTACGATTGAGGTAGAAATATAAGTAGCAATAATAATTAAGTAATTAATAATCAAGACAATTCTCTTAGAACAAAGTACCAAAGTCCCCTTGTGAGGAGGGGACTACTAAACTGTCTCTAGTTTTCATACACACAAGTAAATAAGAAAAACAAAGCAGTTCACTTAACATTACATAAAGCCCCTGAAGCCTCCATCTTAATCAATACACTTTTCCATTTAGAACCCATTTGAAATTACACATATTCTTACACATGGAAAAGAAAACATAGAAGGTCATCTTTCAAACTAATTATTAAATTCAATACACTGATGAATCAAGAGTTCTGATTCGCGATGGGAGGAGTTGATGGAAGATGGAAGGGAAGGGGTTCAGCACCTAACGCAAAAAAATGAAGATCCCTTTCCTCCACCACCGTTGCCTCCAAAACCGGAAGAGAGGTTCAGAATAAGAGTAAGGATAATCAGGATAATCTAAAGCAAACTTTCTGTTCCGTAAATCGCTTTATCCTAAAGCAACGGGTGCCACGATGGGGCCTTTCTTTCTTTCCCAAGTCTCCATAAAAATCAAATGTAAAACCTGACTAGAATTCCAAAGAAGGAATGATTTTGAACTTCCTGAAAGGAATGTTGTATTCCATCCCCCATGGGGATTCTAGGCTAAAGAACCTCAGAGCCATCCTGTAGATAAGTCTCTCACATACGTTTAATGATCTATGAAGTTAAGAGATAGGTTATCTCATAAGTAGAGGGTTTTTTTAATTAATCTAGTTAATACACTAGATTTCATTCTTTGCCTCTTCAGGATGCAACATTAACAATTTGCCCTACTAAAATTCATTACGACTGTGTACATGTCCTAACTTCAGAAAGTAAGATAGACCTTTAACACTATTGCCTTTTTCTCCCAATTCAAAAATCTTCTTATCTAAACCTAAAAGTATTCGTGATATTTGTTCATATTTTACTGCATTCTGTACACTCAAGAAGTTTACATTATATAACTCTAACATGCTGCAATACATATCTGTCTAGGGAGCTAAAAGAAATTATACATTTAGAACACAGTGTATGTGAACATAATGATAATTATAGGTCTGCATCGGCTTTCCAGTGAGTAGTCTATGGTGATGGTAAGAATATCTGGTAATAGTACCTGTGTTCTTATTTGTTAACGCAAACAGGGCACAACCTTGGCCAGGGGATGGGGGGTGGTTTTTATACTATTTATACTTGAAGTATTTAATGACTTTGCAGGACCTTTCACTGCAGTACTTGTGAATTCTCAGAATACACACCACACTTGGGTTTTCAAGAACTACAACCTCATTCTAGCATTTAGGCTGCAAATGTAAGATTTATTACTTCGTCCTCTAATTATATCATTTGAGAGAGTCCTTAACTCTTATGAGGAGAGATGGCTCTCCTTTTACCTATAGGAGTAGTTAACCTACTTCACCTACTTCTGCTACCTTGTAGAAGAAGAGAAATAATCATGATATCTGTGCTGCTGAATATGTTTCTTTTCTCTTACATAAGAAAGCTTTAATAAAGATCTGCATAGGAAAAATCACCAAGAAACATTTTTTAAGTATTTTTAAACATTGTAATCGCTTCAAAATATGTATTTTTGAACCCTTGTTACTTCTTTCCCTTATTGAGACCCAATTAGTTGCTGAACTCTAACTGTTTGGGTAATATTTACCAGTAGGAAAGAAATGTTACAAACATTTATGTCTAAATCAGGGCCACTTCAAGGCATCGAAGATTCAGATTCCAATACCACATCTGAGATGCACAGACATGACACATGATTTAAATACACATTCTACCTCCAGATTTTGGACTTCCTTTGCCTGATGGATGGGAAAGGGATGTCCTAAGCAGGGGGGAAGCAATCCCAGAAATGGAAAGAAATCCCAGGTTATGCACCCAAGATACCCCTGCAGCAGTCACCCACTGCAGAAGTCACCTTCTTCTGCTACCTTACAGCAGAAGAGAAGTAATCATGATTGGAGAAGTAATACAACAAAATCATATATACTTCAATTATGTCTTTAGAAAAAGAAACTCCCAAAGCTTTGATTCGTTTTTATTAGTAATGAAATGCACTCTGTGAAAATGAAACGCACCCATTTTCAACCACTGTAGGATAATAATAGGAAGACAGAGACGAGTCGGACCCAAGTGGTGACCTATATCCTGGCTTTTCACTCACCCAGATGGCAGATGACATTAGTGGCATTCTTACCAATTTTTCCTGCCCACTCCACTTTTCAAAGACCAGAAAGGAATCTATTCAACACACATGGGTTTGAAAGGTAGAAACTAGCTGACAAAAACATGGAAAAGTACAAATTTGAATATAAAGGTAGCTAGGTTTATAATGTTTTCATGGGACAAGATATATGAGGTAGTACACAACTAGAAATTTTCAGATTAATAATTATTTTAATTCTCTTTAATGCGGTTGTTTATAGAATAGACCTATGAGAGTAATACACACAAGCAGACTATAGGAAAATATATAGTTTACAATGGACATTTTGCATACAGAAGTAATTGGTGTGTACTTAATCAGGATAGCACAGACAGGGAAGAGTTGAAAGGTGAAAACCATTAAATGCTTGTTTGCTTTTGCCTCAACCACAGAAGCTGTGGGAGCAGCAAACTGTCATAAAACTTTAGCTTTAGTTTCCAAACTTTTTCTGAGGCAAGAAAAGATGACAGTGTTTTGAAAGAGAAAGACTAAAATTTTGAAGTTCTCAGAAATAGAAATCCTCCGTTTTATAGAAACTATCTGTTTCCTGGGCAGAGTCATGCTAGAGGCACCCTGCCAAGGAGATAGACTTCTTCCTACCCTAAGAATATTACCATGAGAGCGTAAAACTCGGTCCTTCTACCACACAGACAAAAGCAGAGCAGATCTGAGCTAACTAAGAACAGTCTGCAATTACTACTCAGGCTTACCTCATCTCGCATTGGTAAATTCCAGGAGAAGGAGAACTTTCTCTGCTAAAGAAAGTATAAATTCCATGGGGGAGTTTTGACTAACCTATTTGGTCCTATGACTCACCCACTGCCAGGCTCAGGACGGTGGTGTTGAAACTCTCCTCTCCAGAACCCATGGAATAGGGAAGAGCAATTCCCCAAGGAGAGAGTGCTCCTGTTCCCCTCCAGAAGATGGGCAAGGTTCTCTGGTCAAACAAAACACAATCAATGGTCTCCTCAAGTGACAAGGGAGATAGGAGCACCCCTGGAAGGAGATTGGAATAAACAATATCTGACTCACTTCTCCTGTGCATTTGCATACTTTAGATATTTAACAATTTTAGAGATTATTTAAATTATAAAGATAAACAGAACAAAATGTATATTATGCTTACTTGAGTAAGTTTTCAGAAAAAAAGAAAGATGTAATTCAGGATGCACTTCGAGACGAAGAGCCCAGCCTTCCTCAGCCCTCAGCGGGGAGGAAACGGCAAAGGCACTCACTGGACAGTTATTGCACAGCGTGAACATTGGATCCATTATGAATGTGAATTGTCCTTGAAGACTCTGAGTGTGAGGAGCCATAGGTGTAATAACTGAACGGCTGATTACTTAGCAGTCTGTACGGAGAACGAATTGGGTACTCAAGCCATGCAGGAGATAGCCAGAACCAAAATCTGCTTTTAGGCAGATTTGTTTCTGTGTCCACCCCCTAAGCCTTATTCAGATTCTAACTATGGCATCTGTTTTCAAAATATTATGTAGCAATATGTTCTATTCAGTTTTTTTGCCAAATGAAATTTTACTCAGAAGCTCAATGTATATAAATAAAAGTGAAACTATTGAGGTTCAGAGTGGTAGGGGAGGGGAGCACTGTCCCTCATATCCAGCCTCAACTTCCTCCTGCCACAAGCCTGGAGGCTTGTGCATGGAATGGGAACCTCAAGAAAAGTAGCTGGAAATTCAGCATTCCAGTTGACAGACTCAGCCTCACAGCAAACGAAGGCGCAGAACTTACAGATGTTATTATAAGTGCTGCTCTGCCTTCTGTCAACTTCCAGTGTGATGACATGATTTTAAGGATAATTTTAAACATGGACAATCTAACTAACCAAATTTCCCTCACACACTAAGCATATCATTACAAAACAAGCAGAATAGCAAATCTGTATGGGAAAGTTCAGAACGGAGTGTAGAGTATCTGGAGAAGAAAATCTCTATTAACAATAGATGTAATACTATGGAAGACTTGAATGAATAAAAGCTTAGTTGGAACACAGCTCTCCCAGTGACATATCCACATGACGGGGTCCAGGGATTTTTTTTTTTAATCCCTGTAGAGAGAAGGCCAACAAATAGTTTAAGAAGGCTAATCAGGGGCGCCTGGGTGGCTCAGTTGGTTAAGTGGCCAACTTCAGCTCAGGTCATGATCTCACGGTCTGTGAGTTTGAGCCCCACGTCGGGCTCTGTGCTGACAGCTCAGAGCCTGGAGCCTGCTTCGGATTCTGTGTCTCCCTCTCTCTCTGCTCTCCTCCTGCTCACACTCTGTCTCTATGTCTCAAAAATAAATAAACGTTAAAAAATTAAAAAAAAAAGAAGGCTAATCGAAGATTTACAAAACAAATTTCCAGTTCGGAAGTATCTTTTAAATGAACTGATCACAAAATAAGATTTCCAATTGCTTTCTGAGAAAAAGAAATCAGTTGTTGAATTTAAATAAAAATGGAGCAAATTTATCATAGTGTAATGTGTCCCAGAATAACTACAGAGATCATTATCTTTACTCAAAATTACAAGCAACAAGTGCTTTTCTCACACTGATGCAGTTAGAAAATTAAAGTGAATACAAAAGTAGCTTTCTTAGCCATGTGGCAATTGCAACAGTCACAGGTATATCCTGGCAACTTGAGGAGGGCTTTATAAAAGCTGCTATAATAGTGCTTGCTTTGGAATATACAAAGGCAGTAAATTTAGTATTCTCATAACCCTAAAGTAACTTAAAGATGTCATCTACTCCAATTTTTTCTTTTAAAGCAAAATTATATCATCACATGAAATAGTTATCTGTTCCACTGAAAATAGTTTGAATCAAGGAATTTATGACTAATGATTTAGACGATTTCACTCATCCATTTAGCAAACAGGTACCAGGCTATGCCAGCATTCATCCTTGGGCATTAGGGAGGCTCAGTGAATTAGACACATTCTCTATGAAGAATGTATAGTCTAGCCTTGGTTTGCAAGCATAAATCGTTCCAGAAACATGCTCGTAATCCAAAGCATTTGTATATCAAAGAATTTCAAGAACGATCGGCTCGGTTGTGATCACGTGACATTCAGTGTCGTGTACTACTCGTATTGCAAGACATCAATCATTGATCAAGTTACAGTTTAATAGAAATATTTGCGTGTCTTGCAGAACACTTGCAGTCCAAGTACCTTGCAATTCAAAGGTTTAATGTATATGCATTCTGAGAAGCAGTTAAAACATTATCTTTGGAAATAGGATATTCAAGAAAGGATTTACCATGTAAACTGAGACCTGACCCACAAGTTTGCCAGGTGAAAAGTAGTTGAAGGTTTATTCCAGTGAGACAGCACCAAACATGAAAAAGCCTAAAGATATAATTGGAGGTAGCACATCAGATGCTTAGGAATTGTTCCATGTGGAGAGGTGTGTTAAGAGACCAGGCTGGTGAGGTAGGCTGAAAGACCTTGAATATCACGTTGGAGATTTGGGGTATTATCATGCAAGCAAAGAGTAGGCAATAAGGTATCTAAGCAGAAAATGTGTTTGATCAGATGTGAGTACAGGAAAGATTACTCTGACAGGCAACAGAGAATGGCTTGAAGACAGACTAAGATCAGAGGCCAGGAGAGCAGTTAAGGAACAGTGGCAGGAATTTCTCAGGAAGAGAATTCAGAATTCAGTTCAGATAAAACCAACACAGCAGTAGTGAGGACAGAGAAAACTGCCCTGATCCAACTGTTCTTTACAAAGCATAGCAGATAACGGCCTCACAACACACGGGATATGGAGAACTGGAAGAAAGAACTGGGGTGTCACATGGACTTTTGGCCTTGGGACTACATGTCTTTAGATGGGGAACAAAGAAAGACCTAAGCTGGATTAAAGAAAATGAATTCCATTTTTAATACATCAAATTTAGAGTTCTTATGATTCATCCAGTAGAGAATTTATCCTCTTTTATTGAATGCAGCTGTACTTACATAAAGTAGGGCAGGGGGAGGAAAAATTATGAAATGAAGGCAAATAGTGATGAAAGAGGAGGGCAACTGAACAACAAAACACTGAACCAGAAGTGAAAGAGACACTTCTCGGTGGAATATAATTACATAATCATACTAATAATACTAATATAATATATTCTAGAAGGAATATAATTACATAACCACACTAATATAATCATACTATTATAATAATAATCATATTAATATAATATAATTATATAATCATACTAATATACTAATACAATCAACAGTGAAACAAGCAGTATCTGAGTGCTTGTGTAGCTTCCTTATAGGCGTGAAGACATGCATGTATACAAAACAGTCAATGAATACATGTATTCTTGAAGGACCTTTGGGAGAGAATTTTGTACAGAATCATGGAAAGGCTATTTACCATGTATAGGATTGGTTGTCTGGACCTGACTGGCCTTAGTGTCTGCATCCAGATCTTAAGAACACAATGCACATGCAGAGTTGCCCTTAAACACACTTCATGGGGCATATTCTATGACTTCTTGCTTGTGTTTTTAAGCACAACACGGCACAGGCTCTGAAAGACCATGTTTATTGCTTACAAAATGCTTTCTTGATCAATTTTTTTTCCTAACAATTAATTCATGGACAGAATGCAAATATTAGTAGTCTTGGGCTTAATGAGCTTTCTCTTCCATATAATATATAGTAGGTGATTGCTATCAATCTTGACAAAAGTTAAAGTACAAACAGAAACTTCAAGTGGGAAGTGCTCAAAGGAAGAGTTACAGATACAATTATTTATGCTTTTTTAAAGTAGGAGATAAAAATTAGTGTTTATAATTGGCAAAATAAAAAGCAAAAGCATAAGAATATTATTTAATGTTACAAATATAAGACTTTAGGAACAAAATGATAATATAGCCATATTGGAAGGAGGAATATTGATGAGTTATAAGTGAGCTAAAGTCAACAATTAAGAGATTCTACTACACACATTGTTTGCAGCTATGCAGGGAATGTCTAGGTAAAAGAATTGTGAATGGTAGTGATGAGGTGGTGGGATACACTTAGTGTGTAAGCCCTCTGATTTGTCAACTATAAGTGAATGTTACTATTGTAAAACTTGTAAATATATAGAATATATAGAAAAAAAGTTTGCTCTGTCACCTGAAAGATCAAAAAATAGCTCCCAGTCTGGCCAGGGTTTGACTATACTCATAACAATGGCATGAATATGAGTTAACAAAAAGTGTGTCCTACATGATAAATGTGCAAGAGTGCATCGAACAATGTGAAAAGAAAATCCAGACTTAACCAATAAATACGAGGAAGAGTGATTCAATATGCATTAACTGAGAGGCTCTGCTTAAGATCACATGCACTCTGTTACAGTCTGAATGTTTGTCCCCTCCCCAGCCCCCACCACCCCCAAAACTCCTATGTTGAAATCCATACTCCTAAGGTAATGGTTTGGGAAATGAGGAGTTTGGGATGTGATTAGGTCTTGAAGACAGAGCCCTTGTACGTGGGATTAGTGCCCTTGGAAAAGAGACCCCATGGAGCTCTTCTGCCCTTTCCTCCATGTGAGAAGAAAGCCATCTCTGAGGAAGTGTGTCTCATCAGACACAGGATCTGCCAGTGCCATGATCTTGGACTTCCCCACCCCCAAAACTGTGAGAAATAAGTGTTTGTTGTTTACAATTAACCCAGTCTGTGGATTTGCACAGCCTGAAAGAACTAAAATACATCCCAGGTTCTTGTTTCAGATTCACCAAGCAAACTTTTGTTTGCAGTCAGACTTCTTATTCAAGCTAGTCTACAGAGAGAGAAACTTTGTCACTCTAACAGAAGTATTCAGGTCTATGTAGAGTTTTATTTTCCTATAAATTGATAATTTGACATTCTGAATTACACTTTAGTCTCTGGAGAACCTAGTTATTCTAAGTTAACATCTAGTCATCTATTCCACTCAGACAGACTGACAAAAACCATATTTCTTGTCATGGGAGATTTAGGAACAAAATTTTGGACAGTTTTTTAACTTTTCATAGACATCTTGTTAGATAGCCAGTGGGTGTCTTTTGGAAATTCCTGGGTTATACAATACTCGACTTTCTACCTTCAACAGTTTGAAGGATGCCTCCCATTTTTTTTTTTTTTAGTTCAGTACACATTTTTGCTTCCTTCCCACTTCCTTTTCTCATTATGCTGTGAGTCATTCATTTTTTAATCATCCATACAGAAGTAGTGTGCTAAGAAGCAAAGAATAGTTCTTGGGTCACAACCTCAGTGTCTTTTGATTTGCTGGTAACTTTTGAGAAAAACGCTGAATTGGTAACCATCACCAGACACAAAATCAAGTGTGGCATAGCTGAGCCTGGAAAAAGTGGACCCCTTTAGGAAAAGCATTTACTGAGAAGTTTCTGTAATCAGAGGCAGATTTACTGTGAAGCTAATGAAGTTTAACTGAGGGCACCTCACTCAGAGGAGGCTTTTGAAAGGCCCCAGGGGGTTCCCTTGCAATGTATTCATATAATTACTGGTTTTTCTAACGTTTTGAAAACTGCTGTCTCTTCCCACTCTGACTTGCTTTCCATCACAAATCTCCTGGAGTCAGGTAGCAATGGAGTGCCCATGGGCATTTTAAAATCTGGCTAAGGGAAAGCTGGGTTAGAGATATATTTACCTGGGTGGAATATATGTATGTCTCACAGTTTTTTTCCACGTATGGTTAAGTTGTTGCTGACTCACCAGGCATCACTGAAATCAACGTGTATATCCAGAGATCAAAACGTGCTGTGGACATGGCCTGTGATTCCCGGCACAGGACATTCGTGGGTACAGAGAAGAAATAAGGTTTGAAATGTATGAAGCAAAAAGCTAGTATGTGGAAAATTCTTCTAATCATCAAAGACGTAAATTCTAAGGAGAAGATTCGGTTCTCATCGACGGCAATCAAAAACGAAAGTTCTATCCCTTCAGGAATATTTTCAGTAATGTGGCATATATAATTATCGACGTTATAGGAACCTCTCAAAATAAAACTTGTTAGAATTCCTGTTTGTCATAAGAGACTCTCAAAGACTAAGAACAAACTGAGGGTGAGGGGGATGAGGGAGGGGGGAGAGGGGGTGATGGGCATTAAAAAGGGTACATGTTGGGATGAACACTGGGTGTTATATGTAAACCAATTTGAAAATAAACTATTATAAAATTTTTTTAAAAAAGAAGAATTCCTGTTTGTACTGCACAAACCAAGAGCTGTACTACAAATAGTAAGCATAGCTCATGACAAAATCTCGTATTGACCCCAAACTAACTATTAATTCTAAAAAACAAGATTTAATCAGATATGAGAGAAAAAGGCTGAATTATCTTTCTGTAGACTCTATAGAGAATATTACAAAATTGTTGTATAAGGAGATAATAAAAGAAATATTCAACTAAACTTATAGGGAACAGTATTATAGAGCTTTGTGAAGCAGTTAGTTAATAAATATAGTGAGCCATTTTCTCGATTTTTAAATATTTGAAAAATATTTGCAGAAATGTTTCTAAGTAGTTGTAGAATTCTAGAATACTTGTAAAATATTCCATAAATATTTTAAAACTTTAAAAGTTTTAGGTTGTATGTTTTTTTCTTATCCTATATGAATGTTCAGTTCTGCATCTAACTTTGTATTTTAAGTTTTATATTCCTTTTATTAAAGACAGCCCCAAACAATTGTATACTTTTCCGCAAGGCAAAAGTGGAGTCCAACTCTGCATGTAATATAAAATTTAATGTAGTCCCTTAATATACAAAATAAAAGATAGAAGTAGTCTGTGTATATAATATCAGTCTTACATGCCATGTGCACAACCCAGAGAAGACTTTATCCAGGAATAAAAAATGTAGAAATATTCAGTTTAAATGTATCGATAAGTTATGTCAACATGAAGTTCAATCGATTGCACCTAATTTTCCCTAACTTCCTCTTCCAGCTTACCTTTTTCAAAGAGGATTTGTTTATTATAGGAAAGATGCAAATAAAAAAAAAAACCCAAGAGAAATTAAAAAGAAAAATCTCTTCGAATTTCTCTAGAATTTCAGGTACTTCTACAAGGTAAAAAGTACACGAAGGCATGTTACTCATTTGAAGGTTGTCAGTGGTGTAAGGAGTCCCATTTGAAGAGAAGAGCAGTAGTTGTCCAAAATGATTCCCTAAAATCATAAAAAATGAATGGAAGCATCAAAGTAGAAATGAATAATTAAAGTGGCACTCTAGTTCTACATCTATGAAGATCAGGAAAGCACAAATCGAGATAGCTATTAATGTTTATTCTCTCCAGGTAGAAGCCCAAATTGTATGATAAAATTTGATAATAAATCTAACAACTAGACAGGCACTATTGAAACATAATGATCTCTGGTATGTCTCTGTGGAGGGTTGATCACACAAATAAAATGCTAAGAGAGAACATACAGACTCCTTTTGAGAGAAAAAGAGAAAAGAGGAAAGAAAACGAGTGTTCGGTCAGGAAGACAGAAGCAAGAAGGAAGGGAGAGAAAAGGAGAGTGAAGGAACAAAAGAAAGAAAGACAGCAGCACCGAGGACCCGTGTGCTGCCTGCCATGGGCTACAGGGTTTTGATCCCTTAAAAGCATATAATAGTCACAACCTCAGGGTGGTGGTTATTATAATAATCATTTCACAGATTAAAAATCGAAGCATAGAGAATTAAAACAGCTTGCACCAAAACACGTAGCTGTAAGAGATGAAGCCTGAATTCACAACCAGATCCATCTGATTTCAGAGTTCATACTCTTTCCACTCTCAAGGCCCAGATATGTCAAGAATGGAACTGGAGGCAGAACTCCTATCTCTACAGGGTTGGCTAGACTTTGTAACAGCAACGGCAACAACAACCTATTCATAATGTAGCACACACGTATAGAGCTTACTGTGTGCAAGACAGAATTCTAAACAGTTTCCATGCATTCCCTCATTTAATCCTCCTAACAACTGTTTGTGGAAAGTACTATTATCTCCATGTGACTAAGAAGGACATTTATAGGATGGGATTCTGCTCCCGAGGCATCTCTATTACCTTGCCCCCTTTGGATGATCTAAATGAAATAATATTAAGAATTCATTATCTGTTGCAGCAAAGATGGGGTTGCAGAAGGGAATTAAAACATATCACAAAAAAAGAAGATAAATCCCCAAAAGACCTTCTTTTTTATATTTTGTTTTCTTTAGCATCACAAAAGCAATACTGATTATAACATGAGCACAAACTATGTGAGGTGTGTGAAGAGTACATTTTCTCCCATACCCACAGTAATCCTAGTCCTAAGCAGTTAAACTAGCTCACATAAACACACATGCATACTGAACACTAGTTCCTGGGCTTAACGTGGCTTCATGATGCATGGTGCTACCTTATAAATAGTAGTTCACAGTATGCATATACCATAATTTATTTAAGCAAAAGTCAGAGGATTTAAATTACTCAAGCTTCGTGTATCAATGAAAGAAATTACCTCTACTTGGGAAAAAATCACCGGGTTCTTCTAATTCCATCATGTGTCACTTTTAGCAGATGCTCAGTGTTCTACTCTAGGGATAGGTCATTTAACCGACCTCTCTGTAACTGAATCATCAGATTAGCCAGTATTCTTCATTTCCCCGGTAACATATAACAAATGATGACTATGCTAAATACTCAGAGCTGCCAAGCTACTTTGGGGTATCTTCTGTTTCCACTAGTTTCCTAGGGTCGCTTGTGTTTTCACCCAAATGAGTTTAGGCCACTTTTTCATGTTATTCTAATTATAACACAAATTGAAGAAATGTTAAGTCCTAAACATAGCTATTTCCAAAAAAACTAAATGGAATTTTGGGGAAAAGTTAATAAAGGTGAGTTACTAAAAGTGTTATGAAATTAGATACAGAAGAAAACTATAAAAATGGCAAGAAATCTACAAAATTCTACAGGGATTATGCACTCAGATTGCTTTGTACTTGCCTTTAAAACATTTAATTTAGTGCCAAAAATACAGTTAAGTACTACAGAAAAATATTGCCCTTTTTAATTTAAAAGGACCAAAGTAGCCACAGTAAAGAGCTAAAGACATATGGGAATATTTTATTGTATAAAGAATGCTTAAAAGGTGAACTTTGTTTTAGAGATTATATAATTGAAAAATTTTAGAACGGGGGGCATCACATTAACTAATATGCACCCCATTTTCTTTCCTCCCCTTCCAAAACATGTGAAAAGAAATAAGTATTAAGAAAAAATCATGCTCTTACTGAATGTTAACTTGAGGGTAATGAGAAAGAAATCATGGTTTTTAAACTTCAAGTATTAAAAAAAAAAAAGAAAAGCAAGAGGGAAAGAGAGAAAAACAATAAAAAAATAAATATGAAAGCATAAATAAAGTTTCAAAGCATAGATGTAACTATATATGCTATAAAAATGCCAATGATGCAATTTATGTGAAATTTCATTTTAAAAAAGTGTATGTAGATGGCAAATGAATTTTTTTTTAGAATTAAATTACTAAGAAAGTTTCTGTAATCTTTGTTAGAAAAAAAGCTACATGTATACAAAGAAATACTAGTCTTTCCAGGAAAAAAAATAAGTAAATTAAAAAGATAGAATATTTGTAATTTCCTTTCTAAGATTTATAAACATCAGAATAACACTCAAAATGTTTCTATTTATTTGTCCTAAAACATATCCTATCAATAATTCAGAGAATAAAACTTTAAGTAGCAATCCTGACTCTTAATAGAAAGCAACAAACTTATTTATTTTTTTAAACAATTTTAATGTTTATTTTTGAAAGAGACAGACAGGGCATGAGCTGAGAAGGAGAAGAGAGAGAGGGGGAGACACAGAATCGGAATGAATCCGAAGCAGGTTTCAGGCTCTGAGCTGTCAGCACAGAGCCTGATGCAGGGCTCAAGCCCACAAAACATGAGATTATGACCTGAGCTGAAGTCTGATGGTTAACTGACTGAGCCATCCAAATTTATAATAAATAAATAAATAAATGAATAAATAAATAAATAATAAATTCTGTTACTTAAAGTATTTTGAAAACATTTACAGATTTTATGATAATCAACACTTAATAATTTGCTTATTAAAGAGCATAAAGTTAAAATATTCTTTTATTGTTTGCTACCAGAGGTTATCATATATATATCATACAAATACATACATGGGTATTTAATATATACATAAATTATCACATTTCATAGAGTATAGGATAATTTTTACATTTAAATATTTATGAAATGTTGAAGTACCTTACCTCACTAATATAAATATTCGATGGAATTTTTTCTCATTCTTAAATAAATGTGAAAAAATATTTGCAATTGCACATATTACAAACCACATTTTAGTACCAAGGGAAATTTGGAATTAAAATCATCAGTAAAATGGGGGCATCAGGGTGGTTCAGTCAGCTGAGTGTCTGACTTGAGCTCAGGTCATGATCTCATGGTCTGTGAGTTTGAGCTCCACTTCTGGCTCTGTGCTGACAGCCTGGAGCCTGGAGCTGCTTCAGATTCTGGGTCTTCCTCTCTCTTTCTGCCCCTCCTCTGCCCACACTCTTTTCCTCTCTCTCGAAAATGAAAAAAACTTCAAAAAAATTTTTTAAATCATCATTAAAGCATTCACTTATCAAAAACAAAATGAAAAGGATCCTTTAGGAAGGCAAAATAGCAATGTAAAATCTTAATAAATAACCATCAAATAAAAGTTCACAAATTTAAGTTTTCTCTGAAAAGCTACCAGGGACTATCAGAACACTGGAAAGCCCTTCCAAATACTAATACAGAAATAATACTTAACCATTTACACAGTTGTGCAATCATCAACTTCAGTGTTAGTGTGTAAAGAGAAACAAACCAAAAAATGAGGAAAACACAAAATAATAAAGAGTTTAAAGATAGTCCAAAAATTTAAGATCAGATAGCAATAATCCTTTCTCTATAGAAGTACATCTGAATCTAATACTATTCTGCTTGTACCATATCCTTTTTCCCTCCTGCAGCATTTCAAGCCAAGAACATGGAAAGAATTTACTGAATCAGCATTCTGGGAAAACTTCTAGTAGTTTAGCTAATAATATCTAGTTTTTCATCACAAAAGAAAGCCTTTGTTTCTAAGTTTCATTCTTAAAACTGTAAGATTTAATAGAAACATACTTGATTCTCAGCAGGATTAACCATACCTATCATTCTCACAACATGAAGTACTTGAATACTATCTCTAATCCATTTCACACAGACCCTGAAAAGTTCTCTCTTTTTATTAAAAAAAAATTGAAGTCTTTAAGGTGGATATAAGAATTTTTAGCAAAACACTACAGATTGAATATATGCATTTATCACCAATCCCTCTTGAAACACTACTACTGTTATAATGAAAGAATTAATAAGATACTAATATGCAAAGACAATGAGAATGAGAGAATACATAACAGGAAACAAGGGATTCAACAAGATTTTAAAACCAAGAGAGCTAATAGATCATCACTGACTAACTGCACAGAACAGAGAAAGATGTTACTTAGGAGCACAAAAGTATGGAAGCCAAGAAATTAGAAGTGCACATCTCATGAACCTGGGAAGTCTCAAGATGAAGAGGTACCAGGAGTTCAAGAATTAGAGCTATCACTGAAACCAGAAACACTGTATAGTTTCAGAAGTTTTGGTTGAAGCTCTTTATAGGGTGCAGTTGGCCCCGAGATCACTTAGGAACAGCCACACAATTCTGCACCTGGGGAAGACTGGTCATTTACTCTCTGGTGAGGCTGAACTGAATGCCTCTTGACTTAAGGCTCTAGGCATGGCTAAATGAGAGGTGCCAGAGGCCAACTGGGAAATTGAGCAAAAGATTATGTATGCTGAGGAATATCCACTGGGGATCCTTGGTTTGTATCTCTTGGTTTATACCTCCAGGGTTAAAATTGAGGATATTCCCTTAGAAGAAACTGACTAAGACAAAAGAAAAGGTCAACAGATATTGATTATTGTGGATCCTTAAATGAAATGACCAATCCCTAACTGATCAGTGAAATGCAGGAGTCAATAAGTCAATTTCCCTTGCCAGAGACTTTGCAGTCAGAATTTTAGGGTTTCACTCTGAAATATAAAAACAAAACAAAACAAAACAAAAACTAAGAATCACATGACACTTGTGAAAAAACTATATATTAAGTACAGGTACCAAAACAAACAAGTAACCAGAGATTAATAGAGACTATACTGAGATCAAAAGAAACCTTTAAATATATTATAATTTGTAATATTTTGAACATATGTTATATAAATAGTTTATAATTCGTATGTACATACATACACACAGATAATTATGTATATCTATTAACCAATATATTTCAAATACAATGTAAATAACACATACAGCATCTATTTAAAAAGAAATATTCCAGAAAATAAGATTTCTTAGATATTAAAAATATGATTACAGTGATAATTTGAATTCAGTAAATTTGTTAAAATCTCCCAAAAGGCTTTTTTAAGACATGTAATGGAAACAGAAGACATAAGAATGTCTGTGGCAGCCTACAACATTCAACATCATATTAAAAGGAATTCCAGGTTGAAAAAAGAATATGTAAAAATTTTCAAACAAATAGCACAGTTTTTCCAGACTTGAAAGGCATGAACAACTAAGTTTGAAGAGTCCACTGAATGCTGAGTAAAATCCAAGATCATCAAACTTTTGAGAACTCCAGAAATAATTAAAAGCTTTTTAAAAGCTGTGAAGAAAACAATTTTAATGCAAAGACTGGGAATCCAAATGTCACCTAACCTTCTTAATGGCAATTTTGGAAGCCTAAATATAATAAAGTCTTTTAAATTCTGAGGCTAAATTACTTCCAATCTAATATTTTATACCCAACCAGATCATCAATCAAGTTTCAAGGAAGTACAAAGACATATTCAAATATACGAGCTCTCAAAATTTTAATCCAGTATACCATGTTTTAATAAACTACTAGATGATATAAGTACCACCAAAATTAGAGAGTAAACCAAGAAGACAAAGCGGAAAATGAAACATACAGAGAATCAAATAGAAGAGGTAAAGGGAAAATTCTAGAAGGAGAGTAGTGCTGCAGGACTGTTTGGATTCGAGTACAAGGAGACAGGACTCCAAGATGGACACCTTTAGGAAAAGAAGAGAACTGATAAATTATTTATAGATTTACATGTATTGGAAGATTTATAGTTATAATGGAGAGTTTGTGAGTGAATTGCTAATAGGTCTATTAAAAACTAACAAAATTTAAAACGATGTAAAACTTCATTTTAGAAAGCTTCACAAGAAAGCAAAAGAAATTTTAGTATACTATATAACCAGCCAAATAATGCTTTTACAGCCATTATAATATAGGCACAGCAAACTTACCCTAAGATTTTCATATAACTCCATCAGGAGAATGGGAGAAAGAAAAGTGTGTGTAAGAGGAAGTTATACAGAAAGTGAGGAAAAATATCCATAAGTAAAAATAATTATGAAACTGTATAGAAGCATGCTATTCCAAAAAGTCAATAGCAGAAGAAACTCTTGACTCTTGGAAACAAAATCTCAGGATGAAAAAAGGTGGGAAAGTGGATGATTATGCCTGCTGTAAGTCTTAAAGTGCTTTTTTTTTTTTACTTTTTAAATTATCTACAAGTTTTACTTTGATGAATATTAAATTAAGAAGCTAAAAAAAATCTAAGCGTACATGAGAATAGGACGGCTCTGTCATCAGTGGGGACCCGTGCTAGCATTCATAATCCTATTTTAGCTGAAATGCAGCCCTGTCCTGAGAACCCCATTTCCCCTACTCCACTCAGGAGTAAAGGCAATTTTATGTCTAATCTCCCCTACACCAGGATGCCTGGAAGAAGGTTAGTCATTCTCTCTGCTCCCTATTATTGCTTCCAAATCATTTCTCCACTCTCCTTTTAAATTGGGGCTCCTTTGATGCTGGTATCTTCCAGCAATAGCCACCCACTACTTCTCTTCGTTGTTTAAATCTATGCACCTCCATGTCACCCTTCGTCATTATTGAAGACTTTTGCTCCCACCTCACTTTTTCTCACTTAAAATATGTGCATTTTATTATATGTAAATTATGCTTCAATAGAATTGATTAACAATTTTTTAAGGAGAAAAGTCAGTGCCACAGTCTTTCAGAGCCTATCCAATCACTGATCAAGGTGAAAGTATCACATAAAATGGACAGTAAAGAGCGGTTGGGTATGGAGTTCAGTATTAAAGTCCAGTCCGATGCAAAGAAAAGGAGGAAGACACGAGTAAGGAAAAACAACTAGATTTTAAGTTAGAAAGCTAGAGATTTAATGAGTATTGCTAACAAATCACCAACTTCACACACACACACACAGAAAACAAATCGAAAGGAGATGCACATCTAAGGCAAAGTAAGTAGCAAATTTGGTAAGAACATGTTTGAGACGGTAAACCCTAAATCAACACTTTGAACTGTATCTGTTCAGTCACCATGATTCTCCTACATTATTTGTGTAAAACACAAACAAACAAACAAACAAAAACCTGATCCCGTTTAAACATGAGTAATCTTCAAAAAAGCAACCAAAAGAAAGCTAGGAATAGACAATGAAAACAATAGGTATACAAAGAAACTAAATCACAAAATTTCTCCATGTTTTTCCAGGCCCAACTAAAGTACAACAGGGGCGCATCTGGGTGACTCAGTCCGTTAAGTGTCTGACTCTTGATTTCAGCTCAGGTCATAATCTCACGGTTTTGAGTTCAAGCCCCACATCGGGCAGAGCCTGCTTGGGATTCTCTCTCTTCCTCATTCTCTCTGCCCCTCCCCCAGCTTTCTCTCTATCTCTCTCTCAAAGTAAATAAATAAAAAGTAAAGTACAACAGGGAACAAAGGTCAGGGAAGAGATATAAAGTTTCAAGGATGAAGTCGCAAGACTGAAAAAAAATGAAAAATAAAACTGGCATAGCTCGGTAAAACAATGAAAGAGCACTGCTAAAGCATCACCAAGAAGAAAGCCAGGTTTTAATAGACTTAAAATATCATGACTGAAATCCAGGAGAAACAGCCTGGGTTGACCAGAGGAAACATAATTAAATAAAACGAGAAATAACAAAGATCAGGGGTAAAATAGATGGTCTTTTTCTGGTGAATGACATTAGAGGAGACCCAAAGTATGCACATTTGTTTTTCTTGAGAAAAAATAACTCAACTCGTCAAATGAAAATTACCAAAGATATTTTACAGGAGAATCTCGAAATATGAGCACATCATATCCTAGGAAAAAGCTGGCACAAAATGATCAATCCCAAGATATACCCTGGTGAATTTATTGAACTTTCATTATAAGGAAAAAATCATAAAGATCTTCAGCTAGATAAAGCACAGCCCAAGTGAGACGGAAATAAACAGACTGTCTCAGAACTCGACAGCAGCGCTCTAGGAAGGTAGAGAGTGGAGTGCAGTCTCCAAAGTTCTGAGGAAAAGACGACAGGACCCAAAGATTCTCTGTCTGGCCAGGTTGTTTTTCACCAATAAAGAAAACGGACATTTTCAAGTAGACACAACTTCAGAGATTACAACACCCATGAACTTCGTTTGTAAAACTACTGGCCAATGAAATCTAGCCGATGAAGAATGATGTGAAATGAAACCAAGAGAGACGAAGCTAAATGGAGGTGTGCTTAAAAATCAATTTAAATATTGAACTAGGGCTAAACACGTGTGGATGGTATACAGATATTAAAGAATAAACATGAAATAATAATGCTATTTTGAGTTCCAAGTTTGAAGTTATCCTGGAGACTGGGTGTAGCTTACACAGCAATACAGATAAAATTATCAAAGTCTCTGAGATTCTTCAGCCGAAACAACATTTCACCCTGTCCCAGGCCATCCATGTTTCTAACGGAAGCTGTAACTAACTACCTTTTAGGCGTCTACCAGACGATGATCCCCAGCTCACATTCTGGGCCCCTGGGTCTTTATAGCTATACAACTCCCTTTGTCCTAGGTGGCCCTATTTCACAGCCAGAGGTGACCGGATGGGACTGCATAATCATCCCAGTTAAACCAGTCCTATCTTCTTACCCGCGGGATGGGATTGCAACACAGACACTGGTATCTGAATGTACGTCATACTGGATCTGGCACTGTGGCCAAACAGAATTCTGGTCTATAGAGGGCAATGAATGAAACAGATGC
Organism: Paguma larvata; assembly: GCA_030068075.1. Classification (NCBI taxonomy): domain Eukaryota; kingdom Metazoa; phylum Chordata; class Mammalia; order Carnivora; family Viverridae; genus Paguma; species Paguma larvata. The sequence goes on along the minus strand of CM057829.1, from coordinate 68,190,805 downwards.
ACAGAAATGGAAGATCAACTTAGTTGAAAAAAGAGAATGGCTTGTTTTTTTCCTTCTGAAAGCCTGATACACTTCCTGCCATAGGCTTCTATGAGGTATCAGTGTACTTTTAATAATTTCTCTTTTATTAAGCTGTTTTGGGTGGGTTTCACTTATTTTCAGCCAAAAGAGTCTTAAAAACAACACAAAATAGTATGAGAAATAAAGTTACAACAAACGATTCCACATTGTAAAAAATATTCATGAAAACTAGATAAATTGGAGTACAGGTTGAGGGGCAGTGATGATTCCTCTAACAAGAAATAGGAAGCCAGCAGTTTCTGTTTGCCAGTAACAAAGTAGTTCAGCTATTATCTGCTGTCCCTGACAAATTCACACTACATTTCCACAAAATAGTGAGGCTTTAAAGAATGTCATAGTCGATTTAAAGAATCAGAGTATGCAGATTACAACTTGTAAAACATACAGCAACAGAGGCAAGTTTAAGAAAACAATTTCCTGTCTAGAGACAGAGAAGAAAATGGGGCCAGCACCTTAAAATTGCCGTGTTCCGGATCGAGAAATTATGCAGCTTGCCAAAACACAGCATCCAAATTATTTGAATAATCATACATCTGTAATTTAGGCCGATATCCTGACAGGGTCAAGAGGGGGAAGGTGCAGTATCCTAACATTCAGAAAGGTAATATGTGCATTAACTGGAGAGTTAGAATGGGATCATTACCCGTGGGCCCCTTCAAGGAATACCCCCACTATATGCCTTATTCTAACTCCAATAAACCCATTAAAGCTAAACTGGAATTCATGCTTCAGGAAGGACACACTTGAGTAGATTAAAAAAATGTGCCCTGCTGGCCACTGTTTTTCTTCTAGGCCTTAAGACTAAGGCCATTCGCAGATAAATATGGAGTCTCGTCATCCCAGGAAGTGTGTCAATAAGAATGATAAATCCAGCTGTGACAGTGCAGCCGAGCAAATACACACAGCACCACGAGGCATCAAGTTTTCTGTCTTGCTTTAAGGCCAACAGAGCTCTCCCAAACCAAACAATAGCAACAAGAATTTCACCAAAGTCTACAAGAAAGTTAATTCTAGAAAACAAAACAAGACCTCTCCGCCTGGTCAAGAGAACATGAATGACTGAAACCAAGATAGGAAATTTAACTCCAACAACACCAACGTGGGGTTTTATTTGTTTGTTTGCTTTCTTGCTGTTGGGTTTTTTGGGTGGAACTATTAAGGATGCTGGCACAGTTAGACCAGATTCCTGCAGACTATGGACAGAACCATATGGGGATACTACCAATACTCCCTTCGAAGCAGGTCTGAAGGATATGTGCACCAGTGGGGAACTCATTCTGCTGCAAAGAAAATCAGTCAACAGACTCAACACCCCATGAGGTGAACTGGTGGGCCTCTCTCCCTCGGATTTGAGCATGCCTTCTCTTGGGTTCCAAAGGTGTTCCAGAGGAAGAGCATTTTGATGTCACTATGTGATGAGCCACCACACGAAGTCACATTAAGTAAACTATACTATTTATTCAATTCTATTTTATCTCTAAAAATTTTAAAGTTTTGTCAAAATAAAGGCTAAAAACATAGAAACGTTTTCAGTGCCATCTCGTGGAGGGACTGATCAATACCTTCTCAGGTTGATTCTCCACTAGTCATTTTAGTCACATTAGAGACTTGACCTTCTCGTGGCAGCCATTGGCCACAGGGGGTTCAAAACACAAAAGGCCAGCGGCAGCAAAGGCATGGAGTAATGAGAGAAGACAGTCAGAACCTTAGTGCCTCACAGAGAGCAAAGCCATTCGCAGGGAATGAGTAATCAAGAGGAAGCATGCTGCAGAGTATCTTGGGGAGAAACGAAACTCCTTGGTAAGGCAGTGATAAAAACTCAAATTCAAATGAATGCTGAGCAAAGACACAGGCAAAGAAATCTTATGCAAATTGCACTTACAGCATAACATCCTAGAGCAGACTGACACAGGACTAAAATATCGTGGAATGAGAACAGGATGGGGCACGGAAGACGGTCAGCAGAACCTGGAAGAAGAAACATGAAACTTAAACATGAACAAACCACTCCTTTGTTCACACTGTCTGATGATTTTCAGCAATTCTATTATGAGACAAAAATGAAAGTGTATGACAGCACCCACTGAAGAGAATCCACAATTTAGAATATAAATTAAATAAGTTCACGGTTCAGTACCACGACATGCAGATCTTGTTGCAAGAAATAGGAAATATTCTTTTTATTGTTTTATAAAAGACTGACTTTAACAATCCCTCCATATATTCATCAGTGTTCTGATCCCTATGGAGACAAAACAGGTGAGCAAATAAATTTGGTTTTTAACAAGGCTTGCTGTCTGGATGGGCAATAAATCACTTGAAAACATACAATTTCCATTAGAAATGGATCTTTGCTTAGGTAAATATGCCCAATAACTTTGCTCTGGATTTTCTAACCAGTTCAGTAAGACAAAAAAGCAAGGCTATAGGATATACTAATATATTGATATATCTGATGTATCTCTAGTATATAGTACTAGGAAGGAAGAGACAATGTTATTATTTGTAGGAAAAGCTGCTGGAACACTGGCTAATGCAACATTTCAGGGGTACGATTTGGCAATATGGAAAAAAACTTTAAGATATGCAGTGTCTTTGATACAATCATTCTAGTTCAAGAAATTTACTCAAAGTAGCTAACCAGAGAGCAAACATTTGTGTGAAAGATATTTATCACAGCTTTTTGCCCTGGTTTAAAATCAAAATGGAAACACCTTTTGTGGCCTAAACCATGGAATTAGGCCAATAATCTATAGTAAATCTATAAAATGAGATAAAAGATATCACAATATAATCAATTATGTGGACTCAATTTATCTGATTACAAATCAGCTGGGAAAAGCAGTTGGTCATGGGCCCTGAGTATCACTGCAAGTCTTTGCTCAGTGCGCCCAGCTACCAGGTCTAACCTCTTCTGAACTGATACTGTTTCGATAGCTGGACACATAGGCAATTAAGTGGGTTAACACAACCCGGGCACCTCGGTGGCTCAGTTGGTTAATTAAGCCTCTGACTTTGGCTCAGGTCATAACCTCAAGATTTCCCCACGTCAGGCTCTGTGTTGACAGCTCAGGAGCCCACTTCCGATCCTCTATCTCTCTCTGTCTCTCTGTCCCTTCCCCACTCATGCGCACATGCACTCTCTTTCTCAAAAACAAATAAACATTTAAAACATAAATAAATAAATAAATAAATAAATAAATGAAATCTCTAAAATGGTAGGTCGAGACAACCACAACATGACAACTCTGAAACTGCTCAAAAGGTGCTTGTTTATTGCTTGCTACAATAAACAGAGTCCTTAGCTCTGGGTTCCTGAAATACAGTGCAAATTCCTGTGTGCATAGCTATCATCCAGGCCACTAAATCATCCCATAAGACTGAGTCAGGACAACCGGCACTATCATGTGAATGCTCCTACTGTTTGCTGTGCTACAGGTAAGATACTGGCTTGGTTGGACACACTGAGTATCATCATCGTCTACTTTCAGCACCTCTGTTACGGAGGTTGGAGTTTTTCCTTAACCAACTCCTTGCCTTTTCATCTACCAGTTTTGTGTTGCTTCATTTCTTAGTGCTCTGACTTATGTTATTTTAATATAATACTGTGATACTTTCTAGAGATATCAATATTCATTCTAGAGGGGTAATAATGTATTTGAGGATTAAGCAAGATAATATGTGTAAACCACTTAAAACAGTGCCTGGCGTGTGAAAAGTATCCAGTAAACATTTAGCAATCATTATCATTATTATCAACTTCATCCACATTATCATCATTAGAATGACACAAGACAATCATATTTGCTAAATGCCAGAGAATGTGTTACATATTCTAAGTAAAAGAGAAAGTTATAAAACTCTGATCACAATGGGGGAAATGTGAACAATTGTTGAATCTGAGTTAAGAGTACACTGGAGCCTACAAATCTCACAAATTAAAAGTTTAAAATTATATTAACATAAAAATGACCTCAAATACGGTGAGTATAATAAATACCCATCTGAATTTCTCTACATATAATGTAGTCATATACTTGCGTGGGTGTGTACAAGCACACGCGTACGATATGCACACTCATAAACAACAAGGAGGAAAAAAATAGGCTCTCTCACTGATCAAAAACAATTTTCACTGGATGATGTGATTTGGAACAACTTTATTTTTTTGCATTATCCCAGTATTTTCCAAATTTGTAAACAGACATGAATCATGTTCATAACAGGAACAAGAGAGTATTTAAAAAAGAAAATTTGGGTGCACCTGGGTGGCTCAGTTGGGTAAGTGTCCGATTTCAGCTCAGGTCATGATGTCATGGTCTGTCAAGTCTGAGTCCAGCTCAGAGCCAGGAGCCTGCTTCAGATTCTTTGTCTCCCTCTCTCTGGCCCCTCCCCCACTCATGCTCTGTCTCTCTCTCTCTCTCTCACTCTCAAAAATAAACAAACATTAAAAATTTTTTAAAAGAAAATTTAAAACTCTTTTTATAAGAAGTTTTACATAAATAATGGCTTCGAAATACAACTCAGCTTCTACATCTTATCTTTAAATGAAGACACTAAAGCAAGGTATTTCAAATAATATTCATTACTTGAGGAAATTGAACAATTAGGCATTCAGAAAGTCACGAAGTTAAACTGAAAAAATACATCACTGTGTCTGAAGTTCTAGGTTGCAGTCAAATTGGGACATCCGTCAGTTTACCACACCCTTAGCCTTAAATAACCATGGAAGTGAAGGAGACTGTGCCTTGTAAATCGAATTCCAGGCTTCACCTGATCAGATGAAGGCATGTTCAAGTTACTCGGAGCAACTCTAATTATAAATTAACACACTGATCAGAGGAGAAGATCTGGCACCGAGTGGGAAGATCAGAATAGATAAAATTCCAGTTGTGCCTGCTCAAAACAAAAGGAGAATAAAAGAATCATCAGAAGTGAGGAAAAAAGAATAAAGCCTGAGTTGGCAAAATCTCAACAAGCAAATTTAGGCTCCAAAGAAGTCTTTGTTGCCTGGTTCAGTTTTCTGATCCACAGCACAGAGCTTCAAAGACTCCCTGGAGTGAGAAGGATAATTTCTTCCATGAAAACTTTGCTGAATGTTTGTTTGTTTTCTTCAAATGAGAAAGCTAACAAAAATGACTGTCATTCTCCCAAGTCATGCAGAAAGTACCAATATCCACATGTTTCTACAGTAAAATTAATATTCACTTATAAACAACACAAGCACATTCTACCATATGAATATATTTGAATACTTTTGGACGTTTTTTCCCCCTACTGATCTGTTCTGCTCTAAGAATTGAATAAGTATTTAACAGAACTTCAGAGAGTAAACTTATTCCTAAAAAAGTATGAATTACAAAAGTAAGTCTGATAAATAAGGAAAAGCTTTCTCCATAGAGTGATGGATGAAAAAGTAAGTATTTAGTTGAATTCTAAGTGTCTCAGACAAAACACAGTATTGGGTCACAGCAGAAGAGATGTATCACTCCAGTGTTTTCACTACAAATAATGAAATATCAAGAGAAAAATGCCACCAGCAAGAAGTAAATTCCTCATCTCTACTAAGTGCCCAAATAGCTGGCTCTAAGGTTGGCTACTTCAGTAACCCAGTACAGAGAAAACTCTACATAGACTTCTCTGCTCTAACTCATGGGTCCTCATTATTTGCCACTTTTCCAAATAACATATTCCCAGACAATGTCCAAGGGATGAAAGGGCCAGCATGAGGTCTTGGATCCCTTTTCCAGAAGGTCCCCTGGATACACTCTGTTACATCTTACTGACTGAGGTTTTATCCCACTCCCATATCTAAAGCAATTGCTGCCAAAGGGAAGAAATTATGACTGGCTTAGGCTAATAGACATTCAACTCTGGGGTACACAGTAGTGAGTAAAATCGAGATTTTGCTGACAAAGAAGGGTGATAGTTGTGAGATAGGCAAGTAGCAGCGTGTGTCCCGGGAGACCCAGATAATGGAAGCCAAAAGCCAAATTCCCTACCATTACATGTAAGCTCCCATCCATCTTTTTAGCACTTAAAATACATTCTTCCACAAACCTTATATTCATTCTCTGCAGCTTTACCTGCTATTTTATGAATAAGTCAAGCATTTATATTCATATTACTTTTGAAAATTCAGTCCCATCATCTTCTATGAAATTTCTCCCTACTTTCTTTCAATCATAATTATCTTCTGAAGTCTAGTTCAAAAAGCAACATCATCTGATCCCCTAGAGCAGAATGAATCCCTCCTTTCCCTATTCTTCCATACTTTGGAACTTCTCTTATGAGCACATAGGCCTTCTGCTTCGTACCACTCGTATGTCTCTTACCCCACGGAATTAAAACACTCTTCAAAACAGAAATAGTGTCATATGCAAAAATAAATTCAAAATGGATGAAATACCTAAATATGAGACAAGAAACCATTAAAATACTACAGAAGAAAACAGGCAGCAACCTCTTTCACCTCAGCCGCAGCAACTTCTTATTTGACATGTCTCTGAAGGCAAGGGAAATAACAGCAAAAATGAACTTTTGGGACCTCATCAAGATAAAAATTTTCTGCTGGTAAGGAAACAATCAACAAAACTAAAAGCCAACCAACATAATGGGAGAAGATATGTGCAGATGACATATCAGCTAAATGGTTAGTATGCAAAATCTATAAAGAACTTACCAAACTCAACACACAAAAAACAAATAATCTAGCTAAGAAATGTGCGGAAGACATGAATAGACACTTTTCCAAAGAAGACATCTAGATGGTTAATAGACACATGAAAAGATGCTCAACATCATCAGGGAAATACAAATCAAAACCACGATGAAATACCACCTCACACCTGTCAGAATGGCTAAAGTCAAAAACACAGGAAACAACAAGCGTTGGCAAGGACGTGGAGAAAAAGGAATCCCCATGCACTGTTGGTGGGAATGCAAACGGGTGCAACCACTCTGAAGAATAGCATGGAGATTCTTCGAAACATTAAAAATAGAGCTACCCTACGACCCAGCAATTGCACTACTAGGTATTTATCCAAAAGATAGAAGAATGCTGATTGGAAGGAGCACATGCACCCCAATGTTCATAGCAGCACTATTGACAACAGCCAAATTATGGAAACAGTCCAAATGACCATGAACTAATGAATGGATAAAAAAAAATGTGGGTATGTATATAATGGAATTACTCAGTGATCAAAAAGAATTAATTTTGCCATTTTTGCAACAACATGGATGGGACTAGAATGTATTATGCTAAGTGAAATAAGCCAATCAGAGAAAGACAAATACCATATGATTTCATTCATATGTGAAATTTAAGAAACAAAGCAGATGAACATAGGGGAAGCGAAGGATAAATAAGATAAAAACAGACAGGGAGACAAACCATAGGAGCCTCTTCTATACAGAAAACAAACTGAGGGTTGCTGGAAGAGTGTTGGGTGGAGGGATGGGCTGAATAGGTGATGGGCATTCAAGGGGGCACTTGTTGGGATGAGCACTGGTGTTATAGGTAAGTGATGAATCACTAAATTCTACTCCTAAAACCATTATTACATTATACTTTAACTAACTTGGATTTAAATTTAAAAAAAAATTAAAATGCTAAGATATAATGGCATCTTTGGTTCTCTATTTTTGAAGAAACACATTTACATTTTTAAAACACCCACTGGATTCACAATATTATTCTATGTCCTGTGAATCTTTGGGATGTTTTTGCTAAGAGACACAAAGCATGAACTTACATGATTCATCAGATCCTGCTCTGACTCTGTCTCTTTCCATTTATTAGGTTTTTGTCTTTCTCGTGTTTAGCAATCTCTCTCCTCATTTAATAATACAACCTTCAAAATAAGTATCAGTTGAATCAAATATTGCAAACTCAAAGAGATAATAATAGAGCAAAAATCTACATCTCTCCAATCAAATGAGAATCTTGTTTTAAAAGGTCTCTGAAAAAGACACCATACTCACCTCAGTAAGTCATGTTTAATATTTGCTAACCAGATAATTTTTCTTTTGATCTGGTCTAAAATTTAGTGCTACATCTTGAAAATTTTATGTTACAAACTTATCTTGTTTGCAATAGAGATAATACTAGAATTTTTGCATCTGTATTAACCATAATTAAGGTTTGTTTGCTTTTTGTTGGTTGGTTTGTTTGACTTGGTTTGGTTACCCAACATCTAAAAATTCTGGCTTGTTTGTAGTATTCTCTAACTTATGAATCTTAATAAGAGGCACAAGTGTATTTTTCCCTATAAAAGCCAAAAGAGCCAGGGCCTCAGGACCTTAAACCACCTCTAGATTGGGCACAGGCATGTGATGTAGGCTGGAAATGTGGTTCAGCAGCTGGTGATACAGGAGAGACTCCATTCCTAAACGGTAACAGTGGCAGTGGGGACACCACTGTGACTAATGACCCTGGAGGCCTACTCTCTCCTCATTCCTGTTATTTCCAGCATTCTCACAGAAATTCTGTGAAGTGCCCAGTATCCATCCAGACTTCCCTGATGGGTCAGTCTCTGTTACTTATGGATAAGAACCATAACCAGTATTTTATGTCATACTACAAATATACATGCACAGACTTGTATGGTACTAAGTCTCAAACTGCTTTTAAATCATTATTTCATTGGTACTTAAAATTTAAAAGATGCTGTTTGATTTTTTGTTTTGGGGGTTTTCTCTAGGGGTCATTTCTTTTTATTTCTTATTTTCAAGGCTGGGGAAAAGTTTTGATGGTGAATTTTGTCTAAAAACTTTTCTACATCCGTTCAAGTCTGAAATTCAGAAGTGGACATAAAGCCCCTGTAAAGTTCTGTGGTTGCTACAGATACGGTGTAATTATCACTGACCTTCAAACATTCCATGTAAACCACACAGGTAAAGAGGTTCTCTGTGCTTGAAAGGCCAACTGATTTTCTCTCAGCTAGCTTTTAAACAAGCATGGCATTGCATTTACTGTATAGTAATAAACTTCAATAATGTGCAAGACACAGTATTATGTTCTAAATATTCTACATATAGCTTTGTGGGGGATAGTTTTTGGTTTTGTACCAAATTCAGACTGTGAAGTCTTTACTTTTTGACCTTCTGCCTAAAGCACCTCAAAGAGTGACAAATATTGGAGAAAATTAGTCTGTTTTGAATTCAGTGGAACACTGGAACTTCAAAAGAGCCCAGCAGCTGCTCTCAGAATAAGAACCTTGCTGAATTGGTTTGAACTAAGAGTTTCAATTTATCACAGTTGTACACAAATAAACAATACATTTTATTTGTCCTATCAAAATTATGAGAAACTAATAAATTCTGATTGTAAAAAAAACAAAGATTATTTTCCATCTGGGCTATCTCTTGAGTTTGGTGGCTCTGACTCAGATGCTGTGTTGTTAACTCTCCCTTGCCTCTCTCAACATGCTCCACTCCACCCCGACTCCACCCCACCTCATCCATTTCTGCCCTTCATTGCCTGCTCTGTGGCCTGAGAAACTAACTTTTAGATAGTATCTCCTCAGTTTTCTTGCTAGCCCAGCTTCATTCAGGACAATGGAATTCACGAGAAAGAGATCGGAAGGCTGTGGGAGAGAGAAATGATGGTATTTCTTTCCTGTTCTCTGCTCTAGAGGCCCACCTCTTAAAGGTAGACACTTTCCTCCATAATTACAGTTCCCACTGGGTAACCTCTCCTCAGTGGTTCCAGCTTTCACTGAACTCTAATAAACTCCATTTCCTCTCTTCGTCCCTTTGGCCCTAGGAGTGAGGAAGTCTTTTCATTCTGCTCTCTGTGGTTACCTCACCATTCCCTGTTTATTCTCTTAACCCAACCCACATCTGGCAAGTGGTCTCTTAATTAAGTCTCTTTGCTTGAATACCAAGGCTATATTTTCTGGGAAAACCTTGCCAGGTTACAGGATGGAACCGCCTGATACATTTAACATTAACCGAAGTTTTAATTTCATCCCTTCAGCAAGGCACCTGTCTTAGGAACCTAGATCCATGGCCACAAAGCTAAGGAAGACATGATGAAATCCAGAGTGCTAATCTGTTAAAATGCAATAATATATATTGTTGTCAGGAGGACTGGGAGCCTAGGTCTTCCTGACAGTTTGCTTTTTCTACTGTAGCATTTGGACAAGAAACTAACTTACAGTCAAACATTCAAAAGTATGCTTGGAAAGTCTAGATTCAGATGGAGGGGAGTTAATCATATTATTCAAATATTTTATGACATCAGACTAACATAGCCTGGACCTCTTCTGTTGCCTTTATGACTTCTGAAGCCATAATAGGCCACAGCAGTTCTATCCTTAAAAAGTATCTCAATCTACACTGACAAAATTTATCTCTCTGACTGTTTTACGGAGTTTCCAAAGAGGCAGCTATGTTCCCTACCCCACCCAAACTCCTTCCACATACACAGTTCTGATCAGTACGTTTCCTCTTTTAGAATATTTTTCATTTATACAGTCAAGTCTTGTAGGATTAAGGACCATTATGTCTCTATAAAATGATTTTAGTTCATCCATGCTTTCCATAAATATATGCTGTCTTTGACACATCTGCCAAATGCTGGGTTTGGGAACATACCCTGAGGAATAAATTCACTCTCTTACCCATTATGAATCGGTTTCTTATTTTAACTCTCAGAAAGTACATTTATACTCTATTCCAAGTTCTTTGTGGATACCACATGGTATTTCCCAACTACTGACAATATAATTATTTCCTGTATGAATATCAAAAAAGAATATAATCAGTGCCACAGCAATACCAACGGAAAGAGAAATTTTTTATAGAACAACTTTAACATTCAGATATTCTGAATTTTATGAAAAAATAAATAATAGCTGCTAATAATCTGACCAAGTTAAGACTTATTATCTTTTGTTAATTATGGTCTCCTATTTGTCAAATGTGTATGCATGGATTGTCATTTGAAATCTGAGCTGGTCCGCATCAAATTACAAACTAGGACAAGTCTGTTTTCTTCACCTCTGTCTCCATCGAACCTTCTAGGAAACAATTATTTGCCTTCAGTGTGCCATGCTTCAACGTGTACATGCACACACACAACAATACTCTTTACTATTTGTATAATGTCCCTACTAGATTACCCGCTTCTACTCGTATTCTTCTATAATACAGCACTTCTCACTCAGCAGTAAAAATAATAACATGAAAATGTAAATCGATCATGACGCTCCCGAGTTTGAATTCCAGACCTATCATTTCCTACCTGTGTGACCATCAGCAAGTTACTTTACTTTTCTGCGCCTCCATTTCTTCATCTACTATGCAAGCATGTTTCCGATATGTCCGTCACAGAATTATTTTGAACATTAAGTGAGCAAATACATGTGAAATGATTAGATGGATTTCTGACATGAGTAAGCCAGCTGTTATTTTAGATTCACCAAAGTGGCTTTTTCCATATCTCCTATAATATCCCAACTCAGGCAGCTGCTAGAATACTTTATGCTCTTGCCTCAGGGAAAGAATGACATCAAGAAAATAAGATTTTCAAAACTTTTGGCAGAGGCATTCATTTAAAAAAAAATAAGAAGACATTTTGAGTTTCAGGGGTTTCAGGGCAGAAAGTTTTTACTGTAAACAGATGATTTGGAAAGAACATATGAAAAATCATACTGGCCAGCCACAGACTAGGTAAAGATTCCTTGGTCAGAAGAGTCAGAGAGAACATTGAGCAGTGGTCTCAGGCCCCATCCCCACATGCTGGAATAAGTCCAAGGAGAGAAGAACATAATTCCAGGTATGTTTGGGAAATCCTGTGTCCTATCTCTGAAGAGGTCCTGAGACAGTTACAAAGCCCCAGTTTTCTGAGCCCAGCATGGTCTTGGAGTAAAAAAGGAGAAATGGCTATGTGATATATTTAAATAGAAGGGAGCCAGGGAAGACCTCCAAAAATTTACCTCATCTCTAGACCACTACAGGCAAGCAATCAAATACTTCCTGTGTCCCCAAGAACACAGAAAGAAAAGAGTTGGCATCTATAGAATCCCTATACTGAGGTGAGGGGCAAAAGGAAGCAGTCCTCATAAGTCATAACCAAGGACCAGATTGAAAGCCTGGGTGGCTCAGTTGGTGGAGTGTGCAACTCTTGGTCTCAAGGTTGTGAGTTTGAGTCCCACGTTGGGTATACAGATTACTTTTTTTAAAAAATGAAAAAGAAAAAAGAAAGAAAGAAAGAAACATGACTTAACAGATGCCAGCATTGAGGGAACTTACATATCTCAGTCTCCCCTCCCAAATGTCTTAGTACAATATAAGAAACTCTCCCAGGAGGACCAAGATTATGACATATTTTATCCTTGGTTAATAGGGTCTTGAAAAATTACGTGCAGTTTTAGAAATATAAAACTATCTATATTTCCTAAATGTCTTCCCATTGCTCTGAAGATGAACTACAAGCTTCTTATTTTTACCTACAAGAGCCATGTGACCAAGTTCCTGCTTCCTTCTCTAATCTCGTCTCACACAATTTTACCCCTCTATCAGTATATGCCCACCACACCAGCCTCTTTTTTCTTTCGAGAACAGGACAAATACTTTCCAAAATTAAGTCATTTGCAACTGGTTGTTCCCAGTGCTCTTAAAATGTCTAGATCATTCTAAGTCTCTGTTGTCATTGAAAATTCCTTCTCAGAGAAACCTTCACTTAAAGTGAAGCTCCTCACATATTCTCCATATCATCACATTAAGTTCATCCATACGGCTTCCCACAACTACACTTACCTTACTTATTTATTTAAGTTTCTTTTTCTAATCTTCACGAGGGCTGGAACCTTTTCAGTCTTGTTCTTTGCAATGTCCTCAGCATCTAGTACATATTCTGGCATAGAGCAGGTCCTTTATAAATATGTCTTAAATGAATGAATGAGTGCTTTCGTCCATCCAACCAGTCAGGAAGTTCACACTAGGGTAATAGCAACTTAATATTTCATGCTTTCCATTAAAAATACTTTTAAAAAGAAAGCACAAAGAATATTTCCTATTCCAAATATATAAATTGCAATATATATGTTCAGGGATGCCCAAGGTCATGCTCAGGTTCAATGATTCATTAGAAGGTCTCAGAGAACTCAGCAAAGCTCCCATACTCATGGTTAGTTGATTATAGCAAAAGAACACAGATTAAAATCACTAATGGTGAAAGGCATATAGGACAGGGTCCAGGAAAGATTGGGTACAAGCTTTTAGTCATCCTCTCCTAGTAGAATTATGTGAACTGTGCTTACTCTCCCAAGAACAAAGTGTGACAGTGTACATGAGGGATTGCCAACCAAGGAAGCTCACCTGAGCATCCAGGGTTTTCACTGGCAGGTGAGTCATGTAGGCATGGCTAACTGTCAAAGTTCGAGCTGATACCATGTGACTTAAGGCCCCTACCACATATCACATTGTTAGCATAGACTATCTGGTGTGGTCCATGGCTCCCACATAAACAGACATTCCGGTTAGGCAAGTTATTCCAGGAACTTAGAGCTTATCTCTAAGAGCCTGGTAAATGCCAAACATTTCTCCAGAATATGCAGAATTTGTGCCACCCAGATTTGCTGAGTTAATCCTTTAATGTACACAATAATATACCTTTAATCATTAAGATAACTGGCAATATTGAGCTAGCTGCACAAATGAGAGCCTTTTCTAAACCCAACAAATCAAACCTACTAAAGAGACCATTGTAAAAGAATAGTAAGAAATTACTGGTTGTGTGTGTATGAGTGTGTGTGGTGGGGCATAATAAAGAACTCTTACAGAGGCGGGCTGTTGAACATACTGTAGAATGACCCTGAAAGAAGAAATCTGAACCTACTTCTAAGAAACAGAATACAGCGAATATCTCTAAAGTTCCCACCAGGAAGAGAATTTCCTCCATATACAGCAAAGGAAGTTTTCTTAAGTAGTCACCTATTTGAGAGTTTCTCTGCAAAGTATACTGTACACAGGTTTCTAGAAACTAATTGATTAACACCAGTTCACACCTATTATTTCAATGCAGCAAAATATCTACTGAGTTTGATAGAGCTCCAGGAGAGAACAACAGTGAAAGTGGGAGGAGATCAATAAAATCAATCATCGCACATAAACTTGACAGCCAATAGAACTGCACATGTCCACAGTCAACCCAAAAAGGAAGGCAGAAACAAGGGGTAAATTTGTTCTACTTCCTAGAATGCGTATTTTCAATTTTCTCTTTCAAAGTCCTCAAAACTTAGCATGAAATCTGTAAGGCAAAAATGGCTTTATACTTAGTTTTTGCGGGCAGAGAGGGTTACTGAAGAAATGATGTCCTGCTTGGCTACAATTCTTAAGCAGAGAGAAATCCTAGGAAATAATTAAGTGTGGAAATTGTTGATACAGGTTTCAAGGACCCTAGATGAGCATTCACCATCTCTAACGTGGATGAATTCCGAGACTCCATTGGAATCAGAAAAGCAAGGTGAAAAGACTTTCACCTGCCTGTCCTTTGTGACCCATCCTCAGAGACATGGACCTAAAATATCCAGAAGACACGAAAGATCTCTGTATGCCGAAGTTATGTTTGGAAATAACCAATACCAGTTTACAACCATCTGTTTGCCCCTCTGCCTGTCAGGTTGGACTCCTATCTCCATCCTTTTAGACATGATAGTTCCATGTAATATCTTACAGCTAGAAGTATAGAAGTCAGCAGCACACTGCTGCACTAGGTATAAAGTTAACAGAAAAAAGAGAGAGAAACAGTAAATAGTTATATGAATGGTACAAGAAAAGAACTGAAGACTCCTGCAAATTGTTCCTGAATAAATTGTCTTCTACAAGGTAAGATCATCAGGAAGTGGAATAAGGTGTAATCCTCAATGTGGAAGAGTCCTATTTAACTCATGGCCACTGATAGCATCACTTGGAATAGGATATGTGTTCATCAACCAGCTTGAAGTCTGAAAGGAAACATCAAACAACATCCATGATGATAAAAGGAATAAAAATCATATTCCATCTTGCTAATTGGTAATTACAGAAGACGACACCATCAGGGACCCTTCCCCCTGCAAACCCCCGTCACTGGCCCTTCAGCTGCTTTACTCCAACTAATTTTAAAAGCTTTACCTGAATGAATAACTTCATAGTCCAGGTTAGATTTTGCCTCTTTTAAGGATAAATAAACAATAAACACACACACACACACACACACACACACACACACCATGAAAAACTTTTGAGACTTATTAAAACGTGAGCATAAGAAACGGAAGTCAATTATCTTTTTTTCTTTTCTTGGCAAATGGCACCTGGATTCATGTCATCCTTGACCGCTGCTTTTCTTATTTCCTATATAAATAATCAACCAATAAGGTCTTTATTTATTCGCAGCTTTACTGAGATATATTAAAATATAACATTGTATAAGATGTATATGTTGTAAGATGTATAACATAATGATTTGATATATGCATATATTGTGAAACGATTATTACGATAGATTTAGTTAACACGTCCATCACCTCATAGTTATAATTTTTCTTGTGATAACTTTTTTAAATTTTTTAATGTTTATTTATTATTTTAAGAGAGAGGTAGAGAGAGAGTATGGGTGGGGGGAGGGCAGAGAGGGAGATACAGAATCTGGAAGGTTCCAGGCTGTGAGCTGTCAGCACAGAGCCTGATGCAGGGCTCGAATTCAGGGACTGTAAGATCATGACCTGAACCAAAGTCGGATGCTTAAACAACTGAGCCACCCAGGCATCCCAATCAACTTTTTTTTTAATTTATTTTGAGAGAGAGATAACAATTGGGGTAGGAGCAGAGAGAGAAGGAGAGACCAAATCCCAAGCAAGGCTCCGTGCTGTCAGTGCAAAGCCCAACACAGGGCTCAAACTCACAAACTGTGAGATCGTGGCTTGAGCCAAGATCAGGAGTCAGAGGTTTAACCAACTGAGCAACCCAGAAGCCCACTGCAATAAGAACTCTTAAGATCCTTCTCTCTCTCTCTCTCACTCTCTCTCTCTTTCTCTTTCTCTCTCATTTATCTTATAACTGGAAGATTTTACCTTTGATCCCCTTCACCTATTTTCCTCAATCCCATTCCTGCTTCTGGCAACCATCAATCTGTTCTCGGATCTGAGTTCGGTTTATTTAGATTCCAGATATAAATGAGATCATACAGTATTTGTCTTTTTCCAATGTATTTCACTTAAAATAATACCCGCGAGATCCATCCATGTTGTTGAAAATAGTAGGATTGCCTTCCTTTTTATGGCTGAATAATATTCCATCACACACACACACACACACACACACACACACACACACCCCACATTTTCTTTTTTCATCTATCAATGCACACTCAGGTTGCTTTCATGTCTTGGCTATTATAAATAATGTTGCAGTGAACATGAGGGTGTAGATATCTCTTCAAGATAGCTATTTCATTTCCTTTACATATATATCCAGAAGTAGAATTACTGAATCATAATATAGTTCTATTTTTTAAATTATTGAGAAAATTCCATACTGTTTTCCATAGTGGCTACATCAATCTTCATTCTTACCAACTGTGTACAGCGTTCTTTTCTCCACATCTTTTTCAGCACTTATTATCTTTTGTCATTTCGATAATCATCATTCTAACAAATTTGAGGTGATATCTCACCGTGGTTTTGATTTGCATTCTCTGTTGATTAATACTGTTGAGTATCATTTATGTATCTATTAACCATTTATACACCTTCATAGAAATGCCTGTTCAGATCCTTTGCCCATTTTAAATTGGATTATTTGTGTTTTTCCTATTGCCTTGCTTAAGATCCCTATATATTTTAGATATTAAACCCTTATCATATGTGATTTTCATAACATATCATATTTTCTCCTATTCTGTAAGTTGCCTTTCATTTTGTTATCATTTTGCTGTGAAGAAACGTTTAAGTTTGATGTGACCCCACTTGTTTATTTTCGCTTTTGTTGCTTGTTCTTTTGGCATTTCATTAAAGCTTTTAGACTCTATTTTCCTAATGCTTTTTAAAACCATTCACGTCATCCCAATGCCTCATTAGCTCTAACATCTGATTATTCCTATCACTCCATTATCTCTAACCTGGAATACTGCACGTCCTTTGTCGGGCTGTCAGGCTCCATTGCTTTTCCTGCTTTACTCCTTTTTTCTACTGTAGTTAGGATGGTTTTTCCAATATTCAAATGTGATCCTGTCATTCTCCTGTTTAAAGTCTTCGGTGGCTTTCTTTGCTCTTAAGTAACACTACTATTTTCCATGATCTGGACCCTGCCAAGCTTTACCCATTTGTGTCTCTCTACTCATCTGTCTCTGCATCATAATATCTACCCAAGCTGAAGTGTTGAACCAGGTCCCTTGTCTCTGGGTCTTTTCATAGGATGTTATTTTGCCACCAAATTTCATACCAATTCCATCACCCATAATGCTTACTTCATATGGATCAAATATTCCCATTCTTCTGAACTTTATTTCTCCACAACATATTTCCTGGATACTCAAACCTAAGTAACTTCCAAAGTGACCATATGGCATGTCCCATCACTTTTATAAATGCCAAATTATCTGCACCCATCACAACCACTGAAACTGCAAACTCCTGTTATAACCACAGTACTAAACACAGTGCATGACACTAAGGAGGCTTCCAGACAAATAAAGAAATAAAGTAATAAAGTGCTGAATAAAGTAATAAAGACATTGCTGAATGAAATTCGAAAAATCATCAATTCTCTGAAATAAAAGATGAATAATGAGATGATAAGGCAACTGTGTAAATATAAGGGGTTGGTTAAGTTATAGGCACTTTTTTTATTGATAAAAAATGTTAAAGTCCAAAATGCATGGTAAAATATAAAACTGCAAATCCACCTGTACGACGTAGACTCTGCACTGCAGAAATCTGAATTATTGATATGGAAGACAAAATTGAAATGCGTCTCCAAAGGCAAAGGAAAATAACACAAAGGGGAACTATGAAAAAGAGAGGACAGAGGTAGAGGAGGGAGAAAAATCATGCCAGTTATCTACTATTCACTGGTATTGATAAAGAGCAGAATAAATAAAGTAGAAAAATCAATGATACAATTGAATAAAACTATTTTAGCTAATGAAAAACTACTTTTTAGAGGCACAAGTTGCATCGTTAGGTCCAAGGTGAAATTCATGAAAAAGTAAAATCCTAGCTAATTCACAATAAAAATTTTCAAATTAGGTAATTGTTTTAAAAAATTCTAAAGAATGATGAGAAATTCTGTAACAGTCAGGCAGAAAAAGTTTAATACATCATCCTCTTGGTCATTTGAGGAGGTATGGAGATGTATTCCAGGCTTCTAATTTAGCTCATAGGTGCTAAAATATTTAAACCATAAGTTCTAGCATGTATCTCTATACTTCATCTGGGTTACACAGACTAGTAGCCTGACTGCAAAAGCAGAAATAATGTTCCTATCACATTATCCCAAAAGAGACTAAGGTGTGTAGTATATTGCTTTAAAGATAAAGTAGTAAAACTTACTTATTTGACATTTTTTAGTAATATTCCAGGTAGTCAGGTCTGAGAAGTCTACTCAGGGATTACTCTGACCTCTGGTGCTCACCCTGCAGAATGGAGCCAGAAAAAGTAGACAGTAACATAGAGGTCAATAAATGTGGAATCGCTGAAAGGTCTTTGCCCCAATCAGAAGAGCTCAAATATTTCTTGATTCTTAGATATATTAAAAATTTTCACTAAAAAGCACGCAAAACTCCATTTTATTTATATATGCAAACTTGTATGGTGTCATGAGAAAGGAATCAATATTAAAAGCAAAATAAATGAGATAATCATTTTACAACCCTTAAGGGTCATGGAATATAATAAAGCCTAGGAGGTGGTTGATCAGCATCATCCTCCTCATCTTCAGGTAAGTTTGCATGCCACAGCCGGAAGGCTTCCGTTCATCCTAATTTCTTTTTTTCTTTCTTTTTCCCTTTCTTTAAAAAAATTATTTAAAAAATTTTTTTTATTTTATTTAAATTTTAGTTAGTTAACATACAGTACAATATTAGTCTCAGAAGTAGAATTCAGTGATTCATCACTTACATACAACACCCAGTGCTCATCACAAGGACCCTCCTTCGTACTCATCACCCATCTAGCCCACCCCCACCCACATCCCTCCATCAACCCTCAGTTTGTTCTCTACCCTTAGGAGTCTCTTGTGGTTTGTTTCCCTCTCTTCTCGGCACCATCGCCTCCCCCCCACCATTCATCCTAACTTCTAAAGATTTCTTAAGGGCCTCTTTTCTTAATGGGACAAAGGGCAAATGTTCTAAAGACTTTTAGTGTCATAGGTGATTTATCTGAGAAAAATAACTTACTTTGTTGTACTAACGTTACTAATCAAAAAAGAACAAACTCAATACCTCTGCAATAGAAAATGGCTAGATCTATTGAGGCTAGGTCTACATTGATTTGAGAGCAAAAAGCTATCACCTGAAATTCTGCTACCAACCAAGTAGATATTGATGTTCAAAGACAAAATAAAGATATTCAAGCACATGTCCTTCTTAAAATAAAAACTATTTCAAAATATTTCCCAGAGGGAGTGGTAAGTCAAACAAAAGAACTCAAGATAGAAAAAGCTGTGGCATTAAAAAAAATTTCTAACCAAAGAAGCAATAAGAAAGAAAATAAAGAAGCTAAGTTCACAATATTTACAGATAAAATGAGTTTCTTTTTAGAAGGCTCAAAATAATCAACAGAGATATTATTTTAATAGCTAGCTCACTCAAATATCCAGTTTAAAAACATACATAGATATTGGGGTGCCTGGGTGGCTCAGTCAAACATTCCACTCTTGATTTCAGCTCAGCTCATGACCTCATGATTGTGGGATCAATCACCATTTGGGATTTTCTCTCTTCCTCTCACTCCCCGTCTCCCACACTTGTGCACTTGCTCATTCTGTCTCTCAAAAAAACAAACAAAAAAATACATAGGTATCTCCACACCTTTCTTTCATAGCTCAAATAACACATTTTAAAAACCAAGGAAATAATTACCATTCCCAAAATAAGAAGGTATATCAGATGCTTGAGAAAGAACAAAAAAATAAGATACCAATATGTAGAAAACCATCAAAATTATCAAGAAATATATATACTAATTTGAAATGGAGAACTATCCCATTTTTCTTAATGGAAAGGCTGAAGGAAACATAGATAAGCTCTTAAATACTTAAAGAATGAAAAGCTTTTCTAAGTGTGACACTACACTATAGGCAGAAATCATACAGGAAAGCACCACAATATACAAGAGCATTACAATTTTTCACATCTATACATCCAAAAACCCCACAAGCAAAATAAAAGGTTCATATCAACCTGAGAATCAATACTTGAACCTATGTGATATGCAAATAGATAACACTCACAAATATAAACATCACATATAATTCCATATAAAAACGCATATCCCAATAGAATAAAGGGTAAGAATATCAACAGAGCATCCACAATAGATGAAAATAAATGAAAAACACAAAGCTCATTCTCTTTTCTGGGCAGAAACTGGAGTAAATGCTCTTCTCTCCTCTCTAATCCTCCTCATCACTCTTCCAACAAAGATGAGGTAAATTCTAAAGACTGTACTGCATTCCTAAGGAAGACAAGTGCTTCGGTTCTGAACAGTACCATAGCCACAGGGATCGACCTTTCAAAAGGTTAAAATGTCCACCACATATGGATATCATGTCTTTTCCACTCTCTTTCTTTTTGATTGGTGAGAATGCTAGGTTATATCCACATGTTAAAAAAAACAGCGTTCTTTTGCTCTCTGTCTCTGTCTTTACCATGCATGCATGTGTGACTGGTGTCTCTCAAAATTGAACACACTTATTCTCAGGAACCAGACAAAAACACATATCCTTCCCTTGATAGAATATAAAATTCATGATCTTTAGTGCATATTTATTAAATAGATAATGTGACATTTTGCTAAGGGATGTGTACATCTACACATGTAGATGGAATGACTAAGTGGCTGACATCAAAAAGTCTCAAAAAATATACACCTAAATATATATACTGCCATGTTTCAGTTTGGTAATGCCTTTCCTTCATCATCCTAGTATGCTTCATTCATGGATCCTCTTCTACGTCTTACAGTTGAACCCATCTCATAATGATTTCGCTAAAATGATTAATTCTTTGTATCCAGAGCACCGTGCCAATTGCACCTGCTCTTCTTAAATTGCCTTCAGTAAATCCGGAAAATCCTATAACTTTATAATAATAGCTACTGTTTATCAAACTTTCTATGTTCCAACAATTAAGCCAACTTATTTTAAAACAATGAATTCATTGGGACACCTGGGTGGCTCAGTTGGTTTAGCATCCAACTCTTGATTTCAGCTCAAGTCATGACCCCAGGATCATGGGATCAAGCCCAGCCTCCGGCTCTGTGCCGAGGGTGGAGCCTGCTTGAGATTCTCTCTTTCTCTCCCTCTACCCCTCTCCCTGGACTGCATGTGTTCTCTCTCTCCTTTTCTCTCTCTAATTAAAAAAAAAAGGGTTAAACAACAAATTCATTTATTTATTATAGCTACTCAATAAGGTAGGTGTTATCATCATCGTTGAAACTTTTACGCAAATGAGTGAACTGAGGCTCAGAGGCATTAAATTAGGTTATGAGAATGAAGACAGAATTTGAGTAAAGGTATTTCTGATTCCAAAGTGTATGCATTGTTTAATCTCTACGGGGATAATTCCTCCCTTTTCCTC
Source organism: Paguma larvata (assembly GCA_030068075.1). NCBI lineage: Eukaryota > Metazoa > Chordata > Mammalia > Carnivora > Viverridae > Paguma > Paguma larvata. The sequence goes on along the minus strand of CM057829.1, from coordinate 68,168,931 downwards.
CCATCAGTCTATTATCCCAGAATGGCTTTCTCTCCTTACACTTTCCCCTTGTGTTAATAGTAATATGATTGACATGTCATATACAATAATGGTGTTAGGCAAAAAGAAAGTAATTTATAGAACAGATATTACTTGTATAAATATCCACCACTGGATTCTGTGCTAAGTATGGGCATGTAATTCAGGCAAATCAAAGTGGTCTTTGTACTCATGGAGATCACAATTAGGTGGGTATCTAATTATTTTTGAGCCCATCCATGTTTTACTTGTATTTTCATAGCACTTGTATAATATTAACTGTTATAATAATCATTATATTACAATAGGCACGAATGTATTTGTGAATTTCTAGAAGAAACAATGCACATCCATCTTTGTCTACCATCAAATCCTAATGCAATGCTTTGTATAATAAGAATATATACAGAGTCTGAAGTGTTAACCATTACACCATGGAACCCCTTTGAAGGATATTTTCAGCACATAAGTAGTAATATTTTCACATTTTTAACCAGTGCTCTAATAGGATAAAACAGTTCATATCATGGGCATGAACGCTCCAGATATAACCAAAACTTCACATCTTCAGCATGTAGTACAAATTAAGAACATGTGACTTTAACAATAAAATGAATATGACTGCAAGCTCCCACTTTCCCACTGTAAGAAAACTCTTCTTGAATTCCTGAGCTGTAACTTTCCAGAAAAATGTATCTCTGTATTTTATTAGGTCCTAATTGAAAACTTGTCTTTGAAACAGGCCATTGCAGGGATTCCTGAGGTTATGGATTCTCAGTCAATGCACAGCAAGCTTCTGAGAGGCTCTCAAAGCACAGCTGCTACTGTCATCAAAACATTGTAGAACTGGTGGCCAAAAGCATCAGTATTGATAGCACCAGGACATCAGCCATAGCCAATGAGTCAGCCATCCAAATGCCTCACAGCAGGTGGGAAGTAGAATCCTCTATCTCGCTCATCTGATGCTGTTTCTTTCTATATCTACAACAATTTCATTATGATTCAGTGGAAGAAAGTAGAGACAGCCATTCCTCTTAGTGTGAAATTCAGCAATGAGTACTTCATACTACCATCGGCCTCAGTGTCCATAGTTTTCTATTAAGTATTGATAATCCACCACTAATCCCAATGCATGCTAAGGAGCAACAGCTTACTAAGAAAATGAAGGAATTTGTTATATGTAAACCAATTTGAAAATAAACTATTAAAAAAAAGAAAATGAAGGAAATGAGAAATGAAGTATTTTTAATTGACGAAATGTAATTTTTGTCTCTTCTTCAAAACATCTAGTTCCCACAGACTTAACACTAAACACAACTGTAACAATTTTGGCAATTGTGCCCCAGTTTTGCCAAAAGATATAATTCTCTATAATTATCCCTAGATAAATTTTTTTCTCAGGAATTAGAAAGAAAAAAATTCTTTGGATAAAGTGGGCCAATAGTTGCCCATAGAGCTTATGTTTGAGTGAGTAGAATAATCGTGTTTAGACTAGTTGTTGTTGCATGTAAATGAATATCACCTATCACTCTTAAACTACTTACTGCAAAATTTTCAAACTATAATATATTTCAAGTACCTTATTTTTTTTACTTTTATTATTATGTTTTAAATATTCTGATTATAAAAGTAATATATGTTCAACATAAAAAATATGGAAATCAGAAAAGTATAAACCTTTAAAAATTATTCATGGTCTTACTACTTAAAGATAGCAACTCAAAGATTTGCTGCAAGTCCCTCCTGTCTGTAACCTTAACTACTACCAATAGTCAGACATTTTTAGTATTCTCTAATAAATTGCTAGGATAGGGTAAAGTAGGATAGTCAGGATTCTATTTACAAACATATTTAAAGAGCTTCCTAGGAATAATGTATTCTAAGGGAGGAAGAAAACAAAACTGATATGGGAAACAAAGGCAAAAAGAAATGGCAGATAAAATTAAATTTCCTTATAACTTGCAGCCCGTTGACAACTACTTGAAGCAGACAGAGTAAAATTTTTCTCCAGGAGTTTCCTACTGTCGTAATGCTAATGATTTGCTAGAGGGAAAAACAACCTTAGCTTGGCAATAGCTGGGCCTCCAGTATCCTATAAGTCTTCTTTAGCATGTGAAAATCTCATTGGAAACTTCACCTGGACTTTACCTCTCCCAACTCCTAAGTATATAACCAGTCTCTCCATAGGGTCTGAGGCAGCTCTTTCTGCCCACATGTCCTGTCCTCATGCTTTAATAAAGTCACCTTTTTTGTACCAAAGACATCTTCAAGAATTCTTTCTTGGCTGTTGGCTCTAGAGCCCCCACAATCACCCCAAAACCTCATCAAAACCAAGTAGACCCACCAACAAAACCAGTAGCCAGCAAAGAGGGACATCAGGTTTGGTATGGAGCCTGTCACTCAGGTGTGTACATGGTCCAGCTCCAAGTAAATTCCAGGGAGCAGGAAGCTACAAATGAATTACTGAAGACTACTTTCTCCAGGATCTCACGAAGATACCGTGGATGCAAGGCTCTTCTACTCTGATCCTCTCTGGCTAACTGCAACACATTAAGAATAAGGGATGACATTTTTCCTTCAGTAAGAACAGGTCTGGTTTTGGCATATACCTTTGGCAGTGAAGATTCCAGACCACTTAGTAGCATCAATACCTCAAAAGTTGTAATATATCAGCAGCCTGGGAACTCCAGGAAATAAAAATACTTTGGAATTACAGCAGGACTCTATTTCGGAGACAGGGGGAAAAAAGGGAAATATAGATCAGTACTTGTGAGAAGTAAGGGAGATGATTCCTTTTCAGAAATACCAAATAAAAGCGGTGTTGTCTAGTTAACAGTAGGTTTACAACCTACTGGAAATATGTATTAAACCCCCCTTTCCACTCATAATGGAGCCTCAAATCCTTAGACACTTTACTCCCTCGTTCTTCATCCCCTCTATGTTTCGCAGGCTTATTTTCGTGGGCTTTGCAATGAGCATGTGCCAAAGAACAAAGGAAAGACTGAAAGTCTCTGCATTATCTCAGGAAATGTACATTTGTTCCAATCAGACTACATTTTGCCTTACATGGGCATAGGCGACTCTGGGTAAGGTGTAACCTCTGTACTACTCAGCCAATGAAGAATCAGGGGAGGAACTTGCACACTAGGAGATAAATTGTTATAACCATCCCAAGTGTGCCTGTCCATCAGACACTGGTCTTGCAACAATGTTGATTAAAGCCTGGCTTCACTGTGCTCCAAGTCTCTGCCTCCCTCCTTTGATTGGGTCAGTGGGCTTATTTCTCACAGTATTGTAACTGTGAGTCTACTTGTACCCACATGCTTGCACAAGACTATCAAAACACACGAAATCTATAGATATATAGTAAGAAAAACATTTTTATTCTCTTCTTAAGAAAGGAAACCAATGAGCCATTTTGCTAATAGAAAGCCCCAGGGCATGCTCCTGAAGCCTGAGAAATAGAACTAAGAGAAAGCTATATTGCTTTGCATTACAAAGAACCTGGAGTTTTCTAAATATATCTAAAAAATGTCAGGTATCCAGAAAAGGATAATGCTGAAGAGGTCTAAAGAGAAGAGGAAAGATACAGGCAGGAAGCAACTTCCCAAGGTGAAAGAACAATCTGAGAAATGCCTGGTAGAAGAAATGGCTAAGGGACTTTCAGAAGGGGGATGTTATCATTCGATTTTAGATTGAGAGCCCGATATACAAGAATCCTTCTCAATTGCCCTCAAACATTCAATACAATTGGTCTGCTGTATACAACTGCCTTAGACTGATGATGCTTAGGGGAAATCAAAGTACACTCCACATTTCTTTGAAGTGAAATAAAGGATAGCAGAAGGTAAGACATTAGGGGTATACAGAAAAAACAGATCTGAAGAGGAAGTAACCATGAGAATATAAACTTGTAGGAAGTAGAAGATTATATTATAAATTCCATAATATATTGTCATAGAATACATTATATATTTATATATAAATACACAATGAGATTGCAGAAATGCTATTCTTTTTTATTTAAAGTATATCTACATGTTTTCAAGTACTTTTCTACTTTTCGTTTTTAATAGCTGCAAAGAATTCCATAATAATAAGATAGAGAAACTGAAGAATCCCATAAAAATCTGCTTTTTGTTCCGTTTCCTGCTTCTATTCTTGCTAGGACCTGCACTCCCACCCTACTTACTTTACACATGCCTTGTAATGCAAATAGTGTGTGTCCTCCTTATAAGGTGCCAGGAATTAATGATTTCTTTTTTTTTATTTTTTTGACAATTTATTGTCAAATTGGTTTCTATACAACACCCAGTGCTCATCCCAACAAGTGCCCTCCTCAGTGCCTATCACCTACTCTCCCCGCTCCCATACCTCCCTCAACCCTCAGTTTGTTCTTAGTATTTAAGAGTCTAATGATTTCTTTAAAACAGGTAACATCGAAGGAAGCATAAGAGTGGTAAGCATAAGCATAAGAATGACAGGACATAGCTATCATATGCGTGTATATTCTAGACCACCAGCACTAGACATCTCAATGCCATGGCCCCCTGGCTCCGAGGAATAACCCTTGAGATCTTCGTTCTGACCAGTTTCCGGATGCCTGAAGGGCTGGGTACACCAGACCACCATCCTCAGTAAAAACCCTCAGACCCGGAACAAAGATGAGACTCATGCCCCTTTCCTTTCTGAGTCTCCCAGATGCTCCATCTGTATCACCTCTCTATACGTCTTCAATAAACTCTCACATCCTAATGGCTTGAGTTTGATTTGCATCCTGCGAGAAACCAAGGATCCTCTTGGCTGGTTCAATACCATAAATGTGAATTTAATTTTTTTTCCTTTTTTTTTTCCTTTGAGCTATCTCCTATTTGTGAAGCCTATGAGTTATTTCCAGTCTCCACTGTTATAACAAGTATTGCAATCATTAAACTCATGTGCACGTATTTGAGAACATCTCTGCCTATTTATTTAGGGCTATTTCTTAGAGAGGAATTAAAATGGCTAAGAGTATGAAGGTTTTTCAAGCTTTTGATGTATATGCATAAATTGTCTTGACAAAGGATTATATCAATTTGCCCTCCTGCCAGCAAAATGTGACAGTATCAGATCTCTTTAATGTAACATATAAATACATGCCCTATTAGAGCTAATATTGAAGAAGAAGGAGATAGAATAACTAAACAATGAGAATATACCACAGTCCCAAAAAGGTCAGTTAGCATTGGGTCACACTGGTAGGTGCAAAGAGCTGACCAAAATAGCTTTAATGTTCCTTTCAGCTTGACAAAACTTTAGACAGGCTCCTGACTCCTCAGATCATTTACTTTAGAAAACTGTAATTTTCTTTCTCTGACCCTTTGAGAGGTAAAAAAAAATTTTTTTAAGTTTTTGGGATGCCTGGGTAGCGCCTGGGTGGCTCAGTCAGTTAAGCATCTGACTTCGGCTCCGGTCATGATCTCACAATTTGTGGGCCAGCTCAGAGCCTGGAGCCTGCTTCAGATTCTGTGTCTCCCTCTCTCTCTGCCCCTTCCCTGCTCTCTCTCTCTCTCTCTCTCTCTCTCTGTCTCAAAAAATAAAGAAACATTAAAAAAAAGGTTTTTAAGTTTTTTCGCTGGTTTTACAATCCAAGACTATCTTTCTCAAGGACCTGGGAACCACCCTGTGGAAGGTAAACATCAAGGAAGATAGCACCTCTGTCTCCCAGTCAGTGTGGGACAGCCTGAAACTACAAGGTAAGAGACAGTTTGTTTTCCTTCGGGTGAAGCCATTTAGCAAATACAGGTGGCTCTTAACTCTCCAGCCCTTTGTTTCCATGGAGTTGAGCTCAGACTAGGTTTTAGCCTTTCTTCCATATTGAAATAACGTTGAATGAGTCCTCCTTGCCTGTTTAACTTTGTCCAGTGCAATTTTTTGATTCAATAATTCATAGAGCCATCAAGAAAAGCAGAATATTTGTACATAATAGTGATTATTAATTGCTTTTGAAGTATATTCATTTAATTAGAGGTTTTCTAAACATTTATTTCTCTCACCCAACATAATTTCTTGTACCAAGCATGCAATTTCTCTAATTCTGTTGCCTCATTTGTAAAATAAGACTTGTTAAATCGCTACTAGGATTCCCATAGATCTAATAGTCCAGGGTCTGATTCCTTCTTTACAAAATTCTAAGTCACTAACAGTCTCTTCTACTACAGAATGTGTCTTGTCAACACCAACTGGCTCACATACAGTTGGGAAATAGAGAAATTATGTTGGTATAATGTGCAAATAATCTGGTACATATGTAATTATTTTTAGGCAAGGGGAACCAGAAACACAGGAGTATAATAGAATCTTCAGAAGTGAAGAATAAAGCCCGCAGCCCATGCTTGCTCAAGCAACTGGAGCTCTTTCAGCATCATTTTCATAAAATTAAAAGAAGTCCTGAGCCAGGGACTCCCTCGCCACCCCCAGGGAGCACTTCAGCCTCCTAGGGCTCTTGTTCAGGACAGGTCGCACTCTGCCCTGCATATACCTCCAAAGCAGGCCTGCTGGCTTGAATCTCTTCTATCGAGTTGCCAGCCCTTTGCTAATAAGGAGTTGCCAGCATTTCACTGTATTTTATCCTGTACATTTTCATACTCTCTGTGACAGCCTCTAGCTGTACTGAACTTCCTGTCTGAGTGGTCTGTTATCTCCCACAGAACCAGCTGCTCTTTTGGTTAGTGTTCTGGCCACAAAGCTGCACTAGTGTGAGCAGTCTTCTCAATAGTTAGTGCTATTGATTTTAACACACGATTTGATAAAACATCAGGTTTTTTGGGTTTTCTTAGAAACACAGAAACTTTGTACTGAGAATCATAAGTCCTTTCAACCTACCAAAAACTGGAAAAAAAAAAATGACAAGGCCTTAGACATTGCTCCCCTATTTGTCCAAAAATGATTTACTTAACTTGCCACATGCCAGGCACTGTGCTCATCTCTTCTACTGCCCCCACTGACAACCCCTGAAGGTTTTTCATCTCCAATAATGACAGAAATATATTTGGGCTACTTTTACATTAAAATGTTCCTTCCAAATACTCTTTGCACGCATCAAAACCCATTCTTCAACATAGGCCGTGTTTTCGTTTTACAATTTTAATGTGTCGTGGGATGTCGGCAGAGCTGTAACTGAGAACCCCTCGCACTGGTATCTCAGCATTTTCCCTATCTCACTCTCATCAGACTTTCAGGACTAGAATCAGCCCCGGCAAGACAGTCTCGATCAATTCCTACCTGGCAGCTCGCGTCACAGCTGCTCACTCTCACCTCCACATCCTCAGGCTTTGATTCACAGCTGTAGGTTTCACTCAATAAACTAGGCCACACTTGGCTTTTCATCTTCCTGGAGCTGATTCATGACAGAACCCCTACCACAAAGCAAAGCTGAACAATACACATAAGCACCTCACGCTAATTTTATTATAAACCATATATTTCTCTATCGGTTAGGAGGAAAAAGTCCTACCTGATAGAGTAGGTCAAAAGCTAGTGGTTCAGGGGCGCCTGGGTGGCTCAGTCGGTTGAGTGTCCAACTTCGGCTCAGGTCGTGATCTCACGGTTAGTGAGTTCGAGCCCTGCGTCGGGCTCTGTGCTGACAGCTCAGAGCCTGGAGCCCGCTTTGGATTCTGTGTGTGTCTCTCTCTCTGACTCTCCCCCACTCATGCTCTCTCTCTCTCTCTCTCTCTCTCTCTAAAAAATAAATAAATGTTAAAAAAAATTAAAAAAAAAGTTAGTGGTTCAAATGCCAACATAATAAAATATTATTTTTCAGCTCCATCAGTGTACTTGGCTTCCCATGATTAGTAATAGTGAGAATTTTAGACTCAAATATATTGCTTGCTTTTATAAAGAATGGTTAAGACCCCAATAATATTGAAAGGTAGTCAAAACCTTACCCTATTTCGTACTGGGATGATAAGCTCAACAAGTCTTTATGTACGTATGTATGGAAGAGAACAGAGATCTGCAGTAATATATATGATGCTATCAACTGAAATAAACCCAACTTCCTTCCCCACCCCAACCCCATATACAGAATAGGGAGAAGTATGTATCTTTGCTAAAAAACCTAATCAATGATTTATAGGTAATTGTTTTAAAGTTTCTTTCAAGGTACTTGTGTAGCTAAGACAAATGGCTTTTAGGAGCATATGACTCAGCTAGAATTCAAGGGGCGCAATTACCAAGCAGGGGACTCAATTACTGCACAATAATGTGAGCACTGATTGCATTGTAGAGAGGCAGACTTTCACTTTATATTATAGTTAAGAAAATATGTTCTTCTGCCTTAAATTTTTAGAAGATACTGTCTCAGGAAATTACTTTTCAGTACTTTCACAGAGAGATCCAGTCAGGAGTACAGAGAAGCAAGATTAGGAAATGAGTCATTTATTAAGAGTCTGTCTCATGAAGACCTAAACTACCCCATCATACAGGAAAAGTCATATAAATTATATGCTATTGCTGCATAACAAAAATCCCCAAACTTAGGTGCATCAAGAGCACCCATTTATTTTCTAACATTCTGTAAGTTAGAACACGTGATGGCTCACACCATGGCAGTCTGCCCAGGATCTTACAGCTAAAATCAATGCATGGGCCTGGCTGCACTCCTTTCTGGAGTATGGGATCCTCTTCCAAGTTCATATAGTTGTTGGTTATTAAAGTTGTAAGAGGGAGATCCCTATTTTCTTTTTAATTGTCAAATAGAGACCATTCTCAGCTCTGGGAGGCCATCTGTCATTCCCTGCCACGTGGCCCTCTCTACAACATTGCAGTTGGCTCTTTCAAGGCTAGCAGGAAAATCTCTGCTGCCTTAACTATCTCCAGACTTCTTTCAGGGGTTCACTTGTTTAGGTTAGGCCCACCTAGGGTAATTTCATTTTTATTAACTCAAAGCCAATTGATCAGGAACCTTATTACATTTGGAAGGTATCTTCTGTCATTTAACATAACATAATGGAAGGGATATCCCATCATGTATTACTCAAGGGGAGCAGACTATATAAGGCATGTAAACTTGGGAACAGCAACCTTGAGAGAACCATCTTAAAATTGCTGGAAGCTTATAAGAAATATTAACCCTTCTCTGCCTATGTTTCCTCAACCACAATACTGCAATAATAATATTTCCTATTCATAAGATTATTTGGGGAATTAAATAATAGACATAAAACTCTTAAAACAGAAAATGGATATAAAATTCTTTAAAATGGCACATAATAATTCACTATATAAACTTTGGGTGTTAATTTCATCACAACAATTCAGGAAAGTCTAATATACTAATATACTCATTCTTCTGTGTGTGGTGGTATGGATCAGACAATAAAGAAATATGTGGCCAGCCCATACTTATCCTCTGTTAGCATGCACTTAGAGAAAGTAGCATTCTCCTGGTGATAGTCTGAACTGGGAGTAACCTCTATCCTTCTGAAAGACCAGCAAACAAATCATGCTTTGTTTGTATTGACTATTCAGCATTGATTGTCTTGATGACCAATTGTATTGTTTGTTTTTGGTTTCAAGTATTGATACAATACGTCATATTAAATGACTGGTTTACACAAAGGGATAGAGTAAGCCTATGCTGACTGGCCAGGATCAGGTGTAGCCCGGCATAGCAACATGCATTTCTCTGGCTCCAAAGTTCATTTCTAAGAACCTAAGAGTGTCCAAGGAAAATCCCCTGCACCACCATCCCATGCTACCAAAGTGGCCATTTACCTCGCAGACAATGCTATTTTACCTATGCATTATCCAACTAAAACTGCTGTGTTTGACTCTAAACAGACAGATGAGTGAAAAATTTGTGTTAAAGGTATTTATTAGCAGATCAGAGTCCCAGAGTCAGCAATTGTAACTTGAAAACACAGCTTATATAAAGAGAAGAAGGCAGGACACCTGATCCTGGCACAGGTTCACTCTATCCCTTCATGTAAACCAGTCATTTAATATGACACATTTTAGCAAACCCAAACAAAACCCAAAACAAAGAATGCAATTGGTCATTTAGTCAATTAATGCTAAATAGTCAATACAAACAAAGCATGATGCAAAGCCTCCTTTTTAACAAGAGGAAAAGATGACACACAGTGTATGAAATCCCTCGGCCCAGAAGGTGAACTGTACAGTTTGCAAATGGAAGTTTCCTAGTGACAATACAAATCCAGGAGTATGAGAATGGACAGCCCGGCTAGACTAGCATGTACTGTGAGAAGGGCCACTGACACGGACGGGAGCACCAGATGATGATGGCGTGGAGGAGGGTTAGCCCAGGTAAACTTCACTTCTCTCACGTGTGGGCCTCACCACCCACAACTAGTAGTAAGGCAACTGCATTTTACATTCTCTGAATTTTTGTAAATCTCTGAAACATTTCTAAGGGCATATTCAGTGAGGAATGAGATAAATTTGACAGAATGATTTGTACGGAAAGTAATTTTTTTTTGCAATCAAACACATTTCCCCAATTTTAATGGAGATCCAATAATATCCCCCAGAACATAACCCCTGGCTGGGTTTAAGTAATGACATTTTCACTAGCTCTCCGCTAATGACATACAGGTTCCTGTGTCTGGGAGTACTTTTGCTCAAGGTCTGTTATTGCCTCCCATGAATAGGGATATAATTAAGGGAAAGACAAAGAATAATCTTACTGAGTATATTTGACATATAAGTGCTAGAAAATGAAGTACATGAGGCTTTAACATAAGATTCTAAGAGTCATTCCTCTAAAGTATATACATACTGTTAATATACTAATATTCAAAGGACTTTTGAGCAAGTAGGCTCTCAAAAGTATGATACGCACTTCTCTGAATCTCATTAAATCAAGATTCATTAAATATATGTATATATATGTATATAATTTTTAATAAGACATGGAATGGATATGAGACTTCTCAACTTGAATCTCCTAGATTTCTGCTCTCTTGATTTTAGCCTTTAAATAACTTTATCTCAGTAGCCAATTGTATAGCTTTACTTTTTCATCAATTTTTAATTCCTTAATTTTTGAAGGTAACTTAAGTGAATATGAAATTCACTAAAGAGGAAAATAAGAAAAAACCATTTACTAACACAGTACATATGAAAATAAAATTATTGAATTATCCAGAACTCTCCAGAGAAACACATCCAATAGCATATATTGAACTATCTATCTATCTATCTATATATTTTAATAAGATATGGAATGCATATGGGACTTCTCAACCTGAATCTCCCAGATTTCTGCTCTCTTGATTTTGGCTTTTAAATAACTTTATCTCAGTAGCCAATTCTATAGCTTTACATTTTTCATCAATTTTTAATTCTCTAATTTTTGAAGGTAACTTAAGTGAACATGAAATTTACTAAATAGGAAAATAAGAAAAAAACCATTTACTAACAACAGTATATATGAAAATAAAAGTATTGAATTATCCAGAACTCTCCAGAGAAATAGATTCAATAGCATGTGTGTGTGTGTATATATACTCACACATTGTAGAGGCTGATAAGTTCTAAGATCTGCATGCAGTTTGCAAGCTGGAGTTCCAGGAGAGCTGAGAGTGTAAATTTCAGTTGAAGGTCAACAGGTACAAAAACCCAAGAAGAGCTGGTGTTTCAGCTGGAATTCAAAGGCAAGAAAAAAAAAAAAAATCAAAGTCCCTGCTCAAGGCAGTCAGGCAGATGGAACTCCCTTTTACTCCTGGAAGGGTCAACTTTTTCTTCTATTCTGCCTTCAATTGATGGATGAGGCCCACTCATATTAGGGAGGTCAAGCTGTTTTCTTTTGTCTGTTTGAAATGCTAATCTCGTCCAAAACATACTCTCATAGACACACTCAGAATAGTATTTCACCAAATATCTAGACACTCTGTGGCTCAGTCAGATGAAAACTAAAATTAACCACCACAATTATGTAGTAACAAATTAAAAACATGTATTGTTCATATATGTATGCTTTCTTTCTGATTACAGAATAATAAGTGAACCTTTTAAAAGAAAGAAACTATGCAAATAACAAAAAAATATATTCTAAAAGTCTAGAAACTTCAGAAATTCAAATTGTTTTGTCAAAATAACCCCAAAATGGCAAACAACATGTCTGTCTCAGCACTCTTTTTATACTATATACATACATTTAACATATTTTTATTATGTGTTTACTATGTACTAACTAGTACATAGTAGGCCTATGAGATGCAACAGAAAACAAAAGATAGTTTCGTTGATCTTTGCTCTGTTGGAGAAGTGGAGAATTGACAGATACAGACAACAAACAATTGAAGAACTAAGATGACTGTATCTAGTATTTTTAAAAAGCATGTAAAAGATGAGAGTGCCACAGGGAGGTAAGATACTACTGGAAACTGAAGTCAGGCAAGATCTCTCCTGGGAGGGGAACTATCAAGGGGAGCCTTGAATGAGGAGAAGGCCGAGAGACATCTGAAGAAAAGGCATCCGCATAGATGAAACACTTAGTGCATTGTCCTAGAGGTGGAGCCAGCCTGGCTCGTTCAAAAGTCCAAAAATAAATGCCAGTATGACTACAGGGAATGAACAAGGAGTAAAGGGAGAGAAATGTGGCCAAGGTGGACAGAGACCTGAACATAGGCAACCACCGGATGATTTTATGCAGGAGAGTGATGTGGTCAGATTTCTCTTTTATGAAGGTTTTACTAGTAATTGCCCAAGAGAATTGGCATTGGTGCAGGAGAAGGGTGGAACTGAGAGAAGACAGATATGGTATTATATTGTGGAGCAGATATCACCTTTAACTCCATGACTCATACTTAGGCTGGAACGCTGCCTGCTTCCCATGAAGTAATAGATAAAACCCTCAGTTCCATAGGCTGATCAGTGTTCTTTACATTTTAAGTTATCTCAAGATCTGAATGGGCTACCAAATCAATAGGGTGGCAGAAAAAACTATAGGTCAAATATCGGGTAATATTCAAATAATTACTTAATCAATTTTCTGATTAGTAAAACCTAACATTTCTTTGTCAATGCAGTAACTTTGAGAAACTTCAGAATCATTGTCATAGTCTTTACCCAGTAATATACCCAGAAATCAAGAGAACAGAAGTAACAGACTATAAATTGTCCCCCATGCTTGTGCTCTAGTCAGACCTCTGGAGAATGATCTCTGAGCCTACTGGAGTGAAATAAACCTTCTGCCTTCCAAGATCTCCAAGTGTCGCTTGGTTCTTCCCCTGGATGATCCAGACCAGGTTCCGTAACACTTATATTAATAAAATACTGAATCTGACAGACTATTACACTGAAATCAAGCTTGATTTTGTTTTTAAAGACCATCTCTTAACAATCCAGAGTAAGAATGTTTTAATCAGTAGGAAATTAAAGGAATAGCACTGGGGACATTTTCTATGATGTCGTCTCACCTATAAAAATGCCCAGCCTTCTACAGTTTTAGAAACAAATTCAACTCTAATGATACTTCATGAAATAATTGTATTTGATGAGTATAAGGAATTGCTTTCTGAGAAAGCTACACACTCAAATTGAAAAGGTGGTGTCTATTCTATGCTGAAGTGTTGCGCCAGGTAGATTTGGACCAATTAGCCTTTTATGTGATGTATAACATCACCTCTTCTGAAATGTCATGAGTGACACTGAAAGTCAGGATGCATGGGTGCTTCTCATGTTGGTCAACTGGCTCAGTGATTAATATCGTATATTTTTCATGCATTTGTCAAGGAAAGGTAGAATATTCAATAGGATAGAATAAATTCATGTTAATGTTATAACATCTAATGTTACTTATAATAACAATGCTATGTTTAATCATGTTCATATAAGAGAATTGTAAGTTTCCATCTTCTGCTGCTTATTCAATCATTCTTTATCTTCTTGATTTCTAGGTAAACATATATTTTCCAAAACACAATGCAATTGTTTAGAAAACAGAGATCAGATATTACAGTCCTTCATTCAAGAGAGAACACTAATACAATCTTAATGAGATTAAGAACGGTGATGAAAATACTATTCTTTCTAGGGGACAGAAGGTAGCAAACATGGGTTATTTTGGTATGTCTTGTACACATATTCCATACTATGTTTGTAAAAAAAAAAAAAAAACAGTGCCAGAACTTACCTCCTTTATGAAGGTTTACCATTATAGGATATACCACTATCATTTGGGTACTTCCTCAAATTCAAGATTCTCAATCCATTGGTTATCTCAACTACTTCCCAGGGTTTATTATTGCAGTGGTAACGGCAGTTAGTTTAATTCATGTTAAAAGTTATGAGAATCACATATCATAGTTATTAGGAGAAGTTTAGTGGGCAAATACAATGGCACAGTTGTACCTGGTGTCAGGGGAATGCTGGAGTTTCCACTGGCTCCTGAATATTTATCATGTTCTTCACTCTTCTGGGAAGATTAATGTTTCTGTAAAAAGTCAAGAAGAACAGGGATTCCACGTACCAATCTGCACTGGCCCATGGACTTAGTTTTCACAACTGCCAAGCCTAATGATCCTTGCACATACCTAAGGGTCTGCTCTGTACATCTTACATTCATTCAGCTTCTTTTTCCAAAATTATTTAAGCCACAATGAAATATATACTATAAGAATCTAGAAGTGTCATATATATCTTAAAATCAATTCAAGAGGATTTTGGTTTTGTTGTCTGCCAAGGATGCTCTTCCTTAATAGGACAAAGATTTTGGCAGTACATCACACTTAAGAGCCCAGCTGTCGATAGCAGACATCTGGGTTTGAGTCCAGGTTCTCCAACTTGCTAGTCATCAGAATATGGGAATGCTTATGAGGCTGGCACAGTCTTAGATTCCTCATCTTTAAAACTTGGGTAATCATATGTACCTCCAGGATGTTTTATAAGACAGGAACATGAGAAAATATGCATGTAGCCCTTAGCTATTACCTAACCTCTCACCAAATGATAGCTATTATTGTTGTTGTTTAATATTAAGAAGAGTGGTACCCTAAGGGATGAAAATCTTTATAGACATGATCTGAAAAAAAAATCCCTTCTCAAAACTCAGTTGCCAGGAAACATAACTGGAAGTCGAGCCAACACTAAAATAGAATATTTTTGGTCACATTACAACTAAAACTATCTTTCTCAAATCTGGCATATTTCATCTCCTCTTTACATTCACTTCTCCTTTAGGAAAAGTACACCTGTTAGCCAGAAAATTATGTCTTTTAATTTGGTATCCCTAGCCAGCCCTCAGAAACTGGAGATCAAAAAGGAAATGGTGTTAAAAGTGACCAAATTTCTTATTTCTAGTGTGAACATCCCATCATAATTGAAAGGGCAGTGAAATGAGACTTCAGCACCCTGGATGGATCCAGACCTAGCTCTGCCTCTGGGAAGCCTGTCCTCTTGGCCAGCCAGTAACCTGCTGGATCTCCAGAGCCTTACATAGCAAAAGAGAAAGCTGGTTATACAGCAGTTTTCCATAAATCAGGAAAATCTTTTCCTCAGTTGATGTCTTACCAAGAATACCAACTATAAAACAAGTCTAGGTCATTACTGTCTCCACCCCAGTGTCTCCCCAGCCTTCACATGGCCTTCGAAGAGGCTCCTTTAGAACAGTCTGAAAACCACCAGATTGGACGATGGTTAGGTTAGTCCTGACTGAAATATTAAATTCTAATGTTGCCATGCCTAACGATGGTTCTGAGATATTTTATTTTGCACTTTGAGATCTGATATCTGGGAGCACAGTAGAAACCCTGCAGCTGAGTTAGTAAATAAGATTATCAGACAAGGGAGGCAGAGCCCTGTCCTGACCACAGGCCTGTGACTTGCCCCTCACAGTGGCTTTATAACTATAGGTCCTTTCTTCAGACTATGCGGCTTTCAAACTGAATTCAATAATTTAACAATAGCAAGAGACTAATTGGGGCTCCTGAATGGCTGCCTTGTCCCTACGGCAAAAGCAACTGTGCTTATTGTAGAATATACTTGACTTCCTCAAAAAATGTTGCTTGACAAAAGATTTGTACCCCCCAAATTTGAAAGTCACTGTACTGAACCATCACTGTTCACTCACAGCTCACCTGTGTGTCCTGTACTTTTATCTGACAGGTGTCAGAGCAGCTTCAAAGATAGAAGCAAACAATTCAGACTTTTTTATAAGGATTGTTGTTACTCCATACTACAAGTTTCATGGATAGTCAGTAAGGTAAGGATATTCCAATGCCTTCTTTCTGATTAAATGAATGTATTTGGAGAGCATTTTGGAAGAATTGCCACAAATAATTTTTCTCATTTGCTCCTCCCCAACAGATGATGGCAAAAATAAGAAAGATACCATGTTTATTTGAAGCCTGACATAAAAGAGACTAATTATTTTACCATAAATAAAAAATCTATCAGTGGAGGAAAAGAAATAAATCTGGGATTCCTGATTCTTTGTGTTGCGCTTGATCTCTCAATCAAGTTATCTCTTAATAACTTTTCCCCTTTTTTTTAACGAGACTATTATGAAAATAAATCAAGGAAACCTCATTAAAAATGGAGTCAGAAAGTCCTGAAAAGGAGGTTTCACTATCACTTGGTATAAGAAGTACACTTTGCATTCAAGCAGAAGAAGCTTACTTTACATACCCCAGTAGGAGGAATGAAGAATTTCTCTTTGGCCAGCAACCTCCCAGCCAATGAGAAACCCACACTCGGCACCCCCGCCTTCCACTTCCTCCTTTTCCTTATGAAAGCATTCCTCTCTCGTCCAATCTTTAAACTTGCTTGCTACGGGTCACCGGGTCACCGTAGTTTTCTTGTCCCAAATTGCAATGCTCTACTATTCCCAGATAAACTCATCTTGCTGGTAAAATAGATAGCTCTTTTGTTTTTTGTTTTGTTTTCGTTTTTGTTCTTAAGGCCAACATTACCCAAAAATAATATGAACTTTAATTAGATAAATATAATATTTAAAATCCATCACACTTAAACCTCTCAGAGAATTACTGTTTGTAGTATTTCATGTCATAAACATCTTAAGATCTTCCTTTTGTACACTTAAACTTCTGAATAAGAACTCGGATAGGCAGTACCAGCCTTGGGGCTCCGAGGAGGGGCAACTCTGTCTAAGAGTGATTCTGGGATCCCTCCCTCTAAGGGTGTTCTCAGCATCCATTTCTTGGAAGGGTGTTCATAGCATCCCTCTCTCTTATATCATATTCCCAAGATTCTTCTCTCTGACAACATATTCCCAATAACCCTCTCTCTGTTAGATAACTGTACTTTGACAAAGAAAATAGGTCCTGGACAAAATATTCATTATCTTTTTCTCACAAATGAATTTAACTCTTACATCTCATAGTAAATGCACATAAAGAGACTATATATGAAAAATATTCTGAGAGAACTGAAATTCACTTATGCCTTCAAAGTTTTTAAATAAGCCATTTCAGTGATTAATTTAAACCTAGGTGGAATGCTTTTAAGCACAAATAATTCAGGACCAGATTTTTTTAGGTTTAATTGTGAATTTTGTTATTAGGCTTAATTATCCATGATCCCTTCTGACTAGATATTCAGAAACAATCTAGGAAACATTGCTATGAGTAGAGCCATAGGAATCACCTTCCTAAGTGAATGAAGAGTATTGAAGGAAACCAAAAGTCACGTGGAATAAACGGAGTCCTTCAGCAGGACTGTTATTATCCTATTTCATGTACGGGATGGGCTTTTGCTCCTGAGGAGCCACGTCATTGCAGGATCTAAAGCCCATCCGCTTTTTGAAGATGCCTTGAAGAAGTCAAGAAATAAATATTTCGGGGGACTACACAACCCCACACACTTATAAATCAAATGTGCCTTCAGGAGTCAAGTATCCAATTAGCAGATTCTTGGGCTCTGCCATGCTACGTAAAGAACTTTCCCCTGAGAATGACTCCTGTCTTTGGGCTCTGCAAATTGAAACAATCACTCTGCTTTTAAGATGTCAAATCAATTTAACTTGCAAAAACAGATAGATTCACACATACATTTATAACTCTTTTCTTTTAGGGATGCTCCAAAAGCAAACGTTTTATATACTCTGTAACCTATTTTTTAATCTTCTTTGCTTTTATCTAAGCTAGCGATTAGAATATTTAATAACTTTAAATTGAAGAGTGAAGTAGACAAGTTCCAAGTTCTGTAAACTTTTTCTTGTGGTGTTTTGTCACAATGTATAGCAGACTGTGTAGATTAACAAAACTGCTTATAGTTACAATACTTTTCCTACCTGGAACTTTCTATCTCAAAGCTATATCCCCGGGAAACACCTCCCAAAACCCAGTTTCTGACTCGCCAACAAGAGTATCACTCTATTTCATTTATTGACACATTCATTCTTTCATTCCTCAAAAAGAATTACGTGCTTTACTGCAGGAAGTCACTGTGCCAACCACGGGGCATAAAATGATTAGTCAAAAGGGTCTCAGTTATCACAAGGTTTATAGTCAACTGCATAGGCTTTTCTTCTCAGAGTATTTATTTTTATTCTACATACAATTCTAATAGTCCAGTATATGTAGATGCCATGCCTATAACATAATAGAAGTATCGAGTCAGAAGAGAAAAGGCCTACGAGAAGGTGTAATAATGAGAGCAGGGAGAGAGAGGAAGAACCAGCCAGGAAAGAAAGAGAAAATGTAATAGGATTCATTCATTCCATAAATACTTGCTGAATGCCTAGTATGGGCCACCAATGCCTTAGGAACTGAGGACAATCACTGAGTGAGGACAACAACAAAAATCACACCCAGTTCTCGAGGGGCTTACTTTCTAGGGGCAGGCGGACAAATATCAACAAACCACGTGAAGCTGAGGAGATTTAATGTCAGATAAAGATGTGTAAACAATAATAATGGCAGCTAATCCTTTTCTAATACTTAGTACCTGACACTGTTCCAAGCATTTTCCCTATAAAGTGTCATTTAATCCATGCAACAGCCTTCTGAGTGTAAACTATTATTTATTTCCATTTTCCAGAAGAGGAAATTGAGGCATTTCTCCAGAGGCAAACTTTTGTGGAAGCATACATACAACATACAAATGAGTGTTTGTTCTGGTTGAAGCAACAGTGGGGATCCCGTTCACCCCCAACCCTCATTCCCACACTCCTAGTTGCCCTTGGAGATTCTCAAGGAGAAATCCCTAGGCTTTGCAGAAAATAATTTGAAAAACGCTAACTTAGGAAAGTGCATTTTCTGTGGGGCTAAACAGGTATTATAGCCCCTACATACTCTATTCTAAAGAACTAATGGGTATTTTAGAAATATCCTTTTATCCTTTCCTTCCATCTTTCTATGAAGTGGGCTGAAAGATAGTAATCTCTGTTTTATAAATGGGCTTAAAGAGGCACAAAGAAGTAAAGTTAATAGTTCTATTTTTATCAGCTATTATGAGACTTATTGTATCACAGAAATATAAACGTTCTAATCTTCCCTCTAAGTACCAACAGTACCTAAGTCATTCATTTAAATAAAAACAGATGCTCTAGAGAAGGTCATTTCACAAACATTTCATTAATGTTTTCCATTTAATATTTTTATCCTTTACCAATATTCATTGAATATTTATTATATGAATCTGTCACCTAATAGAAGCTGAGACCACAGAGAGGCCTATGGTAATTATATCAAGGTTAAAATATAGTTAAAGAGAAAAATATAAAAGCTATTTCTAATATATTTCCTATCCAAAGTAGGGTGTCTATTTGTAGATTAGTAGAGGTATATTGATGAGTTAATGGATAAATAAATGAGAGGTAGAAGAAAAGATTGATAGATGGACACACAGAAGGATGGATGCATGGAAAGATGGATGGATGGGCAGGTGGGTGGATGGACATTGACCACAGGTTGATGAATAGATGGAGGGAGTGAAGGTGAATGAATATTTATATAGACAGACAAACTGACTACCATGAAATAAATAATTAAGATATGAGTGCTACTAAGATACAAATCAGAAAAGTTTAGTAAGACTGATTAAATGATGTTTACTATTTAGTGTTTAAGAATGTAAGAAAACAAATTATGGATATTTAAGAAAGGTTTTTTAATTTATCTAATGCTAAAGGAATAAATTTTTAAATGACTCCAGAATAACCATCAAAAAATCATTATTCATAAATCCAAATTCAATAAATAATTATTTAAGAAAGCAGATTGAAGTTGAGTCTTTAAAAATAAATATTTAAAGGGACAACTGGGTGCTCAGTGGTTTGGGCATCTGACTCTTGATTTCGGCTCAGATCATGATCTCACCATTCCTGAGATCCAACCCATCAGACACCGTGCTGACATCACAGAGCCTGCTTGGGATTCTCTCTCTCCCTCTGACTCTGCTCCTCTCCTGTTCAGTCTTTCCCTCTCTCTCTCAAAATAAATAAAATTTCTTAAATTTTTTTTAAAATAGATATTTGGAAAAGTAGAGAAGAGGACATTTCCAAAAGAAAGGAAGAAGTAATGCCTGAAGAAGAAATATAACACGGTCATAGTCAAGAAACAAATCTATGTGTTCGACATGGAAGTTTCATGCATGCTGGCAACAGGTAAATGATGAATTGGCAAGAGAAGCTGGTACCAGAATACTGAGTGTCCTGCACACTGAAATGAGGTGTTTCGAATTTGTCTTCTACATACGAAGGAGACACTGAAAGTTTGGCGTTTTATTTGTTTGGATTTTGGGTTTAGGGGATTAGTTTGATTTTTTAAAGAATAATATAGGCCAACTACTGTCTTGGGAAAATTATTCCATAGGATAAAAGCATGGTTATGAAGGGAGGGAAAGCAGTCTACATTTTCTAACAAAGATAATGGCCATTCTCCTTCCTACTCACATATCCCCCGCTTAGAAAGGTATTCAGTGACCACCCAACCTGAAATAGGCCTACCCAGTAAGTGCCCCATCAACTCTCAATCCTTTCACTTCACTTTAGTTATTTTTAGAGCACTTATGTCTACCTTATTTTTCAACAGTTTATTTATTTACTTTGAGAAAGAGAGAGAGAGAGAGAGCACAAATGGAGGAGGGGCAGAGAGACAGGGAGGGAGAGAATCCCAAGAGGCTCCTTGAGCACTGTCAGCACAGAGCCCAACACAGGGCACTCATGAACAGCGAGATCATAACCTGAGCCAACCACAAGTTGGACGTTTAACCAACTGAGCCCCCAGGTGCCCCTATGTGTACTTAGTTTTTACTTGTCTATCCACTAGAATATAGGCACCAAGAGGGCAAATAATTTAACTTGCTCACTGATTTATTTCTAGTTCATAGAATAGCAGCTGGCACATAGCAGACACTCAGTAAATGTTTGTTTTAGAAAGAATGAGTATTGAAATTGAGCTTAATCAACAAATCTGTAGACCAGGTGTAGTGCATGTATTAGTTTATAAATTATCAAATGTACTCTTAGAAATAACACTTCTTAATTATTTAGCATACTTTTGACACTTTAATATTTATAAATTGACTCAAAGCACCTAAATAGAACTGCAACATGGCCAACAAGTTTCTGTAGTAAGAAGTTGTTGAGCTGGTAGAAAATTCACTATAGCTCTGTTTCTTCATTCAAGGCTACCAAAGATCCTAGTGGAAAATATAAATTAAAACTTTTATATTTCAAGAAATAATTGATACAATGTGGAACATATATATGAAACAATATTATTTACAATACCAAATGGGGAATGCTCATGATACAAAAAAGAAATAACAGACACAAGAAACCTGTTTGTGTAGTATGATCTCTTAGTCTAAAGTAAATTTGGACGTATCTGTGTGTAATAAGTAAGAAAAAAATGACTAAAACCACTCAAACCATGATTTACCTATGGGTATTATATTTTGGATATTTTGCTTATTATTTAGAATTTTATGATTTATAAAATTTTTATAATAAGATATTGTATTAGCGATACTTTAAAAATAAGCCAAAACTATTTTAAGTGAAAAAAAATTCAATGCAAGTTAAAAAAACATAGTCATATATCAACAAACTATATAAAGCAAACCTAATTATAGAATATGAAATTAAGCAATTAATAATTTTAAACATCTTTGTTATAAAAAGTATCAAGAAATAATAAAGAATTCCATAAGCAAGCAATGTCATTTAAGTCCACAAAGGTCAAATCTCAGACCTGGAAAGGAGAAGAAGGATCTCAGAATCTGGATTATAAAATTTGCATAAACCTAAAGGAAAGGAGCCACATAATGGCTTCTCTCTTAGATGAATTTTATATTAACTTGAAACCAGGCTCCAAGTCTACCTCATCCAGGCTTCCCAGACAGAAGATCAAATTTTCTGGCAGGGACAAAAGTAATAAATCAAAATCCTATCCAAATCATATGTTTAAACCTATGATACTGCTTTGGTTGTAGTATACTGTGAAAATATTTATCCTTGAGAACTTCCAGAGATAGAGAGAGTACTGCCATCCTCATCCCAATTCTCCCCCGGCCTCTAGAATCCAGATGGCATTGCATTTGGCACAGGATCCCACATGGGGTGTGTAGCTGCCAAATCATTCCCAAGAAGGCAAAACATTTAGAGAAAAAAACACAATAAATAGCAAAACCAAACATTTGACATTTGGAATCAAGGGCTGTATGGGAAATTTTAACTTCCTCAACCTAATAACACTAGAAATTCTAGACCAAGTGATAGGGTATCAAAAGCAGCAACGTAATGTTGCTAAGATACTATAAACTTTCAGATGGTGCTTTACCAAAACTCCTTTTCAAAGATCATTTATTAAAGCAAACACACACACAAACAAGTATTTCTTCTGAAGATGAAAGGACATGCTTTTTAAGAATATTACATCACTTATTGTTCACATTCAGGAATGATCTACCTATATTCACAAAACTGCTGTTCTCTATCCCCTCTCAACTCAGCCTCTCCAATCTTCACATTGCAGCAAGAGTAATCCACTAATGTATGACCTGATCTATTGGTCTTTAGTAGAAGGAAACTTTTTAATCATCTTTCTCCAGCCACTTACAGTACAATCAGCTCGGAAGAATACATTGGTTTGACTGTGACTGTATCTTTAAGCCTGGAAATACCCTCCAAGTGCAAACATGTCAAAAATATAAATATTCTGCTAACTTCACCACGCATTCAATTTTTATTGTAGAGAAGAATCACTTCAAATTTTACCCGAATGTGATACTTAGGCAAAACCAATCCTCCAGGGGTGGATTTAGGTATCAGGTTTACTCAGTGATATTAGTTTTAGGACAAGTTTTCTGGGATGCTATTGCATTGATCTGGATTAACAAACATCACATTTCAGGACGCCTAAACTCACGTTGAAATTAATGCCATCCCTATGTGCATTTTTATCCTTCTAGGAGCAGATAAATTTATATGGAGAGAGGGAGCAGGGAGAGCCTCTGTGTGTGTGTGTGTGTGTGTGTGTGTGTGTGTGTGTGTGTGTGTGTTACAGAGAATATATTCCACAGTAAAAAATAAGCTCATTGTAGCCCTTCAAATATTTTAAGAGCAGTTTGGCTTACCAATATACTAGCTCTGGTTTCCAATAAGAAATCCAATTTAGCTCAGTCTCTTGTGGCAAGTAGTCATGTAATTGAGTATAATTTGTCACAACTGGCCATTCTGACTAAAGAACGATTTAGGATTGAGCTAGTATAAACATGTAAAACAAGCCCGAGCCACATTCCAACTAATAATAGAAACCATGTAATGTGGTAACCTGCTTTGCCCAAAAAGAATCTCTTAAGCTATACTATTTTTCTATATTTCTTTATTTTATTGAATATTCCTATTACCAAAACATCACCATTTGCATAAAGTTTTGATCCCAGCCGCGGAGGTAATATTCACATTTAAATCCCCATGTCACATGTCCGACTTATGCATCTATGTAGCCTCTTTAACCTGAAGATTTTCTACTCAGTGTTTGAAAACTTCTAATGCCTGAGATAAAAACAAAGAGATGCCAAATCATTTTGTTTTGACAAATCGATTCCCTTCACATTGATGCCATTTGGCTTCATAAGTCTCTTAACTCTGACATTTTCAAATGTATTAAACAGAATATATGGAAATGAAAGATGGAAGCACTTATAAAGTAGACTATGACATTTACTGTAAAGGCATTATACAGCTAATGGAGTTAAGTGAAGTAAAAACAAACCTCTGGACAAGGATGACAGCCCCCACGACATCAAGTATGTTAACAGAAGTCATTAAGTTAAGAAAAAACAACAATAGGACTGCAAGCTCAGTTTTTCCCAGTTGTCAGCTGAGGACATCTGAGCACTGTGAGGACACCTGCACTAACCAACAGTCTCTTGGAATACAGGACTTGACAATATACATGTAATGCTATTAGTAACGAAAAAGGTAGTAATACTAACAATGTGTTAGCATTCTTGATTTATGCCTGTGCTCCAAGCCCTATGTTAAACACTTAGTAAACATTCAATTTATAAACAAAACCCTAACCACAGCCACACAAGGCTATTATTTTGGTTTGATTGAGGAGACTGAGGTTTAGAGAGAGCACTTTCATGGATTCAAATCTAGATCGATTCCAAATCTTGAGCTCCCAAATATTATATATTCTTTTTAAAAATATTTTTTAAAATATTAAGGAATACTCAGTTAAGAAATCTTTTTGGGTAAATTAAGAGAATTTTAAATTAGTTAAATTAAAAAATATTTTAATTGGACTTTATCTAACCATTTTTAAATATTTATTTTGAGAGAGAAAGCATGAGCATAAGCATGACAGAGGGAGAGGGAGAGAGAGGATCTCAAGCAGGCTCCTCACTGTCAGTGCAGAGCCTAAGCGGGGGCTCGAACCATGATCTGAGCCAAGATCAAGAGTCAGATGTTTAACCGACTAAGCCACCTTGGTGCCCCTATTTTAACTAACATTTTAAGAAAATATGTTAAATAATATTTATTTAATATTGAATAAAATATTTAAACAGTTAAAGCTTATACAACTTTTTTCATATATCCTTAGCTAAAAATTTCATATTATTTTCTCAAAATGTATATAAAATACTTTTTTCATCTCTCTTATCTCCTTCATTTTCCATATATCATATTTATTCAGCCAAGGAATGTCACTGTTTTTCAGTCAGCAAAAATTTGCTTTGCTAACTTATAAGTTTTTCACAAAACTGGTTAGGCTCTGATGTTTTAAATAAATAAATAAATATAGAAATATAATTTTGCATACCTAGACATTCTGAAAATATATCCTTGTTTTAGTCCAGGCAAAAGAAAACACATAGCATGGGGAAAAAAGTGAATCAGGACTAATCTTAAGAAACTATGTCTAACCTTTTTTCCCTGATAACATTTCCGGCTTTAAAATCTTCAATCTTTATGCCTTTTTTGTGGTCTGTAGCTTGTACATCAAATGCAGAGAAGAAACACACTGGATAAATTTGACGATTGTCTTTTATGAAGTTCTGATTCTCATTTCTATTGGAATCCCATTTTTTTTTTCAGTGTAACAGAACTGGAATGTTTAAACATAGCTCTAAATACATCTCAAAATAGATCTATTCAATTCCTCTTATAAGCAACAGGAAAATTAACATTAAAAACTACTTTAAGCTAGGATAGGACAATTATTTTCCCCATAGAGCTCCTAATTATTTAAGGGAAATGCTAGAGAATCATACATAGTTACATATTTAATACTAAGGAATTAACATACATTAAAGCTGATGTGGAGGGGGGCCTGGGTGGTGGCTTAGTTGGTTAAGTGTCTGACTCTTGGTTAGGTAATGATCTCATGGCTTCGTGGGTGTGAGCCCCATATCAGACTCTATGCTGATTACGTAGAGCCTGTGTGTGATTCTCTCTCCCTCTCTCTCTCTTTGCCCCTCCCCTGCTCATGCTATCTCTGTCTCTCTCAAAATAAATAATAAAGAAAAAACAAACAAACAAACAAAAAATGACGTGGTGCTGTTGGGGTTTGGAGCTAATGGCCAAGAAAGAATTCTTGAGATGTCTTCAGTGCAAAAAGATGGTTTTATTAAAGCATGTGGGCAGGACCATGGGCAGAAAGAGCTGCACTGGGACTTTGAGGAGTGACTGATTTTGAACCCTCTATATCATGCTCATGAGAAATATTAATTCATAAATAATGTCCTGAATAATGGCTTCTACAGAATTCTATTGACCATCGTTGTGAGAAAAGGCTAGCGTAAATGATTGTAAAAACTTTTCTGCGTGCCAAACAAATGTCCAGTAAACAGTGAATGTTCTCAAGTCACAGTACATGTGATTGACTTTTGTTTCAATATCTGTTCTAAGGCAAACCCTATTCCAAATGGTAAATTCTTGATGATCCCAAAACATAATATTTAAAGCATCCTTTATCAATGAATGCATTAAAAACATGAAATTGGGGGAAGACAGGCAAGGAAAACCCTTAGAGGTGTTTCAGTAAGAGTTTGTAAGCCTAGACAGAGAATTGTGTTCTCAGAAAATACATAGCAGAGAAAGTGATCATTGGGTAGAAAATGTATCATCAAATATCTACTTGCTTTTAAAAACTAATAGAGTTAATTTATTGCCAAGTTTGAAAAATATTTTTATCTTCTTTTTCAAAATCCCATTCAAATGCCGTCTAAGCCAAAGGGAAATTCTTCTGACTTATGGTCCCTTTTAATTACTTCAATAGAATGTCTAAAGTAGATTCAACTGCTTTAGGTCCTGTTCACTTCTTCATTTATTTATACCTGTTAGTGGAAAGAGAACACTGTTCAGAACATAAAAGCCTATGTTTTAGTCTCAACAATTTTACTAATGAGCTATATAACCTTGAAGAATCACTCTACTTCCTGGAAATGTAGTTTTCACACTTGTAGGAAGGGAAGGACTAAAGATCTTTTTGTTTTTTTATATTTCTAAGATTTTATGTTTTCAAGGACATTTAGCTACTTATTTATTATTCATTATACTTTTTTCATATGATGTTAATTAGCTTTTTTGATTATGTGATCAATATATAAACCTGCACTATTTTTGGACTGTTCAGTTTTAAATATGTATAAGTAGATTTTATCCGCCCACTCCTTCCCTGCAGTGCTTTGCCTTCCTTAAATGGAGAGCAGACTTTGTTCAATGTGGCAGAGAATGTTATTATGATTTTGCTGATTTCTATGAATGATTATTTAGATTTCCAAATTTTCTGTTCAATTTCATATAATTGAAATTCCAAGCTATTGTGTCTTATGTAAGAAAGAAGTTCATGTCTATATCATATAAAATCCACAGTTTTGCAGTCTAGATTAGAGCAATTCCAAGTAGCACAAAAAATCCAGGCCCCTTTTACTTTTGGACTCTACCATATTCTAATTGTGAAGATCAAAGGAAAATATTCATTCTCCTAATTATTTTCTACCTTCTAAAAGAGAGGTACTTTCATTTTTTTTAAAAAGATAATGCTCCCTGCAAACTTTTACTTAGGTCTAGAGACTTGGTTGGATTCAGAAAAACATTTTTGGCAAGGAAATTTCATTGACGATGTCACATATTTTATATTATATTACATCAGGAGGCATGTAATATCAGATTGTTCCTTACTAGCGATGCTAATGAGACCATTTAATGTTTGTTTATATTTGAGAGAGAGAGACAGTGCGAGCAGGGAAAGGTCAGAGTCAGAGAGAGACACAGAATCTGAAGCAGGCTCCAGGCTCTGAGCTGTCAGCACAGAGCCTGTCATGGGGCTTGAACTCACAGAACATGAGATCATGACCTGAGCCGAAGTTGGACACTTTACCGACTGAGCCACTCAGGCACCCCCCCCCTTTTTTTTTTTTTCAATGAGACCATTTAAATTGGTGATTGACTGTAGGAGTGCTAACAATACTGACTCCATCTTTGGTCCTCTTCTTGTTCATGTCTGCTAGATGACCTCTCTTGGGGTTCCCGGCCCCTTGGAGATTCATAAACATACATTAGAAATGCCCACCAAGACAGTAATGAGGGAAGGCTTGCTTTGATCTCCCAAGAATCTGTTAAAGGTAACAAAGTCTTTCCCCTTCCTGCATACAGACAGCACTACAAGACTGAATTATATGTTAGCTGTCAGTTTGGTGCATGCAAACCCTTTTTAGTGCATATGAACCTTTGATCTCATCATAGTGCCCTTCTGCATGCCCCTTCACTCTATAAAATCTGTAGACTAAGCTACAGAGAATAGCTGCACAGATGTCTGAGCACCATCCACTTGATCGCCCTGTTGGTAAGTCACTCTGAATAAAACTGTGTAAATGTATGGAGTTGCCTCCTTCATTTTTTGGTCTCAAAGCACCTTCTTGGTTTGAAAGATACTTTATAGTCCCTCCACCCTCCAAAAATTGCCAGATCTCTCTTTTGCAAAGGTACATTGTTTCTTTGCAATTTACAAGTGACCTAAATAGTGTTATTTTGGCACCATGCTGATATATTCTGTTCCCTACAACTTTTCACCTAACGGTTACAGCATCAGTTGATGATCTTTGTCTAAATAGTTATTACATTGAGAGTCAAAGCACGGCAATTGTCTAATTGTATCATTCCTTCTTCACTTACTAACATTCTTTTGTAAAGATAAGCTCCTCTGGCACAATAAATATTCTAGACCATCAAAGAAAAACTTCACTGGACAGAGTTAAACAGACAAGGAAGATTTTATTCAAGATTATTCCAATAGGGGAGACTGAACTCAACTCTGCTGAAACAAAAGGGCAATTTTTAGGCACTGGGTGAGTGAGTAGAAGATACTAGAGGACATGGGTGGGGGGAGGTTGGTCAATGTTACCAGGACATCTGTGCTTCCTAATTTTCACTCAACTAGCTAGTTAGTTAGACTCCTATCTTCCCACCCACAGAGACTGGGAGATAGAACAGCTTTCTGTCTTGATTATTACATTTTAAAGGGATTTTTCAAGGTCCTTGAGAGTGACATTCCTGGTCTGTAAATCTGACAAGAGACTAGGGTAAGATTTACATCTCACGGAGGGAGAGAAAGAATTTCCAGTTGAAAGTTTTCTAAAGTAAATGCTCTAAGGAGAGGGATTACTAATGGTCCTTTGGTCAGGAAGAAACTGGTCTAAAGTTTAGTCAAGCTGAAGAAACGACTCATCTTGTACTTCCCCATGACATAATACACAAGGTCATGGGCTCCGTTTTCAAAGTCATTTCTTGGTCCAAAATGACTGCTGAAGTTCCAGCCATCATGACCACCTGTAGGTAGCAGGAGGTAGATAATTTAAAGAGGGAAAAAAAAAACATGCCAACTATCTGATTTCCAATTAAGGAGGCTTAGAACCACCCAATAAACTTTACTACTATGTAGCTGGCCACGTGCAGCTATAAGGAAGATTGAGAAATATGGTGTTTTAGTGGAACACATTCCGCCCAGAAAAGTCAGAAATTTGTTACTATTTTTAAAAGATGAAAACGACTATTGAGCAGGCAACTAGAAGTCTCAGACATACTGGTAAACATTGATTCACAGAAAATAGAAGCCCTGGTACCACCGACACAATGTTCAATAAGTGGTTCTTCCTCAAATCTATTACACATCATATTTTCTGTTAGAAGTATATCCTAAGCCTAATGCTTTGCATCTGCTTTCAGCAAATCAACCCAGTGAAATATGAGGAATAAAAAAGATAATAATATTTTTTAAAACCTTAATTATATTTATCAATATCAACTTGCAACTATTAAAAACTTACACCGTATATTAAAATACCATATATTTGGAATAAATTTTGAAATCCACCTCTCCCTAAATATAAAGCACCTATTCAATGACCTAAAGTAAAATGAAATGTAGAAAATATTTGGGATGTTGTGGTATCTAGAATCTGACCCACCATCTTAATCTAGTTTCATATATTTGTGCTTTAGGAATGGTGAAATAAACCTTAAAGGCCTGTAAGAATAAACTTTCAATGAATGGCCTTCAGATATTATTTATGAGAATTGGATGAAATCAGAACTGAAAGTTCCAGATTAATCCTGTCTGCCTAATATTCCAACAAACAGCAGAGACTTCAATAAAAATCACAGTTCTTTCCATTCATTACACTATAAACTGGAAGAAAAGTTTCAAATCTCAAAAAATGCTCCTAGTCAGGCAGGGCCAACTTCCAACTAAATCAATATGCTAAGTTTTCTCTTGGTAGAATTGCTTCTGGCATAAAAATAGACCATGCATAATCTTTTACATTTTCTATATGATCTCTAAGCATCTCGATGAAAAGAAAAATCAGGAATAAACTTGGATTCATAATCATGATGCATATACACTTGTTTTCAGAATTGCCTTTTTCTTTTTTAAAATTTTTTAATGTTTATTTATTTTTGAGAGACATAGAGACAGCATGAAAAGGAGAAGGGCAGAGAGAGAGGGAGACAGAGAATCTGAGGCAGGCTCCAGGCTCTGAGCTGTCAGCACAGAGCCAACACAGGGCTCGAAGTCACGGACTGCAAGATCATGACCTGAGCTGAAGTCGGCCGCTTAACCGACTGAGCCACCCAGGCGCCCCAGGATTGCCTTTTTCTAACTACATTTTTAATCCTTATCTGATAATATTATTAGAGTACTAAAGATATAATCCATACAGACCATATTTTATTTTATTCCTAAAATATTGAGCTGAGAATTTATAGATATAACTATAATTGAACTTATCTAAATAAAAATTCCAATGATGAATTATTACTTTCTTTAAATTTCCAGACAAATTTGCAGCTTAATTCACCTGTAAGCATATATCAAAGAAAATGCTGACATTGCCTATTAAAAGGTTTTCTTAATCAATATATGGTGCCCTTACCAACATCATAATTATTTAAATCAAGTATTAATTAAATTCCTATTGAATACCTAATATTAAGGTAGAACTGAGAATATACACTCTATGAAATATGCAGTCTCTACAAAGTTCAGCCCAGGAGTACAGATGTGTGTATGACAATTAAATATCATTGATAGCCATATTTAATTGAATTATTATTTAATACAAGCATCCTTACTCTACAGAGTGTTTACACATAAAACAAAGAGTAATCTAGAGTTTTCATCTTACGTATAGTTGTCTTAAAATACCTAGTCTTTGAAATTGAACTAAAGAATATAAAGAAGTCCTGTCATATAGCTAAGTGAATGCAAATTAGTCATTCTATTGTATCTTTCCAAAATACTCCATTTAAAAGCTTCTATATGTCAGTGGTCTCAAAATGAAACTTCTGTTTTATGTTGCATTTCATCCAAACAGAAATTTGTATTGTTCTTCTAAAATGTACTTTTAATTTAAAATGAAAAGTATTCATCCTTTTACAATGAACATACTAACAAACAAAACAAAGCAAAAAAACCCACAAAGCTTTAATAATTCTTTTTTTTTTTCTTAAGATTTTCCCCATGTTGATGCAAAGGTCATCCCATCCCACTACCACACCGCCCTATAGATGCAATTTTCTATAATAATGAACAATAAGAACTATCAACTACATAAGGCTAAAAGGACAACCAAGACTCCTTAGGTTGCAAACAAAACTTAAAACTTTTGAAAAGTTTTTATTTCTTCAAAAAGTAAAGGATTCCTTTTAAGCACTAAGATCAATAATGAGACCACCCTTCAGAGCTTCCTGGATCTACTAGATCTAATGAGAGCTAGATCAGAGTTCTCCAAGAGTAGGCAAGTTCATAATACCACAATGAATTCTATAAATTAAGCTATTACTTTTGATTGCTTTCAGCTGAGGTTTGAACATGAATGGTCACGGAATCATAATTCTCACCTGGTTTTTCTGGTTGACAAAAGGGACAGTTGACTGCCATCACATGTTACCCAGAGAGAATGTATCAATAACTATCAAGAGTAGTACTCGTAAGACCACAGACAGAAAGTTTTCATACCTGGACGGGTAGGAGAAAGAATAGTCTTAGCCGGTGCCACTCAGGACATTCTCCTTCCTACTCACGGATGCTGTTGCTTCCCACATATATACAACTTTCTCATCTTCATCTTAAAGCTAATGATAACAATTTCTTTAAGAATTCTCAGGAAAGAAAAATCTACCACTTGTGAAGTGTCACCTTTTTTGGCAGGCAGCGTGCATTGATGCTTCACACACAATATTTCACTCAAAATGAATAATACTACTTGGTAAAGATGAAGAAACTGGGCCTCCGTATGACAGCCCAAGGATTCCCACCAGGTCTGTCTAGGGTTTAAGCCTTTTCTCTGTCCATCTTGTGTCAATGGATGTATAAGAATACTTGAGGCCATTTTCAACCACTTTTAAGTGGACATGGAAAAGGGTATTTCCTTTTACTATAGTGTAATGGAATTGGCCATAGTAGTCATTCTGGTTGCAGCTTGCCAGATTGCAAACTTAATGTGACAGAAACGTGCACAATCTCTCCCACACTTGGCTTAGTGATAGAAACCTGTGACGACCCTTCATTACCATAGAGCTATCAGAAGCAGGTATGGAATGTTGGGATTTTAAGTACTTTTGTAAAAATGATATGATACTTTGTCGACACCACGGCATCTAAAGTCTCATCAAATGAATATATGAAGGGGTAACATATAGTGTCAACTGACAAGCATAAGGAATTTGCTGGAAGTATATTTTGCAATAATTCTACATTTCTTTCCTTGTAAGAATGCCTTTGAGAGACAGAAGTGGTAGAACCTAAATACTTTTGAAATGTGGGTCATGAAGGAAAATATGTAATGCATTTCAGGGAAATATATGGGTTTGAATCTGTCAGAAAATTAATATAACAAGCTGCAATACTACGTGAGAACAATAAATACTTAGGTTTTATTTGTACAAGGTGAGTTGAAGTCTATGCATGAATAACCTCATATTATACTAACTATAAACTTTACTTTTGAACTCCTTTGGTGCTTGTAACTTTGAAGTACTAAAAAACCAATGAAAATCATTTGCATTCACCCAGAACTCAAAGAACAAAGAATTGTTCATCAACTACTTATAACGAATAGAGCTCCAATGAAGAATTACCCCTTTAGTACACGTGGCCTCACAAAGCTAGTTCAGACCACCTGTCACAAGATAAATTACGGGTTAAAAAAAAAACCCTTAGGTTAAACCAAAGCTAAAAACTCACTGAAGCTTGCAAAAACATGAAGGAGTTATGCTTTATAACCAAACTCTGATTGATAGAAATATTAAATACAGGTACCCTGGCTGGCTCAGTCGGTTAAGTGTCCTGCTTTGGCTGAGATCATGATCTCATGGTTCGGGAGTTCAAGCCCTACATGGGGCTCTGTGCTGACAGCTCAGAGCCTGGAGCCTGCTTCAGCTACTGTCTTCATCTCTCTTTGCCCATCCCCCGCTCACACTCTGTCTCTCTGTCTCTCTCTCTCAAAAATAAATAAACATTAAAAAATACTTTAAAGAAATATTATTATTAAATGTATTAAAAAGAAATACATTTATAAAGTTTGTTAATATATAATGCTATATATATAACTTTATGCTTTATATATGCTATGCTTTCAAATATACTATCTCATTTGATTCTACAATTGTGTGGCAGGCTTCATTATCACACCACCACCACCACCATTATCCTCCATCCACAGTGAGGCAGATAAAACTCACGGAGGTTACTCTACTCAACCAGGTTTGCAAGGCTACAGCTAGTCATAGTCAAGACCATGTTCACCTGAGACAAAGCTAATGCAATTTATTAGCTCTATAAGGGCAAACATATTCCAAATTTGGCCAGTCATTGCCTTCAGTCTCATAAGGGCCCCCAAATAAGCATATTCTGGCCAAGGTATCATGGGTTGCCTTCTTAACCCTTACAGAGATAGCAAGGTCTGCCTTCCAGATACCACTACTGAGAAGGTGAGTCCCGGTGTGACACCCAGCTCGTGATGGAAACGTCTAAACACCGGTAAGCAGCTGGGGCTTCTCCCAGCCTCAGGCTGCCACAGCATCACGTTCAAGTTCCAGAATCTCATTCACTCCTCTTCCCAGATTATGTGAACTATTCACGCTTGGTTGTTGAAAACGAAAGTGAGAGTCTGTTTCTGAGACAAACATGGATCAATTACAATAAATCATAATAAAAGTATGATATAGTGACTTACATGGCTGAAATTAAGCCAAGTTTCTAAAGGTTCTTTACAGAGTCCCGATATGTCTATTTCTGTAAATGTGGCCCAGACCAAAAAAAAGTCTTGCCTCTTATTGATCAGGTGGCAATGTGGCCAATAGCACTAAAGGGAAGACTTCAAAAAAAAATTATTTTTATAAAAGCCTGATTCCCATTGTTCCTCTCACAGTCCCACCACTCAAAACACTCCTGGCAGCTACCACAGTAGAAAGCAGTGAGCAGATTGTGAAATATTCCACTAGCATGAGACACAGGAAGGAGTCTGCAATTGAGTGGTTCTGCAACTCAGGAAAACATCAGAAACAAAAAGAGTTCAGAAATCCACAGAGATAAATTTACGCACCCAGGGTTGGGGCCTCATCCACTCTAGCACGTGTCAAATAGAGAATGAAGCAGGCAGCTAGCTAAGGAGAGTGCTCGCCATTGAGAGAAAGTGGGAGAGGGGAG
This sequence comes from Paguma larvata, assembly GCA_030068075.1. Lineage (NCBI taxonomy): Eukaryota > Metazoa > Chordata > Mammalia > Carnivora > Viverridae > Paguma > Paguma larvata. The sequence goes on along the minus strand of CM057829.1, from coordinate 68,134,279 downwards.
GCAAGATGAAATGTGAAAGACAGATGGACGGAGGAAGGGAGGGAGGAAGGGAGAAAGACAGAGAGAAGGAAACAAGGAAGGAAGGGAAGAAGAAAGAAAGAAGAAAGGAGAGAAAGAGAGAAGGAAAGAGAAAGAGAAAGTGGAGAAGAAAGAAAGAAAGAAAGAAAGAAAGAAAGAAAGAAAGAAAGAAAGAAAGAAAGAAAGAAAGAAAGAAAGGGGAGAGAGAGAGAAGGAAAGAAAGGGAAGAGAAGGAGAGAGAAAGGAAAGAAGAAGAAAGAAAGAGAGAGAGAGAGAAGGAAAGAGAGAGGAAAGAAGGAAGGAAGGAAGGAAGGAAGGAAGGAAGGAAGGAAGGAAGGAAGGAAGGAAGGAAGGAAGGAATGTTCAGTTCTCTGGGCAAGTGTTCTTTACCTGTAGCACACACGAAGCAGCCAGAGCTACGAAGATGGCATTGGGATGAATAAAAGAGGGGAAGGATGCAGAAGGCACTGTGAAAGGAAAAGGGAAGCAGCATGTCAGATAAAGAGAGTACTGGGAAGGAATGAGCCTGTGAAGACATGTATGATCTTAAGAGGCTTCGTGGAGTCTGTGCAGCACTTCACACCAACAAGAAGCCTGCAGAATGATCGTTTGTGGGTGTATTTTGAAAATCCACACAGGGGCCCAAATCCTGAGGGCTCTAAGTCGGCAGATGCTAGCCAGCTTTATTCCAATTACCTAGAACAACAATAGCAAAAATAAAAACACGGACACAAAAGCCAGCCTTTCTTGGGCCTAGTAACTTTAGTAACTTTCCTGTGTGTCAGGGGCCTTTTCATTGTGTCAAATTTGCCAACCAAATTTGAAATGCAAATCACGCCATGCTCCTGAGTGGGCATTGTGAGGAAATGCCCGCAAGGACTATGACAAACCATCTGCAAAAGCATTTTGGAACCTATAAAATTTGCTGTGAACGTTACTTCCATCATTAGTGTCCTTGGTGCCTACTGAAAAAATAGAGCTTCCAACATCACAAAACAACCATGGCCTTTGAGAAACAGAAATAAAAGATGAAATTTTCATCCTCTGTGCATGATTCGAAGATCCAGTGCTTCCCTTTTTCAGCCAAGGCTCTGATCAAACTCAACATTTGAGTCCATTTCACACACAGGTGGGACCCAAAGCGGTGGCCTCAGGTGACAATGACAGTCTCCTTACAGGTATGAAGGTGGATCGTGTTCTTCCTCCACTGCATACCCCAAGCTCAGGGCTGCAACCAAGCCCCATCCCAGCTTCCTGAGCGGAGCTGGGTGTCAGTATAAAAAGAATAAAAGGGCAGAGAATGAATCAGATGATTTCACCAGAGAAATATAAACCTGGGTTTAAAAAAAACCTATTATATTTGCCCACCTTTCTTTAAGGGGTAAGTGTTTTAGACTGCTCTCCTTTCAAATGCATCCAAGACCCTGTACATAGATTCCAAATAGAGTTTCCAAATAGAGACAAATCAGTTCCTGGAACAATTTGTGGGCAAGTTGTTTACTGGAATTCATCCTGAGACTCATATTTCCAGCTTCATGCTCCCCTAAGTGACAGCTGAAAACATTATATATATGCACGTGTGCATATCTGTGTGCATAAATGATGTACTGGGAAGAACAGTGAGACACTGAAAAGGCAGAAACTGCAGAGATATTTTCAAAATCCGTGTCATAGGTACAGGAAGGTTTATTGAAGGTCTTGGTTTCTTTTCCTCTGGCTAGTGTTTTCTATAGGACATAGACAATAAAAATCATAAACTGTGAGGAAGAATATACAGAGAGGCATTTTGGGGGAGGGGATAAGTAAACTGGGCATTTCAATTTTACAGAGCAACAGAGACTGAGGTAACACAGAACAGAGAGGACATGCAGAAAAAAGATATCCTTGCTATTTTGTAGCTGTGCCTGAGTTGGTGTTTTGGCTCTCATTATAATGATGCAAATGTTTACCAACCTCTAAAAGATAGGAAAGCAATATATATGGGAGCTGCTCTTACAATAAAAATAAAATAATAACAGCTATGACCTGTTCGGTACCTAGTATGTCCTATACTGTGCGAGGTACTCGGCATGTATACTCTTAATTAACACTTTATTTTCAAAACTACTCTGTAAAATAGGCATTAATATTCCCATTTTATTTGTGATAAATTGAGATATAAGAATAAATAACTTGTCAAAGGTCTAAAGTGAGAAAGATAGGATTCAAAAACAGAATCTTCTCTAACTCAAAAACTATAGTTACTCCATTACGCATCACTGCCTAAAAATAAATATTTCAAGAGTTAACATCAGCTGAACCTCAGCAGACACAGAAATAAGCCTGGTTTACCGATTTGATTTTGCTAAGTGATACTGTTTTAATTAAAATCACTGTTTTTTTTTTTAATTTTTGTAACTTTTAGCACTTTTTTGCAAGTGAGCTTTCACTACGCCCACTCCAAAGTCTAGGAAAATTAAATTAATGTATGTAAGTTGAGTCACTGTGTTAAAATGTGTCATTATTTTACCCTGCTGTGCCTAAATAATCCTCCTGAAGAACTGCCCAAGAATCTTGGGCATATTCTTGCCAGCAGACTTTCCCAACAAATAACACTGCAATACCGGGGAATCGGAGGGAGGGGAGAGGTGGGAAACTGGTTAGGTTAATTCCAGACCTAAGAAAAGATTACTTTACCTGAAGCTCACCTGTGAGGGGACTGCTGTATCTGCAAAAATATAGCTGACATTTATCAAAATGGGTAACTGCTTCTCTGAATTACTGACTCAATTCCTGACTTAAAAAAGATATCCCCTTTACATGATCATATCTGAACACCTAACATACTTATATATAATATAAGAGATGTCATACATCTCCTCAGCAGTTCCTGATTGCTTCTTTAAAAACTAGCAAAGCGGAGAGCGCCTGGGTGACTCAGTCGGTTAAGCATCCGACTTCGGCTCAGGTCGTGATCTCATAGTTCCTGAGTTAGAGCCCTGCGTCAGGCTCTGTGCTGACAGCTCAGAGCCTGGAGCCTGCTTTGGATTCTGTCTCCTTCTCTCTCTGCTCTTCCCCCACTTGTGCTGTCTGTCTCTCTCTCTTTTTCTCTCTCTCTCAAAAATAAATAAATATTAAAAATAAAGCTAGCAAAGAAAGGCAAGAGATCATACTTCTCCCAAACATTCTATGAGAAGGGAGTATGTGCAGGGGACTTTTAATTAAAAAGAAAAATATGTTCAACTTAGGAAATTTATAAAATTCAGTGAAGTATAAAATAACTCATCAAAGGACCTATTTTGGTCCATTTCTTTGACATTTTTCCAAGGACTAACTTTTAGTCCATTTCCTTAAAGTCTTTATTCTTTGAGTGTATATTCTTTAATTGGAATCATTCTGAATGTATCTATCATGATTTTTTTTCCTGGCAACATTCCATTGTGGGTATTTTGGCATTTTAGTAAATATTATATACATGTGGTATTACATTATGTGTGTTAACATAACTCACTCTGTTAGTTATGATAAGGTCATCAGGGACCACAGTGAGAAATTAAAACCAATAAACTGCTCCCAGCATGTTTGTTTTTCAGCTTCACCTGTCCTTGAGAACTGCCCTGTTTCTGGGAAGCCCACCAACTTGTGTTCAACAGAGCAGATGCTGGGGAACAAAGAAAATCATAACTGCTCCTGGAAAATTGCGGAGTTAAGCAAACCCCTTTTAAGCCATGCTTGGAAGATTACAGAGGCTTTACTAAGTTCCTGTGACCGCTTCCTAATGGCAAGAATAACTGGCCAAAAGGTCGCCAGCTGGCAGTATAACAGCGGCGCTGAAGTTTGCGTTGGAAGAGACAGTGCCATGAGGGCTATCTATCTCCCTGTCTCCTTACTTGTAACAAGTCACAAAATTTCTTTGCTTTCAACACTTCCTTGGGTGATGTTCAATTTAATGTAGCCCAACTGACAATATACCCTTGAGTTCAGTTACAACTTTATTATTCCTTTGTTGTTAGACATTGTTTCCAATTTTTCACTACCGCAAATGGAATAATAACCACTCTTTATGTAAAGTTTTGTTACATCTCTGATTATTTTCTTAGGACAGCTACTGGAAATCATAGGAATGAAATTAATAGGTTACAGAATTTAAAAGTTTGTAACAAATTATGTTTGTAGATTGTCATTTCATGTCACGCTCATCAAATTTGGAGTTTTTGTGTTTTTTTTTTTTCATTTAAGTAATCTCTACACCCATCGTGGGGCTAGAACTTACGACCCCGTGATCAAGAGACGCTAATCTCCAACTTTGTAGTCTTTAAAGTTCAGTTTTCCCAAGATGTAAAGCATTCCTGGAACAAATAAATTTTCTACAAAGACTGTTCATTAGCTTCATGAATGGAAAAGTCACAAATATTTACACCATGACTCAACCGAAAGGCAGTTTCTGTCTGTTTCTGGGCAGAATTTCCTTGTACCATGCCTTCCAAAGTCTAAGTATTCTATGAATATTTGTTAAATGGCATGAATGAATGATGATCCAACTCCATTGAACTTGAACTTGGGTATGTTAGCCAACATCTGTTTTACAAAGGGCTTTACCCAATATGTTTATTATCAGATTACCATAACTGCCTAGTGGGGAGACACTATGACTCCAGTTTTACAAATAAGAAAACTGAGGTTCATTAAAGTCCCAGGATTTGCTTAGTCATAGTAAATGACGACACCTAAACTGTCCCTTAGAACACACTCTTTCAAGTGCTTTCCTCCCACAACAAAGGGAGACATGCTAAAGGGATTCATAAATGCCATACATGCTCTGTGTTCCATACCAGTAACATGAAAGTCTAAACAATCACTCAATATTGCGTTTTTAGACAGCACTTCTGAACAATGTCATTTGCTTTCTTTCAAAGAAATAGAATTTATTTAACTAACTTACATTTAAGTTTTTAAGCAGTGAAAAAGGAAAACTAAACCTAGGTATAGTCCTCAATTTTTGCTGGAAATAGCAATGGTTACTGTAATGCTAATGATATAATAAAAAGGATAGTTATAATCTGTTGAGCACCTGTGATGTGCCAAATAATGTATCCTATGTCATTAAAGCCTGACAACCATCGTATAAATTGTTATTATCTTATGGAAATTATCAATTCCGTATCATATACAGCAGTTCTCACACACTAGGGTGCACCTATATCACCTGGTGGGCTTGTTGGAAGATAGATTGCCGGGTTCTTCCCTCAATGTCTCTGTCTGGGAAGGTGGGCTGGGACCTGAGAATTTTTATGATTCAAGTTCCCTGCTGATGCTGGGTCCAGGGACCCTACATCAGGCCCTCTAACTTTCCCCTAATAAATGGCAGAGCTAGGATCTGAACACAGATTTGGCTGACTTCAAAAATCAGGCTAGTTGCATTTTCCCACATGGCTCCTCGTGGAAAGATTTTGAATGAAAATGTTTTCAATCTTTATTTGGTCTTTGAGACTTGTATATAAATTAATAAAACAGAGGCTAAGGAATTTACATTGGAATTATAAGAAATAGAGATTAACACCAAATTAATCAACTCTCATTAAGAATTAAATTAGTCACTACCTGCTCACCGAAGCTCTTTAATTTCACAGAACAGTATTTTAAAGCTAAAAGTGACCTTAGGTCTCATTCAGTTGAACTCCTTCATTTTACAGATGACTGAGTTGAAACCCGGAGAGTTTAAGTTCTTAAGATGCTTCAGAGGCCCTTCTATCCCACCAGTAAAATAGCCACACTTCAAGAGAGCTTAACCTCTTCTTTCCTCCACCACACTACAGAGTCCACCACTGCCTTCTCCATGTTGTGACTACTTCTTATCAGAAGTCTTCCTGTGATTGTCACTACCACACATTTATTAATACGAGCTTACAATTTTGTCTCCTCTTCTTGACCAGAACCACCTGGAAAGCATGTATTACATTTTCATATCCTTTGTAGTCATTTAGAAAATGCCAGTTGGACTAAATGGAATTAAGGGGGATTTAATTTCTTTTTGTTTTTCTCTCTAGACTGCTGTACCCATTTGCCCCACTGTGCTTTGCTTATCCTGAAATGTCATCATCGGTAAATACCTCTTTCCCTTTTTTAGTATATTTCCTTTAAAAGGTCAGCATTATTTATAGGATGAGTATTCTCCATGGTATTTGAGGTATCAAAAGTATTTTACATATATAAAATATGCGTGTGTGTATATAGGTAGATACATATCTACATTTCATTAACATCTTCTATGCCTCTTCTCTTTCAAATATGTCACCTCCCATTTCTTAGAGAACATGACTAAAAGCCAGACCATTTTTATGATAAAAATATAAGTTATTTGGAGCAGTACGATGACAGAGAAGGTTACAGACATAACGTGAAATTCTTATAATGATCTTTTACTGCTTTGGTCCAATTCAAAAGAAATAATGACTTTCAGGTCACACAGACTACACAAAGGGGATTCACTCCGCTACTATAGTGATGTCAGCAGAAAAAGAAAACCCTGCAGATGCTTCTGTTTGAATTAATGCAAGAGCTAGAATTAAAGCACACGGTGGGAGATTGGAGGAGTGGCTGAGTCACGGGCCCCTGACATTCCTGACATCTTTTGTAAAGTATGAGGTCATACAATAGTCTAAACTCCTTTCTCAAAAATGTCTAGGCCAAGAGCAGTTTTACAACCTATGGGCTCAACGCTTTCCTATGGTTAACATGAAAACATGCAACGCTATTCCTGAGAGAAGGGGTGCATTTCAATTAAAAAAAACAATGCAATAACAGTAATAATAATACCAACAACCCTGTAGAGAGTGCTTCTCACATGCCAAGTGCTTTGCAAACATTCTCTAAATCAAGCTTTGGAAAGAACCCTGAAAAGTAGACATATTAAATCCATGATACTGATGCAAAAAGAGGCTCAGAGAGTTGAGGTGACCCATGAGGCCACACAGCTAGAGCATAAGTTTAGACTCTTCGATTCTAAACCATGTTATACAGTTAAATTGTTACTTGCTCCATAAGAAGTATAAACAGACATCTGTATTTCAGTGGAAAGGGGGATACATTTTTTAAGAATGATATTTTTAAGAAATTAAGTATTCTTTACTTGAGTCTCTGAGACAGATGTAGGGTTGCCCTATTTTCCATCTAGTAGAAAACTAAATCAGAGCATTTCTTCCCAAAATTTAAACAAAGCAAATGAATGGAATTTTTCTGTAGGACGTTCTCCACGATCAAGCTGCCATTCTGAGAGAAGCAAAAAGCACCCTGAGATAGGCTTCTCTACATTTTAGTAGCAATCAAAATGTCCGCCCGCCCCTTGCAAACACTAATTTTCTAAACCAAAGGTTTACAAATAAAATTTGCAGCAATGGAGTCTTAATTTCAAGTGTTGTTTTGACTCTTCTCAATTAAATATTGAAATGCCCCAACTCTTTTGTGACCAAAGTCTATCTTCCAGATTGTTTCTTTCACTCGAACAATGTGGTAAAGTCAAATCTTTCTTAATTTAGAAATACACTTTCTTCTGGGTTCTTCAAGTTCAGAATAATCAAAAGAGTGACAAAGTATCTTCTAACCTCCTTTGAAAGGTAGCTGAAAACAGCTAAGTTGGTTGTTGACACCTCAGTATAAAAAATGAGTTCTCCAGTGGAAAAGCTCTACCGTGCATGGCTGTCTTTAATCCTTCCATTTACAATGAGATGGAAACAATTTACAACATTGGTGTTAACTAGCCAATGTCAAATGAGGATAGTAACATGCACTATAAATATTTAGAGCTATAAGGAGGGTGGTGATTTATCCCAAAGCCCTCTATTTTGTGCATCCCAAGAAGAAAGAAAAGAAAATGGAAGGGACCTGTCTAACTCTGGAGCCAGCAGGAATGGGCTCAAGTTCTGACTTGATCGTTTAAAGCTGCTTGACTTCGAAACAACGAACTTGAGCCTCATTTATAAAACAGGAATAATAATTCCTACATGACAGAATCATTTTAAAGATTAGAGATATGTTACTTAAAATATCTAGTTGATAATAGATGCTCAAAAGACCAAGAACTTGAATTAACAGAGTTTGAGGCTTATACACTTTTAGACAACTATGGTTAGAGGCACAGCAGGAATCGAAAGCCAGGACTGCCTCCCAAACAAGCACTCTCAAGACAACCTGACATAAAATTATTAGAAACAGGCTCTATTTGTCCTCATTAATCAGCTTTAAGATTATTTTGTTTCACTTAATTCTTGTTCTCTATAGCTTTTTGCTGATGTCATTATTTGGTTGGTTGGGTTTGTTTTGTGTTTTCCATTATTCCTAGGTGAGAAGAGAAAGAGATAAATTTCTCTTGAAGTAACTATAAATGCTTGACTGGAAAGATGAGAGCCCTCACTACCCAAAGACACAAAGACACGGAGTCAGCTGTGGGCAGTTCCAGGATTAGGTGAATGTCCCATACACCTGGGAAACATGAAGATCCCATAATGACACACTTGGACACAAATCCTGCACAAAGTGCCTCTTCCTCTGGGTCAATATAGAAATGACAATATGGAGTCAACTTCTTGCTAACTAGTATGCCAAAGACCATCTCTTTGCTGAAGCTGGGATTAAGAGCTCTCAGAGAAACTTCTGCCAGGAGCCTGAAGTCTCACCACTTGCTGAAGGCGCCTAGTGGTCTGCAGTCACACAGAAAGCAACCTCAGGATACATGCACCGGGCCATGGGAAAATTACATCTGTGGACATGCATCCTATGTGACAATCCAGATTTGTTCAACTATTTCAAAACTACTTCCACTTTAGTTTTCAATTGTTTTTATTATTTTCATCAAATATTGGCTACATACAAAAGGATATTTTTAAGAGGCGTATGAATTATGAAGAAAAGTGATACTGATTTTGTACCCACCCACTGCTTAATTTAAGTAAAAGGATGGTACACCGGAGGCCCCGCTCCTGTCCTCCCCCACCCCATTCTGGTGACTCCCTGCTCAGAGCTAAAGACGATCTTCTAAGCGTACCATTCCCTTGCTCTTCTTTAAAGTTTTACCACATGTGCCTAAGATAACATTGCTTAGTTTTTATGGTTTTGAACATTACATAGAGTCATATTGTATGTATTTTTCTGTAACTTGCTTTTCCTTACAACATTATGTTCCTCCTGACAGTCACTAATTTTGGTACTTAATGCCTCTAGTTCTTCATTATTCATGATTCTCTAGGATTCCGGTATGTGAGTTTACCATTATTTATTTGCTCATTTTAACTGGTTTTGGACTTCTCATCTGCTTCTATTTTGCCCTGAACATTCCTGATCATGTCTCCTGAGGCAGGTGCATGCGTTATTCAAACCTCTACCAAACCTTCTCACATTGAGTATGCCTTCAGAATCTACATCACTCCATACCCTCACCTTAAAACTACAAGCCTGTGCAAAAATGATACCCGGTAGTGATTTAACTACATTTTCATGATTACTAATGAGGGTGAGCACAATTTCACATATTCGTGGGCCATTCATGGTTCTTCTTTTGCAAAAATGTTAATACAGGTCTTTGACCCATTTTTCTTTTGAGTTGTCTTTTTATTACGAATCTGCTGAGTTGAATTATAATGCTTTATTGATTTTGTGTGCTGCAAATATTTTCTTCCCTTTGCGGATGATGTGTCTCCTTTTTCAAAACATTTGCTGGTGAACAGAGGTTCTTAATTTTAATGTAGTGAAATTCATCTTTCATTTCCTTTATCGTGTATGCTTCTTTTGCCCTGTTTAAGTAATTTTTCACTATTCTGGGAGTTACAAATATATTCTGTCATGTTGTCTTGTAAAGGTTTTATAGTGTGCCTTTCACATAGAAATCTAAACTTTTGTATGGTTTCTGACTGCTTCAACATCATTTTTAAGTCCTTTCTTTCTTCCCACTTAGTTGTTGTGCTAGCTTTGACCAAAATTAAGTTCATATATTAAGTTTCCATAATATGTATGCATCTTTTTCGAGGGCATTGCAATTAATCACATCGGTCTTTTATCTGTCACTGAACCAGTACCACATTATCTAATTTATTATGTGTTTTCTTTTATCTGGTAATACAAGTATTTGCACACTATACTTCTTCAGGGATGTTTTGGCTCTTTGGGGACCTTTTCATTTTTATAGACATGAAATTCCACCAGAACCCCTGTGGGAATTTTTGTTGGGATTGCATTAAGTCTATAGATCAATTTACATTAGCACTATAGATTAATCGATGAATTGGCTGGCCTTTCAAAATTGAGTCTCCCTACCTCATTTATTTAGATTTGGTGTAATGCCTAGTATATGTCTAGAAGTAGAGTTTTATGATTTTTTTCCATAAAGTTCTTATTCATATTGTGTTAGGTTTATTCCAATGTACTTGTATACATATAACTAGAATAATTTTGCTTATACTTGAAGTCAATTTCTGTTGGTTACAAAAGCTTCATTATTTTTTTGTCTCTACCTGTCTATATTTTGCCTTGCTCTTGATAAATGCTTCCTTCCACTTTGTAGCAAATTCCAGTTTAACGATTGCAGTGTTTTCCCAGAGCTTATTGAAACCATTACCCACTTCTAGTTCAACTGATGTGAAAAGCCAGCGTCAATCTAGTTGTTAGTTGAAGGTAATTGTTTTGGGTTTTCCTTAGCTGCTCCTAAGCTTTTTCTTTCATCTTTGATGTTTTATAATTTTACATAAGTTTATTTCTCTTGCTTGGAATATGAGAGCTGACTGAGTTTGTGGATTCATGTCTTTAACTCATTTCAGGAAACTCTTGGTTATTGACTCTTAGGATTTTCCTCAGCCCTATTTGACCTCCCTTTTCTCCCATATTATTAAATACATTTAGCCATTTTCATTCTGTATTCCATGAGTCTTAATTTCTCTTTCAAATTTGCCATTTATTTGTCTTCCATTACTCATTTTAGTTAACTTCTTCAAATATATCTTTTATTAATTCTCTTTTCATCAGCATGTAACCTTTTCTCAAAACTATCCACTGAATTTTTAATGTCAACTAATTTTTATTTCTAGAAATTCTATTTTATTTTTAAAATTTGCTTGGTCATTTTTAACATCTCTTTTATTTACTTCTATCACTTCTTTTTTATCTTTTAGTAGATTAAATATTCTATTTTATACCGTGTGTCTGAAAACGCCAACACAAAAAGCTTTTGAAAATTTCATTCTGATTTATGTTGTTTCTATTAATTTTCTCTGATAGCATCATGTCAGGCCTTTTGTGATTTTTGACTGACTAGTTCTTTTTCTTGAAACTTTTTCAGTGGGGAATTTTTTAGTCCTATGGTAAAGGTGGATTTGTCCAGAGATGGTGTACATTTGTTTCTTCTAAGAACTTCAGGATACCAGCTCAGAATTGGGTTAAACTGGTTAACCTAGTTATTTATTGTTTCTCAACTGCCCAAGTAGTGTGAATTCAGACTACAAACCTGTAGAGCTTTCTTCTAGGTATGAACTCTCAGGAAGATTCCTTTCCTTCTACTTAGTACCATGGCTCACATCCAAGAATTATCCTTATGTTCTCTTGGGATGGAGAGAAGCAGCAGGTTTACTTTACCCTTACACAGAAGGTATATGCTTTCAGTATTCGCGTTTTATGTAGAAGAGGTCCTTTGACTACTCTTAGCGGTCCCTCGTCTTTGACTTGTCATTTCTGTACCCTATGAGACTGAAAACAAGGTCCAACTCACTGGGTTTGGCAAGTATCTTCGGAGTAAATCTGGTTTCCATGTTCCATTTACCTTCTAGTTTCAGTGTTCCACTTAACCTATCTAATTTCCTACTTTCATTTAAGCTTTGGACATTGATTATTCTTCACTTACTAACTTGTCAACTTAGCTCATTTTAAAAGACTGTTTCCATATTTTTAGAGGGTTTTTTTCTGTTTGTTTCGTTTTATTTTTTTTAAGTGGAGAATTGATCTAGGACACCCAATTCACAATGCTATTATACGTACTCACACATACTTTCACATAAATACACCAAACCTGTCAAACATGCTAGATGTAAAAGTTAAGTTAACCAACCATGAAATCTAAGCAGGAAGAGCGGCAGGTGGAAGGCAGAGTGATGAGGAAAAGAATGAGAAAAAGTAGGGGTACCTGGGTGACTCAGTAGGCTAAGCTTCTGACTTTGGCTCAGGTTATGGTCTCATGGTTCATGAGTTCAAGCCCTGTGTCAGGCTCTGTACTGACAGCTCAGAGCCTAGAACCTGCTTCAGATTCTGTGTCTTCCTCTCTCTCTGCCCCACCCCCGTTTGTGTGCGTGCTCTCTCTCTCTCTCAAAACTAAATAAACATTAAAAGAAAAAGAAAGTAAAACTAATGCACAATAGTTTTGCACTTCATTCGGTGGTAAGATTCAACATTCAGTCTATAAAATAACACAAATGTAAAATATATTGATTGCCATTTCTTTGATCAACTCTCACTCACTCCTGAGGACTTGATCATTGATTGAAAATATAAGCTGACTGTCTACACACACATGCACACAAACACACAGGCACATTTGAATTTTTAAAATTTAAAGAACTTAAGTTACAACCTTAATGTGGTCTTTAAATTTTAATATGTTATAAAATTCACTGAGTCAAAAAAATTTACTGAACTGTTAAGGTTCTTCATATTTTCTCTATTATTTATACCTCAACTTAATATGAAAAAGCAGCTCTGATAGTCTAGTATACTGATAGTAATCCTTTGCTTTCCACCACAACCAGTGATAGAATAGTGACTGGGATAAACATAAAACCTCTTCAAAAGCTAAGTAGAAATTCTTCACAAGTGATGAAAATTTTTAGTAAGAGAATCACACTGCTTAAGTTAATTTCTGTTCTTTTCAGTGAAGCACAATAGTCAGGTGACAATACCATAATTCATTAAAACATTACCGATTAATTTAGATTTGATTGGTAAGAAAGGGAACATATAAGCCAAAATTATCCTGATTAATTCAGGATTGATCCTGATTAATTCTAAACCAATTTAGAATTCATAAGACCAAAAAAAAAAAAAAAATACAAGTGCTCCCTCCCAAGCACACAAAAAAAATCCCATTCTTAGAATTATTAGAAACCAAACAACTAGAATTCTAAGAAAAATAATTACTTTCCTATACTTTTCTCAAAGGAAAAGAGACAATGAAATAAAAATAATATAGGAGGAATTTAACTTGCAGGAAACCTGCAACCCAATTTTTTGTGCAACCTGTTACTACAATACTTCACAATAGAGATTCATTTTCAAAAAGAGAATTTTGAAGGCCTAGAAGCTCCACCTGTAGCGGCCAGTTACACACAGAGATTCAGGAATCAAGGCTTTTCTTTACAGGAAGCAGCTTTATTTGTGCCAGCACAGACTCAGAGGGCTAAGACCCCAAAAGGCTGAGCCCTGAGCACAGTGGGGGATTGCCTTGTGTACAATTTTTGCTCTTTGTCTCCCATATATGGTAACATACCGTCTGAATGAGCCATCTATGTTAGAGTCTTGAGGAAGGTCGCACATGAACACAAAGCCAGGTTGCCTTTCCTTGCCTTGAGGTTTTCACCACATTCCTTAGGAAGGGGCTCTACCACATTTTCCCCCTTTGATGCTCAGACCACCTCTTTTGGGTCAAAGAGCATCATCTTGGTTTAGAGGTTTATTATTTCCATAATATCATCGCATGCGTGACCGTTTTCCTTTTGACCACTACCTCAATGAGGCTGGAAACAGACCATATAACCAGGGGAGCTAGGCAGGGAAGAATTAAGCAAGCTCCCGAAATCAAGAGGATAATACCTATGAGGGTTTTGAATCCCCTGAGAGTTGAAAAACATCCTTCAAAGGGTCCCAACCTTTCCAGGTCTGGACTCAGACGTGAGCGCCCTTTGTCATTCGATCTCTATGACTTCTCCTTCATCACATATCTGTAGGCAGCAGTTGCTCAGGTTAAACTTTCCACAAATTCCTCTCTTAGAAGCAGGTAAGCAATCTAAAGCCAAGTGATTTTGATAGACGGCATTGCACATTTTGGTTTGCTGCTTGGCTAGCAAGTTAAGAGCTCTGGCAGTTTCATTGGTTATAATTTCTACAACTACCTGAAGTCTGATTATGCAGTTTAGCATGTAAATGGGAGTGCAGTAGCCCCACGACCCATCCTCTGCCCATGTGGCAGGGCCACAATATTGGATTATACTCTCGGAGGCCATTTATCTTCATTCCAATTGCCAATTTGTAGGGCACGTTGTTTCCTTTGAGTCTCCCTGTCTCCATACACTTGGACTCCCAAATGTTCCCTCTGGCAAGTAGGAGCAGGAAAGAAGATGGGCGAATGGTTGCCAGCACACATGACCCTGGACCAGCCTGAGGGAAATGCTATATAGGCTGTCTTCCACATATCCAGTATAGTCCACCTGGAGCCTGCCATTCAGTGGCTGCGTCAACATTATCCCAAGCCTCTCGGAGATGGGAGGAGTTGGACAAGGGGTGGGAATCTGGCTCAAGGTGCTCTGGGAACCCCCACTGTTGGGCTTCCTGGGTGGCTGAGTTATACAATCTTCGGCCTTAGGCACATTAAACTTCAAAAAGAGATGATGAACTTTCTTCAAGGCAGTTTTTCCTGATAATTAAGGTTTTGAGTTGCCAAAATCCAGTTGTAGGGCTGAGGTATTATGTTCCTTTATAAGGTTCATGGAGATCTAATTCTCTAGTCTCCCATGGCCACTGATCCCCCATGTTGCTTCACCTGCATCATAGCAAGAAGATATCTTCAGAGTCTAGGCTACAGTCTCTGCTAGGGCTATAAACAGGTTCCTTGCTGTGACTGAAATGGAAGGGGGGGCTACTTCTTATTTCTTCCTAGAAGGAGTGGAAGCATTGATGGAATGTGTCTGGATGGATGGTAATGACTCTCTTGAAATATTGCACAGTCCCTGGAGATGCCAATGCAGGTGCCCCATTGCCATTTGGAATCTTCTGGGTTAATTATGGTAAAATTAACAGGGTTACAGGTCTTTGATTGACAACCTGATGCACCAGCCTTCATCTGAAGGAGTACTGTTGTGCTTTCTTTTTGCCAACTAGCCCATGAAACACATCTCCAACTGCGGCATAAAAACTCAGGTGTATAGGCACATAAACCGTTTTCCTCACACAACTATTTGTCATTAGGTTGGTATTCCCACTTCCAATCTAAGCCTCCACATGGTATATCAAGAGTCCTTGAGCCCTCTATGACAAGCACCCGCTTTTTTCGTGACAGTTGCCTCTGGACCAATACCTATAACTGCACATACATCAAACATCATGTTTTGGGTTAGTAATTTGTGTCCAGCTGACCAAGGTCCCACTCTCTTGGTACGTTCAGATTTCTAACCAATCTTCACTGGGGTAGGATTGTGAGTCAAAGCAAGTATATTGACTCTCCCACTGGCAGCTAGAATAGGTAGTCTTATTGTGTCTGCAGGTCCCCAGGACCCCATTTCCTTGAGACGACAAGTGGATATGGTATATTATTAAGGTCCAAGTGACTCCCTGGCCTAACCTGGTTATGCAAATACATGGGCACATGATGAGGAATCTAGGTCTACATAACGGGTCCAGATTAGAAGCAAGAAATACCAATGAAGCATCCTATCCATAAAAGGAAGGTGCGTGCTAACAGAAACCTCTAACCACAATCCCAGCCAGCCGGGGCAGCCTTGCCAATCCTATGGTGAAAAGCAGAGCAAGAATCATAATAACAGTAAGACACAAGGGGTGGCAGTGCATCACAGTAAGGAAACAGATATAGAAAAAATAAGGACAGTCTATTTGTTCCACTGGACAGTCGATTCCTCAAGCTTCTGCTGTGCGTAGCAGCTTCCAGAGTGACTAAAGCAGGGCTGCAGCCTCCCAGACCCTCTGGAGTTGCAGATTGCTTCTTCCATATGGTCAGCCTGCACAGCATTGATGGATCAGGAATGCATTCCCAGTTTTGACATGTGGGCTTCGCTCTGCTGTGGCGAATCCAGGGTCTCCCACCTCAGCTACCTTTACTGCAGTAAGGGTGGATAAAAAGGCAGTGAATAGGTCCCTCCAGATGGGTTTTAGGGGTTGGAAATTCCACTCCTTCACCCATACAGCATCTCCTGGTTTAAAGGGGTGAGTGTCTGTGGTCAGACTCACAGGTAATGGCTCCTTAACCCAGTGATGTAAGGTGGTTAGTGTAGACCCAAGGGCCCACATCTGTTGCCTCAGGGTTAGGTTGGCTATCTCGTTTAGAGTCCCCCCCCCATATGCCTTTGATAATGAAGGAGGGCACTCATAAAGGATTTCATAATGTGTGAACCCCTTCTGCTTAGTGGGGCTATTCTTAATAAGGTGACTGGCAACACCTGGTCCCAGTGTAGGTGGATTTCCTGACATAGTTTACTTAATTGCAGCTTCAGAGTTCGTTTCATTCATTCCACCTTCTCGGAGCTCTGGAGTCGGTTTGCTGTGTGTAACTTCCAGGTGATCTTTCACTCCTTTGCCAGCAGCCATACTACCTCACCATGAACGCTGGTCCGTTATGTGATCTCATAGTGATAGAGATCCCAAATCGAGGAATGATTTCTAAAAGAAATTTCTAAAAGAAGAAGTCGGACCACTTCATGTGCCTTTTCTGTGTGAGTAGGGAAGGCTTCCACCAGGCCTGAGAAAGTGCACACAAAGACTAACAGATATTTACAGCCTGGGAAGCTCAGTGAAGTCCATCATCATATTTTCAAATAAGGCTCCCCTGACACTCTGTGGATCCCAGGGGCAGCCTTGGGTCCCTGACATGAGTTATTCCAGGCACACGTTTCACATTGCTCACATACTTCTCAGGCTACACTGGAGAGTCAAAGGATGTAGAAATGTTGGCTCTACATAGTCTGGAGAGCTGTCCGCTAATATGGGTTTCCTGATGGAACCACTTGACAAAAGCTGGAGTTAGGGCCTCAGGAATTGCCGGTGACCCCCACGATGGTGGCTTATCTCTGTGAGAGGAGACCCAGTGTCCACCATGAAGTCGATGGGTTGGCCCTCCACATTGCTTCGGACCATAGGTTCTTGGGGGCCTAACAAAATGGAACCCAGTCTGTGCTAATCCTCCTCATAGTCCTCCAAGGCCACTAGCCCCAAAAAATCATCTTTGGGGGCCCCATGAGGCTGTAACGCTGGTTGGTACCTGCCCTGGACCACATGGCCTCTTTATTTCTGCTGGGGGCCCTGCTGAGAATTAGCCACAGGGGGCACTCATTGCTCCAGTGGCCCTCCTGACGACAGTGAACATCCTAACTTTGGTCCTGGGCAGATGATCCTCACCACCATTCCCCTTTTTGGCCCTGGCCCTGTCCCCATGGGGCACCTCTCCGGGAGCGTTCTGACTGTTCCACCAAAGGAGCAGCTAACAAGTCTGCCTTTTTCTGTATCTTCTGGCAGATGTTCTTCCCTCCATACCACATGGTCATGGTTAACAAACACCTTAGTTACTACTTCCAGCAACTGACTGGTATTCATGCTGGTGAAATCCTTTAGTTTTTGCAGCTTGCACTGGATGTCGCCTTGGACCTGAACTGTGAAAGCTGCATCGACCATCCACTGGTAACGGGTGCCTCTGGATCAAAAGGAGTATTGAGATGAAATACCTCACATAGTCTCTCACAGAACTGGCTCAGTCTCTCCTCGGGTCCCTGGAGCACTTCTGATGTTTGACTCATATTTATGGCCTTTGTCTCTCCTTCCTTTATGCCATTTATAAGGGCCCCTTGATACCGTTCAGTCCTTGTGAACCTTCCATCTACACTTGAGTCATTTGGGTCTCATTTGGGGTCTTCCTCAGGAAAGTGAGCCGAGTATAAGCCTGAGTGTCTAGTGTCCCAACCAGGGCACTCTCCTCTAACCATTTTAGGGCCAACTGGGTAATTCGGCCATGCTCCTGCCTGTCAAAGAGGATCAGAAGGAGTTGGTGGCTGTCTGTCCAGGGAGGTTTATGGGTTTGAATTATGGACTGCATTAGTTCAATCATAGCCTGAGGCTTCTCCTTATAGGAGGGTGTATGGTGCTTCCAATTTAGAAAGTCCGTAGTGATAAAGGGTTGGTACACAAAAACACGGTGGCCTTCTTGGATCTGGTCTTCCTGATCATAATAGACAAGTCCCCTAATTCCCTCAATGACGTCTGGAGGGTTCCCCGGTGTTGCTGCAGGGAGAGACTGTCTCTGCTGGCCTGATCTCCTAGTCGTCTTTCAGGAGGGGTGTATGGGGTCAAAACTGGTGATCTGGGTGAGCTGGTCACATCTGGAGAGGCTGCTGGTGCTAGAGGTGGAGAGGTCTTGGGACTAGGGGCAGACTCCGGTGGGTTTTCAGCAACCAGGGTGGCTAGAAGTACAGGTGGCAGTGGGAGTACAGTAGGGCATATGGCTCTCCCAAAACAGTATGGGTTTTTTAGTTGTTGGTCAGCATTTGGAGGAAGCCATCACAACTTTATAGTTCTCTTCAATACAGACTTTTAGCCAAGGTGGCCAGGATAGGACCAAGTCTTGCCAACAGTCAATATAAGGAGATTGGTCCCCCTGGATATCCCACAATGACTCTGAATAGTCAGCCAACTAGTTCTTTATCAAGTGAACTCTCTCAGGGCCAGCCCACCCTGAACGATGCTCAATTTCACAGAGTGTCCGGAGCTTTCTCGAAGTTAATTTCACACCATAATCTCCTGAATATCCCTTTTTGAAATTCCTCAACATACATTCTAGGGGAGTCGGTTTACTTTGCTTTCCACCCATTTCGTCTCCATAATGGACAACTTTCATGAACAAGAGAGGAAAAAGGAGGAATGGAGGGACTAATTTGAAGAGGATACACACTTACTTCATCCATTTCTGGCTGCTGTCTTCTTGGATTTATTTCAGGCGCCTCTTAGCATTGGTGGGTTCAGTATTAAACCCTAACCTGGATTAGACTCCTGAGGAAGTCTGATAATGCCCTAAGCCATATGATGTAGCCACAGAACTATGAATCAGGACTCAACACTCGCTTTGGCCCACTGGTCAGGGGCTGATATCTGTCTCATTCACACACAATCACACAGAGACTCCAATCCACTGCCCAGTGCTCAGCACCTTAGAGTTGCTGTTTCATTCCTTACGGAACTGTGGGAGGTAATCAGGCTCCCCTTCTGTCTCTTAGGGGTAGGTCTACCAAAACTAACCCAGGTTCTTCCAGTCTGATGGGAAGCTTTTAGAACTGAGCTGGTTCCTGGGCCTCACTGGGTTCTTTTGTGCATCCGGGGCCCTTGTCCCGAAGCACCAGAAGGGGCTAGTCTCCTACGGATAAAGCAGTCTGCTGTCGCCAGGTGAAGTCACCTCTCCCAGTGCCCCAAGGTTCATACCCTGGTGACAAAGGAGGTGAAACACTGTCTCCGCCTCTGGGGTGAGCCCCCATGAAATGTAGCAGCCAGTCACACACAGAGAATTGGGACACCTAGGCTTTTCTTTCCTGGAAGCAGCTTTATTTGTGCCAGCATGGGCTCAGTGGGCTAAGACCCAACAGGTTGAGCCCCGAGCACAGCAGGGGGTTGCCTTTTGTACAGTTTTTGCTCCTTAGTCTCCCATATATGGTAACATACAGTATGAATGGGTGGTCTATGTTACAGAGTCATGAAGAAGATTGTGCATGTACACACAGCCAGGTTCCCTCCCCTTATCTTGAGGTTTTCACCACATTCCTTAGGGAGGGGCTCCACCACACACCTTTTATAACCAGTTTCCAAGGCACAAGGTTTAGTGGAAGGACTACAGGCTGTGTGGACAAGCTGTGGAGCTGGCAGTAGCAACTGAGGCTTAGAATGCTTAAATAAGTGACAAAGCTGGGGCCTCAACACAAATTTCCTTGACTCTAAGTTGGCACTTTTTAACCTGCTTTACAACTACCTCTAATATCTATATAGAAAAACAATAAACTTGAATTTTTGCTAATTTACTCTGACCTCTTATCCAGTAATAAGAAAGTACAAGCATATTCAGAAAAGTTTTTATGAGGATACATAAAATACTTTTAGAATAAGATATTTTTAGAATCCTAAAAGTTCAAAAGCTAGATTTTCATGATTTCACACTTAAAACTCAACTGAAGAATCGCCCTCTCATTTAACCACCTGCTATAGAATTACTCCATTGTTAATCCCTTCTTTTTATTCATTAATGTTTTGAATACATTTGAATAAGAATAGAACAATGCCTTGAGAGGTCTGATGATTCCTCATCCTGAATTTAGTAAAGTTAACTTTTTTCTTGTCTTTTTTTGAAGTATTTCTGCATCACATTTGGAAGATCTTAGAAAATAAAATAACACAGAAGCATGATTAAAAAAAAAACTGATTTACTTACTGGAGGTGCCTAGAGATTCTTATTCAGATTTCTGACTTCATTTTTGATGATGGATGAGACCTGACAACCCCATCTCGGTGTGTTCTTGCATTGCTGATCAAAATGAGAAAGGAGAAAAGCAGGAAAACAGTTTATTAAAGCAGTAAAATCCTATTTAAAATATTTATTTCAAAGACACTTACTGCATTAGCATCTGGGTGTCCATACTGATGTCAGAATTAAAAAGGAGGTGAGTTTTTCTCTCCTTGGGAGTCATATCAGGTTTAAGAGATTATTTTAAAGGAGAAGGAAGTTCCGATATTTTAGCAGACACTGCTCAGACCTTTTATAAGTGGATAAGAAGACAGTATGAGGAAAGATTCAAAGCTTAGATCTACATAGCATATTTAGTCATTTCATTCAGGTAAGAAAAACCTAAAGCATCTATTAAGTGTCTGGTGGTAATGATAAAAATGGTCACATACATAACTTCATTTAATTCTCATTGTAATCTTATGTAGTAGGAATTATAATAAGCATCTCAACAGATTTTAAAACATAAGGCAAAAAAATAAGTGAATTGCTCAAGATCATAGCTAAACAGTGAAAGAAGGCAAGTTCTTCTAAATGTAAGTCCATGTTCTCTCCCACGATGAAGCACAATGCTCAAAGGTCTTAATGAGTTTCCTTTTAACTTCCTTGTTGGTGTTGTTTAACCTTGGCTTGCAAAGTAAGAGGAAGTATCGCACGAAGAGAAAAGTTGAATTGTTTCAGACAGAACTACATTTTGCAAGATGACTTCAACAATTTTGTATCACAACAATTGCTTCATCCATCTCAGCTATCATTTCCTCATCTATTTTTTCAAAGATGGTCATACCTATTTTATAAGGCTAATGTGAGGATTAGACCTACACAGTTATGGTTAAATTAGCAGACATAATAGAAAAAGAAAAAGATATTCTCTGTGATTTGGAGCTTCTGTTAAGTCTTCAGAAATATCAATAGTGAAAATTTTATTTTTCTGATAAAAATATGTCATCCCATTTTCTTGAAATGATATTGTGTGCCCATTAATATTGGCTTTTGTAAAGATTTGAGGTGCATGTGGACAGAAGTAGAGGAAGGGAAGGTCCCCTAACAAGCCATAGCAGTGTTAAGGAGAACCAGAGCCAGACTGAAGTTAAAATGGTGAAAGCAGATTTTATTTAGGAACTATTCCGATAGAGGAGAAGATACCTCAATATATAACCTGATTCAATTCCAACACAGCATGGACAAGTAGGGATTTATAGACAAGGGCAGGGTCGGGGTCAGAGGATAGAAATTTACTAGGAGGGATAAGGAATCTGATCCATGTCACGGGGGATCAGATATCGAGGATGGAGGCTGTTGCTAAATTGGGTAAGCAATATTTGGTAATACTAGGTAATACCAAGATGAACAAGTCCAAAGGTCAAGGCCTAGTTGAAAAGAGGATACAGAGAAGCCTGACCAAAGTTTTGTTGAGGAGTAGGTCTTGTCAGTGGGCTAGAAGTGTGGGCAGTTCTTAAATTACAAATCAATTCTCTTAACATATAGAACTATTTAGCGGTTCTATTTCTTCTTGTAATCAGTTTGGGTAAACTGTATTTTCTTAACTCATCCATTTCACCAAAATGTTCAAACACGTGACATTATACACGAGGCACATGACCCAGACCCCTGTTCTCCTCCATCCTGGTCCTGTAATTCTTCTATCTCTTATTAGTACATTGATACCTTCTGGTAGATTTTGTGTCTTCCCAGATCATTTAGCTAAATTTAATGGGGTATTTTATTTGAAATACTAGTCTGCCCTAACCAAGAGCACTGCCCATTAGTTCTCTCTCCTCCCC
The DNA here is from genome assembly GCA_030068075.1 of Paguma larvata. Lineage (NCBI taxonomy): Eukaryota > Metazoa > Chordata > Mammalia > Carnivora > Viverridae > Paguma > Paguma larvata. The sequence goes on along the minus strand of CM057829.1, from coordinate 68,111,992 downwards.
CGGAATGTGATACCTATAGGAATATGACTGTGTCGCTATTACATCTCCAGTGCTTAGAAGAATGCATAGAGTAGGTACACAACGAAGATTTATGAATTATTAAATACCTTCTTCCATTTCAACATTATAGATGATTCTTCTTGTATCAGCAAGTTTCCAAACACTCATTTCCAGAAAGAAAGCATTTCAGAGGCCCAACTTTTTGGCTAGCTACTGCATATCTTTCAGATCTACATCTAGAGTAAGCTATCCTTCCTAATCATTTCTATAAAAGCCCCAGGAGTGCTAAATTCATTGACCATTACAAAATGCTTTATCATCTCCAAAATTAAGGTTAGAAAGTGCCAAATTATATGCTTAATTAAAACAGCTTTAATTCCATGTGGGTTTAAGATTAATGTTGCTGCACAAAAAGGAGAAGCATTAGGGACTTTCCATGTGAGAATAATATTAACTACTGTGTTTGAAGTTGACAAGTCTTTCATCTGATAAATTCTAAGAGTGCAAAGACGTTTGAAATGTCTATTTATTCCCAGTCATTTCCCCAAAGAGCTTAAAAAGATTTTTCCAAACAAAATAACTTTTACCTTCATTTAAAACACAGTTCAGACACAACTGAGTTATATATGAGAAGAAAAACAGAGATGGCATAAATTTCTCCAAGGTCACGGAAGTTAGTCAATAATTTTCAGATTCATAGTCCCATCCCTTTACTGGGCTCTAAGCCACTATATAAATGGTAGAGTTTAAAACTGTTGAACAGGGAAGCATCTGAAAGGACTAATAAAATTAAGATTCTATCTTTGAAGAACAAGTGATATAAAGATTAGTAGATGAGTAGATATTAACTTCTGGGAAATCTCCTAGAATGAATCATCTAAAGAGTGTTGTACATTTGTTCAAACCATGTTTTTCCATTGCTTTCTTTTGATCCCTTTTGAGGAGTTAAAATGACAGGCCAAGAGGTGAAGGACATCCACTCTGCTCTCCAAGGAAAGCTTCACTGCTAACTGACCTACTGCCATGCTAGTGATTAGTGGTTTCAAGAACACCTAAAATCAGATGTCTACAGTTGGGTGTTCAAAGATCACAAGGCCTTTCACGTATCTGGTGAATTAAAACATCTCTAGCTTTAATTATATTAGAAAAAAGATAACTGTCTAGCAATTCTAGATGAAGGTGTAAAAGGGTGACATAGCCAGCAAAACAATGTAGCCTTAGGAGATTTGAATCCCCAGAAGTAGTTGTCATGCACGCTGCTAACTTAAGAAGGCTGATATTCTTTATTCATTGTGAACCTCTTGGCCCTAACCTGATCCCTGGTATGTAGTAGGAGTATCACAGTCACAAGTTAAAGAAAGTCTGGCTCACTTAATCCAAAACAGAATCATTAAAGTATACAGATACCCTAGCAACAACCAGAAGACCAATAGGCTTTGTTTATTAGTATTACCAAAATGAACTCAAGAACTTTATGTATTTGAGGAGCACCTGGGTGGCTCAGTCAGTTAAGCAGCCAACTCTTGATTTCAACTCAGGTCATGATCATGGTTCATGAGATAAAGATCCAGCCCCACATCTCGGGCTCTGTGCTGACAGCATGGAGCCTGCTCAAGATTCCCCTCTTTCCCTCTCTCTCTGCCCCCTACCCTGCTCATACTCTCTCTCTCTCTCAAAATAAATAAATAAACATTTAAGAATAAAGGAATTTTATGCATTTGATATTTTTCAATTCATTGCCGTCATTAATATGTTTTCAATTTAAGTGCTATCACATATTCTATGAATATATCTATCTATATGTTATTGCTTAAATAAATATTTTTATTGAAATATAGCATCATATAAATAAGTGCATCAAAGTATACAATTTGAGTACTGTCCTCAAGTTATGCACAACCATGCAAACACAACTATGTCAAGAAATAAAATAGTATCAACTCCAAAATCTCCCCTTTAACAACTATTCCCTTTCTATCTTGAATCCTATCATCATGTTAATTTTGCCTATTTTTGAACTTTATAGAATGGATTCATGAACTGAGTTCTCTTTGGTATCTAGCTCCATTTGTTCAGCATTATGTTCGTGAGATCTGTCCATGTTGTTAAACACAGCAATGATCTATTCCTTTGCACTGCCATGCCATTTCAATTGCTTCAATATACAATAATTTATCCATTCTAATTATTGAATATTTTGGTTGTTTCCAGATTTTAGGTTTTGTGAATTGTCTGCTCTTACAAGTAGTCTTTTAGGTGTCTTTGGTGCACAAATGTATGCAATTATATTGGGTATGTAACTAGAAATGTAATTGCTGAGTCAAAGAATGTGCATATAGTGTGTTTTAGTAGATACTGTCAAACAATTTCTCAAAATTGAAACTTACAATTCACACTCCCCTCAACAAGGTTAGAGTACTTGTTACTCCACCTACTTGCCAACGTGTGACACTTGGAACATTGACAGTATTTTCCATCTTCTTAATTTTAGCCATTTTCGTAGGTGTTGGTGAGAATTTATTGGTGTTTTCATTTGCATTTTCCTGCTAACTAATGAGGTTGAGGACATATTCCTATAGTTAGTGGAAACATTTGATATCTCTTTTGTTAATATTTGCTAAACAAGTGAACTCATTTCAGGGAGGGCCTCTGGGTTAGCATCCACATGGATACAATATTTTCATACTCTGGGCTCGTTCTGAGAGGTCCACTTGATAACTCTTCCTAAAACCTCCTCTTTTCTCTCCTTTAATTGTGTTTCTTTTAAGTCCCAGACCATCCAGCCAAACTAATTGCCACATCTTACAGACTGAGACAGATCCATGCCTCCCAACTATTTCTCTTTGTAGAAAATGTAGACAAAGTCTGAGTGTTTACCTCTTAGGAATATTTCCTGCCTCCACTGTCCCACAGACATATCTGAGGGGACTGCAATGCCTTTCCAGTGCATTTTAGGCTGACTGACCTTAGTCAACCTGACTACGCAATCAAAGCTATGGGTTAAAAGAATCAGGGACACTATGAGTGTGACTCAATTATTCATGTACCTTGTTTGTACCTTCAAGATCTCCTTAGCTGTAAGTCGATATTTCTGCTTCATCTGATAAGGAAGTATACGGGCATGATCCAACTTTATAGCTTGATGTTATCAATTAACAGATAGCTTTCCTTGCATGATAAACCAATGAACCATGATACGGCTTTGATCTCTCCTAGGGGCTAGTAACAAAGCAGGAGCTCTTTCTCAAAAGGAAATTAGTTGTTTGCTGAAAAGGGTCTAATTTTTCTCTAAAGTTCTACTGCTATTATTCTCCAGTTGGAGTTTAGCACAGCTATATAAAATTTTTATTTTCCCAGATAACTGAGACATCATGGAGTCTTAAGGCCAACTAACCAACCAAACACCCACAGATAATGATCCAGCAAAAGAACTACTGCCATTGGTCTGGATGATAAACTCAACACCTTGTACCTATGACAAAAGTGACAGAAGGCACTACTCTGAAAATTACAGCCACTCTTGGATGTGATTAGTGTTACCGCCTCTGTTCTGCACATGCTCTGCTTCTTCACATTGCTAGCCTTTCAGTTCAAGTTCTAGGACAGGTATAGTGATTAGCCCATGTCCCATCTCAAGGGAAACTGAGAAAGTAAGTCCATAGATTTTTTTTTTTAGGCAATTCTGAAATAGGACGGAGATTTAAATTCTGGGTGGTCACACAGACCACAATTCTGGGTGGTCAAAATGAATATAAAAAGTTCACTTCATTAAGCATTCAAAAGGTGTTTGTTGATCTGAATTAAACTGACCTCGCTTCTCTCCTTTCACATCATGATAAAATGAGAGGAAGTGTGAGCCAAGGTTTAACAGCTGGTCCCACAGTACAGGGACACCTGGGAAATTTGACCCTGGATTTACTCCTTGAACCACTGCTCTTCAGAATATAGCAAGTTAAGGAAAACATAGAATTTAACTGTGTGCCATTCTCTAACAAACAGATGCACCTTGTTAAGAAAATAAGTAATAATCTCCTTCAACATATGGTTGAACTTCATGTTACAAAAATCTTGGAAGTCTGTATCGGTTAGGACTGTTTGTGTCCTAAGAGATCAAAAATCAAATGAGCTTACTAACGTAAATTCATAAGCAGACGCAGTTCTTAGTTCAGGCATAGATTGATCATCCAACTCAAGAAAAGTTGCCCAGGACCCAGTTTATCGTTATTCCTCTGTACTGCCTTTTATAGCCTCAATTTCATCTACAGGCACTCCACAGTGCTCAAGGGCCCCTCCCACCAAAACACACACATCCGCATCCACACACACACACGTACACACACACTCACTAGACCAGACCAACATGCAGTGGTAGCCAAACAGACGTATAGTGGTTCATGGTTATGAACCCGACAGACTCACGTGCATATTCTGGTAACCACTCTACATGAAAGTAGAAGCTTCTCTTTTCCACAAAACTCTCCTCACATTTTAATATCTTTGACTGGTTTATGTGTCCATCTCTGAACCAGGTATTACGACTGGGAAAATGGGATGGCCAACTTAATTTATGAGAACTCAACCTTGAAGCTAGGAATGGGTAAAACCTCTCCAAAAAGCAATATGACAGAAAACAAAAGAGTGGCTCCACCCAAAGAGCATCTTGGAAAGGCAGGTACAATTGGTAGAAAAGCAAGGAAATAGGTATGAGAAGACACACAACAAAGCCATTACAGAACGTTTCGATTTTTCTGTGTAATTCCAGTCACCCCCATTTTTAGTGCTTAAGATGTATGCAGTCTATAAAGACTATTACAACTATGCCATTTTAAAAGGATTAAATGATTTTTTAGGGATGGAATTCATTCATATTTCCTGATTTATTATCCTTCTCAAAGGTTCATATGCTTGCTATTACCTGTGAATCCAAAATCTCAGACATTAATGTTTCTATCTGACTCTGTACTGCTGATATTAAAATTTACTGTTAGGGATACCGAGTGGTATCACAGAAAGATGCACAAACTTTATGTGTTCCCCCAGGCACCATGTTCTTTGACTGTTCTTTAGATCAAAATTCTTTAAGATGTTCCCAGTGCTAAGAATGGTCTCTGAAATTATTGTGGAAATCACATTTACAGCTTAAACATCTTCAGTTGAGGGCACTGAAAATCACGATCACTTGGATAACTTCTATCTCGAAAAACTGTTTGGAACTTGTAGATTTTCATGTCCTAACAACCAATGCCAATTTGCGGAATGCATCTGTTTCTTTCTTTCTCTAGGAGATCCCATGAATCATCAGAATCAATCCCTGACCTGTCACAGCAGCTTAAGGAGTCTGTACCTCTACGATACATTTACAATCCATGAAAAATCAATAATAGGCTAAAATGTTAAGGAAAAAAAAAACCCTAAATTTTGCAGTACTGGCAGACACTGACTTATTGTAGCTAAGCTTACTGTCTCTGGCGCCCAACTGAGTAAATGGAATAATGCATTTTTATACCAGTGACAACCTTTGTATTGGAAGCAGCCTAGAAAGGAGAGGAAGAAGACAGGTATGTCACTCGGTGCAGAAACAGGCAGCTTGACATTTGGCTTCCTCTGTACCTGGGCTCTGAAAGAAAACCAGGCAGGCCGCCAGCTTCCATTCCAATACCCCGGAGGCAAGATACCTGCTGAGATCGCATATCCACTTCCAGGTGAGAGAGAAATTTTCACCTCTGTGGTTGCCCTCTCTGGAAGCAGCTGGCTTTCTGCAGTGCCCATCTTACTCAGCAAACCAGGGAGGGGTAGAGAGTGCTGGGGAAGCATTTTCTATTCACTTTTCACAGCCAGTCATTTGCGGTGACCTCAGGGATAGAGTATTCAGCATTTGTCAAAGCAGCAGAGACAACCTGCCTGGGGAACTTTCATTCAGGGTGCTTTCTAATTTGGGATGGCAGCAATCTGTAGGAATAGCCCTGGCGAGTGTAAAGGAAAAGAAAACCAGAGGCTGCTCGGCTTTTGTAGCCATGTTATTTCCAACGATACTGAGTAATATTAAGAGAATGAATGCTGTAAAGTCAAATTGTACCCAATTCTATTGTCCCCTGAGAAGTAAACTTCTTTCGTACAGTATCAAAATAGACAAAGCATTTCATTTAGAAGTCTTCCCTTTCATATATCCAGTTGGTTCATACATACCAAATCATAGAGATTCTTTATTTTTACATTATTATCGTTAGAACATTAGAGAAAACATTTGTATCACTCACCAGCTTTGCCAAAACCACTAACTTGTATGATTCTATACATTCTAGTCTCCTACCGTGTGCACAGAATTCCCATCATAGTCATAGTGTAAGTCAGAGTAATCTCAGAGTAAATCATACTTTACGTTCTCCCTGATCTCACAGAACATTATTTAACAAACATTAGCCCAGCTTGCTGCCTGTGCTTAATAGAAATCACGTTACTTTGCATTACTCCATGGAATTGGCAAGCAATATTTTGTTAAATGAACCTTCTATTGTTGGACCTTTAAGTTGTTTCGAATCATATTATAAATCATGTTGCAATTAACATTTTCAGGCAGGGAAACTGGGGGGAGGAAAAAGAAACCTTGTTTTCTTAATTACAAAATTAACACATGCTCACTGCATAAAACTCAGAAAGCAAAATAAAACTTTGTAACAAAAAAATTATCTGTCGTCCCTCTACCAGGAAGTAACTGTTTTCACTTTGGTGATGCCATTGTGTCTTTTTTCTCTATGCATTTAAAGATTTTCTTAATGTGAGAATGTAGCAACACGTTATGTGCATTTCTCTATGTAATTAAAGATTCGTAAAATCTGATAGGCTTGACCCTTATAAAGTCACTTCTGAGTCTGGATCCAGTTTCAATCATTTACTAGATATGTTGGCTTTCAGGTGTTGTAACACATTTAAAAGGCATTAGGTTGTTATGAGGATTAAATTTTGAAATGTACTTAAGTGCATTAAGTGATGAATAGTAAATATTCAGTAAGTATAATCATTACTATTCATACTATTTATGGTTTTAACGGTTGTATATAACTTTATTGTATAAAGAACTTAATTCATTCACAATTATTAAATATTGAAGTTGTTCCCACTTTTTTAGTATTATAAAGACCAAAAATATCCTCGTATGACTATTGGTGCATGTATCCATCTATTTTCTCAGTATAAACATACAGGAATAAAATTGTTGTGTCAAAGAACATAACTACTTTTGGGTCTTTAATGCAGGTGGCAAAAAAACAACCCAGGAAATCTGCACCAACCTATACTCCCACATACAACTCACTGTCCTTCCAATTTGCTTACAAAAACGACTGATTGATACAAGGAAAGATAAATATTTATGAGCCACGTTTTCACAATAGCCTCTGCATAATGAAGGTTTGAGCTGATATAATTTCATAAGAGCAACCAATGCTGTTCTTCTTTCATTCAAATCTTTGCATGCTGCAATTTAGTAGTTTGAAAAGAAACTGTTAGAGGAAGGCTTTCAAATGACAGCATCCAAAGCATCAAACTAGGACTTTAAAAAAGTAATGAAGTTGGGACACCTGGCTGGCTCAGTCGGTTAAGCATCCGACTTCAGCTCAGGTCATGATCTCACAGTTTGTGAGTTCAAGCCCCACTTCGGGCTCTGTGCTGACAGCTCAGAGCCTGGAGCTTGCTTAGGATTCTGTGTCTCTCTCTATCTCTTCCCCTCCCATACTCTAAAATGAATAAATGTTAAAAAAATATTTAAAAAAAGGAATGAAGCATATTCTAATCACATTACTTTAAAAATTCATTACTAATATTTTTATAAGAACAAATGTTTGAGCATATAATAAACCTAGACTCTGGAAGGTAATAAATATTTCCGATAATGTTGTTGTTATTAGGGACAACACATCTCACATTTTAAGAATAACATAATAATTTAATAATTTAAGACATTATATTGCTTCTAAAATATTCACATATGACATAATAATTATTTAGCACTTTTCCTTAAATATGTAAAACAAGAGACTAACAAATTCACACATGTCTCATTATACAAAAGCTATTCCTTACATTTCTGAGTATCAGTTATTGGGTCTTTGTCGTGTCAAAATCTTACCCTATAACGAAAACATTTTAGTATCCTCAATGAAGAGATTCTTTCATAAAAACTTTTTAAAAATGGATATTGAGATTAGATAGTACACTGAAATTATTTGAGCTGCCCCAAATTAAGCCACTTTGTTAATTTTATAAACACTGGGTCAAAACTCATCAGAAAGTCCCTGAATGAGCAAAATCCCTTCTGACAGCCAGACACTCATCCAAGACCATGAGCTTGGATCAGACAAGACAGTTCTGAACTCTTGAGGAAGAAACCCTTCCTCTAATGAGTAATGGCTAATGACATTAAAGAGATAGCACTTGCCTTAACAAAGTCTGTAATAATTTAAAATAAATTAGTAAAAGAAAATCCTATAAAGGTTTTAAGCCTTGATAACTGGAAGGATGATATTTCTACAGTATCAGCTAACGTGGTAATGACAATGCCCTACAACCTGCAATTTTCATTGAAGAGAGAACCTTGCCAATGTGCACCAGTGTGTTGCAAAGTAAATCAGAAAGGTGTGATCTGGGGCACCTGGGTGGCTCAGTCGGTTAAGTGCCCGATTTCGGCTCAGGTCATGATCTCATAGTCTGTGAGTTCAAGCCCCGCGTCGGGCTCTGTGCTGACAGCTCAGAGCCTGGAGCCTGCTTCAGATTCTGTGTCTCCCTCGCTCTCTGCACCTCCCCCACTCATGCTTTGTCTCTCCTCCTCTCAAAAAAATAAATTTAAAAAATTAAAAAAAAAAAGTGTGTGATCTAATCAGCAAAATTCTATCACCCCTTTAGAAAAGTAACTCTATTCATGCCTGGCCCATAACACTGGACTAGTAGCAACATCATCCCATAAAACGGTTTACATATTGCTACATGTTAACTTTGCAAGGTATTTGCCAAGAGCGAGACCTCACAGTTGGCTGTAACACTGTGAATTCATTTGGCATTAACTAAAGAACAAGTCAGTGTTATTGTAGTTTTTCATTTTATTACATACCCAAATTCTCAGAGTGCTTTTGTATCTGTGACTCTATTTAGGACACAAAATTATAAGTTAAACATCTGTGCTCTCTACTATCTGTGTTACCTTGAGTAAGTTTCTCAATCTCTTTTTAGTTTTCTCATTTGTGAAACAGGAATAAGAATTCTTTTCTTGTAGTGTTGATTTAGAGTTTTTAAAGATCTATATGGCATATCACTCAGCAAATAATAATCATTATCATAATTTCAGTGCTTTATAACTGATATTGATCATTAGGGTATTCACAATACATTCTTAAGATTCTTTCTAACAGAGATTAGGTGTAGCAAGCAATTGCTAAGTGAATCAAATGTTGGCACAAAAATAATCGTGCCATTGTTAAATAACACTTTATGCTGTTCAGATGAAAAAAAATCTATTTAAAGAGAACTCAGTTCTAGACATAGATGCACAGCAAGCAGTAAAAAATCCAAGAAACATGCTGTTTCTGAGTTGCCTAAGTGGCAACTCCACAGTAGTCAATTTCACATCAACAGAAGATAATAGTCCAAATCAGAGATGGGTTCAAGCTCATTTGTGCTCAGCGGACCTACACCTCACACTGTCGGTCATGCTGTTTGAGAGATGACCTTGATGGCAACAACAGAGTTTCACCAGAGCTTGAAGTCTCCTCTGTTCTTCGTATTAAATAGTCACTAAACTCAAACCTTGTACATGCAACTAAGTAAAATGCAAAGTTTAAAAAATCAGAACCAAACAATGCATACAAAAACGGATGGCAAATATTGACCAGCTGCATACTGGATATAGACCAAAAAGGCAGTAGAACACTTAAAAGCCTCTAACAGTCAAAAACATTATTAAACATTGAGGTCAAATTTCTACCCCACTAGCTGCTCCCAGAAGCTGCTAAGCATTCAAAACAGCAGAATTTGTCTCCCTTTTTTTCTCTCTCCTCTGCCCTATTCTACAAGATGTCCGTATAAAGCCTACCAAAACATTAGCTAACATATCGGTTAAAATTCATCAAATTATTTTCCATGGTTCAGAAAACAAAGTCTCCAATTCCCAGTCTCTTTGTAATTTCATGTTCTGCCCACTTTGCCTGCATTCGCCCTATATTTAACCTTGACTGCTTCTTGTACATCAAATAACTGTTAAATCCTCCTCCTTCGCCTCACTTAAATTTATTTTTCATTCTTATTAAGTTTTTTATTTTAATTCCAGTATAGTTAACATAGAGTGTTATATTAGTTTCAGGTGTACAATGTAGTGATTCAATGATTCCGTACCTTACTCAGTGCTCATTATATTAAGTGTATTAATTAATCCCCATCACCTATTTCACCCATCCCATATTTCATTGCCTTGCTTAAATGTTTTTCATGCTCTTCCATTATTGTCTAAATATCCTACTTTTCCCTCAAGACTCAATCCAAGCCTCTTAAATCATGGGTTGCAAAATGAAACCTCACAGCCTGGTTGTTAACATAAGTGAGTAGATTCAAAAATAAATGAGTGTTGCAGGAATATAGCACCAGCGTTGCTCTTTGATTTTTCGAGAGAAGTCAGAAATCTGGATTTTCACATGAAAGCTCCTCATGCCTAAGTGATTTAAAATGTTTTAATGTGTAATGAGACAATATTCTGGCAAGTTACCTGATATGCTTTGAATTCTTGGTAATTTCAGACGAAGTACCTTCACTCTGTTCATGCTCCCTTCATACCCAGGGCCCCCTGATCCCCCCTCCACCCCCACTGTTCAGGTGCTGACACCTGGAAACAGGTGCTTCTCTGACAGTCACGCCCATCGTTCACATTCTATAAGCACCACCTGATGGAGGGAGAAAGCAAAATCCAAATGGCTGAAATTAAATGTCCACGAATCAGAAGAATAGAATAGGAGCTGAGAACAGGAATTACATTCAACTACAGGAAAACTAAGTTTATTATTCAGCTGAGTTTTTGGCCTACTCATAGGTCTGCAAGTCAGACCGGCACATGCCCTCTTCCCCACCAATCCTACTGGCCATGACTTCCCTTTTCTCCCTGGAGAGTCTATTGATTTCTATTTCTCTTTGGGAGCTTTTCCCAACAAGACTCTTAGTCAAGCTTCTTGATGGGCCACATCTTATACTTCATCCCACCAACCAGCACCGATGCCAGAATTGTTCTTAGTAGGTACTTCATGTTTTGCTGAGGATTGTAATTGGAGAAAAGGACTAAAGGTATGAGAGAGAAGCAGAACACAGATAAATGCACTGCTGCAAAGATGGGATGAAATACTCATTTTGCCCCAGAAATCATAAGTTTCATCACATTCCCAAAGGAACTGAAACTTCTCAAAGCCAGTGAAACTATGGTGCACATCCCTACAGTCACGGCCCGCGGCTTAGGTGTTGGACTCCCTCACTGTCTACCCTATTTGCCAGGGTAGGGAGACAATAAATAGTTCCTTGGAAACTAAGACCCTGGCACACCAGAGTAATATAGCCGTCTTGCAGAACACAAGCAGATTTAGCCTAAATCAAGGAAATCTGCAGCCCAGGAGTTTACTGGTAACATTCCAAGGGAATAAAGTTCTTTTTTTGTTTAATGTTTATTTTATTTTTGAGAGAGAGAGAGACTGAGCATGCATGGGGAAGGAGCAGAGAGAGAGGAAGACACAGAATCCGAGGTAGGCTCCAGGCTCTGAGCTGTGAGCCCGGAGCCTGACGCAGGTTTCGAGCCCTCAAGCAGTGAAATCATGACCTGAGTCAAACTCGGGCACTTAACCAACTGAGCCACCCAGGCGCCCCACAAGGGAAGCAAGTTCTATTAGGAAAGGTTTCATATTTGCAACTAATAAAAAAAAAACTAAAATATGAAAGTAGGAAGAAAGGTTTGTCCTTACACAGGTTAACATCTGCCCTATTTTCTGTCAATACTTAACCTTCAAAGAAGAAAAATTCTTCCCCCAAAATATAGTGCTCCATTTCTATCTGTCTTCCTAGAGCTTTGGAATTCCATCTTAAGGAAATACCTATCTTGTTTGGCGTGATAAAATGTGGGATATTCTGTAGGCCGATGTGATGTCTTGCATCAGCCCTTCCTTTATTTTTGTTTTTATCATCCAGTACACAGGAAAAATGGAACACCAGGATGTGGCTCATGCTGAGAAGTCCCACTGGGAAAGGGGACTTTTGTCCTGTAGCATTTGCAGGATTGTTTCATGCACTGACACAGGGCAGCCATGGTGCTCATCAGTCCAGGAGGCTTTGATAAATGGCTTCACATAAATCTGCTGCTTCTCTTTAAAGGAATAAGTGGGTTTTTGTAATCTTCGGAAAGAAGAACTCTCCCCTGTGATGTGCCATTCAAATAGCCGGAGGCGTCTAGAGTTTATAACAGCTAGAACCCAAACACCCCTGTAAGGGAAAGTCCCAGAGCCACCATTTACACATTCTAATTCAAGCCAGAAGTTCCTGTGGTTTGCTGAAAAGTAGCCCATAACTGCCCAACAACACTTAGAAACAAAGCCCTGGAAGGGTGAGTATTTTCATGAATTAGCTACAGCTGAATTGCCATTTCTTTTTTGCATTTTCCTAATATTTTTTCTACCATATTTTAGCCTTTCCTATAAACAGGTCAATTTTGTGGAGCAAACCTGTATTTTTTTTTAAATGCTTATTTATTTATTTTGCGAGAGAGAGAGAGAGTGCACACAAATGGGGGAGGGGCAGAGAGAGAGAGAGACAGAATCCCAAACAGGCTCCACACTGTCAGCGCAGAACCTGATATGGGGCTCGATCCCACAAACTGTAAGCTCACGACCTGGGCTGAAATCAAGCTGGATGCCCAACCAACCGAGCCACCCAGGTGCCGCAAACCCGTATTTCTTAAATTCCAGGGGAACCATAACTGCTACATAAAGCCTCAGTGTCACACTCCTTGTTAAGACTGATAAATGGTTTAATCGAATGTTTTACCTCTATATTTCCATATTCTTTACCTTATATATTAATCATCAAAATTTGGAAACAGAAGAAAATACCATCTCCAGACCATCTTTTATTGTTACTCAAGTCTCACTTAGGCTATTTTTAACTTTCAATAATGAGTGTTCCCAGGGAAAATTGTACGTAACACATTTGTGAGGTGAAGACAATGCATATGCTCTCCGTACTGTGCTAACTGCTTCCTGGGCTTATTGAATTTATCCTTTACAACAAGCTTTTGAGGCAGGCGCTAATATCATTCCGATTTTATAGGAGGAGAGAACTAAGGCTTGGAAAGATTAATTACTTTGGCCAACGTCACAGAGCTAGGAAGATGAAACAGGGAATCGGACCCAGCTATCGGGCCCCCTGAGTCCATATCCATGTCAGTACACATAACTGCCATACAATGTGTGGCTGCTGAACAAGGATGCCAATGTTCCTGAACAATGATTAAAACAGTAAACCTTGTTCTTGTGCTCGGAAGTCCAAAACTGCTAATTAAGGAAGGGAATTTGATTCTCTGATTAAGTTACATTGTCAAGACTGAGTTTCCATTCCCCAGGGCATTTATTCCAAAGACCTAAATTAAAAAAGAGATGAAACCAGATAAGCCAATGTCCCAGTTTTCATACATTTCAGTTAATCTTCAAAATGGCATTGCAGGTGAATTTTGTTATCTCCATTTTTATGAAAGGGAAAAGAAAAAGATTCAGATAAGCTATTCAACTTATCCAAGGACTCAGAGAATATAGAGTGTCAAGCTGGAATTCAAATCCAGATCATTCTAGCTCTAAAGGTCATTTTACGAGATGGAGCCAGTTTGGTCTCGAGTCAATTAGAGGCAACAAAAATCATGATAATCAGACTGATTTTTGTTCTAGAATTTACTCTCAGCTCCCAGTGTTGTAACAGCCCTAAATGGCAGAGAAGGTAGGTGAATTCCAAGTTCTGATGATCAACTGAAAAGGGTTGATTTGATTTACGGAGAAACAATTAGAAATTGTTTCTAATTAAGAAAACAATTAGAGCTTACAACTGAAGTGAGCTAAAAAGTGACAAACTCTCTTTTTGTGTTCCTAGATGAAACTGCATGTTTTAAGCAATTACCTTATCTAACTAGCTATTCCACATGGAGAATATCATCACCAGCCTAAGACTAAGGCTTCTATGGAATAATATTTTCAGCAAACGATATCCTTCAACATCCCAATGGTTAATAGGAAGCTTCAAAGGTCATCTTTATCACCTTGAACATCGCACCATATTACACAAGTCAAACACTTAGGAGGCTCGCTGGATATTTCCTTTCCCTTTGTCCTCATACTCAAATCCTCGCCCACAAGAAACCCTGCATTTAGAAACTTCACATTGGAAAGAGAGAAAATACCTTCTTAAAATGACCTCTATCCTATTTCCCCAAATTGCCCACACATTTTGCACAAAGAAACTCTCAAAAAAATATTCCAAAAATTGTATCCCATACAAAGTCCTTTCTCTGATCACAATGCACTAACTCCAGAAATAAAAAAGGGAAAAAAAAAAAAGGTAAAATAGTGATTGGACAAGTGAAGGCTCTATCTCCATAATGCTCTAATTTAAGAAAAAAATTACAACAAAATTAAAATGAACAATTATGACAAAACTGCATATTTGAGTCTACAGAACACAGCAAGATTTGTAATGCTAAGTTTGAAGTAAGAGTGAAAATAAGTGAATTAAACATTTCATCTCAAGAAGCTAGCATGAAAAACAAAAAATACCTCAAGGAAAGCAGAAAAAAGAGACTAATAAAAAAAGTCAGAAATGTATGAATTATAAATCAGAGAAACAGACCTAACAAATCCAACAGCTGTGTTCTTGAAAATTAAATAATAAACTAAATAACCGCTGGCAAAATTAATTTAAAAAGGAGAGACAAGGAGAGAGAAATCACAAATACACAAAAATAAAAATATGACAGGGGAAAAGTTCAGACAAGAAATTAAACAATTACTAAAAAACAAACTATATCTAGCTTAACTTACACTTTTTTAACAGAACTTAACAGTCATTAATGAAATATTAATGTTTTATTCATTCTAATATTTAATTATATCTGCAACTTAAAAACTCATCCTTCTTAGATACAATTCATATGAATCTAATCATTGAACTCATGAGGGACCAACATACAGATGCTTAATAATTACACATTTCAGAAGGAATAAGCAGAAAGTTTCAGAAATCTATCACCGAAAAAACATCAGAAGCTCATACGATTTTCATAAAGTATCTTGTGTTCTGCATTAAGTTCAAAATAGATCATTTCCATTGCTGTGAAGAGTCTAAGATTTTTCCAGCTCGGCAGATAACAAGTTAGCCAGCTCCAGTTCCATGAAAGCGGTGTAAGACACTGATGCCCAGATCACAGACAGAGGACTTGGTTACTCATGACACATCAGAGAACATAAGCTGCCTGCTTGCTCTCCACCTCCAAGTCTCCGACTCCTTGTCTCACGGCAGCAATGTGTAAGAAATCAAGCAGGCACTGTTCGCACAGGGGGCTTGTGTCACAACCGAGAAACTCTGAGCTTAGGCAAATCTGACTAACCCTTGCCTCAGAAAAAGACATGACCTTTATTGTCCCACGTGAAAAAATAAATCTGCCTTCTCCTCAAAGGAAGATACTACCTCTATCTTCCAAGGGTGTTCACGACACAAAAATCTTTGAAAAATTAGCCCGTCACAAAACGTGGAAATGTGAGAGACCCGTGGAGAATTATCTCCCAAGAGATAACACGTGTAATACATAAAATATTAATTTCAACAAGATTAACTGTACGTTCAGGAATGTATAAAATTCTTAAAACCAGGAATATCCTACAGCTAGAATGTCAACATTCCCAAATTATCAGGTATGGTTTTCACAGGTGTGTGTGTTAGTTAACTCTTTCTGAGTAATAAACTGGCACAGAATTCAGTGACTAAAAACAATGGTTTATTATTTCTCATAAATCCCTGTGTTGGCTAGACGGTCCTTTGGGTTCTACCTGGTTCACTCACAGGTTGCGTCTCCTGCAGAAACTGAGGCCTCGTTGTGCTGAAAAGTACAAGGTGGCTTCACTCGTATGTTCAGCAGTTTGTGCTCGCTGTTCGTTCGGAAATCTCGATTTTCCTCCACGTGGTCACTTACCCTCAAAGAGGCAAGATAGCTTCCTTCTATAAACTCTATGGCAGCATTCCTGAGGCAGCAAGTCCTCACCAAATGCCACTTCAGACACAATCCATTAGTCAAAGCAAATCACGAAGCCCTCCCAGATTGAAGGGATAGGAAAATAGCTTTTTTCTCATAATAAAAGAGCTGCAAATAATTGGCGACCATGCGACTATTTCAGTCCTCCACAATATGACTCCTAGATGCTTGGGATTTACTGACTGGAGTAATCATGCAAACACGATGCCCGGATGAACACTGAAGAACAATACAATGAGGCTCTGGATGAACCAAGAAGGTTCACAGTAAAAGCCACAGAGAAAAATATTAACTCCACAGAATATGAATCATAAAGAAAAGTCACCATAGTAAATAGTTTGGCCATTCCAGTTAAGCAAAAACCGTGTCCTCTACTAAAGAAATTGTCAATATTAATTAAGCAGAAAACTCATTTTTTGTGAAACCTTTCACTGGCATGGTGTTCATATAACACTCTTTGGGAAAATAGTGAATTTTAGAGTCCAACAAATCTGGTTTTGAATCTAAGCATTGCCATCAACAAGCTTTTGACTTGGAACAAGTTGCTTCACTTCTCTAAACTTAAGGTTCCTGAAACAAAACTTCAAGGTTCGTTGTGAGGACTAAATGTAATAATGTATGTAATAACATATGTAAAAATAGTTGATAACACTGACCAAAAATTCTACGACTTTTTCCTTACCTTAAAGTTGACTCATTTATGTGTTTCCCTTCTTTGCCAAGTCTAGATAGAGAGGAATTTATCATTCTATTTGGTGGTGAGAGCTACGTATTTGGGTAACCAATCTCAGGCCATCAAATACTATTACTACTAAGAATTTCCATCTCTTCTAAATAATGGGTCTGTCATTCTGCTATGGGCATATATGGAGTACTCCCTAAAATTGAAAGAAAATGATAAAACTATTTTTAAAAGGTGACTTATAGCTCACAATGATAGCTATAATCTTTTCTAACTTAATATCATCTATTGGAGTATAGTATTTGAGATTTAACAACAACCACAAAACCTGGTAGGCAATGGAGAAAAAAAAAAACTGGGTATGAATCTTCGAGGATAAAAGACAAGGAGAAAGGTGGAGACGTGGGAAGGAACACAAAACAAGCAAAAATAAAGTGATTTTAGGAAAACTAATTTTTCCCAGCATTCTGGGCAGAAGAGACAGCTTGATGCAACTGAGAGTCTGAAGTAGCCACTAAGGACCCTTGGAAAGTCCTGGAAGCGGTAATCACAGCGGATCACAGCGGATCACAGTGCAAGCGTACAAAAGACTGGTATGGAAAGCAGTAAGGGACTATGGCTATGGCTCCCCCTGGACATGAGAAAAAGGGTTTTCTGTCAGGCATCAAGATTAGAGAACTGCTGTTTGAAAAGACTAGCTGTAAACATTGTTTGCCTCATCCTGATAAAATTGTCTCCAGCACACTCCTTGGAGAGAGCTGAAGTAAGCACATTGGTGACTTTTACACAACTAGAAAAGAGCAAGGGCTGAAATACAAGGCTGTACATCAAAGTTTTGTGTAGGTGAGAAATGGACCTTCAAAGGTATTCTCAATGCCTATACTTACTGAAAATGTGATAAGTAAGTCATGGGACATTAACTTGTTCAAAATACATTCATGGTAGGGATGCCTGAGTGGCTAGGTTGGTTAGGCATCCAACTCCTGATTTTGGCTCAGGTCATGATCTCCCAGTTCATGGGACTGAGCCCCATACTGGGCTCAGCACTGACAGCACAAAGCTAGCTTGGAATTCTTTCTCTTTACTTCTCTCTCAAATAAATAAACAAATATTAAAAAATAACATTCATGGTAAGAAAAACTACCAATCCCATGTCATAAATCTTCTAAATGGATTCTAGAAAATGCCTTATTTGAAATGATCCATGAGGGAATTACCTGATGAATTTACGTTTTTAAATGCACTGGCTTAGGTAGGCTTAGGTATCAGGTGAAATATTTAGATATAATATAAAAAATAGCTCAGAAAATATTGTTGTTAAACTTTGATAAATTTTTATTCTTTAAATCCTTTATTCAATTCCTTTATATCCATTTGAATAAAGAGTTATATTTGTGTCATTCTTACTTAGATATGTTCTGGAAATAACTTCTAACGTTTCTCCAATCATCATTTTCTTCAATTTAGAAACCCTTCCAGTAACACATTAGAGAACAAATCAAATGAAAAAGTTAGCTGAGCACAAGTTTCGTATTTATAAGAACACACAATATATAATTTTCATTAAATACTTATTATCATAGTAATATAATAGTATAACATGTTTGATGATGGAATCTAAGTATTTTTGTTATAACATAATTCATGGCTAGAAGTATGGGGCACCTGGGTGGCTCAGTCGGTTAAGCATCCAACTCTTAACCTCAGCTCTCAGGGTCGTGAGCTCAAGCTCTGTGTTGGGTTCCATGCTGAACGTGGAGCCTACAAAAAAAAAAAAAAGAAAGAAAGAAAGAAAGAAAGGAAGAAAGAAAAAAAGAAAGCAAGAAAGAAAGGAAGGAAGGAAGAAAGATATCTATGGCCTCAATTAGTGATCAGATAATTCAAAAACTGATGCAAAAGTGAGAAATTCTGAGGAATAGTGACTGAACAGTTGATTAAATGGATATTTAATGAATAAACCAATTGCAGGGACAATGGGTCCTCAAGTATTATGTTCTTGACACACCATCACCAGCAGAATATGAACATCGGTCCTGCTTATGGCCAGAGAGTTGTAAGAAAGTGCTGGGTGCAGGGATACCACCTGTGTAAATGTCACTGTCTCACTTGACAATGAAATCTTAGGCCTTATTAAAAAATAGTGTAACTACCAGGAGTGACCAGTCACAGCTCATAGCTAAGCTTCAAATTACTCATTATTTGGAGAATTTTATAATACCATGTTGGAAGTAAACAAGATGATAAGCAACCCATGGCTTTGATTATAAGAATGAAGAATACATCAAATAAGAAGAAAATTATATTAAAGAGTTAAATATTATGAAATACATTTCCTAAAGCTCATGCCCTATGCTATGTCACATACACAGAAGGATAAAGTAGACAGCTTTAAATACTGGCAATTTTAGTAAGTTTCAATCATATTCTTGAACCTTGGGTATTAATCTTGTTGATACCTAAAGCAAGTCTCATTCTAGAATTACCTTAAACATATCCACAATTTCCATCTCCAATTCCTCATCCTCCAAACTCTCTACAACTTCAGTTCCTCACCAATCAGGTAAGGAAACATTCACGGATCATCCGGAAGAGAAATGGGCCCCGGCCCAGCACTATTAAGAGGTAGCCATGAAATTTTGCCACAAAGCCATCCACAATAACACCACTAGAGTGTTCCATAATCCATTTAGTTGGTTGTTGCTCAATATCACATAACCTGCATTTAGAAAATTCCCTCTGGCTATATCATCCCTCCTCCTATCTTTACAATTCCAGACAAAGTAACTTCAGCACATTCTGTAAGCATTTCCACCTTTAAATTTTTGTCTGACAGGTTTTTTAATCCCAAGAGTCTGTTGAAAATAAAGGAAAGAAGAATATGGAAAAATCAGAATGGATGTGTATCATTAACGGAAAGAAGTCCTTAAATATCACATGAAAGTATATGACACCTTTCAAAGTGTTGAAAAAGTTGCTAAAACTCCAAGCGTAGAAACAATATTCTCTCTACTTTAGTTCTATCTTATCACCCCTTACTTAAATTGATTCAGTCAATCGTTGTGTACTGGTCAGGCACAACTGAGTGTAGCAAGATGTGGCAGATATACAGAAGAAGTCTCTATAAAACTTACTGTATAGTTCATAGGACATATACATTATTAAGTATAATTCAAAGAAGAAAACAAGTTCCAAAGTCCACAGGACACAGAGGGCATTATGCTGGGTACCTGGTGGAAGTGAGGTGGGGTACAGAAGTGCAAAAGAAACATAAGATATAGTACTAACCCCTCTAAGACATGACAATCTAATTAAGGATGTGAAATGTTTTAAGGGACCATACAATTAAAAATAAATGGTTAAACAAGAGCTATATGGTTATGTGCTTCCTTTTTCCCAACTCAACCTTGCCCTCACCCACTAAATCTATTCTGGAGCCTCCTTTCTATGGTTAACAAACTGCCTCTCTCCTGCCCTTCTGCACTTACCACACTCAGGCTTCCCTAAACCTATGAACTAGAAGTTAAATTATTCCCCAAGCCCTTCCAAGCCAGGAGGGAGGTAGACATTGTCCTTGATTTGAATGTCATTTACACACTGTACAAGACAGGTTTCAATGCCTTCCCCACCCAATATCCATTTGAATTGAAATACACTGAGACTCTTGAGAGTCAGTGGTGAATATTAGATGTCCTGAAACTCAAACGTCTAGCTGACACTGAGTATTATGTACAGAAGAGTAAGGTGAGGAAAATTTGAGATAAAACAGAGACAGAACACAGAAAAATGAGAGGAATCTTTAATATATCCTTTGAAAGATGGACACAAAGCAGCTCAGCTCCTGAGAACCTACTTTGTTCCAGTGTCTTGATATTAAACCTTCATACGTCAAGTTAGTTTAAACTGTTAATTTTCTCAGAAGAGACACAAGAGAATATAGACCATTCCCGGGGCACCTGGGTGGCTCTGCTGGTTAAGCTCCCCACTCTTAAGACTCCTAATTTCAGCTCAGGTCATAATCTCACAGTTCGAGAGTTCAATCCCCAAGTTGGCTCTGCACAGTTACTATGGAGCCTCCTTGAGATTTTCTCTCTCTCTCTCTCTCTCTCTCTCACTCTCACTCTCTCTCTCTCTCTGGCTTTCCCCTACTCGTGTTCTCTTTCAATTAAAAAATAAACAAGTAAACTTTTTTTAAAAAGAATATAGACCTCACCACACTTAATAAAAATCCCGTTTATTTTGAACTTCCCTAATAACTGCCAGTCTCCCACATTGATGTTTTCTAGAATCCTGATCACTCCAACTAATCCGAAGACTTTGGCATATCACCTTGACCTTACCTCAAATACTGCCACAATGCTAGGTAACTTCAGTATCATGTTGATAACTGTGATGGTAGGTCTTATGTGTCCACTTGATTGACTAAGGCATGCACAGATAGCTGGTAAAACATTATTTTTGGGTGTGTCTATGAGGGTGTTTCCAGAAAAGATTAGCATTTGAATGAGCAAAATAAGGTCCATTCTCATCAATATGACAGGCATCATCCAATCCTTTGAGAACAGTGGAGAAGGCAAGAGCTCACTCACTCTTTCTCTGTCTCTCTCTCTCTCTCTCTCTCTCTTCCTGAGCTGGGGCACCCATCCTCTCCTGCTTTCAGATATTGGAGTTCCTGATTCTCAGGCCTTTGGAATCTTAGACTGCATTAACACTCCCCCCCATCACCCACCCCCTACCCCCCACTGTCTATTCCCCTCCCGTTCTTAGGTCTTCGGACTCAGACTGAATTATACTACAAGCTTTCCTGTTTATCCAGTTTGCAGACAAGACATTGTGAGATTTTTCTGCCTCCAAAATTGCGTGAGCCAATTTTATTTCGCATAATAAATTTCTTCTTATCTTGGTTCTCTCTCTCTGGAGAACCTTGACTTATACACTAACCGATACTATAATCTAACTGATTAAAATTATTTGTTCTTCTTCATTCTCAACCACATCATGGCCACATCCCATCACTGCCATCCCTGGAAATTGCTTTAATTTGATCCTTAACCTCTCTGAGCTATACTTCCAGGACCCACTCCCTTAATGATAAATGCAGAGAATACATTTCAGCTCATGTGTTATCTGACCTTGCTATGGTACTGGGCCATTCAGCCACCCTGCTTCCTTGACATACTTTTGTCCCTAGGCTTCTCTGACACTGTGACTTCTTGATCTTCCACCTCCTTCTTTGGCGGATTTTTCTGAGTCGACTTTATGGCTTCCTCTTTGTGTTCCATCCCTGTATGTGGATGCTCCTCAGGGTTTTGTCTTCTGTGCCTGGGAAGTGTGTGTGAAGAAAGAATAAAATGAGTCTACCTCATCTAATTTATCTACTATCTTTATGACAATGACTTCCTAAGTTTGTAACCCAAATCCATATGTTTACAAGATATTTCTTCTCTATGTCCTTAGGTAACTCATACTCTATGTATACAAGCCAAATTCATTTTACTCCCTAATCTGTTTTCTCTCATTCACTTACTGAAGTCAGAATCATGGCATACTTCTTGAACCTTCCTTCTCCCTTGCCTGTCACTTTCAACTCATCACTGACTCCCAGTCTGTCTCCTGAGTATCTCTGGACTAAAGTTCTTCATGCTTTCCATTCTCTATGCCACCACTGTAGTTCACAGGAAGCCAAACATTATATCAAGTAGAATATACCTAACAGGAATTAAACAAATCTGGAGTTGATCTAATATCCTTTATTTTTATTTAAACAAATATATGTAGTAATATTAAAATAATAAAATTGATTTTAAATGTTTGCTTCTAAGGATGTTGAAAAAATAATTGGTATTTGGATTTAAAGATAACTGTATTCTATTTGTATAAACCACCGACTGGAAGAAGATAGCCAAGCACATTCTTTTCTGTTTTTTTAAGTAGGCTCCACATCTAACATGGGGCTTGAACTCAGGATCATGAGATCAAGAGTCCTGTGCTCTACCAACTAAGCCAGCTAGGCACCCACAAGCACATTCTTAAATAGCACATTCTTAAATGGAGGCATAAGCTATACTTCCATCATACACATGTTATAGAAGAAAGCTGTTATACGCCCCTAAAATGATAGACTGCTTTGGCAAAAGAGTGAAGCCATAATTCAAAAGCACTCAAGCTCTCTAAACCATTATGTTATCACTATTTCCTTAAAGAAATAATGCCAGAGGGACAGGAGGTTCCAGCACCTCAGACTGCAGAGCCCTAGGCAAATATATGAACACAAAACCATGAGGGTTCAGGACTAACAGAAAATTTCCTCCTTTTTTCCACTTTAACTTCTTGGCATGACATGAAGAATGATTCTAAATATTTCTAAAATATCAACCAGGGGTACCCGGGTGGCTCAGTCAGTTAAGCAACCAACTCTATATTTCAATCAGGTCATTAATTCATGGTTCGTGAGTTCAAGCTCTGCGTTGGGCTCTCTGCTGAGAGTGTGGAGGCTTCTTGGGATTCTCTCTCTCCCTCTCTCTCTTCTCTCTCTGCCCCTCGCCTGCTCACATGAGCTCTTCCTGTCTCTCTCAAAATCAATAAACTTAAAAAAAATAAAACAAAATATCAATCATACTGGAAACCCAAAAGACTAAGGATATGGAAGAAAATAAATTATTTGCAAAAATCCTCTGAATTGTTTTATGGGACAACTGAGATAACAAGGCTTTTTCTTCATAGACTAGTCATGGCCGTAAAGATTCAGTGTTGAATATGTATCATCACTATCCTATTTGATTATTACAACTGTAAGAAGGAAACTGGGCTTGTTGACTATTCTAACATTAAATGAGAAAACAGACACATGAGAAAAGAATATTACCAGGTAGTTGATGTACCTTTGTCTCATAGCTAGTAGATAAATATAACTACTAGATAAATATTGACTCTCTCCTCCAATATCAATTTAGTCCAACGAGCTCTGCACTGCCATTTGCTGCAGGTTCATGCATTATGACTAACTATGCCAGTACACATTCCAACAATTCCACGTGTCCCGTGAAGCAGAGTTTCTACCAGAAGCCCTTGGGGAAGCACATACACAGCTCCAAAGAATACCTGCAAACTGCTCAACCATTGATTAGTGATAGCAAAGTGCACAGTTACAGAGAACATATTGGTTTTACTATGCAGGCACCTGGGATTTAACAATAAACGCCAGGTATAACGTGGATCTGTAAATGACAAAGTATATGACCACTCTAAGATCTGATCTGACAGCTCAGCTCTGGCTATCAACCTGTAGGATGCCTTCTAAGACCCCCAAGAGCTAATTTATATTACCTGGCCCCAAACCAACTAATTTGCCTTTCACGAATTTCCTCAATGAAAAGCAATGACTTTAGCCAATAATTCAAGCCTTTGCTTCTTTTCTTATACAAATCACTTTTACTGCTCTGTGTATGGCTTAAATAGTTCTTTGGTTCCAGACTTCTATAAAATTGACTTGATAACTCACATACAAAAACAAAGTCCTGCTCAGTCAAATTAAATTAATGTCGTGAGGACATTGCAAAGCCTGCCTGTGTCTAGGTGCCTAGAGTTCTCAATTTTCCTTTTAAATAATATTTTTGGGTAGGAATATTGATTCCAGAAACAACATGTAATTGATTTCAGTGTGTCCACAGCTTAGGCCTGCCATCAAATCACATTAGGTTATATGCCTTCCTCGAAAAACCACTTTGTCAAATGTGTTTCAAAAATACCTGCCATATGACACTGGCAAATTCTAGGCATTACATGACATTCTGTGTCTGAGTAATAGGACATAATTCACAATATGTCTCTTACTCATTTTCAAGTCAGTTTTGTTGAGTGACGAGAGAAAAGAGTATGTGTTTTAGATACTATTTTTTTCCCTTAAAACTATCACAGAAGCTTCTCTAAGAGCCAACATGGCAAGTGTCACTAAGCACCAACGTCAAAAAGTAACGAGCACATAACAGTTGATCAGTTCTAATGTTCTGCTCAGTTAGGAGCCAGCAAGTCACAAAAATGTTCATTTAACATATGTCCACCCCAAAAACCACTCACTTCGAATATCTTACCTCTCTTTATTTCATTTAGCTTGAAAGAAAAATTGGCACAGTCTTATTCAACCACTGGAGATTAACATCTAATAGCATCGTTAGAGTACATATATGCATATGAATTGTTTGCCCTTGTTTCAGACCAGAAGTGCAGACTAAAAGAGAAATTGGCCTAGATCTTCCAAATGCTTAGAATGAGCCT
The DNA here is from genome assembly GCA_030068075.1 of Paguma larvata. NCBI lineage: Eukaryota > Metazoa > Chordata > Mammalia > Carnivora > Viverridae > Paguma > Paguma larvata. The sequence goes on along the minus strand of CM057829.1, from coordinate 68,086,739 downwards.
GAAAATTACATTCTTGAAACCCTTTTTCAATTTAAATAAAAATAATGAAACAAGCATTTACACAGAATATAGAGAGTAGCAAAAAGGAACATTAGCAAAAGCAGCACGAGCTTTGAGGGAATAAATCAGACCAAGTTGATAGCTTTTCAGTGAAGTTATAACATTGATGAATAAAGAAACAAAGAAGATATTTTATATGTTGTGGATATATTTAACAATATTGATTCTCTATTACTCAAGAGTTCTAACCATATAACCAATGGAATAATAATAAGAAAGTCAGTGTTTTGACCAACAAGGTAGCTACTCTGGTCAATGTAACCCTTCTGAAGTTTTAACAAAGTATTAGTGCTAATAAGTTCCTAATTCAGTTAAACATTGCTCTCTCTGGCCTGGAAGTGACAGCATACCACATACTGAAATTTTTCTAATCACGTATTTAAGAAACCTGTCTAAAAGTCCCAAAAGCCGAATATGTCAATGCATCCATTTAATTTTAATATACTAATATAAATGAACAAAAGAATTAGCCTAGAAAAATATAAATTACCCTTGGAAGACAAGTTTAGACTGAGAAAAAAAATATTTTCCACAATAATGAGAATGAGAAAATCTAGAAAGTATTAGCACTATGGTCTTGGGAAATAGCAATCAACAATTTATTTATGGTAAATAAGGTTATTTAAAATAAATTACTTAAGAAAAAGCATTTGGCAAATGGCGAAAAGCTGAAAACTTTTCGTCTAAGATCAGAAGAAGACAAGGATATCCACTCTCACCACTTTTATTCAACAATAGTACTGGAAATCCTAGCCAGAGCAATTCAGCAAGAAAAAGAAATTGGAAAGGAAGAAGTGAAATTATAACTATAACATTGTACAAAACAATGATACAAAATCAATATACAAAAAATTGTTGCTATTCTGTATGCTAAAAATGAACAATCAGAAAATAAATTTAAAAAATTTTTAATCTTTATTTTATTTTTTTTTAATTTTTTTAACGTTTATTTAGTTTTGAGAGACATACAGACAGAACGTGAGCAGGGGAAGGGCAGAGAGAGGGAGATACAGAAACTGAAGCAGGTTCCAGGCTTTGATGAGCCATCAGCACAGAGCCCGACGTGGGGCTCGAACTCACGGACTGTGAGATCATGACCGGAGCTGAAGTCGGCTGCTTAACCAACAGAGCCACCCAGGCGCCCCTAATCTTTATTTTTGAGACAGAGAGAGAGAGTGCAAATGGGGAAGGGCCAGAGAGAAAGAGAGACACAGAATTTGAAGCAGGCTCCAGGCTCTGGGCTGTCAGCACAGAGCCCTACACTGGGCTCCAACTCACAAATCGTAAGATCATGACCTGAGCAGAAGTCAGACACTTAACTGACTGAGCCACCCAGGCGCACCAGAAAAAGAAATTTTAAAAAACAATTCCATTTAAAATTGGATCAAAAAGAATAAAATGTGAATGAATAAATTTGACCAAGGAGGTGAAAACTAGTACACTAAAAACTATAAAACGCTGATGAAAGAAATTGAAAAGAACACAAGTAAATGGAAAACTATTCCATGCTCAAGGATTAAAAGAATTAATATTGTTAAAATGTCCATACTATGCAAAGAGATCTATAGATTTGATGCAATCCCTATCAAAATTCCAATGGCATTTTTCACAGAAATAGAAAAAAAATCCTAAAGTTTGTATGGAACCGCAGAAGACCCCAAGCAAATTTGAGAGAAGAACAAAATTGTAAGCATTGTGGTCCTTGCTTTCAAGCTATATTACAAAGCCATAGTAATCAAAATAGTATGTACTAGAATAAAAATAGACACATAACCCTAGGATATGAAAGTCAAATAGGGCTACATGTCTTCTATATAATAAAAACAAACATAATTGAGTATAAAATAATAATGCATGGGTATGTCTCTGTAGGATGATCACACAATGATTTACATTAGAAATAGTAAGATTAGCAAAGCTATAAGAATGTAAAAAAGTATTTGAAACTCTGCTACTGGTTTATATTTGAGTATGTTTTTCTATTTGTTCTTCCCTAATGATGTCGGTAAGTAGCTTCTCAAACAATCTTATCGAGATTTGAAGTATTATATTCAAATTGCTTCAACTTTCATTATGTTTGGATTATGATATGCCAGTTGGCATATAATGAGAGGAAAACCACTTAATTCCCATTTAGACCAAGAAAGTTTTTTCCATTACCAAACTTAAAATGATAAAACAATCATAGGAAGTTTGTCGTTATTGTTGTTTGTTTTCCTGTTTGTTTGTTTTTTGAGAGAGAGAGAGAGAGCACACATGCAAGTGGGGGATGGGGCAGAGGGAAGGAGACAGAATCCTAAGCAGGATCCATCCTCAGCACAGAGCCCAACATGGGACTGGATCCCACAATCCTGGAATCATGATGGAGCCAAAATCAAGAGCTGGATGCTTAAGAAATTGAGCCACCCAGGTGCCCCAAGAAGTTCTTTTTAAAAAAGTAATCATTCAGGTATTATTCTGATATCACACCAAATCTACAGGACTGAGGTGATTTTGCTTTTTTTTTTTCCCCTCTCTCTCTCTCTCTCTCTGATTGGATTTGTATCGTTAGAATGGTGCTCAAATGATTGATGGAAGTCTACCCAATATGGGCCATGTCAAAGTCAGTCTCCTAGGATTAACTCAGCCACACCTGTGCATGAGCTGCAGTAATTTAGAATTAAGTATTTGGGGGTGCCTGAGTGGCTCAACTGGTTGAGTGCCTGCTCTTGTTTCAGTTCAAGTCATTATCTCATGGTTCATGGGTTCGAGCCCTATGTCCAGCTTCACACTGACAGTGTGGAGCCTGCTTAGAATTCTCTCTCTGTCTCTCTCTCAATCTCTGCTCTGCTTGCACATGTGCACTATCTCTCTCTCAAAATAAATGAATTAAAAACTTAAAAAATATAGAATTAAGTATTTAGAATAAATATTTTGGGGTTGTTGGTTTTCATTGATTTTTTTTTTTCAAAGCCTACACTGTTTTGTTTTTTTTCCATTTAGTCTAACAATGATATTTGGAGAGATAAGTTGAAACATATGGATAAAATCTTTTGCTTCTCCAAAAAAGCTCTAAAAAAGTAGAAAAATCAATAGGCTGAAATAGTCTTTTTTTTTCTTTAAATTACAAGGAAGGGGGGAAAAAAGGCCAAGTTCACTACTAGAGATTTCATGATAAATTCGGTGGAATATTATTCAACATGAATCAGTAGAAAACTTTGAGGACACTGAAACTATTTTTTTCATTTCTGTTGCTGATTGGCATAAAACAGGCAATCCATAAATATTGGGTAAGGAAAGGAAAGGGAAAAAAGTCATAGGGAAGAAAGGAAAAAAGGGTGGGAAAGGAGAAGAAAAGGGAGAGAGATGGAAACCATATTAAAGGCTTTAAATTTGTAATTAGGTCAGTGTCTTAGGTTCTCTGGAAAGCAGACACTAAGTCAAGGACTGAGTGCTTCTGGTTTATTTGGGAGGGGCTAAGATACCCACATTGGATGGAGGGGTGGCACAGAAAGGTAGGAAAAGCAAACAATAAAAGATGTATTATTAATTTTAAGTTGTATTTTATTTATTTTTGAGAGAGAAAGAGAACATATGCATGCGGGAATGGGGGAGGAGCTGAGAGAGACGGAGGGAGAGAACCCCAAGCAGGCTCAGTGCTGTCAGTGTACAGCCATATGTGGGGCATGAGCTCACCAACTGTGAGATCCCGACCTTGGCTAAAACCAAAAGTTGGATGCTCAATGGACTGAGCCATCCAGGTGCCCCAGTTCTTATTAATTCTCTATACAAGCCACGTGAATATGGTGTTGTTGTCAAAGCTGGATTTTCCGCTAACTTGAAAGCCCTGTATTAAATGTCACATAAATTCAAAATAATTACATATGTACATAGGTACACTATTTTCACTGTTGACTATTTGCAATCATTTCTAATCCCAGTCAGTAAAGTTACCTTCAGGTGAAGGTTAACTTACTACTCACGAAGCATTCAGTAAATGCCTTTATGAGCAAAGCACGGGACTACGCTGTGTGACACTAAGAAGGAATCACAGTGATTGCTGTCCAGAATTTATGACCTAGAAAGAAGATACGATAGGTGTGTAGAAAAATTAAGATTGCTAAGTGCCATCACAGAAAATAAGCTATGGAAAATCAGAGAGGTTGTAGTTCATTTTGTGCAAGGGAAGATAAGGTTGTGCAAGGGAAGATAAGGTGGCTTTAAAGCACTTCCAGGATTTCGATGTGTGGAGGGGATAATAGCATTCCATGCACACCAAACAGTACAAAAACATGGTGGCAAAACCACTTGAATGATTTTCAGATATGAACATAGAGTTCAACGTGGCCGGGGCATGCGATGTATACGAGGGAAAGAAAACGAGTGTCAGAAACAGGTTTGTAAAAGGTACCAAAAGTGCTAGCACTGCACTAAAAGGGTAGCTATTAGCCACATGTGACACTGAGCCCTTGAAATATAGCTAGAAACTTATTTCAAAGACTTAATAGAAAAAAAAGAATATAAAGTATTAATAATTTTCATATTGACCATATGTTGAAATAATATTTTAAAATATTGGGTTAAAGTATATTTCTTCTCATTTTTTAAATGTGACTATGATAGTTTTAAATCACATGTGTGGTGCAAATTGTTTTCTATTCTAGAACAATAGCTAGAATGTTTGTACTTTTTCTATAAAAAGTTAGGGGCCTTAGGGTAAAGAGTGAATGACTGAGTGACACAACTATCTGCTTTAAGATGATTAATCTGGATAAAGCGGCAAGAGTACAGCAGAAAGAAGACAGAAAAACATACAAGATGTTTTGAGGCCAGTGTCAGCGGGCGTGCAGAGGAGACAGATGTAGGTGACGCTGGGAAGGAGGAATTGGCAGTATTTGGCAGGAAGTCAGAATTCATGTGTAGGAAAGGCAGAAGTCAAGCACAATGCCAAGTTCATGGAGAAGTGATTGAAATAAGCACAATGATGTTTAACAAAAACAGCTAGAGGGAATTGGTTAAAAGAAAAAAGATAGGTGGGTTCATCTTGGGGCTTAATGAGGTTTAGGTCCACAGGACCTATCGGTGGAGTAGATGAGTAGACAGAAATGTGTGAGAACCGATGATCCTAAATTGGGGAGATTTTCAAAGACCACAAAGAGAAAAAAAAAAAATAGGCACTAACAGATTCTCTTACATTGCAGCTTTTACTCAAGGAGCAAAGTCCACTGTTCCTCTTAGATCCAGCATAAAGACCATAGCTTCATGTGTTATCAAAAACACTGTAACAAGTTCTCAAATATCATCAGATAATGGTGTCTTTAATAGGAAGTTCAAGCTATGGAAAAGCAGAAAATAAGAGAAAACTCCATTTGGCTCTCATTTATTGTGCTCCACTGAGGGTCAGGCTAAGTATAGCATGCTGGAGAAGTGGACATGAATGAGGCATCACTGTGTCCCGAGAGCAATCATAACCACATAGTTTTTCCTCAGGTAAAGTGAAAATGTTAGGGAATGATGAAGCCGCTACCACAATTTGTCAAACCTTTAATAAGCTGTAAAGATTACATCTAACAGAAACAAAACCTGAGGCACAGTGGGGCTGTTTCAAGAATGGTAGTGTTTTCTTTTCATTTTGTGACTGGTTTTAGTACAATACTAGCTTTAACACTTTTTAGCATTCTGTATCTTTACGCTTATTTCTTTTATGTTGATATTCAGGAATCATTTCTTTCCAGGGGAGATGAAGCTGTTTTGTGCTCTATGTGAAGTCATGTCTCTAATTTTAAAATATCATTTCCATGATCAAAGATACCCACAGGAGCCACCTTACAGCTAAGAAGACTATATCTTGCAAACTAGAAAAAAAATTGAATCCGTTCTAGTGAGGCAAATGAGAACACCGCATCCAATTCTCAAAGCATTAAGTGGAATGGTATCGTGGTCCAGATGCGACTGTACGGGGCCTGGCTGGAGGCTCTCTAACTCCCATAAACAACATTCTGATGTTTGGGGCAGGGGATACAAGGACACTGAAGCCTCGAAGAATCATTATATTCTCATGAAAGTCTGACCTCTGAGGAAAAGGAATAAAGAATACAAACATTTTTCAAACAGAGAGAGAGAGCAAAGAATGGCCACAGTTTAAATAGCTATAAACAGAATAAACACAAAGTGTGGTAAGTGTTGCACAACATTAGGGTCGAGTTCTGTCATTTCCATTGACTGAGAATGAACCCACAGTTTTTCCAGATCTGTGCTGGTGGTTCTGGAAGAATGCAATGTAAAATTCCTTAAAAAAAGAAGACGCAAGCCTAAAAAAAAAAGTCCAAGTGTGGCTATTTCTTACTACTGACAAATTATATACTCACTTTAACTCACTACCCTTCGAAAACCAGAATAGAAAATATAAATGAAGATCCAAGGTCATGCTTTATGAGAATCCTGATGATACGTCCTAGGATATAGTTATGGGATTGAGGAGAGAGCTGATGGCAAGTCTTTATGTTTATAATTAACCCTAAAAGAAGAAAATACGATTGAACGATCATTCTAATAACATAAGAATAAATGATGATACGGTGACAGATCAGACAAAGGAGTTCTTTCTCAGAAGAAAAATATTACTGCGATTTTCATTTTAATTTGAGTTGAACTATTATTTGGTAAAACTCTATAGATCCTCAAAGAATATTAATGCAAATCTTCTAAGCTGTCAGTGAAATACACTATAACTATTTTTTTTCTTCTTCATTACTTCAGAAGTCCTGACGGTAGAATGAAGATATAGCCCCCATTACAGAAAATGGCGTTTTACGTGACCCTTATGATGATTATGGAAAATCAAGGCATTGATCTCATCCTCCTTCCACAGTTAAATGATGGCATGGTCAGTGCTCCTTTCTCATTGTAACATTTGCTTAAGTTTAATTACTGAACAATTAGAAAGCCATCTTGTTATAGTAAATGCAAGGCGTTAATTTAAAAAGAAATAAAATGTCTATATGCCATGCTCCCTAAATACCAGCTAGGAGAAAGTCACCCTAGAACAAAGAGAATTTTAAAATTTTGATATTAAATATCTTTTATTTGGAGGGAGACTGCTAACCTTTAGTGATCTCTTATTAAATGCCAAACACTAGATGAAGTGCTGTACATAGATTATGTCATTTAATTCTCATTCTACCTTATGAGATCCTAAAACAGAAATGCCAGCGATTGACATTACTAGAGATGTGGAGACTCAAGCAAGGACTACCTCCTCCCCCACAGTGACCACCTTCCCACCCCACCAATGCATGTCCCCCACTTCCATCCAGGTCGCCGTTCCTCTAGCTTCTGAGGTTGGCCTTATTGGCTGCTACAGCCCAGGTTACTATTGCCCTGACCTCCCTCTACAGAGGGAGCACAGGTTAAAGGGGCAACAGTTAACCTGTGTCTTGGAGACTTCCATGGGAAAGTACCGATCCCATTTTATTAGACTAAAGTAAAAAATAACATTTTTAGGATTTGTCTTGGCCATAGCTGATAGCTTTCTCTGTCAAAAAGAAGCAGGAATGGGAAGAATGTAGCAGAAATGTTCTACAAAGATAGCGAGGGAATCCAACTCTGCAGTTATTTGCAAAGTCAGTGGAGGCAAGGAGGGATATAGAGTTCTCAAGGAACGCTGAATTAGAAATTTTGGTTGCAGGTAACAGAGATCAAGTTGAATTAGTTTCAGCAAAAGGGGAGTGAGAGGATACTGAAGATTCTTGGGAAATAGAAGAACAAGTTGAGCACACTGAGCGTGGAAAGGTCAGAACCAGAAAAGTTCTGATTAGTAGAGTTCCTTAAAACTTCCTCTACTGATAGCCAATAGTCACATGAAAATATGCTCAAACATCATTAATCATTAAGGAAATGGAAATCACACCCACAGAGAGATACAACTTCACATCCATTAGGACAATGGATACCATAAAGGAAAGAAGGAAGAGACAAAGAAAGAAAATAAGTATTGATGAGAGTGTAAAGAAATGGGAGCCCTCGGACATTGCTGGTGAGGATATAAAATGGGCAGTTGCTGTGGAAAACAGTATGTCAGGTCCTCAAAATATTAGAGAAAATTACCATTATATCTAGTGATCCCATTTCTGGAATTGGAATATATATGTAAAACAACTGAAGGCTGGGATGCCTATGTTCATAGCAACAGTCAAAAGGTGGAAACACCCCAAATGTTCATCGGTAGATGAATAAACAAAATATATATACATGTAATGGAATATGATTCAGATTTAAAAAGGAATAAAATTCCAACACATGCTATAACTGTATGCTAAGTGAAATAAGCCAATCACGGAAAGACAAATATTGCATGACTCCACTTATATGTGGTATCTACAGTAGTCAACTTCATAGAAACAGAAAGTGAAATAGTGGTTGTCAGGGGCTGAGGAGTGGAGGAGTGGAAGATTTTGTTTAATGGGTACAGAGTTTCATTTGAGGAAGATGAAAAAGTTCAGGAGATGGACAGTGGTAATGGTTGCACAAGAAAGGTAAACATAGTTAGGAAACAGACAGAGATAGTTCTCAAAGAAGGAGGGCGCCCAAAGTGTCCACTAGAAAAGGCAAATTTTAGCACATAAGCAGACAACTGGTATTTTTCACACTTCTACATGGTTTCATTTATTGTGACTACCTTGACGGAACATTTGTAGAGCAATCACATTTCAGTATCACTTATTTACTGAAATTATTTGAACTATTTGATGTCCCTGGATACTTGGAGTCACACCTGGAAAAAATTATTTAGTCATGTTTACCAATGTGAATGTTGGATTAATAGAAAAGATTTGGCTGTTATATGTACTAGAGTATTTTTCTCCCTTTTTAATTTTTAGTTTTCAAAAATATCAAGCCAAAGGGATACATTACTTAGTGCTTTTAGGTAACTAGCAAAAGAAACAGAATACTTTCTAAAGAATGGATATATAGTTTTCCTATATTTTTTCCATGGAAACCAGGCAGATGATCTCTTATCTACATAAATAGCCATCGGAAGGGCAACAGTGGCCAGCTGAGAAAATAAACTTAGAAAATAAAAGGCAGAAATAAATGAATGAGTGAAAGGTGAAGGATCTGCTTTTGGATTAACAAAAAGAACAGTTAAATTCTAACAATTGAGGTTTTGTGTTCAGCAATAGTAAGTATATAAATTAGTTACGAAAAGCTCATGTAGGCATTGTATTCCAGAGTATTCCATCTCAACCTTCTAATTGTCTCAGAAGGAAACACTTTAATTAGGCAAGTCAATTAGGGGCCATTCGGCCATATCTTTATCATGGTATCTGCGGTGTTGTCCCTGGAGATAATTGTCAATTTAGCTAAGAGTAAGTGAAGCCACAAAAGAAAAAGACTTGTAAAACACTCTCTAAAATTTGATAGTAAAAAACAAAATGAGACAAAGTACAGGAGAAGAAAAAAGAAACAAACATTTCGGTATTTGCATTTTGGCAGTCTTTATACAGGCAATAGCTAACAGATGGTATTCGACCTATTCTGAATTTAATAATTTCATTTTGAAACTAATTTTGTTTTTATCTCAACTATATCTTTCTGGGAAAGTAAAATTAAGAGAACACATAACCCCTTACTATATTATTGTACAGAAATATTTCCTACAAAGTAATGCTTTTGTTAAAAAGAGTAAAATGTTTAGTTGTGATAAACCTGAAGAATGTCCTCTTCTACACAAAAAAGGAGGAAATTTTATTTTAAAATTAAAATAGGTTAATTAAAATTAAATTTTTTAAAAAGATTAAAATTCAATATAAATAAATAGTAAGCCACATAGTTTTACCTATGCTGACATTAATCATCTAATACATAGTTTATCAATAAAGAAGAGTGTTCTGTGACTTTACTCTCAACATTGTCCCCGCCACTCAAGGTGATTCGGTATAGGAGTTAAAAACCCAAACCTTATATCTATCTACACTCTCTCTCGGTTTGGAGTCCATCTCTGACATTATCTATCACTTTATCTCACACTGCGTCAGTGTCTTCATTTGAAAAATAAGGATGATGATGATTATGATGGTGATGGTGGTGGTGGTGGTAGTGGTGGTGGTATGTTGATGATACCCCTACTTTACAAGTTTGTTGTGAAAACCAAAATATATAAGTGTTTATAATTGTGGCTGGCACACAGAAAATGATATAAAAGTATTCCCATTGTATGGGGCACCTGGGTGCCTCAGTCAGTTCAGCGCCTGACTTCGGCTCAGGTCACGATCTCATAGTTTGTGAGTCTGAGCCCCACATCGGGCTCACTGCTGTCAGCCATGGAGCCCACTTTGGATCTTATGTCCCCCTCTCCCTCTGCCCCTCCCTGCTCATGTTCTCTCTCTCAAACATAAAAATTTTTTTTCAGTATTCCCATATTATCTTCTAGTCACTACAAATTTTAAAGTCTGCAAGAGAAAAAAAAAAAGATACCTGATTTATTACTTCAGGTTAAAATCCATTATTCATGTCATGTCACTTTATTTGGAAACACACATGCCTCTTATTTTCCAACAGAGTCATATGGCACCAGCCCAGCACCCCTCCTTTCCCTGACTTGCCAGGCTGCTTCACTTAATAGATTTGAGGGCTCTCTCACTGGTGCTTCTAACCACATTCAGCAGCTTCTTTAACTATTGCACAACTATATATGAATAAATACATAAATACATTAGAATGACATAACAATGTGAGTGAACCTAGAAAAATTTATTACATAAAGCAAATAAAGTCATTGCTGCCAAACTGAACTACTAATGTCAAAAAAAAAGGGAAATTGCAGCAGGATTCATATAAAATTACTTTATTCAGAACTAAAATCTATTTTTAAAGTACAGTATGTTTAAAATATTAACATTCTGCTAATGAATGAGGGACTGACTACTCACATTTCCTGGTTTAAAAAAATTTCTATTATTATTTCGGTCGATGTTTTCCTCTATCCTAAATGTCAATGTCCTTGTAATTTTTAAACTAGAAATCATCAGAACATAACATGAAGGATATTCAACAATACATTAGAGGAGAACAAACTCGTTCAAAACAAATATGAAAAATAAGTGATTTAACAATCCCTATCAAAATGACACCAGCATTCTTCACAGAGTTAGAACAAACAATCCTAAAATTTGCATGCAACCAGGAAAGACCCCAAATAGCAAAAGCAATCCTGAAAAAGAAAACCAAAGTTGGAGGCATCACAATCCTAGACTTCAAGCTGCATTACAAAGCTGTAATCATCAGGACAGTATGGTATTGGCACAAAAACCGACACTCAGATCAATGGAACAGAGTAGAGAACCCAGAAATGGACCCACAAACTATGGCCAACTAATCTTTGACAAACCAGGAAAGGATAGCCAATGGAAAAAGACAGTCTCTTCAGCAAATGGTGCTGGAAAAACTGGATAGTGACATGCAGAAAAATGAACCTGGACCACTTTCTTACACCATACACAAAAATAAACTCAAAATGGATGAAAGACCTAAACATAAGACAGGAAGCCATCAAAACCCTAGAGAAAAAAGCAGGCAAAAATGTCTTTGACCTTGCCCGCAGCAACTTCTTACTCAACACATCTCCAGGCAAGGTAAACTAAAGCAAAAATGAACTCCTGGGACCTCATCAAAATAAAAGGCTTCTGCACAGTGAAGGAAACAATCAGCAAGACTAAAGGGAACTGATGGAATGGGAGAAGTTTTTGCAAATGACATATCAGATAAAGGGTTAGTATCCAAAATCTATAAAGAACTTATCAACTCAACACCCAAAAAACAATTAATCCAGTGAAGAAATGGGCAAAAGAGATGAATAGACAATTTTCCAAAGAAGATATCCAGATAGGAAACAGAAGCATGAAAAGATGCTCAACATGGCTCATCATCAGGGAAATACAAATCAAAACCACAATGAGATACTGCCTCACACTGGTCAGAGTGGCTAAAAAATAACAATTCAGGAAACCGTAGATGGTGGCGAGGATGCGGAGGAAGAGGATCTCTTTTGGATTGCTGGTGGGAATGCAAACTGGTGCATCCACTCTGGAAAACAGTATGGAGGTTCCTCAAAACAATAAAAACAGAACTACCCTACAACCAGCAATTGCTCTACTAGGTGTTTATCCAAGGGATACAGGTCTGCTATTTTGAAGGGGTACATGGACCCCAACCAATGTTTACAGCAGCACTATCGACAAGAGCCAAAGTATGGAAAGAGCCCAAATGTCCATCAACAGATGAGTGGATAAAGAAGATGTGGTATATATATACAATGGAGTATTACTCAGCAATCAAAAAGAATGAAATCTAGCCATTTGCAACTACATGGAAGGAACTAGAGGTTATTATGCTAAGTGAAATTAGTCAGAAAAAGACAAATATCATAAGACGTAAGGAATTAAGATACAAAACAGATGAACATAAGGGAAGGGAAGCAAAAATAATATAAAAAACAGGACAAAACATAAAAAAACTCTTAATTATAGAGAACAAACAGAGGGTTACTGGAGGGCTTGTGGAAGGGGGGGATGGGCTAAATGGGTAAGGGCATTAAGGAATCTACTCCTGAAATCATTGTTGCACTATATTCTACCTAAGTTGGATGTAAATTAAAAAAATAAATAAATTAAAAAAAAAAGAAAAAGAGGTGAGTTGGCAGGTAGAAAGAATCACACAATCATCCACAGATGGTGAGTCTGTTCATGACTATATTTCCATTGTCTAGAACTGTACCTGGCACACAGCAGGTATTTAATAAAATAGTTTCTGAGTTTTGAATGAATGGATAGATGAATAATGTACCTCTAAACCTAATATCAAGGTTCTGGATTTTGTATAAGGTGGCAACAGTCTGAGACATGGTTCTCATCTGGGAGAGGAACAACCTGCTAATGGGTATTTGAAAATATGGCAGCAAGTTGGCTCGTCACAATGACTGTGGCTGCCATTGGCAGATAGCAGGTGGAGTCCAGAGATTCTAACCTATCTGCAATCTGAAGAGAGATGGGAAAGACAATTACAGGACAGTCCAGAATGATAAAGAACTTTTCCATCCTAAATGCAAATAGCAGTCCATCAAGACTTACTAAAAGCAGAATTAGGGTAGAAAGATAAAAGAAACAAAGCAAGCAAATCAGAACAAGAAAATCAGAAAAGCAGTGGCAGGACTTGAGTACCTTTTGTAGTGCTCAGGAGGTTTCTGCTGTGAGCAGGGAAGAAACTGTTTAGAAAACTGAGCCAGGCTAAATATGCCTAAAAATGTCTGAATCGGATCTTCTGGGGCATATGTACAAGCTGCAGAAGAGACCGCAAGTACTTTTTGTCGTAAAAACAAATAAGGAATAATTATAAAGTAGGATGCAAAATTTCTTTCAATTAAGATATTCAAAGAAATCCCATGTTCACAATAAGCACCTGGGGCATGTTCTCAGAACTCCATATAAACCCACACACACACCCTTTACCTCCCACCCTCATATTGTCAGTGGGTGGTACTTCGGTGGGAACACTTACCTCAGGCCTGAGCTGTGAACAGTTCATCAGAGATGAATAGCAGTACTGTTTAGAATATTGTGGGGGTACTACCAGGGTAGGAGCAAGAAAAAAATAAGGCATCTAAAGGAAGGTGAACATATTTAGGAGAGTCCAAAAACAAACTTCAACTACAAAATACACAAAGTATGCAAAGTGGCAACATAAAGGCCTTGGTTATTTCACTTATTAAATATTTACTGAACACTTCTATATCAGGCATCGTGCTAGGCCCAAAGGATAGAGATGAACAAATGACATGACTTGACCCTTATGAACCTTCTAACCTATCAGAGAAGAAGACATTAAACAAGTGAATAATGAAAACCCACAGGACACTTAGACGAGAGCAAGAAAAAATCTTTGAGAAAAGAGTAATGAAAAGCAACCAAGACCTACTATATGGAATCTCCCCATCTATGTCAACTCGAAGGAGAGGAATCGAAAGATGGAAAATCTGGAACGTTGAGGTATGGTCTCTTACACCATTTTTGTGCCTAGCTTGCCCTCTTTACTTTGTGGAGGAACAAGGACCTGAACCCAGAATAAGAATATTAGGATTCATCATATCCAAGCTGAATTTTAAAAAAAATCTTCGATCTGGATCTGAGACCTAAGTACATTGGAAAAATATGAGAATTTACACAGAACAACCAGTTTGCTAAAGAAAGAAGGTGACTGAAGTCTTATCACTGAAAGTCTTTAATTTCTTTAGAAACAGCAAATGGTTTCAAATGTTCTGTCAGCGTACCTTAAGAAGTAACAACATTTCTTGCAGATGTTATATAAGAAGTAGTAATAGACATTTTCCCTTTCCCAGACATTTTTTAAAATATCCTAAAGAGGGAGAAAAATGACCAAAAATAGCAATCACCATGATCATAGTAATAGTGATTTTCTTCTAAGGAGCTTAAAGTACTTGTTAAACATCATTTTATAATGAAAAGAAGGCAAATGGACTATTGAATTACTAGCATTACTATCATTATTTGAATAATGTAATAGCATCTGTAGTGAATTTTAAAATAGTTGAGAAAATTGAACATCTCAGAAATGTAAAAAGGCGCAGGTATTTCTCCTATTTTGACCTCTGAACTTCATTTTCTCTATAAAAATACCTGGGTGACTGAGTTCTGATATCTCATAATGTAAATTATACCAGCATGATCTTAAGACAACATTACAATTTAGAAAATGAGTGGCTAAATAGGAAATGTCACACTAGCCTATTAGTCTGGACACTCAATGTTCGTGACTCACAAATGGAGCAGCTATTTCAGTATTGGCATCTGTGACAAGTCCCATTCCAGTTCTCCAGGCAAATTAGGTTCTTTGGGAATAAACACTCAGACAGCAGAGCAATTTTTATTAGTCAGTTCTTATTAGTCAGTGATTAGTCCATCACTGTGGGTATTAGAGTCATTTAGTGTATAGACGGCAATGACGTCATCTGTCTGAGGCTGTTACACATTATCACTAGTATTTGTCAACTAACAAATATCTGATTCTTCAAATGTATAGCTTTAGTAAAATTATTTGAAATTGAGACAGACATAATCTTGCAATCAGTATAACTGGGTGCGTTAAATATATGCTCTTCTAAAGAGGCAAAAGAGCTTTTTGGAAAGTAGTTCTGCTGGACAGGGACTTTGGAATCAGATGGAATTGCATGTCATTTCTGTCCTCACTACTTAATAGCTGTGTGAACATGGACAAACTAACTTTTCAAACCCTCCATCTTCTTCACCATAAAGTTGTCATAATAATAGTTCCTACTTCATGGATTGTTGCAAGAAGTCAAGAAATAATCTATGAAAAATGCTCAATACATATAAGCTGCCACAAATCTCATTATTTTTACATTAAAATGCATTTAATAAGATATTAGAAAGAACAATGTTTAATATAACTTGGGACACCAGGAGGTTTAACATAACCTCAAAGATCAGTATTATCAGAGTCACCAGCCACTCTTACCAGAGCAGTGGTTTTTGAGGGGACTCTGAAGAATTCACTCAGGAGTTCTGAGGTGTTACTTGGGGTACAGAAGGTGTGAAATGGGGGTTTGTGGGGAGGGGTGGTGGGCTGGGTACATAAGACTACTTTATGGTGAAGTGACATGCCATTACTTCTGCCATGTGGTATCGGCTCACACAGGTCAACCCTGGTACAATGGGAGAGGGGACCACACAACTGGGTGAATACCAGGAAGTAAAGATCATGGGGGCCAGCTTGGAGGCTGGCCAGCACAGGGGACAAATTGTGAGTTCACCAAAGGACAGGCTAACTTTGAAAGGCTTTCAGATATTTAAGTGGAAATGTCAGGGAGACAGTGGGGTGGGGAGTTCTAGCAAATGAGGACAGGTCAAGGGAACCAAGATAACAACCTAATTTAAGTGTGCTTCTGTGATAATCACAGCTTGTGATTCAAATTTATTATCCTGAAATCTAAAAAAAAAAATGAGATCAAAGTTGATCTACTTTCATTTCATTTTGTACCACTAATCTTGTTATGTCTGATGTATGAACTTTGAAGTATATATATTTAATAAAATTTAGGAAAATCTTCCACTCCACAACTAATAGCCATATAAATCAAATGGTACTAATATTAATTCGTTCTAGTAAGAACACTTAATGGATTAAGAAATACCTCTAAAGAACAAAATTAGGGGCACCTGCGTGGCTCAGTTGCTTAAGTGTTCAACTCTTGATTTCAGCTCAGTTCATGATTTCAGAGTTTGTGGGATCAAGACCCACGTTGGGTTCTGCACTGACACCTCAGAACCTACTTGGGATTCTCTCTTTTCCTCTCTCTCTGCCTGCTCTTTCTCTCTGCTCTACCCTGCTCTTTCTCTCTCAACATAAATAGATAAACTTAAAAATTATTATAAAAAGAGAATAAAATTAGAATACATAAAATCCATTTTACATTTATCCCACGTTGTGAAGTTTGAGATCACCAGGCAAAAACAAAAGCATTTCCCTACCTGACTCATATCTTCTCTATTACCTTTTATTTCAGAGGGAAAAAAAAATAAAAACAATCCCTCCCATTGTGCCCTTGATGCCACCTGGCCCCACCTTCTCTGAGAAGGTGCTCAAGAATGATCTCCCCATTCATCACTTCTCTAATTACGTGTTCTCATAGGATTGTTCCCCCCAACTCATAAACACATTTACACCCTCTTCTTAAACAACCTTTCCTTACCTCTTCCTTCACCAGCTACAATCTTTGCCTTCATCCTTTCTCTGCCAGACTTTACAAAGAAAATACACTAGCAACTTCCTATGTTTTCCCTTCCATTTACTGAAATCCAATATCCATTCTTATCCGCTCTACGGAAACCTCTCTCCTAAGGCCTCTGTGACCTCCTAACTATCAAATCCATTGGGTTTTGTTTTTTTTTCACTTTAATCTTTCTCTGCAGCACTCAATTGTGTCAGAAGACTTCTTGTATCAAAACCTCACTTCTAGGTTTTACTATAGGCTCTCCTGTTCCCATCCCCCATGTCTCCTCTCTATCCAGGGCTACTCCCTCTCATGGCACCAATCTAAACATAGGCTTCTCCCAAGGACTGATCCATTGATTTCTTCTCTTCTTTCACGTTGTCTCCCTTGCCAGTTTCATCCAGGCTCCACTTGGATACTGATGATTTCTGCTTATCTATTTATAGCTCTTATTTACCTCTCAAGCTCAGCCCCACATTTTTAAACTATAACTCCAATTTTTTTACTGAACTCAATGTATTTCCTCCGTCATGGGACACCATCCTCCTGACACCCTAGGCTGAAAACATTTACACACTGTTAGCACTTCGCTTTTCTTTGACTGCCAATATTCAGTCAATATTCAATTATCCTTCATAACAGCTTAACATTCATTACTTCTTTATTCTCACCACCACTATCTTAGTTAGGCCTTTGTGATTTTTCATCTGCAACACTGGCAGAGTCTCCAAATTTCCCTCCATTTTTCTCCTTCCATATTCTGTTTTATACATTATGCCAGAACCTTCTAAAGCATTTCTAGGAGGACTTACAAAACAAAGTCCAAACTCCTTATTCTGACATGTTATTCTCTCCATCAAGTGGTTTGGACTTAAATGTCACAGTGGTTACCAACCTCACAAAAATATTCCAGCCATCCTGATTCAGTTTCTGCTTTTGAGTGAACTCAATAATTTAAGGCTCAACACCAATATCTCAAACAGCAAAAATAGCTGTTTGGCCTCTGATTAATGATCATATTTTTATCTGTTATGGAAAGAAAAATATTCACAACACTTTTTATAGAGGTAAGTGGGCTATTGCAACAGGTAGCAGGGACAACTGCAATGGAGTTTTGTTGTAAGGAAGCAATTCTGAACACAACAAGGAAAAGTGAGAATTTATAGCCAGGGAGCAGGGTGGGAGTCAGGTGATGCAGGATTACTAAGAGGAAACAAGGAGTGAAGGGGGATGCTAGCTAAAATGACTTAATAGGATTCTTGCTGAAGATAGGCCAGTGTGATCAGACATCATCTAGGGGATGGTAGAAGATGAGGAACCCAGTCTGGAGGATGGGAAGATCAGATATGGAGGGTGGAGAGTCTAGCTAAATTAACTTAGCAGGATTCCTTCTAAAACTGGATGATGCAGGGGCACCTAGGTGGCTTAGTCGGTTAAGTGTCCGACTCTTGGTTTTGGCTCAGGTTATGATCTCATGGTTCGTGAAATCGAGCCTCATATCAGGCTCCATTCTGAAGTAAGGAGCTTGCTTGGGATTCTCTGTCTCTCTCTCTTTCTGCCCCTCCCCCCACTCACGCTCTCTCTCTCTCTCTCTCCCTCTCTCTCTCTCTCAAAATAAATAAACTTTAAAAAATATTTAAAAAATAAATATAGGGCACCTGGGTGGCTCAGTTGTTTGAGTGTCTGACTCTTGATTTCAGCTCAGGTTATGATCTTGCAGTTTGTGGGTTCAAGCCCCACAAAAGGCTCTGCACTGACAGTGTGAAGCCTGCTTGGGATTCTCTGTCTCTCTCTTTCTCTGCCCCTCTCTTGTTCTCTCTTTCTCTCTCTCTCAAAATAAATCTTAAAAAAACATTTAAAAAATAAAATTAATTAAATTAAGGGGTGCCTGGGTGGCTCGGTTGGTTAAGCACCCAACTTCGGCTCAGCTCACGATCTCACAGTTCATGAATTTGAGCCCCATGTCAGGCTCTGTGCTGACAGCTCAGAGCCTGGAGCCTTCTTCTGATTCTGTGTCTTCCTCTCTCTCTGCCCCTCCCCTGCTTGCACTCTGTCTCTCTCTCAAAAACAAACAAACATTAAAAAATTTTAAAAATAAAAATAAAAATAAATAAGTAAATAAATACAACTGGATAACAAAGCCACAACCACTGAAAACCAAAGTCAGGTTCTACTCCAGAGAAGACACACAGATGGCCAACAGACATGAAAAGATGCTCAGCATCATCTACCCTCAGAGAAATACAAATCAAAACCACAGTGAGATAGCTTTGTCTTACCTGTCAGAATGGCTAAAATCAAAAACACAAGAAATCACAAATTTTGGCCAGGATGTGGAAAAAAAGGAAATCTCATGCACTGTTGGTAGGAATGCAAACCAATATAGCCCCTGTGGAAGACAGTATGGAGGTTCCTCAAAAATTTAAAAATAGAAATTCCCTATGATCCAGTATTCACACTACTGGGTATTTGCCCAAAGAATACAAAAACATTGATTTAAAAGGATATATGCACCTCAGTGTTTATTGCAGTATTATTTACAATAACCAAATTATGGAAGCATCCCAAGTGTCCATAAATAGATAAA
This sequence comes from Paguma larvata, assembly GCA_030068075.1. Lineage (NCBI taxonomy): Eukaryota > Metazoa > Chordata > Mammalia > Carnivora > Viverridae > Paguma > Paguma larvata. The sequence goes on along the minus strand of CM057829.1, from coordinate 68,067,309 downwards.
TTAATGAAGAAATGTGATATATATGTATATATATGTACACAATGAAATATTATTCAGACATCAAAAAAAGAATGAAATCTTGCCCTCTGCAACAACATGGATGGAACTAGAGAGTACACATGGAGAGAAATAAATCAATCAGAGAAAGACAAATATAATTATTTCACTCATATGTGGAATTTAAGAAACAAAACAAAGGAAAAAATGAGACAAACCAAAAAAGAGACCCTTAACTATAGAGAACAAACAAATGGTTACCAGAGGAGAAGTAGGTGGGAGATGGATAAAACAGGCGAAGGGGATTAAGAGCACAGTTATCTTGATGAGCACTGAGTAACATGGAATTGCTGAATCACTATATTGCACACCTAAATCTAATGTAACACGGTCCACCAACTACACTGGGATAAAAAATTAAAAAAAAAATCAGGTCCTATGTGAGAAGAGTTCAAAGAAAGCTGAGCAGTTTGGTTAAAGATTCTTTGTCAATCTCAGCTGAGTTCTGTTCAAATACTAACAACCCAAACAAATGATCCGCAAGTCTCAATTTTCTGAAGAGTAAGAAATGGCTTTCAGTGAAGGATTTTCCATCAGCACATTTAATTATTTGTTATCTGCAAGAGGACTGGCTTTTCATCATTCCGTCAAATGCAAAGCTTTACTCTGTGGCTTTGTCTAGTTAGAATGGTAATAATCCAACCACGGAGCCAACCTGAAATGCATCCTTTTCTTAGTTTTGTAATGAAACTAAAATGTTAAACAATACGTGGGAATGTGCCATTAGACATACTTTTGTGCCCACAAAAGACAATTACCTACTAATAAAATATTGTTTATTTGATCAGTAATACTTTATGACTTGATCTATGAATTTAGAGGTAAAGTTGTTGATAATTAAGTCATCAGTAATTTTCATGAGCTAGAAATTCATGAAATTCTGTAAATTTTAATTCTACAGAATATTGTCTAATTCCATCCATGTCAATATCAGATACCATACTAAAATTTAAACGCATTTTAAAGAGTATGAAGCTCTAGCAAATCGGACAAGAAAACATGTCACTCAAACCAAAGTATTCTCCTTTTCTGCCTAAAAGTACATGAAAACCAAGAAAGGTGAGTGAACTGATTGATCATTCCCACAGCCCATTGTCTCGTACCTCACATGTGAATTCTTTCAGGCATTCCAGGGTAATTTCAGCTCCACCAGCCAAGTCTTGGTCCTCACATTCCCGTCTGTAGGCATGAGCCTCGTAATAGTGGGTACAGAGCTGCTTTCTGAGTATGGCTGGTTCCTAATATGACCCAGGTGGGTATAGAAGAAATGTGTTTTGCTTATATAACCAAAAAAAAAAGTCTTTCTCTGACCACAATTCTTTACTTTTAAATTATTTTTAATGTTTATTTTTGAGAGAGAGAATGAGATACAGGGCATCAGAGGGGCAGAGAGAGAGAGAGAGAGAGAGGGAGACACAGAATCTGAAGCAGGCTCCAGGCTCTGAGCTGTCAGCACAGAGCCCGACGCAGGGCTAGAACTCACCAGCCGTGAGATTATGACCCGAGCCGAAGTCACACGCCCAACCGACTGAGCCACCCAGGTGCCCCCACAATTCTTAATCAACATTCTGCAATTTTTTGCTACTTCCTAATATGTGTAAAACTCACACATCGCATGTATCATGTTGACCTGAAAAGAAACATTTTACCACAACATTCTTTGACAAGCACTGGTGGGTCATCCAGTAAAGGTGTGTAGACCCGCCTGGGTCAGAAGACTCCGTGTGAAGTCTGTTACCTTTCCGCTCAGTGACTCAGCATGTCACTTACTCACTTCGACCTTCAGTTTCCTCAGAAGTAAAACAGAGGTAACAATTCTCTCCGGTGATAGGTTCGATGTGAGTAAAAAGTGAGCTAATACATTGTGAAAAGTATAAAGCAATACAAAAAATAAGGCTTTTTTTTTATAAGCCCTCAAAAATCTCTCCTTAGCAAAAACTGACTTCTCAGGTCACATTCACATCTCTCTAGAAAACTAATATTTCTCAGGTTGAAAAGAATCTAGCTCCATGTCTCTCTGTATGAAACTGAAAACGAAGTGCACTTTGATTGACTAATGGCTGTATAACTTTGAAGAAACTGAGCTAAAATAGGATTCAGGTAATATTAAACTGAAAGTGAGCGATATTAGAGCCAAGAAGTGCTGCTAGGTTTCAGCTTAAGAAGCTAAAAATATGAAATAAAAATATGTATTTCTCTCAAAATCCCTACAGAGGTTGCATTTATTGGTGTCGCCAGCCACATTCTGAAACCTATGGATCACTTGAGGACCAATAATAATCTTCCTGGAAAGGAACAAGAAAACTTTAATTTCTTTCTCTCCAAATCATCTCTTCTCTCATATAGCAACATCTTTCCTCCTCTTCTGGCCATCTGAGAATAGAAAGCCAATGGTATATTCCCTATGTGCCAACAATCAATATACTTCTCTCTATGTCCTTCCTACATCAAACCACATCTACTTATAGTGATGGTGGCTAAGTTTGCAGGCTAGAAGATCTCATTTATATTTGCATATCCATTACAAATACAAAGGAGTAAATATGTATAGAATTGTATGATGTATGTTATATATATAATATATATTTGGTTTATATATATAATATGTTTATATATAATATGGTTTATATATAATATATAATATATATAACATATCATGTAAGACTAGTTGAAGTTATCAAATATCTGGTCACTGAATATCCTGAAAGCACTGGTTTATCAATAATGGCCAAAATCTTAACACTTAAAAGAAATGGACTCACTGGTGGACTATAATTACAGAAGACATTAGAAACAGAGCTAGCATTAAGGGAAAAATGAAATTAAACTTTCCTTTCAGCCCTTCCACTTCCCTGGCATGCTCCCCCACAGCACATTCATGCTATTCTCCTGTTGCCCAGATAATCATCATACCCCCCACACCCCTACCAAGACCCTTCGGGATCCTTGCTAAACGCCATAAAAATCTTCATCCACCTCCTTTCAAACACAGCTCCTTTAGCACCACTTACCTGTCTTCTGATTACAGCGATTCTCACACAAATATAAAACAGAGTTACCTCCATTATTATTGTGAATATTGACATTTAAATATATAGACATATGCATTTATATATAAATACTCAAATAACTTTTATACCTAAAATGCCATCCCTCTGATTGTGGCCTTTATGGATTGTGATAGTGTAAAGTGCAAAAGAGATATGAAATGACAAAAAGATGATAATAAGTGGATAGATGAGAGATAGATAGATAGACAGACAGACAGACAGACACAGACAGATGACAGGCAAGCAGCCAGAAGTCAAGTACATATATTTCTGTGCATGTTATATGTATATATGTTCGTATTCGGTGTAAGATACTCTTTAAATCACCCTACTTTAGACAGCCTCCTTGTCTACTATATGTGAGTGAGGTCAGCCATGGTAAGAGACAACTGTTTTCTCTCTAAATCATGTAAAACATCAAACAATTGACAAGACCTTTGTAAAGTGCTTCTTACAATGCAAACATATCTTTCTTTAATCTGAGATAAAAATGATTTCTAAAGTTGGTTTTGAATCCTCAAGTCATTCATGACTGTAGCACTCTAGACTCTGAAGTCTCTCTCTGAGGTGTTACCTCTATGACTAGTTTGCCAGAAAAATCATTTCTTTTCATTTTTTTGAAAAATAAAAGGCTATCTGATTGAAGAAACTACACTGGGGTTTTCTTTCAAAGATTACAAGAGTGGGAAAATATCTAGAGTATTGAGATCTAGCTATAGAAAATTATTACATTTAAGTCAATTATACAGTATTTATGTTTTATGCAACTCTTGAAATCAAGGAAGTAACTAGAACCTCAGTTTCATGATGAAGTAAGCAGATGTACAACTAAACTGACAGAGCCACACATAGCCTGTACCTGATAGATCACTTGTAGAAGTATCTGATGCACATAAAAGTAGGAGTCATGACTTCTTTTCCACTTCTCTCTATAGTTACTTAACCAAAAAAATCACTCTGCATTTCAATTTTCTCCTAGCCACTCAAGTATTTTCCCTGCTTGCCCTACAGGGCCCATGGAGAATTAAATGAGATAATATATTTTAAAAGACTGCATTGCTTCATTATTACTATAGGTAAATAACATTATAATTATTTTGGACTTTTCAGGAAAACAGAGACTTCCACCTTTATTAATAACTTCCAGAACTAAACATTTTGAGTACCTTAAATATTTTGACTTGCTGGTAGAAATGCCAAACTACAGATATGAGGCATAAAGGCCTCAGTAATGATGCAGTTTGTTAAGTAATGGCTTAAGATCTTATAAGTTTTAAGGCAGAGTTTTTAAGCGCAGTGTGAAGGCTGCAGGGAGTTGAAGACATAACTGAACCAAACCTAGTAAAGAAGGAGTGCTGTGTAGAGTTCATACACCTGGCTTAGGGTCTTACCCTGCGAACTCACCCTCCTTGTGACTCTAAACTTTAGTCATATCTCCCAGTCCTTGAATTCCCTAAGTAGCTGACCTCAGATTCACCTTCTTCCCCTTAAAGAAGAATCTCTTTAAATATAACATTAAATCTCCTTGCAACCCACTCTCTCCCCAGCTTTATGCATTTTATAAGCATACAGAATAGAAAAGTTAAGGCAATTATTGTAAGCTCAAAATTTACCTCCCTAAAATATTGCTTTCATCTTGTCATTCTGCTCTTCAAAATCTCCATTGTCTTGTTACTAGCTTTAAGATGAAGTCCAGTGGTTTAAGCAGCCTACAAGGTTCAGCACAATACAACTTCACCTGTCCATTCTCCTATCACCTCTTAACGCCCCAAGGAAGGGTGGTTAGATACCCATGCCCATTCCCACCCAGCTTCACATGCAATTCTTTCTTTCTATCTAGTCAAATTCTACCCAACCTTAAAGGCTACTATAAAGATCTCTGTCTTTGTTGAAGACCTCTCTAGTTATTCCAAACCAATGTCATTTACCAACATCTGAAGTACCTGTTTGCATCCTTCCCTCATTTTTGCCTTTTGCTACTGATTGTTTCATGAGTATGTGTCTAGTTTCCATCTATAAATTATAAGCTCCTGAGAGAGGGATGAACTTGAAAGTAGGGACAACCTTCAGAAGCACTGCAGAAAAAAGTGATTAATAGCACAACCAACAAAAAGGAAGGTGAACATAAGAGTTGATCCTGCCATTCTCACAGACCCCCAAAATTTCCATAGTATTGTTTTACTTGAGGAGATGACAACTGCGTTCTATCTGCTGTGAAGGACATATTTTACAGTGAGATTGAGTTTCTATCTTCTAATGCTATGTTTGTGTATAATTAGTCATACTTTCCTGAAAATGCAGCAAGTGTCAGAACAGAAAGACCAATTGTTCCCATTAAGACTGTCGCCAAGACATATACATACATATCATTAAAGATTAAAAAAAAAAAGCAGATCTGAAACAATTACAGTTTAATTTATACCAAGAGTAGGTGTTGATAATATTTCTGAACATCTTTAGCTATTTGTCATTCATTTCTTCCACTTGAAATCTTTGTCTTTTGAAAGTCGAGAAATGAAGCAAATAAGTAGAAAATTTCACCAAATTTTAGCCCTTCCTCCCAAGCACTTTACATCCTAGTGCTGATCAGATTTTGGAGGGCTGTGAATACACCACTGTCAAATCTAGACCTTTGACATACAAGAAAAAAAAATATAAGCATTGATTGATCATGTTTCTCAATTGCACTTCTTAAGTCTTTTTGAAGAAAAATATTATTAAATGAAATGAAATAGACTTAAAACTCAAGATATAAATACTCTGTGTCCACATCTATCACTTAGCTAAGGCAATTTATCTCTTATACATTTTACATTTTTCCACAATTTAACATAGTTTAGTTTGAATCTAATGCAGCAGATTAAAGGTAAAGTGGAAGAAGGCTAGTGAAGAGCCTCAAAATAAAAGTGCCAAGGAGGCCAAACTCTAGAATTCTGAGAAATAAAGATAAAAGTTTGTACAAACAGCTGTGATATACCTGGTTTTGAAGCCAAGTAGACGGATCAAAAAGGAACATTGAGAGAAGAGGAGAAAACCCAAATCAAGTACAAATTCACAAATTAGAGAATTTAGTAAAAACATACAGATGGAGTAACCAAAAGAAACCTGTGCAAAAGCTAATGTGGGTGGAATATTTCTAGGTGAAAGTTATCTATTTGTCATGAAGTTGAGTTTTTTTTAGAAATTGTGACGGTAGGGTTACTTTACTTGGATTGATAATTGTTATTCCCCTAGGAAAACCCTCTGAGGGCCTTCAGCTGAGATTGCATCACCCCTGACACTCCAACTTCATCTGAGATGAATATGCATGTATATAAGTACCCCTCACCTGGCTCCCTCCTTCCTCTGACCTAAATTGCCTCTTGGCCTCATATTCTCACCTTCATGTTTATTCAGATTTGTAGATTCAGCAAATAGCTTTCTTTCTTGTCGAGCTTTTCCAACTCTGCTCTGGGGACCTACCTACACACTTTACGTGATCTGCGTTCAGCTCCTCTCATTTCAGCATGAACGTCTCAAAGAAGACATACTGTACTACCTGCCTCACATAATGGCAATAACCCAGCTTGATCCTCATGAAAAAGTGTTATAAAAGAATCACGTAACATGCCTTGTAAAAGGAAGAAACCCTTGCACTTTGTAATGCCAGATGATAAGTTTTGAAGGGTTTTGAATTCTTACCAATGGCAAAATGTCCCCAAATTTTAAGGATATAAGATCGTTTCCTTAAGAACATACATTCTCGATTCAATCCAGTCCTAAGGCATCTCTCCTGGTGATGTGTTCCCTCCAAGACTGCCCCCAGCTTATTTGACTTGTCCTTATGAGCGGGACCCATATATCTTCCTTTAGCGATCCAGTTTTATCTTAGAATACTCTTCGTAAGTGGCAATTTACCTTGATTGATTTTCTCACCAGAATCATAGCTAATTTGTACTGCACGACTTGAGTACACCTTTACCGTTTTGCTCCTCCTATTACCCAGCTATTTGCAACGCAGTGAATCTCATAATAGAATTGTGAGAGAGAACAGTATACACCATCATCTAATATTATATAAAACGCAATCACAAGAAATTTTACTTTTGAATCTTCCAATTGTTAAAAGTAAATTGGTCTCCGCTCTATCAATTCAACATTTCAGATATTAAATACATAAGCAGATTTACAGCTCCTCACTTTTTTATAACTCTCTTCCCTCGGCCAGGAAAGTCCTCCATCTCATGATCCTATTAAATCCTACATATTATTTAATCTTCAGCAAAAGAGTTATTTCCCCAAATAAACCTTTGGAATACTACCCAACTTTCCTGGCCTCCTGCTTTCTCTCAATGTCTTTATTCCTTCATGTTTTCCCTGATACATCACAAGGAAGCCCACTCTCACCTCCCATATCTCATCCCCATAAACACTGTTCTGCAATGCATGCCCTCAAAACTTTGCCAGGTAACTAAAGGTAATACAATTAAATCAGATGCTTTATGTAGAAGACAGAATCAGTCACTGTCAATAACAAGAGATTACTGCTGTGATGTTAGACTGAATGAGCGCAACAGCAGTCTGCCTTGTTTTAAACTACAAATGGATTAGTGATGCAAATTTTTAGGCACAAAGCATGAATTTTTTTAGCCACATGATACAACAGGGGATATTTTAGGGTAAATGGGAACTTTATAACTCCTTGAGTGGGCCATTCATAGATAGTATCAATGCCAACACTATCTTCCCAGCAACTTGTAGCCAACAAAAGCTAGACTCTGAAATCCAAATCCAAGTAAGAATCAAGAAAAACATAGGGTTCAGGAAAACTATTCTTTTTTTTTAATTTATTTATTTTTGAGAGAGAGACAGGGAGAGAACAGAGTGCACATGCACATACAAGGAAGGGACAGAGAAAGAGAGGGAGAGAGAGAATCACTAGCAGGCTTTGTGTTGTCAGCACAGAGCTGCACGAGGGACAAACTGTGAGATCCTGACCTGAGGCGAAACTCTAGAGTTGGGACCTTTAGCTGACTGAGCCACCTAGGCACCCCCAGGAAAACTATTCTAATTCTTAGAGATCTTCTGTTGAATATTCAACTTATTTTTTGACTTATTATTACTATTTATTCATCCTTACAAAGATAATCAACTTTATTATATCTCACCTAACTGGATCAATCTAGGCTCAGTCTTATAAGTGAGGTGCTTTTAAAAATATTATATAACCCTCATAAGAATTAATAGCCCTTTCTTCATTTCTTTTACACCTGGACATAATTTAGACCCATCTCCTCTCACACAGTACCTCCAGAAATAAGCTTGATCCCTGTCTATTTCAGCTAATTTCACATACATAAAAAGTGTAGTACACCTGAAATTAATGTAATATTGTATGTCATCTATACTTCAATTTTTAAAAATGTGTGCATGTATATGTGTGTGTGTGTGTGTGTGTGTGTGTAAAAGCTATAATACACCGATGAAATAAATTGAAGAAGACACAAATAAATGGAACGATATCCCGTGTTCATGAATTGGGAGAATTGATACCATTAAAATGTTCACACTACCCATAGCGATCTACATATTGAATGCAACCCTTATCAAAATTCCTATGGCATTTTTCATAGAAATAGAAAAGGCTATTCTAAAATTTTTTTGGAACCACAAAAGCCCTGAATAACCAAAGCATTCTTGAGAAAAAAGAATAAAGTTGGAGGCATCACACTTTCTGATTTCAAACTATACTATGAAGCTATAGTAATTAATATTTTTGGTACTGGCATAAAATAGACACATATACCAGTGGAACAGAATTGAGAGCCCAGAAATAAATTCAGGTATATATGGTCAACTAATATTTGACAAGAAAATCAAGAATCCTCAATGCAAATAAAAGTCTTTTCAATAAATGATATTGGGGAAACTGAATAGTCAGATGCAAAAGAATGAGACTGAATCCCTATCTTAGACCACTCACAAATATTAACTCTTGACCTAGAAATTTCCCTTCCAAATAGATTTAGTCTCTAAAGGGGAATATGGCCCTTTACAACCGTTTTCTAGGTAGATGTGCATCCAAACTCAAGGTACGGTGTGTGTGGTATAGACAGTTGAGTGGAGGTGGAGATCTTTAACTAACTAACTAAAAAAAAAAAAAAAAAAGCAGTGTTCTTCTTATGAAAAAGAACAATTTTGGCAGTAATGAATAATGAATGAATAAGTTCTGGGGATCCAACGTATATTTAGCTGACTATAGTTAACAATTCTATATTGCATATTGGAAAGCTCTTTAGAGAGTAAATCTTAAAAGTTCTTGCCACAAAATAAAAAACAAAAACCAGGTAACTATCTAAACAACTCATATGTTAACTAATCTTATTTTAGTAATTATTTCCTAACATATACATATATTAAATCATCACTTTGCTTATATCTTAAATTATACAATGTGATATGTCAATTATATGTCACTAAGCCAAAGGTGAAGGGAACGTGCGAGTGTGTGAATTCTTTAGCCATAAGCATTCCTCCTGCATACATATTTGCAAAAGGCGAACCAGTTGACTGTATATTAGAATAAAACCATCTTTGTAGACAAGCAACAGAATAAATAATAATATTTCGCACTATGATTAATCTCACAAGCTGGTTCGAATTCTTTCTAAGGCTTAAATCTTATAATAGCGCAATAGGATTTCCACTACTTAAATAAAATGGTATTTGGCTTCTTTGTGATGATCCCATTTTCAAAGTCTCCTGATTAGAAATGAGTTAGGCATACATAATGAATATTGGAGAAGCATAAATAAATTGGCATGGTCTACAGTAACAGCGAAACTGCTTAAACCTTCCTAAAGTTATTCCTAATGAGCAACAGTGTTTTGCATAGTGATATCTCAGTAGTATCTTAAAAGAATTAATATGAAAGCAGAGTCTTCATCTAAACTCCTTGAATTTTTCCTTCATTTGCATCTGAGTAATTGATCTATCTGCAGTTCAACACCTAATATATAATCTATACCACTTGAAAATTAATTTCCTATTATCTAAACTGCCATTACCTAAGACCACATTTCTGAAAACTATTATTAATATTAATACTGAGTGATCTCCAATGACTGAAGACTTAAAAGCCTGAGAAAAGATACCAAAGAAAAAAGTTTCTGTTTTCTTAAAAGTAGCAAATTTTGGGGCACCTGGGTGGCTCAGTTGGTTAAATGGCCGACTTCAGCTCAGGTCATGATCTCGCGGTCTGTGGGTTCGAGCCCCGCGTCGGACTCTGTGCTGATGGCTCAGGGCCTGGAGCCTGCTTCGGATTCTGTGTCTCCCTCTCTCTCTGCCCTTCCCTTGCTCACACTCTGTCTCTATGTCTCTCAAAAATAAATAAAAATGTTTAAAAATTTAAAAATTTTTAAAAAAGTAGCAAATTTTAAGAAAAGGAAAGAATATGGACCTCTCTCTTCTTTAAAGTTAGCCTCCTCTCCTTGTTCTCAATAGATTTTATAAAAATGATAGAATCCTCTTTTTTTCTACGTTATTCCTTCTGTAAAGCTTTTGTTGTTGCTCTATCATCTAAAAAGACAATGCTTAAGATAGTAGGGGAAAGAAAGCTTCCATCTGAGGTAGTGAGAAGGAAAAAGAGGTGAAGGCATATATTATCTCTCTATACCTCTGCTTGACTCATGAGGTAGTTTTTAATTAGTATTTTAGAGTAGTTTTAGGTTGTGAAACCTTTTCATATGTTCAATATGTTTAATTCAAACATATCTATATAATTTACTATATCCAAATGTTGAAATTCACTTTTAGAATTCTGATGATTTAACAAAACAAATTACTTTATACGTTTTGCCGCTCATATTTCTATATTTGGTTATTAACTCCATGGTGAATAGAACTATTTTAGAATGTTTTAATAGCTCTGCTATTACATAAAGTAAAGGCTTTAGTGTTCCCCTTGCCCTTTCTTGCTATAACTTAAGTAGAATTTTCCAGTAATATTAAAAATAACCCTACCTTTAACTTTTCTGAAACACTAAGTCCAGAGTTAATTTCTTTTAATTTACTGCCAAAATTCTTCTTTATCATAAGATGAACACTGCTTTTTTTAGTTAGTTAGCTAGTTAGTTAGTTAGTTAGTTAGTTAGTTAGTTAGTTAAAGATCTCCACCTCCACTCAACTGTCAGTACCATACACACCGTACCTTGAGTTTGGATGCACATCTACCTAGAAAATAGTTGTAAAGAGCCATATTCCCCTTTAGAGACTAAATCTATTTGGAAGGAAATTTCTAGGTCAAGAGTAAGTGTATATGAATAAATGTTTATATTGGCAAACTTTAATCACCTATTCTGTCTTATGTGATTGCTACCAAATCTACCAAAAACTTGCCCCACAAATATTAAGATAGCTTTTTTTTCATTTCCTTTATACCTGGACATAATTTGGATTCATCTCTTTCCACACAGTTTCTGGTGGTATAACATTTTTATTCCAGTTAAGTTATAGGTCTGTGACTAATGGGAAGGAACCACTGTGCACTGACCATGCTGACAGAACCAACCTCAGGTTGCTGCAGCCACACTACGTCAGTAGGAATAATAATAATAAAAAAAATCCAATTCCTGTGATGAGATTTTAGTACAAACCAACACATATATGGGAGAGTCATTTTCTATATGATCAATTTTACATTATTTTGAAATTTCACATTAAAACTAATATATTAAATATGACATAAATGTGGGTGATTTGGACCTGGAGCAGGGTAGGATTAAAATAAATATATGCTGAATAAACAAATGAAGTGGGGGGTAAGTGGCCTCACAACAGAGAGTGTAAATTTCCCTAATTGGGGACTGAACAGGATTCACAGCAAATTCTCCAGCAAATCTGTAAGAGAAAGGCAGTGGAAAGGAACCACTGTTGCAGCAGCCATAACTGTGACAGCAGATACAGCAAGAGCAGAGGTGACCAGGGGCATGCCAGGCAAGATGAGACCCCTCAGCAGTAGGTTGGAGAACAGCAAATGGACCAGAGGCTTCTCCCCTAACACTAAGTTAAATAAAAATGTGATGTGGTTGAGCAAGGGCACCCCTGCTCCCAGATCCAGCAGAAGAAGAAAAGGGAAAGGAAGAGAATTTAAAAAAACCTGTTTACTCAAAAGATGCTAACAGAATCTGGACAGACACCAGAAAGAACCATTATCTTTAAAGAGCAAGATTAATCACCTACACCACACAAAACTGGTCTCAGAGACAGGTTAAGTCACTTGTGGAGAAACAAAGTTACATGTCTGCATATCTGAGGTATAACTAGGAGTTTTAAACTTACTACATTTGAAAAGGGAGAGACTAGAACCCACGGGGATACTATATTTAGCACCCTCCCCTGCTGGCTGGATCTCCACAGAAACTAGGCAGTTAAAGCTCACTCACTGCCAAACACCAATTTCCCTTCCATAAATGATGCACAGAGGCAACACAATTCCCTAATTTTAGACAAGGAAAACTGAGATGTAGAAAAACCTGATGGTTAATATAACTAAATTCTATGATTCTAAATATCCAGTTTATCAGTCACAGAAAGAAACATTTAGATTTTTTTCCCCCAACTAGCACCAGTCTAGAGGGGATAGGAAACAGAACTTGAAAGCCTGAACTTCGTCCATGAAAAAGGTTAAGGAAAGAATACGGCTAAACTTTCAATTAGAACATAATTGAAATTACTGTTTTGAATCTCAGTTTTACGTTGCTTTTACTCAATTATGAGCTCTTTCCCAAATAACTGAGTTTTAATCATTTGAGAAGTGTTTATTGAGGACTTAATTCTGGTCAATTCAATTTGTTCCATTTAACTGTTTACTGGGAATTAGCTGTGTGGCAGCGTTGCGTTAATTGCTGGGAAAAGAGGAGTGAGTTAGACCAGAACGGTCACTGCCCCCATGGGCCTCCGGTACAGTGGAGGTGAGGGAGGGGGGGGACTTTAAAGAAGTTACGATGACTGTGATAAGTTAGAAAACAGAGAGTATCAGATGCTATGGGGAGCCCAAAATTTAAAAAAAGTCTAATCTTGAATAGACTTACCCTAGTAAGTGAATGTCATAGGCTTTTATTTATAGAAGGAGGATAGAAATTCATTTATTATTGAGGTTAAAAGTATAATGCCATTTTTAAAAGGATGACATTTGAAAATCAGGGAACTGAAGTAATTTATAAAAATTATAGATTATCAGGATTTGAACATTCAATGAACAAAGCCCCTTATTCAACATTTATATTCCCTCATTAGCATTGTTTCCTGAAGCTTCATATTTTATTTATATGATATATATTTCATATATGTGTCATATTTTATATTCCACCAGTCACTGTTTGGAAGTGGAAATGTAAACCAAAGGCCATTTTATGGGTAAACAACATAGGTTTCTTCTGTATATTATATATAAAGGCAAGCATTATATCATGCTTTCGTTTATAAGGAATTTTATAACCTAAAGACTGCGACCATGATTATGCTAATATTCAGAGTGAATTCATTGGGAATTCCTTAACTCTGTGCTGTAAACCTCAAAATATACCTAGTCTAGAACTTTTAAGTCAAGAATTTGGCAACATAATGGCAACTTCAATTATTGGGAAATATAAAAAATAATTTGGAGCTAATAATAACTAAAAGTATTAAAGTTTAGATATTTTAATTTTGCAGTAAATTAGAACACATGGGATATTACTGGTATATTTTCTTCTCACTCACTGGCATTCTGGTATTCTTTCATGAGAAGGAAAGAAAGATGAAGTTATGACTGGTCAGTTGGACGTGGCACTGCTAAGTGAGTCCATGGAGTGTCAGATATGAGAATATCCAGTACATCCCACCGGTTAAATGATGTGGACCTTTGTCCTAACTACAACTGATATCTTGGCCTTTCTGTCACATTTTCTACCCTCTTGTCCTTGAGCATTTCCAGGAACGGAAAACTTTTCTACTATGAGTCTATTTTCCCGAAGGTTCTCATTCTGTATATAGACTGAAGTTCAACAAGCCAGAAAACCCAGCTGCAGGGAGCCAATAGCAGAATGAAGACTTGATATCCAGTGTAAGGGATGAAAAAGAGCAAGCCTATCTTTGTGTGTGTGTTTGTGTAAGGAATATGTAGAGGAAGATGTAGGGAAATTTTAGGAAAATTTCACTCTAAGTTTTTATTCCCAAAGTGAGTTAAATAAAATAAATCTGCAAAACAGCCATAAAAAAACAAATTCAATGCAAAAGGGTTATAACGCACTCAGGTTTTGCTAGAATGAAGGGCTAAATATCTATTTTGGTGTAACTCTGGAATGGACAATTACTAATTTTTTAATTATTAAAACTTATTAGTAGATAAAAGAATGAACATTTACTTTACTTTTTTAATTTTTTAATGTTTATTTTATTTTTGAGAGAGAGAGAGAAGGAGAGAGAGACTGAATCTGAAGCAAGCTCCAGGCTTTGAGCTGTCAGCACAGAGCTCGAAGTGGGATTCAAACTCTGAACCTTACGAGATCATGACCTGAACTGAATGAAGTCAGACACTTAACCGACTGAGCTACCTAGGCACCTCAGGAATATACATTTAAAATTATAAAATTAATGTAACCAAGTCTGCTGGCTGGACCTTTTATATAATTTTAATTGGCTAAATTCTTTAGCCTAGAGGTGTTATATCAAAATTCTATATTTTTATTTTGAATGTGCATTAGTTACACTGAAGGTTAAGCTACTATAACAAAGACAAAAAATGCAATAGCTCCACCGAGATAGAAGTTTATTTCTTCTTCATGTAATAATCAAGAGCAGATAGACAGACTCTGCTGCACAGTTGTTCAGGAGCTCAAGTCAGTGGAGTGACCCCTCTATCCTCACAGATTCTAATATCCCTTTAATTTACATGTCTTTGGTGATAACTTAGTCACACAAGCATTCATAACTGCAAGGTAGGCTAACTCATATTATCCCTTCCTGGGTAGTCGTGTGCCAGCCATAAGTGGTCAATTCATTTATTATTTAGAATTTTAAGACCCCCCCACTTTCTCTGTCATTATTTGGTCCTCTGGGTATACAAAACCCCAGGATGTTAAGGTAGTGACACCAACATGGCTTTTTAATCCATCCAGGTTAGGGGCATAGCACCTGGTCTGCAGTGCAGTTTATAAAGAGTAAAGCTGTGCTACTCTACATTTAATACATGCATCTACTTTATTTATTGATAAAATATTCTGGGATTTTGTCAAGAGTTACTGGACTGACTTGTAAAGGTTTTGGTTAATAATTGGAATAGCAGCTTGGTATACTTTATTTAGCAAGGAAGAAGACATATATATTAAATTAAACTATGCCATGAAATGAATGCTAGATTTGATTTTAACTGAGATGTGTGATCTAATTTGTAGAGACCTAAGTAATATTATGAAGGTTACATGGACTTAAAGATATTGTCCAATTAAACTGTTAAAATGAAGGTCTGGCATATTTTCCCTGACTACTTTTAATGGTAGATTTGATTTGATCTGATTAATTGGGGAATTTGAGATTTCTGATGTTCTTGACTGGTTATTTTTGTCTTTTGAGGATTTGGAAAACTAATAAATGAGATAAAAATTAGACCACATGGGCCACTGCTGAAAATGAAATTGGGTTTTAAATTATTGATGGATTTTCAAAATGTAATAGTCATAGGAAGGCCCATCTTATCTTATCAAGTGTATTCTGGTTTGTACCCCAGTTAGTATAGAGAAACAACACTCTACATCAGAGGTTCTTGGATATTTGATATTCAGACTCCTATAAACTTTAAAAATTGGAGAATCCAAATATATGTTGTTTGTTCGGATTTTATTTACTGATATTTACTACATAAAAAAGTAAAATTGAAAAAATTTCAATATTTAACTATTATTTAATATAAAAAATAAATTATTAAATGTTTACTTGTTTTATGTAACAATAAATATAGAAATAGCTATACTATCCAAAATAAAAAGAAATGTGAGATGAATGACATTGTTGCATTTTTTTTTCAAGAATCTTTAATGTCTGGCTTAACAGAAGGCAACTGAATTCTCATGTTGGCTTTCTAGACTCAACCTGTGTGATATATTATTTTCATAGAAGTAAAAGAAGATTCAGCCTCCAGAGATATGTAGGTGGAAAAGGAAGATTCTTAGGGACCGCCTGAGAGGATCTCGGGGACTCAGCGTCCTCTAACCACACTTTGAGACCACTGCTCTCACATTCCCTAAGCCCTGGATTTAGGTCTTTACACCTGTCTCTGTGAAGGAATTCAAGATTTCCTTGACCAGAAAAGAGCATTATTGAGTCCTCGACGAGGGAAGAAGTCAAGCCTGAACCATACTGATGTTATTATGTCTAGCTTGAAGAGGAGTTTTTAAATGTTGGCTGCTAAAAGACGGTATTATAATAGCATTGTATGGAGACAGATGGCAACTACACTTGTGCCGAGCATAGCGTAACCTATAGAGTTGTTGAATCACTATGTTGTACACCTGAAACTAATGTAACATTGTGTGTCAACTATACTTTCACTAATAACAATACCTGCCTCCCATAATCTAATGAACTAAGGTATGTAAAAGAGCTTTACCAACCCCATTAACTTACCCCTGTACACCTGCTAAACGGGCAGGATTCTCCAGTGGGCAGCACTGACACTCACAGTAAAGCCCATATGGATCTGCCAGTATTTCCTGTACAATCTGTCATATTCTGCTTCACTTTTCCAAGCATTTAATTTCTCCTTTCTGTAGCTATGATTTCACAATCTAACTCTGTAGAGTGGATATACAAAAATATTAGTACTTACCACAGTACCTAGCACCTAGTAAGTACACAGCAAATGTTAAGTTCCATTTCCTAGCCTGGATCAATGGCCTTGAAAACATCTCAATAAATGACCTCAGTGAGCCTATATTGACTCCTTCTACCTTGAATAGATTCTTGAATATTTTTCCCTTGTGAACTACAACATCTGAGTTTAAATCTGGGATGTATCAGTTAAAATAACTCATCTCACTTTAAAATTCATCTATAGTTTGAAATCCAGGGCCAGGATATTGCATTATAATCCACATATAGCTTTGCTCTTGAATTTAATGGTGAAAAAGGATGGAAATCTATAGACCAAAAAAATTATGCTGTAGGAAAAAAATAATATTTGAACAGGGTATAATAATAGACTTGCAGTTTCTTTCTCTATTTTCTTTCCCTGTTAGTTAACTACAGCCATATATGCAAGAATTACAGATATCCAAACTCCCGAAAAGTCAAATTTAAAATACCCTAAAATCTTTGCTTTCTCCTCTTTATTCTTGAATCCCTCTCACCTCTGTCTTCAGAGATGGTCCCTTTCTTTCTTATGGCAGAGCTCATTTGCCACGGCTATCAGCAGCCCTGCAAAATCAATGATTCTCTCTCTCTCCTTCTTTTGCAACGTCTCATTTCTTCAACTCACACTGAGACTTGCACCAAGTTATGGAAACTGCTCTTCCCAGGGGAGTTTGACCTGAATTCATCTTGAAATCCTGACCACGTTCTGGCTGTTTGATGCTGTACATTTCTCGCTCTTCTTCCTTCTTTAATGCTGAAGATACTTTGCATTATTACAGAGATAGGGAAGTTGAAACAGGAAGCATTTAACACAGGTGAGACACTGAGATCTCTGTGTCAGTGTGCTGAGTAATGGTTTCCTTTATGTTATATATGTGTACCTGGGACAAATGCCTGGACAGTTTTTTTCTCCTAAAGACTCTCCAAAGAGTTCTGCTATTAATCACCCATCAGTTTCTCAAAACAATTTGGCATAGCTAAAACTAGAAGAGTAAGGAAATTCTGACATTTGGTGAAATTCTCTAGTAATTGTGGGACTGTGATGTAACAGCCACAAATCTGTGTGTGCATCTATTAGATGTAGCTCAAGACTTCTCAAGAAAGAATAAAGCCCCAAACACTGCTAATAACACCCACTCCTGCACTCCCAGCCCAGTGCTCTGCATAATGTAGGTGTTTAATACAGGTTTGTGAATATGATTAAAATAATTCCTGAGTCTGTGCCTGCAAAAAGAGTATAGACCAAACTTTTTTCTCTAACAGCAATTCAAATCCAGACCCCTGTCTTTTCTACTAAAGCCAACCTACGAAGAAAGCTCTGTCAGAAAGTCAATTCCAGGACTTTAAAGAAACTACGTTTTGGGGTTTTTTTACTCTCTCTCTAGAATATTTAAGGGGATTTAATCAAACCACAAAATGTAAAAGAAATTAATTCTGTAATCTATCATTACTGCTAAAAAGAAAGAGACAAGAGGAAAATTCAACCATAATGAAAGGTTCAATTATTTCAATTACATCTCTTTTCAAAATGAACATTCTTTTACATCAGACATCTGTAATTTAGCGCTAATTTACTCCCCAAAATAGCATCAATTATAATACTTTAACCAAAAAAGTGATAAAATACATTCACAAATTGTTTAATGGTATTTATAAATGTAAGAATTATATATATATGTGATATATATATTCTTTACATGTATGTTATATATATGATTGGTGAAGTTCTGTCTTAATAGCTAATCCAACTATTATCAAGGAAAATCCAATTACACACACACAGTGTGTGTGGGGGGGGGTGGCATATATAATGTCTTTGTATAAAGATAAACTGCTCCATGCTTAGAATCATAAATACCAACAGGAAACTTTTTTATATATCATCATGTCTTTGCCTTTTGAACTTCCATGTACATGAAGTGTCCAAAAGAGTAACTGACTGACTTTTTCTCTCATATGTGTCCATCAAGTCTGTTCCCAAGCATTTAGTACTTGCTGTGACATTCTAATAAGGAAAATATTAGCTCCTTCCATTGACTTTATTTTTTTCAATTTTTTTAACATTTACTTATTTTTGAGAGAGAGTGAGAGAGAGAGAGAGAGAGAGAGAGAGAAAGAGGGAATGAGAAGGGTTAGGGCCAGAGAGGGAGAAAGAGACACAGAATCCAAAGCAGGCTCCAGGCTCTGAGCTGTCACCACAGAGCCTGATGCGGGGCTCAAATCCACAAACCGTAAGATCATGACCTGAGCAGAAGTCAGATGCTTAACCAATCGAGCCACCCACGTACCCACTCCTTCCACTGACTCTAAATTTGGAGAGGAGATCAAATTTGCTTCTCAAACTAAGACACATTATGGCACAGGATGAGCAGGAGCTGGCTCCTACCAGAGAGCTAATTGTTAAATATTTAGTAATTACAGTTCAAATCAGCCATGGTGGAAGTATTTACCCTGAGAACATTGGCAAATGCTACAAGTCTGGGCTTTTGCTGTTGCTACGGTCATATTGTTAATGGTTGTTGTTGAGAGAGCGTTCGCCAGTGCACCACTGTATGCAGCAAGGCACAGAGTCAGGAATCCAGACATGAGCATTCTAATCCAGGAGCCAGGCAGCAATTACTTCAAAGAAGCGGCACCGCACTGTAGTCGGGCCATCTTTCTTGAGTGTTTGATTTATAATAAAAAAAAAAAAAAGGTAACAGGCAATATTCACATATTTATTCCCTAGCAGAAAGCTCAGAATTCTTTATTGCCCATTTTCCAGGTAAGTTTACAACTGACAACGCTGAAGCTCACGGACAGTAAAGAATAATGTATATATAAGAGTTAGAGTAAGCCTCTGTATAGTAATCCAAATATCTACTTTAAAAATTTTGCTCTTAGTTACAGTTCTTCTGCATGTACTTCCTAGAACAAAAGTATTTTTATTAAAATGAAAAGGAGTAATGATATTTTCCTTCCATCATACAAAAATTCATTAAGCCTATCCAAAACTATTAGTACCTATTATATGCAAGGTACTTTTTTTTTTTAACACATTGATACTCAACCCTATGAATTAGAAATTATTATGCCCACTTTACAGCATGAAAACTGGCAGATGGGGAGTTTAACTGACCTAAAGTTTCAGAACAGGTAAGACTCCAAGCCTGGATTAGAACTGACTCCCTCTGACTCCAGAGTTCATTCTTTTAATCACTATATTTAATTGCCTCTTGCGCATACATGGTTCCCATGTACTCAAACACACACGATTGTTCTTTTCACGAGCGCAACCTTCACGACTGCGTGCCAAGCTAATTATTGTAATTACTGACATGTTCACGACTGATGCGGGGCCACCAGTTGTTCAGATTGGCTTTTTGAGAGTTTATGGTTAATCGAGTCGTAGGTTTTAATTCACTCATTGATTCAATATTTGGTATAAAATTTGCTGTAATAGTCTATCTGCAAACTCTTTCATTATTTGGTCATACCACGGTCGTAAGGGGCGCCTGGGTGGCTCAGTCGGTTAAGCAGCCGACTTCAGCTCAGGTCATGATCTCACGGTCTGTGAGTTCGAGCCCTGCGTCGGGCTCTGTGCTGATGGCTCAGAGCTTGGAGCCTGCTTCAGATTCTGTATCTCCCTCTCTCTCTGCCCTTCCCTTGC
Organism: Paguma larvata; assembly: GCA_030068075.1. NCBI lineage: Eukaryota > Metazoa > Chordata > Mammalia > Carnivora > Viverridae > Paguma > Paguma larvata. The sequence continues at coordinate 68,046,687 of CM057829.1, read as the reverse complement.
TCACTCTCTGTCTCTATGTCTCTCAAAAATAAAAAAAATTAAAAAAAAACGCTAAAAAAAAAAATCTTCCCTACCTCTCACACCTTCTCCACTCTGTACCATGAAACATCAGTGAGTGTCAGTGGCTCCACACACTAGAAAAAAAAAATCTCTTTTAAATTAAGTGTTACTTTGAAGCAAAGCAATATAGAAGGCCTCTAAATCCACATTTTCCTGTTGGTTTCCATTTCTAAAAATCAAATCCTATTATTCAGTGTGGAATAATGAACCTGATCCTACAATCCATATATCAATTTTGTCATCATTTTTTATCAGTAAAAGGAAAATCTACACATTTAAAATGAAAAAAAAAAAAAACTGTGCTTAGAAACAATCCCAAGACATAGCCGATGGAATTCCGTAAGAGCAATTGACAGGAAAATGTCATTTACTTTCCGAAACTGGCAAATCTAATAACGCCTGATATGTTGAAAATGTCTTATAAATATTAGAGAAGGAAAAGCGTAAACCTTGGAGAAGTCATTGAAAGTACAACCTTGTAATAATCACACCGTAAGAAGAGAGATGCCCCAGCATTTCAGGAACTTTATTAAAGCTGTTGGCAGGCTTACTATTGGTTCACGAACTATTCATTAGCACTTCACCTAAATTCTGAGTTCTCTCGAAATTGAAAGGCTCTTACCCAGCCCATTTATTTTCAAGTAATTCCAAAGGAGAACATTATTAGATGATTTTTAAGGACGAATAAGAGAGTTTAGAGGGCTACCAGCAACTGCTCTTTAGCCCAGAGTCATTCTTTGTACCTTCAAGAATAACACAATTTGGCTCAACTTCACCTTCCCTTTCAGTGAGAAATAATTAGTTATATCACATATGCAAGAAAAAAATTGTATTAAAAACTCAATTACTTTGCTCAATTGAGATTACTTCCCTAGATGTAATGGCTCATTACCATAAAAACATGTACTCCAATCAGAATCTTCTCAGATATTATGAGAAAATATATTTATTTCATTAATAAGGAGGTGAATTTGAAACCTTATGATTAGTTCTGCATTTCTCCTGATACCAATATAAATTTCTAGAGTTCCCTGATTTTCCACAAGAAATTATACATGCAGCTTGCTGAGGAAAATTTTTTTTTTTTGCATTAGAACACATTAAGAGTTTATACTCGATTATTTCTGAGGTTAAGTTTCCAGGGCTAAATTTAATGACCTTATTTATATTCCATACATTTTTATATTCATACTGAATTAGTCCACACAAAAAAGCTCTGTACACTCAAGTGTCTTATATATTTATGCAATTATTTTCCCAGTATTTTCCTGATCTCATGTGATATCAACATTCCATTTTGTCCTTTTTCTAATGCATTTGATAATGAGTCTTATGTTAATGACACCTGTTCTTAAATAATTATTGCTATAAACAATGGTCTTGTCTTCCTGCTCAGCAAATGCACTGTTGCATCTGTGAAATCTCAGTCGTTGCCATGACAACGGAGGTGGCCAACAAGGAGAGGAAGCAAAGCTTTTGTGTAACATCAAGTAGAAACAGCATGTAATTTCTTAAAGTTGTTATTCAAATTAGATTTCCCGATGCATTTCAAAAAAGAGAAAGGAATGTGTAACTTTTCCAGTTTTTTTTTCTCTCTTGTAGGTTAATGGGTCTAGGAAAGTATCTCTGTACGAGATAAAATAATTCAAGTCAAATTCAATTTTTGTAAGCTGAATTGGCCTACGTCATGTGGCCTGATGGTGCATATAAAAGAGAACTGATATAACGCCTGATATTAGTGTTAATAAAAACAGACCACCCCAAATTACCCTCTGGTAACCAGGACCTAGTTGCACCCACCTTGTTAAAATTTATGGGGTGGTAAGGAAAGGATTTGATATAGATGTGTTTCTCTGTCAGCACATATATTGCCCTCAGCGTGTGTAGGCAGAACTGAAAAGATCGATGTGGAGGGTTCACTAGGCACACAGACAATGGCTCTTCGCTGAGCAGCTGAAGTAGCTTCTCCCACATTTCCTCTCAGATCCCTAAGAATTTTGGAGACTCTGATAGGAAAATAGATGCATCAAGGCTAGAGTCTACATAAAAATGATAACGACCTCTCTGTAGGGATATGGGCTGAGAAAAAAATGAATAAATATAAAAAGCCAGAGGTGTGTCATGATAGGTGAGAGGAGACAAGGTGTAGAAATCGAAGGAACATTATGAATTGTGAGAAGCAGCAGAAACATCTGATACCCCTGAAGTCAGTCCTGTAAACAGTAAACAGAACTCTGCATGTCAAAATGAGTAACGTAATTTGGGAAGATACAGTGGGTGAAGGAAACTGCATAGTTTATACAACTCAGGGTCTTACCAGAATACAAGTCATTTTGCAAGAAAACTAACAATCCCAAAGTCCCAAAGCCAAAACTCACGTTATCACAGGCAAGCATTTGCGTTCCTTACCCTGAGAGTAGTAACAAGTCAGTTAGCATCTGGTTGCTCTTATAATGGTTGCTCTTGCAGAGCTGTTGGTCCTCTGTGGTTAACTAACTTTTAACTCTCTGTGGGCATCCTATGGGTTTTTTGTGCCGAACATTTACGAATGAATTGCACCCAAGGTCCCATTTTGAACCCAAACAAGCCAAACAGAATGTACAACCATGAATCTGTAAGGTGTCTCCTGGAGTGTATCCAGCCTAGGGGAGAAAACCCTACCCAGGCCCAAAGCCCCTCGATCCCGGGAAAGGGAGTCGATTCCAAAGACAGCTTTGAATCTGTCACTTTAACTGACCTCCAGGCCCACAGGGACTGCTATCTATACCGTGCAGTTCTTCCTCTGCGCTGTGCTGAGCTCTGAGGATACTGAGGTAAGCAAGATGAAGCTGGTCAGTGAACAAGTGAAATGTAACACAGAACCCAGGCACTCACAGCAAGCTAGTACGGGTAAAATCGGTGTGTGAGGAGCCGCAGGGCACTGCAAGGGGATCGTAGGGAGATATAACCTAGGGAAGTCAAAGAAAGCTTCTCTGGAGGAGAGACAATTAAATTATAATTTAACCAGTAGAGTCAAAGTGGGAGTCAGTGGACAGTGGATTGCATGCCTCTTAGATCTTGTTTCCTGAGGGTAGTGGGAAGCCATTGAAAAGTTTTAAGCAGAGAAGATAAAGAGGCAGAGACCGCAAACTAAAATTGAAACAACTATGCTTGGTAAACTTTGCAAAATATCACTGCATAGGCACGGTGACTTGGATAACTCTCCAACAGACTAAAGCAGAAAAAGAGGAGATTCCTGCTTTGTGATAAAGGCAGTGTGGGTAGCCTCGGCTCTTGGAGTACCCAGCACATCACAACAGCAGGGAAGCGTGAGGCGCAGTCAGAGGTACTGGTGATGATGGGCACAAGGACGAGGAAGACTCCATGGCAGTGTCCAGTTGAGCTGCCAGCTCTCTAGCCTCATCTCTTTTCCCTGCTTTGTCTCAACCCCAATATAACCCAAAATATCTCTGACAGGGCATTTGGAAGCACTATGCCTTTGCTAGAAATCTGGGGGCAATATGGCGACAATGCCTAAAACACAGAACATCTCTTTTCTTAAAAAAGTCCTCTAGCGTCCCCATCGCACCTCACTTTCCCCCCCAAAATCTGCTCAGGCTCTGCCTCCTGCCCACTAGAATATAAACTCCCTTAGGGCAGAAATTTTTATCTCTTTTGTGTACTACTGAATCTCCAATACCTACGACAGTACCTGCCTATGTTAGGTACTCCATAAATACTTGCCAATTAAAGCAATGAGCCTCTAGAGTCTCCTCACATTTCCCAACTTGTTTTCTGGATTTCCTTCCAGAAGCTCCACTTTCTCACTTCATTGTGCTGAACGCACTCTTTTCCACAGCTGCCCTTACCCAAAGATTCATTAATAAGCTTTGACAAAGGCCCTCATGTCTCACCCATCACAGCAGAGAAGAGCTTGCAGAGACTGGGATTTCAAGCCTCCCTTCTGCTTGAGTCTCTGCAAAGAGTCAATGTGGGATTAAAGTAACCTGCTTTCTACCCAACTACTCCAGACTTTTAGAAGAAACATTTCTCTTTAGCTAGAATAATCTGTGTGGAATTATACTTTTTTAAAAAAAATGTTTAATGTTCATTTATTTTTGAGAGAGACAAAGTGTGGGGGGGGGAGGGGCAGAGAGAGAGACAAAGAATCTGAAGCAGGCTCCAGGCTCCAAGTTGTCAGCACAGAGCCCGAAGCTGCCCTGGAACCCACCAACTGCGAAATCATGACCTGAGCTCAGTCCAACGCTTGACCGACTGTGTCACCCAGGAACCCCTATACTTTTTAATTTCACTCACATGAAGCAATAGTGATAAGAATATCCAACCTGCTTTCTTAAACGTTCATTTAAAAATTTTCACTTCTGCATTATTTTAAGTTTTTAAATAAATATACTGCCTACCCCTAACTATTGTATATAATAGGTATAACTTAAATGAGATGTTGTCCAAGAGACTCTTTTATCATTTATATTTGTCCCAAGTTGTTTTCCCTTTTCTCCTGTGAATATATATGCTCATTGTAGAAAACTATGTACATACATATATGTGCATATATATATACACACACATATATATACAAAAAATTAAATCATAGTCATTTCTTCAAATTCCACCTTTACACATTTTTCTATTTATACTTAAAATAATACTATGTACACAGTACTATGTACTGATGTCTTGTATACTAGGGGTCTACTAACAAAAAATTATGTTATATTAAATTGAGTACCAAGATTATGGTACCAATAATATGCTATAGAGTGCAGAGAATTAAGAAATCACTGGGATAGCTTTTCAAAAGAGATGTGTCTTTGACCTAAGGGAAAGGGAAGGGCACTTGGGGAGAAAGCAAACCTGGGCAGAAGTTTTCTCTGAAGGACAGGAAGGTAGCCATCTGGGCTAGGTAAGAGATTTATACTAAAGAGAGGGTAAGAGGAAAGTGGGAAGGGATATTGGAGATGTGGTTTGGGTTGCTCTAGGAAGAGGTAAGTCAAGGCATGACAATGAGCATCCAGGTGTCGACACATGAGCAATTTCACTTAAGGAATAGGAAGAGATTGAACGTGGAAAAGATTCTATTTGATCTTCATATAACATTGTCAAATTATAGTTCTAATTCTCTATGTGTGTGTATCCCTAATTTTGTCATGTTTCAAGGCATAACCCCTTTCCTGTCTAAAGAAACTACATGTTGGAATTTATTTTATGAAAGATTCGCATAATCAGACTAAGTCTCTTTTCAGGTAATGGGACCAACTAAGTGAGTTTGTCCATTTTTACAAATATAACTCTTTACTGCCAAAAACATCCTGCAATCCTCTAACTGGTAATTAGATATAATGCAATAACTTTTAGATACCTCATGCAAAAACATGAAGAGTATATATAAAGTTCTTTTGTACCACAGTTTAACCTTAGTAGTATATATGGTATATATAATTACACGTATAGCACATATATAGTATATGTGTATACATATATATGTAATGTATATGTCGTGTAATATAATTTCCTCTTACTTTTCCTGAAATTTTATTCCAAAGAATTTGTTTTCTGACTGTAATTTAGCAAAAGGCAAGTTAAAATGGGTGCTGGAAAAGATTAAATTTATTCTTGTTTTGAGTTTACACTGTGAAAACTCAGCCCCATGATTTTTGTTTTAATTACGCCAGACCATATTTAGCGATAAAAGGAGAATAGAAGGGGTGGGAGACGGTGCTGCATCCTAGAGTTTGTATGTTCTTTACCTTTCAGTATTCATCTATTACACAAGACCCACTTTTCTCATAGCTTACTTATTTATCTTCTGGTCAGAGTATAAGGTTTAAAAAAATCTATTATTAAATTATTTATTTAATGTAATTAAACTTCATCAAGTATTTTTTTAATTGTCTCAGGAAGGATTTACTACAGTCTTATTCCACTTAGCACTAAGCAAAGAGCCCTTCAGTCTTGGACAATATTATATTACAAATTACATATTACAAATTATAGATATGACAATGAATTCCAGGGAGGTGGCAGGAAAGCAAGAGCATTTTACAGACTATCACCCATTCCTTTTTTCAATTTGTAAATGCAATACAGATCTTAACTACTTTTTCCACATATGGAAATGAAGTTTCCCCAGTATGGAAGATTACCTTAATCGAAGTTGCAAACTATGCTAACACAAGCTTTTCCTTGCCCCTCTGAATCTGTCATTATGAACAGCACAACCAAAGGACTAATGATTTTCCATTTGTCATCCAGACGCTAATATTTCAGTTAAGATATGTGAACCACACTAACCTAGTAGCAGCTAAAATTATGACACTCCTGTTAAAAAAAAAAGAAAGAAAGAAAGAAAGAATTTTCCCCTTTGGCTATCCCCCTGGCCACTGGCCCCCTTCATTCACTGATAATGATGATTTTGCATTATATTTAGAATCAAATAAACAGAATTAGATTGTTAGGTAAGAGGTATTTATTTTAAATAGGTGACTCGACACTAATTTTTCTTCATTCTTTAAATGTAGCAACAAAACAGAATTTAATTATGCTCTGAGAGTTCCGACTTGGAGGGGCCTCAGTGAATATTGCCCTTTTATTCCGTATTCACTGCTTCCAATAAAGGAGGTACAGGTCTTCTTCGACACATAGAGCATATCCACTACATTAACTCTGCTTGATTTTAAAAAAGTCTCTAAACTATTAATGAATTCTTTAGAGTGACCTAACAAGGGATTTATGAGCAACACGGTGCTTCATAAATAGTATCAAGGTGTTCATTGCCTGTGCTCAAATTAATTTTAAAAACCACCTTAATTCTCCTGACTTCCTCCCAAAGTTAACTCTCCAGATTCTCTGGCCAGGGCTGCCATAAATAGGTATGTGCTATTTGTATCAATATAGTTAAAATTTGTTTTAATGCTTCATTTTATTTTTTGAGAGACAGAGAGAGTGTGAACAGGGGAGGGGTAGAGAGAGAGAAAAACACAGAATTCGAAGCAGGCTCTAGGCTCTGAGTTGTCAGCATAGAGCCTGATGTGGGTCTCAAACCCACGACCCATGAGATCATGACCTGAGCCAAAGTCAGTTGCTTAACTGACTGAGCCACCCAGGCGCCCCTGTACCAATATATTTAAATTTCCAGGGGAATCTAGTCAAATTTTCTACCTCTTCTTCACTTCTATGCCCAACAATTAGTGTACTGTGGATAATGAATGTATCACATAACAATGTTTAAAGTATTTTAAAACACCACTACTAGATCTTTTTTTACCTTATGCACTTTTATCTTGACTAAATTTGTTTTAATTTTTAATTTTTCCTTTAATCATTTTATTAAGGCATAACTGACTTACAACAAACACACATATTTGAAGTACACAATTTGAAAAGCTTTAACATAAGTATACATCTAAGAAACCATCACCACAATAAAAAAAATAAACATGTTTCATTCCCTCAAATTTTCTTTGTAATTCCTCCTTCCTATCCCTTCCTGCCCTGTCTCCAACCCCATCTCCAAGAAACTACTTATCTCCTGCCTATAATAGATTAGTGTGCATTTTCTGGAATTATATGTAAATGAAAGGATACAGTATGTGCTCTTTTTTGTCCAGCTTCCTTTATTTTGTATAATTATTTTTAGATTCTTTTACCGTGTAGTATGTTTCTAAATCTGTCCCTTTTTATTACTCAGTAGTATAACATAGTTTCAATATCATTCATTTCTTGATGGACATCTGAATTGTTTCCAGAGTTTGGCTATCATAACTAAAGTTGCTACAAACATTCATGTACAAGTTTTCATAGGGATATGTGTTTCCATTTCTCTTGGTTAAATACATAAGAGAGGAATGGATGGATCATATGGTGTGTATATGTTTAACTTTTTAAGAAACTGCCGAACAGTTTTTGAACATAGTTGTACCGTTTTACCTTTCCCCCAGCATTAGTACTTCTCTCCAACACTTGGTATGATTAGCCTTTTCAATCATACCTCGTCTACTAGGTGTAGGTGATATTTCATTATGGCATTAATTTGTATTTCCCTAATAATGATGTTGAGAATTTTTGTGTGCTTCTGTTCCTAGCTGTTTATCTTTGGAGAAGTATCTTTTCAAATCTGTTTACTTTTTTTATTAAGTTTTTTATTTCTTATTTAATTTTGAGAGTTCATTATATATTCTGGATATAAATTCTTTATCAAATATAAGAGTTGCAAATATTTACCCCAGCATGTGGCTTGTGGGATCCTATTAACAATGTCTTTTAAAGAGCAAAAGTTTTTAATTTTGATAAACTCCAACTTATCAATCTGTACTTTTATAATTCATGTTTTCAGTGTTGCAACTAGGACATGTTTGCTTACCTCAAGGTCACAAGAGTTTTAACCTATGTTTTCTTCTAGAAGTTTCATAGTCTGGGGTTTCACATTTACTTTTATTATTCACCTTGCATTAATTTATGTATATTGTTCAAATATGAACCAACCCCCCCTTTTTTGCACATTGCTATCCTCTTGTTCCAATACCATTTGTTGAAAATATTATTCTTTCTTCAATAAACTGCTTTTGCATCTTTGTAGAAAATTAGTTATCTAGAAGTAGAATGGATGTGTAAACACAATATATGTGTGGGTCTATTTCTGGGCTTTTCTGTTTCAGTGATCTATTGATGTTTTTCTTAATATCAACTCCATATGGTCTTGAATACTGTCGTTTTATAATAAGTCTTGATATCAAATACTCTTAGTTCTCCAACATTATTCTTTAACATGTACACTTTTCACATAACTGTTGGCATGGAACTATTCAATATATCCTTCTACTCTTAAGAATATATGTATGCCTGGTCCACATTTGTCCATATGTGGGGGAAATTGTTTGATCAGCGCTACTAATACTCTTCTGACTTTTGAGAGTAAGTCTTATTCTTAGAAGACATGTAAAGTATGGACATACACAAGTAGCCCTAGAAAGCACCAGCAGTGCTACAAATAGCACTTAATGAAATAATTAAGAAAAGAAACTCACTATACTGTTCACTTTCTTTGAGAATGGTTCATGTTACATTTACACACCCTTGGAATTATATCAAACCTCAAAAAGCAAGACAGTACAACTTAGTTCATGGTATCTTCTAAGGGGAGTCTTAGAGCTAGAGGCTTTGTCTTCTTTTCTCCTTTGTGTCTTCTTCAGAGCCCCAGATATAGCTTTAAGACATCTCAAAAATGCTCATTAATACATGGTGATTGTCCGCTATAAAATAAATTTGTGGTTTAAATTGAACAGAGGAATATTTATCTGCCATTTGGACCACTCCTTTCCTTCTAAAGACAATCGATAATAATTTCACAAGGAACAATTGAATCTCTTTTTGAAAAGTATAAACTCCTTTTTTAGATAAGTGAAAATGAAAACACAATGGTCTAAATTCTTTGTGATTCACCAAAAGCTGTGCTAATAGGGAAGATTATGGCAATACAGGCCTACCTCAAGAAGCAAGAAAAAAAATCTCAATAAACAACCTAAATTTACATCTAAAGAAGCTAGAAAAAGAAGAACAAACAAAGCCTAAAATGAGAAGGAAGGAAATAATAAAGATTAGAGCAGACATAAATTAGAGACCAAAACAAACAAACAAACAAACAAACAAACAAAAAAACGAACAAAAGAAACCCCACAATAGAATAGATCAATGAGACCAGGAGCTCATTCTTTGAAAGGATCAATAAAATTGATACACTTTTAGTTAGACTCATAAAAGGGAGAGAGAGAGAGACCTCAACTAAAAAATCAAAAAGAAAAATAACAACCAATTCCATATAAATAAATATAAAGGATTATAAGAAAATCTTGTAAAAAAATTAGATGCCAAAAAAGTGGACAACCTAGAAGAAATAGATAAATTCCTAGAAACATATAAACTCATAAAACTAAATCAAGAAGAAATAGAAAATTTGAACAGATCAATTACAAGTCATGAAATTGAAATAGTAACCAAAAAATTCCCAACAAAAAAAGCCCATAACAAGATGGTTTCACTGACAAATTCTACCAAGATTTAAAGAAGAGTTAATACCTAGTCTTCTCACACTATTCCAAAAAAATAAAAGAGGAAGGAAAGCTTACCCAAAGAAAATCAAAACACTAATTTGAAAACATATATGCACTCCTTTGTTTATTGCATTATTTAAAATAGCCAAGATATGGAAGCAACCCAACTATTCATCGATAGATGAATGGATAAAGAAGATGTGGTACACACACACACACCACACACACACACACACACACACACACACTGAGATATTATTCAGACATAAAAGAGAATGAAATTTAGCCATTTGCATCAATACAGACAGAACTCAGAGAAAGACAAATACCATATGATTTCATTCACACTTGGAATTTAAGAAACAAAACGAAATGAACAAAGGAAAAAGAGACAAACAAAAACATTCTTAACTATACAGAACAAACTAGTGGTTACCAAAGGGGAAGTGGGTGGAGGGACGGATGAAATAGCTAAAGGGGAATAAGTACACTTATCATGATGAGCAGTGAGTAATGTATAGAATTGTCGAATCACTATATACTTGAATTAATATAACACTACTAATTATACTAAATTAAAAAAATGAAAATAGAAGTGTAAACTCCTTTTCTCAGAGACTAGTGTTAAACACCTCGCTGTTTTCTAATAAACAAAGGGAAAGTACACGAATGTAAATACAATCATATCTCTAAAATAAACTTGTTTTTTAAAAGCATCTTTTTGTGTACTTTTTGTATATTTTTGTCTAAAAGGATACCATGAAACCAAGAGCTATGGCTCGCCACAGGCAGGCTGCAAAAGCATATAGCTTTAGCTACTCCTCTCTTTCCCAAAAAGAACTCTACTGTGGAGTAAGAGACTTAAAATAAAATGAGACTTCTTCTGTATTAAAAGCCAAGAAGTCTATTATGTTCAGTAAAAAGAATCAGTTATCTTTCATTTTCAGATATTCAATGATCAAAAAATTATGTTAACAATTCAACAAATATTTACTGAAAAATTATTTTTTGTTTATTCCCCAAACATTGGTAGACTGTGCTAGACACTGTGCCAGGCAGGGACTGAAGATTCAAACAAGAAGAAAGTCTTTCCTTTCATAGAATATTATTGAGGCAGCTGGGGGCAGGGGGTGGATTGGAAAGAAGAGAAAGGAGGAGTCAGACATGTAAATAAATCATTATAACATACTTGAATAAAGTTGAATACAAAGTATATTGAGAGTACAAAAGAGGAAGTAACTAGCTTTATTGTGGGAGATGAAGGGAAACTACACAGGGTACAACACGCTGTATAGTTCCAAAGAAGCATATGACAGGGGGGCTTAAAGCCTCATTGCAAAGATAAAATCCACTTTTCTGAAATAGCTCAATACCAATTCAAAGAAATCAGTTACTAATTAGCAATTTAAAACTTTCTGAAAGCAGCTTTTTCTATTTGCTAATGCAGTAGCTTTGCCTATAGACTCGCTCTTGAAGTACTCAGTGCTTATCCGTGAACATATTATCTCAGAGTTAAGACCTAAGTAAATGAAGAAAGAATTCATAAAACAGATGTTTCAGAGGTTTCAAAAAGAGTAGGAAATATGCAAAAACTAAAAGTCATTATTTAACAATTCTGTCTACAAACAACAATGCTCTCAGAGAGACTTTCGAAGACTCCTAACTTGGAAATAGTAACAAGGCCTAGAAAAAAATTGTATTCTTTTATTTGATAGAATTATAGCCCATATACAAATAGTGGTAGTTACTTTATTTTTAAAACTATGCTGTATTTTTATATTGGGATACTGATAGTCATTAAAGAACCATAATATTCTCAAAAGATATCATTAACAGAGTGAAAAGGCCAGCCACAGACTGGGAGATATTCGTAATAAATACATCTCCCAAAAAAGTGATATCTAAAATATAAGAAGTTCCACAAAACAATAAGAAAGAGACAATCCAACTTTAAAATGAGTGAAAGGCATGAGGGGCATTAAGGAGGGCACTTGTCAGGATAAGCACTGGGTATCATCTGTAAGAGAGAAATCACCGAGTTCTACTCCTAAAGCCAACACTACACTGCATGTGATCGAACTTGCATTTAAATAATAAAAAAACATGAGTGAAAGTCTTAACAGGAACTTCAGAAAAAGTGTATCCAAATTGCCAATAAGCTAACTGAAAACTTCTCAAAGTCATTATTCATCAGCAAAAAGAAACTTGAGACCAAAGCCTCATCAGAATGGTTTAAATTAAAAGACTGACAAATCCAGGGGTCGAGGAGGATAAGGAACAAGTAGAATTTCAATATTGTTGGTGCAAGCTTAAATTTCTACAGTCACTTTGAAAACTGGTAGTATTTACTAAAAAGCTAAACACAAACCTACACATTCTATGAAATAATTCTACTTCTAGGAACATTCTTTAGGGTAATAAATTCATATATTAGCCAAAAGACACATTCAAGAATGTTCATAGCAGTTCATTCATAATAACCATAAGCTAAAAACAATGCAAATGTCCATGGACAGTAGAATGATTAAAATTAAAATCGTGTGGTATTTTCATACTACAGTATGAACATGACAGTAAAAGAGAACTGCTACAGTAGTGTAAGTGCCTGATATTAAACTTCTGATTGTAGTGTAAGTGCCTGACAATCAGCTTTTGATTGTCAAAGCACCCTTTTCAATCTTTTCACGGCATCCATCTTGAATAAACATATTGCCAGCTATATGACACAGCTACTAGCAAAACAACCAGATAAAGAACTAGAAGAAAGTCCCTTTTCGAACCACTTGAGTGACTCCACTTCTCCCTTTCTGTACCATCATTCCCATCCTTATGCTTTAAATTACTCAATAAAAAATGAAGCCATGTAGCCCTAGACACCACAAGCTCAGACCCTAATAAAGGCAGAACCCCAGGTTCTCTTTCCCCAGCACATCCCTGTGCAACCCTCAGGTGTGTCCTATGTCCTCCAAGACTTAAAAATGATAAATCTTGTTCCTCAAAGTTTCCTTATAGTTAAATAGATTAAAGACTTGAATGCAAGACCTTGAAACCATAAATTTCCTAGAAGAAAACATAGAGGAAAGTCTTCCTAATATTGGTCTTGGCAATGATTTTCTGGATTTGACACCAAAAGCATAGACGATGAAAGCCCAAAGAGACACCTGGGAGTACACCAAACTAAAAAGTTCTGCATAGCAAAGGAAACAATAGAGGGAAAATGTAGTCTATGCAATGAGAGAAAATATTTGCAAATCATGTATCTGATATGGAGTTAATTTTCAAATATATAAGGCACTTATCCACCTCAATAGCCAAAAACAAAAACAAAAAAACAAAACAAAAAACCAACAACAAATAATCCAATTGAAAAATGGGCAAAGTATCTGAATAGAGATTTTCCCAAAGAAATACAAATGGCCAAAAGGTACATGAAAAGGTGCTCAACATCACTAATCATCAGAGAAATAAAAATCAAAACCACAATTAGATACCACCTCATACCTGTTAGAATGGCTATTAACAAAAAGACAAGAAATAACAAGTGTTGGTGAGGACGTGGAGAAAAGGAACCATTGTACACTATTCACGGGAATGTGAATTGGCACAGTCATATGGAAAATATTCTGGAGGTTTCCCAAAACTTAAAAATAGAACTTCCACATGATCCAACAATTTCCCTTCGGGAAATATATCCAAAGGAAAGGAAGTTAGTATTTCATATAGATACCTGTACTCCCATGTTCACTGCAGCATTATTTATAATAGCCAAAATATAAGAACTATCTAAGTGTCCATCAAAATTTGAATAGATATAGAAAATGTGGTGTATATATACACACACACACACACACACACACACACACACACAAAGCAATATTATTCAGCCATAAAAAAAAAATAAGAAATCCTGCCATTTGTGACAACACTGATGAAACCTGAGGACATTATGCTAAGTGAAATAAGTTATTCAGAGAACAATAAACTTCTGTATAATTTCACTTACACATGGAATCTAAGAAAAAGTCAAACTCATGGAAACAGAGGAGAAAGGTGCTGCCAGGGGCTGGGTAGAGGGGAGAATAGGCAGATGTTGATCAAACTGTACTAACTGTATCTTACAAGATGAATAAGTTCTGGAGATCTACTGTACACACAGGCGACTACAGTTAATAATAGCTTACTGTATACTTGAAATTTGTTAAGAGAATAGATCTTAACTGCTTTCATCATGCATACAAAAACAATGGTAACCACGTGAGGTGAAAGATGTATGAAGTAATTTGATTGCAGTAATCATTTTACAATGTATATCAACATCAAATCATCGCACTGACATTTTAAATATATAGTCTTTGTCAATTATATTTCACACAGCTACAGAAAAAATAAAAGTTAAAAAATTAACAAAAAAGATACTATGAAAAGATTATTTAAAAGTCACCAGAAAAGCTTATTTCTGAGTGGTAGGATTATTGGTGATTTTTATTTTCATTAGACTCTCTTGCTTTTTTTTTTTTGGCCTTTTCTTTTAACATTTTTTATTACTTATTTTTGAGAGACAGAGAGAGACAGAGTGTGAGCAGGGGAGGGGCACAGAGAAGGAGACACAGAATCTGAAGCAGGCTCCAGGCTCTGAGCTGTCAGCACAAAGCCTAATGCGGGACTCAAACCTGTGAACCATAAGATCATGACCTGAGCTGAAGTCAGAAGCTTAAACTTCTGAGCCACCCAGGCTCCCCTCTTGCTTTTTTTTTTTCAAGATTTCTTCAATTACTATACGATATTGTCATATATACATTTTGCTGTCACTGCGTGTTATTAATATGTATACTATTTACACGATATTTCTTTTCTTGGTATTCTGACTATGCAAAAACGATGAATTTTTATGAGAATTAAATGTGAGACCTTTTTATCATATGTAGATAGATTATTTTTCAGGCAAATTATTGCTTAAATACCAGCTATTTCATCAAAACCTTGCCTCAGCAGATAATGAGCATCTCAGCTCAGCTAAGAAAAGTATACAAATATTTCTTCACAGCTTTTGTCATTGCCTTACTTATCAGTGACACTGGTTTGTAAAACCAATACTTTTTAAAAATAATTCAGCATCAGGAAGAACCCATTACTATATGATCATTAATAATCCATTTCTTGGTAAAAGTGTTAAGCTGTTGTAAATGAGTAAATTCACTGTGAACTCATTAATTGTTCCAGATTTCCATGGGCCAATAAAATTCATAATATGCCAACTTTGTCCAATTTGTAGGTATAAATGTTACCTTTGTTCACACTGTCTCTTCAGTACAGTGTAGAGAAGAGATAGGTTTTTGTTTCCTTCCTTGCTTTTTTTTTTTTTTCTGCTTTCGTTGGTTTTCACTTTCCATCACAGGGAATAAAGTTGAAGCCAGTCTGTATTCCCCCTGCCTTCATCTGAAGATGGGTGCCGTGTGGTGTTTATTAAGCAGTGAAAATGGTCCAAGGAAAAAGTTTCATCTTTCCCTTAACTACTTTTTCCTGAACCCTGATGGCAGATATGTACCAGGCAGCATGATGTATACTCAGATAGGCTTTCCACCCTAAGGGGCTGTTTTTCAAGGCACCCTAATGACAGGTTGTCCATGAGCAATCTGGTTGACTACTGCAGTGTTAACTCAGATGCTCACCATGCAGCATG
Organism: Paguma larvata; assembly: GCA_030068075.1. Taxonomy (NCBI): domain Eukaryota; kingdom Metazoa; phylum Chordata; class Mammalia; order Carnivora; family Viverridae; genus Paguma; species Paguma larvata. Next base: position 68,030,901 of record CM057829.1, on the reverse strand, counting down.
AGACTCAGAGGGGCAGGGAGAGAAGGCAAGGACATTTACACAGAAACAAAAAAAATCTCAAGAAATGCCAAAAAAAATGAGAGAAAGAGAGAGAGGATTAAATTACATTTTCAAGGGGATTAAGCCACAAGAGAAAAGCTTTGAGAATCATGTACAAAAATGCAGCACAACTATAACCTGTAAATGTCTTGTGCCCTCTGCCACATGAACTCGTATTCACAAACAGACACAGGTGGTAGATTATAGTTGCCAAAACTCCCGAAGGGCTGCTCAATACCTTATGTTGAAAGAATTACATACCATCGCATAGGACCAAAACTCACACTTGGTCAAAGACTGACCTTTGGTCCATCCAGCAGTCTCTCAATCCTGTCTTTTCTCCATGACCTCTCCTCTCTGGCTGGGTAGGAGTCTTTCCCGCATCCACATGACTAAGAGCAATTTCTTAAATCCAACTCTCTTAGTCAATCTCAGCTCCATCATCGACTCATTATGTGACCTCCAAGAAAGTATTTAATTTTTCTGAGCCTCATTTCCTCACATGTGAAATGAAAATAATAACTGTATCTTCCCACAGGGTTCGTGTGAAGACTAAATGTACATATAGGATGGGGCACCTGGGTGGTTCAGTTGGTTAAGCGTCCGACTTTGGCTGGGGTCATGATCTCGCAGTTTGTGAGTTTGAGCCCCGTGTTGGGCTCTGACAGCTCAGAGCCTGAAGCCTGCTTCAGATTCTGTGTCTCCTTCTCTCTGCCCTTCCCCTGTTCTCACTCTGTCTCTCTCTCTCAAAAATAAACAGTAAAAAAAAAACTTGAATGTACATAAAGGATGGTGCTTGGTACATAGTAAACACTCATTAAATACAGTATAGATGTTACTGCTAATTCCATACCTGTCTCCACATGGGCTTAATGACTGAGAAAGAAACTGGAGAGGTTTCCTTGAACATCTTTACCCTAGTAAAGTTCAAACTAAAACATGGTTGAAATGTCATATATAAGTCTATGTGTACAGAAATGTTACTTTATTTTTTTGTTAAAATCCATTTAAATCAGTCCTTACCAGGTACCTATTTAATTAATAAAAGTTCAAATTCTCTTTCAGGTCTGTTCCTCCCCACCAACCCATTGATAATTTGGCAACTGCCTCTACATGTTAAAGGCTAAAGTAGTTCTCTTTAAATTTTTATGGGTACTTTTTAAATAAATGTTTGGGTTTTTTGTTTTTTTGTTTTGTTTTGTTTTTTCAGAGAGAGAGAGTGCGCATGCATGTGCACAAGCTAAGAAGGGGCAGAGAGAGAGGGAAAGAGAGAATCCCAAACAGGCTTTGCGTTTTCAGTGCAGAGTCCGATGCAGGGCTCAGACTCATGAAATGTGAGATCATAACCTGAGCCCAAATCAAGAGTCTGATGCTTAACCAACTGAGCCACACCAGTGCCCCAGTGGGTACTTCCTTTGATAAAATTTTTCAAAAGCTATCCATTTGTAAAAGACACCCATCCTAAATGGAACTTCTGCCATAAATCTTTTCTGAGTTCAAGAGTCAACTTTGCCATTTCACTTTTCTAAACTTCTAGAGGACCTTGACAACGTAAACGTCACTTGATTCTACTATCTCAGATGGTATATTTTTTAATTTAAAACATTTAAGTTTTAAAACAAATAAAAATTAAATCACTTCAAAATTCTATTTTTATGTTAATTAAATAATAGGAGAATCACCCAGAAATATTTTCTCATTTCCTCAAATTCCACAGATATAACACGTTGTCAAATTAGCTCTTATTTAGTGAGCGCAGTCTATGTGCCATACTATAGACTGAATGCTTTTCATATCTTATCTAATTTAACCCCCATGGGTTTGGGTGAGAAGTAGATTAAGAAAGATAGGAAAGGGGATTATCTTTTGTGGAGGAAGACATTATGGGTTTCATTCATGTTATTCACTAAATTTTACTAATAATCAGATTGATATACTAAATTCTCCACTTTGTGGATGAGAAAACTGAAGGTAAGTGCATTTAAGTAACTAATCCAAAATTAGGTAATTAGTAAATGGCAAAGTTAGAATCCAATGATTTCTGACTTTAGCGCCCGTGGACTAAGTCCTGATTCCTGCTCTGACTGGCTTGTGACCTTGGAAAAGTGAGTGAAACCTGCCAGACCTCAGACCCCCACCACCGGAAAGGAATTACTAAAACCAAAAGCTAACACTAACTGAAGACCCATCTTATTCGTGAGCTGTGCTAGGTGGTTTATGGGAATTATTCTGTCACCTCAGAACAAATCCACAGGGCACTGATTACTATTCCTGTTTTACAGATAAGAAAAAGGATGCAAAGAGAGTGACAGAACTTGACAGAACTACACAGCTAGTGTGGCTGAACTGGAACTCACATCCCACTTTCCTCTCTATCAGGTGCTACCCTGTCTCCAGGGCCTGGAAAGATCTTTCATAAAAATTGCACCTGGTGCTGTAAGCACAAGATGAAAGAACATATATGAAAATGACTTGAACAAAAATGTCAGCTTTGCTTACAAAATTTCAGGTAATACCAACAAATGTACTAAAGGACAAAATTCTTGACAAGCTGAAAGGGTTGGCCTAATTAACAGGATGAAATTTCACGCGATAACAGCCAGGCCCTATAATTAAATTTAAAAAAATCAAATGTACTAGTTCTAGAGGGAGCAGGTATGGTTAGCAGCTGGTACATAAAAGGATTTTAATAGATTTCAAGCTCCAGTATGAGATAATACTGTAATGTAGTTGTGCTCAAAAAAAAAAGGTAAAGTTATCGTGGGCTACATTAATAGAAATTCAGTATCCAAACAAGGCGGACCACAGTAGGACCAAATGTGCACTGGTCAGTTCGCATCCGTAATACTGGGGTTCCCTCAGGGAGTCACATTTTAGAGAAATGATAGCAGAAAGGGAGAGAGAACTAGACAGAACTCAGGAATCCACCACGTTGGATGTTGAAGTTGTGACAATATATCAGAAAACTCACTAATAATCATTAAATATTTGCAAGATTTATATTCTAGATGTCCCCTTAGACCAAATAAGAATCATGGTTGGAAGATGTAGAGAAGAATGTTTCAGTTCATTATGAGGAAAATTATAAGAAACAATTAAAGGAATATAAAGTTGAAGGAATGTGAGTATCCCCTGTCACTGCAGGTGTTCAAGCAAAAGGTCAACCACCACTTGTCAAAAATGCTACACCAGAGACCCAGACAAGAGACAAGGGCTCAGACTATATGGGCTTGAGGTCCCTTCTGGCTTTGTAATTCCATGTGTGAAGAGGAGGAGGGAGAGTATTTTAAAACTGACAGAAGGTACAGACTGTGCTTGTTTAAATTAATTTATACAGCACATTAATAGCATAGTGTCATTCTCATAAGTAGCTTAATAAATACTCTCTAAATAAAGAAAAATGTTTCTTACACATCAAAATAATCTATGTTGTCTAATAAATTAAGTCCAGAATGCGGTTCAAATCCATCATATAAGATTTAACACTTTTATAGGTTTTACAGACTACTAATTTACCATTATGTGTCACAAACTATAAATAGGCTTCCCTTTCTTCTCACTAGACTTTCTTCTTTTCCTGAGTGAGCTGACAAACTCCCCTCCCATAAGATTTGAAATAACGTCTATTGCCAGCCCAGACCATTTTTCCGAGCTTCATATCTATTATCATCCTACTCAGTATTTTCATTGAAATACCCAACAGGTATCTCAAAAAATATTTTTATGACTGAACTCTTAATGGCCAGATCCCACTCATAGTCAGTCTAGTCTTCCTCGTCTCAGTAAACCCCAACCCCAAATTTTCTCAAGCCAGAACTCGTGGAGCCATCCATGAAAGTTCTTTGTCTCTGTGTTCCGTATCTCGCCTATAACTAAGGACTGACTGTTCTCCAGAACATTTCTCCATCCACTTCTGCCCACATTCCGATCCATTCCAAATTCATTTCACACTCATCTGCAAACCCTCAGAATTAGTCTGCCTTGCCCTAACTATTGTATCCTAATTATATTGCCCCTAGTCCCCTAGCTTTTCTTTGTATTGTCTTGTGTTTCTAAGTAGGCAAATCGTTCTCTAACAATTTGCTTTTCACTTTTCAATACTTATGCTTTCTTCTCTTATTTTGAAGTGATGGATAATTAATTTTCTAGATTTTGATGAATATTTATTAAATTTATACATTTTAAAAATATAGCTTTACTTAACACTGTAAGCATGGAAAGATCTCATTGTATTTCTGAAATTTTGGCTAAAAATAGAAACCTCAATTTCACTTGTTCTTTGAATAATGTATAGAAACTCCTAAGTTTAATACATGAATCCTTTTAAAACATTTAATACCACTTATGTACATAATTAATCAAATTCCCTCAGACAATTCAAATTACAGTTACCTACCCACCATACTTGACTCTTTCAAATATGTTAAATACAAAAAGGCAGACTTACAAATTAAACAAATAAAATTTTCTCAGAACTTTACTCTTGTAAGTCTAAGTCAGGGATTTTTTTAAAAATCAAACTGTTTTACACATTTCAAAAATCTTTAAAAACAAAATAGAATCTTTTGGGTTAAAATGTGAAAATACATATCTAAATTTCCCCCCTTCTGAAACACTGCTAAAACCCACAGCAAAAGAAATTTTTTTAACAAAGAAATATACCTGATCTCAGATTTCCAGCCTCCAAAAATGTGAGAAATAAATTTCTGTTGTTTATAAGCCACCAAGTCTATGTGGTACTTTGTTATAGCAGCCTGAACTGACTAAGACACCACCCATAAATACACTACAGAGCAGAGCAACAGAATTTTAGAAGCTAAAGAGCCTTAGAGTCAAGAAAGGTAGATCCCAAGCCAGTAACAGGGAAAGTTAAAAATCAACCAAAAGGTTCAGGAACAGGTAGCACCAGGCACCTGGGTAGAGGGGCTTAAGGGAGAAGTGGAGGGATAAAATAGGGAAGATTCCATTTTTAAAAGGTGTTTCTATTCGTAAATTTCCTACCTCTCCCTTACCCCTGCAATCTTGACAGAAAGTTTATTTTTGGAGAGATAAAACAAAAAGTCTCTGGTCTGGGGGATATGGGACAGTTGAGGACTTAGTTATCACATCTCTGCAAAGGGAAATAATGGAGCAGGCATACAATATGAATGCAGAGATTCCCAATAAGCTTCTCCCAATGGGCGCTCAGAAGTCTGAAAGCCACATCTTTACCCTCCAGACGAGTCATTAGAAGGCTGTTCTTTCATGGAAATCTGACTAGGCTAAGAAAATTGGGGAGTTAAGGGGGCTTCCCCAAGAAACAGTGCTACCCTAAAGTAGTAGTACTCAGGGGCGCCTGGGTGGCTCAGTCGGTTGAGCGTCTGACTTCAGCTCAGGTCATGATCTCACCGTTCCTGAGTTCGAGCCCCGCGTTGGGCTCTGTGCTGACAGCTCAGAGCCAGGAGGCTGTTTCAGATTCTGTGTCTCGCTCTCTGTCTGTGCCCCTCCCCTGCTCATGCTCTGTCTCTCTCAAAAATAAATAAACATTAAAGTAGTAGTACTCAACTGGGGGCAATGTTTCTACCCACAGCAGAAATTTGGCAATATGCATATGGAAGCAACTCAAATATCCATCGATAGAAGAATGGATAAACAAAATGTGTGAATGTTATTCAGCTTTCAAAAGGAAGGGAATTCTGACACGTACTGCAACATGGGTGAATCTTGAGGATGTTAGGCTAAGTGAAATAAGCACAAAAAGACAATATGTTATGATTCTACTTACATGAGATACCTAGAGTAGTTGAATTTAGAAGGACAGAAAGTTACAGGGTGGTTTCCAGGGGTTGGAGTGAGAGGGAATGGGGAATTGTTTAGTGGATATAGTTTCAGTTTTGTAAGATGAAAAACATCCTGATGATTGATTGCATGTGAATGTACTTAGCAGTACTGACCTATCCATTTAAAAAATGGTTACACACTGGTAAATTTCACGTTACATATAACCACAATTAAATCTGTTTTTATTTAGGGGGTGCCTGGGTGGTTCAGTCGGTTAACTTCTGCTCAGGTCATGACCTCACAGCTCCTGAGTTGGAGCCGTGTATTGGGCTCTCTGCTGACAGCTCAGAGCCTGGAGCCTGCTTTGGATTCTGGGTCTCCCTCTCTCTCTGCCCCTCCCCCACTCATTCTCTGTCTCTCCTTCAAAAATAAATAAACATTAACATTTTTTTAATTATAAAAAATGTACTTCCCATTCAGTATTTCTTAAAAGGCTTTTCTTTCCTTCCCTTGGGAATCAGCCAAGGGGCCAAGGAGGTATGAGGAGGCACCTAATTTATCTCTTGGACCAGAAAGGAAAAACGATATTGCTAGAACAGCTGCCAAAATCTGAATGAGGTCTGTGGACTGGATGCTACTCATATGTCAGTAGTGATTTCCTGGTTTGAATGGTTACACCGAAGGCTATGTAGGAGGATATCCCTGTTTAGGGGGAAAACATACCAAAGAATTTGGGGATGATAGGGCATCATATCTGCAATTCGTTCTCAGATGGTCCAGGAAAAAAAAAAATAATGATTTTGGTTCTATTTACCTTTTTCCGTAAGGTATCTGTTCATTCTATCCATGTTTTTTATTGGGATGTTATTTTCTTATTATGGAGTTTAGAAAGTTCATAATATATTCAGGATACAAGTGTTTATCAGAAAACTGACCTGCAAATACTTTTACTTAGTCTATGACTTGTATTTTCATCCTCTCAATGTCTTTGAGGGACCAAATGTCTTAATTTTGATGAAGTCCAGCTTAGCATTTTTTTCTTTCAGACTGTGGTTTTGGTTCTGTATCTAAAAATATTTTTTGCTCAATCTGAGGCACAAAGATTCTTCTCTTATGTGTTCTTCTAGAAATGTTATAGTTCTAAGCTTTACAACTGGACTTATCATGCATTTTGAATTGATTTTTATAGGAGAGGCATGGACCACGGTCCTTTTTTGGCATATAGATATACGATAATTCCAGTAACATTTATTCAAAAGACTATCCTTTCTCTACTGGATTAGCTTTAATTTTTTGTCAAAAATCAATTGTCTGTATATGTATGGGTCTCTTTCTGGGCTCTCCATTTTATTTCATTATTTACCTTTATACTAATACCACAGTGTCTTGATTGTTACAGCTATATTATAATTCTAAAACAGGTAGTATAATTTATCCAACTTTGTTCTTCTCTTGGAAAGCTGATTTATCAATTCTAGATGTCTTTAATTTGTGTACAAATTTTAGAATCAATTTATCAATTGCCATGGTGGGGCGGGGGAGGGGGAAGAAACCCTGCCAAGATTTTTGTAAGAATTGCATTGCATCTAGAGAGCAATTTAGGGAGAATTGATTATCTTCCAAATATTGAATCTTCTGCTCAGTACATCTATTTATTTACTTCTTCAATTTCATTCAGTAATGTCTGTAGTTGCTGCCTATAGATATTGTACAAATTTCTCAGATTTATTCCTAAGTATTTCATATTTTATATTATTGTAAATTACATTTTTCATTTCAAGTTCCAATTGTTCATTGTTAGTATTTATAAATAAAATTGATTTTTACATGTTGATCATACATTCTGCAAGGTTGCTAAATTCACATACTAGTCCTGGTAGATTTGTTTGCAGCTATGTCAGGGTTTTCTACTCAGGTTATCCTGTTGCCTATGGGTGAAGACAATTTTACATCTTCCTTTCAAGTATGTATGCCTTTTATTTATTTATTTTACTTCCCTAACTAAAACCTTCAGTGCATTGTTGAATGGAGTCGTGAAAGCGTGTAACACTCAACCCTCGGGAAAGTAGGACATAACTCCCAGATCCTTAAGTGTGGCTGTGCATAGTGACTTTACTTCCAAAGAGTACAGAATGAAAAAAAGGAGGGAAAAGGAGTAACTACACAGTGGGAAAGCATGACAGAAACTACACCATCAACAATAAAGTCATGTTGATAGCGTGTACCCCTCGTACGTTGTAATGAGAATGGTACTTCCCTCTGTGGTCTTCTTCTCAAAAACCTATAACCACAGACTAATCAGAAAAAAACTATCAGGCAAATCTCTAATGAGGTACTAAAGAACTAAAAGATTTTTAAGTTTTGAGGCCAAATAATGTCTGTTTTTTTTACCTTTTTCCAAATGGGTCATGTTTTTAAGTGTTCAATCATCTACAAAATACTTGACCAGTACTCCTTAAAACTGGTAAGACACCAAAAACAAGGAGACTGAGAAACTGTGACAACTGAAAGGCATCTAAAGAGACAGAATGTCTAAATGTAATGCAGGACACTGTTTAGGTTCCTAGAAGAGAAAAAGGACAATTGGTTGAAGGAAGTAGAAGGAGGAGGAGGAGGAGAAGGAGGAGGAGGAGGAGGAGGAGGAGGAGGAGGAGGAGGAGGAGGAGGAGGAAGAAGAAGAAGAAGAAGAAAAAGAAGAAGGAGAAGGAGAAGGAGAAAAGCTGTATTAAATATGGGCTTTAGTCAGTAATAAGGTATCAATATTGGTTCATTAATTGAAATATATATGCCATATTAATGTAATGTATGTACCAATATGTTTTCCAATAGGGGAAACTGGGTGTGGCATATATGGGAACTCGCTGTACTCTCTTTGCAACTTTTCTGTAAATCTAAAATTAGTCTAAAATAACCTAAAATCTAAAAAGATAAAAATAAAAGTTATTTTTTTGAAAAGTTATTTATTTTGAGAGAGAGTGTGTGTGCAAATGGGAGAGGGGCAGAGAGACAAGGATAGAGAGAACCACAAGCCGGCTTTGTGCTATCAGCACAGAGCCCAACGTGGGGCTGGGTCTCATGAACCATGAGATCATGACCTGAGCCAAAACCAAGAGTCAGATACTTAACCAGCTGAGCTGCCCCAAAAGTTACTTTTTCATGATAAAACAAAATGACTAGAAATAAACAGGAAAAGCTGCCCAGAAATAACGTGAATACTGAAATGACTGTTCAAACTGAAAATGGCCAGGTTCAATGCTAACAGTTACAAAAGTGGATAGAGCTGTAAGAAGTCATTCCATTAATTCCTCTATCCAAAAATAGTATCAGACGAAGTTATCTCCCATAGTTTAAAGCCCTCAGTAGAAGACCCAAAGCTTCCATCTGTTGATCATTATAAATTTTAAGTTCCTTTACTGTTCCTCTCAAAATTCTTCCTTACAAACTAATTAAATTCATTATACTACCATTTCAGTTCACCTTCCCTTTGATTTTCCTTAGTGAAGATGTATGTGTAGAGTGCCACACTTTGGGTAAATGTTAGGCAAGTACTTGAAGACAATTATGAAAATGACCTTCAATCTTGAGGCCAAATAATATCTAGTTCTTTTACCTTTTCCCTTATGGGTCATTTTTTTCTAAGTTTTTAATCATCTTTATGATTTTCTTTGAACCTCTTTTATTAGAAAGGCTTAACAGTGAAAAGGAACAAACTATTTAGCATACTTGCAGCATTTTAATGGCACTGCTAAATTTCATCATGCAGATTTGCCCTTTCCTTAAGCTATACTCTGACTTCTACCGTTGAAAAAAATGCCACAACTTTGCCCTAAGTAGCAGGAATTCTGTCATTGAAATAGTATCTTTCTCCAAAATACTGTTCAAATGTTCGAACTGAAATATCACTATAACTTTTCCAAAACCAAGAATATAGTATTCAAAACAGACAATTTGACCCATTTTAATACATGGTCAATAATTAGACTCTCACAGACAATCCAGACTTAAATACATATTAGAGAAATTAACCTCATAAAATACAGAAATTACTTTTCAAAAACCCTTATCTCTCTCTTTCTACAAATACACTTCCCTACCTCTCTTTTTGTAATCACTTATGTTGAACAACAGATAATGTCTGATGGTGAATTATAACACCACAATAGTCAATCCAGGTAAACTCATCTGAAAAAAAAAAGATCATCTCGGCATTCTAAGGCCACTTATTGGTTTCTCTTTACCTCATGAAATTAACTTATTTATGTATTAAATTGTCAACGCCCTACCAGTGCTCAGGAAGGTGTTCATATCCTCTTCTCTTGGATGACATTATGTATCCCAATTTCTTCAGCTTTTACATTAAAAATTTTATACCTCTTGGGGCGCCTGGGTGGCTCAGTTGGTTGAGCATCCGACTTCGGCTCAGGTCATGATCTCGCAGTCTGTGAGTCCGAGCCCCGCGTCGGGCTCTGTGCTGACAGCTCAGAGCCTGGAGCCTGCTTCAGATTCTGTGTCTCCCTCTCTCTCTGCCCCTCCCCCACTCATGCTCTGTCTCTTTGTCTCAAAAATAAATAAACATTAAAAAAAAATTAAAAAAAAAATTTTATACCTCTTTTATAGCTAATGCATTCCTCCATTAAACTCATCATACTTATTAAAAATTTAGAATACAGTGAAATTCATAAAGATCTGACCTATAAATGAATTCGTATATTTTATTATAGTTATGTTACATGGGTCAGACCCAGTGTGGGAGCACTAACTCCATAGTATCAAGTGGTGTTTCTTTCTCATCACGTTTCCACGATCTCAAATATCAACATTTTGATCCCTCATTATGTGGGACTAATCTAAGTAGCAAGAAGATAGAAATCTTTAGTTAAATTGGAAAAAGTCCTGGTTTTTTTCCCCAGTTTTCATTATCTTCTTTCCCATTTTCTCTCTGTGTTCTGGATTCTCCTCTCCCATAAGATTACCTCTGTACTAGACACATAACCCACCATACTCTTCAGCTATTGTCATTCTCATTCAGACCAAGAGTTTTTATTGCATGTACCTATAACTCCACCTGAGGAATATCTGAGATTGAAGAAGCATGTTTCAATCGGAAGGCCAGAAATGCTGGAAAGTTGATACATTCAGGAGCAGTTTTAACCTGTGATGGACAGGAGCTGGTCCGTAAATAACCCAGGTTTGCTTATCTCTCTGGTAAGACACCCAGATATATTCTACACAGTAACCAAAAGGTCTATACTTTATTGAGGTCCAGTTACCGACAGTGGCGATCTCCTCATTAATGCATTTATCAGCTTTCTTCCTTTCCTGGCAATGTTCCCTGGGATCGCCTCCCAAATAAAACTATCTACATTCAAATTCTTTTCTTAGGGTCCAACCTGAAGATATGATCTTTATGTCAATATTTCCTTATTTTTCTTTTTCATTGTCACGCCAAATGCAGAAAAGTTGAATCCCCTCTTTGATAGTCATAACTATGTTTGAATTAAAATTTAAGATAATCATGAGATGATTGATGTGAATGAAAAACTTTGTGTGATCTCCATAAGGTCTATAAATTTACAACTGTAGTATTAGAGAATAATGTTATTAGATTCAAGATAGTTTGAGCTAAACTTTGCAATCATGTTATTAACTTCCTGCAGTCAGACATGAGCTTTCAAGATTTGACAAACATATACAATAGTACTACTTTCCCTTTCCTAGAATGAAATATTTTTTTTTTAGTATTTGTTCCTCCTTTACCATGATGGACATGATGTCGCTAACCTCAATAGCTGTTTCTGAGATTACTTAGTCTTGCCTCCATAAAATGATACACCAATTTTTCCCATCGCCCACTAAATGAACGTTGATTAGAATCGCAAACAGTCTGATAAAATACTAAGTAAAATTTAATGAATTTTTAAAATTAATTTAAAGAGCAGCTTTATTTCCATAATTTCTATTAGGCGTATGACATGTGACTGTCCGTCTGCACTCTTGCTCTGGGCTTCACAGGTGTTAGGAAGAACCTGAGGAGTAACAGGAATTATATATATCCTCAGGACAGCAAGCCCCTCGACTTTCACAAAACCATGTCCACAAAAAAGAAGTCAAAGCTGACACCAGGGAACAAGCAAAATTAGATTTCTATGAGAGAATTAGGTGATGACTGGAAAAAAAATATCTCTTTCATTTTATTCTAGGCCCTTGATTTTTTTTTTCCACATAATCGATATAGTTTTGAGAAATAAGAAGTAATCCTCACTTACTAACTAAAGGTATCCAGTGAGATGTTTTGCTGTTTCTCACCACTCATACCGAGAGATTATTCTCTGGAATAATTTACAAGTACACTCATATCACCAACAAGAACTTCTAGAGAAATATTAAGGAAAGTGATGTTTGCTCCCTGTTAAATTTCTGGAAAGAAGATTGAGCAAAACGGCATTTGTAGAATAGGCAAAAAGCAATACATTCTTGCTATCAACTGATTTCCCAGGTGAGTTTTGCTTAATAAAATAACTTCTGAAAATATTAGTAATCTTTAGGACAGAAATCTAAAAATTCAGAGGGTTAAGATGTTCCTGTCATACAGGGCCCCAATGCTGCAGAGTAATAACACTTCAAAGTGCTGAAGAAGCAACAAAAAACAGGACAGATCCTAAACAAGCCCATGCGATCAATTAGCAATTAGCGAGCCAGGACTTTCTGTTCTCTTTTTGTCCCTTCATGGATTTGTACACAGTTCAAGGTACCATTTTCCATCCTAAATTAGAGACCTGGGATGGCAACGTCATTGCAAAGTAGACCTAGAAATCAGGTCGTCAGGAGTATTGGAACGTCAACAGGTGGCCGTAAGGAAAACTGTTAACAGACCCTTTTGAATCCTTTGAAGGTAAGAGCACATACCTGGGGCGTCTGGGTGGCTCAGTTGGTTAACTGTTGACTTTGGCTCAGGTCAAGATCTCACAGTTCATGAGTTTGAGTCCCGCACTGGGCTCTGTGCTGACAGTGCAGAGCCTGGGGCCTGCTTCAGACTCTATGTCTCTTGATCTCTCTGCCTGTCCCCTGGTCACACTCTATCTCTCTCTTTCAAAAAATAAATAAACGTTAAGATAAGTGCACACACCAAGACTAGTCTAGTTTAAAAAGGTAATTTGTATTACTATAAGTTTGGCGATTAGCAGCCACAAACCTAATTTAACCACAATAGCCCAAACAGACCAAACACAACTCTTCAGTTACAATACTGTGCCTGGGTAAAGAGAAACCTTGGCTAACTGGAACAGGAGAGGAGCTGCCTACAGAAAAATAGACCTGTACAGATTGTGTCTCCTCAGGCCCATTCTGAAGCTGGCATGACCGCTCTTTTTCCAACTTTACTTTTTATTTTCTTCATGTAAAACACACTAGAACAAATCTTAATTGAATCTTTATTATATTAAGAGAATAATATAAAATAATATATGCTAGCATGTTTTACAGCTGAAACATGACTATAATATTAAAATTAATGTCAGGGTGCCTGGATGGCTCAGTCAGTTAAGCTTCCAGCTCTTGGTTTCGGCTCAGGTCATGATCTCATGGCTTCATGAGTTCAACCCTCACATGGGGCTCTGCGCTGTTAGCAGGGAGCTTGCTTGGGATTCTCTCTCTCTCTCCCTCTCTCTCTCTGCTCCTCCCCAACTCACGCTATCTCTGTCTCTCTCAGACAAATAAAAGGAACTTTAAAATAAATAAATAAATAAAATTAATGTCAATCTGTGAGTTCCATATGTGTAAGGGAAAAGGAACTAACTAAGGAACAAAAATTTGATCTTGAGTGTTCGACAGTGAATCTTTCTAATTTCATTTTCCACATAGTTAATGGCCATGACAACAACTAACCCTCTTCCTCTAGGCTATCTTTAATGTCTTATGACAGAGGAAGGAAAAAATTAATTAAGTGTTTTTATCACTTAAATGATGATTTATGATTTATTAAAATATTCATGAAGGAAAATCATGCTTTGAAAATTATTTTGAATGCGATGTCCAAACTATAAATGATGCAAGTCCATTACTGCCTTTCTGTGCATCTATGTACTACAAATGAGATTTATTTTACATAGAGTACAACACTAAATATATAGTGAACTTGAAAATAATTTCTCCATTAGAATACAATTAGAATGTACACATAATATATGTGATTAAGACAATGATAAATGAATATAAACTGTAACAGCTAATTCAGAATTCTCGTATCTCACTCTTTAAGAAGAGCAACTGACCCATATAAATACAGTCAACTGATCATTGACAAAGAAACAATGCAATACAATGAGAAAAGAGTCTTTCTAACAAATGATGCTGGAACAACTGGACAGCCATGTGTAAAAAAATGAATCTTGACCCAGACCTTACCTTTCACAAAAATTAATTCAAAATGGATCACAGGTCTAAATGTGAAGTGCAGAAATATAAAACTCCTGAAGATAACATAGGAGAAAATATAGATGACCTTGGGAACGTTGATGGCTTTTTAGATACAATACCAAAGACACAGTCTATAAAAGAAAGAATCAATAAATTAGACTTCATTAATATTAAAAAAAAAAACTTCTGCTCTGTGAAAGGCGAGGTCAAGAGAATTAGAAGACAAGCCACAAATTGGGAAAACAATAGTGAATGACAAACCAGATAAAGGACTGTTATCCAAAATATACGAAGAACTCTTCAAACTCAACAGTGAGAAAACAAACAACCATATTAAAAGATAACCCAAAAACCTTAACAGACACCTCACCAAAGATGTACAGATGGCAAATATGCATATGAAAAGATGCTCCCCATTGAATGTCATCAGAGAAATGCAAATTAAAACAACGAGACACCATTCTAAACACCTCATTAGAATGGCCAAAATCCAGAATACTGGCAACACTAAATGCTGGTGAGGACATGGAACAACAGGGTCTCTTCATTCATTGCTGATGGGAAGGCAAAATGGTACAGCCACTATGGAAGGCAGATTTGCAACTTCTTCCAAAACTAAACCTACTGAACATATGAACCAGTAATCTCACTCCTTGGTGAGCCCAAAGGAGTTGAAAACTTATGTCCACACAAAACCTGCACATGGATGTTTATAGCAGCTTTATTCACAGATGCCAACTTGGAAGCAATCAAAATGTCCTTCAGTCGGTGAATGGATAAATATAAACTGTAGTACATGGAGACAATGGAATTATTCAGTGCAAAAGGGAAATGGTTATCAAGCCATGAAAAGACATGGAGGAAACTTAAATAACGTATTACTAAGCGAAGAAGCCAATCTAAAAAGGTTACAAACTGTATGATTCCAACTATATGACATGCTGGAAAAGGCAAAACTATTGAGACAGTAAAAAGACCAGTGGTTGCCAGGGGTTGGAGGAAGGAAGGGATGAATAGGTGAAGCACAGGGTTTTCAGGGCAGTGAAACTACACTATATAATACTATAATGATGGAAATTTGTCATTATAAGTTTGTCCAAATCCGTAGAATATATAACACCAAGAATATACCCTAATGTAACTCTGATGATAATGATATGTCAATGTATGTTCATCAATTGTAAAAAACTGTAACATTTTCGTGGGAGTTGTTGATAATGGGGATGCTCTGTATGTGTGGGGACAGGAGATGTAAAGGAAAATCTCTGTTCCTCACATCAATTTTGCTGTGAACCTAAACTGCCCTAAAGAATAAAGGCTATTAAGAAACAAACAAACAAAAAAAAAAACAAACAAAAAACCTCTAAAGATTTCCTAGTAAGTCAGATCCACACAAACAGTACACACACAAGTCTGGTTTCTGTTATATTTTATTATGTACTGTGTTTATTCAGTGGAATTACTATTCAATTAAAATATCATTGTCTATTCAAAAAAATGCTTCAGAGAATTTATAAGCTATTTTTTTCAAATTTTTTATCATTTAGAATTTGGCTCATTTGAAAATTTATTTATTCATTTATTTTGAGAACAAGAGAGAGAGAGCAGAGGAGAGGCAGAGAGGGAGAGAATCCCAAGCAGCCTGCATGCTGTTGGCACACAGCTGGACCTGGGACTCAACTGGACCAACCATAAGATCATGACCTGAGCTGAAATCAAGAGTCAGATGCTTAATTGACTGTCCAAAGTCGAATGTTTAACTGATTGAGCCACCTAGGGATCCCAACTGACTTGAAACTTTTTGTTTGCTTGTATTTGAGCTACAGTTTTAAAGACAAACTTAATTTCTAATTAATCAAAAATTATTAAGCACTGCACGACACAGGACTAGGAAATTTGGAGTCTCAAAGAGCAATAAGACCTAGTCCTTGTCCAGAAGAGCTTACGATAAATTTGGCAAAACACAGAAAGCAAATATGACAACAAATCAATGTTTCTTGAATATTAATCTAAACCAAAAGTGAGTTAAGAAACAATACATGATAGGCTACAGTGAAGTAAATGATTAATTTCTGCATGGTTCAATTAGGTAACAATTGTGTTCAGAGAATGAGTAGAGTGATGAAGTGATTCATCCATAAGAATTGCATATAAAGGAAAACTTTGAATTGTCATTTTGATAACCGAAAATCATATTCAATGCGTTCTTTGAAACCTACAAATATGATTTGAATTTCTAGTTTCTCCCAAAAGGACTGATAGTTGTTTTGCAGTTTAATATCTGTGCTCATAGGTAATGTGCATTCTCCCCCAGACTGAATGATTACCCCCAGAGGCAGTCTGGGTTGTAAGCCTTCAACCACAGCCCATCTTCTTGGTCACATAGGACCTCCAGTCATGCTCACAGTCTGTTCATGTGATAATTCATCTGCCTACTTGCTTTTTCCATCTGGCTTCCTTTGGTTCCCCATAAAGCAATTACAGCCTAGCACTGATTGATGTAAATATATCAATTCTAATCTCTAATCTACTATTTTAGTTAAAGCAATATGACCAAATGTCCCTATAAGAAATACCAACCCAAAGGAATTGCATGCTTTGTAAAACCCTTTTCTGGCCCCAGTTCCTGAGTTACATCAATTTAAGTAATATTCCTTACAATAAAGTTAAAGTATTGTATCACACAGGAATTGCACATTTACTGCCATGAACTATTAGAGCCATGTTCTTGTCTTGAGCTTTTCCCATCATTTCTACTACCACGTTAACCCATATTTAAACCCTCATATCTCCACAGCTTGCTGTTCTCTTCCTCTTGGTTCTAGCAGCTATGTAATGATAACTACTTTATATGGCATCCTTTTACTTTATTATTCCACTCTTTAATAAATAACCTCTCTCATAGGATTTTTTTTGTATCCTTCAAAACGATAAGTAAATATCTTAATCCTTATAGACTTACCACAATAAAAAACATAACCCCAGTGTCAATGATCTTTGTTTCATTTTGTAATATAAGGTTATTCATGTATAAGTATCATGCCTTCTGAAGTTTTCAACAAAATTATTATTGTTCTTAAATAGACTCAACTGTTACAGCACCTGTATGTTCCCCAAATATACTTGAGGCACTTTTCCCAAAATGTCCCATATTTCCAAGTTAAAATCCATGAATCAGAGGTAATAATAATCTATTCAAGCACTAAACTAGAGGTTTTATATACATTCCCTCTTTTAATCTATATAACAACCCTAAAAGGTAGCTAATATCATTTCTATGTCCCCAATCATAAAATGGAGGATCAAAAAACTTAAGTTCTTCCCACCCTTCAAGTTCTCATGCAAAAACTAAGTTGGTTTTTGGGTCCACCACAGGTCTCTGTCCACAAGCACGAGGCTTCCCTTCCTCCTGCAAGCTGACAATGTGTCATTAAACTGGCTTTCTGGGTGCCTGGATGGCTCAGTCCATTAAGCATCTGATTCTTGATTTCATCTCTGGTCACAACCTCAAGGTTGTGGGATCAAGCCCCACATCATCAGACTACACACTGAGCATAGAGCCTGCTTGGGATTCTCTCTTGCTCCCTCTCTCTCTACCCTTCCCCCACTCATGTTCTCTCTCTCTCTCTGTCTCTTAAAATAAACATTTTTTTAAATGGCTTTCGGAGCACCTGGGTGGGTCATTTGGTTAAGCGTCTGACTTCA
Organism: Paguma larvata; assembly: GCA_030068075.1. NCBI lineage: Eukaryota > Metazoa > Chordata > Mammalia > Carnivora > Viverridae > Paguma > Paguma larvata. The sequence continues at coordinate 68,012,982 of CM057829.1, read as the reverse complement.
GCTCAGGTCATGATCTCATGACTCATGAGTTCAAGTGCTGCATCACGCTTTGTGCAGACAGCTCAGAACCTGGAGCCTACTTTGGATTCTGTATCGCCTGCTCTCTCTCTCTCTCTCTCTCTGCCCACTCCTGCTCACACTCTCCCTCTCTCTCAAAAATAAAAATAGGGGCGCCTGGGTGGCTCAGTCGGTTAAGCGGCTGACTTCAGCTCAGGTCATGATCTCACGGTCTGTGAGTTCGAGCCCCACATCGGGCTCTGTGCTGATGGCTCATCAGAGCCTGGAGCCTGCTTCAGATTCTGTGTCTCCCTCTCTCTCTGCCCTTCCCCTGCTCATGCTCTGTCTCTATGTCTCTCAAAAATAAATAAACGTTAAAAAAATTTAAAAAATTAAAAAATAAAAATAAACATTAAAAATTTTTTTAATAACTGGTTTTCAACTTGTCACTAAACTTTGGATTTTCCATGATATTCTGGGTTTTTTGTTTTTTCAGAAAAACTGAATAAATGCATGTAATTGGTCAAGTCAAACACAAAATTATGGAAAATGAGACAATTTCTCAAAATCAATACGTTTGAGAGTTTATGAAAATTCGTTTTTGGGTTTGCTTTGTTTTGGATCTGTTTAAATTTAGGATGTGTAGAGGGCAGGCTGCATAGTGTCGAGGGAGATTAAATTACAGTTGGCTATGTATGGGTCTACATCCAAGCTCGGCCACTTCCAATTTATATACCTCTAGGCAAGTAGTTTAACCACTCGAAGACTACTTTCTAGGTTGTAAAATGAGTCATGTTGCTTAAGACTTATATAAAATAACAACGTCTGGGTCATAGCAAGTACTCAATAAAAGAGTCTCTGTTATAATGAGGATCATCATGATTCCTCCAGTACAGAAATACATCTTTCTAAAGTATAAAATTTAGTCATTTCATCCATCCACCTGAATCTCTCAAGGCAAAGTTCTAATGTCTTAGTGTGTGGCACAGACAGTCGATCATAATCTAGCTGCTGCTTCCTCTTTAGTGCCGTCTCTCAGCCTTCCACACTGTGCTCTTTGTGCCGGTCGTGGGGCACTGACACACTTCCCTCCTACCTCTTCTGCATGCTGCCTGGACTCCACACTTCCTTCAGCCTGTGGCTTGGGCAAGAACTCCTCCAACGTGGTTTTCTTAACCCATACTTCACCTACACAGCCAGCAATCTAGATTCGCTTTCCTTCTTTTGCTTCCATTATACCCCACACAAGTTTGTAAACTCAGCAATGATCACTTATTCTCCAGGGTTACCATCACCGTTGACTCGATTACCTCCCCCATTAAATTTAAGTTCAATAGTGAAAGTTTAAAAAGTGTACTCGTATGACATGGGCAATGTCCTGGTATCACCAATTTTGGCTATACTCTGACTACTAAATAAACATTATGCCAAGAAATGCATTTAAAGTTCAGACATTAGATAGAAAGAAACCAAGGAAAAATAATTTTAGTATGAATGTTATCAAAGAAGTTCTCACTATTCTGTTTTCAAAGTTAAATGTGAAAAAAAAGTCTAAAATTTCTTTCATCAGAATTGAAAATGAGTATGGGACACCAGGAGTAATCTAATCAAATAAATTTTAAGAAGTCTGTTTTATTCTCTATAGCAGTTTCATTTATTCATTTTTCTTTTGACCACGGTGGATATATTTTTCTTTCTAAAAATAGCTGCTGGCAATTTTCAAAGATATAATTTCTTGTAGAGTGATGAGCTAAGCAGAGAGATGGGATAATATTGGGTTCTGAGCTTTTGTTCCTCAAGAAAATTATTTTTTAATGTCCAAGATCAAGTGAAATGTAATTTTTAGAATATTTGATAGAATGGCTTAAATGCCAAGAAAGATATGTGATGAATCATTCCATCTATCAATTCCATTAATAAAAAACAAAAAATCACTAAAGTTTGGGCAGTGAAAGGTACAAAGATCCACCAGGTCACCCGGTCATTGAACTTGGGTGTTTTTCTTCTGGATAGTCTTCCCTTCACTAAGGAAATTAAATATCTTTCTTCCTATTTTTTTTTTAATTTTTTTCTTTTAACATTTATTCATTTTTGAGAGACATAGAGACAAAGCGTGAGCAGCAGAGGGACAGAGAGAGAGGGAGATACAGAATCCAAAGCAGGCTCCAGGCTCTGAGCTGTCAGCACAGAGCCTGATGTGGGGCTCGAACCCACAGATCGCGAGATCATGACCCGAGTTGAAATCAGCCGCTCAACTGACTGAGCCACCCAGGCGCCCCTCTTCCTATTATGAAAGTGAGATTAAGTATCAGAGCACATAATTCCTTCTCAAAAACCATTTAGCAGTAATCATTCTGGTAAATGTATGTGTGTATCATATACTTAGTTTTATATGATTTTTATTCTATTCATATTTCAAATACCAATACCACAGAGCAGATAAAAAAAGTATTTGGATATCTTACCATCATTTGGGAACAGTCATACCTAAACTATCAAAGAGTATCAAGTGAATCTTTAATTTTTGAAAAGCTATGTATTCTTAGACTCATCTTTTTATTAACATATTGCTGCTCCCATCTCTAAATGACTTCACTCTTGTTCAAATAAATTATTTTTTTCTTCCTCTGTCTGACTCTAGTCTGTTAAATATAATGTAATGATAAGTTAATCATCTTCATGGCAAAATGAGGCTCAGCTTTTATATTCAAGATTAAATATCTACTTTAGTTGTCTTAGTCACAGTAATTGGATTAAAACTAAATATTGTCTTATTTTGGGAGAATTATCCCACCCTAAATTTTAATAAGCCTTTCCAGAAAAAAAAAAAGAAAAGAAAACAAAAAGAGAAAAAAGTGATTAAAGACTTAAATTTAAGACTCCAAACAGTGACACTCTAAAAAAAAAAGAGAGAAAGCTCTTTGACATTTGTCTGACAATAATTTTTTTTGTATATGGCATCAAAAGGACAAGAAACAAAAGCAAAACTTATTAAGTGTGACTATATAAAACTAAAAAGTTTCTGCACAGCAAAAGAAATAACCAACAAAATGAAAAGGCAACCTATAGACTGGGAGGAAATATTTGTGAACGATATATCTGAGAAGGGGCTAATATTCAAAATATATAAGACATTCATACAACTTACCTGCAAAAGACAAACAATCCAATTTAAAAATGGGTAGAGGACTTGAACAGACATTTTTCCAAGGAAGATATACAAATGGCCAATAGGTACTTGGAAAGAACTCAATAGCACCCATTATCAGGGAAATGCAAATCAAAACCACAACAAGGTATCAACTCACACCTGTTATAATGGCTATTATCAACAGACAAGAGATGACAAGTGTTTTAAGGATTAAGAGGAACCCTTGTGCACTTTGGTGGGAATGTAAACTTGCATAGCCAGTGTGGAAAGCAATATGGAGGTTCTTAAAAAAATTAAATATAAAACCATCGTATGATCTAGCAATCCCATCCTGGTATACATCTGAAAGAAATGAAATCACTATCTCAAAGAAATATCTGCATCCCCTTGTTCATTGCAGCATTACTCAGACAGACAAAAATAAACACTGTGTGATTTCACTTACATAAAGAATCTAAAATGCCAAACTCATAGAAATAGAGAGCAGAGGGGCACTTGGGTGGCTCAGTCAATTACGTGCCCAACTTCGGCTCAGGTCATAATCTCATGGTCTGTGAGTTCAAGCTTCTCATCAGGCTCTGTGCTGACAGTTGAGAGCCTGGAGCCTGCTTCAGATTCTGTGTCTTCCTCTCTCTGCCTCTTCCCTGCTCATGCTCTGTGTCCCTTTCTCTCTCAAAATAAACAAACAAACAAACAAACAAACATTTAAAAAAAAGAGAGAGAGAGAGCAGAATAATAGCTGCCAGGGGCTGGGTGGAGGGGCCTGGGGATATGTTTGGTCAAAGAGTACAAACTTCCAGCTATAAGATTAGTATGTTCTTAGGATCTAAAGTAGAGTGTGATAAATACAACAATATGGCAATGTATACATAAAAATTGTTAAAAGAGTAAATCTTAAATGTTATCACCACAAAAAACAGGTAATTGTGTGAGGTGCTGGTGGTGTTAACTATTCTTATTGTTGTAATCATTTCACAGTAGATAATATGTATCAAGTAACTATATCATTGTATAACATGTAACTTACATATGTTATATGTCAATAATATCTCAATAAACTCAAGAGAAAAAAACGTATTTTCCTTGGCATCATCTATCATGGCTTATAGATTACAAAGTCAGAATGGAATCTACAGTGTATTAGTCCACGTTGCCCCATGTACATCCCTGACTCAACAGGAGTATAGCAGGACTGCTGTCAGAAAATGGGAAAAGATGGGGCGCCTGGGTGGCTCAGTCGGTTGAGTGTCCGACTTCGGCTCAGGTCATGATCTCGCGGTCTGTGAGTTCGAGCCCCGCGTCGGGCTCTGTGATGACAGCTCAGAGCCTGGAGCCTGCTTTGGATTCTGCGTCTCCCTCTCTCTCTGCTCCTCCCCCGCTCATGCTCTGTCTCTCTCTGTCTCAAAAATAAATAAACATTAAAATTTAAAAAAAAAAAAAGAAAATGGGAAAAGATGTCACAGAGTCCATATAGAACACATACAACAATGAATGGGATGAAATGGTTCAAAATGAACTCTGAGCTGCTGAGAATACTATAGCATTTCCCAGGAAGGGTATTTAGCAAATGTCACAGCAGGTGTCATGGTGTCTGTGGTTCCAACCAAGAATGTAAAATGTTCAACACAGATCCAGCTCTGGAAGTCACCCTCCTGCCAAAAGGAATGAACCCAAAACAGCATGGTGTTGGCATAGAAACAGGTAGGCGAGCAGAGAGGTCAAGAGCAGAGAGCAGTCAGAGAGAGAGAGCAAAGATGCGTTTCTAAGCAATTGCTTATCAATTGAGGTTCCTGGTCTATTAGCAGGTGAGAAAATCAATTTTGTGGTTCCAAACCATGTTGTTTAATAAAATAGATAAGACTAGAATAGAAAAATAAGTGAGTGCATTGCATATCATAATTACAAAAATACGATCTCATGAACTCACTTTTGTTTCATTAATATGCATACTTATATTTGTGTATGGATCACACTATAAAATAAAATGTTTCTTAGTATGAATCACAATTTAAAATGTTAAAAAATACTGTTCCAACAAAGAAAGAAAGAACAAAGGGATTAGTAATTGACAATTTTATAAAATGCTTCCTTACCAACACCATAGATAGAGACGAGATCTTTAAAGTTAACAGTGAGAAATCCGGATCCTGGCCAAACTGTAATTTACTATGGTAATGAAAAAGCTCCTGAATTTTCAATGCCAGGTCTCCGAGCTGGCGTTATTGCTGTTCCTGCACTTGTGGCATTAGAAATCATTGTGATGTTTTTTCTTTTTTGTTTTTTTGTTTTTCCCAGAAGGAAGAGAATGGCAAGGTATGGGAAGGCTGAAATAAAGAAAATAGGTGAAATGCATAGGGAACTCAATGCATAACTACTGTAATTTGAAAATTAACTACAAGAAGGGAAATTAGCAAATAGACGCATGTTACAAATGTGTGAGGATGGGACAAAGAGAGGATCTTTGAGGATTGCTATTTTGTTAATTAATCTATTTGTACTAGTGAGTCTATATTCGAAATATGAGTAGCTTGAGTTTGACTTTACTGATCTTAAAATTTGATCACAAGAGTCTTCTATACACAGATCTAATTTAAAAAAATGAATTTGGTGTGCATATTTTAAATTATTTATATATAACATTGTATAAATAACTCAGAGTGTGTATTAAATATGCTTCCGTAGTGGAGTTTGAATTACTACAGTCTCACTCACTTATGACTAAAAGCTATATCTGAGTCTTTTTTTTTAATTTCAATTATTGTAGTATAGCTGACATAAAATGTTCTATTACTTTCAGGTACACAACACAGTAATTTGACAATTCTATACATTATAGTGCTCACCATCATAAGTGTAGTTACCATCTGTTACCATACAACATTATCATAATATGATTGACTGTATTTACGTTGAGTCTTATAAACTTTTTGTGAAATATGAAATAAGGCATTTTAAACAGAAGGAAAGAGAAGGGAGGTAGAGGAGGAGGAAAGAAGGAAGCAGGGAGGGAAGAACGTGTGAGCAATTACGTAACAGGAACTCATCATTTTTTTACAACTTCCACAAAAGGTCTGTAATATAAGGAAGTGGCAACTTGATTCAGAATATGTGTCAAAAACTTCATGGAACACGGGACAATTTCAGAACATCCTGGCAGTGCAAGAAAAAAATAATCAGAAACAGGCTTGAATAAACTGGCTAAAAGCTGAGGGTGTCGGGTGTTAACGGTCCTTTAGGAAAGGAGGCTTGGATTCCCAAAGAGGGGAAAAGCTCTGTTCTCATCCTATAGTGAGGATTCAAGCATTCTGCACTAGGCTTTTCTATTGTCCCCATAAACTTCCCAGTTAACAAACATCCCTCCAAATATAGGCACAGATAGAGAAGTAAAATGAAGAGATCTTTCCTGACTCTTGCAGTCAAAACCCAGATAAGCCACCAGAGTAGGCAAACCAGGCACAGAGCCCATTATAGAAACTGCCTAGACAGACATGTTTCTGCGTAGGTATGCTACACTAGTTGCACATGCACTAAAACACAAGCAAATTTGCTTGCCCACCCTTCACAGCTCAGAGAATTCAAGCCATCAACCACAGAAAGTCAGAAAAATAAGTAACATGCCGTCTGTTTTATCTCCATCATTTCAGATGTCACACTGAATCATCCACGCATCCAAAAGTGAAGTTTTGAAGTTTTATAGAACTTCATGCAGTTCGCAAAACATTTATTATCAGTCTGCCTTTATGATGCTTCTGATCATAACTTAAATGAATGGGTTATCACTTTGCAGAAGCGATTCGAATTCTCACATATAAGGCCAATAAGACATCTTAGATTTTCATATAAATTAGAAAAAGCTGCTTCTGCTACTCTCTTTGTAGGCAAGAATTTTTTTGTCTGTGTTCTATACTTTCAACCTATTTAAAAATCACACTATTTTCTTATCTTCCTATTTTGCAATGGTTTCTATGTGTCTACATGAAGCCAAAACAACTGTAAAATTCTGAGATTCCTAGTCAGGAGTGGGTCAGATTTCTGTATGATTAGTAAATGCAACAAAACAATCAGAGCTCGTGATTTAGCTTCATAACCGTAAAATATTAATTAGCTGCCTTTTTCAACATTTTTTATGGTAACCGATAGACAGCAGTTTTATCTGGTATTGACCAGGCTCTTTGTATCTCACTGATAAAAGTGCTTATTTCACCTTCATTTTATCACCACTTCCTCAATAAAGTTCATATTTCTAAAACAGCCAACCTCAAAAACAATTTTATACCGTTTCTTATTACCATATTTCTTTAACAAAACCTCTTCCTAGGGTATATGATCTCAACCTGTAAAACTAATAATGTACTGGAAGTTTCTTGCATACAAGATTATTTTTGTTTTTGCATAGACTGAATAGCACTCAACCCCACATAGTAGACACTCAGAAAGTGATGGATGCACAAATTAATCAATTCGAGTTAAATAAATTGATAAAGTAGGACTTAATTTTCCTATAATCTCCTAAATACACTGTCGGGAATTTTTTAGTTTTTTTCCCTGAAACCCATTGGATCATCTCACATGCACTTAGGCTTAACCAGTGATGTATAATTCCATCTTCCTTGTTTCAGAATGATATTCATGATTATAGTAAACTTTTGATTATCTATTTCAGCGAAGGAATGCAAAGGTTATTCTGTCTTTAAGAGACAGAGACAGAGCACAAGCGGGGAAGGGGCAGAGAGAGAAGGAGACATAGAATCTTCAGCAGGCTCCAGGCTCAGAGCTGTCAGCACAAAGCCCCACACGGGGCTTGAACCCATGAACCCTGAGATCATGACCTAAGCTAAAGTTGGACACTTAACTGACTGAGCCACCCAGGTGCCCCCACTTCTGATTTTTAATTGATTGACTTTTCTGAATTGCCTCACTTGAACTACAATATGCTTGCATTAACTTAAAAAAAAGTGTTAAGAGAAGTTTCAGAGAAATGTGTTGCATTTTAGGGGAGAGGTTAATCTGGGATGAGACTTCACTGTCTACAATACTCAAAGTGAAGAGAAAAAATCCACATAGCTACATATCGGAAGTATAAATACCAAGTATTGTTTTGCTTGTTCACCTTCAAAAACTCACCTATTAATAGAGTCGGCAAGTTAGTATTTTTGTTGCAAATTAGCTGCAGTAAAGTGTTGAAACTTTGTTGGACATGTATTTGCACTGAGGCTATATGTCATAAACAGATTAGTGGCTCCTATCAGATTGTCCAGACTTCAAAAGGCTTTGTTGCTTTACTTTTTGTTTCCCTGTGGCATTGCTGAGATAAATGGTCTACGTGATTATTCATGGATTGAAGAATACTCTTGTTCAGTGAGGTTTGTAGATGAAGCAACGAAGCCAGTCCCTTACTGGACTTTCATGTGCCGTCCATTTCTCTTCATCAAAAGTTTATTTTATACTGTTATATGGAAATGTATAACCTCCATTAAGCAGCTTCTATTTCAAAACCTTGGGTGAGAAATTTCAAAGCATGCAGAGTGGGTATCTGCTTTTGACTGCAAAAAAAGTAGCAAAGAGAGTATTGTTAATCCTATTACTTTGAAACTGTAAAAATTTCAAAAGATATTGAAAAAGAAATATAATTAAACTTCTTTATACTGCTAGAAATGTAAAAGCATGATAGATGCCTGCATTTACAAGTGAACCAATGAAGTCCAGCAATTTTTAAGTGACCATGAGCGATTCAATAATGACCTAGAAAAACTGAAGCAAAATGCTACTTCCTAATTTCCTTATATAGAAAACTACCACCAATCCGGTTTTGATTAAAAATGTAATTTTATCATTAAAAAAAATCAAAGACCCAAAATATGTCAAATGCAACTGAAATTTATGACTTTGCTTTAAAATCTGTATGTCCTTTCATAGATCGTATACAGACGATGGATGCCAACAAATAATCACCATCATTCAGAACGCAACACAAGTTAATTAAGACTTAGGTAGTATGCTCCTCATTATTTGAGGACCCAGAGCTCTGGGCAGATTTTCTATGATAAAAGAGAACTTGTCTTCAATACTCTTTTTCTTTCTTAGGTAATTAATTAACTGACTTATTAATCTGGGTTTTAGAAGTCCTTTATGTTACTGTTTTTGTTTTGTGCTATTTATTGGAGCTAACATTAAAAGTCTGATTCCCATAAGTGTTAATAAGCATCACCCTAAGTTAACAGATATACCCTAAGTAAACACCCTGATACACAGATAGTAACTAACAAAAGGAGTTAGAAAATGGTATTGTTCTTTGTAGAATTTCTAAAATTCTAGGAATACTGTTATAATTATCTCAGCTTGGGGAAAAAGGAAAATGAGAGTCTTAATAAATATCCTGACTTCAAATACTTTACTTTTGGATTCTAATTTACTAAATTTTGTCTCCCTTCACACAGCAAAGTCATTGAGCCTGTAATACTTAGACTTCACTTCTCTAGGGGCGCCTAGGTGGCTCAGTTGGTTAAGCATCTGATTTTGGCTCAGATCATGATCTCACCGGTTCATGAGTTTGAGTCCCACATCGGGTGAGCTTGAGCCCTGCTCCAAGTGAGCACAAGCCCTGTTCCCAGTGAGCACCACCGCACTCTCTCTCTCTCTCTCTCTCTCTCTCTCTGCCCCTTGCTCACCTGCACCCCCCCTCAAAAAAAAAAAAAAAAAAGGACTCCACTTCTCTAAACTATTGCAAAAAATAATAAACTGATGATAAGTAATCAACTACATCTAATAAATCAGTCTTAGGGGAGAGAAAAGACTTAGGAGAAGATCCATTTCTGATGAATAGGTGGAAAACGCTATCACAGATCCCAGAAATAAGATTGATGTTATCTGACATATTCTTTCTGTTCGGTAATGGCCTGAGACCCGACCCAATCCTGGAAACCACTGCTGGTCAGGGGCCTGGGCAGAGGCCTTTCACAACCCAGTCAGGATTCAAGAGAAACCACATCCATCTCCAGAAAGCAGACTTAAACTGTGGGGATATCTTATTTTGAGACAGGAGAGGATGAGAAGAGAAAGATACTGATTGATACCACTTACTTCTTTGTCCTCTGCAGCCAATAATTTGGTTCTTAGTCCACTTTTGTAAAAAAAAAAAAATTATGGTGGTCAGAGAGCTCATTTTGATAGCTAGATTTGGTTTGGGAGGAAAGCAAAGATAAACCACTTTGTCCTTCTTCAGTTACTCTGACCATTTTAAAGGCCTTCTAGAACAATTATCAAGAGCAATAAAATTTTTAAATGAGAATAAATCAAGTCCGGCACTACTACTGGGAAGACAATACAAAGCAAGGATCCCACTCACAGATTAACAGTTAATTGTATTGTTGTGAGAATTAAATGATTTACTCCACAAAGAATACTTAAAGAAATAAGTCCGTGATAAATGTGACTGGTTAACATTTCTCACATGTTCTAGAATACTCTCAAGCTTATCCTCTCACCCAATCTTCACAGTAACCTTTGGAGATAACTAGTCTTTCTACATTATATGGCTGAAAAAAAAGAAGACTTATCAGGTTAAGTAACTTAAAAATTCAACCATGTCACCCACATATACTTTAAATTCTTTCATCTTTCATCTTTCATCTTTAGGATAAAGCTCAGGCCCTTTAGCATGGCATAAAGTGTGTAATGATCTGACCCATTAATTTCCCCAGGGTAACTCCTGCGATGATTCCATACATACCCCTCACTGTGTCACAGCCCTTTCCTCCGAAACACTAACTCCCTTCCCTTGCATAGGTAGTTTCTTCATAAGACACCTCCCCTTCTAGGCTACCTCCAGTCCACCTGGCAGAGTCCAACTCCTTTATTAAGACTCAGTCCAAGCATCACTTCTCGTAAGAGAAACTAGCTTTAATTGTTCTTTCCCTGCCTCCTCCAGAGACAGGGTGTGCTCGCTCCTTCACAAATTCTATCACATGCCATTAGGCCTGGTCTGCCCCCTGCCTCTCCATTTAGATCATGAGAGAGCACCAATGACTCTCATTCATCTCTATAGTCGCAGCATTCTGCACAATATCTGACACGGGATAGGTGCTCCACAGACAGTGACAGAAGGAAAAGAAAAATAAAAGGATGAATAAATGAAAGCATGCACACACATGATAAGCAGTACACAGAAACCGAAACCCAGGATTTCTGAATCCAAGTACTGCACTTACCAGACATTTACAGAGAGTCCTTACTATTTTCTAAGTTGCTACTAAACCCTGGAGACAGAGAATTGAAGTAGGCATAATTCACACGCTGAAAAATAAATATACGCATGCGGCCATGCCTCTAGAAAGTCGATTATTATAAAGCTATTACATCCCTTATTTAAAATATTGTTTTCTTCGGGCGCCTGGGTGGCTCAGTTTAAGCATCCAACTCTTGATTTCCGCTCAGGTCATGATCTCACCACTCGTGGCCTGGAGCCCTACATGGGGTTCTGCACTGCTAGTGAAGAGCCTGCTTGGGACCTCCTCTCTCTCACTCTCTCTCTCTCTCTCTCTCAAAAAATAAATTAACTTAGAAAAATAAATTGTTTAAATATTGTCTTTCTCCTTCTATGTAATTGCTCAGAGTTCTCTGCCCACAGAAGCCAGCCCTTGTCTTTCTGACTTCGGCATTTAGCTGTACATTTGGTAGTGATACCCTCAACTTTTCTTCACCTTAGGAAACTATAGGCAAAGATACACAAAATTGCAGTTCTTACAGAATACATAACTAGTAATCATTATTTCCAAGCTTCTTTGATTCTGCAGAAGTTGACTGGGCAGGTAAAGGCTCTGAGATGATCCTGGATCTAAATTCTTTAAAGTGCCGTTTAGATGATTAGTATACAATAAAACACTGTAGGAAGTCACAGAAGTTGACTGTGTTTTCCAGCAATGCTCTTCATGCCACCAGTCTGATCCAGCAACTCTTTGGATTTTTTACATAACAAAAAATAAATATATTTTATTTGAAGTCATTAATAAATTAAGTACAAAATATTCGAACTAAAAGCTACTGAAAGAAAGCTACGCAATTTCTCCTCTTGTTGACGGTCAGGGTCAAAATTATGATTAATTCTGACAGAAGCTCCACTCAGAGGTTTGAAGCATGATTGAGTTAGATGGGATCTTTTACGACTGGGAGTGCAATATTTGCATATTCAGAGGGGAGCTGCCTCCTCAGAGTGAAGTGAGAGATGGCAGGCAGCAGGTCCTCAGCTGAAAACTCTCCACACAGGCCAGGCATGACAGCGCCTTCCCCCAGGTCTGAAACACTCACCATGCATTTGCCTATCAAACGCATGAACGGGCTCTTGGGAAGGTGGTTGTCAAGTGCACTTGGGTTAATTGAAGAGAGCTTTCTGGTGTTCTCCTATTTAAAAAGACATAAAAAGTTTAGAAAAATACAAGAAAGAAAGGGGTCAGTAAAGAAAGATAATGAAAAGAGAGGAGAAAACAACCTCAATTTTAAGACTTGCCCTGCCACAAAAAAGAAAAAAAAAGAAAGAAAGAAAAAAAAAAAAGCCACCTTTTCCAATCTTCTATTTTAAGTGCCTCTAGAAATAGAAAATAAATCTTTCACTTGAGCTTATTTTTATATGAGTCTCTTTCTAGTTATAATAAAAGTTTTCATGTACTTAGTCTATACTCATAAGAATATTGCATTTTTCCAGACACTACTTTAAAACTGCTTCAATCTCATTTTAAGGATTTATACTAGACCAGGAACCATATGTAATTGTAGTTAACGTTAATTAAGTGCCTAAGATCAATAATACAAGGGAGACATTGAGGAGAAGGAAGAAGATAAAGAAAGACCATTCAATGTCGGCTCGAGATGTATATTAAGATAATGCTAATTTCAGCGGCTTGATCCAACAGAAATTTAATTCTCACTTATATGTCTTATGTGTTCTTGGTCTGCTGAAAGCTTCCCTCTATGTAATGATTCAGGGACCTACATGACTTCCATCTATGGCTCCACCATCCTCCAGTATCCAGACAGAAAACTCAGAGAAAACACACTCCCTTCTCGCTTGCATTAGATCAAAACCAACATGTGTCATTTCCACTTATCTTCTGCTGCTAAGAACCAGTCATACAGACAATTCTACCTTAGATAAAAGAGGAATTCAGAAATATAGTCCGAGCTTGAGCAGGTGCTAACACCAGAAGCAGGAATCTTTGTTTAAAAAGCTAACCATCATGGGGCACCTAGGTGGCTCAGTCAGTTAAGCATTCAACTTTGGTTCATTCAGATCATGATCTCACGGCTCATGAGTTTGAGCCCCACATTGGGTTCACTGCTGGAAGCATGGGAGCCTGCTTCAGATCCTCGGTTCCCCTCTCTCTGCTCCTCCCCCCTTGCCCTCTCTCTTTCTCTCAAAAATAAAATAAACTTAAAAAAAAAACAACTTAAAGCTTAAACTAACTTAAAAAAAAAGTTGGGGCGCCTTGGGGACTCAGTTGAGCATCTGACTTCAGCTCAGGTCATGATCTTGAGATTTATTCAAGCTCCTCAACGGGTTCTGTGCTGACAGTTCAGAACTTGGACTCTGCTTCAGATTCTATGTCTCCCCCTTTCTCTGCCCCTCCTCTGCTTGCACTGTCTCTCTCTCTCTCTCTCTCTCTCAAAAATAAATAAATATTAAAAATTAAAAAAAAGCTACCCACCATGACTCAGAAGAGATGTAGCATCAAGAGTTCAAATTTTAACACTGATGTTAATTTTTTTTAATTCTAGTTGAATAAAGTAGTTAAAGATACAACTTTCTGACCCCTCAATATGATCTCCTGACTCCAGACACAGAGCCATGTCCTCAGTGAGCAATTAGACCATTTTTCTTAAGTTATCTAATTATTGTAAAAGAAACAAACATCTCATCCATACCCAAAATAAGAGCTGTTGAAAATATATACCTGTCTCGTGTGTGTATTTATCACTAAAGCAAGGACTAGAGGAGAAGGGCTTATAACAAGATATTAACATAGTTGTATCCAACTAGTGTTAGGATATTTTATTCTTTTCTTTTTATGCTTGTGTATTTTCAAATATATCTACAATGAATAATTACATTCTTGATGATGAACACATTGTAAATATTTTCAAAATCAGTGCAGATCAATGTTTTGATATTCAGGAATTTGAAGAAGTGGTTTTCATCATTCTTTTCTCAAAACCATAAAAGCTTATTTACTCTGTTTTGTCTATTAACTCACAGAATAAATTGCTTTTTAATTAATCTATTTTTGATCATTTGTTCAGATTGATCGCTAGTTCTTTCTTGGATCCATCATACAACTCTCTGTCCCATAATACACTAAACACCACTCTCACTAATTACAGAGAATAATAACAATATGGGGCATTTATGATGTGCCAGACACTGAGTTGATCACTTTACATGTGATATCTCAACATATCCTACCTGGTAAGATAAGTTACTATTATCACCCCATTTATATGTAGGAAAACTCACTTGAAGAAGTATACTATTCACACTCAACCTCTCACAGCCGGTCAGTAGCTGAAGTGAACGTGAACCCATGCATTCAAACACTATATTCTCTCCCTCCAGAAAAACTATGTTATCTAGTAACAACTTACATATGAAAAGTAGTTTATAATATTTAGGGAATCTTTACAAAATTTATTGCGTTAGACTTTTACCTCATTTTCAAGTTGAGGTAATTGAGACTCAAATGCTCAAGGTTCCAAGGCTAGAAGGTGGTATCATACGTATCTATCTAGAAAAACAGCAACCACACTCATTATTTCAACCCAAAGTGATTTAATACAAGGAACTGGTTACCAAAGTGTTGGAAAAGCTAGAGGAGAAAAAAAGGAGATGATCAGTAGTGTCAGGAAACCACTAGCATCACTCGAGCTGGGAAAAAAAGAAACTGATAATATCCAGAGCCAACGGACACTACTGAGCAGAACTGTGTGAATCCATGTGCCTCTGGACACGAAACCAGAAGCCAACTGTTCTGCTGAAACTTCTGGACTGGTTGCTTTCACTGCTAGTTTCCATAGTCACTTACCATTGCTCTGGCAGCTGCCAAAGCCCGAAGCAGAAAAAAAAAAAAACACAGCTTCTCTCTTTCTTCTACTTTCTGATGCAATGTTCCATTGGCTAAATCAAAAGTCTCCAGGAAATATGGGTTTTCGACCTCCAGCCATGTGTAATACAGTGGAGACTATAAAAGGACGAGTAGGAAGCTGAGAGCCAAGATTCAGATAACTGACACAGTGGCAGAAACAAAACTGAACTCGGAGCTTCTGACTTAAAAATCAGTTATTTTTATCCAATGTATATTTATGCAACGCCTCCGAACCAGGCACTCTGATAGCTGTCAGAGCCGCCATTATGAGCCAGGTATAATGAACAAGGGATAAACTAGGTATATGAACTAGTATCACCTGGCCATGGCCCTGCGTGGATCACAGCATTATGGAAGTGAACATGGGAATTCTTTCCCATTACATTCCATCCTCTGGACAAAGGTGAGGCATCTTTTGTGAGCACAAGAGTTTGCTGGATCTTGCTGTGTCAACTAGATCAAGCCGTGAATTGTGCTTCCCATTGTTTCCTACCCTGCATGTTCCCGAGTTAGAGTTGGCCAAAGAGAAGGATCTGCGCAAGATTGGAAAGCAGAGGTGAAGCAGAGTTATTGCTCTTGGAAGTCCTTGTGGTAAGATACTGTTAACGGACAGATGAAGAAGTGCCTGGTGGGCCTCACCTCTCCTCCACTCTACATCCAGCCTGTCTTCTCAGTTGATTCCACCAGCCACCTAATGTTTGGCTACGATGAGACACAGCAGCTACTTCCCAGGCATCCCTCCCTGACTGCCCCGTTACAGTCCCACTTGGGCAGCTGCAAGTGTTTGCTCTGCAGATTTCCTGCAAGCTCATTTGTTCAGTCGTTTGATCTATCAGGGGGACTGATTAGTGACTTCCCAGTCCTGTCTTGCAGATCTTTACTTCCAGGGCCCCCAACAACTGAGCACAGTCTAGTTTCTGCTAAAGAAATCTCTTCTCTTATAAACTCAAAGTGGTTCTACTATCCTGACTGATAAAGGTAACAAAGAGTTCCTTTGGCATTTTCAAGGACAAGTTATCTTTCAGAATCCTGGAAGAGTTGTTACATGCTATATAAATCATTTCTTAGGCAAGGTTTGTGAGAATTTCTTACATGTCTAAGACCTATTCACCTCTTGGCCTGTTCCCCTCCCAGTCATCAGTATAGTCCAGTACCCTGATATGTCTACAAAATTCAAAGTCTACCTACATCTCTGACACTAAATTAATAAATAATTCAGCCAAAGGCTTCAGACAGGTCTCCTACAAGCATCAAGTGGCTAACCAAAAAAAAAAAAAAAACCAAAAGATTATCTGAAATGCCTCTATCTCTCTCTATTAAAAAAAAAATGGGGCATCTGGGCTCAGTCAGCTGGTTGAGTGTCCAACTTTGGCTCAGGTTATAACCTAGCGGTCCATGGGTTTGAGCCGTGCATCGGGCTCTGCACACAGAGCCTGGAGCCTGCTTCAGATTCTGTGTCTCCCTCGCTCTCTGTCCCTTCCCTGCTCACACTCTGGCTCTCTCTCAAAAATAAATACACATCAAAAAAATTGTTAATAAAAGTTTATTTCCTTTATTGCTTATATTAGTTGAATTTTTCTCCCTTTTATAGTGTAATGCTGAGTTCCTCCTGCTACAAACTAATGTCACAAGTCTTGTCAACTTGCTTGCAGGTTATTAATTGCCCTATTGACTGCATATTAGAATCAGAGAGTATTAACTACCTTTTCTTGTGGTTTCATGACAATTACCAAAGACGATAACATAAGTTTAGTAAAAGCCAACTCTCCAGTAAAATTCAGGGCTTGCCTTCCTACTCTGAAAAATAAAATAAAATAAAATAAAAAATAAGGGCTTTGGAAATTTTATCATGGGTTCTTTTCAATGAGTCACTAAACCATTAGGTATAATTTTCTTCTATGTAACTGTGATAGAATATGTCATCATCCAAACTATTTGAAGTGCTGACTGACAGGAATAATGCTAATAGACTGACTTTTCGACAATAGCAGAGGAAAAGTTCTGAAATCCCATATCAGCTTATACTCATTCGACACATTTAGTTGATTATAATGAACATGTCTGTATAAAATACAAAGCTAGGATGGAGTAGGAACTCTAGGGGATTAGAATAGCCAGAAGGGCACAAGTCAGAGCCCCAGAGAGCGAGCTGCAAAGAAAATCTTTAAGATGTGGTTCTCTCACAGAAATCTCTATACAACACTGGGCAAGCAAGGCAGCATTTTTGGTTTATCATGACAGATTGAGGTAGGGAGGAGGGGAGGAGAGGAAAAGAGATTCTACCCACGCCCGATAGAGCATTTTTGTTCAGGGTGGCTTTGGTGCAGGAAGGTTTGGAGAGGGGGCGGCCAAGAGCAGGAAGCAACAGCAGCAGAGGGATGCCTCCAAGAGGCTCAGAAGAGCAATATGAAACAGAGATCTGAGGAGGGAAAATGACAGAAGACAAGAGGCACACACCCAGAAGCAACCATCACACATGCTCTGTAGACTTTGAGATTCAGAGAGATTTTTTGCAAGAGATGAGAAAGCTGGCATCACAATAGTAGGGAAAGATGGGTTACATATTTACATTTAAATTGTTCCAAAATATTTTGAGGCAGTTCACAATAAAAGTAAGGACTGAAAACCCTTTAAGCATTAGCCTAGTGCTGTTCCTGCAACACAGCAGGACTTCAAAACAACAAAAGAAAAATGTTAAATTAACATTTATTTATTATGAATAATAAATAACATAAAAACAGAAATGACACCAAATCCAACATTTAATCAAGAAATAACATAAAAACAAAAAATAGTAAACAAAAAAATGGAGAAAAACAAAAAGAAGGAAACAATATTAACAACGAAAGGCTTGACTAAGATAAGCTGCAAGAATTGGTGAAAAACCAAACTTCTTAAAAGCCAAAGTAAGACTTTATGAAAATCAGTTTAATAGAGTCATAATTTCATCGAATAAGGAATAACTGTTCATCAGTTCCTGAGCAGGCTTTGTCACAAAGATATTTATATAAGAGACAATGAGCAGTATAATGGACACATTCTCAAAAGTCAACAAACAAAAGCAATTACAAGAAACCCCCACATATGGTTATATGTGAAATATACTAGACCTTTGTGAAAGCTGAGGACCGAAGGTAGAGTTTTCAATTTTTAAAAGAAGGGGCGCCTGGGTGGCTCAGTCAGTTAAGCGGCCGACTTCGGCTCAGGTCATGATCTCACAGTCTGTGAGTTCGGGCCCCGCGTCGGGCTCTGTGCTGACGGCTCAGAGCCTGGAGCCTGCTTCTGATTCTGTGTCTCCCTCTCTCTCTCTGCCCTTCCCCTGCTCATGCTCTGTCTCTGTGTCTCTCGAAAATAAATAAATGTTAAAAAAAAAATTTTTAAAGAAATTCAAATGAAGGACAGGGCATGGTGAAACACTCTAGGTATGTAGCATTCCGATGATTTGTCTTAATACACAGATAAATTTGAAAGACGCTTACAGGATGACTGCATAAGTTATCCCTTACTATCCCTCTCAAAGACCAATTGCGCCACCAGGTTTTTGAGAAGAACTGATACGATAAGAACTATAGAAATGAACAATTCCTGAAGAGTAGGTATTCTATACTATGGATTGAAAGAACATCTCTTGGCTTTGGACGCCTGGAGTGTGGAGTGCATATAACAAATATGCTGTTTTTCTAGGGCCATTGCTAGGTCTGATTTACAGCCTTCGATAGCTGCGGATGTAAAATGCCACAGGAGTACCCACAAATGGGATTCAAGCCTTTTCTCAGACATAAGCTCCAATGCTGGTCAAATGTCCCAAAGAGTATATAATTGAACACCACTCCATAAATACAAATGAAATGGCAATGGAGTCAGAGATTTTGAAAATTGAAATTACCACCTTTAGAACCATGGAACTTTGACCTGCCAAACAGAACAACTTGGAACGGTGTTAAACTCATGTCTAACAAGATATTAATCACAGATGGACCCCTAGTTAGCCAAATAATATTACTTGTTGCATAGATATATTATATAATCCATCTTTATGTCACAGCGTTTATCTAAAATGTTGATTTGGGGCTTGAACTAATTAATATTTAGATGTTCTTCCTGACAAGACTGAGTTAATCCTTCACACTGCCACCCCAGTGTGAAAGGCAGTCCCTGTCATCAGCACAGGAAAAACGAGGAATCCTATCTGCAGGAAGTCACATGTCCATTTCATCTAAAATTATTCAGGAACGAGCTCAAAAAGATGAAGCAAGATACAACCCTGTTCTGCTACATTTAAAATAAGAATTTTCTCTAGCATAAGATTATTCCTGCTTGATTTGACTCTAGAACTATTTTTGCAGTCAAAACTCTCTGAAAAATCTGGAAAATCTTTGATATGTACAGAGATCATGCAATTCAATCCATAAACAATTTTTGTATACATAATCAAAGATCAAGAAGTCAATAAAAGTTACAAAATATAATTATTTCTATTTGGGTAAAGCAGAACGCTAAAACAATGATCAATTACAGAACACTAAAGCCTAAATCCTGCCTGTTTCTCCGACAAGAAGACAAAGCATAAAAACCAATGCCATCCTCAGGAAAAATTGCTGCAAAGAACTGAGAAGGTGTCCAGAATGCAGATGTATATGTAATGTTGGAGGTGGGTGATCGGTATTTTTGAAGAGAGACAGAGACCATACTTTGTATTCTCCCTGTGGAGATTGTATTGGAGAAGTGAATTAGAATGACTGATATTACAAAAATTCAAACTCATTGTAAGAAAACAGTTTCAAGAGCTCTCCTATAAAATGCTCTTCTCTGGCTGTTTTGGCTTTCTGTTAGCCAGTTGGGGCTGAAAACCAGAGTCATCTGTGGAGCTTCTTAAGCTGTAATTACCCGGGCCCCATGTCTAGAAAGTGCCTGGATCCTGAGTCCAGCTAAGGCACGCACAACCTACCAGTCCGGGTCAGCCACTGTGGAGAAAGACATAAACATCCAACATGTCTGAGCTTATGTATTTGAAAATTTCTTGTTACGCAGCTGGCATTACTTACCCATACACATGGCTAGAGGAATATATGGTTAGAAGAAAAATCAGAGTCCAATCTTAGGAACTGTCTGACCCAGAGGCTTCCTATCCCTCCTCACGAGTCCAACCCTGGGATATTTACCCAGAACCCTGCCATCTAACATGCTGGAAGGGTTGTTACACATTTTCCCCTAGATGACAGGAACACAGAGCCTTCAGCTGACACAGACAACTCTACGCTTTATCATATTCAGTTCGTTTTATACTTTTTACTTTGGCTCATCCTTGATAGTCTAATCAGAGTGACAGAGTCGCTTTAACGTTTTGGCTCATCCTCACCTCAACACACGTCTGATTCTGCTTTAACAATGAAGAACAACCTTTCTAGTTACCTAGCATACACTGTTACCTTGCCGGCAACTTCATTAGAAATTCCTAGAATTTCTACCAGAAGTACATAATAATATTGCAAGAGCCAAATCTGATGATCACACACACACACACACACACACACACACACACACACACACCTTCCTGATGCGAGGGTGTGTATAATTTGGAGGCAGGTAAAAAATGAAGACATACCACACAAAAAGCAGCCATAGACTATTCCTTGGAGTGTAAATGATGGCTGATAAGAACAAAAGGTTTTCTTCCTCTCTCTCTGAGCTTCCTGAACCTCCCTATTACACCATTCTAATTCTGCACGCTGCAGATGCAAAGGGGGTAATACTGAGGCAGGGGGCATATATTGGGATTAAAGAAGAAGCAATCCCTTTCAACCAGTGATCTAGAGTGTCAGTATGATTAAATAATTAATCATCCTGATCCCCTTGAGTCATTGGCTTCATTGTCTGATGAAAAAAAAAATCATGGAAAAACCTAAGACCTTGAACAGAAAGGAACTTATTCTTTAAAATTTAGGTCACTTGTAGGCAGAATATGTTAACTCCCCTGGGAAGAGGGGCAGGGAAGGATTTCAGGTGAGAGCCAGTCTGTTTACTTCTTTGCCCTGCCAAATTTCAAGATAGAATTCTTTTTTGTTGTTGTTGTTTCTGGAAATATTCAGAGCTGACAGGATCAGAGAGTATGTTGCTGTTTGCCTTTTGTAACTTAAAGTCAAATGTGTCTACGGTTTCTGATTTGCTAACTCTGACAGGGTTTGACAAGCCTGGTAAATACAGCACACCTGACCAATTTCTCAGGGCGGGCAAATTCATAGAGTTTTTTTCAGTTAACATACCCAAGGAAAAGGGCTTCCGGGAGAAGTCAGCCGGCTCTGCAGGCTGAGAGCACACTAGAGTTGATGAGAATGAAATTGGATGTGCGTGGGGCTAACCACTGGGCTCTGGGAATATTAAAAGAAAACTTATAAAGGGATCACATTCAGGTAAAAATGAAAAAAAATGGTTAGTGTGGCAGGTTTGAGGGAAGCCAACTATATGACATTTTCAGTTGTAGGAGGAATGTCTCAGTTGTAGGGTCTCAACATGTTAGAACCCAAATGAACAGCACAAATGAATTCAACCAGAAGAGAAGTTCAGACTGGTTATTAGTAGAAATGATTTCCTGCTAAAATGTGGAGTCCCAACATTATAAACTTTGCTCTACGTTATCTCAAGCCTAACCCAAAAGGCTGTGCAATTTTTCTCCAGGTAAACAAGGGAGGTTTGCAGCAGGACTTCTTTTACTAGTCGTGATAAGCTAAGGATTTCTTTTTTCAATAAAAGCTTCATCTTTCTGGAGTGAGGGAGTAAATTAGGTTTCTGGATCTCAAGACATATGGATCCCACAACTGGGGTACAAAACCCCCTGTGCTGAAACTCCAGGTGGAGATCGCTCCAGCCATAACTAGTTAGTTTCTCTTTATTAATTCATGTTTTCCAGGACACTCCAATCCAGGGGGAAATGGGAGTGTGAGAGAGCAACCGGTAGGAGATTACCATCCAAAATTGCAATTCCTCTCCTCTCCCCTAGAGCCAACCTGCAAGTACTCACTCCCTCTCAAATTCTCCACCAACATTTCTGAGCAACCCTAGCACTATTGAATGGGTATTTCGTGGCAGAGAATGGGGCATCTCTGCTGGCCATGGCATCCCCCATGTTCTCTTCCCCTACTACATGGCGCCAATTCCAGAATCAGGTTATTGGAGGCACCACTGCTGCTCTGCTCACCATGGCAGTGCCACAACTGTCAGTGTCCTTGACTCCCAAACAGATGCTGTCCACCCCAGGTGCTGACAGTGTGAACCTGCTAACCATGCAGTATCACAGGAGTGCCATCTGCCAGCCGAGCCGAGACTCTAATGCTATCTGCTGGCACTGTAAAAGCTACTGGCATCAATGCAACTGATGTCTGATTTACAGTTCCTTTAGTTTTCACTCAACTTTATTTGGAGCTCTCTTACCCCAGAGTTCAGCCCAGGAAGCCGCATCGGGGTACAACCTGAATGACAACATTGCCATTATCAAAATCCCTCCTCCTTTATGACAATACTCCACTGTCCTTTGAGCAGAGTTTGTCTTTTTTTTAATTTTTTTAACATTTATTTATCTTTGGGAGAAAGAAAGAGCGTGAACAGGGGAGGGACAGAAAGAGAGGGAGACACAGAATCCAAAGCAGGCTCCAGGCTCTGAGCTGTCAGCACAGAGCCCAATGTGGGGCTCGAACTCATGAGTCAAGAGATCATGACCTGGGCTAAAGTCGGACACTCAACCGTCTGAGCCACCTAGGTGCCCTGAGCAAAGTTTATATCTTGATGACCCCTTTCCTTAGACTGAATTCCCTCCAAAGCGGTTTCTCCTTCCCCATAGTGAATAAGGTAGACCTGTCCCTACAGTCCTATAGACATGTCTGTCTGAAACCAAGGCGTTGCTGGGTTACCATAATTCATTCGTCTATTCATTCAACAAATATTGAGCACCTGCTCACCAGAGCCTCTAGTATTTAGCCAAGGATGCAATGATGAAAAAGATCAATATACTCCATGCCTTCATTAAGCTTTCATTGTGTCAGGAAAGAGAAAACAATAATATAATAAATGGGTGTAAATGTTATATAATCGCACGACAGCTGACTGTGTAAAAACATGAGGAAACTTTTGAAGCTATGCTTTGAAGAGAAGAAAATCAATTTGCTCAAGTTTATCCTGGAAGTAGGTCAACATAACAAAAGGTTCCAATGATTATGACCTTCTTGAAAAAGTTTTGAAGGAACGTTCAGAACTACCTGGATGTTCTCCAGCACCAGTCCTAGGAAATTGAATTATAGATCCCTCCCTAGGTAAAGTTCCATAATTATTTCCTTCTTTGTCTGTGATACAGGGCACTCAGTATAATTGGCCACAGTCAGCAGCCATGGATTTTGGAGCACAAATTGCCCACAGAGGTTCTGAATTGTCTTGGAAATAAGATAACAGCATTGTTCCAATTCATTCAGAACCATCTTTGAGGTTGGTCTTGCAGATCACCTGCAGAGTTAATTTGGCCAGTGGCTCTCCTAAATTTCCTGTGTGGAGAAAAAATAATAATAATAACGGCCAAAAGACAGAGGTATCTATATATGCCTAAGAAGTCACTGCAATTTCCACTTTTACTGCCACCACCAGTGCTACCCACATGATCATCCTTGCTATTATGTTCTGGGGTTCTGGGACAGGTAGCCTGAGAGATGATAGGCTGAGTAGAGGCTCAGGGAGAACTTCCAGCTGCAAGGCCAGAGATGGGGAAACAGAAGAGGATCCTCCTCACTCCCTGGCCAGTGAGGTACCAGGAATCTTAATAATATGGATTTTTAAAGTCGGGGTGGAACACACCTAGGGCTTCGCAGACTCTAACAACTCCAGCTGCCCAAGAGGGGGTGAAACAGAGCAAACAACAGTCCTAGCTGTGTTAGGAGCTTGTGTGAGAGCACAAGACAATTTGTAGCATGCCAAGCGCAACTGCCACCGTGCAGAGGCAAGCCGGTGAAAGACCCAGAATCTAGGCACAGACCTAGTGGTGATGACCACGTGGATGGCAATGGTGGCAGCCATAAGATTTGAAACATAGTGGAAGAAGTTGTAGTAATGAGCACAGGGAAATATCAACGGCAGCACGGCAGAAACAGCAACAGCAACAAGAGGCAGAGGTGCAGACAAAGAAAACACATCACCTCCAGAGAGTGTGGGTGTATCCTTTCACGATCCATCTTGGGAACAGAAAGTACTAACGGAGAACTAGACTTCCGGTAAACTGGTGAGGCTTGAGCTGCTTTCGTGACTCTATTGAACCTTGGTGCAGAAGAAACACTTATGGCATACCTGTATAGGTTAAAACAATCTGTCTTACAAACAGGGCAAAATTTTTCTCTACTATAAATCCTTTAATCTTACCTTATGCCTTTAATCTCTCAGATGAGGAAACTCAGAGTCTCCACAAAAGGTCTAGAGTAACCAGGGGGAATATCAAGGAAGAGTCAGGATTTGACATCCTCTTTGTTTACATCTGCGAATATGAAATTTATATGGAGACCATGTGTATATGGAGAATGAAAAAGGTTTTTCCAAGCAAGAAAGACAGAGTTGGCATAGCATGCACTAAGATCAAGTATAGTGCAGGGTGTAAATGGCACAGCAGCAAGAATGTGGTTGCACAGGGACTGAACAAAAGAGGCAGATTCTGGGGGAACTTGAAAGCAGGACTTCAATAGCTGGGTAACAGAAAACCTAGCCATAATCTTGAACGAGAGAGTCAAGTAACAAGGGTGGTTTTCTCTGAAGACTTGTTTGACAAATTATTGCCTTTTGGTCCAGCGTGGGAAAACATGAAGTAAAACAGGCCATCGGGGAGAATGCTGCCATCATCTGCTACAATGGCAGTAAGCATTGAAATTAAAGAAAGAAAATAAGATGTGTTTCAAGAAAAAAGAATAGTCTCCAGAATTTTGGTAATCAATGGGGAATTCAGGTTAAAACAGAGATGGAAAAGAAGAGCTACTACAAAACCCTGGGCCATGTTTGCATTCAGCACCCATGGAAATTATTGAAACAAGTATAAAAAGAAGGATGAGAAAAACAGAAGAAACAAGAGAGGAATACTAAAACATTCTATGATAGCAAATGTTTCTATCAAACCCCGCCCCCCTCGCCGCCGTTGCCCCGGTAATAACAGAACCTCTTCTCATATCTTCTAAAACTAAAGCTCTCAACTAACAAGATTTCATGTCTTACTCCCCTTGACACATGCACTACCTTTGTAAAAGATCCTAAATATCTTACTAGACAAATACTATGAACTTTTTCCAATGTAGTCATCAAATACTTTCAAAGAGCCGTTTGAAACAACTACAAGATCCACTTTGCCCACCTTTGGTGAGCATCTCGTTATATCATCTTCCCTGCCCAAGGGTCGCGAAGACAACCTCTTCCCTGCTAACCATAAAGCAAATCTTAGAGGTGGTACTGGCTCCCAAATGTACCAAAGAAAAGCCTGTCACTTTTTCATGTTAAGGAACTGGATATGATGGGCCCCAGTCACTGGCTAGCGAGCCCTCTCTTTCCTTCAATGCAGGTGTATAATCAGGGAAGCCTTATTTATGAACTTTGTGGCTTTTATTCTCTATTTTATAAGGACATAAAAAGTACTCTAAAAAAATTTGGTAAGTGAATGACAGTTATTCACACTATGTGATGACCTCTGGACAGTCATCCACCCGTGAATATTAGTAGCATTGACTTTGCCTTGTTTAAAGCATGAAAAGAAATGGGTTTGTCTATAAGTCATTGGGATATAAATATACTAAGCCCTAAAGGCAGAATAATGAAGGGCAAAGAAAGAGGATAAAACAAAAGCTAACATATGAGATTTTTATCTTTAAAAATTAAACAAAACATCCCATAAAAACACATTTTATATGTGTATTAAAAATTCTGGGAAAAATTAGAGAATGAAGGATATGGGAATAATTGAAATCATTAGAAGGAAGTAAAGTGTATTTTACAAAGACTGTAGGCAAGGGGAAATCTTCATAGGAAATAACCAAAGAAAACCAGCAGAAAAGTGATTACCCAGAAAACGGCCACATTTTTCTTATGTTTCATTTCCAAGATGTCACTACCAAAAATGTTAATAGCTGAAAACGCAATTAAACAATACATCTGAGCCTTTGTGAGCATTGGCTAGAACCAACATGATAGTACACAGGTCATTGAAGTACATGTAACGCATGAGTAAAAAGGAATAACACAGGCAGAAAAACATACAGGTGCGAAATACAAAGGACACAAGGACATCTCTCTAAGGTACTGTGAGGGAAAAAAAACTCATAAGCTATGCTACAGATATAGGGGTGAAAGCAATGAACTGTGCATAGACGAGGATGTGATGTAAATTATGCTGGTGTCATGCTGGATAAACCAATAAAGGAGCTTAATCGCTGCTACCAAAGCCCAAGGTTAATAGTGACAAACTCCCCCAACAGTTGCACAGCAATAGTATAAAAAAAGATGACTTTGGACAGAAGCTGTATAATGGCTACTCTCTGCACCTGGAGAAGTTCAATAGAACCGTGTGAAAGAAATCAGATACAAATCTGTCCAAAAGGGAGGGGAAAGACTCTTATTAGACAGACAGATGGTATTTTTAAAATTATAATGAAACCAGCTTCAGGGAAAATCTTTGACAGGGAAGTGAGGCCAGAAAATAAGCATCCATTAGCATAATGGGTCCCAGAGTCCAGGTACTACTTGATAAGTGCAGAATGTACAGTAGATTTAAAAGGAGCCACTAATATAGCCCCAATCCACCAAAAAGTCTGGACTCTCAGAGCTGCCAAGAAAAAAATAAAAGAAGTTTTCATTAATTTCCTGCTTCCAAATGACCTCTTCAAGAGTGGAAATTTCCTGGGAAAACTTTGAACCAGGAAATCAATCTCAACGGGCTAAGAGAAGTCACCTTCCAACTGGTCCTCAATTTAATGGGAGGCATTGCCCCAGACAGACCCGGGTTAGAAAAAGACAAAAAAAAAAAAAGCAGCATCAATTCTGCCATGGAGTCTCAAACCACAGTTCCTTAAGAGGAAAACGATGTCTGGTATTTTTGTTACAACCACCAAGAAGGGCAAAGAAACGGCAGAGGCAAAGGAATATGCAATGTTCCTGTATGAGTCTTAGGTATTTTTCCATAAGGTGGTATAAACTGTACAACTATGAGGATGTCATATTCCCATTAAGCACATCCCTCTCTTTTTTTTTTTTTTCAATGTTTATTTATTTTTGGGAGACAAGAGCATAAGCAGGGGAGGGACAGAGAGAGAGGGAGACAAGGAATCCAAAGCAGCTCTAGGCTCTGTGCTACAGCACGAAGCCTGACGTGGGGCTCGAACCCACAAGCTGTGAGATCATGACCTGAACTGAAGTCAGACGCTCAACCCACTGAGCCACCCAGGAGCCCCAAGCACATCATTTTCTTAAAGCAACTTTCTACCCTCTGGGTCGTGTGTGTGTGTGTGTGTGTGTGTGTGTGTGTGTGTGTGTGTGTGTGTGTGTGAGAGAGAGAGAGAGACAGACAGACAAAGTCAGAGACAGAAAGAGAAAAGCAGCGGAGTGAAAGAAGGAATGGTATAATAAGGAGAGACAGATCCCAAAGGTGTATTATCTTTACCCAAGGTCGTATCATTTCCTTCACATTCCGAATCAGCCTGTACCAGTCACCTTGCCTCACGAGGTTTAGGGATGATGGTGGAGAACTCATGGGGTCCAGAGCCAACGATGAAGAAAAATTTCTTGAAGATGTCCTTGGTGCAAAAAGGTGATTTTATGGAACCATGGGGACAGGACCCGTGGGCAGGAAGAGCTGCCCTGGACCCTGTAGAGAGACTGGTTATAAATTTGGGAGTTGGGGGAGGTAAAGTCGGGGGGAAGCTTCCAATGAGATTTTCATATGCTAAAGAAGACTCACAGGATACTGGAGGCCTAGCTATTGTCAAGCCAAAGTTGTTTTTCCCTCTAGCAAATCATTAGCATTAAGACAGTAGGGAGTTCTTGGAGAAACCTTTTACTCTGCAGCCTCAAGTATTTGCCAATGGGCTGCAGGTTATAAGGAAATTTAATTTTATCTGCCATTTCCTTCCCACATCATTGCCTACAGGAAGGCTGATTAATAGAGGCCTTCGGTCTGGGTAGATATGGTCAGTTAGCTGGGAAGGACAGAGCGAAGGGACCCCTTATGCAGCTACCTGTCTTCCAATACCATTCTGATGCTCCCTACCATAGTAACGGAGATCCAAGTTTGAAAGATATTTCTTCCAAGGTCACTGCTACTTCTATTTCAACTTACTTTCCATTTGGATACAAAATATAAACAGCCAATCATTTTCAACAAACCCTTTCTTCTAGGTCCACCCTTGCTTCCTCTCCCTCCTTCATATCTCAGAGTTCTTTCTTCCTCACATCTCTTTATTCCACTCTCTGCTCATTATTTTTTCTAATTTTCATTTTCCTCCTCTTCACCATTCTATCTTCCCCACTTTGAGCTCCGTTTGCAATGTTTTTCATCCCTTCCTGTTGCAGGATTTTTTTTATCACAATACCCGGGTCTGTGGTCTGGCCGCTTTGAAGAATGAAGAGGTGGACAAAAAATGAGCAGCAGGCAAAAGTTTATTAGAGTATAAGATTAGGAAGTAAGAACAGAAGGAAAGCTCTCTTTACAGAGAGGGGACATTTGAAAGTGAATGCCCGAGTACTGTAGGTAAGGGTCCTTGTTTCATAAGGTTCTGGTCAGCCCTCCCCCTTGCCTTCCCCCTTGTTCCTTCTCAGGTTCTACCCTTATTGGCTGGATAGTTCTAAGTGCTGGGTTGTCCATTCCTGCTTCCATTGATAAAGGGGTGATCTATGGCCATACTTAGGTCTTTTGTCGAATTCCAGAGGGAAACCCAAGGGAGAGTAGGTGGGGTCTGTTACATTCTTAGGAGGAACCTTACACCTCAGGGGGGTTGCTGTGGTCAGACACTCCCAGCATTGTTCCAAAATAGGTATTTTTCCCACCTAGGACCTCAGGCGCTAATCTTTCCCTCTCTGCCTACTGAATCCTTTCTTCTCCTATCAGACTCCTGCCTTCTCCCTCCCCTTTAACCACCACAATGATTCCCTGAAACTGCTAATATTTGCATTCAAGGTTTTTGAATACAGTAAAACCTCTGTGGTTCATTATAATTAGAAGAAAAAAAGGTCATTTAACTTAAATTTCGAGGTCAGAAACTTTTTTTAAAGAAACTGCATTTTGAAACACTCCAGGACAAAGCAAAGAACCGCTGTCTCGGGAAGGGGAGCTGTGAAAGCACTTTAACTGATAACACATTTATAATTAGCGCATACCTTGTCTGAACGCAAATGTTTCACCGAAAGCCTTCCCTCTCAATCAGCATAGCATGCCCCTTGTTTCATCTATTAATTTACCTAGCAACTCCTTTTTCAAAGGTGCGAGTTAAATAAGGATTCTGACTAACAAAACTATATGTCCCAGCAGATAGCCCATAGAAACAGCCTCTAGTCTATTCAAAACAGATTTTGCACGACAAACACTTGCTCTGTTGAATGGCCTTGACACAATCACACTCCATGTCAGAGTCCTTCTCCATAAAGAAAAAAACTTAATCGGGTATTATTTGCTGTTTGCCTTGTAAGCAGACAAAGTTGGCTTCACATATAAATACGAAAACAGTCTGCGAGCTAGATCCTGCTCATTCTTTTTCTTAGTCTTCTCTTTTCTATCCCACCTGGGCGCCTTGCCCCGTAAGCAACTGGTTGATTTGCCTACCTTTCATGGAAGTGCCTTCTTCTTCTAAGGAGCGGTCCCCATCCTACTGGAAAATTCATCCATTAACAGCTATTAAAAGCTATTAAAAGAAAAACAATTGCCTATCACGAATCCTTTTATTATTTTACCAATCAACTCTGCTGTGTGTAAAATTTAACTTAAATAAAAATGTCTGCTGAGGGGTGCCTGGATGGCTCAGTCAGTTAAGTGGTCAACTCTTGGTTTCAAGTCAGTCTATGATCTCACATTCGTGAATTTGAGCCTCACATGGAGCTCCATGCTGACATTGTGGAGCCTGCTCGGGATTCTCTCTCTCTCCCTCTCTCTCTGCCCCTCCCCGGCTTGTGCGCACCCTCTCCCTCTCTCTCTCTCTCTCTCTCCCTCTTTCTCCCTTTCAAAATAAATAAATTCAACTTTATTTAAAAGTATGCTGAATTTTTAAAGAATTTTATATCCTTTTATGATTCAAAGACACATATAGCTTTGAATTTGATCAACATGAGATCTCAAAGAACTTACGTTGTCAATACCTATTTCTATGAAATTTACCCTTTACCCACAACCCAGCCCAGACCTTCTTTTCAGAGTGCATACTCACAGCTTCTGGTGAGAGGCTTCTTTAGCCTGTTGATTACTACACAACCCACAAACCTCCTTGGTCACTGCTGACTGGGCCAGGACTCCTTACCCAAAATGAGCCAATCAATTGAGCTCAGGGAAACTGGAAAGAAAATTGAGAGAGTCCAGTTATCTGTACATATAGAAACCTTATGTACAAACAGAAACTACATAGAAGCCTTGGGTACAAGGCTGAGACAGGATCAATTTTGGAGTTACAGTGATACACCCTCATTGCAAACTGGCCTAAAATAACTTGACTATTTATAACTATTAGGTTCTTTCACTGAAGGCAGAGGCAATAATATTTTAGCATTGGTACTGAGCTAAACTTCTTACCACAACTGGACAACGGAACCCAGAAACAGAGCCAAACAGAATCCTAAGGCAAGAAATGCCCCTCCCAAAATAAAATCTCATACCTGATCATATAAAGAAGAGTTGCATATACAATATTTCTAGCCAATCCCTGTATCTTAATGTTGGGAGTCGGAGGCCTTGAGAGAGGTTGAGAGCCAGAGACCTTGAGAAGAGGTTGAGAGCCAGAGGCCTTGAGCGGTGTTGGGAGCCGGAGGCTTTGAGTGCAGCCTTTGTCCTGGAGTTGGAACCGCAGCCAGGTCGTGTGGGGAGGTTCAGAATGCCTTTGTAAAGTTTGATATAGCAAAATACATTTTGCAGCATTTTGTTTCAGTCATGCTGAAAACTTGTGGTAGGAGACATGCCTTGCACGTACACCACCCTCAGATTGTGGATAAATACCCGAGTGAAAATAAACTCGGGGCTGGTGACGCTTGGGAGCGTCAGCCCTCCCTTAACAACTGTGCCTTGTGTATCAGTTCGTCCTCACCCCCCCATCAGGAACCGTTCGATTCTGTGACGGCTGGTCTGCCGCATCTTAAACATCATACATTTAACTAATTCAAAGTCTTTTCTCATGCCCTTTGTGCTAATTTTAGAACAGTCTAGAGCTAAGCTGAGGTAAATATGTTTGCAACTTATAGGGCTGTCTTTGGAGTGTAGATTTCTGGTTAAGTTCCTTCAAATGCTGACTAGTGTATGTTGCCAAATCTCTGGGAGGAGTGCCTGACTGAGTACTGAAAATTCAATTTTAGGCAAAGAGCAACTATGTATATATAACTATATGTATACACTATATGTGTGTGTGTGTGTGTGTGTGTGTGTAAGTACAGATATAGATATGCATACACACATACTATCTTCACTGAAGTGTTTTAAAATAGATTTAGACATTATAACAGCCATGTGTTACTAGAACCTAAGTACCCAGTCTGCAGACAGGAAGATGAAACTGATGTCAACACAAAGAAGAGGGAATACCTGAGGCCGCCGTGGAAGAATTCTTAAGACTGCCATCTTCATTTCCAGTAATTTCTTTCACTCTGGCTTCAACCTTTTATGAGACCTAACTGTATTTCCTACTGTGGGCTTATACAAAATACCCTTATATCATATTGAGTCTCCCCTTTTCCTTTTACTAATTTGAGAACATTCTATTACTTGCTACCAAACATTCCTATACTAAGAAATTAATACTATTCTTACAGAGTTAATATAATTACAAACAAAAATAAAGAAATTTGAGGGGCGCCTGGGTTGCTCAGTCGGTTGAGCGTCCGACTTCGGCTCAGGTCATGATCTCACGGTCTGTGGGTTCGAGCCCCATATCAGGCTCTGTGCTGACAGCTCAGAGCCTGAAGCCTGCTTCGGATTCTGTGTCTTCCTCTCTCTTTGCCCCTCCCCCACTCATTCTCCCTCTCTCTCTCTCTCTCTCTCTCTCTCTCAAAAATAAATATGCATTGAGAAGATTTTAAAAAATCGATAGTTTATTTAGCCTCCCAGCCTCATTATAGATAAAGGCATGGTTTCCATTAGGCCTATTAAAATATTCAAAGTAGCACAAGGACCACATTTGCCATCTTCACAGATTCCTAGGAACTCCCAGTTGAGAACCACTCAACAGCAGTGTGAATGCTCAAGTGGTTTTCTCTAAACATTTCCAAGCATATGTGCATTTTAAAAGAAGATGCTTTTTAAACTCAACCAATGTTTACTGCGTACTTGATATATACAAAGAACTGTCTTAAGGTTTAGAAGACATTTAAAGTTAGGAGACATTGTTGTTAACCATGGGGTTAGGATGCTATTAGCATTCTAATGAAGGGATTGAAGGGATAGGATAGGAAAGCACACAAAGGACTACAAAGAAGGGTCAGTAAAGGTAGTAAACGTCATGAAAAGTATAAATTCTGAAGGGGTATGAAGGCAAAGGATAGACTGCTGACCTCAGTAAGAGTCCACAGAGTTTTCAAAGTATTGGCTAGATACTGAGAGACTGAAGTGGTCTGCAGAGGCAGAGATGTAAGAAAGAGAAGGGAAGGGCGAGAGGGAAAGAGAAACTACAGAGACATACAGAGCCTGCAAGTCAGAGGACTTCTAGAGACAGTAGGAGTGTGCTTATACTATGGTAGAAAATGCCTGAAGTCATGATGTGCAAGAAAGACTAGAAAGGTAGGTTTGGACAGATTGGCGAAGGCCCTGAGTCACATACAAAAGTTTCAAAAGCTTTGTTCTATTGCCAATCCTGGGGGTGGGGGATAGGAAAGGGGAGTCAGAGCAGTAAAGCTGCATGATGAATTCTGTATCTGAAAAAAGTATCTCTAGTGAGAGACTGTAAAAAGAATGGAAGACAGGAAATAGAGCTGGGAAGCCAGTTAGGGAGCTGTTTAAGTCCTCCAGGT
This sequence comes from Paguma larvata, assembly GCA_030068075.1. NCBI lineage: Eukaryota > Metazoa > Chordata > Mammalia > Carnivora > Viverridae > Paguma > Paguma larvata. Next base: position 67,979,514 of record CM057829.1, on the reverse strand, counting down.
GAGAGAGTTAATGAGGTGCTATTCTAGGGCAGTTGCGGGGAGAATAGAAATGAAGGGATAAAACTGAAAATCACGGTAAAGGTAGAGTTGACAGGATAAGATGACAAATTATATAGGAAGCTTGAAGGTCTACAAAAAATGACTCAAAGCTTCTTTGCCGTGAAGATTTGGTTTCCTCTTCTTTAAAAAGGAGTTATTTTCTCCTTCACAATATTTTATGAGAATGAAGGGTACAATGCATGTAAAGGGAACATTTAACAGAAGGGATTCATAAAGACTAGAAAGAAAAAATTTTATAAAAGTAAGCTAAGGAGTCATTTTTTTATAGAAAATAACTTAGGGTCATAGTTTTGATTGCATCAAGAAGACTCTTCTGTATAAGACCAACCCTAGGTCAGAGCCACACTTGGCATGAATTCCCCACAAGTTTCAGTATGTAGTCATAGAGGGTTCCAAGACATGTCAGAGACTAAGATCACTACTCATTATTAACCTTAAATGGCAAAAAGTTTTACTGGCAATAAAAAATGAAGCCAATAGTCAGAAGCAGGAAGATAACTAAAAATGACATTAAAGTAGTTGACGTGGCAAATCAAGTACTAAGAAACAAGTTCATGTCAGCCGTAAGACTGAGAGATGGAGTGATGTTCTAATAGACCCAATGGTACAGTTCTGAAACTGATTCCATAATAACTAAGGAGTGGAGCAATATCTAATATGGCTGTTTAGTGAACAGCTCAGTGAAAATTGCTGGCCAAGGGTAGACTTTTAGAGCTGCTCTCAATAAATTCCATAAGATAATTAAACCCTAATGTCCCCCTAAGTCATTTAATGTATGTAATAAATTAATGTCTCTCTTTTGTATCTAAAATGTTATTTAATATATCATCTTTGAAAGAATTGAGAATAATCACTCTCATCTTTCTTTTCTTATTCTGTGACTTAAAAATGGAAACCCAAAGACATAGCCAAATGTCAAAATCTTCTATTTGGACTGTATTCATACTGCAACCAAAGTCGACCAAGGCATTAAGCAGATTTGCTGACCTATGAACGCATTGCATAGAAAACACAGGAAAATGAAGGGGAAAAACCTCCTGAAGTTCCTCGTTTATGCCTATCTGTGCAATAGCTGGAGCTATTGCAATGCCACTGATAAATATGTATAATTAAACTCTGAACTTTGAAACACTGGCCAGGTGTAGACAGAGCAGGCAAAGGGAAATGGTCATTCAGACAGGGCTGGCATGTGACCCGAACTTGTGAAAGACACTGCAGATGATCAAGGGACAAACCAGAAAGGACTCCCAATAAGACCAGGACAAAGATGGTTCCTGGAGCTGTTTCTACACAGCATCTCTGCCAACTCCTTGTTCAGGAGAGATCAGAGTAAATCTGTTTCCATATTTAAGTTAACTCTAATACGATGTATATAGTTCATTATATAATGTGAATTCTATCAATTTATTTAAAAATCTATGTTAAAAAACATCCCCCTTCTATTCTAGGCCCAGTCGGATACTGTCAAGATGGATATCTGCACCAGATGCATCCTAATTAACACTTGTAGTTAAAATTCTGTGGTCCCGAGTAAGCAAATTAAGCAACTCCCACTTGGAATTCTTATTGGTTCTAGCTAGTTCTGCAGTAAGCTTCTTTGCCAAAAGCATTTTCACTGCAAGATTTTCATGCAAACATTTTCTCTGCATAACTAATTGGCTATAAGACAATTTTTCCATAAAAGAATAAATAAGTGACTGGTTGACAGATTGGTTTGACAGTTTGATGGTTTCAACAATTGGCTCACAGTTTGGTTTCCTTTTTCCACTGAAGCAATACTCTCATTTTTATATTATATAAACCTGAGCCCTAATGCTCTATACAGTCATGCAGAGTTTTGAACCCACATTTCACCCAGAACTTTGGAACATCTATCAAAGGACATGTGACAATATGCCAAAAACAAATACCAGCATAGAAGGCTTTCACGACACACTACAAGGCTCGGTTACAAATATACATCCTAGTATTTGGAAAATGATACCACTCTTAATGAAGGGAGAAATTGTCAAAGAAAGAAAGAAAGAGGGAAGGAAGGAAGGAAGGAAGGAAGGAAGGAAGAAAGGAAGGAAGGAAGGAAGAAAAGATAGAAAGAAAATGAAAGAAAGAAAGCCCAAACAAGGAGACAAACAAAAAAATAAGTGTATTTTTATGAGCAAAAACTTTGAAGACATTGCCATGAATCTACATGATTTTAAATGTATTCATTTTTTAATTTCTCAATAAAGTCTTTTTAATTTTGTTACTTATTGTTCATGTTTTAGCATGTCTTTTTGAATGAATATCCCTCTTTTATTTTTTATGATTTTATCTTTTATAGTAACATGACCTCCTGGCAATTAGTTATGCCATGAAAATGCTTGCAGCAAAGATGCACACGGTAAAGATACTAGACACGCTTCTGGTGTGCTGTGCTTCACAAAAGGCACGTGGGTATAGTCCTTTGTGTAGAACAGATGCCCAATTTTGTCATCCTTCTTTGTTAACTTTGAGACACTTCTATAATTTATTCTCCACTACTCTGAGGTAACTGAAGCCAGTCCTATAAAGTACTTCATTCACTCAACAAATATTTTTTGAACTACCTCCAGGGAGCTAGTATACACTTTAATGGTTTACTTCCCACCCTACCACCAACTCAGCTCAACTAGTCTCTAAAAGGCAAAATTGCATATCCATTTTCTCTTTAAATCTACCACCTGTATATTTTCTGCCAATATGTTTGATTTGCCTTCCTTTGTGCTCAGGGACTTGTGCTTCAAAAGAAAAGCAATCAAATGCAGTGGTTAAGAAAACAGACTTTGTAGCCTCGTTGCCAGGGTTTGAATCCGAGCTCAGGCACTTATTAGTTCTGTGACCTTGGGTGAATTACTTCACCTCTAGGTCTCTCGTTTTTTTCATTTATGAGAAGAGTAATGGCTCCCTTTACTTCCAGGAGCTGTAATGAATATTGAAGAAGTTGATTTAGATAAAGCATTTGTTTTGTTTGTTTGGTTTTGTTTTTTTGTTGTTGTTGTTTTGTTTTTTGTTTTTAAATTTTTATTGTCGAATTGGTTTCCATACAACACCCAGTGCTCATCCCAACCCGTGCCCTGCTCAGTACCGGTCACCCACTCTCCCCCTTCCCATACCCCCCTCAACTCTCGATTTGTTCTTAGTATTTAAGAGTCTCTTATGTTTTGTCTCCCTTTCTCTCTGTGTCTTTTTTCTTTCCCCTCTTCCCCTCCCCCCTGGGTTTCTGTTAAGTCTCGCAAAGTCCACCTATGTGGGGAAACATATGGTATCTGTTAGATAAAGCATTTGTAAAGAAGGGTTTCCAGCATATTAAGCAAGCCCTATCTAAGTGTCTGCTATTATTACACAAACTCCACTGTTAAAATGTTTCACACATTCAGGCCACCTGGGTGGCTCAGTTGGTTGGGCTGGGGACTCTAGACATTTGCTCAGGTTGTGATCTTGTGGTGGTGATCTCATCCTCTCTGATGGAGCCTACCATCAGGCTCCATGCTGGGCGTGGAGTCTCTTGGGGGACTCTCTGTCTGCCCCTCCCCTCAAAATAAACATTTAACGAAAATGTCTCACATACTCAGTGATCCCTGACTGGTCAGCGCGGCCTTGACTCTCCCCACCTGCCGAAATCTGTGCAGTTCGATCTCATCAGCCCAATTCCCACTTTAATAATAAATATTTTGTAGCCCCACCATACCAAGCTAAGATAAAATCCATAGATGATATAGCCTACCTATGCATATTATTTCAAAATAATTCATAGAATGCCCAACTGTACTAAGTAGGAGACATAACAATTATAATAAAATCATACTGCTTCACAACATAACTGCTCAGGCAGGCTACACTGGTATCCTCACATTGCGACTGGGGAGGCAATGCCTTGAATGAGAAGACATGATGAAGTCATCATATATTTGTACTTAGAGGTATCCTAGTGAAGCAACAGCCAAAAAGCACACGCTACAGCTGTGTTGTGTCAGTGTTCAAAAACCACGAATGTTCATGTTATTAGTAGTTTTCTCAAGTGGAAAAATCTAAACAAAATAGATTGCTCCCTTCCTTCAATTTACCCAGTAACTGTATTTGTAGGAAATTCAACGTATAATAAAAATGATGGAAAAATTTACTTTGTGGATATAGGTAAAACAGAACTGACATCCAGTCTCACAGAATTATAAACAACTTTTCACATATGTGAGTTCGAGGTTAATGTTCAAAAGCAGTGCAATACATGGGACAATTCTTCACTGGAAAGGACGGTGCCACATACTGCAAGACATCTAACCTCTCAGATCCTGCTGCTGTGTCCATTAGCTTCCTCCACCCCGTCAACCATTTGACAACTAAAATAACCCCAGTAAGTTTCCATAACAGCCCTTGCGGACAGTACTATCCTGCTAACAACCACTGGTTTAATGACTGATGGGAGGGAGAAAGAGGGAAGATATTCGTTGGGATACTTGCATTCCTAAGAAGAGACCTCAAGAGCACGATCTCAAAAATTGAAAGAGATCTAGCGGCAGAACTACCCTCAGAGTGGAAGAGGAACTAAAATAGTTCTTTCTATCCTTCTGTATATTTAAAATAAATAAATAAACTTCAATATGAAATACAATGAATACATAATGAAATATAATAAAAATACTTAAAAATAAAGGCAAATTCTCAAAATCAAATATAATCAGGAAAACCCCAGATTATGGGAAAACTAGAAATACAAAAGTTTCTTCACATAGTAAGTTGTAAGAAACAGAGAAAAGAAGAAAGGAGAGAGGTTATAGATTAGAAGAGACTCAAATGCATACCAACCACTTAGAATTTTTGGATCTTATCACATAATTAGAAATCTAAACACTGCATGTTTGGTGATACAGAATTACTGTTAATATTTTTTTGGCATCACATTGTAATTACAGGTTTTTAAAAAAATTTTTTAATGTATATTTATTTTTGAGAGAGGGAGACAGAGCAGGAGTAGGGGAGGGACAGAGAGAGGGATACACAGAATCCGAAGCAGGTTCCAGGCTCTGAGCTGTCAGCACAGAGCCCAGACGCGGGACTCCAACCCACAAATCCTGACATCATGACCTGAGGCCAAGTCGGACACTTAATCCACGGAGCCACCCAGCGCCCATTTTTTTTTAATTTAATGTTCATTTATTTTTGAGAGAGACAGAGTGCGAGCAAAGGAGGGGCAGAGAGAGAGGGACACACAGATTCCGAAGCAGGCTCCAGGCTCTGAGCTGTCAGCACAGAGCGCAAGGCTGTATCATCAGCAAACAGCAAGATCATCACCTGAGCGGAAGTCCCAGGCAGTAAACCGACTGAGCATCCCAGCCACCCTGAATTATGGTTAGTTTTTAAATGAGTCCTTACCTCCTAGAGATACGAACACTAATATTTATACATGAAAGAACGTAGGAGATTTTCTTCCAAATAATATAGGAGTGAGGCAATGAGGTGAGGACATAGTTGAAAGATTGGCCCCTCTATTTTTGGACATGTTTAACATATTGCATAATTTAAAAACTAAAATCGTAAAGATGTGGTTATAGAGAAAGAATAAATTAAGAAGGATAATAATCTGGTAACATTCTAATTAATGCGATACTACTGCAGGGGGGAAAATTAAAAATATGGAAAGAAATAAAAAATCACCCACAGGGCCATCGTAATTCGGTCTGTTGTGACAGGATTCAGCAAAAATACTTTTGTTTGTTATTTTCATCCACTGTCTCTTTTCCACTTTACAAAGGTTTCAATTCTTTTTTTTTTTTTTTCTCACACACCTCTCTAGCATTTCGGGGTCAGAATAAAAGGTGTAAAACCGTGTTCTATCCCATTGAGAAACAGAAAGCAAAACCCCTACAGCGAGAACAGAGAGAAGGTTAGTCCTCCTATTTTGTCCATTGGTTAAAGTCGTGGGAGACCCAGGAGTACGCTCCGCTGGTCACCACAGTCAGGCTATGTAGCGGCGTCCCCTGGCGGCAGCCGCAAAAACCTAAGGGACCCGACGTAAACCCAAAGATCCAGACGTAAAACCGGGACACCAGGCGCGTGCAAACACTCCGCTCTGGAAACTATTGGCGCTCTGGAGTATGGCAGACTGAGGGCGGGAGGATGGAACCAACCGGAAAGGAAGGAAAAAAAAAAAAAAAAAGACGTATCCGCCTGCTGGAGCAAGGCATCGGGGCCCGCGTGAAGTCTGCACCTACTAGTGTCCGTGCTGGAGAGCACCCCAGCAGGTCCCCAAGTATGCGTCAAATCAGACGCCCGGCGTTCGGGACACTCGCAAGACTAGCCTCTCTCGCACGAGGCCCGCGGCCTTCCATCAGCTTCCGCGCTTCCAAGGGCGGTGAGTCTGAGCACGCAGGGCATTTAAGAGGCGTTTCTCAGTTCATCATAGCTTGTGATGAGGGAGCCCCGCTGATTTTTAAAGCTAGATGTTTCGGGGCGGGGAGGAAGGGTCTTTCTGGTGCAGGTCTTAAAAGTTGGAGATTTACAACGAGGGGTTGATACCCTTTGCTCCTCAGAGAGAAGCTCCAGGTTTTGCATTCCCGACCCGGTAGCCGCAAGGGGTGGGGTGAGGTCTACAGCAAGATTGCGTCCTATCTTCTCCTACCTGCTTTGTTGTGGCGGTCTCTCACCCAGGGCATAGCAGTTGCTCAGCCAGTTTTTAGGGTTTTTTTCAGAGGATGTTATTCTGTATGTAGCTGTACATTGGGGTGTTCGTGGGAGGGAATCAGTGCACGGTCCTCTCATCTCGCCATCTCACCGGAAGTCGCGTAGGTTCCTGCTTCCAGAAGTCCGCGGCCTCAAAGATTTCACAGTTCCACTTCCTTGATCCTCGATCCTACCCAGAATTTCCCTTGCCCCTTCCAATGGACAACCGTACAAACAATGTTTGCAACAAGTCGCTATTCTCAGTTTTCAGAAGATAGACTGCTAACGGAAAAAGGAGTCACTGCTTTTGTTTTGGTAGTCCTCTAGAATATTGTATTGGCTGTAATTTCCTACTTAAATACTTGAGTGTAGAAATTGTGCTGTGTATGTTAGTTTTAATCCATACCCGAATGTTAACTTGTATTTAATGGTCCCTGTTCAGGCTCACTCCATGGGTGGATTTTTAGTGTTTGAGTGGTGCTAATCACAAGCCCAAAGTCCAGAAGCAGCCACTACAAGTAGTTTTAACTATTCCTATCAGCATTAGAGGGTTTGTTAATTAGCAAAAGAGATATTAGAAATGATTTTTCACTGGTGAAACAAGAGGTATTCAAGACATACAGATTCGCTAGAAATGCCATGTGTACCTCGGCAGTTAGGCATGTATAAATATGATCACCCCATAGCTCACCCTTGAAGTGACATTCTTGGCCAAGTGTTCTCATGTCCTGTGTTTTGCCTTAACAGAATTCCGTCACCTGATGGTTATCTAGGAATTTAGAAATTTCTTTTTGCAGTGTACCTTTCATGAAGGGTATTAGGTGCCTGAGAATGGCATTGCATTAAGATTGCAAGGACAGGGTGATAACTATGTTTGTGTCACTTACTAAGTGATGTTTATGATATATGCAGAATCTGATATAAGATATACTTTCCCTGTAACCTGCCTATTGGATATGGAAGTAGGAAACATACAGCCCTCCCTCACCTACGACAAATAATAAATAATAACAGCTGTCGCATCTACCAGCAAAAACATATCCATTGATAATGCACAGCCAACTTCTTTTAGATCATTTTGTGACATTTCTGGTTAGACCTAAAATGTTTTTTCCTGTACAAACATAAAGTGTCTCAAGTATTTTAACATATATTTGGTTACGTTCTTTAGTGTAAGGACAGCCCACGCCTGTGCTTATCGTGTGTCTGCGAACTGCTGCCCAGGGGTCGGACATGGCCTGCCACCTGTCGTTGTACAACTAGTGAGCTAAAAATGGTTTTTAAATTTTTAAATAGAAGGAAAAATTAATAGAAAAATAATATTTCGTAATGTGAAAATTATATGAGATTTCAATTGCAGTGTCCCTAAAAAGTATGTTACAGTCATGCCCGTGTGTTAGGTACCATCTATGGCTGCTTTTGCACGACTACCTGAGTGGTTATGATAAGGACACTGTGACACTCTGAAGCCTAAATTATTTACTGTCTGGCCCTTAACAGAAAAACTCCCTTGACCTCTGGTGTTGTTAGACTACAAGAGAAAGAATCACACAAGGGTGCCCGTGTAGCTCAGTCGGTTTAGCTTAGGACTCTAGATTTTGGCTCAGGTCATGATCTCACGATTCTTGAGTTTGAGCCCCTCATCAGACTCTGTGCTAAAAGTGTGGAGCCTGCTTGGGATTCTCTCTCTCTCTGCCTCTTTCTCTGCCCTTCCCCTGCTCCTGTGCAGGTGTGCATACTCTAAAACAAAACAAAACAAAACAAAAACTTTAAAAAAATTCACACAGTATTATAAAGAACTGATTTCCAAGTTTCAAATAGCTAATTTTAGAATTATCAAAAGAGAGGCACACTGGGTGGCTCAGTGGGTTAAGCATCTGACTTTTGGTTTCTGTTCAGGTCATTATCTCAAGGTTTGTGAGTTTGAACCCTGCATCAGACTCTGTGGTGACAGCATGGAGCCTGCTTGGGATTCTCTCTCTCCCCATCTTTCTCTGCCTCTCCCCTGTGTGCTCTCTCTCTGTCTCTCAAAATAAATAAATAAACATTAAAAATATATAAATAAAAAGTAAATAAAAAACAAACAGAATTATCCAAGAAAGCGCAAGCCATCTCTAAGTTGGGAATGGGTTTTAAATGATTTCAGTTCTTCACATTTTAAAGTAAGATCAATGTTTATCACTCATGCATAAAAGTGAATAATCTTTGCCAGCCCTTGTGCTGTTGCCAGGGCACAACATCTGACCAAGCATATTATAAACAAGTCATCAAAATTCCTTGTTAGTATTCTTTATCGAGGCAAAAATGCCTCAAATACTCAACACTGCCACACTACCTCAATCTGAAATCCACTGCTATCTGTTTCTCTCTCTTTTAATCCTATCCTACAGATACATAAAGATGTTTTCACTTAGCATATGTATGTATTTCGTGTTTTTTTTAACAGGTCCACAGAGTTCAGATGCATTAAGAGGAGATTTATGGCAATATTTGGCTCACAGTAATGAGTCAAGGAAAAGTTTTTGATCAAGTTTTGGGGGCAGGAGCAGCCAATTAAAGTGTGCATACAGCTGCCTCTTATCTAATTAGTCTGGAGTGATTTGTCAACAAATAGGCCAAGAACTGCCATGAGCAGTTATTTCGAAATAGAAGAGGCGGATACATTTTAATACACTAATCTACAGATTTCTGTGCATGCTGCGTCTCTTCTATTTAACCTCAATAAGAGTCTGCTCCAGCTAGAGACAACCTGTCAAAGCTGTAGCTGAGGAAGATTTCAGCTCATTAGAACCCTACCCATTGCCATCTTAAGAAGTTCCTGGAAAACTGGAAACTTAAGCAGGGCAGTTGAGGCCTGCACAAAATAAATCCAGACAAGCAGATTTTTCTATAACGTACCATTCCTCATCTTCACTAGGAACGGCCACGCTGAGCATTTTTGACCCACTTTAAAAAAAAAGAATTGTGTGTACACATGAAAACTTTCTCTGATTTCCAAGATTCAGTAATCGATCAATTTGAAATCACAGAGAAATTCTTAACCAACCAAGAAGAAATTCAGCCCATTGATATTAGCGTAGGGAAAAAAAAATCTGTGGATAAACTCAGACCGAGAAAAACATCAAGGTTGTTTGTTGGTCTGATTTTTAAATGTGTGCATAAGAAAGTATAAAGGAACTTGGATGAAGTTTTTCTTTAACTTTTCTGGATTCTAGCAAAGGGCCATCCTATATGCTTACTAAAAGTTGAGTATTGAATGTGCCCAAGAGTAATACCGATTCCAGTAGGCACGTGTCAGGAGTTCCCTGTCATGAGTTCAAAAGTATCCATGGATTGTCCATCTTTTTTTTCCTGGTGGGACGGGGAGACCATGGAACCCTGGGTGTCCATAGCAGGACCCTTGGAATCCACAAGAATTCACCCCGCTTTACTCCTGTCACAGAATGGGCGTCAGCAGGCCCGTCTTGCCTTCACTTGAATCCCATGAGACCACCCGGCAGGTCTCTCAGTGACTTTCACCAGGCCTGCCAGGAGTCCCTCACTCTGCGTGGAGACTGTGCACTGGTCTGCACATACTCCCTGCCTCTCAAGGCCTGTCCAGAATTCTGCCCTCTTTTTGCCTGATATTTCTATTAACTTCCTGTGATAAGAAGCAAAAAAATTTTGCTTAAGAGTGTATAGCTCTGGGATCCCGAGTGTTGGGTTCAAATTCTGACCCCTGGCCTACCAGCTATGTGACCAAGGCTAGTTATTTAAATAATCTATGTTTTTTATCTGAAAATGGAGAAAACTGTAGTCCCCTGCCTCGTGGGGCTGTCATTAGGATATATCTGTAGTTTTCAATCCAACACGCTGTATTAAAAATATTTAGTAACATCTTAAAAGTCCTGAAATGAAATTCTTAGATAATGCTATCTACCAGGGTATTCTTTTTTAAATTAATGTAAAATGTCTAATTGTAATATAATGAAGAAATACAAGAAAGGTAATTTGCAATATAATAATATCTGTTAATAAGATAATGTTCTGACATGATTATTCTAGAAGATATAATAAATGCCCCGTTCTCGCACATATACACAGATTTACCATTAATGCAGAAGCTATAACAACCATAAGCCACGTACTGCAGGCAGAGACATAATGTCCAAAATAGGAAAAGGCTCTCGATAAGGTTCCAAATAAAACAAAGTACAATCTTCTGATCTTCTAATTTACATGATAGATACAGTCTTGGAAATGTCAGTATCTTGGAACTATTTAAATTCGAATTACTTTCTGTTTAAATGCAAAAACAATAGTAGGGTCTAGGCTTAAAATTTTATAAAATTATAAAAATAGAAATGGCCGTGGGACATTAGAGAGACTTCTGTGAAAATTGAGTGAAGTCAGTTCTTTATTATGTGGGACAAGCCCTTGCCTTGCAGGAAGTCTACCATCCCTGGCCCTGTCACAAACCGCTATTAACTACAAAAACAATCCTGCAAATTACCACAATGTCCCCAGAGGGCAATAACACCCCCATTGAATGAAGAACACAGAATTAAATGACACAAGAAACACAGAACAGTGTCTGCCACATGGTTAATGCTCAAGTTATAACTACTTTTGCTAATTCTTTCTAGTTCCCTATAGTGTCTTCTGTCACATTCAACAACTTGCCTTTACAGTATATTTTCACACCCAATTGGGTGCAAGCAAAATAGATACTGTTTTATAGGGACATGTGCCCTAGGTTAGAGCAAAACCTGAATATCAGTGTACATTTTGGACTACATGCCTTAAAATACTGGTATTTCTTCCAGCATTAATAAATAGGAAAACAATTAGCAACCTCTCTACTACCACCTGCAAATGATAGGAAGAGAGATTAAAAAGGTACAAAACTCAGGGTAATCACAGCCCAGAAGGACTCCTAGTGAGTCTTGTTTCTAGCTTCAGAAGTCCTAATAGGGAACTGATCCTGGAGAATCATATGGCAGGGAGGTCAAGGAATAAAGATATAGATTTGAAGTGGGGTTTTAAGAGCTTTGGAGTACTGGTTCTGTCCTTTGTCTTCTCATGTATTAAGTGTTTTAAATAAAGCAAATAAATGAGGCAACCTAGGATAGAAGGCCAGTGTACCTCGATGTTGTTCAAATTAAAATGGGACTTTGGTAATATTGTGTCTACCTGTCTATTCTCATTCCTAAGTAACCTCATGGCTTAAAGATATACACCTAGGGGCACCTGGGTGGCTCAGTCGGTTAAGCGGCCGACTTCAGCTCAGGTCATGATCTCATAGTTCATGAGTTCGAGCCCCGTGTCAGGCTCTGTGCTGATGGCTCAGAGCCTGGAGCCTGCTTCAGATTCTGTATCTCCCTCTCTCTCTCTGCCCTTCTCCTGCTCACGCTCTGTCTCTGTGTCTCAAAAATAAATAAACATTAAAAAAAATTAAAAAAATAAATCAACATTAAAAAAAAAAGACTGATTCAAGTGTTGTCATGAATTTAGAGAAATAGGAACCTCTCATTTACTGTTGGTGGGGATGAAAATTGTTGTAACATCCATCAGTAGAGAATAAAGTGTAACTCTCAGTTGTGGATATATATTTGTGCAGTAGTCTACAAAAACATGTATAGGCATTATGAGTGCCAAATTCTGATTAATGGTTACCATTGTAGATGGGAGAAAATGCATTTGAGAAGGATTTCAATTATATTTATAACATTTCTCCCTTTTTAAAAAATATTTATTTTGAGAGAGAGAGTATACACAGGGAAGGGGCAGAGAGACTAGAGGAGAAAGAATCCCAAGCAGGCTCCGCGCTGTCAGAGCAGAGCCAAACGCAGGGCTTGATCTCACGAACCATGAATTCATGACCTGAGCCGAAATCAAGAGTTGGTCACTCAACCAACTGAGCCACCCGGCATCCTGATATAACATTTTTCTTTAAAAGGTAAAGCAAATATAGAAAATCATTAAAAGTTTATGAAGATTGACATAAATTGTATACATTCATAGGTGTGTATTATATTATTCCCTAACTTTTCTCTGTTTGAATTATTTCATAATTTAAAAAGAATAAGAGGCAAAAAAGCGAAAACAGTGAAGATGTATTTTTACTGTATAGGGATGTAAAAATAAAGTGATTGCTTAAAAGGATCAAGATAAGTTTTATTTTTTTTGTTTTGTCTAGGGTAGAAGATGGTAGGGCATTTTATATGCTAGTAGGAGTAATCTAACAGAAAGGGAGAAATCGATTCACAAGAGAGTGAATAAACCATAGAAATGAAGTCCTTAAGCAGCAAAGCAAGACAGGATACTAAGTTTGTATCTTTACAAAGGTACCTTTACAAAGGTACAAAGCTGTACCTTTCACAGGTGAAGCTGCACTCGCTCCCTTGTCATAAGAAGAAAGACAAAAGGTAAAGGCAGATACAGGCAGTTTGGAGGATTTGATGATGGAAGCTAAGGAGAACAGAAGGACTGTCTGACTACATCTATATTTTCAGTAAAACTGGAGGGCAGACAGGCAGAATTTGGGGACAAGGGTAGCAGGGTAGAGATATTAAGAACATGAAGGGGACACCTGGGTGGCTCAGTCAGCTAAGCATTTGACTTCAGCTCAGACCATGACCCTACAGTTCATGAATTCAAGCCCTACATCAAGCTCTGTGCTGGCAATGCGGAGCCTGCTCAGATCCTGTCTCCCTCTCTCTCTGCCCCTACCCCCTCTCTCTCAAAATAAACATTAAATTTTTTAAATGAGAATGTGAGGAATGCTTTTTCTAAACATTGGAAAGGAAATTTATAGAGGCAACTCAAAGAAATAAATGTCTAACTGATGTAAGCCAATTTGGTTAAAAACAAGTAGGTTAATTTTAGCACCAGGAGTTGAAAGTGGGTGAGTGTTTACTATTTCCATGAAATCTTATTTCTAGGTTTTAGTAAAAGAATCCGACAAAAAGTTTTCATAATACCGACCATAATAAAATTAACATTTATTAGTAAGCGGACCTTCCAGTAAGCCACATAGCCTTTTCTGTAAGCCCAGTGAAATCTGTTTGGGACAGATGTGAGAACATTCTGGAGGAAGAATTCAGTTAGCCTTGTGAGCATTAGCAGTCAACCAGAACCCTCCAGAGAGATGGCTGGACACTGGACTGTCAAGAATCAAGCGTCTAACTTCTTTCTAACAATAAAGGGTGACTCGCTAGACTCATGGCAAGGCAAGGAGTATTTCAGCTCTCACTAATCTCACTAATGGATGCCTACTTCCAACATCCATTATCTAATTAACAAGCCACTAATTTCACCAATGAGTATCCATCTCTGGTCCTTCATTATGCTAATATTTTAAAATCTGGTGTTGATTGGAATTAGATTATTGAAGATTATAACAGCTATCTGTGGATTATAGCCTGTATTATTAAATGTTGACTATCCCCTCCCTTCTCCTAGAGTATGCAGTGCAACCAGGCAATTGGTGATACCTAACGTGTAACTCAGACTCTCAAAGGGAAACACAGACACAAATACACGCGCAGACCTGTGTGCCTATGGCATAATATTTTAAAATAAGATGCAGACATTATCTTACCTAAAGTAAGATACATTGTTCAATTCTCATTTGAGATTTGAAGTCACAAGTTTCACTCAATATATCTATTGATTGTTACTAGCTTGGGATCCTAGCTCGTAATGAGAGACTAGACTTAAATCATTGATTGGCCATGAGACATTAAGAACTTCCTTAGCCATTAGCCTGCCTAAGCTTCATTTTCCTCATGTGCAAAATGATAATAATACCTACTTAACGTGGATAATATGTGAATAACCTACGTAACGTGGATAATATGTGAATAAATTTAACAAAGTCATTCAGAGCTTTTTATTATGGTTAGAGTGCATTGGCTAACATCTTTTGAAAGGTGCTTAACTGATAACTCCATTTCATTGTCTCTGTGTACACTGTATCGCTTTTAAATGACAAGCCCCTCCAGGGCAAATGTCTGTGTTCCATGCTCTAAAACTCTTTTGAGTCCTACAAAAATGAGATACTTTTGGAAACTTCCTTTAAGGCTAAGTGCTTATTAGATAGAACATCTGCTGGTGGGAATTTTGTGCTAGTGCCTCTCTCTCTGTGTGTGTGTCTCTCTCTCTACCCCCTGAACTGTGCTACAGATGCACATCTCATCCATGCCTCCTGCTCTGCCTATAAACAATATTAAAAAAAAAAAATGTACTTTGGCCCAACTAGCTTGTCAAACTCATTCCCTCTCATCTTTCACTGCTATACTATAAAAAGAGAAGTCTCACTCACTGTCTCTTTTCCACTATCCAATTACTCTGTAATGCACTGCAAGCCGACTTCCTTCTCCACTATGCTACTGAAATGCTCTCCCAAAGGTCATGGATTCCTCCCTATTATAGATCCAACTGCGTTTCCTCAGTGCTCATCTTCTGCATTCTTTCTGCAGCCCCTGACCCTACTGACTAGTCACTCTTCCTTGCTGTGTGTCTCAGTACTCTGGCAGTGAGCACTGGAGAAATTCTGACCTCAAAGATCTTTCAACACCGTCGTTTAAACTGAGTGTAGTGTCTATAAAATTCAAGTCACTGGTGAAAGCGTCTGTGCTCTTACAATGTGCAACATTTATCATGACATTATATGCAAGGGGATATATGTAACTTGCTGACACCTAACTTAACTTGTTGATTCTCTTAGTAGATGTGGCTAATAATCATTTTGAAAATGCTGTGTTTTAAAATGCACACAAATCCCTTTCTAAGGAGGAAGCCAAGGGGGCCTGATGAAGCTGGAGGGTGGTATTGCCACTCCCTGGTGGCCACCAGTGGGGGACATTACATAAGTGAGTGAGATACTGCTCCCTGCTTCTCTGGGGAGCCTACCCCCTTCCACCCCAGACATCACTGGACAGACCAGAATGGAAAAGACTTTGGGGCCCGCCTTTTCAGCTGTCACTACCATTGCAAAAGCCAACGGGACCTGCGTGCACAAACACCACCACACAGTGCCCTCTTCCTCCAGCACCCACACCTGCTTCCCTCAGGAGCCCCCATCATCACTCTGCACCCTGAATCCAAATTGTGCTTCACCATCTCTTATAGCTGCCTGCACTCTGAGTCCAGCCTGTCCCTGCACTCCACGTTCTTGCTCCCGGAATACAAGGAGGAGCTGGAGCTACTAGTGTTTGCTGAGAGCCCTCAGTGAGGCTCTGTAGCAGCTCTGCTGCAGTGTGTTCAAGGACCCTGTGATCAGCACATAGAGGCACATGTCTTATCGAAGATGCATCTTAAGTCAGAAAAGTGTCTTGTGGACAACACCAAGCTGACGGTGGTAGTCAACAAAATTGCAGTGGAGTATAGATCCAGGAGCTCTTCATTCTCTGCAGACATGGCTCTCCAGTGGTGGCTGGCAGGAAGTCACCACCTTTGAGTAGACCCCCTGTCTCAGTGTCTAGAAGATCACAAGGGCTGCTGTGACCGCAAGTCCATGTGGTGCTCCAGCAGCCCTAGCTGCCAGCCCCTCCTCCAGATGAACCTCAAGGAATACAGGTACATCAAATAGCCCTACTCTAAGTACAGGTGCCTGTTTGTGAGAAATCAGGACATGTATGAGATGGACCTAAAGGAGTTCCTGCAGCAGAAGACTGACAGCTTCCACAAGATACACGTGGTGCTGACCCAGAAGGGCCAAGAGATCATTTTCTGCCCTCCATGCAGGACAAGCTCTCAGAGAAGATTGACCAGCTAGAGAAGAGCTTAAGCTTGAGTTTGAGGTCCTGGATTAAGAGTAGTCTCAGAGAGGGCCTTACAGAGTTCTGGAAGGACGTGTTCATGACAAGCTGTCCTACATCAATACCTGGCTAAACGTGGGCATCCTAAGATACTATAACCCTCAATAGATCTTCGAGTGCAAAAGAACCTGCGTGAGTCAACAGGGCCCTGTCTGGTGTCTCTGCATCTACCCATGGGTGACCTGTGGGACACTTGTACCGCCTACAAATGGCAGAAGATGCCAGAGGGCCATGACAGCACTGTGCTGATGCTCTGCCACCAGGGGCGCAAGCTTTGTGGTAGCTCAGCAGACTCTACATCATGTGGGACATCCAGACCCTGCAGATGGTGAACAGATCCAAGCCCAGACAATCGGTGTACACACTGGGCTCCTCATACAGCATGCTCTTCAGCAGCTCCCTGAAGGACATCCAGGTCTGGGACATCATGGGCACTGAACTGAAGTTAAACAAGATGCTCACAGACCTCAACTCCTCATGCAGGCCCTGGTCACCATTCAGAGCTACATGCACAGTGACTTCTAACCAGATAATCAAGATCTGGGACATCCGGACCCTCACCCCACCCACATCCTGCAGATGTCAGCAGCAGCATCTACCGTATTGGCACTATGAATGGTCACATTGTCAGTGGCACCTAGGAGAACCTCATCCACACATGAGATATCAAGTCTAAGTAGCAGGTGCGGATTCTAACAAGCCACATTGGCATCAAGATGACTGCAAGGCATACATGACCAGACCAAAGTCTCCAGCACATCCTGTGACAGGCCTCTCAGGGTATGAAGTGTGAATGACATGATCTGCATACAGACCCTGCTGCATCACCAATCCAATGTGACTGGGTTGGCCACGTGCCAAGGACCAGCTCTTCTCAAGGGCTGTAGACAGCACTGTGGAAGTTTGGACTTGCTAAAAGAAAATCCAAGCTGGGTGTTGGCTTCTTCTTGGCCTGTGTTAGGCCTGTCCATGCCAGACTGACCATATGAGTGGTCTCAGGGTCTCTTCCTGCCTGTAGAACAGGTGAGCAGACTCAGCTGGCCAGGCAGTTTCTGTCTGCTCTATGCCCTTCAAGCTTTTTTCTGCTTGACTCTGTCCTTGTTCCTCCTCCTGAGGTGCCAATACAACACTAGACCAGCCCACCTTCTGTCCCCACCCCGAATAGACTGTGGGCCTTTTTATTCACCTTTTATACTGTCTATATATATTTGATTACTTTCTGATTGAAATAAAAGCTGCATAGACTATGAAAAAAATAAATAAGATGCATACAGATCAACACCTTTAAAATAAAAAAAAAAATTACTTGCTTTTATAGTGTCCAGCTTATAATTATTTTTCCCAAGGAGAGAATAGTTCAGTTTATTCTCTGTTACCATATTTATTACCAAGTTCTTGGAGTAGGGCAAGGAGGAGCGAGAAAAGAGCTCTGTGCTAAGAGTCTTAGGAGAAAGGCTGGCCTGCTTTGTCTCTAGAAGAGAAAGGGACCATTCAAGTCCTCCCACATCAGGATTCATCAGAAAGGTCTCTGAGAAAATAATGATGTGGTTGAGGATGCAGGGACTTTGTCCCTCATTAAAACAGTCATCCAATGACCCTATGATTGCCTGCCTCCATGTTTGTCCTTATGCAGGCAGCTTTTGTCAGATTCCATCTGCTGTTCCTCCCTTCATTATGGTCAAGGCAACCATTTTTTAATTAATCCTATGGTCTTTAGCTGACTGCCAAAATGAGATGGTCTGGAGGGTAAATGCAAAAGACAGGAGCCCACATTCTAAGTGATATTACCCTCGTGTTTCTTTCTGTGCATTATATCCCTGCTTCCTAAGATATGGGTAGTAGTGTAGTGGAAACTCTCTGAGCTATGTGGTGTGAATCCTGTATTAACAAGAAAGACACTTATTCAAGGCACCAGAAGTACAGAAGAGGACACTAGGTTTTTATCAGAAATAATACTACCAATTCTCCCAAGATCAAGGCTTTAACACTCAGAGCACTACCTACCTGTCCCTGCTAGGATTCATTTCTTCTAGGAGTGGTCCAGCCACTCTTCATTAGTCACACATTTCGATCGTGATGAAATACCTCAAGAATCCCCTTTGGCAATCTGAACTGCAGGGACAATCCGACAATGTGAGAAAAAAGAAACCTAGAATGCTAAGCAGACTGTTGTCTGTCTACCAAAGAAAAGATTCCAGAGATGGAAACTTACCAGATTCTTATGTAGCCACTTTACCATGATGTCCAAATCAGTAGATGAAATGTGAAGGAAAAGACCAATGCAGACGGTAAACTTTGGATGTGACCTTGCATTTTCATTGGCTTCTCTTTTTATTCAATGTTGTGAGACTGTGATTTATATTAAGATATAAATATTTGGTCTTTGTCCCCCATTTCCAACCCAGAACTCTTTTTTTTTTATTGTTTATGTTGATTTATTTATTTTGAGAAGGTGTGAGCGAGCACAAATGGGGGATGGGTAGAGAGAAGGAGAGATAGAAACTTAAGCAGGCTCTGCACCATCAACACAGAGCCTGATGCGGGGCTTGAACTCATGAACTGCGAGGTCATGACCTGAGCAGAGATCAAGAGTCAGACGCTTAACTGACTGACTCACCCAGGCGCCCCCAACCCAGAACTCTTAATATCCTTTGGAATCTCCTAAGTGAGGAGAGCTAGAAAGGTGCCTTTTGTCATGTTAATGGGGTGGCTCAGGACCCCTACCTTGGGATGGGAACTTTTTGTCAGGGGAGCCTACCATGTGATTAGAGGGTTGGAACTTTCCTTTCTACCCCCTTGACCTCCAGGTAGGGGAGATGGGCTAGAGATTGAGTTCAATCACTAATGGCCGATGATTTAATCAATTGTGCCTATGTAATGAAGCCTCCATTTGGTCGTTCAAACCCAAAAAAGCAAGACTTGGAGAGCTTCCAGGTTGCCAATCACATGGAGATCTGAGGAGAGGAGGGCGGCATACTTGGACCAGGCATGGAATTCCGTGCCCTTTCTCTATACTTTGCTCCATGCATCTCTTGCATCTGTCCATTCTTGAGTTATATTATTTCATAATAAACAGGTAATCTAGTAAGTAAAATGCTTCTGTGAGTTCTGTGAGCCCTTCTATCAAATTACTTGAATGCAAGGAGGGGCTGTTGGAACTTTCAATCTAGAGCCAGTCAGTCAGAAGCCCAGGTGACAACCTGGACTTGCAGCTGGCCTCTGAAGTGAGGAGGGAGACCATCTTGTAGGACTGAGCCCATGAGGCCTGTGGGACCTGATGCCATATCCAGGGAGATAGTGTCAGAATCGAATTGAATTGCAGAGCAGTCAGCTGCTGGTGTCTAAGAATTGCTTGTTTGTGTGAAGGAGACACCCCCCCCTTCACACACACACACACACACACACACACACACACACACACTAGAATTGGTGACCAGGACCCACTAGTTGTTAATTTGTCTGAAGAATGTCAGTTACTTTCTTATCATCTGTTTTCCCTGTGAAAGGAATGCAGTGAAGAGCAATAAAGAGAACATAGTCTTGCAATTAGAGAGATCTAGGTTGAAAACCCGGCTTCCCCTTTACTACTTGCTTGTTTGGGAAACATACTTACCAACTCTTAGCCTCAATTTCCTCATCTGTAAAGCAGAAATAAAAATAGTACTTAACCTCATTGAGGTGCTGGGAAGATGTCATCTATGCATACAACATACCTAATTAAGATCTTGGCATTTACTGGGAATACAAAACTGTTATATCTGTTTTGATTAACAAATGGAGTAATTTCTTCATGATATTAACTGATTCATTTTGGAAAGCATTTCTCATTTCTGCTGAATTCAGATGAAAGAATATGTCTGAAAAGACATACTTCCCTTTCTACCTTACCTTGTACATTTTAAATGCACCACTGAGATTCTGACAGAAAATAAAGGAGAATGCTTACCTCTTTAAGAATATATAATGATTGTTGACAGTCAGCCAGCTTGAAGAAGCACTTTTGGATTGATTAACAGTGACCCATAATTAAATACAACAGTACTTAGAAAAAGACCTGATGGTCCCAGAAAGAATTGTTTCAGGAATAATGAGTGTTTATCATTTTTATTTGCTTCCTAAGTGGCAGTTATCAACATTAGTTACCCAGGTTTTTAATTAAAAATTGGAAAAATTAATAAGGTATTGCTGTCAAGAGTAACTTTTAAATATTTGTGATCGTGATTTAAATTCAGTAGCTCTAAAATCATATAAACGATGTAGGAAATTTTTAAGAACACAAAGTTTTCTATACCACATTTTCCTTTAAGCAATATGTTTTATTAAGGAGGCTATGAAATGGAAATTGTTTTTACAACTTAAAATTGTTGCTTTCTCTCTTAAAGAAAGAACACTGATGTTTCACAATAGAGTTAGAAACATAAGTATAACATAGCAATATACAGCAAACAGAGAAAAAATATTTTGTTTCCAGCCCATGTGAATATATATGTAATATAGATAAATATTTATGTGTTTATATATGTCTTATATCTATTCTAAGTCCTCATATACTTTTTATTAGATATGGTTATTTAAAAAGTCATTTTTTACCAACCTCATTTCTCATTTTCAGATATGCTATTCTAAGTAAGACACTACACCAGTTTGATGATTCTAATTTTCTTTAGATATCACCAAAATAATCTGTAGTTAAAGAAGAAAGCTAAAAACCCATTACCTCCAGATGCCCCCAGGAAATAATATTAAAGGATTATTTTTTAGATAGGAAGCCATAACAGTAAACAGAATGAGAAAGGAGAAAACAGTAATAAAATTTTAGAATTACTGTAGCAGGTAAAGCCATTAGGTCATTTGAACCAGTCCTCCTGCTGAGGAAATGTAGACAAGCTGGGTGAAATATAAAATCATCTTATTGAGGAGAGTAGAAAGCTAACAAAAATTGAAGCATTACCAGAATGAAGATTCACAAGAGATCAGCATCAAGACAAGTGCACCTAGCTTTGGCGGCCACTTTTGCCCACCAGAGCATTTGCAAATCTGTAAGAAAGACAGAGGCTGAAGTGCTTTTAAAATTCTCTTCACAGGAGGGGAAAAAGTTGGAGTCCAGGAGATGGTAAAGCCCTAGTAACCCAAAGGGCTGAGTCTTAGGAACAAAGGTGAACACAAAGGGAACCGTACCTCTGCCAAAGGTGTAAAGCCCAACTCTGAATCATCTCTGTAGTCTAGAAAACCTCCAACTCAGAAATTGTATTGAATTGACCTCAGCTTGCTAGTAATCCTCAGTGGATGGAAGAAGCAAGGAAGATCCTACCTAGAAGGAGATACCCAAACTTCAAACTCTTTTTATAAACTTATTTTTTATATGTTTAGTAAACTTTTTATTTTAGAATAGATTTAGACTTACAGAAAAATTATGAAGGTAGTAAAGAGTTCCCATATACTCCACACATAGTTTCCCCTAGTATTAATATTTTCCATTATTATGGTACATTTGTTGCACTTAATGAACCAATACTGACACATCATCATCAACTGAAGCCCATTCTTGAATCATATTTTCTTAGTTTTTTTTTTTCTTTTAACCAAATGTCATTTTTCTGCTCCAAGATAACCACGTTCCAAGATAACAAGGACAACACGTTACATTTAGTCATCATGTCTCCATAGGTTCTTCCAGGCAGTGATAGTTTCTCAGACTTTTCCTTGTAAATGATGACCATGAGAATTTTGAAGCATACCAGTCAGATATTTTGTAGAATGTCCCTCAATTGAGATTTGCCTGATGTTTTCTCCATGATTATACTGGGCTTTGGGTTTTTTTGGAGGAATACTACAGAGCTAAAGTGCCATTTTCATCATGCCATAAGAAGGAAGGATGCTATCAACATGACTTTACTGTTGATGTTGAGCTTGATCAAAGTTACGTTCATCAGGATTCTCTAGCACAAAATTAATCTTTATCTTCCTTTCCACATTATACTTTTTAGAAGGAAATCACTGTACACAGGTCATACTTAGAGAATAGGAGTTATGCTCCTTGAGGGCATAAGTTATCTATATAAATTATTAGGAGTTCTCTGCATGGGACATTTGTCTATTCTCTCCCAGTTATTGAGTTTTTCAATAGTTTATCAGTATAGACATAGATATTTATTTTACACTTTGTGTTATAATCCAATACTACTTCATTTTATTCCTAAAATTTCTCCAGCTTTGGCCATTGGGAGTCCTTTCATTTGACTTCTGTGTCCCTTTGATGTACTGCCATCATTATGGAGTTGCTGTTTTATGGGGAACTTTGTGGGGTTTTTTTGTTTGTTTGTTTTGTTTTGTTTTTTGTTTGGTTCGGTTTGGTTTAAACACTTCCTTACTTCCTGGCACTACAAGACATTCTGAGTTCATCTCATATGTGTCCTGCTCCAGTGTGAGAATCAGCCATTTCTCCAAGGAGTCCAGGTTGATTCTACTGAAGGATGGCATTATAAATCAAGATCTGGGTGTTAAGTGTGCTCATTGCTACTGATGTGTCATTGCTTCTAGACTCTCACAGCTGATGGAAAATGGAAACATGTATGTCCTAACCAGAATATTTACACTTACTTATAAGTAGAAATTATATTGTATATCCATATCTGTTAAACTAAATGGAAGTTTATACTCATGTCTCCAAGTCTACTCCTTTACCATATGGATTATTCTTGCCTCTTCTTCCCCTTGCTTGTCTATCAACTTCCACTCCAGTAGTAAGAAAACTGACTCCCACTATCCACCATCTATTTATTTAACTGCTCAATTCCAGTATACATGTACTAATTGTTTCAGAATTGTTAACTCATATGCTTGTTGAAGACAATTTTTTTTTCAACCAGAGTATACTGCTTCTATACAGTTCCTTTTGTCTCTAGTCTTACAGACTCCACTCATTTCTAATGTTATTTAGGTCAACTATTTCCCCCACTCCCCTTCAATGAGATTGTTTCATACATTTTTAATGTAGTTAGGTTCTTTTGTCACAGTGTGAACTGTCACATAGCATAGAGTCTACCTAAATGATTTCTTAAATTTACATGCCTTAAGATTCACTGTTCCGCTCTAAAGTTTTATGGGTTTTGAAAAATATGGTGGTATCCATTACAGTATTATACAAAATAGTTTCACTTCCCTAATACCATCTGTTTCACCTATTCAAAGCACATATTCACTCCAAAACTCCTGCAACCACTAATCTGTTTAACCTGTTTGTCTTTTGGAGAGTGTCATATAAATGGAATGATACAGCATGTCACCTTTTCGGACTGGTTTCTTGTACCTGGCAATATGCATTCAAAATTCATCCATGTCTCCGCATGGCTTGATAGCTCAGACCCTCTTATTGCTAACAGACTTCCACTGTATGGATGTACACAGTTTGGTTATTAATTCACCTACTAAAGAACTTCTTGGTTGCTCTATGTTTTGGAAATACTTAGCAAAACTACTATAAACATTTAAATGCAGGGTTTTGTTTGTTTGTTTTTATTTTTCTTTGAGTGAGAGAGAGAAAACATGCATGCAAGCAGGGTAGAGGGGCAGAGGGAGAGAGAGAGAATCTTAAGCAGATTCCACACTCAGCATGGGGCCCAACGCAAGGCTTGATCCCACAACCCTGGGATCATAACCAAAGCTGGATGATGCATCTGATCAAGGATCAGATGCTCAACTGACTGAGCCACCCAAGTGTCCCTCAAATGTATGTTTTTATGTGGAACATACGTTTTCAAATCAACCGAGTAAATATCTGGGAGTGCTGAATTGTTTAGTAAGAATATATTCAGCTTTGTAAAAAAAACCTGCCGAACCGTCTTCCAAAGTGCCTGTGCCAATGCGCACTACCACCAGTAATGAATGAGAGTTGCTGTTGATCTGCATTCTTGCCAGCAACTGGGAGTGTCAGGGTTTTGTTTTTGCTTCAAAGTCATTCTAACAGGGACGTGGTGGTACCTCATCGATGTTTCAATGTGCATTTTCCTAATGACAGATGATGTTGAGCATCTTTTTATACGTTTACTTGCCATCTGTATATTTTCTTTAGTGAAGGGTTCAGATCTTTGGCCCATTTTTAACTGAGTTGTTAGATTTTCTTATTGTTGAGCTTTAAGTTTTCTTTATATATTTTGGATACAAGTCCTTTATCAGAAATGTGTTTCGCAAATATTTTTTCTCCAGTTTGTGGCTTATCTTTTAATTTTGTTTTACAGTACCTTTAGCAGAACAGACATTTCTCATTTTAATAAAATCCAATTTATCATTTTTTTTCTTTCATGGATCATACTCTTGTGTTGTATCTAAAATCTCATTATCAACACTAAGGTCATGTAGATTTGCTCCTATATTTTCTTCCAGAAGATTTACATGCATTTTACGTTAATGCGTAAGATGCATTTTGAATTAATTTCTGGGTAAGGTGAAATGTCTGTGTCTAAGTCCCTTTTGGTTTGTTTGTTTTCCATGGGTTTTGGGGTTTTGGGTTTGGTTTGGTTTGGCTTTTTGTTGATGGCACTGTTTTTTGAAAAGACAATCTTTTATCCACTGAATTGCCTTTTCATCTTCTCAAAAATCAATTGGCTGTATTTGTGGGCCTACTCCTTCTTTTCCTTTGATCTTTGTGTATATTTTTTCACCAGTACCAGATTGTCTTTCTTACCGTAGTACAACTCTTAAAATATAATGTGTGGCAAATAAATAAATAAATAGATAAATAAATAAATGAATGAATGAATAAAAAGTGTGGCATACAATAAGAAAAAATAACAACTTAGATAAGGAGATAAAGCAACTTGAATAATAAAACAGAAGAGGGCACCTCAGTGGTTCAGTCAGTTGAGTGTCCAACTTCAGCTCAGGTCATAATCTCATGGTTCGTGAGTTTTAACCCGCATCAAGCTTGTTGCTATCAGTGCAGAGCATGCTTCAGATCCTTTGCCCCCCCTACGCCGTGTCTCTCTGCCCCTCTTCTGCTCACATTCTCTGTCTCAAAAATGATTAAACATTAAAAAAAATAAGAAAAGAAAAAAAAGGAAAGAAAAGAAGAAAACAGAAAGAGCAAGACAGTAGAAGCAATCCCCAGAGTTGCGGAATTTGGAATTATGAATCTATTTTTACTATATTCAGTGAGATGAAAGACAGAATTATTAGCACAGAGGTATGAGCTATTTTTAAAAAGAGATGAAATAGACTTGGAATAGTACCAAATAGAAATCTCAGGAACACCTGGCTGGCTCAGACAGTTAAGTGCCCAACTTTGGCTCAGGTCATGGTCTCACAATTCGTGGGTTTGCGCCCTACATCGAACTCTGTGCTGACAGGTCAGAGCCTTGAGCCTGCTTCAGATTCTGTGTCTCCCTCTCTCTCTGCTCCTCCCCAACTTGTGCTCTGTCTCTTTCTCTCTCAAAAATAAACATAAATAAATAAATAATAAATAAATAAATAAAACCTCAGAACTGAAAAAAATAGAATAAGAACAATAAATTAAATACAAATAGTGAGAAAATTGTGAAATAAAAAATAAGTTAATATGACAAAACAAAAGGTATAGATAAAGGCTGGGAAAATATGAATATATGTGAAACACAGAGTGAAGATAAACAAAATGACAAACCAAACTTGACTAACCAAGGGAAAAAATAGAGAGAACCTACATCAACAAAATTATAAACAAAAAGATTATAACTGATATCACAGAAATACAGATAATCATAAAATGCTACCATGAACAACTATTTGCCAACAAACAGAGAGCCTAGAAAAATAAATAGATGAATTCTTAAAACATGCAACATAGCAAGACTGAATCAGGAAGAAATAGAAAATCTGAACAGAACAATTACTAGCAAGGAGACTGAATCAAAATCAAAATCTCCCAACCAAAAAAAAAAAAAAAAAGTGTAGAACCAGATGGTTTCACAGATAAATTTTACCAAACATTTATTTTTTTAAGTTTACTTATTTATTTTGAGAGAGAGAACATGAGTAGGGGAGGGGGAGTAGTGGAGAGAGACAGAGAGAGAGAATCCCAAGTAGGCTCTGTGCTGTTAGCACAGAGCCCAACATAGGGCTCGATCCAGTGAACTGTGAGATCATGACCTAAACTGAAACCAAGAGTCAGACATTTAACTGACCGAGCCACTCAGGTGCCCCCTTACCAAACATTTAAAGAGGAATTTACACAAATCCTTCTCATACTCTTCCAAAATATTTAGAAGAAGGATTGGTGGGGGACCTGGGTGGCTCAGTCAGTTAAGTGCCAAGCTCTCCGTTTCAGGTCAGGTCATGATCTCAGGGTTTCCTGAGTTCAAGCTCAACATCGGACTCTGTGCTGACAGTGCAGAGACTGCTTGGGATTCTCTCTCCCTCTCTCTCTCTCTCTGCCCCTCCCCTACTTATACTGTCTCTGTGTCTCTCAAAATGAATAACTAAACTTAAAAAAAAAAAGGTTTCTTTCTAAATATAGAAGAAGGATTGGGATTCTCTCTCTCTGTTTCACTCTCTGCCCCTCCCCCACTTGCTCTCTAAAAATAAAGAAGCTTAAGGAAAAAAAGAACAATTCCTAGACTAGAAAAAGAATTAACACTCTTCACCTCTTTTTATGAGCATAATCTACTAGGATATCATAAGAAGGAAATTTTACTCATGAACATAGATGTTCAAGGGACTAAAAAACAATTAGCAAACTGCATCCAGCAATATATACCAAATGCTAATATACATTACAACCAACTTAGTGATAGTCTAGGAAAGTAGGTTTGGCTTAGCATTAGAAAACTCAATGTACTTTACACCATTAAGAGATAAAAGTGAAAAAATCTATGATAATTTCAAAAGGCATACAAATCGAGTAATATTCAATAGCCATTCATTATTTTAAAAAAACAAACAACTCTTTGCAATCTAGGAAGAAGGAAATTTCCTTATTCAATGATAGGTTATCTAAAAAATTACCTATTACAAACATTATTCTTAATAATAAAATGGAAGTTTTCATTTTCAAACCAGAAAAAAAGACAAACATACGTACTATCACCATTTAATTCAACATTTCATTAGAGGTCCTAACCAGTGCAGAAAAGCAAGGAAAAGAAAGCAAATGTGTAAGAATTGGAAAGGAGGAAAACAATTATTATTCACAGATGACAATAGTGTATGTAGAAAACTGAAAAGAATAAACAGAAAAATCATTGCATTCATTAATTTGTTTCTCAAGGTCACTGCACACAGGATCAATATACAAAAATCAGTCATGTTTTTATATCTGACAATAACCAATTTGAAAATAATATTATAAAGATAATATCTTTTATAACAAAATTAAAATATCAAATACTTAAAAAAATTTTAAATCAATCAAATGAAATATATATAAGACAAAATTAAACAATATAAATATAATGTATAAATAAATATACAAATCATGTTCATGCATTAGAAGATTCAATATGGTAAAAATGTTAGTTTCCTCAAATTGATCTACACTTCAATGTAATTTCTTTTTTTTTTAAGTTTTTATTTAAATTCCAGTTAGTTAACATACACTGTAATATTAGTTTCAGGTGTACAATGTACTGATTCAGCACTTCCATACATCACCCAGGGCTGATCACAACAAGTGCATTCCTTAATCTTCATCACCTATTTATGAATCCTAGCAAACTTTTTTGTGGAACTTAATAATCTGACCCTGGGATGTATATAGAAATTCAAAACACCAAAGGTAAACAAGATTATTTTGAAGAAGAACAAGATGGGAAAACTTGTTCTACAGATGTGAAGACATAATAAAAAGGTACAATAATTAAGATAATGCAGTACAAAAATAGACAAATAGGAGAGAGAACCCACAAACATATGTATTCTTGATTTATGACAAAGTTGGAACTTCAGAACAGTAGAGGGAATAATGATCTTTTCAATAAATAGTAGTAGGGGGAGAAAATCTAAACAACAGTGCTGACAGATGTAGATAAGCAGTAAAATTATAAAGAAAAACTAGTAAGTGAGTACTATAGAACTCAGCATAATGATTATATTTAATTGAGAAGAAAGTTTTGTGTTTGTGAGTGGGACCATGGATCCTTCTAACGTGCTATTAATATTCTCTTTTTACCTTGATGTTACTAGAGTATTCACTTCGTAATAATTTTATTAAACTGAACATGTAGGTTTAAGCAAAGTTCTAAAACATGGATGAATGGTAGCAGACTAGAAAGACAAATCTTAAACTGGCACTAGAGAAGCACTCTATCACTCTCTTGCTCTCCATCTCCATCTGTCTGTCTGTCTCTAGAGAGATCTTCTAGATTTTCTAGAAAGATCGTATACAAAGAATTAAGAACAAAAAGAACTTCAAATTTTAGTAGCACAGTAAGCTAGAAGAAAATGAATTAACGTCTTCAGTATTCTAAGTGAATGTTATTTCCAACGTGGAATTCTTTTTTTTTTTTTTTGATAAATGTGTATTCATTTTTTGAGAAAGAGAGAGAAAGGGAGAGAGAGAGCATGAGCAGGGGAGGGGCAGAGAGAACTGAGGACCAAGGATCCCAAGCAGTCTCTGCGCTGACAGCAGCAAGCATGACGCAGGGCTTGAACTCATGAACCATGAGATGAAGTCAGACACTCAACCAACTGAGCCACCCAGGCACTCCCCCAACCTAGACCTCTATATTCAGTTTTCTTTTGTCCATTCGGGCTGCTACTCAAAGAGTAGCGTACTGAATACCAAAGACTGAGTAGCTTATAAACAACAGAAATCTATTTCTTAGTGTGATGGAGACTGGAGTGTCCAAGATCAAGATGCAAGCATGTTCAGTATCTGATGGAAGCCTGCTTCCTGGTTCATACATAGCCTGGTCTTGTCACCATGCCTCGCATGAATGAAGGAGCAAAAGAGCTCTATGGTGCCTCTTTTATAAGGGAGCTAATCCTATTCCTGAGGACTTCACACACATAACCCAATCACCTCCTAAATGCCCACCTCCAAATAACATCCCACTGGGAGTTTCCAATACGTGAATTTTAGGACCACACAGACAGTAAGGCTATCGTGCTGACCGAACTATCAGTCAAGGAGGAAGATAGATGGAAGCCATTTTTAAACATATAAGATCTCAAATACATCTACTGTGAGATTTCTCTAACCAATATACTGGAGCATGTGCTCTGCTAAAACAAGAGATTAGGTTAAGAAAGAAAGCAACATAAGATCCAGAAAACTTGTGACCCAATGCAAGAGAGGTGAAGGCCATCCCCAAGCTGACTGTGAAGGAGAATCCGTAGATGACTGCTGTGAATAATAACAAGAAAAGAAACGATAGAGACTGGTGGGGGTTAGCAAGTCCTGGGAAAGACAGATTATCTGAAGTGTTTAAACATAAGAAGAGGAAATTTACACATCTGGGGTAACATTTGGGGATAATTTATTGTTTTGTATGTGAAATCTAAGGGGAAAAAATAAAAGAGACAATTACAAAAAGCATCGTCAGGGTAGCAGTTAAGGTATAGTCTCTGAAACCAGGCTCTGAGTTCAAATACTGGCTCTGACATATATATACCTTAGCTTTCTCAAATATAAAAGAGATCATAATAGTATCTACCAGATAAAGTCGTATTAAGGAATATATGGATAATCTATGGAAATGTCTAAGAGGAGTGTCTATCACAACTTAGCTCAATACATATTAGTAATTACAATAGACTCCATGGCTCAGCTATATGTAGCTTGTATACAGCCACAGAAATATAAAATTGAACACGCAATAAACTGAAAATACAATAATGCCGAGGTGGGTAGAAGGACAGGATGACTCCATGTATATGGAGAGGGGGGAGTGTGTATGTAGAGATCTCTACATCTACTTGATAATGCATAAAGGTGAAAAACAAAACAACAGTAATAGAAGCATACCATAAATTCTTATAAATAAGAATACTAAAATTAGCTTAAAAACTTAAAAGTGGTTTCCTTTGAATGGAGGAATAGATATATTACTCTTCACAAACCTTGTAGAACTACTGGACTCTTTAAACCCTGTGTATGAAAAATAAATTTTGAAAAGTTAAAACCAGACTTAAACCCAAAAAGTCATCTGTATGTAATGCCAGAAAGAAAGTGATGTACAAAGCAGAGCACTTCTATGAGAATGGAGACAGCTTCGCTGCCTCTGGAGACTAACACATATGAATAACCACATATATCGAGGGATAGCAATTAAGCTCTTTCAATGGATGTTCCTCGAGCATGTCATTTTGGAAAACATTTGACCCTAACTGTCAGCCTTCTTCTGCATTTGGCAGGACTTCCCCTGGCTCTCTGTGTCACTGTAACAGGTGAATAACTAAGAAAAAAGCCCTTCTTCTGCCTGTGGACACTTGTTTATAATGGCATTCAGGGTCCTGGAGATAGACTGACAGATGCTCGTCCAGAAGGTTAATGAGATAAAGGTTCCTCCAGCTGGCCCTTAAGCAGAGATTACACCTGAGGGGAAGATAAGCAGATTATTCCAGAAACAGACATTGCTTCACGTTCTTCATAAATTAGCACCCTTATAAAGGTAAACCAAGAAGGTTATCCTCTCTCAGCTGGCATCAATATTTAATTATTTTTCATATTTCTGTCATTTTATTTTTTTTAATGAGATTTGGGACTCTCCTGTGATTGTTACCAGAATTGCCAAAGCACAAAAGCCAGAATGTATTTGGAAACTAGAAGGGCTATTTTTGTTTTTTGGATTTTTCTCCAAGTTCAAGGAACCAAAGGTAAATTATTTGAATATTTGTTTATTCTTAAAATTGCTTATCTATAAAATCTATTTGCAGAAGTGAACATTCAAAATCAACTAGATCACTGTTATGTCTCAGAGGGCTAGTATTTGGTAGGCTTAAATAAATATTGATTAATTGATTGAATGATTGTCAGAAATGGTTTTCACTTGGTTGAATATTTATTTCATAATTTTAAGTGCAATTTATGTTAACAAAATAGGAGAGATGAATGCATCCTTTTTTGCTTTTATAAAAATTGAATACAAATTCGTATCATTAATATCAATAACATTAGTAGATCCATGAAACCATGCCATTTATCTCTGAAAATTGACAAATAAAATATAAAAGTTGATGCTAATATTTTTTGAAGCTAATAGTTTAAGCTATTTATGATCTGACAAAAAAAATATATTTCTTACCTTCTCATAGTTAAATCTTGAGTTTCTTTTCCTTAAAAAATAGCAAGTGGGCGTTGTCTTCAGAGTTCGTGGTGATGACAAACTCAGAAACATGGCCATTTTTTGAGGTTGTGTACAGAAAAGGATGAGGCAGTACATGTTCTTTTTTAAGTTTCTTTAAGATCACTGATAAAATTTATTTGTTTATTTATTTATTTGTTATTTTATTTATTATTTAAACTCAAGTTAGCTAGCATACATTGTAGTCTTGGCTTGAAGAGTAGAACCCAGTGATTTATCTCTTACATATGACACCCAGTGCTCATCCCAAGTGTCCTCGTTAATGCCCATCACCAATTTGACCCATCCCTCTACCCCCCTCCCCTCCAGCAACCCTCAGTTTGTTCTCTGTATTTAAGAGTCTCTTATGGTTTGCCTCCCTCTCTGTGTTGAAGTTGTATGCATAAAAGAATGAGGCAGTGCATGTTCTTATGGCAAATCTTCAAATGAATTTAAAGTTAAAGCATGCCACTAAACAGGCATATTTAAGAAAAATAGTGTATTTTTTAAAATCCTGTTGAAGATAGCTTCACTTTTTTTTTTAAGAATAAACCTGGTCATTGTAACATATTCAGTCTTTTTAAGACCTTTGAAATCAATAATGTTTTGTTCTTCCATAAGGATGACATAGCTTCAGACAATTAACATTTTAATCAAATTATTAGTTTGAAAATGTCCAGGGAAAGTAAAGCAAAGAGTTGTTGCATTTGTAAGTCACAAGATAACTGATTCCGTCAGTTATTTTATATGTAGCTTTTTAGTGGTTGCATTTAGAAGGAGAAAAAAAATTCTGTAAAAGATTATACAAAAATTCCTTTTACATTTTTCAATCTGTAACTTACCTTACAAGTTTACTTACCTCTCAATTGTCAATTATATATCAATGTTTACATTTATATAAACATTTTAATTAGAAATAAATGATAGGATTCCAGTGTATTTTGAGCTTAATTTGCTGAAACAAACTCACTATTTCACACGCTTGACCAGGCAAATCAGTTTTGGGTTTGTCGTTGTTGTTTAATTAATTGTGCTAACTAATTTAACTATTTTTGCTATTTTCACACATTTTATATCAACCATTACAATTACAAATAGTATTATCACTTACAGAAAGTTAAATTAAATAAGCTCACCAAAACCTACAATTTGTTATATGCCAGTTTCTATGAAACATAGTACAATTAACTGCATAATAAAAAAAAATCCTTATATTTTACTTGTTTGAGACTTTTTATTCTGTAAGAATCTCAGGTCTGTGAACCTCTGC
This sequence comes from Paguma larvata, assembly GCA_030068075.1. Classification (NCBI taxonomy): domain Eukaryota; kingdom Metazoa; phylum Chordata; class Mammalia; order Carnivora; family Viverridae; genus Paguma; species Paguma larvata. Next base: position 67,946,452 of record CM057829.1, on the reverse strand, counting down.
TAATCTCCAATTACTGAGGTCTGCATTAATAGGAGTTTATGTACTTCAGCCAGACTGGTTTCCCGTTGGTGACTACTTAACCACTGAGTGTATTTACATAGAAAACAGTTTGGGGAGTGAGAAGAGTTCAATTTAATAAAGGTAGCTCTTAAACATATCTATTGAGTGCTCAAATTTGAGAGTTTCTTTTTAGAAAATTATAGATTATTTAAAAAATAAAAAAAGATATGAAAAAATTGCACATAGAACTTGCACCCAGGGGCGCCTGGGTGGCTCAGTCGGTTAAGCTGACGACTTCGGCTCAGGTCATGATCTCGCGGTCTGTGAGTTCGAGCCCCGCGTTGGGCTCTGTGCTGACAGCTCAGAGCCTGAAGCCTGCTTCGAATTCTCCCTCACTCTCTGCCCTTCTCCTGCTCATGCTCTGTCTCTATGTCTCAAAAATAAATAAACGTTAAAAAATTATTTAAAAAAAAAAAAAAAAGAACTTGTACCCAAACGCAACCTATGCGAGTACTGACATGCGTTCCCTCAGTCTTTTTCTGGGTACACTTATTTAATTTTTACATGATTGCAAGTTCTACAGTAGCACAACTTTATACCAGGCTTTCTGCACTTCTTCCATTATATGAATGTTCTACATTGCTATCTAGTTTTGACAAGTGTCAGTTTCTGGCACGTAATGTTTCTTTCAGTTGATATGTCATGATTTGCTTTATATAATACCCAACAAAAGAGAAATAATTGTTCCTGATTATATTATTATTATGAATAACATTGCAATGAACATCTTTATGTATAAGTGTCTCTCAGTATTTAAGATTCTTAGCATAAATTGACTACAGTAAAACTATTGGGTCAAAGCAACATAAACAGTTTTATAGTATTTGATTTATATTTACCAAGTTTCTTCTTGAAAGTTTTCCTATGCCTTTAGGTGATTTTTCCCAATTCAGTTCCACAGAATGTTTGCTAGCTACCCAATACCATGCTAGACATAGAATATTAAGAGACCCAAAGACATGCCAGTACTTTAGAAGTTTTCCTTTAAGCTCTGCAATTCCAAATGTAGCGTTTCCATTGATACGCAAAAGTGAAATGGCTTTAATTTCAAAACATTTACTAAGTAAAATTGTTTACACAACCAAACAGTTCAATAATTTCAAGGAACAGTTATTTCATCAAGATACCAAGGCGCCTCTCGTATTCCTAACGGGGATCCCAGTTGCATCTAATGTGCACAGCGCTGCTTTACACTTTTACCGTTTCATTTCGCATAAATAATTACATCTAATTGCTTGTGACATTCCAATGTGTGGGAGAAAGAGGAGAGAAAAAGCCACCCTTGGCAAGTCCTAAAATGGAAGTAATGTGTATCAGAGTATGTGCCTTTTACATTACATTTGGATATACTAAATGAAACCTTTAACTAAGTAAGTTAGTCACCAAGGTACAGTAATTATTTTTGTAGCTGTGAATGTCAGAAAATTTGCATTTGAAGACGCTCTACTTCTTGCTAAGCCTTTACTACTGAGATATGTTTTCATGACATGAAATTACCCAGGAAGGTATTTCTGCCCACCGACAGTCACATTAACTTTGCTGCTCCTCTACTTTTTCATCTCTGCTATGGTCTCAGGACAGTGTAATTCAAAAGGTTCAAGGCAGACTTTTTGTTCAATTCTATCTGAAAAGATGGACTTATAATCAAAGCTCTGTAAATTGAGGACACTCTGTGTTCAACTGTGCAGACTCTGGTAGCACACCTGAAGCCATTTCTTAGATTAAATACTCGCTTTAAAAATAAAAAGCAATTTCTACCTGTGGACCCTCTGTGCTTATATCAACAACCACACTGAAGGACTATCATATTGTGAACTAATTAGGCAACGCTGACATGACCTGCTGCTTTCTTGGCCACTTCTATCTATCATGAGTGTGCAGCCATATTAACTGTATTTGCATGCTAATCATCTGTAAATTTGGATCCTGTATACCTTTGTCAACACAGTTGTATTCACAGCAGATTTTATGCTGTTTTATTTTTTTTAATTTAAAATGTTTATTTATTGAAGGAAAAATGAGATAAAAACAAAGAGGGGGGCAAAACATGAGACTCTTAAATACAGAGAACAAACTGAGGGTTGCTGGAGGGGTATCGAGTCAGAGAATGGGCTAAATGGGTGATGGGCATTAAGGAGGGTACTTGTTGGAGTGAGCACTGGGTGTTATATGTAAGTGATGAATCACTAAATTCTATTCTTGAAACCATTATTACCCTAATGTTAACTAACTTGGATTTTATATTTTAAAAATGTCAAAAAATGTTTAGCTATGTACCACCAAAAAAATCTTAATATATCATACTATAATCTTAATATACACAACATACTTTGGCAAAATACATACTGGCTAAAGTGACCAGATCTCTGAGATGTGATAGTTCAAGTTTGGAAGGGATCTTAACTGTCCAACCACTCACCCAAATCTGAAGCCCCTCCACAACATTGTTTGAAGGTGGTCCTAGCCTGAGCTTGTCCAGTGACAGAAAACAACTCATTAGTTATGAAGCAGTTGATTCTATTTTTGGAAATTCTCTGTGTCAGAATCATCACCCTTGTCCTGACTTGAAATTTGCACCCCTGTAAATTCCACTCATTAATCCTACTTCTACCCCTAGAAGTCTTGTAGAACAGTCACATTTTCAGTTACATCATAACCCTGTAGATATCTGGTCTTCTTCAACTCCTATTTATTGGATGTTGCTAGGCTCCAGAGATCCATAATTCCAAGGACAGATATTTCTGCCAGCTCTTTTACAAAGAAGGAATTAGGATGTAAATAAGAGAGTAAACAATTTGACCCTAGGTTTTAATGAAAGCTTGATTACAAGAAAAAAAATTTTTTAATCTACCAAAGAAATATTCCCCTAGCAAAATAGATCCGTTGTCATCGTTAATACAAAAGAAAGAAGATTTTTAAAAGCAAGAATAATAATTGGGGAGGAAAGATTCACTCCAGTACAAGTCTGAAAATGTTATCTATAACATTGAAAAATAGAGTTCATCTAATTAGTCTTCTCTCTTCAGAAAGGACTAACCAATGGGAAAGCATCTTTTAAAATTGTCCTTTGACCTCTCCTGTTATTAAAACTCTTTTCCTGTTCCTGCTGCAACCTTGCTTTCTGCATGTGAAGTTAATTTTCTCTTGTTTTGTCAGTGATGCACAATGGGAACAAAATAAAGGAAATGAAATATTAAACTCAGTTGAAGCAAGTTATGAAATAAAGGAAAGAAGAAAAGGTGGGGAAGGAATTAAAGGAAAATGGAAAACATTTCCAGAAGGAAAGCATGGAATATGTTTGTATTTGTTGTATAGAGAGGGGAGATGAAGAACAGTGTCCTGGGAATCAGGAGTTTGAGTTCCACACCCTTACTGATGAGCTTTTTTTTTTTTTATTTTTTATTTTTATTTTTATAATAGTTTATTTTCAAATTGGTTTACATATAACACCCAGTGTTCATCCCAACATGTGCCCTTTTCAATGCCCATCACCCCCTCTCCCCCCTCCCTCATCTCCCTTACCCTCAGTTTTTTTCTTAGTCTTTGAGAGTCTCTTATGTTGTATCTTCCTCCTTCTCTGTGTCTTTTTTTCCTTTCCCCTCTTCCCCTCCCCTTGGTTTTTGCTTAGTCTCACAAAGTCCACCTATTCGTGGAAACATATGCTATCTGTCTTTTTCTGACTGACTTATTTCACTTAACATAATACCCTCCAGTTCCATCCATCTGGCTACACATGGCCAGATTTCATTTTTTCTCATTGCCACGTAGTAGTCCATTGTATATAAGTACCATAACTTCTTTATCCATTCGTCAGTTGATGGGCACTTGGTCTCTTTCCATGATTTGGCTATTGTCGAAAGTGCTGCTATGAACATTGGGGTACACGTGCTCCTATGCATCAGCATTCCTGTGTCTCTTGGGTAGATTCCTAGCAGGGCTATTGCTGGATCATAGGGTAGCTCTATTTTCATTTTTTTGAGGAACCTCCACACCGTTTTCCAGAGTGGCTGCACCAGTTTGCATTCCCACCAACAGTGTAGGAGGGTGCCTACTTCTCCACATCCTCGCCAGCATCTATAGTTTCCTGATTTGTTCATTTTAGCCACTCTGACTGGTGTGAGGTGGTATCTCAGTGTAGCAGAAAGAGAAATAAAGAAGCTAATCCCTTTCACAATTGCACCAAAAACCATAAAATACTTAGGAATAAACCTAACCAAAGAGGTGAAAGACCTCTACACTGAAAACTATAAAAAACTTATGAAGGAAATTGAGGAAGACACAAGGAAATGGAAAAACATCCCATGCTCATGGATTGGAAGAATAAATATCGTCAAATACTACCCAAAGCAATCTACACATTCAATGCAATCCCAATCAAAATTGCACCAGCATTCTTCTCAAAGCTAGAGCAAACAATCCTAAAATTTGTATGGAACCACAAAAGACCTTGAATAGCCAAAATAATACTGAAGAATAAAACCAAGACGGGAGGCATCACAATCCCAGACTTTAACCTCTACTACAAAGCGGTGGTCATCAAGACTGTATGGTATTGGCACAAAAACAGACACATAGACCAATGGAATAGAATAGAAAACTCAGAAATGGACCCGCAAGTATATGGCCAACTAATCTTTGACAAAGCGGGAAAATGTATCCAATAGAAAAAAGACAGCCTCTTTAACAAATGGTGCTGGGAGAATTGGACAGCAACATGCAGAAGAATGAAACTAGACCACTTTCTTACACCACTCACAAAAATAAATTCTAAATGGATAAAAGATCTGAATGTGAGACAGGAAACCGTCAAAATCCTAGAGGAGAAAACAGGAAGAAGCCTCTTTGACCTGATGAGCTTCTTAATAACTTCCTCTGTAAATCGAGGGATTTGTTCAGGAGACTCTCAGGCACCTTTGCATCTGAAAGAACATAAGTCATTCATTCACTGTTTCGACATTCCTGCCAGTATTCCAACTTGAGATATGGAGTGTGGATCAGTGATTCATTCTTTGAATCTGCTGCCAATTATGATTCCATTCTCATCTTAACCATGGAGTCCCTGCTAACCCTGTGCTCGGACCCCGAAGCCTCTATCTGTGTCAGTTCGGCCTGATCTGCGGTGCTTCTCGGTGTTTGACCAAATTCTCAAAAAAGTCAAAGGAATTTGAATTTCTTTGAACCTGGATGCTGGCTTTTCTGCTTCCCAGCGCTGTCCTAGCGTGCAGACTGGTGGGTGCTGGGCGGGTGCTCTGCTGCAGGGCCCCATCTTGCTGTCTTTGACCGCCTGCACAGCGTCCTGGGTACTGGTTCCTAAGAGCAGCAAGTTCGCTGGGGCTTTATGCTGTTTTAAAATAATCCATCTAGGGGCCTGGGTGGCTCAGTGGGTTGAGTGTCTGCCTCTTGGTTTCAGCTCAGGTTGTGATCCCAGGGTCATTGGATTGAGCCCCACATCGGGCTCCACATTGAGCGTGGGACCTGCTTGATTCCCTCTGTCTCTCTCTCTGCCCTCTCCCCCACTTGTGTTCTCTATCTTTCTCTCTCTCTCTAAACTAAAAATAAAATAATCCATCTAAGGAAACAAAGGGTTTTTTTTTTTCATAAGAGTCTCTAGGTTTATGTTATAATTCAGTATATATGTGGTAATGACCACAGTAAAAGTTCTGACATCATTGCTATATTGTGAAATACCAGACTCCAGGATGGCAGAGTCTCCATCCACACTGCCTCTTCCTACCTCAGGGTATGAAGGACACTTCCGCAATTGTGGGGAAGGAAGTGGTTATACCAATCCTTGGAATATCGCAAAGCAGCTTGTTGAAAGGAAGGCAAGTATTTGACCACAATGTGAGTTTCAGCCTTTCAAACTGGACAGTTTTTAGCAACCGCTGGGTCTGAGTTCTCTGTCTGAGAGTAAGAGACGGTCTCACTGGGATTTCAACCTCACAAATCAAGAGTGCCAAGTCAGATGGAACCATTTTAATAAGGAAGGAAGGTGCTCTGGAGCAAGGCAACTGCATGCCAAAGCTGATCCTACAATGAGATGATAAGGTCGACCAGCATAGCCACGGTTATGAGAATTCATATGTGGAGATGCCACTGTCAAGTGTGAACCTCCACATGCCTCGCTGTAATTATTTATTGAGGATGTACTGTCACTGCCGTGCCTCTCTTCTGGCCACAGGGAACGTGGGCAGAATATGAAGGAGCTATGGAAGAGTGATAAGTACTTCTAAGTATATGGTTATATTCAGTAGATAAATATTCTTCCATTTACATTTAGTCATTCTTGAGGAAACGGTGTCTTTCTGTGTGCCTTTGGAAAGTCATCTTAATTCATTCCAACCTGGTGTTCTTCATTCGGCCATCTCTAGTCCCCTCACTCACTGCAACCAGCATCTGTTTTCATAATTGCTCCCCCAGGAGAAGGACTAAAGCAAACTACACTGAAAGAAATTTTGTGGAGAAAATTCAGGGCCTTGAAACTAATGAAAAGTGTCTACTTCAGAAATACATTAACTTCATATAGAAATACATATGTAGGGCTAATTTGTCCGTCTTAAGGTTCCTGCTTCATTTATGAAGAAATGAAAGTTACATTTAATTAAGCCCAAATATGAAACCCAAGGGCACTATTACCAACCCATTGTAGGCTGTTCAGACCTGATGAAAACACTCTGTAGGTAGCAATCATATTAACAATACTTTAGCTTAAATATCTTATTTTTTAAGAAGCTCAGGCAAGTTTTAATTATCTTCTTAAGATTTCCGTGACTGCTGGACAATCCACTCCTTTCTGCCCAGGAACCCAAGGCAGAGAATACTAAGTAACACTCCTAAAATCATTTGAGGTGGGAAGATTCAAACCAAAACTAGGATTTGAGCTATATCTAGTCCTATCATACATCTGCTTAGTCTATTAATCAATCCAATATAATACAATGGGTAAAATTAATATACTTCTTACTGTTAAGTCAAAGCCAACTTTCCTCTGCTAACAACACCAGATGATTGCTGGTTCTGGGCCATATCTATTGCATGACTATTTGCATGACTCATCTCAGGATGGCTCCTCATATCATCAGCTATACCCTTAAAATTAGGGGCATAAGTTTTGTAGTTACATTACTCATTATGAAAAAAGTCATGACATTTTCAACTCCTTAAAGAAACGGAATCATTTATTCGTGGCATCATTTTAAATGCCCACCATTAAAGTCTAAGTTTAGCAGTAAGTGGCTTATTTATGATTATGTTATGTATTTGAAGGCAGAACTTGGCCTAATGGGTGGGATATGATACATTCGGAAAGTCTCTTCTGAAACCAAAGATACTTCCCTATCAAAGCACTGAAATTTAACCTCCGGGTTTGCAATATTTTCCGACTAGAGATCAACAATTCTGAAATATCCCTTTCTAATCATTTCTCTTCCTTCCTTCTCTGAAATTTGAGTTTTACTCTCATCAAAACATGCCAGTCCTTCATCCTCTCCCAGTTCCTCCAGTTGTGTAGCCCATCGAGGCCTGAGTGTCCCACACATTAATCCTCGATGTTGGAGTCCATTTCCTGGCCTCTCCCAACACTCTTCCTGTTAGTGCAATATAAACCTTACTCCTTGACCTCCTGCCCCATTTGCTTGGTTAACCCCACTCTGAGTAAACTTAGCTTTCACTTTTCCCACTCTCATTTCTGAGCTGCCAAATGTTATTAGAAAATCCAAAATAAACGAAGTGCTTACGTGACACAAATTCACGCACCATAACCACAACTGGGCCCTCCGTGCTCTTCCGCAGTCCTACTCACCTCTGATTCCCTGACTTAATCCCCTCGTCCAATTTCCAAAACCTCTCCCTCCTCGAGCCAGCAACCTGATTCTCCCTCACTCACATAATGACACAGTGAAGAGAAAGACTTTAAGGCTTTCACAGGGCAGTATTCACCACAGAACACAGCTGCACAGAACAGCCCTGCCACTTACTGCTTATGTGACCTTGGCAAATGGCTCAATCTTATACATACCTCCAATTTATGGTTTCTCATCTATAAAATAGGAATAATATTATCAGTGTCTTCCTTATATGGTATGATGAAAATAAATGAAATAATGTTTATGAAGCTCCTAGTGAGGTATCTCCTATAAAATTATTCGATAAACGCTCGATCCTAAGATGACTATGATGACATCCATTATTGTTACCAATTCTTCCTATGTACTGAGAAGATTGAAGGCATCTGATTTCATTTGGTAGCTCTTTTTTCTATTTCAAACTTTCTTCCGATCTTTATCCAAACTCTTCTTCTTTTCTCTTGTTTCAGAGAGATAAAAAGATTTCATGCTTTTACTAATGTTATTTCTATCAACCTATGACTTTAACTCCATTTACAACAAATTCCCCTACAAGCTTCCTCTGCCCGTCTCCTTTTCTACTGATATCATTTTCTCAGTCTAAAAAATTTAATGCAAAATTTCTCAACATTGGTAAAAACACCAGTGCTGGGGCTCCAGCTTTGAAGATTCTGATTTATTCGTCTGGGTGAAACCCAAGCTGGAATAGTTGCTAAAGCCATCCAGCCGATTTTATTGTGTAGCCAGGTTTGAGAAGCATGATTTAGTGCCCTTCTGGAAAGATATGATATGTGGGTCAATAAATTATGGGCCACCAGAGGGTTTGTTTTAATCTTCCTTTCTTTAGTAAATATTTTATCATAAGTATATTTGTAGTTTGGAGGGAGTGGTCTCATTATTTAATAGGGTTGACAGAGTGGTTTGTATACTATTTCCCTCCATTGTGTCGTTTCAATTTTTTAAATCTTTCTACATAAATTAGGACTACCGGATATGTATTTTTTTAAGTTTATTTATTTGAAGTGGGGAGGGCCAGAGAGAGAAGAAGAGAGAGAATCTCAAGTGGGCTCATGCTGACAGCACAGAGCCTGACACGGAGCTCAAGTCCACAAACCATGAGATTATGACTGGAGCTAAAATCAAGAGTCAGACACTTAACCAACTGAGCCATGCAGATGCCCCAAGAATTTTTTTTTAAGTTTATTTATTTATTTTGAGACAGAGAGAGAGAACAAGAAGGGGAGGGGCAGAGAGAGGGAGAAAGAATTCCAAGCAGGCTCCATTCTGTCAGCACAGCGACAGATGCCAGAGTCAAACTCACAAACTGTGAGCTCATGACCCGAGCCGACATCAAAAGTCAGATGCTTAACTGACTGAGCCACTCAGGTGCCCCCAGGAATATGTATTTTTTAAAAGCTCCACAGAGTATTCTAATGCACGCTGTTAAAAATCAATTAAATGCTTCATGAGGCCAGGGACCATGTCCATCTTGTTCTCAGTCATATCTTCAGAATCCCCTTTTCTGGCATAAACCTCTGCTTCCTGCATTCTGTGCATGTCATTCTGTCCTCTTGTATCTCTGAAGTCAGGAATTTTGGTATCATGTAAGACAACATCTTCTTCATATCCAAATTCTCATCAAATCCTATCAAATGTTCTGCTGATAAATGTTTAACAATCTCTTTGAGGGGTAAAAATTTTTAATCATGGTGTTTGTGAGTATCCATAGTGTAAATAAACACTCCTACCACGGCCGATTTCAATCTCCCAACATGACAACACCTAACGTGAGTGTGCACAATCGGCTCTCAGGAGCCAGGAGCCGATGTGAGCCTGCTTCACTCAGCAGGTCACAGCATTATCGATTTCAGTACACAGCACGTCTTTAATCCAGCTTTGCCTTTTCATCCTCATTGCTGTGGGACTACGCATAACAGCCTCCTCTTGTTCTGACCTTTGACTTCTCCATTTCCTATACCCACGATACCTAGTCCGTCAGTGGCATATCCTGTCAATACTTATCTCAGGCATGGCTCCTATTCCTTGAGCTTTACTAACTTTGTTGTTCATTGTTTACCACATTCGCTGCTTGGGGGAAGAAAAGAGTAAAGAATAGAACTTCCAAATTCCCCTCAATGCCTTCAGAATGAAATCTGGTAATTTCACTTGAGGATATTTGTGATCTAGCCTCCATCTTCCTCTCTAGCCGCACTTGTAGAGAGTGTTTGAGTCTACTGCCATGAGCGACACCCATTGCTTTCTGTAGGTCTCCTTACCTCGGAAATATACGTCAAGAGTGTACAAAACGTATCTGTGACATTTGGAGGATTGAAATAAAATGCTCATCTCCCAGATTAAATAATAAGCCATTGATGGTATCTTAGAAGTTCTCTGCTCTGCCAGGGTCTCTGCCCCTTTGCTCTGTGCCAAAGGTAGTCACAGTCATGAATTTTGTGCTAATCATGTCATTGCCTGTCGTTAGTGTTCCAGTTATAAATGTATTCTCTAAATAATATATTTCTTGGTTTTCTTTGTGATTCTTATATTTTAAAAATATCATGCTGTGTGTGTTCTTCTAAGAGTTACTTTTTTGGCTCAACATGAAGTTTTGTTTTGTTTTGTTTAATGTTTACTTATTTTTAAGAGAAAGAGAAAGAGCATGTGCGTGAGTGGGGAGGGGCAGAGAGAGAGGAGGACAGAGGATCTGAAGTGGGCTGTGCACTAACAGCAGAGAGCCCGACGTGAGGCTCGAACTCAAGAACCATGAGATCATGGCCCTGAGCCAAAGATGGTTGCTTAACCAACTGAGCCACCCAGGCGCCCTTCAATGTTATGTTTTTAAAATTATCCACATCATTGCATTTAGCAGACCCTGAAACAAAAGCTTACCTGTTATTCTTCATTAGGGAGTGCATTTTCAAGGTGGGAGCCTGCTGGCAAATGCAAAAGATCTCAAAAGTTTGCCTCAAAGGCCATTAGCTTCTCTGCAATTTCCTGCATACTGGACGTGTGCACATCTATGAACAGTGGGTGGGTCCTGATGCTTCTCACACCCCAGCAGCAACAGAAAATCCTGGGGCAGGAAGAACAGACACCGTGAAACATGTATGAGGCAAAGAGCTGTGAGTTGTGTCTCCTGGGGTGGGTCAGAGCTTATGAAGAGCTGGTCTGAGAGAGGGGTGAGGCTAAGAGGTGCAGGATACCCCCCGTAGTCATTGTTCTGTTGATGGACTTGGCTTGTCACACTTTTGTGTGTGTCCTCTGATGTTCACACAGGCAGGAGGTCGTCAGAGTCTGGGACTCTCATTCTCTCTCTGTCTCTCTTCTAAGTAGGATATAGTTGTGTCATGAGGTGTGTGTGTTTTCAATTTTACCAGGGTACACCAAACTATATTCCTGTTTGTGCCATTTTGAGTGAGAATTCCTTTTGTTCCAAATCCTCAACACACTTCATATTGGTATTGCCCGATCTATCTATCTATCTATCTATCTATCTATCTATCTATCTATCTATCATTTTTTTGCCAATCTTTGGTGAGGAGGGGGTGGTAGCAAATAGTATTTCATTGTGGTTTTATTTTGTATTTCCCTCATTATTAATGAGTTTCGGTATCTTTTCATATATTTTTCCCTTTCTAGAAAATGCTTTCACAAAAGTTGTGCCCATTTTTTCATTAGGATATGTGTCTTTTCTTACTGATTTAGAGCAGTTCTTTCAAAGTTGTAAGTATTAGTCCTTCTGCAGTTACGTACCTTTCAAATATCTTTTCCAATTTGTAGCTTATCTTCTTACTTTCTTAATGGTAACCTTTGATGAACAGACATTCTTCCTTTTTATGTAGTGGAATTTATCATCCTTTAATTTCATGGTTTGTGAGGATTTTTTTTCCTACTTAAAAAAAACTTCCCTAGCTTGAAGTCATGAAGATATTCTTTTATATTGTCTTATACAAGTTGTATAGTTTTGCTGTTCATATTTAAGCCACTAAAATTGATTTTGTGTGTGTGTGTGTGAGAGAGAGAGAGAGAGAGAGAAAGAGAGAGAGAGAGATGTAGTAGAAAGACAACTTTTTTTCTTTTAATATGGATAATCAATTGTTTTAGCACCATTTACTCGATAATTTCTGCTTTCCTCTCTGCTCGGTGATATCTCTTTTCTCATGAACATGGTTTTGTCCATTTTACTGTCCCTGGGCCAATACCATATTGCTTTAATTATTACGAATTTTTAATAATCTTGAGATCCTGTAACCATGTTTCCCTGGCTTTGTTCTCTTTTTTATAGGAGTGTCTAAGCTATTCTTCACCCTCCACTCTTACATAACAGATTCTCAAATTAGCTCACCAAGTTCCACAAAACACTATTAAGGAGATGGAAATTGTGTTGAATCTATAGATTAATACGGAGAGAACTGACACCTTTGTAATGTTTAGTCTGATTACTTCGTTAAAGGGCTTACATATGTTGGATTATCCGCAGCTACTTTATATTAATTGCAATCGTGTAAATGGCATTCTTATTACATTTTCTATGTAGAAAAAAAATTGGTTTTATATCCCTTAGCTTTGCCCAACAATCTTAATTCTGAAAATTCGCTAGCAACTCTTAAAATTTTTTTAACTTAAATAATTAAAACATTTTCATTCACGAATAAAGAAAATTTTAGTTCTTCTTTTTCAGTCTTTGTATCTTTTATTTTTTATATTTTCTTACTGGCCCTCACAAGCCATCCAGCATATTAAAGACAAATGGTGATTGCACACATCCTTACCTTGTTACTGATCATAAAGGAAATGTTTTCATACTTTGCTGTGAGGTATGATGCTTAGTTTACATTTTGCATGTTTTATTTTTGTAAATGCCGTATACCAAGTTTTTTCTTTTAAAGTTCTCTTCTATTCCTAAGAGTTTTAATCATTAATAAATATGGAAACATATTGTATACTTCTATATCTATTTAGATTACCATCTGGTTTTTCTCTTTTAATTCATTAATAACTCGCCTTAATCAATCTTCAACTATTAAATCCTGAGATACACTCCTGAGATAAATCCAATTTGGTCATGACCTTTTTTCACACACCACTGGATTCCATTTGTAATATCTTTTTTTGAAGTACTGTATTCATATTCATTCGCAAGTTTGGACCCTTATTTTTTATCTCCTACTTTCCTTTGCAAGTTTTGTAAGACACTGTACAAAAATGAAGTTTGTCTTTCGTTTTGGTTTGATATTTGATAGAACTCTCTGATAAAGCTAGAGAATATTTATGGAAAGATATTTACTGACTCAACTTTTTTAAAGGTTATAATAGTAATGAGGTTTCCTGTCTTTTTTATATTAGTTTTGGTACCTTGCATATTTCTAGAAATTTATCCATTTCATATAAAATTTCAAATTTATTGACAAAACATTATTCATAATATCCTCTTGTTGTGTTTTTTCATTTCTATAGAAAATGTAATGACGTCCTCCTTCTGCTATCCGATAGGATTGTGTCTTTTGGTTACTCGATCAATCTTATATTTTTGTTTTTAATTAGCAATTTCAAAGGAAAAGGGGTTTTTTTTTTTAGATTTTTAAAAAAAAATTTTTAACATTTATTTATTTTTGAGACATAGAGACAGAGTGTGAGCAGGAGAAAGGCAGAGAGAGAGAGGGAGACACAGAATCCAAAGCAGGCTCCAGGCTCTGAGCTGTCAGCAGAGAGCCTGACGCGGGGCTCGAATTCACAGACTGCGAGATCATGACCTGAGCCGAAGTCGGCCTCTTAACCGACTGAGCCACCCAGGTGCCCCCAAAGGAAAAGTTTTTTGGCTTTTATATTTTTTTCTTCTCTTTTTATTATTATCTTATCTTTTACATTTTCTTAATCTCTATTCTATCTGCTTTCTTGTATCTTCTTTCAGTTTATTTTGTTTTCTTTTGCTAACTTCTCGAGATAGATTTAGCTCACTAATATTTAGCTTTTTTTTCTTTTTCTAAAGTAAGCATTCTTATGAGATAAATTTACCTTTCAAATGCTGATGCTGCCATGTTACCATATCCCAATAGTTTTATTATGCAGTATTTTTATCATTTGATAAAAATATTTATACTATGCAGCATTATTACTCCCTTGTCATGGGTATTTTTATAAGGATTTTTTTTTTTTTAGTGTCCAAATACATGGAGATTTTCTGATTGTTTTTTAAAATTGAATTTTAGCTTACTTCTTTATTGGTCTGAGAAAATAATTTACATGCATTAGAATTCAATATATAGTCAACATTTGTGTATGTTGTCCGTGTGCTTGAAAAGAAGGTATATTTTATACTATAAATATATAACATGTTATATATTACATATTGTCCTTATTTTATAATGTTCCATGTAATTTCCATTAGGTCAAGTTTAATCATGTTTTCCATCATCTACATTCTTATTGATTTTATCTGCTTTTTCTATCAATTACCAAGAAAGATCCTTAAAAATTACCTATTATTGTTGATTTTACTTTCTTTATTATTCTTTATTATTCTGTCAACCTGTTTTATATTTTGAAGTCATACTACTAAGTGCATAAAATTACAACTTATTAACTATTTCTGATGACTTTTAAACTCTTATCATTATGATATTACTGTCTCCTTTTACTACCTTCTGCCAAATAAGAAACTTTGTCCACTGGTATTCTGGAACTGACTCTTACTAACTTACAGGAGCCAATTACACACATCTTTCCACAAGTTAGTGCTTGGTAATGTCACATCAGTGGCTTGAAATCCGGCATGAGGGAATATTAACACAGGAAATTGGCAAATGCTACAAATCAGGCTTTCTTATCTATCCCCAAGACTTGGTTATTAAACATTTATCAGGATAGCTCTGACTTCCTTCAATTTTAATATAGCTATACCAACTTTCCTTTGGATATTGTTAGCATATTATAACTTTTTTCCATTCTTTTAATTTCAACTTCTGTATGTCTTTCCATTTAGATGTATCTCTGAAAACAGCATAGAGTGGGATATTTTTTTAATGTAGTCTGACAATCTCTGTCTTTTAACAGGAGCATTTTGTCCATTTGCATTTATTGTGTCCCAAATATTACATGGAACATACTAATCCAAAACTATAGTGTTTGAATTACTGTCATACCCTTTTTAGGTTAAAAACCTGACACATATAGAGATTATCTGCCCAAGTTCAGGAAGTAACTCAAAAAGACAGGGATATCTTACTATAAGTTCAGCCCCACAGGTACTCAAAACAAAGTTCATCTTTCTCTCTACATGAACATAGGTCCTTGCACATCAGAAAGTTTAACAAGCAGAGATTTACAGCTATTTCTGTTGACTTCGCTCCAATTCTTTTCTTCTTGAGTACTTAAAAATATCATTTTTGTGTGGAAATATATGCACCAATGCTATACATGCAATTCTTTCTCTACTCAGAACTCCCATCCATATACTCCAAGATCAGGTCTGCATGAGAGTGCTGAAAATGAAGAATAGTGTCTCATGCTTTGCAATATTAGAGTCACAAGCAGCAAAAAGATTTAGAAAACAAAGATGCTGAGCTAAATACAGCTAATTCTACTATGAGTACTTTAGATATTGTAATATTCTAATGAGATAACTATGTTCCAAGTATGTAGCACCCCTGGAATCACAAGGAGAAAGATATCGCCTGATCCAGCAACCCAGCATAGCGGAAACCAGAAGGAACATGGGATTTGCCACATATCATTTAATGTGTCTCATAAGCAAATCACATTCCTGTTCCCTGATGTTTTCTTAGGACATCCCCAGCCTCTAGAGTTTCCTAACTTCTGAATTTGGGGGAAATTTTTTCCATAGGCTCTTGGTAGATCTCTATGAATTCCCGCCGCTTGTCTTTTTCACCCACTTCCAAGCAGATCATGGACTCGGTCTGCCTCTGGCTTATGAATTACCTGGTACTGTTCAAGCGTAACCCTATGGTTTCCATACCATTCAGTATTTGCATCAAGCTATGCTCAAAAAATGCTCTAAACTGGGTCCCATACATTTGTGAGGTACAGTTGCAACTGGCCATCCACATATCAGACTTACTGGTAATATTCCATTCTAATTCTCTTACCCATAACCTGTGTTTAAGTAAACTCCTTAAGGAGTTCTGAAACCTATGGAGATTGTGCCAAAAATATACAAGATGCATTAAAAATTGGGAAGCAGAAGAAAGGAAAGAGGTTAATAGAATTTAAGTTAATGGAAGATGAGATGATACAAGTGGCTTGATGGAATTGGTCCCACATCTACATGGAGAAGATAGCTGCCTCCCCAGGATGATTCGGAGGGTACTACAAAATCCAGTTTCTAGAGAAAATGCAGGTTTCTTTTCAGCCAAAACAAGCCTCAGCTAGGCTGGCGAGCAACTTTAACGTAATTGTTCTCACTTGAGTTTCACATTCTGTTTACCTGACTGTAGCACCAAACCAACTCCCCTCACCGTTTGTTCAGAGTAATATACTTTACAGTTAACCGCAGCTTCTAGAAATATTCTTTCTTTTTTTTTCCGTTCCCCCCCCCCAGAAATATTCTACTTTCAAGACTGACTTATTTGGGAGAAAAAGGATTTTGCTGATTTTGCTTATGTATTCATATGAAAATCATTTCTAGTTCTTAACATTTAAAATTTTCCTGCTGAAACTCTCTAGTAAATTTAGCCCTCCATGCAGTAGCAATGTGTTCATCCTGTAGTTTTCTACAATCTGTGACCCAATACCATGTACCTTAAGAGCACTTGAGAGTCAAGGGCATGCGTGTGATTCTGGAATTACAGTAGGGACAGTGTCCTTGAACTAGTAGTGGCTGTGCGTGGACCTCAGCCAGAGTCCACTCTAAAGCGATGCCACACTTTAGAAGAAGGCAGCTGTGTTCTGAGATCTTCACACCACACTATGACAAGTACTTCCATTGTTTCCTCTCCCAGGACAGAGAGGCCAGTTATCTCTGAACCCCTCTCCTTCTCAATATGCCCTCCTATCTCTCCCCACAAAGGGGTGAAGGAGTTAGATCAGGAAAGTTTATGCAAGATTAAATAGTTATTTTTGAAATTTTCCAGTCATTTATTTGGTCCTGAAATGTTATCTACTTTCTCTCTGTGGAATTCCGTTCTTCAAATGGAGATTTCTTGTTCTGTAGGAATTCCAGTAACTTTTGTCTCTACTTCTGTTAATTAATTCATTAAGGCATTGGCCTTCTCCCTTAGGAAACATAATGGGTTCGCTAAGTGCTTCTACCAGAGACTGTTGTTTTCATAACAATGCTGCCGGAAAAGCCCCATTCTCCTTTTCCTGTTGTCTGTTTTATCGCCACAATATGTGTACAGTAATCTATATTGTGAGCCTGCAGAGTTAGGTGGCTGGAAAATATCCTTCTGGAAGAGAGTTTGATGAGAAGTGGTCCAAACCGGTTGGTAAGGATCCACTTGAATGAATATATAGGCAAGAAAGAGACTGATTGATGGGCAAAACTGAGCCTTAAAAATGAAAACTTCATAAGCAACCTGCAGCTGGAGGCCCACTTTGGTATAGGAAGAAAAAAAATCAACTGACAGGGAGGTGATGTGAACTATCCTGGCTTCCAGGATGCCAGTCAACATCAAGGCCACACGGCCACCAGCCTGGAACCTAAAGTAGAAAAGATAGTTTTGACCAAAGGGCTAGCTTTCACATTAGCATCTAGATATGCATAGGCAATCTAATTTTAGAATAGTTTATGAAGAGTCAAAAGCCTAGGTGCAACTTCACCTTTGGACAGATTTGACTTTTCTTTAGAATAAGTTAATGTTTTAATTTAGTATTTGTAGCCGGTGGTCATTTCATTAATTTCCTTTTCTATATATTTGGAAATTTCCAAACTTGTCATAGCTATACTGAATTCCAGAATTTGGGTTAGCCCCAGGGTAGAGTGGCTAAAAGAAAAAAAAACAAAAACAAAAACCCTCTCTAATTTAAACCTTTGGTGTTAACCACTTTCCTTAGATTGCTGGAAGGTGTCCTGCCCATGGACATGTTTTTTCCTTCCTGCACCTAAATATTTTCTACCATACCTTTCATGAGAACCTCCCAGCCCGTTGAGAACCCATCCCACCATGTGGCCTCAGCCCTTCCTCAAATGGTCTCTTTTGCTGAAAAATTACCACCCTCACCATCACTCCCATCAACGAATGTCAGTACAACGAATGTACAATTCCAATCTCAAAGAAGTGATAATAGTTTATTTTCCAACATTCCCTTTTCAGTATATGTGTTAGATAGCGACACCATCTGGTAGAGTGATGCATTAGCATGTTGAATATACCAGGCTCTGAGCACATTGCAAACCTCTAAAAAAAATAAAGGAGAAAAGAGAAGAGAATGAAGGAGGGAAGTGTTGATAGTTTTATGTGTGGTATCAGAGGAATCCTCACCCGTATAGGACCTAGCTTTGTTTTAGGAAAGGGGTAAAGCCAGATATTTAACGACTTCTGCTGTGGGAATGGAAAAAAATGGATCGATAGCTAGAGGGGGAAGTGGCATCAAGAAAATCCTTTAAGTAGAAGGGAAAAGTAATAGCATGTTTGTAGGCTGATAGGAATAATCCAGCATAAGAGGGGAAATACTGATGTAGGCAAATTATAGAAGAGTTTCTGGAAGAATGTCCTCAAGAGGTATAAAAGGGTGGGATACAGTCAGTACACAAGTAAAGGAATTGGCCTTGAATAGGAACAGACTGCTCATCAAATAGTCACAGGAAGGAAAGCACAGTATGTGAACAGAGGTGCAGTCAGTGAGCAGATGCGATGCTGGACATTGATAAAGTTCTCCTCTTGCCCCTCTTGTTCTCAGGAAAACGTGGAACCAGGTCATCAGCTAAAAGTGAGAATTGGCCAGAAGTGCAGGAAATCTGAGAAAAGTTGTATGTAGTTCTCCTGGAGAGTGAGAAACTCAGTGGCCCAGGGAAACATAGTGTGAAGCTATTAAAGGATCGTAAATTTAACGTGAATCCAGGGGCACCTGGGTGACTCAGTCGGTTAAGCGTCTGACTCTTGATTATGGCTCAGGTCATAATCTCACAGTTCATGAATTCCAGCCCATGTCAGATTTCACGCTTACAGCATAGAACCTGCTTGGAATTCTCTCTCTCTCTCTCTCTCTCTCTCTCTCTCTCTCTGCCCCTCCTCTGCTCACTCTCTCTCTCTCTCAAAATAAACTTAAAAAATTTTTTGTTAAGTGAGTCCAAATGGTTGTTTTTCTCCATCCGTGTTCAGCTACAAGGGTACAAGTGAGGAGTAGGAAGAGGACTGAATTTTACGTGAAGTTTTACCTATCCAGTACAATAATTGAGGGGCAAGGGAATTGAGGACTTGTCATCCTAAAGAGCCAAACAATATTAATATTCTTTCCCATTGACACCCATGGTCTTAATTGGTTCCATTTATTATTATTTATTTAGTCTTGGATAAATTGAAAGTACCTGGGAATGCTGACTTTACTAAAAGACACTTTATGCATAACCCATCTCCTTTCTGTTCTTTGGATTTTCATTCACAAAGGAATTTTTTGTTTGTCCTTTCACTAGGATATTATCTTTAATAAGATGACTGTGCTCAAAGACTCTGATATTAGACACCGTAGCAGGGAGAAGAAATTTAAAAGGGAGGTTGCAATAATGTAGGGCAGGACATATGAAATACAAGGGAACTATAAATGAATTCTGAATGTGGGATCTGAGAAGGCTCGGGAGAGAAGGAAAGAAAGCTTAGAAACTGGCCCATGAAGGAAGAAGGAAAAGAAGGGCCTGCCGATACGAGGGCGCAGACAAAGAAGAGACGAGCACTGAAGCATGAAAGTACAGGAAGTCTTCCAGGATGAGCAAAGTCTTGTCTGAGGACCAAGGAGAATGTCATGAAAGAGCACGTTTAGATGGAAGAGTAACACCAGGCCGTGAAATGCATGGACTGTTGATAAAGGAGTTTTTATTGAGCACATACCCAGTGCACAGTGCTGTTTTAAGTGCTCCCCATGTGGTAACTCATTTACTGATATCACAGAATCCCTGTAAGAGAGGCACTAGCATTCCCCGTTCTATAGGTGAGGAAACTCAGCCACAGGCAGGGCAGGTATTTTAGAAGTTGTACAGCTAGTGAGTCACAGAGCCAGGGCCCTGCATACCATTGGTGTTATTAAAACATTCTGAATAGTTAAGCAACATATAATTTCTGTTGCTACTACATTTTTCTTTTGTAATTAATGAACATATTTAAATTAAATTTAGAAAGTAAGCAATGAATATTAGCTGTCTCTTATCTGTATTTAGAAGCTCTGAATATTTAAATATATTAATTTTCATTTTTGTCTTTTTCTCATTCAGTGAGATGGCTGTTCCCAAAAACTATTGGCTTAGACTGTTTTCCTGGTGATTAATCTACAATATAAAATAGTACAATTGCATTTATTTTTGTCCAAATTTGTAATATTATATTTAACTAAATTTTTCTAATATTCTTGTATTCTGGAAAAGATAAAGGGTTTTCATTTGTTTTTTTCTGAAATCACTTTGCCCTTCTTTTTCTTTATAACTTCGAACTTCACCCAGAAATCGTTGTTGATGGCAGCCAATTCATCAACATACAGGTTATGCTCATGTTTTGTCAAGGATTTTCTGCCTGAAAAAATGTTCTAATCTTCTAATAAATATGCTTCCTGCTATAAATAGGGTCATTCAACTATCAGTTCATTCTCATTAAACTTCTACCTATTTTTTCTAAATACTTATATAAACCAAAAATATCAAACACATGAAAATACATCCAGAGAATTGAAGTTCAGTTCAATTTCAACATTACTATTTATACAGCATGGAAGACAGCATCTAATATGATCTAATTGCTTTACCAAAGAGTGCTTTCATTAGCTCCAATAAATATCAGCTCTTTTTATATCCTTGAAGTCTGTAACATTCCATGTTTCATTCTTTAAATTTTGGTTTTATTTTACTTGAATTCCTTGGGAAAGACACAGACTTTGTAAGCGTGGCCTGTTCTATAAATAATTTTGAACCCGTATAACCCTTAGTCTGTTCTCAGAGTTCAAAGATTTTGCCTACATCTTTTCTAGTGATGACTTGGGGTCAAGATACAGGCAGAAGATTCTGATCCCTGCCCGAGTGATGGTATCACAGATGATCCCCTGTGGTAGTTTCTATGTATCTAGCGGAACACAGACTGAAGTGTCTATTACTCGTGTGAGAAAGGACGCCAGAGAAAGGTGGAAGATGGTTAACCTAAAGTAGAGAAATGCCTAGCATAGCGGAAATATGAGGAACTGTCAGCTCGGCCTTTCCTATTCCAGAGAGCAGAGACAGGACTAATGTGTGGAAACTACTGGAAGGTAATTTTCAACACAAAGAAAGAATTACCTAAGTAGAGATTTTAAAAATGGAACAAGGTGCTTCCCAGATGAGGGAGACAATCATTTGTAGAATATTTCCCATGGGTCTCCCCGATCAAGGAGTTAGTAAAAATTCAGTGAGCATATAATTTATTTTCCAAACAGGGATGCATTTGAGAATGAAGGGATAGCTGCAGATAAACCAGGATATCCCAAGGAAACCAAGTCTCACTTCACCCTAACTCACCCTCATTGTTGATCACCGATTATGTGTATTTGACATGTGAAGAATAGGGAAGATTGATCCCAGTAGGGAAAAGGAAACAGGTCAGAGCTCATGGAATTCTGGAACACGGAACAAATCTGTAATTTTTTCACCTCCTTCTGTTCTTATCCTGGTAGAATGAAGTCCAAAGACCCGGATCAAGCAGACCTATAGGAGCAAGCCTGGATATGAGCGAAGTGTTAAGATATTGAAGAATCCAAGTAGGAACAATTTTAGGACAGGGGGACTGTTCCCAGAGCAGGGTGGAGTAAATACTATTTCCAAAGCAGGTTATTCAGGGGGTTCTAGCACAGCATAACATAAAAAGAAGCAAGAACAGGAGGTGCCTGGGTGGCTCAGTCGGTTAGGCATCCCACTCTTGATTTTGGCTCAGGCTATGATCTCACAGTTGGTGAGTCCGAGCCTGACATCAGGGTCCTCGCTGACAGCACGGAGCCTGCTTGAGATTTTCTCTCTCCCCCTCTCTCTGCCCCTCCCCTGCTCACTCTCCATCTCTGTCTCTCTCTCCCTCTCAAAAATAAATAAACATTTAAAAAAAAAACAAAGTAAGAACAGGAGCAACCCCAAAGGGCAGGATATTGTGGGGGTGACAAAGTGGAGAGCAGGACCAGCAATGCAGGCAGGCACTGTGAGAAGACGTGCAGGATGAATGAGGAGTCCAGTTTCCCAAAGTATGGTCTATGCCTACCATACCGGATAAACCTAGAATTATCTAATGACCCACATTTTTTTCTTCCAATCTTAGTGGCAATGGAAATGTAATTACAAAAACTTTTTTCTGTGACTTACACTGAAATCTGTAAGTGCGTGAAAGGTTATTAGAAATTAACATTCCTAAACTAAAATTCCCACTTTACTAGCTTCAGTGAGCATTGTATACTCAGCTCCTATCCCTTCTTGCACTTGCCAGTGTCCAGTGGACACCTTCCACTGGGCCATGCAGCCAGCCTAACTCAGGGAAAATAGCTTCCACCTCCTCACGTTAGAATGAGCCACTCAGGGTAATTCCAGCCCCCGCTCTCTGATTGCTCACCTCAAGCCAACAGCACTGATACATCCCTTGGCCACTGGTATTGGTCCAGGCACGTGGCATAAGTCAGCCATACTTTAGGGAAAGGTTATTTTTCAAAATGAACAAGAGCAAGCCTGTTTAATTTAGTGGAAGCCAGCAGGCAGATAAAATCACCACGTGAGGGGACCGAACGAAGAGAGTGAGAGAATGGCAGAAAGGCAGAGTTAGAGCTCTGTTTTCACTAGGCATTCCTTACCATTAGCTTTCTTTTCTGTGCAATAGTAACTTCCTTATTGTTTAAGCCATTTTGACATGGGTTGTCTTGACTCGTTACCTGAAAGCACCCTTACAGATCCCTAAAACAGTGGTTTCCCAAACCTGCTTGCATATTAGAATCACCTAGAGACCTTCAAAAGTTGCTGATGGCTGTGTTCCACTCAGAGATGATGATTTATTGGGTAGATGTGTGGCTGGGTGAGCAAATTAATCCATAAGCTCCCTTTCTTCCTGGAGATTCCTAAGAATTTATCACTGTCCAAGATTGACACAGTACTCTAAGACTCTTCAAAATGACAGAGAATATGTGTTCCCCCAGGACTCAGTCCATTCCCTGTAATGAAACAGCGACTTTTATGCTTTGTGGCAAGATTTGAGTTGCTCCACAGCTGCCCTGCTTGGATTTCTGCTCGATTCCCTTGTTTATGCCAGAAGATTAGAATTTGAGATGCTTCTTTAGTAAAATGGGAATAGAGGTCTCAGTAAGCCACATGCTTAGGGTCTCAAGGGGCCATAGTGGGTGGTCCCAACCGTTCATCAATTATTCCTTTCTTAAATGGAAGACATTAAAGGAAAGAGGTGGGGTGGGAGAGGAGGATTGAGATTTGACCCCTATTAACATGCTCTGACACCTCCAAGCCTCAGTACCCTGCTGTGTGATAAACCGAGAAAAATAGTATCTGTTTCATCAACATAGCAGAGCTTTTGTGAAATAATATGACACATATGAAAAAAATTCAAAGTAAGAAAGGCCTCTGTGAATGTAAGTTGTTGCAAGAGGTACAGAGAGTTAAAGATGAAGTCTAGACCTAACCTTAACAGACACAGCAGTGCCAGCAGGATGAAGTGGCCCAAGGAGTTAAATCCTCTGCCAACCCGATGTCTTCATACTCTCTTTAATCTTTCCTCTCACCTCCCTCCATAAAATATCAGGCATGCTCTGTAAATTGACTCTAAGACACGTCCTTGCCCCTACTCACTTGCCACCAGATTGCCACCCTCTGAGCCCCACCCACAGAAACCGTAGCACTGCCATTCACAGGCAGGAAGGTTGTTGTGTTGCATTTTCCCCCTAGGTTTTTAGAAGCACTCCACTTCCTCATCCAGAGTGCACCTCTGGGTACCACAATGTGCTATCATTCCCCACTTGAATTATAATGTCTATCAAAAGAGGCATCTCTCGGGAGGCTTGAGTGCTAAGTGGGGAGTGATTTTTAGAGATGTGTGGGAAATGGTTTCAATATTTGGCAGTTCCTAAAGGCAAGATGATTTGAGATGTTGGTTTTTTAAAAAAAATAAAAATACACTTGATCAGCTCATTATGCTATTCCCTTGTTTCTGAAAATGCCTTGTCCCTGGAATTTGGCAGTTCCTCCAAAGTAGAACTTGAATAAAGCAGAGGATTATAACTTTTAGTTTATCCCATTCATTTATCATATGTTTCACATATATCTATGTATATATTCACCAGGAAATCAATCTTTCTTTTACAGATCTCTCCATTAAAATATACCATTCTGAAACTAAAGACATAGACAATGCCCCAAGAATCGAAACAACCGAAAGTACTGCAAAAATGTACAAAGTGTCAACCATGAAACGAATATTCGATTTGGCCAAGCATCGACCAAAAAGATCAACATTTTTCCCAACCGGGGTTAAAGTCTGTCCACAGGAATCCATGAAACAGATTTTAGCCAGTCTTCAAGCTTATTATAGATTGAGAGGTAAGGAAAGAGATGAAACCTGTTTAGCCTCTCATTCTTTTTATCCCTTCCTTTTCATTCATCCATACATTGTCTTTAGCCCAAAACTTCCAGAGTCTCTCATTTAGGCACATGAGCTACACAAATCAGTCAACTAATCGAAAGTAATGAATAGTAAACATTCAAAACATGGTAGATGTCTGCTCTTATGTTTAAAATGATGTCTTGTGAAACCCAGAACCATTAAGGCGTTTAATGAGTCCCCAGAAGGCCTTGGTATCTGGGTATCACCTATTTGTTTTATTTTTGCCAAAGCCCAATATTGAATTTTAATGTTATCATTATGAAGTAAGAAGCACAGAATGATTGCAACGTCAGGAATATGAGCAAGTTGATTTATGACTTAAGATTTCATTTTTCAAAAGCAACATTCCAATCCAGATCCTCTCTCCTTTCTTGTTGAGTTTAGGTTGTTTATTGCTGACTCAGCAAAAAGCACTGAAGTTTGGAAACCGGAGGGCACATCCAGAGTGCACAGGAGTCACAAATTAACAGTGGTTACCAAGATATAATGCAGGGATGTTAACAGGATTTACAACACAATTACTGTGATTTCCAACAGAGTTCAAGTACAGTTTTCACCCTAAGACAGCATAACAGAATTCTTGTGGCTTTCTCAGAAATCATGATGGACTTCGAGCACACCACAGCCATCAGTGGCTATCCTTATCATTCACTTACTACAGATGAAAAAGTCCCCATGCCTCCTTCTTTAAATGAAAAACAGAACGCAAAAAAGAACCTTTAGTAGATACTATTAAATCCCCCAGATTGCTCCAAATAATGCACAAGTATCTAACTGAAACCTAAATTCAGTTCATCTTCCATGTGAAAGTTGAGGAGGTTTTCGATGTCCACCTTCATCGCATTAAATAATTGTTTCCATTCCAAAAAAAGCACAGTCAACCTGCTCTATTTCAAGCCCATTAACTAGTGCATGCTGGTTCATTTCTAGCCTACGATGTATTACAAATTATGACAACAGAGAACTCATTTCGTGATACTAACATCCTACTCAAAGTTCTTGAGTATTTATAACTGTAAAATGTACAATGGTTGAGTTAGTCTGGGGAGTTTTTGCTGGGTTTTGGAGGTATACCTAACTGTCTCAAAAAATATCAAGCCTTATGTTCCTCATATGTCTCATTTTCTGTGGAAGAGATATTTGCTTTCTGACAGAAGCCATACCCACAGAGAAATGACAAGTACTGGGCCACAGTCAGAAGGAGAGCTCTAATTATAGAAAACCAAGTACATTGTATTATTATGCTGAGGTCCTGGCATAGCACCTCTGCATAGCAGTTTCTGAGTAAAGGCTTGCTGATGGATACAGGAGGCAAAGAGGCCATTGGGCATGCGAAGAAAAGACAATCATGTACAAACTATTCATTTTGAATGTGCTTACACATTGATCAGATAATGACACTGATAAATTTCACGTTATTTGTTCATGAATGGAAGTAAAATACATAGTGTATGCATCACATTGACTATGAACACAACTACTGCTATTTTCAGGTAATTTCTAATTCTTTATGACATTCGCAAATAGGATTCATCACAGGTATTTATAAAATAGGCTATTTATTGCTGCAACCAAAGTTTTAACTCTGAATTTTATCCTTAACTCTTTACTCTTGATTAGGTTTACCATTTTCATTTTTGCTTTCCTGGAAGACACAAACCATTGTTTTTCTCCCCATGGCAACAAAAGTCCATTATCTTTATGGCTGCCCTGGGTGATATGACATTTTACTATTCATCAGCATGGGTTCTTCAGTCTAACAAATTGGCACACAAAGAAACGAGAAATAAGACCTACCTACAACGTGGTGTTCCTTTGACAGAGTTACCCACTTACCATTTTTTGTTGCTGCTTTTACAAAATTAACTTTCGACATCTTTCAAACTTAGGAGAGAAAGTTTCCACATTCATCAAATCAAGTGAAATATTGAGATATTTGTTTTTCCGATGCTTAAGGCAACACAAATGAACATGTTCTGAGCTTCATGGCAAAATCATAAACATGTTCATTCCAAAGCACGGAAGACCACAAGTGTTTATGGTAGTCTCTCGGGGGAACCCTGTGCTCCTACCCAGGCAAACTCCCTGGTCTTGATTTCCTTCCTTCAAACCCCCAAACCCCTCTCTGCACCTCTCTCTTTGCTCTCTCCCTCCTCTGCCTCCCCATCTCCCTCTTCCTTTTACACCTCCCCATCCCCATTCTCCTCCTTCTTCTCTTTCTCCTCCTCTTCCTTCTTCTTCTCCCCTCTCTTCTTCTTTCTCCTCCTCCCTCCTTGTCTTCCTCCTCTTCCTCTTCCTCCTCTTCTTCTTCATCTTCTTCTCTCCCTCCACTCTCCCAACTGCAATATCAAAAGCTAGATCTTCCTTCCACATTAATTTATGCCTTAGAGAGAGCTTAAGATAGAGGGAATCCTAGTTCTTCTTTCTCCACGTGTCATCCATAGACTGACAGCATCACTAGAATCTGGCTACTTGTTAGGAATGCAGACCTACTTTCACCCTACCATATCCGCTACCAGATACTGCATTTTAATAAGATTCCCAGGTAACTCATTTGCACTCTAAAGTTTTAGAAGCACTGGTCTAAGATCCAGCCAACACTTCCACTGTACACATTTAAAAAGTGAGGTGACATGCTCAGTCAGAGCCATCATTGGTGGCAGGGCAAAGTTAGAACCCAGCATTCTGACTCCTACTCCATTGTGTTATCTCTCCATCTAATGCATGCCCAACCCTGTGGTGGACATTTTTACATACCATTGATCTAACCTAATCTTTCCAAATGTAAATAACTATCCCGGGGCATGCCTGACCTCCAGGACACATGTTCGCTAGGGTTCTTCCCACATCACAAAAGAGCCTACGGTGTGACATTCAAGAGAAAACTGTGATTCTGTGGCCAGATGTCAGGCATTGACCAGCAACTGTAGGAAGACTCGGGCAGGCAGTGTTCTGGATTTGTCTAGAATCCCTGTGGAAATCTCTTCCGGTAGATTCAGGGAAGGATGATGCAGTAAGTTAAGTAACTTAACAAGTAAGTTAAAGGATTAGAAAAATCCAACTTTCAGAAGTTTTCAGACTCCTCTCAGCCCTGAGATCCTTTGATGCTTCAACTTTCAAGGGGTTCTTCTTACACTCCCTTGGTAACGATAAGGGGCTCTCCTGATGGGACGTGGGCTGGTGCTCCTGTTCTTCCAACCACAGAAGGATTCTAGGCCTCCTCCTTTGTGCTAAACTTCCAGGAGGCCAGAAAAATGACACCAGAGCAGTCACCAAAAAGCCCTGCCCCTCAAAAAGTCTAAAGAAAAGCTACTGGTCCCTGTTTCATCCTTAACATTTTTAATCACTGTAAACTACAATGCCCCACGGAAATAATTTTTTTTTTTTAGTTTCAGGTTTTTATTGAAACTACAATTAGTTAATATATGGTGTGATATTAATTTCAGGAATAGAATTTAGTGATTCATCACTTACATATAACACCCAGTACTCCTCACAATAAGTGCCCTCCTTAATGGCCATCACCCATTTAACCCATCCGGTGCCCACCACCCCTCCATCGACCCTTGTTTTGTTCTCTATAATTAAGAGTTTCTTGGGGTGCCTGGGTTAAGCATCGGTTAAGCATCCCACTCTGGCTCGGGTCATGATCTTCTGGTTTGTGGGCTCAAGACCCATGTCGGGCTCTGTGCTGACAGCTCAGAGCCTGGAACATGCTTCAGACTCTGTGTCTCCCTCTCTCGCTGCCGCTCCCCAGCTTGCACTCTGTCACTCTCTCTCAAAAATAAATACGACATTAAAAAATTAATTTTTTTAAAGAATTTGTTTTATGATTTTCTTCTCTATCTTTTCCCCCATAGGTTCATCTGTTTCATTTCTTAAATTCCACATATGAGCAAAATCATATGGTATTTGTCCTTCTTTGACTGACTTAATTTCACTTAGCATAATACACTCTAGTTCCATCCACATCATTGCAAGTGGCAAGATATCATTCCTTTTTTTATGACTAAGTAATATTCCAGGATATATTTCTTAAGTGGATTATTTCTTTTTGGGTGTTGAGTTTGCTAAGTTCTTTATAGATTTTGGATACTAACCCTTTTGCAGATATATACTTTGCAAATATCTTCTCCCGTTCTGTCAGTTGCCTTTTAGTTTTGTTTATCATTTCCTTTGCTGTGCAGAAGCTTTTTATCTTGATGAGGTCCCAATAGTTCATTTTTGCTTTTAGTTCCCTTGCCTCTGGAGACATGTCTAGTAAGAAGTTGATATGGACAATGTCAAAGAGGTTGTTGCCTGTTTTGTCCTCTAGGATTTTGATGGTTTCCAGTCTCACATTTAGGTCTTTCATCCATTTTGAGTTTGTTTTTGTCTATGGTGTAAGAAAATGGTCCACATTTATTTTTCTGCATGTTACTGTCGAGTTTTCCTAGCACCATTTGCTGAAGAGACTGTCTTTATTCCATCGGATATTCTTTCCTGCTTTGTCAGTGGGAACTATAGACATTGTAACAATATTTGTTCTTCTAATCCATGGGCATGAAATGTCTTTCCATTTCTTTATGTTATCAGTTTCTTTCATAAGTGTTTTATAGTTTTCAGAGTACAAATATTTTACTTCTTTGGTTAGGTTTATTCCTAGATATCTTATGGTTTGGGGTACAGTTATGAATGAGATTGATTCCTTTATTTCTCTTTCTGCTGCTTCATTATTGGTGTATAGAAATGCAACAGATTTCTGTACATCGATTTTGTATCCTGTGATTTACTGAATTTGTATATCAGTTCTAGCAATTTTTTGGTAGAGTCTTTTCAGTTTTCTACATATCATCTGCAAATAGTGAAACTTTGACTTCTCCCTTGCCAATTTGGATGTCTTTTATTTCTTTTTACAGTCTAGCTGCTAAGCCTAGGACTTCCAATATTATGTTAAATAACAATAATAAGAGCTGATATCCCTGTCTTTTTCCTGACCATAGAGGAAAAGCTCTCAGTTTTTCCCTATTGAGGATGATATTAATTGTGGTCCTTTCATATATGGCCTTTATGATGTTATGGTATGCTCCCTTTATCTCTATTTTGTTGAGGGTTTTTATCAAGAAAAGATGCTGTATTTTGTCAAATGTTTTTTCTGTATCTGTTGAGAGGATCATATGGTTCTTATCCTTTCTTTTATTAATGTGGTGTATCACATTGATTGATTTGCAAATATTGAACCACCCTTGCAACCAAGGATTAAATCCCACATGATTGTGGTGGATGTTTCTTTTAATATACTGTTGAATTTGATTTGCTAGTATTTTATTGAGAATTTTTGCATCCATGTTCATCAGGAATAGTGGCCTGTAGTTCTTTTTTTTAGTCAGATCTTTGTCTGGTTTTGGAATCAAGGTAATGCTGACATCATAGGATGAGTTGGGAAGTTTTCCTTCCATTTCTATTTTTTGAAACAATTTGAAAAGAATTAACTCTTCTTTAAATGTTTGGTAGAATTCCCTTGGGAAGCTGTCTGGCCCTGGACTTTTGTTTGTTGGGAGATTTTTGATTACTGACTCAATGTCTTTGCTGATTATTGGTCTGTTCAAGTTTTCTATTTCTTCTTGTTTTGGTTTTGATAGTTCATATGTTTCTAGGAATTTGTCCATTTATTCCAGATTTCCCAATTTGTTGTCATAAAATTTTTTATAATATTCTCTTATAGTTGTTTGTATTTTTGTGGTGTCAGCTGTGATCTCTCCTCTCTGGGAAATAATTCCTTAAACAGTTTCAGGTATTTGTGCTTCAGGGAGAAAGTTCTTTCAGAGCCTTTGTGAAAAATAGATTTTAATGGGGATGGGCGTGTTGTCTCTCCCTAAAGTATGAGAAAGTATAGCTGGAAAAGGAGCAGAGCTAGGAAGATACAGGCACCAAAAACAAGCCTTAAATTGGACTGAAATAAAAGAAAGACTTAATCTGACACCAAAAGCAACATGCCTGCAGGTATGTCAAACTAGTAAGTAGAAGGATTATCATATTATGTTCTTCCAGATGTTACACACACAGACATTATCAGTGAAAGTCCCCAAACGGCAGCACTAGTTGATTTTATATACATGGAAATCCTGTATCTCTCTCACTTAAATGTGTTTTGAACTAAATCAGCAGGTGCATTGGGTAGAGATGGAAGGTCAAAATAACACCCCCAAAAGAGAGTGTGGAGTAAATAGATAAGAAGGCTAGCAATGGTAACTGGTTTGCTTGGACTGGACACGCAACTCTTAAGGTTTGTGTAAGCCTCAAAATATTCAAGTGTTGTTTCCTTTTTGCGTGGTATGTAGACTCTTGAGTACAGGTGAAGATCAAAAAACTGCATGATGGCTGGTGTTGGGAAAGGCATTACAACCCTCTGATCCTTGCCTGGCAGGAGAGAGAGAACGTTCACAAATGTGGGTTCTCCTGGCAAGGCTGTTGGCTTGCTCTCCAGGTGTGCTGACCCTTGTCACTTCACCAGATGTGGAAAACTCAATGGCACATAGTTGGTTTGGTGGAGACTGCACCCACTCCTGGCCTTGTGGGTTCTGTGGGTGAGGTTGCTGCTGGCAAATGAACTGAACTGCTTTTGGTCTGGAATTCTCTTCACCTCTTAAAACAGAAAGTTAAGAAAACTCCAGATGTAAAAAAATGGGGAGTAAAGAGAAAGCATAGGAGTAAGAGTCTCCAAACTCGTCTTCTCTTACTCTGTTCCTTCCCCCAGTCCCTTCTCTCAGCAGGCAGGCAGAGTTTCTTTAGAAAGTCTGATGATGTCAGCTCCTGCCCTAGGGCCTCCATTTGCTCCCCTTTCCTCCTGAGGTAAAATCAACATATCATAATTGCTTATGACAGATGTCATCTAACTATTTTTCCCTCACTTAATCCTCTAAAATAATTTTTAAACAACATAC
Source organism: Paguma larvata (assembly GCA_030068075.1). Classification (NCBI taxonomy): domain Eukaryota; kingdom Metazoa; phylum Chordata; class Mammalia; order Carnivora; family Viverridae; genus Paguma; species Paguma larvata. The sequence goes on along the minus strand of CM057829.1, from coordinate 67,914,859 downwards.
TTCTTTGCATGTGTTTCAGTTAACAATCAAAGTTTTTCATCATCAGTTTAAATAATTGGAATAAGATGTAACTTTTGGTGAGTTGTAAATATTGATACTGAAAATAAAACAAAAACTAGAGCATTTGTATGAATCCAGTAGCATCTACCGTAGCCACTCACTAGTTACCATCAAATACTCAACAAGTGCATGCCTTCATGTGCACTTCGTAACAGTCGGAAATGCTACGTGGATCCTTTTTCTCCACACACCCACATTTCTACTCCATTCCCCACTTCAGTTTTATCTTAATGTAATTTATTTTTTGCTTGAAAGTCTGTTATTAGCTATTCTAACGTACTTTTCAGTAACAAAAATACATATATAAATTTAAATTATAGATTTTATTTATTTCCTGTTACTGTAGGCTTTATGTGTCCAAAGAAATTTCTTTTGGATTCAGTTGCATTTATAATTATTCTTAATATATAATTGATTAAAACAAAGAGATACAAATTTTTAAGACCTTTTTTAAGCTTATTTATTTCTTTGGGGGGGCATAAGTGGGGGAGGGGCAGAGAGAGAGGGAGAGAGAGAATCCCAAGCAGGCTCCATACCATCAGTACAGAGCCCAAGGCAGGGCTTGATCTCATGAACCATGGAATCATGACCTGAACCTAAACCAAGAGTCGAACATTTAACTGACTGAGCCAGCCAGGTGCCCCCAAATAGATACAAATTTAACAAAAAAAAATTAAATAAATTTCTATTGGCAGATATAAGATCAGATATAGATTTTTGTGAGTACTAATGTTAATAATTACAAAATTAAGAACAAGACTTGGGAAGAGGCCAGTTTAAATGAAGGGCCTATTACTAAAACGTCATTAGCTTCAGCCTCTGGTTAGATGGAGTTATTTTGGTGTTGTTCCTCTATTAGTTTATGTACCATTACTCATTATTCATATTATGCGTTGCTGAAATGAGACAGGACTTAGTATCAGTTTTATCTCTATTCTTCTACTTAGTTTCACTTAAATGCTGAGAAAACTTGTTACGTAAAATAAGTAGATGGAAATAGATGGATTTTTGTTATAGTAATGTCTTTATTCTTCAAGTTCCTTTGGCATTATATGCTAACAATCACATCATGGTCTGTCATTATTTTTAATGACTTGTCAGCTGTCAACTCCATTAGGACTTGTAATGTGTTGAAAGCAAAGAATCAGAAACCACCTCGTTGCAAAAAAACATGCTCAACTCAGTTCACTTGCTTTCTTGACCTCAACACTATTATTTCACATCGTCCCTTTGTGTGGCAACCGAGAGGCACTGTGCCACAGTGACACAGGGATGGGTAAATGTTGGAAGATGCCGACCAAAGAGAAAAGGAAATGTGTATCCTTAGGTGGACCAACTTTAGGAAAGTGTAATAGGAAAAAATGAGACCTAGAAACTGATTCTTTTTAAATTGTCTGTGTGTCTCTTTATCCCTTGGAAAGTGTTTAAATATAGCCAGGTACCCCTGCCCCAGTTTGAAGGTTATGGTCCACAAAGCCCTATGCCATCCCTGCTCTCCTCACCACATCTTTCTGTCTTCATCTTCTTTTATGCTCATCCTTGCTCTGGCCACACTGCCCTCTTGCTGTTCTTTCAATGCTCAGAGCGTTCTCCAGCCTCAAGGCCTTCTCCACGCTGCTCAGAAGTCACCTTTATAGTGAGGCCTTCCTCAGCTGTCCTATTTTAAACTACAGCCACACACACACATACTCTATTCCCTATCTTCCTTTTATTTTTCTCCATAACACATATGGGGGCTCAGTAAATATTTGTTAAATGACTTAATTTCTATGGCCTATAAATTAGCGTATCCACATAAGCCATAAAAGAATACTCCATGTTCTAAGATTATGCTTGTGCTGGGAAACAGGGATCGTCTTAGAATGTGACCATTTTCTGCTCCTAATGAATGGTATTGCATTGCAGTGTGTCAGGAAGCAGTGTGGGAAGCATATCGGATCTTTCTGGACCGCATCCCTGACCCAGGGGAATACCAGCACTGGGTCGGCATCTGCCAGCAGGAGACGTTCTGCCTCTTTGACATTGGACAGAATTTCAGCAGCTCCCAGAGCACCTGGATCTTCTTCAGCAGGTGAGCCTAAACGCTGTACATTTGGAACCCTGCCTGGATAGCTCCCAGTCCTCCAGCCCCCACCCCTTTGGAATTCGTTTCCTGAATAAAGGTTAGTTGAAGAAATGCTTAGAGATACCTGATAAGGCCAACGAGAATTTTATTCTTGCAGAAATAATTTGTACAGCCTGGTTGAAGTGAAGTTAAAGGGAAAAGGGAATGAAAATAGACTTTAGCTCTTCACTTGACATTTTCTCCTGGTAAAATTACTTTTTATCTTTCTGCAGAGAATAAAACAGAGACACGTCCCTGAGAGGTAAGTACCCAACATAGAGTGCTGCATGCTCTTGACTTTTGAAAGATCATATAATGGAGTGAGACTGAGCTATATTATGTCAGCCCCTGAGATCTCTGTAGGTTATTCTAACAGATCATTATGCATATATTGTGCTAAAGGTAAATGAGTATCTAAAAGGGAAATGGACAGACCCTAAAGATTGAGATAGGAGTTGGCATTACGTTTGCAGATAAAATAGATTCACTACTATGTGCTAAAGGATCTCAGTTTTCACTTATGGGATGTAGAGCAATTAAAATAGTTTGATTTCGGGGCACTCGAGTGGCTCAATCGGTTAAGTGTCCGATTTTGGCTTAGGTCATGATCTCATGGTTCGTGGGTTTGAGCTCCACGTGCGGCTCTGTGCTGACAGAGTAGAGCCTGAAGCCTGCTTCAGATTCTATGTCTCCCTCTCTCTCTCTGCCCCTCCCCTACTTGTGCTGTATCTCTCTTTCAAAAATAAATAAATAAAGCATTTTAAAAAATAGTTTGACTTTCAAATTTATGATAAACTGTTAGTTACATCAGGGTAATACTAATACAATCAGAGAACAACCTGAATTTTGAAGTCTTATTTGGTATTCTGTAAAGCATTAGTATTTCTCAAACTAAATTACTGAAGCACTGAGCTATACTCTAAACGAGAACTGAATATCAAATAAGAAAATCAAAATTTTTTAAAAGGCAAGGAAAAGTACATTAGATAAAATGATTAAAGAAGAGAGACAAACTCCAAACACAAATCACATACATTTTATAACATTTAGAAACCTAAATCTGAAGATAATACTAAGAGAGACACAAATTTGGCTGTATAAATTAATGACAATTTTTTATAATGCTTTTCACATTTATTCCTTCATTTCTGTTCCCTTTGCCAACAACCTCTTCCAGGACCTTACTAATTTACACTGTGAAAAATGTCAAATCTAATCTCCCTAATGGATTTCCCTGCCTCTGACCTCTTCCCCTCTTTAACTTGCATAACGGTTGCTGGATTAATAAGTCTGAAAAATTCCTTTTCTCACACTGAGCCCTGTTCAATGACTTTCAAAAGATTCCCACATCTTCTCTTACCCTTCTGAATATCCTCTGCCCACCGATCGCCCTCATGATCTGTGTACAGAAAGCTGAGTGGAGAGGATAGAATCACTTGCATCACTTGCCTTGACTCCTGGGTATGACTAGTCGGTGGGGAGCAGGAGATCAGAGGGAGAGGACAGAATGAGGTGAGTGCATTTATCACCTCCCCTCAACCGCCAACCTGCAAAGTTTTCAAGGGCTATTAGCCCTCTTCAACTTCATCTCAGCTTCTGTCAGACAGCCTTTCCACAGAGTCTTCTTTCTCTGGTTTGTGGTAAACGCCCCATCTTCTCACCCTTCCTGGACTGGCGGTGCTTTGCACACCGCACCGTTACCAGCTCTGGGGTATGATTGCTCTTATACTCTTCCTACAACTGAGCAAGTATTCCCTTTTTTAAATTTTGCTCCTATTACCCCACAATGAGTGAGCCATCTGTTTCCTGCCAGAACCTTCACGGGAGCAGAGCCCAAACTAATCAGTTGAGGCGTTTCACCCCCTGACCTTTCTAACATTGCCTCCATTACCCATGATCCCCCTGCAGCTACCATGCTGTTCCTCACTGCACAGAGACCACACCCTACTCATCCTGGACTCTGACCCCTAGCCTTTCCCTATTGCCCAGGAAAACCTGCCTTTTCCATACCTATCCAAATCCTACTCTCCTTTCATGTTCTGAGTGGAGTCCCCCATGGACCCCATGATGTCTTAACAACCTATTTGAGCCTGCAGCAATATCTCCCTGCTCTGAATTTTGCACTGTTTTTGGCACTTACATTTTTAAATATTTATTTATTTTTGAGAGAGAAAGAGACCGAGCACGAGCAGGGGAGGGGGAGAGAGAGAGGGAGATGCAGAATCCGAAGGAGGCTCCAGGCTCTGAACTGTCAGCACGCAGTCTGACATGGGGCTCAAACCCATGGAACCATAAGATCATGACCTGAGCCGAAGTCGGCCGCTTAACCAACTGAGCACCCAGGTGCACCTTGCCACTTACATTTTTATTTAACACTTCCTTACTTTACTCTATTTTCCTGTAAGAGTTTGAACTCCTCTAGGGCAGGGAGTATTTTATGCCTCTCCACCCATCACCATAGACCTGAGCAAAGTCCTCATATGTTTTGTTAACTGATATATCCAATAAGCCACTCTTTAGAAATTTTAAAAACTTGAGGGGAGCCTGGTGGCTCAATCGGTTAAGCATCCGACTCTTCGTTTCAGCTCAGGTCATGATCTCACAATTTGCAGAATTGAGTCCTGCATTGGGCCCTGCTCTGACAGCACGGAGCCTGCTTGGGATTCTCTCTCCTCTCTCTCCCCCCCACCCCCACTGTCTCTCTCAAAATAAATAAGCATTAAGATGTTTTTAAATAGATAAATGTAGTATGATACTTACTCTTTCAATTAAAAAAAAGAAAGAAAGAAAGAAAGCAAAGCAGAGGCCATCCATCCGTAAGAAAAAATACAACGGAATGCACCAAGGCTTGATAGAAAAACATTGAAAATTACAGGAAACGGCTACCCAAGACAGAAAGAGCAAGAAATAGAATCATCCCATCCACTCCTGTGTCTACCAATATTGCTAGAGAGAATTGCTAAGGAGCAAGAGACAAACATGTACATTAGCTATGATTACCAAGTTGTTAAGAAAGAAAGGAGGCAAGCAAGCAAGCTGTTTTTTATTTTCAACCTTTCCAGGACAACAAAACAGAAAATTTTCTCATCTGAGTAGCCTATAAATCTGCCAGTTTCAAATGACTTTAAAATAAAAGCCAATAGAAGAATCCAATGTCCCAGCTTCCCAAATTATAGCTTTGGAGCGATGGTCTAGATTGCCGTTGTCGTGGCAGAATCATACCCAGTGGCAGAGGGTAAGGAAATAGCGTCTGACACAGGGGCCTGCACAAAGTGGGCCGTTGACTTGTAACTAATGCAATAGCCAGCACTTTAATGACTATTCTTCTTGGTTATTTTCTTTTTTACAGCAAGGTAAAACAAGGATACCAAAGTTATAACAGTAGGAAAGAGATCTTACTATAAACAAAGACCTATAAGATGGAAAAAAAGGAAAATCGTCTGAATCACAAATGCTCTAATGTTTGATATGAGAGCTTTATAAATATGATATCCATAAAAACTATTTCTTAAGCGCGTAGCACAATACCAGCAGAAAAGAACAAGAATACCTAATTCCAAAACAGTCTGAATTTATATTTAGCCTGTGTGCACCAGTGTAGTCCTCCATGTTTACATCTGTTCTGACTGGTCAGAGTCCATGCCAGGCCATCGGATAGTATTTTATATACCACCCCTATTAACACTTTGGTAGAATCGGGTATATTAGAAATACGTAGATGATTCCATTGTCTACAGCCAATCTAGATGTCTCTGTAACAGCAGAGCACCTGTCCATTCCCTTGGTCTTTCCATCAACATGAGCCACAGAAAATTGGATCAAATATATTGGTCAACTCTGACTATATTGTACTCACATAGACACAAGCTATTAAGACCTAATAGCTGATAGGAACAAATCTTTCAGTGAGGTTAAAAAGATATCACTAGTGCTGTTCCTTTCTACATAGAGCTTGCTAGAATGAGCCAACATCATAGGCAGACAGCTTTATAACCATGCCCTTGGATTTGCCCTTAGATATTTTCCAGACTGCCACTGCATGGCCTGCAACCTACCCATAACTCCTGCAGCCAGAATAAGATTTAATACATCTGCATTACCTAGAAATCTCTCTCTCTCCTATTGCTATAACCACAAGAGTTACTCTAGTAGATAAACTTAAGGATTCCCTGGATTTGCAGGTTTGAGGATCTGAGATTTTTAGCAAGAATATTCAGTCATAGATCATGTCATACAATTATCTTTGATGCCAAGGACACAGTATAAGCATAATGAGACTATAAAACATCAAGCTCCAAAGACCAGTTTTGCCCACAGTGAAAATACTCCCCAGGACCACATGAAAAATGCTTACGGGAAAGCCCTGGAGTCAAACATAACATTTTCAGGGTTGTTTGAATTTTTCTTCAATGGAAATATATTTGAAGATTACTTCTTTAATGAAAAAATGGGCAAACCCAGTTTTAAAGGGTTTTTCTCTAATTTTAAGTCCATTGAGTATAGGAAAAGTAAATGTATTTCCTCTATTGTCATCAAGCTCCTTTTCACCACTTCTTCTCTCTTTTCGATTATACTAGTAGAAAAGATGAAATGTCTACAGAGGAGACGTTAGGAGAACCTGGTGAAACCTCTGTGTTTTCTACAGGTAAGCTTAGACCTCCTCATTCACCGTTCCTGAACCTTAATTCAAATTATCATGAAAGAGAGGGAGGGGAAAAAATTATCATGAAAGTATATTATCTAAAAAACAATCCTTAATTGAAGTCGACAAAATTTATAATATATTTTCTTAAAAATAACTGATTTTTCTAAATGTATAAAATAATTTAGATTCATTGTATAAAACCTAGAAAATTTAGAAAAGAATAAAGGCAAGTGAAATCACCCATTATCCTACAACTTGGAGACAATCATCACCAATATTTTCAAACAAATAAATTCAAGATAAGTATGTCTTGCATCCTTTATATAGTCACAAAAGGAAAAATTAACCAGATCTCATTGGCAAACCACTTAACTGAAACACATCTAGAAGAGCACCAAACTTGGGTCCTATATGAAAAGAATGGAGAATTCAACCGGGACCAAAAGTATAAATTGTATTTTTCTCAAGAATATATTTACATAATCTTAAATGAGTTAAGAATGCTCCCCACATCTGTAAATTCCAGAATGACAGAAAGAATATATGAAGCTTTGACCTGTTCTTAAGGAAACTTCTCCAATCTCATTCTCGTGCCCGTAATTTTTTTAATTTCCACAGATGTCGCCAATGTCTCGCTCGGACCCTTCCCTCTCACTCTTGGTGACACGTTCCTCACTGACACCGTGATGCCTACAACAGTAAGAAGTTCTGAGAGTCAGTCTAGCTCTTCACATGCCTGTTTTTGTTTTGTTAGTAAAACAAGAAAAAAGAATGGATGAGCTGGCCATTCCGTATTATTAGTGTTGCATTTTGTCACTCCAATTAAGAGTCAGTGACTTTGTTCTCTTCAGTATTCTCACTTCTTCTAGGGACCGAGGGGGAAAAAACAGATCAAAAACTAGAATAAGTTGAGAGAAATTCTAAAAAGCAACTTAGTTATAGATTCCAGGAGGACAGGGGCCCTTTTTCCCCAGTACCCAGCAGAACTGTGTATATAGCATGTACTCCCCAAGCCTTAGAATAAATGAATGGAGAGCACTAAGATGTATAGAATGGAACAAAAAGATAAGCCAGGACAGCTTGCAAAGGATGTGACTGCTAATCATGTATATTCACAGAAAGTCTTGTGCATAAATGACCACGTTATTTAGTTTTTTTTTTACTTTAGGAGATTAAGTAGACTATGAAAATCATAATGGATTTGAGGAGATTATATATGGGGTGACAAGATTAGCATATAAAAAGACTAGGTGAGGAGTGCCTGGGTGGCCCAGTTGGTTAAGCGTCTGACTTTGGCCCAGGTCATGATCTCAAGGTTCGTGAGTTTGAGCCCTGCATCAGGCTCTGTGCTGACAGCTCAGAGCCTGGAGCCTGCTTCAGATTCTGTGTCTCCCTCTCTCTCTCTGCCTCTCCCTCGCTCATACTCAGTCTCTCTCTGTCTCTCAAAAAATAAATAAACTTTAAAATATTTAAAAAAAAAAAAGACTAGGTGAGTATGATATACGTACTAAACGAAAAATTCAGATATTATTCACTGCTCCAAGAGATTAGAGGAGGCAAAGGTTTCTACCCTAAATGACCAGAGGAAATATTATTTTAAATGAACCATAAGGTATTAGTAAGAAGTAAAAAAAAGTGTGTGTATGTGCTGTATATGTGTGTGTGTGTGTGTGTATCCTTATGTTTTAGTACTGGAAGTGAGCACGGGGGGCAGTGAGAAGGGTCTCTCCAGTCAGGAGACTAGCATGAGGAATGTGGTGTCTCATCAACAGTGAACAAGCTATCTGGTAGTCAGGGCAGAGAGAAATGACACAGACTAAAATTGTCTAAGCAGCAACAATTTCATTTACAATTGCACTGAAGGTAACAAGATATCTAGTAATAAACCTAACCAAAGACGTGAAAGATCTGTACTCTGAAAATTATAAAATGCTGATGAAAGACATTGAAGATGACACAAAGACATGGAAAGACATTCCATGTTCATGGATTGGAAGAACAAATATTGTTAAAATGTTGATACTACTCAAAGCAATCTACACATTTAATGCAATCCCTATCAAAATACCACCAGTATTTTTCACAGAGCTAAAACAAACAATCCTAAAATTTGTATGGAACCATAAAAGACCCTGAATAGTTAAAGCAATCTTGAAAAACCAAAGCAAAGCTGGAGACATCACAGTTCTGGAATTCAAGTTATATTACAAACCTGTAGTAATCAAAACAGTAGGGTACTGTATTGTTTTGTGGCACAAAAATAGTTACATAGATCAATAGATTTAAAAAACTGTTCAGATTTCAGGATCATCTAGGTACCCCATATTGAAAATCTGTCACACCCCAAGTTTGGAAACCAGCTCCGGCTTTCTCTGTTCCCCAGAAGCCCATGTGAATTCGGAACAGTGAGAGACTCCTTCTTGCTCCCAGTCCAGAGGGCAAGAAGGATGACCCTTGTGATCAGAGGCCAAATCCAAGTCCTCAGAAAAGTGCTACCACATGCTACCAAAGGTGGCCCAAATATGCCATTCCTTCTGAGAGATATTTCAAACTCTCTTTTGACCTGACAGTGCTCACTAACTAGCTTTAATGTGAAGTTTAGGTATGAATAGTCTCATTAAACCAGTCTAGATTCTTCTCTAAAGAAGATTATATTAAATAATATCTCAGCATCACATAGATTATATTGTATAATCCAGTCCTCATCAAAGAGCATTCATAAAGTTACACAAGAATGTGGCACAATCTCAGTGTACTCCAACAGTATATATGAATTATGTGTGTGTGTGTATGTGTATGCAGATGTTTTCATGAAGAGCACAGAGTCCTAACATTACAATGTTCTCAAAGATTCTAAGTAGTTAACTCACTGGAGCTTTGGTACTTTGTCTCTCAATGAAATTCAGAGGACATTTCTAGTTAATAGGATTTTAATTCTAAAAGTATTTGAGGGGTTCTTGGGTAGCTCAGTCAGTTAAGCATCTGTCTTCAGCTCAGGTCAAGATCTCATTGTTCATGAGTTCAAGCCCCGCATTGGGCTCTGGAACCTGCTTCGGATTCTGTATCTCCTTCTCTCTCTGCCCCTCCCTTGCTCGTGCTCTGTCTCTGTCTCTCAAAAATAAATAAACCTTAAAAAAAATTCTTAAAGCACTTGAGCCTTCATAATCCACTTCTTCAGACAATATCAATATATGCTATATAATATTATCACATACTTACGGCTATATTAATAGGAGACCTTTTATTTTCTAACTCAGGAAAGAAAAATAGAATCCACTGAGGTATCCCAGGGCCCACTGGAGCAGAAGGTGGAATTGAGCATCACTCTAGCAAACCAGAGGTTCACAGCAGAGCTCGCTGACTCCCAGTCCCCATATTATCAGGAGCTGGCAGCAAAGTCTCAACTCCAGGTAAGTGAACTCCCCACACACAACCACCGCCCGAGTCATGACTCAGAAGCTGGGAGCCAACAGGACCTAAACCTTTTGAACTAATAGTTCCAACTTCTTGTGACCAGGCATTCATTTTTAACCAAAACTGCATTCATTTTAATCAGAAACTGCAATGGGACCCAAATATTAGGGCAAATTGATCTCTAGAAAAGTTTTCTATTCTAGCTTCTCTTTCTTTTTTTTTAATTTTTTTTTCCTTAGCATTTATTTATTTTTGAGAGAGAAAGAGAGAGACAGAGTGCGAGTGGGGAAGGGACATGGAGAGAGAGAGACACGGAATCTGAAGCAGTCTCCAGGCTCTGAGCTGTCAGCACAGAGCCCGACACAAGGCACGAATTCACGAACCAGGAGATCGTGACTTGGGCCAAAGCCAAGAGTCAGATGCTTAACTGCTGAGCCACCCAGGAGCCCCTCCAGCTTCTCTATCTTAAAAGTGACTTACATTTAGGTTTTCTCTAAATAGTGGTTTTCAACCCTCCTTTAACAGAGAGCCACTATGCAGGTATTCTGTATGTCTAAAACGTTCATGCAAGCACTGACTAGGGAGCATGCTGAGTTGAAACAGGAATTTTTAATCCATATTTCTCTTACATAATATTTCCACTTTTGCAGTTTGATTCAGTTTAAAGACTGACACTCTTCATGGGTGATAAGTGTCAGGCAGTAATATTGTCCATGCCATCCACTAAACTTAGGAGCTGTTCCAAGGTATCTCTTCCATCTCTGACAATCATCGTATCTGCCCGCCTCTTCATTTCCTGCAGGATGAATCTGAGCTACTGTGCGTCTGTACGCCACGATAAAAGCCCTGCCTTCCTTTCCAGCCTCATCTTACCATCCTTCCCATCCCCCTCCTTTGCACTCTACAGAAATACAAACTGCTTACAAATCTTTTCTCACCTTTAGCCTTTCCCTGTGTTGTCTCATCTGTCTGGAATGTCCTTTCCCTGAGTTTCATTTTACAAAACTTCATCAAGGAAAGTTCTTTCTCTACCCATTCTGGATTCAGTCAGCGGCTCTCCTCTGAGCTAACACACAGTGCCCACTGTTGCCACGACATTTATCACCCTGTCTTGAGATTGTTTGTTTAGTCATCTATGGCCTTTGTTGTCTCCATTTCTCCCTCTTCACCTGCTACCCTCACTGTCTTCAGGCTCTGAGTGTCCCCTTGAGGGCAGGAACTGTTTCTTTCATTTCTGAAGACTTACCTCCTAATACAGAGCTTAGATGCCGTAACTACTCAGTGACTGTAGAAATGCAACCGAAAATAGAAGCATTCATGAGATAACATAACCATGAACTACATTTATGGAGAACCTGGTTGCTCACACATCTCACTCAGCATAGCCAGGCAACTGACAGGCCCCTACTTCTCATACTTGGAGAATTCAATGCTTACCTCCTTTTAGCCTTACCTCGTCTTGGAGAGAAGACGAATAGGCAAAAATAAGAAACCTCTGACTTCCTCCTGCATTAGCGTTCAGTCAATACAATGTAAAGAATCATTTCTGTGAACTTAAAAGAGAAAGCATCAGCATGGGGTGTTTATGAACCAGAGAAGTACTTAGACATGGATTATTAGATAGAATGGATTAAAGAATAGTCTATTAACTTTCTATTTGTTCTTTGAAATATTCTTTTCAGAAAATCTTTACTCTAGTTGGAATATCTTCAAAATTGGATAGTTGGCCAAGATCCAAATTCAGGCAGCCTGGCACCAGAGCCCCTACTCTTGCCATTAGGCTGTACTTCCTATTTTTCCCAAATAGATTTCACAGGACAGGGATTTTTGTATCATCATCAAATTAACATGACCATTCTAGACTCTGAAAAACTTATTAGCCAAATGAGAGTACGTCTCACTCAGTCTTGTTCCAGAGACCCATCACATCAGTCCTGCTGGTTCCTCTGCACAATCGCTGGCTTCTCTGAGATGGAGCCCCTCTGCTTAGAGCATCTGTTCCCTTCCCAGGCTTCTGAGCAGTCCAAACCACCTAGCAGCCTGCCAACAGATAACCAACCAGCTCCACCACAGCCTATATTTGCATTAGCACAGCCATTCAGGCCTAATCAGGAATTAATGGACGTTGCTTTGAAGTAATTTAATTTCCACAATAAACCTAATGAGCATTTTAATACAAATGTCAAAAGGAATGCTTAGCTGTTGTCTGAATGCTTTCTCCTGTGCAAACACTCATGAGAACTCAACACGGCTGCCTTTTTACAGCCCCATGAACATACATTCCAGCAGAATCGGGGAGGCCCCCGTGCATTTAGTGTTATTAATAAGGTTAACTGGGCACTTAATTAGCAATTTAGTGGTTAGCACTCCATGATTGGAAGGTCCCCCAGAAGATTATTTAGCAGAATTAGCTGAAAGCCTTTGTCATCTCCTCCCTCGATGCCTTCTGCACCCTCCTAAGCAAAGCTGACTCTTAATCAATCACAGATAGGTTCACAAAGAGGGCACGAACAACAAACAACATTCCCCTCTGCTGGAGCCGGTGCTGTGGAGCACTCTCGGAGGGGAGGACGGCTCTCCTTGGAGATGTTCCCCGCTGCCTGTGCTGCAGCTGCAGGCTTCTGTGGACACAGTTCTGTGCTTGATTGATTGTTGTCATCCATACAGCAGCGCCTCTGGTATCCTGGACAAGAAAGAAGGACAAGTCAGGGTCTGCGTTTTCCTCTCCGGAAACTGGGGCTCACACTCAAACATTCAGTCCCAGGTGTCGTTACTGGAGTGGCATGACAAATGCCTTGGGGACCCAAAGCTATTTCTCACAGAAGGCCAGAGCAGACATGAAGCATGTACACAGCTCCTTCCTACTTGCCTCCGTAACAAAGACCATCTCCGCATGACCTAAACTCCTACTTTTCCTCTGTTAAGCCTGTGGACTTGGAGGCACAGGAACTTAGTACTCAGCATCCTTGCCCTTGACCCCTACAGGGACCCTCACCTTGTCCTTTCCCCTCATTGAGTCTTTTGAAAGCAACTGACCGAAGTCTTTCTCTGCCCTTGTCAGGCTCCAAAGGTGTGTGGCTACTGAGGAAGTAAAAGAAAATTGGGCTACCAAGGAACTAAGGATCCAGTGGGAGACATAGAGACTAACATAATCAATAATATAGTATCATCAACTCTCTGCCCACTGTGTTTCAGGCACTTATTAGTTATTCCTCATAGGAGCCTTATAATATAGCCATCGTTATCCTATTTGGGCTAAGGAGATCAGATTCAGAGAGATGAAGCAATAAACTCAAGGTCTTACAGCTAGAAAGTAACAGAACCAATATTTAAACTCAGGCCTACACAGCTATCTCAGCACCCAAAACCTAGGCTACCTTCATCACTGCAGTTACTGTATACTCAGGGGATGAAAACTATTTTTTTTTAATTTTTTTTAATTTTTTTATTTTTTAATGTTTATTTATTTTTGAGACAGAGAGAGACAGAGCATGAGTGGGGGAGGGGCAGAGAGAGAGGGAGACACAGAATGTGAAGCAGGCTCCAGGCTCTGAGCTGTCAGCACATAGCCCGACGTAGGGCTTGAACTCACAGACCGCGAGATCATGACCTGAGCCGAAGTCGGACGCTCAACCGACTGAGCCACCCAGACGCCCCTGAAAACTATTTTTAATATCGGTGCAAGAAAATATGATTTAGAAGGTAAATCAGTCTGCCAGAAAAAGAAATCCATGATACACTTCAGAGGCCAATGTGAGTGATTTGGGGATTATCTGTGCATCACTGCCCTAGTCCTTGGCATAGATAATGTAGAGTCAGCAGTAATTTTAGATACGGTGACAATGCAGTGGCATGTTGATGAGTTTAGAGAATGAAGAGATACACTTGAGTCAATTAAACAAAATTTGCTGAGTCCCTGCTATGTGGATGACAGTCTGCTAGGTACCGGGAGGGAGGGAGGTGAAGATGAATAAATAAGGCATGGTCCCTGAGCCCGAGGAGCGAAATCTCAGTGAGGGAGCTGTCATGCGGCTCATAGACTGCTTTATGGGATATACCATAATAAGTTCTAGAGTAGTAGGGACAAGAAATCATTGAGCCTGACTTCCGGGCTACGAATGCTTTTCAATAGGGAATATGCTTGAGCTGGCTTTGAAAGATGGCAGTGTGGGCAATGAGCGGAAAATAGAAGTTTCATCTTGGGTTAAGGGGGAAAAAGGCATAGAAATCTGGAGGAAGTAATGTTGTATTTTAGGAGAGAGAGGTGTTAGTTTAGTGACCCTAGGGGACACGATATTGGCCCAAGGGTAATGATGACAAGAAGGGCATATGATAAAGTACTTGGGGAATGGAGTATTAGATTGTGCAGGGCCTTAAATGCCATTCGAAAGGAACTTATTCAATCAGCAGTGCAGCCTATCCAGGGATTTTTAGTGAAAAACAACAGATATGGAATAATTACCTTGGAAATAAAAATGTGGTCAAGGAGACATCTCCTTTCCTCCTGCTCCAGCATATCCGCCCCCACCAAAAAAAAATTTCTACTCTTCACACACACCTAGAAAACCATTTCAGCAATATAAGAGGGGAGATAGGGAAGGTATGCCCACCATGGGAATAAGAATGTGGTGGAAACACAATGTATATGGGATCCAAACTACCAGGAGTTAGTGACTGATGTGAGGGGCACAGAGGGAAGGTATTAGGGTCGCTGGGTTTTCTGGCATGGAAGACGATAGGTGTTTGTGAACCTGCCTGGGATAGAGAGCCCTGGAGGAAAGGCGGCTTTGGAAGGAAGAGAATGACTCTGGTCTGGACATACTTAGTTAGCGGCAAAGTTGGGATATTCCTGGGTAGAACTCAAAGCTATCTCAGGTGATCAGTGAAGCCGTGGCATAAAATGAGATCTCCCGAGGAGGGGCAGAGGGGAGGGGGCACGGGAAAGGGAGAATGGTGTGAGGTTCCTGCTTCTCTCCTCAGCCTCATTTTCACCCTGTTCTCCCTTCTAAGCTTTGCTACTAATACTATCCATTCCTCTTGGTCTCTCTTGCCTCCCAGCCTGTGCAGGAGTAAGCTGGATGGGGCAGCACCTGTCTGTGTGGCAAAGTGTCCCCAGAGCCTAACATGGTGCCTGCGGTCAAGCTTATTGAATAAATGAGAGAGTGAGATAAGGAGGCTGGGAATCTTTATATTTAAAGTAGAGAGTGCAGACAAGGCTAAGATGGAGTAAAGAAGACTGAGAGGGGCGCCTGGGTGGCTCAGTTGGGTAAGCCTCCTACTTAGGCTCAGGTCATGATCTCACAGTTCCCAAGCTGGAGCCCCCTGTCCAGCTCTGTGCCCACAGCTCAGATCCTGGAGCCTGCTTCAGATCCTGTGTCTCCCTCTCTCTCTCTGCCCTGCCCCACTCATTCCCTCCCTATCTCTCTCTCTCAAAAAAAGTAAACATTAAAAAAATTAATAAAAAAAAAAAAGAAGACGACTGAGAAAGTGGTCCTTGAGATAGAGGAAGAACCAGAAAATAAGCAGGCACGCCGAGGAAGAGAAATGGAAAATGCACTGGATTTGGAGAGAGCCAAGAGACAAGAGCCTGGAGAAAACCTTCCCCCTGGGCCAATCCAGGGGCAGAAGCCAGAACACAGTGGGTCAGGAGTGACTGAGTATAGCAATTATAAAATATTCCAATAATATGCCTCATTAGCAAGGTCGAACTAAGAAAATTTATTATAAAGTCCACATAAATCTACCAGTGAATCTAACCTATGAGAGTCTGCCTGTACCATTTTATTTAGATATAGCAGCCATTTTGACTTTAGCAACCTCTTTCACATTATATTTTCCGAATCACATAATTCACCTCAGAAAATATTATAGTTATTCTTTGTGTATAAATAAAAATACTGTAGCTGAAAGAGTTTCTTCCAAGTGTCCCCTTAAAGTTATTTCATATTTTATGTAAAGTAACCATGAAAGCAGATCAGAACTACCCAATTGCAGCTTTTAAATAAATAGCAAAACACTTTCCTCCGGGGTTCAGAAATTACCAAGAACAAAGCGATTGGTCTCCATCGTTGCTTCAATTTTCCTTTTTCATTTTTCCCCGCTAACTCATCAGAAGTGTTTAGGCTTTTTCAGTTAGGTCAGATCTGACCTAGTACAGCCGGGGCGTTTCATAAATTTCTTTCTTTCTGCAGATGCAAAAGGTATTTAAGAAACTTCCAGGATTCAAAGAAATCCACGTGCTAGGATTTAGGTAAGTAAGAGGATCTGACTCTTCTCAGTTTTTAAATTACTTTTTCCCTATCCTCTTTTAAAAGCAGCGTCATGAGGAATACAAGGTTCCCTCCCCACAGTTGTTTAGCCCTGCCGAATCCTGAAAACCGAATACATTTCAGATAAAGGAACTGTCTAATTAGAACATGACTCTAGGTGATTGCTTAAGGGGTAACACAGGAGCTGTGTTCCCTCCTTCCTCCCTCTGGAGTCAGAAACACTGCTCTCTGCAGACAGTTCATCTGCCGTCCTTGGCAATGTTATTAACGAACCTCTTAGGAAAACACCTCAGTAGAGACAGGTCAAAATAAGTAGCAATTAGTTACCTTGGTGTCTGATTGCCTGGTTCCCTATCGAATGTTAAATATCATCACTGTTTAAACGAATCAGGCTGACCCTACAGAATCAGCTGAAACTAATAAAAAGCAGTACCTGTGGGAGTAAGGAAGTTGAAGGGACAGGGTTGAAAGGGACAGAGGTGGAAGAATATACCTTTTTTTTTTTAAAATGTTTATTTGTTTTTGAAAAATAGAGCATGAGCAGGAGAGGGGCAGAGAGAGAGGAAGACACAGATTTTGAAGCAGGCTCCAGGCTGTCAGCACAGAGCCCAACAGGGGGCTTGAACTCACAAACTGTGAGATCATGACCTGCACTGAAGTCAGATGCTTAACCAACTGAGCCACTCAGGCACCCCCCCCCCCAGAATATACCTTTCATTATCATTTTGACGTCTAAACTGTAGTAATGCATTACCACACAAAAAATACGAATTACAATTTTTATTTTATTTTTTATTTTTAAAACAAAATTTTTAATGTTTATTTATTTCAAGTGGGCGGGGGGTAGGGGCAGAGAGAGAGGGAGACACAGAATCCGAAGCAGGTTCCAGGCTCCAAACTGTCAGCACAGAGCCTGATGCAGGGCTCGAACCCACAAACCACGAGATCATGAGCTGAGCCAAAGATGGACACTCAATCTGCTGAGCCACCCAAGTGTCCCACTGAATTACAATTTTAAATAAAGGAAATGAAATTTCAAAATAGTGCCATGCAGGGTTCAGTTATGTTCCCACAGCTTTCCCACAAGCAGGCCTCTATCCTGTAGCATCTCAACACTCTAATCCAGGTGGTTTCATGACTTTTGACAAGAAGTTTAGCATCTTTTTTTCCTTTTTTTAATGATTATTTATTTTTGAGAGAGAAATAGCATGTGAGCAAGGAGGGGCAGAGAGAGGGAGAGAGAGAATCCCAAGCAGGCTCCATACTGCCAGCGCAGAGGCACAGGCTCGATCCCATGAACCTCCAGATCATGACCTGAGCCGAAATCAAGAGTCAGAAGCTTAATCAACTGAGCCACCCAGGTGCCCTGCATCTTCTTTCCTAAGTTCTCATTCAAAACATCTATGGACGGGGTCATAATATATTTTTAATGCGCCACAGGGTATATGTGAGCCCTGGCATGACAGAATGAGATTCCTCGTGCCAAGGGGGATTTGTAAAGTGGGTAGAGAAGGCCTCTCCCAAAGCCCTTCCTGGCCCCTTCGCTGTCTGTTGTGTTAAAGCTACAAGTCGCCCAGAGCGAGTCTACACATTCACGAAGAACAGCTTCTGGGTGAGCTCTACAGGTGTATTTCTCTCAAAGCTATCAGGCCTCTCTGATTTGCGTGACTCCAGAGGAAGAAAGTATTGAAAAGTGAACGTTATAAAAGATGAAATCGTTAATATGTACCAAAGCAGACTCATTTTTCCTTATTTCAAGACGCTGTTCCACAATATTCCATGTGAAATCAGATGGATTAGAAGGAAATAAAAGGTGATAGTGGAATATTCTGCATAGATGGCAAAGTCTTTTGGACAAATCACTGTGGCTAAAGAGCAGATGTTGCATTTAAAGCTGAGGGAAATGATAGGAACGGGCCTCTTGGTGAATGCTCAAATAGTCATTGTCCCCTCCCTTCAAATAAATGAAAGCTTAATAATAATAAAACAAATCTATTTCAGAAGAAAATGAAAGTATTAAGACAATGAAATTTTGCAAGGTAAAAATTTTAAAAACATATCTACTGAAGCTGCATCTTTCCCGTGTGTTTATCTCTGTAAGAATTTATTCTTATTTCTGCCAAAGATGTTTATAAAGTAAATTCGATCATATATTCCCAATGCTTTCCATTATGGAATGAATATTTAGTCTCCCAGAAAACAGTTGGAACCCAAATACTATAAAATATATGCTTATGAGTATGGCAAGCTTTGAATCATAACTAACAATGCTCAGAATATTGTAAAGGAAACTTAGAATGAAGGAAATTGCTTCCTCATGGAGCCAGATCCCCTAAAACCCTATGAGTCTCCTGGTACTGTCTTTATTTCAGCTCATTTGTACAAAACTTGATCTACAATTTCATAAGTACATTTTTTATCAGTGACCTCATTTGTTCCCAGACACAACTGGGAAGTTATGAGGACATCTATGAGTACCACAATTCTAAGGAATAACAGAAAAAGATCAACTTTAAATATTGCTTTATCTTAGGGCACCTGAGTAGCTCAGTTGGTTGAGTGACCAACTTCAGCTCAGATCATGATCTCACGGTTGGTGGTTTCCAGCCCCGCGTCGGGCTCTGTGCTGACAGCTCAGAGCCTGGAGCCTGCTTCGGATTCTGTGTCTCCCTCTCTCTCTGCCCCTCACTTGCCCATGCTCTGTCTCTCTCTGTCTTTCAAAAATAATAAATAAAAACGTTAAAAAATTTTAAATATTGCTTTATCTCTTAAATCAATATGGGAAGCTATTAACAATCATTTAATCTAATCAGAAAGTAGACTCTTTCTTTTTTTTTAAATTTTATAATAGTTTATTTTCAAATTGGTTTACATATAACACCCAGTGTTCATCCCAACATGTGCCCTTTTTAATGCCCATCACCCCCTCTCCCCCCTCCCTCATCCCCCTTACCCTCAGTTTTTTTCTTAGTCTTTGAGAGTCTCTTATGTTTTATCTCCCTCCCTCTCTGTGTCTTTTTTTCCTTTCCCCTCTTCCCCTCCCCCTGGTTTTTGCTTAGTCTCACAAAGTCCACCTATTCGTGGAAACATATGGTATCTGTCTTTTTCTGACTGACTTATTTCACTTAACATAATACCCTCCAGTTCCATCCATCTGGCTACACATGGCCAGATTTCATTTTTTCTCATTGCCACGTAGTAGTCCATTGTATATAAGTACCATAACTTCTTTATCCATTCGTCAGTTGATGGGCACTTGGTCTCTTTCCATGATTTGGCTATTGTCGAAAGTGCTGCTATGAACATTGGGGTACACGTGCTCCTATGCATCAGCATTCCTGTGTCTCTTGGGTAGATTCCTAGCAGGGCTATTGCTGGGTCATAGGGTAGCTCTATTTTCATTTTTTTGAGGAACCTCCACACCGTTTTCCAGAGTGGCTGCACCAGTTTGCATTCCCACCAACAGTGTAGGAGGGTGCCTACTTCTCCACATCCTCGCCAGCTGATTTGTTCATTTTAGCCACTCTGACTGGTGTGAGGTGGTATCTCAGTGTGGTTTTGATTTGTATTTCCCTGATGATGAGTGACATTGAGCATCGTTTCATGTGTCTGTTGGCCATCTGAATGTCCTCTTTGGAGAAGTGTCTATTCATATCTTCTGCCCATTTCTTCACTGGGTTGTTTGTTTTTCGGGTTTGGAGTTTGGTAAGTTCTTTATAAATTTTAGATATTAGTCCTTTATCCGATATGTCATTTGCGATGATCTTTTCCCATTCCGTTGGTTGCCTATTCGTTTTGTTGGTTGTTTCTTTTGCTGTGCAGAAGCTTTTTATCTTGATGAGGTCCCAATAGTTCATCTTTGCTTTTAATTCTCTTGCCTTTGGAGACGTGTCAAGTAAGAAATTGGTGCGTCTTAGGTCAAAGAGGCTTTTTCCTGATTTCTCCTCTAGGATTTTGACGGTTTCCTGTCTCACATTCAGATCTTTTATCCATTTAGAATTTATTTTTGTGAGTGGTGTAAGAAAGTGGTCTAGTTTCATTCTTCTGCATGTTGCTGTCCAATTCTCCCAGCACCATTTGTTAAAGAGGCTGTCTTTTTTCCATTGGATACATTTTCCCGCTTTGTCAAAGATTAATTGGCCATATATTTGCGGGTCCATTTCTGAGTTTTCTATTCTATTCCGTTGGTCTATGTGTCTGTTTTTGTGCCAATACCATACAGTCTTGATGACCACCGCTTTGTAGTAGAGGTTAAAGTCTGGGATTGTGATGCCTCCCGCCTTGGTTTTATTCTTCAGTGTTATTTTGGCTATTCGAGGTCTTTTGTGGTTCCATACAAATTTTAGGATTGTTTGCTCTAGCTTGGAGAAGAATGCTGGTGCAATTTTTATTGGGATTGCATTGAATGTGTAGATTGCTTTGGGTAGTATTGCCATTTTGACGATATTAATTCTTCCAATCCATGAGCATGGGATGTTTTTCCATTTCCTTGTGTCTTCCTCAATTTCCTTCATAAGTTTTTTATAGTTTTCAGTGTAGAGGTCTTTCACCTCTTTGGTTAGGTTTATTCCTAAGTATTTTATGGTTTTTGGTGCAATTGTGAAAGGGATTAGCTTCTTTATTTCTCTTTCTGCTGCTTCATTGTTGGTGTATAGAAATGCCACCGATTTCTGCACATTGATTTTGTATCCTGCAACTTTGCTGAAATCATGAATCAGTTCTAGTAGGCTTTTGGTGGATTCCGTCGGGTTTCCCCATGTAAAGTATCATGTCATCTGCAAAAAGTGAAAGTTTGACTTCCTCCTTGCCAATCTTGATGCCTTTTATTTTGTTTTGTTGTCTGATTGCTGATGCTAAGACTTCCAGCACTATGTTAAATAGCAGTGGCGAGAGCAGACACCCCTGTCGTGTTCCTGATCTCAGGGGGAAGGCTTTCAATTTTTCCCCATTGAGGATGATATTAGCTGTGGGCTTTTCATAGATGGCTTTTATGATGTTTAAGTATGTTCCTTCTATCCCGACTTTCTCGAGAGTTTTTATTAAGAAAGGATGCTGTATTTTGTCAAATGCTTTTTCTGCATCTATTGACAGGATCATATGGTTCTTATCTTTTCTTTTGTTGATGTGATGTATCACGTCGATTGATTTGCGAATATTGAACCAGCCCTGCAACCCAGGGATGAATCCTACTTGATCATGGTGGATAATTCTCTTTATATGCTGTTGGATTCAATTTGCTAGTATCTTGTTGAGAATTTTTGCATCCATATTCATCAGGGATATTGGCCTGTAATTTTCTTTCTTTGCTGGGTCTCTATCTGGTTTGGGAATCAAAGTGATGCTGGCTTCATAGAATGAGTTCGGGAGTTTTCCTTCCGTTTCAATTTTTTGGAACAGCTTGAGGAGGATAGGAATTACTCTGTTTTAAATGGGAAAGTAGACTCTTTCAAAGGCTAGTTCACAATTGTCCACAGCAACTTTATTTGTAATAGCAACAGTAGGAAATAATCCAAATACCCATGAACAGAGCAATAGGTACACAAATTGTGGAATATTATTATCATAGATTACTACTCAATAGAGGAAGCAACTAGTAGAATATATAACAATATGGGTTCATCTCAGAATAACTATGTTGAGTGAAAGAAGCCAGAGAAAATTAAATATATTATAATTCTATTTCTATGTGACTCTAAAACATACAAATCAATCTATAATGACAGAAAACAGATCAGTAGTTGCTTGGGGAGGGTGAGGCCGAAAGGATGGGAGGGAAGAATTTCACGGAGGCACGAATAGGCCTTTGGGAGGGATTAATTTGATTGTGGTAATGTTTCGCAGATGTATAATATCAAACTTACCAAATCATACACCATCAACATGTGCACTTTGTTTCATGACAGTTATATTTCAGTGCAATATTAAAAAAAAAAAATGAGCAGGACTAGGGGCTCGTCCCAGGGAGCCCTACTTCTCCAGACTACAAGCCACTGCTGAAAGGAAGCAAGAGGCAGGCCCCACAGAGCAGCCCCAATTAGAAAGTCATGGATCCTCTTCTGCTTCCACAGAAGGAAAGTCGTAGCAAAGTCTCTTTCAGTCATATTTTACCAAGGGACGAAAGTTCAGTGAATTCATATTCCAGGCAGAAAGAGCAGCAACACAAATCCCTGTGTAGACGGACATGTAGAGAATATCTTTGTCAACAAATATCACCTGAAATGTAAAATGAGAAAGCTGAATATAGCTTCTAAACTAAATTCACACACACATCCAGAGGAGTCCTAAATTTGGCTGTCAGTTTGATGACCGAAGTTTGATGAGCACTAGTGGTACGGCCGGTGAGCCCAGACTTGAAGTCAAGCAGGACAGGTTCGAATCTCAGCTTTTTCCCCTCTTTGTGCATGTTCCTTTTTCTGCAAAATGGGGATTGTGTTGTTGAAAAGATTAAATGAAGATGCATCTAAACTGCCTGGCGCAGACCTCCCACTCAGTACACAGGTGTTTATTTTTCTTGCAACCTGTTCCATGATGAATTGTACCATTCCCTCAAGGCTTACTGATTAAAGCAATTTGAAAAATAATCAG
Source organism: Paguma larvata (assembly GCA_030068075.1). Lineage (NCBI taxonomy): Eukaryota > Metazoa > Chordata > Mammalia > Carnivora > Viverridae > Paguma > Paguma larvata. The sequence continues at coordinate 67,891,782 of CM057829.1, read as the reverse complement.
TCAACAAAACACCAGGTCTAGTGTCCAGTCTCAGATAAATTACCTACAGGATTAAATTAATCATTTAATGCTATTCACGGAGTGAGAAATACATTTATAAAATACTTTCTTAAAAAACTTCCTGGCACCAGCACTAACCTAAAATGTAAGACGTATAGGATGTATTTGTGGCCTCTTTGGGAAGAATATGAAGAAGTCAAAGAGTTTACAAAGAAGACAGAAAGTACATACAGTCTTTGAATTAAGGCTGAAGTCCTAATCAGAAACGTCCTATAATGATGTTTACTTCCTGAGATTCATGTGGCTCTCAAAATTCCATGCAAATTCTGATGGCAGTTTAAAGTGTTTCCTTCAAAGCTCTGGGCAAACATGGAAGACACTGGAAAGAAATCTCTCTCTCTCTCTTTCTCTCTCTCTCTCTCTCTCTCTTTCTCTCCCTCTTTGTGATATATGAAATGATTCAGTGAATATCTTAAATTTTTTTTAAGTTAATTTTTGAGAGAGAGAGAGAGAGAGCAAGCAGGGGAGGAGCAGAGAGAGAGGGAGACACAGAAACTGAAGCAGGCTTCAGGCTCTGAACTGTTAGCACAGAGCCTGACGTGGGGCCTGAACTCGGAAACCACGAGATCATGACCTGAGCTGAAGTCGGACGCTTAACCGACTGAGCCACCCAGGCGCCCCTCAGTGAATATCTTAATAAATTTCATTAAAATTCTTTCTCCCTTGCATGTTCTCATTGCTCCCGGTGAAATGAAGACCAAAGAAAGGAAAAGATGGGTAATTTGGACTTTTCTAATATTTTGAAATATAGTGCCTTTTCTCCCACAGATTTATATACTGATCTTTTATATATAATTTTTACATATCAAGTCTGGGCTAAGCCCATGGCTTTTTATTGGTGTCTTAATTAAATGAGAGTAATTGCCATAAACAATAAAAGAAAAAAGTTCCACAGAGGTATATCTAACGAAATATGTATATATTCAGAATTTTGTGATGCTCGAGTTAGGTGCCTGCTTTTAGACATGTTTATTGATTCTTAAGTCTCTATTTTAAACATAGACTCACTTCTGTGTTTAATTTTATCTCCATGTGTTGTATTGTTTCTCTTAAAGAGAGACACTAATTAGTATGAGCTTGAGATCCCTCAAAGCTGGATTTATGTCTTTGTTTGTTGATGTTAAAGTTTAACCGTGTTAAAAATAAATAAATAAATAAATAAGCAAGCAAGCGACTACTTAGAAGTCAAAAAAAAAAAAAACTTCTAAGTCAAAATCACTACGTGAGATAAGTATGTGAACAACGACTTGGTTAGTGAAAGTGTGTCTTGTAAAATTCAAAATCTAATTAGAAAAAGATAAAAACACCTTTCTCTGAGGCAAGCATGTTTTAACAACTTCTTAAATGCCATTTGCGATGGAAAATTGTCCTTCTGAATGCACACCAGCCAACCTAAGTCTGGAATAAAGCAGAGAAACTAATTTGCTCCCTGGTTCCAAGGTCAGTTTGAATTGGGACAGAGCCCACAATACCGTGGAGAGCTCAGTAATAAGAATCCAGCTTTGGGTCCTATAATTGACTAGTGAAATAATGAACTATAGATTCTGACTGATTGTGTGGCCCCAACGAACTGTCAAGAGTACACACTATCAGTTCCTGTGGCCTTTGAAACGCTTTCGCATCCCTTTGTGTGGATTTATGGCATAAGTTGAAAGGTAAAACCTGATCCTAGAGAACAGAGCTACCAAGAATCCTATTTCATTTTTATATGCAAAAAGGCATTAAATCAATAAATACGATGATAAATATAGTTAATCGTATAGTACTTCCCTTTCTCTTTTTTCACGCCTTTCTTCCAAGATGTTATCTCAAAAGCAGCTTGAGGGAAAAGATTATGTTTAATTTAGAATTTTGTTTTTTAATTTAAAAATACTTCTTGAAAGAAGCAGAGGAGAAATGACCTTAAAAATGAAGCTTTGACTTGGTTGCAATATGTACAATATTGTCTCATTTCTATATCCTATGCTGCTATTTCATAGGCCTTCCTGAAGAAGATTATTTGTAGAAAAAAGGACAATTCATCCTTCCTGCTGATTGGCATTGCATGACTTTATTTATAAGATCACCAAAACTACTGGTCAATAATAGCAACTCTTGACAATTAATACTTTTCATAAGGAATAAAGTAAAAATCCACGATCACTTGATTCAGTTAGTAGCCCCTCTTCAACCTGGCATTCTAAGGACTAAAATATAGGTCAATTCTTCTTCCACATTTCAAATTTCTAATAAACATTTAAACTAGTTTTGAAATGAGATATTCTTTAGAAACCCATCAGCAAAGAGGATGAAGCTGTCTTGAATCTTTAGAGCAACACAGTGACTCTCTTTCTAAGGTATGTAACAATGAGTTTGGTTGGAATGTGTCCTCTGCTGTCTACAGTTCAAGCTCCATAGAGATGCAACTTATGGCCATCTTTAAGAGAGACAGTGCAGAAGCAAAAACTCCTGCAAGTGACCTCCTGTCTTTTGATTCGAACAAAATTGAGAGAGAAAGAGTCCCTCATGGAATGATGGAGGAAGACAAGCAGCCAGAAATCTATCTTACAGCTTCGGACCTCAAAAAGCTAATCAGCAAAGCACTAAAGGAAGACAAATCCTTGGATGCGGAAACAGTTCAGTTTACTGATGGTCAGTTGGCAGTTTCATTGTTCTGGATTGATTTATCCTCATTGTGACAGAAACACTAGGCGGTATAGAATGTCTTAGGGTCACTGTCATTTTAACTTGGGCCTTATAGAGTCAGTCATTTGCGTAACGGGCATATCACAGATGGTATCATTTCTCTTTCCTCACTCCAACCTGGATGAGCCTTTGGTGCTACTTCACATCAAAGTAGGTCTAGGAGAAGCCCAGAATTTCAGTTCAGTAGTTCAGCCACAGTCATGCAATAGAGTCCAAGTAGAAAGAAGCACCCATAAACATTTCTGTTCCATTGACACAACCCAGATTCCCTCACCCAGTAAGTTGGTTGAGTCCCAGAAGGAAATGAATGGCACATTATTAGAATAGAAGAGGATAACTTGAGGAGAGTTTGATAAAAGGACTGTTTATAAAGTTTTTCCCAAGACACAAAGGAATAGGACAGTTCCCTGGGGCCAGAAGTAGCAAGGCCCCATTACTACCTCTAGGCATGAAGGGTTTGCCTAATAGTCTAAGCCATTCCAAAGCCAGAGAACAAAAACCATTGATACAGTCCATATAAGTCAACATCCTAGAGCAGAGAATAGCAGGGAGAGGAGAGAAGAGTGGGTCTAAGAAAGTCAGCAAGCTCATCAGGCACCCTCAGGATTCTCAGAGGGTACCTGGAGGGACCCAGGGGCCTAGAACTCCTCACTAAGCCCAGCACTCTTGGCATAATAGGTGGACACTAGAAATGCCGTTTTAGTATGACAGGCATGAAACTGCCATTCTCTGCCAGTTCTATTTCTCTGGTTTAGGCAGTCACACTCAACACTGGAAAACATCAAAAAGTCTCTTGGGACAACATGCAAGGCAAGGGAATGTCCTAGGCAAGAAAAGGTGAGCTTCAGACTCATCTCAGAGACCATTCGGTATTCTGGTTTATCTCAGTTCAAACTTCTGAGATATTCTGAGAATCAGGCTTCAAGGTAGAAGTAAAACTCTGCAAATGGCCTTTGGTTCCAGCATTTATTCTAGGTGTTTCCTTCTTTGTTATATCTTCATCCCCACTATCCTAGCCAATCAACCTGCCTGCTTGATCCAAATCTATACAATAAAGCTAAACATCCTAAAAGTCCACTTTAATAACTGTTCTTATTACATAAACCTGCAAAATGTACCCCCCACATTTGTCTTTCAATATGTTATTCATATCAGTGACCATTAGTGTACATAGTGGTGATTTCTGAATGATTTGCTATACCACTCTTAAAAATTGATTATTGCCACATTTTTCAACCCTAACTGTTTTAGGCCCCAACCACAAAAGAAAAAAAGGAAAAGAAAAGAAAGAAACACTCAAACCTTGTGATTTTTCACTTGCAGAATTTTTGGGGTCATTGCCAGGCTCCGATCCCGACTTCCAGTCAGTGCTGCCCACACTCCTTGCCGATATCACAAAGGTAAGTGAGTTTGTTGTTCTTTCATTCTTCAAATAGGAACGAAGCCTTGCATAAAAAAAATCAGCTTAAGGACTGAGCAGAACAAAGTCTTCTTTGCCATGCTAAATACAATTTTTTTCCGTATTTTACAGGCAGTACTTGGTTGCCACTTCTATATTCTGTGTTAATAGGATACAACTTACATTTCAAGTACCCTAAAACTCAAAATTCTTTTCAATGTAGTTAGATCTTTGTTTCAATTAGTGTCAGGATTTGCTGTTTTAATAAAACAAACACATGTTCATGAACTTAAAAGAACACTTAAAGCAGAATATACCATTTAATTTTGACTTTCGGAAATAAATATAAACATAAGTTCACTTTATAAGTCTGTTCCTAAATCTTAAGGTCTTACCTATATTTATTTGTGAGGGTTTCATAAGTATAATGTCTTCAAAAGTAAAAATAATAAATTCTGTAACAATTTTTGTATTTCATTTAAAGCTATGTCTGTTTAATTTATGTCAAAAGTTGTCACTGGGGTATTGATAAATGGAAATGCTGACTAAGCTCTATTCCCTCTTTAAATGAAGGAATTCATAAATTCAAACATGATTGGCAATTCATCATATTTCAGTTATTAGTTAACCCTACCGAGGCAGATTCAGTTAGTCGAGAAGGCAATTGATCATATTTTACCACTGTATCAATGAATATTTTCCTTTCAGTACAAATTTCTATATCACATCCTATATCAGAATCCATAATAGATTCAAATAAATTATAAAATTATTTGCTTATATTTAAATCAAGGACAAAATAGAATGTGGCCCTTCCCACATACAGGGAAATGCCACTTCTCAACATCTGTCTTTCTAAATTCATTCTTTAGGATGCTACTTTGAACCCAGAACTTCCTCTTGATCAATCCAAGCTTGAGACAATGGACAGAATAGGACACAGTGCACCTGGTGAGTTTTGTTTTTACCACAAAGTCTGTGTTAGCTAACAACTTCCTTTTTGAGGAATCCATCTATGATACTTCCTTCAAGACTGGTGATAAAGTCATCCTTGACCCAGGACAAGGTTTCCCCACACCAGCCACTTCCAAACAGAAGAGCAGTCCATTTAACCTCTTTGGTCAGCGTCCTTCCTTCAGCTCTAGGCCCTGGGCCTGCAGAGAGCACTGACACCCTTTCCTGATAGATCTGGTGGAAGAAATTGAAATAAAACAGTACCAAATGCTACCCACACAGAATAGCCATCTCTATGAGGCTTTGAAACTAAAAGCCCATCAGGACAAGGTAGATCATAAGACGACAACAAGGGGCTATGGCAACAGAGAACTGGGCTTTCACAGTCAGTATATGTCCTCTGTTCACCACATACGGCCTGACCATTCATACCATCTGTTCTTCTGTGTGGTTTCTTTCATGCCAATTAGCTCATGTGTAATTGATAAGTAAGGATGTCAGTAAACATTGAAATCCTCTTGGTTCACTTTTGAATTCCAAAAATGTTTATTTTTGACACAATAGAGTTAAGCTTTATCTCAGTTGAAGAGAAATTTTTAGCAATTTATGAAGACGTTAAGAAAAAAAATGAAAATTCTGCAGCAGAGTCATTTTTAGTGCAAGAAGGAGCTGATTTAGTGACTTTAAGAACCCCTATGCTTTCCACTTTATACAACTCTATGTTGAAACTATAGGTAAAAATGTCTTTAAGGAAACATGAACCCCAGGTTATAAGGCTGATAAGGATGCATTGTGGTTCTAAGTGCAATGACAGCAAAGATTTGTTATGGTTTATATTTTTAAATGTTTTCCTTTTTTTAAAAAAATGTTTTCATTCAAGTATAATTAACACATAGTGTTATGGTAGTTTCAGATGTACAGTCTAATGATTCAGCAATTTTATACATTTCTCAGTGCTCAATAAGATAAGTGTACTCTTAACCCCCTTTATCTATTTCACCCATCCCCCCACACACCTACCATCTGGCAACCTACAGTTTTTTCTCTGTGCTTAAAAGTCTGATTTTTTGTTAGTCTCCTTTCTCCTTTGTTCATTTGTTGTTTCTTATATTCCATATATGAGCTAAATAATACAGTATTTATCTTGCTCTTACTTATTTAACTTAGGATTATACCCTCTAGGTCCATCTATGTTAGTGCAGATGGCAAGATTTCAGTCTTTTTATGACTGAATAATATTCCATTGTGTATATATATATATATATATATCACATCTTCTTTATACATTCATCTATCCAGGGACACTTGGGTTGTTTCCATATCTTGACTATTGTAAATAATGCTGCAATAAACTTGGGGGTACATATATCTTTTCAAATTAGTGTTTTCATTTTCTTTGGGTAAATACCCAGTAGTGTAATTACTGGATCCTATGGTAATTTTATTTTTAATTTTTTGAGGAAACTTTATGTTTTGCATATGGCTGAATAAGTTTGCATTCCCACCAAAAGAGCATGAGGGTTCCTTTGTCTCCACATCCTTGCCAACACTTGATAATGCTTGTATTTTTATTTTAGCCATCCTGACAGGTAGTCACATGATATCTCATGGTGGTTTTAGTTTGCATTTCCCTGATGAATAGTGATATTGAGCAACTTTTCATGTATCTATTAGACATGTGTATGTTTTCTTTGGAAAAATGTCTATTCAGGTCCTCTGCCCATGTCTTAATTGGATTATTTGGTTTTTTGGTGTTGAGTTGTTTAAGTCTGTATGTATGTTAGATATTAACCCCCGTAATATCTATCATTTGCAAATATCTTCTCTGTTTCGTAGGCTGCCTTTTTGTTTTGTTGATGGTTTTCTTAATTGCGCAAAAGCTTTTTATTTTGGTATAGTCCCAATAGTTTAATTTTGCTTTTGTTTCCCTTGCCAGAGGAGACTTATCTAGAAAAATGTTTCTAGAGCTGATGTCAAATTATGTGTTATGGCTGATTTTTTTTAAATAGGATCGAAAACTATTTTAGTTAGGTCTGTCTTTATAAAACTCTGCAGATTTTGAATGATTACCTCAATCCTATTTTCCTTATAAACCGTATGTGCAATCAGTATGCAATTTTGTGAAATACAAGGTTTTTCACAAATACATATATGGCATGCAAGAACCACTCATACAGATTATATTTGGCTTACATGATTACCAGTGAATAAATGTTTACTGCATGATCCAATTACTTACTGCTGCATTATAAACCATCCCTGAAGTTTGTGGCTTAAAACAGCAATCATTTATTTTGACCATAAATCTGAAATATGGGCAGGGTTCAGTGAGGATACCTCTTCTGTGCCCCATGCTATGTCAACTAGAGTATCTCAAGCTAACAGGTATTGAACATCTTTTTCCAAGTTGGTTCACTCAAATGGCTGGCAAATCAGTACTCAACCACAGCTGTTGGCTGGTTGGTGGGGGATAGAGAGGGGCTCATTTCTTTTCTATGTAGGCTTCTTCAACAGGGCTGCTTGGACATGCTAAAGCTTGGGAGCATGGGTTCAATGAGTCAATATTGCAAAAGGCAGAAGGTAGAAGTTGCCAACCTCTTTCCTACTCAGAATCAGTGTCACTGCATCCAATTCCAATGGCTAGACAGCCGTAGAGCTCATCTCAGTTCAGGAAGAAGGAACATAGATCTTATCTCTGGATGGGAGAAGTTTCAAAAACCTTATGGCCATTTACAATCTACTACAGTCCACATCAACACTGTTTTGACTTTCAAATTATTTAAAAGTTGGCTGTGTAGGACAAAACCGACCTTTTTGTTTGTGATAGTAAATGCTCACTGGATTCCTTTCTTTCATTATGATATCATAAAACCTAAATATCAGCATTTCAGGTAGATTAGTAAAAATGACACTATATCTGGAGCACCTGGGTGGCTCAGTCGGTTAAGCACTGACTTCGGCTTAGGTCATGATCTAACGGTTTGTGAGTTCGAGCCCCGCATCGGGCTCTGTGCTGACGGCTCAGAGCCTGGAGCCTGCTTCAGATTCTGTGTCTCCCTCTTTCTCTGCCCCTCCCCTGCTCACACTCTGTCTCTCTGTCAAAAGTAAATAAACATTAAAAAAATTTTTTTTAAATGGCACTATATGTATAATGAGTGTGTTATTGTATTTTCAAAATTGCTTTACTGTTCTCATTATATTTATATATTCCTTCCTCTCATGATTACTTTAGAACACTAAAGCAGGAAGGAATATTAGACATAATCTAGTTTAGCTACTGTGCTTCATGGATAAGAAAATCAGATGAGAAATATGAGTTGCTTTGCTCAAGGTCACACCGTAGCTCATTGCAAAGCCAGGACTTTCAGTCAAGTTTCTATCACCTACTAAATTCTGTTTGGCTTAAATACCTCTCATTAAAAAATATATATATATTCCCTTTGCACTCCAACCACAGCTTCTTTTCTCTCTATGTCACTACACTGTCAGTTTTTTATTTTTTAAGTTTCACCAAGGTTTTACCTCTAACCACACATTACAGGAACACAACTTCGACAAAAATCACTGATGGCTTCCTAATTAATCAATTTAGCAGCCTCATTTCCATCTTTATTTTACTCGATATTTCTGGCAGGGGCTTCTATCTACCACTCCCTTCTTGAAACTCCTTCTTCGCTTGGCTTCCACAAAATGACTTCTTGGTTCTTCTCATATTTCCTGATTCCTCCTCCTCAATCTCCTGCACTGGGGTTATTTTTAGATTTTTTTACAAGTGAGAGAGGAACAGAGAGAGAGAGTGAGAAAGAGAATACCAAGCAGACTCCATGCTGTCAGCACAGAGCCAGATGCAGGGCTTGATCTCATGAACCCGTGAGATCATGACCTGAGCCAAAATCAAGAGCCAGATGCTTAACCAACTGAGCCACCCAGGTCCCCCTAATTAAAAAAAAAAAAATACGGAAGAAAAGATAAAGCGGAAAAGAAAAACTCAGAAAACTCTTGGAGTAAAACAATTTTGGAACTAGATAGAGGTGGTGTTTTGTACAACATTGTGAATTTACAAATTCATGAATACTGAATTGTTCACTTTAAAATTATATGTTATTTTTCTTTTTTCTTTTTTTTTTTTAAACACTTATTCATTTTTGAGAGAGAGAGACAGAGTGTGAGTGTGGGAGGGGCAGAGAGAGGGAAACACAGAATCAGAAGCAAGCTCCAGGCTCTGAGCTATCAGCACTGAGCCTAAGGTGGGACTTGAACTCACAGATGGCAAGATCATGACCTTACTGAAGTTAGACGCTGAACCTACTGAGCCACCCAGGTGCCCCCAAAATTTTGTTTTTTGTCGCCTCAATAATTTTTTTAAAAAAAATCAGATGACTCTGTAGGGAAAATTGTATACAAAATAAACATTATAAAGTTCTTTAAGTTTGCTTTGGGTAGTTCATGGATTTGCCTCTGAGTTCCTTAGCATTTCCTTTGCTGGAGATGCATAACGAATTCCAAAGCCCAGTTCATTTCAGCCATTCTATGAGGGGCTAGGTGCTGATAGTCTGCCTTAATTCAAGGATTGATTTTAGAGTATCTAGAGGAATGAATGTGCTGCATAACTTTTAGTCAATGTTCCATAAATAAAAATTATATCTCATAAATCAGCTTTTTATTAGTATTGACCAAGAAGCACTGCATTTGCTGACGTGGGCCTAGAGTGCAAATATTCTATGTTGCCAATTAAAGGCAGACCCATATGCTTTCATAATTGGCTCAGCTGGGGAGTGAAATGCCATGTCTTAGTGAAAAATGAAGACTCTAAGAAATATCTTGATAAAAAGTCATTTCACTTATATACATAGACATGGGTTGGGGATGGAGGATGAACACCCTAGACAAGACCAAAGCTTCCCTCCCTCATAAGACAGTTCTGAGTCTCTCCCATGCACAGTAAAATGACAACTAGGACTCCAAAGTTCTGCACCATGGTATTACTGAGATAATTTTAGCCTGGAAGACTTTTAAGGTTAGTATCACAAAACGCCCACCAAGCCATTAAAATCTCAATAAAACACTCATAGAAATCTCTCAGTTTAAGCAGTTTGATTTAGTAGTTAATCCCTTGAGATAAAGTACTTGCAAAATATGCCCCTAGAACACAAAATGAATTGTTACTTGTATAAAATTCTGAGATCTTTTATTATTAACATTTTTTAGGGTAGTTGATCCTAAGCTCTTTTTTCTTACAGAGCCAATTAATTGTTAAGATCACTCCTCTTTCATAAAAATGAGAGTATAAGGTATCAGAGAAGCTCAACATTCTGTCTTCTTCAAAACTTGGATCCAGCTTGTTCAGAAATTTAATTGGGGCACCTGGGGTGGCTCAGTTGGTTAAATGTCCAACTTTGGCTCAGGTCATGATCTCATGGCTTATGGGTTCAAGCCCTGCATCTGGTTCTATGCTGACAGCTTGGAGCCTAGAGCCTGCTTCAGATTCTGTGTCTCCCTCTCTCTCTCTCTCTCTGCCCCTCCCCTGCTGTGCTTTCTCCTTCTGTCACTCTCTCGAAAATAAACATTTAAAAAATTTTTATCAACTTTGTTAAAGTTTATTTATATTTTGAGAGAGAGAGATAGAGTGCCAGTGGGGGAAAGGCAAAGAGAGAAGGAGAGAGAGAATCCCAAGCAGGCTCCACAGTGTCAGCCGAGAGAGCCCAGTGCAGGTCTCAAACCCACAAAACCGTGAGGTCATGACCTAAGCTGAAACCAAGAGTCAGACACATAACTGAATGAGCCACCTAGGCACCCCAATTTTATCAACGTTTTTGTGATTTGGTATGGTGCCACTTGTTTTAGTTGTGTGTAGGCAGCAATGCATTTTTCTTTTCACTCATTAGAGTGATCATCTGGTCTGTCTCTTCAGTGTTCTCTCATTTGCTAGACCTTCCATTTAAGTTGTAAGCCAGATCTCTTAATAAATTGCAATATTTAAATGGTGAAGAAGCAAATTTCAGGCAGAGAGATTCTGCTGTTGGACATTGTTCTGTCTTTTATTCCACTGTATTTGTCTAGATTCTCCAGAGAAATAGGATCAATAGGAGATTTGTATCAATATCTATATCTGATTAATATCAGGAATTGGCTCATGTAGTTATGGAGGCTGAGAAATCCCAAGATGTACAGTCAGCAAGCTGGAGACCCAGTAGAGCCAATGGTATGAGCTCCAGTCTGAGTTGAAGTTCAAAGGCAGGAAAACCAGTGCCCCAGCTCAAACGTGGTCCAGCAAAAACAGAGAATTCTCCCTTACTTAGCCTTTTGTCCCTGTTCAGACCTCCCACTGATTAGATGCAGCCCATACTAGAGAGGGCAATCTGCTTTACTCCATCTACGTATTCAAATGTTAATTGCATCCAGCAATGCCCTCACAAACATATCCAGAATAATATTTAAGCAAATATCTGGGCACCCTATGGCTTAGTCAAGTTGATACATAAAATTGGCCATCATATCCCATCTAGGTAATATATGAAAATCATCACACATTTCTAAATTTTCTTAACCTCATCCTCAGCATTTGACTCCTTTGACAGGAATCAGTGGGATGAGTTAAACTGAACGAACGCAACAGAGCACACAGCTGCTAATGTTCCACGAGGTTAAGGATTCAGTCTGCCTCTACTTCTTGCAATATCATCAGTGTCTGGCCAGATGCTTGGCACATACTAGGCAAGCGATTAATACACGCTGAGTGACTGAAGGAATAAATGAATGAATTTGTATCATGATACCTCCGTGGAAGTCAGAGTTGATAGGAATAATTTGATTACTTCCCTTTTTGCCCTACATACTAAGAAGCTCTGAGAGAGCCAATTCAGTGATCCAGAAACAGTAGTCTGCTGTCTGTTCTGTTCACACCACCCACCACTGCCAAAATAGGTCCTCCATATTCATGCTTTTGTGACTTTGCACAAATTATTTTTTCTCATGCCTATAATTCCCTTCCATTCTTTTAGCCTGATGATCTCCTCCTCATGCTTTAAGTTCCAGCTCACATGCCACCTCCTCTGTGAAGCTTTCCCAACTGCTCCCTGAAAAGACTCATAATTACCATCTATTCCCTGACTTCATAACAAAAAAGTATGTATAGTGCCATCAAACATTACCATTTGGTATTGAAATTATACATATGCATGTCTGGTATGCCTCCAAGACTGAATTGCTGAAATGAAAGAACATGTTAAAACAAAAAAACAAAAAAGCCATGGAGCACCTGGGATCTCAGTTGGTTGAGCTACCAACTCTTGATTTTGGCTCAGGTCATGATCTCATGGTTCCTGAGTTCAAACCCTGCATCAGGTTCCATGCTGACAGTGTGAAGCCTGCTTGGGATTCTCTCTCATTCCTTCTCTCTCTGCCCTTCCCCTGCTTGTTCTCTCTTTCTCTCTCTCTATCTCAAAATAAATGAATAAACTTTTTAAGAAATTCTGCACTGAACACAGCGTCTGGCACACTATTGGGGTTTCATAACTCTTTGTTATTGTTGTCGAACTTAATGAACCTATCTATCACTGTTTTTAGTGTCAGACTGTAAACTCCTAGAAGATATGCCCCACTCTGTGTCAGTCCTCATGCCGCTCAAGACAGCCCTAACGTCAGGTGATATAAGGTGATATTCCTCCCAGGTATAAGAGTGCTGAAGAACTTTAATCAGCTCCACCACATATGATATATTAACTACCACACTGATTAATGTGTAGGTATAAAGCGAAGGAAATATGTAATCAGCCACTCTGATAGCCAAACACTTTTCATATCCTAACTCTTAATCATGGAGGCCTGGCAAAGCTGTTATTTAAATTGCTACAGTTTAGGATGAAAGGATAATAGTAAAACTTGGAAAGATTTCTAAGAAAAACTCAGCTGAACTTTAAACCACTTTGGTCAATATTTTTGCCTTTTCTTCCTTGTACATCTAAATCGAGGATCTTACAGTAAGTTTCCATAATAGGAATATGCTGCTGATAAAAATTGTTCAGAGAGATCCAGGAGGAAAATGCCATCTGAAGGAAGGACGGAATAGCCATTCAGCAAAGGCTTGCAATTACACTTTGTCCGCAGATGTAATCTTCACAATGCGCGGGGAAAGATCAGCAGTGAACTGAAGTCCTTCCAACTCTCAAGTCCAGTCATTCTAGATTTAACCTAGATGTTGGGTGAAATAGTACTGTCCTTCAAAACTTAAGTTTGGGGAATTCGGTGCCCTGCCCCAAATTTTGGCAATTCCCAAGAAAATTTGCGTTCTGACTTTCTGCCCTCTGTGGATTTCATATTACTCCACTGCTGCACCACGCTGGTCAGCCCACTATTCTCTCAAACCTCCCCTCAGTGACCATTCCTTTTCCAGGCTCTTCCCAACTCCCTCCTCAAATTAGGATTCTGTTGTTTTATGCAGAATAGTAGTCCGTTTAATCTCTTTCTGACATTTTACCAAACTGAGACCACGTGTTTCTCAGATAAATTCTGCCCATCCTGCAAGAGCAAAAGCAGGCAGAAGCAGTTGTCATTAGAAATTGCATCTTTCAGGGCTTCTGGGGGCTTAGTCAGTTACGTGTCCGACCTTGGCTTAGGTCATGATCTCATGGTTTTTGAGTTTGGTTCTTGAGTTCAAGCCCCGCATCAGGCTTGCTGCTGTCAACACAGAGCCCACTTCTGATCCTCTGTCCCCATCTCTCTCTGCCTCCCCCCACCTCTCTCTCTCTCTCTCAAAAAGAAATAAAACATTTTAAAAAAAGAAATTTCATCTTTCCCTTTGTTCCACCCTCACAGTTGTCACTTGAACACACTCAGAGGAACTCACATATTCAGAGGATGCTAAGTCCCAAGCAGTGTTCAAACTCTCAGCAACTTCATCTCACCTCATGCCACCATTTCTTTTTCTTTCCTCCTTCCTAAGGAGAGCTCTCTTTTTCCTCCATATCACATAAGTTCACTCTCTGGTGTTACCTCATTTAGCACTGGTACACATTGATTTTTTTTTTTTTTCCAAAGGCTCCATATAGATTCCCTGCATATCTTTAGATGAGAGACTGGCCCATCACAGATGAATTTCAGGGTCACTGTAGGCCACAGATCCAAGCCAACTCTTCAAGTGCCAGTAAATCAGAATGAAAAGAGCACCGACTTCGGCTCAGGTCATGATCTCACGGTTCATGAGTTCGAGCCCCGCATCGGGCTCTGTGCTGACAGCTCGGAGCCTGTAGCCTGCTTCAGATTCTGTGTCTCCCTCTCTCTCGGCCCCTACCCCGCTCATGCTCTGTCTCACTCTCTCTCTCTCTCTCAAAAATAAAACAAACATTTAAAATAATTTAAAAAAAATTTTTTAATTTCAGTTTTGGTATCTGTCATATTTTTCACTTTTGGTTTAGCATCTGCCTTGTCCCTCCTCGTTTCTTGGAGCAGGCCCGTAGCATACTGCAGTTGTATTTCACTCAGTGTCGCTGAAATGCCAGCACCGCACCAGAGCCAGAAAACCAGCATGCAGCAGCTCTTGGCTCAGCAAGAAGCGTGCCCCACACCACGGAGCACCGTGGCCCCATCCCAGGTTATCTGGACGACGCCGTCTTGTTTCTGTTTCCTTTCACACTTGGTGGCCTTGAAACAATGAGAACAAATTTGTTGCGCTCTGGTCCCTGGATCATCCCTCAGTGGAAACAGCTCTAATGACTAGGAGGATGTCTCTGCATGAATAAGCCCTGAAACGAATTTCAAAATTAAGCCATTGTGACAACTTTAACAGAAATCTTAACTTAAAAGCCTATCACTCCATTATTACATGTGGACAATTCAGACAGTTTTCAGAAAGAAAAGTAAGATGAAAAGAAGAAAGATTAAGGTGACAATGCATGGGGAAAATATTGGAGGAAACACATCACCGTCAATAACACCGCCACCACTAGGATAAGAATGTACAGCCACGTATGTCAGCAGTGTTTCCAAGACCTAGATTCAGGGGTAAATTAAAATTTCATGTTGGACAACTCTTAATTACAACAGTACCAGGACTTCCGCATGGTTGTTCAACAAGCAGAGAGAATAGTTCTGGAAAAGATGAAGTTCACACTAGATGACAGTGCACTTTCCATTGTTTTCTTTTTTCTTTTCGTTTTTAACGCTTTATTTATTTTTTGAGGGGGAGAGAGAGTGTGTGTGCGCACGAGCAGGGGAGAGGCAGAGAGAGAGGGGGACAGAGGATCCGAAGTGGGCTCTACGCTGACAGGCTGATAGCAGCAAGCCCGATGTGGGGTTTGAACTCACCAACTGCAAGATCATGACCCCAGCCGGAGTGAGCGGCTCAACCAACTGAACCACCCAGGTGCCCCGCCATTATTTTCTTTATTCAAGACCTACATATATGAAATAGGAACAGGGTAAGATTTTATGTATAACATATAAAGACTACTTAAAATGTTTTTCTGGATGAAGCTTATGTATATAACTGTCTTAGGTCATGGGAGAAGAAAATCAGTGAGAAGCAGAGGCATCAAAGAAGGCATATGCAGAGCTGTACGTAGACCCCAAAGGGAACTTAGGGGTTTGACCCTCTAAGTAGAATAAGTTTTGTGAGAAAAAATGCACAGGTTGGGGTATGATACAGAGAGACATATAAATAAAAGATATGCATAAGTAGGGCCTTAAAATTCAGGAAAAAAAAGCTTCTTCTGAGTTTTCAGGAAATAAAGGGGAATGATGAAAATGAAGCTTAGGAAAGTTAGTCTGGCCGCAGCTTGGTGGATGAAAAGTAGTGAGGGATGTTGTCCCATATCCGATGTGAAGCTTCAGGGCCATGGATGAGGGGAAGAAAGAAGAGATAGCAAAAGATTTTATTTTAAGAGATAAAATAAAGTTTAAAAATAAAATTTAAACATAACATAATATAACATAACATAAAGCAGGGACGTCTTCAGAGAACGGTGGGTAGAGGAGAAGGATGGGTCGAAGGGTCTGGATCACCGCAGGGTTGAACACCTCCCTAGTCATCTGTGTTATACACGAGTTTCTACCCCCCTTAGAATTTAAAGCCTAGTAGAACACAAGGACCAATATATTCTCTGTATGTTTCTCTCTGTGTCTCTTTCTCCCCTCTCCTTCCCTGCTTCTCTTTCTCTCTTTGAAAAATCAGTACAAGTCAGGGAAAAGGAGTTTTCTAATATGTGTTAGGAAGCCCCCGCTTAAGTGATTAGAATTTTACATAGAGGTAAATTGAACTTTACACACAGGTAAGTTAAATGTTCACTGTGGTATTAGTCAGTGTTCTCCAGAGAAGTAGAAAAAAATATGGTGTGAGTGTGTGTGTGTGTGTGTGTGTGTGTGTGTGGAGAGAGAGAGAGAGAGAGAGACATAGAAAGAGACAGAGAGCGACTGAGATTTATTTTAAGGAATTGACTTACAGAGTTATGGAGGCTGGCAAGTCTAAATCCACAGGATAGATAGGCAAGCTAGAGACCCAGGGAAGAAGTCTGCTTGCAGAATTTCCAATTCCTCTGGGAAGGACATTTTTTTTGTCTTTTGGTTATTTTTTAAATGCTTTTAATGTTTATTTATTTTTGAGAGAGAGAGACAGAGACAGAGTGTGAGTGCGGAAGGGGCAGAGAGAGAATCTGTAGCAGGCTCCAGGCTCTGAGCTGCCAGCACAGAGCCTGATGTGGGGCTCGAACTTACAGACCTCAAGATCATGACCTGAGCCAAAGTCAGACACTTAACCGACTGAGCCACCCAGGCTCCCCAGTCTTTTTGTTATTTCTAATTAAGGCCTTGAATTGATTGGAGGAAGCCTACACACAATAGAGAGAGAAATCTGCTTTACCCCAGAGTCTACTGATTAAATTGTTAATTTCATCTAAAAAATACCTTCACAGAAACATCTAGAATATTGTTTGACCAAATATCTGGATACTATGCCTAGCCAGCTTGATGCATAAAATTAACCATCACAATATGTCTTGAATGAGCTCCACATAGTAGGGATAAAAAAGAGAGGGTGCTTCATACATTAGATCAGCAGAAAAAAAAATTGCAAAGCCAGAAGTAGAACAGGTAGAATCAGGTCATAATTGGACAATTCCTCTAGTACGAGGGGAAAACAGGTCGCCTGATGGAATGCTCTTAATCATAATGGAAAAGGTGTGTGTCATCAGCGATAATAGGTAGTCAGTATTTGTAGAATTGGAAGGAGCCCCTGGTAGAAGAAGAAGGGGCAAGAAATACACACCTAGCAATGGAATGAGACTAAAGGGAATGCTGTCCAGAAGAAAGCCATGACAGGAGAGGTACAGGGTGACAAAAGCTAGATGGGCAGAGTGGCATCTAACCAATTCCACAGTCACCCGTTCCCACCATATATCCCTTCCCAACTTCCTGGGATATGATGCATTCATAGCTACGAGGATCTCCGTCTCATATACCCTTATCTGGACTCACACGAGGTGAAAGAACTAGGGAGGAAAGGTGAAGCCCCTCTTTGTCTACCTTTACAGAATATGAGGCACCAGTCATGCAAATGATTTGAGGCCAGAAAGTAACCAGGAGCAGACAAAGTCACTTTTGAGACTATGGGGAGGGAAGGTCACCTTGGACTGTATTGCGGAGACTCACAGGTTTACCACATGATCAGCACTTTAGTCAAAGAAGCAACTCTCGCACTGAAGGAAGTGACATCTCTAGCAATCTGAAAGTAGAAATAGGAATGGCATTTTAAGGGGATTGGAGGACACGGATAGAAACTCCCATGAATAGTCTCTTGTAGTTTTTCCGTTTTAAGAAGATGAAACTGCAGGGGCGCCTGGATAGCTCAGTCAGTTGAGCATCCGATTCTTGGTTTTGGCTCAGGTCATGATCTCACAGTTCTTGAGTTCGAGCCCTGCATCAGGCTCTGTGCCATCAGTGAGAAGCCTGCTTGGGACTCTCTCTCCCTTTCTCTCTGCACCTCCTGCGCTTGTTCCCTCTCTCTCAAAATAAATAAATAAACTTAAAATTTAAAAAAAAAGATGAAACTGCGTTTCTAAAGGTGTCTAGATTACAAGTTAGGTGCAGTGGTCAGTTTATCGAAAGGGAGCCTATGCAGGCAACTGAACGGACTTTTGCAGTTGTCATGCATTCTGCTCAAAGTGACAGGGCCCATCCTCCATCTGACCTTAAAAATGTAAATGTCAGGAAAATGGGACCCTGATCTTTAAATAGATCCTATTCCTCTCAAAAAAAAAAAAAAAAAAAAAGAACATCTTTTGACCCCTGAGTAAACCAAGAGATAAGAGGATTTTCAGTTTCTCCTACCTCTATTTCTTGTTGCTTGGCAATGATAAAGGTAGAAAAATAACAACTCTCCACTGCTAGTTGGCAAGTTCTTTGTATTGTCAGGTTAAGTAGAATCCTTGCCAGAGCACGCATGTGAGATTTATGCTATTTGGAATGTTGAAACAAGTGCTAATCCACAGAATTTTAATAAAACGTTTACTACATATCATCCAAAGTCAGCGTTTACAAAACTTACCAAACTTTGTTTATAGAGATGGAACAAATTAAAAAGCATTTGCAGAATGCAAATGAATGAAAGAGAAATAAATACATCTATTTGTATTTACCTATCTGTTTGTTTGTTTTGAATGAGCATATGTTTAGAGTTTAGGAAAATCTCTCTCTCTAGATTCTGCATCCAGACCTTCATTGTGTAGGATGACACATTTTCTGTTGATTAGAGTCTCTACATGGAAGTTTCCCATAATTTTCATCAGGTCTTTCAGTGGCACATTTGTGATTTTTTTTTTAATGATCTTTCGGAGAATTTCTTCAACTTTGGAAGCCAGAGTGACTCAAGGGTACTAAGCAAATGATGTGCACCACTTTTCGTTCTAAGCATATTTTGAATGTTACACTTGGAAAGAGGTGGTTACAGTACCTATAATGCTTTACAGTATTCAAGGCCCAGAGCAAGAAATATTATGGCTGCGAGGACTGGGTAGTGGAGAGGAAGAGGAAGGCCAGGAGAAGGAAAATGAGATGGAAAGCATACAACTGAGGGGTGTCTGGGTGGCTCAGTCAGTTAAGGGTCTGACTCTTGGCTTCGGCTCAGATCATGATCTCACAGTTCCTGTGTTAGAGACCCACGTGGGGCTCCGTGCTGATAGCGCAGGGCCTGCTGGGCATTTCCTCTCTCTCCTTCTCTCTGCACCTCCCCTGCTCACTTGCTCTCTCCCAAACTAAATAAATAAACATTAAAAAAGAAAGAAAGAAAGAATACTACTGAAATAGCCAAAAAGGCCTTTTAATTGTTGGGAGTACTCATTTTAACCACGGGACCTGGAGGGCAGCAAAAGAGATGCTGAATAAGAAGAAAGACCTTGGAAGTAGAACCGCAGTGGGAGGCGCTGGGCAGGAAGGGTGAAACACCAGTACTGGCAGTGCAGGGCCCTCCTGGGAGGGAGACGGGCTTGCGGCCGGAGCATTGCCGCGGGAGAATGCATTCAAGAGAGGGATGCTTGATCAAGGATCGGGGTGGGACGGAGCATCTCCTAGTTCAGGGAAAGGAGAAAAGCAGACCCGATTCAAGGAAGCCGACTCATCTTCTAAAGTGGACAAAGACACGGTGACCCTGCACTGTGCACCTGTAATTTGCTAACTTTCTTACAAACTTCACTCCTGATTCCAGCATTGCCCTAAGTGGCCGAGTATTTGGAGTGACTGCCCATGGAAGTGAGAGTAAGAAAATTAAGGCAAGATTTTAATGTGAGACTGAAGTCCAGAAAGGAGCCCCTATCCATCTTCCTGGGGATATCAGAGGGGTAAGATAGGTGGGAGGCCCGTGCTGAGGGCCGGGCTGTATTTCATCCAGGTGAACCTTTTCACCCAGCACCTCTCCCAATGAGCGTTTTTCTTCTTTGGCAAAGGGAAGTTAAGCATAACCATAGGAAAACAGGAGTACCGCAATATCTAGGCCCTAACTGCCTTAATATTCATTATGGAAAATGGAATCTCTACCTGGCATGATTCATGGATGAGTGCCCTAAATTCCTAGCTAAAAAAAGAAAAAGAAAAAAATGATTTTGCAAAGACTTTCCTGAGACTTAATTATACATGAAAAGTCTCATTTCTGTAGCAATTTAATCCATTGCTTCATCATATACAAAAGATATGAAACTCTTATTTTCAGGAGAGTCATTTGAGGTTTTGAAGGTTTGTAGGCTTGTTTTGTTTGCTTTGTTTTTGTTTTTCAGTTTGCAGCCTCCACCCAGAGACAAATGAATTTCTCAATTCATTTCTCCTCAGGGAAGTCTCACTTTCTCTCCTCATTGCTGGAACTGTTTACTTCCTCTTACAAATCACAGGCTTGGGGCACCTGGGTGGCTCAGGGGGTTGGGCATCTGACTTCGGCTCAGGTCATGATCTTGAAGTTCAAGAGTTTGCGCCCCGCATTGGGCTCTGTGCTGACAGCTGAGAGCTTGAAGCCTGCTTTGGATTCTGTGTCTCCCTTTCTCTCTGCCCCTTCCCCAATCATGCTCTCTCTCTCTCTCTCTCTCTCTCTCTCTCTCTCATAAATAAAGAAACATTTTAAAAATTAAAAACAAAACAAAACAAAACAAAACAAAACACAAAGCACAGGCTGGCCAAGAGAGCCTGTGTGACATGGAATGCAGTTTGTAGCAACATCCCTGTAAGGGTATCTTTCAGCCCTCATTATTGACATCTACTTTGCTTGGTAATAAAATGTTGTATCACCAGTGTCATTCTCTGGTACTCCATTTTTCCAATTTCGGATTGTCTTGGCAAACCCATGACCTACAGTAAAGTATCTTTATGCATACTCCCATCTAGATCTGTGTCTTCAGTAGCCTCACCGCCAATTTAAAGCCCATTTTTCCAAGGATTTGATGGACCTGGTTTTTTTTCCTCAGACTTTATTGTAATAATTATTGAGACCTCCAGCCTATACTGGAATATCAGGACTCTCTAGAATCCCCTGTCATGAATTCCTGCAAGACTCACCTGACCTTTTCTCCTTCTTCCTCTCAACCTAATCTCAATGCCCCCTCCTTGCATGTGTAATGTGTAGGACCCAAGCAGGGCTGGTCTAGGTTACAGTGAATAAGACACTAGACTCAGGCACAAAATTTGAAGGAGAGCAAAAAAACTCAGTAGTCACATTTAAATGCAAAATTTCCAAAACTCAGAATAAATGCAAAAAAAAAAGTCATGATGAATAAAATATCAAAAAAATTTTAGCTGTTTATTTATTTTTTGAGAGAGTGCAAGTGGAGAAGGGGCAGAGAGAGAGGGAGACACAGAATCCAAAGCAGGCTCCAGGCTCTGAGCTATGAGCACAGAGCCCGACGTGGGGCTCAAACCCACTATCTCTGGGATCATGACCTGAGTTGAAGTCATACGCTTAACTAACTGAGCCACCTAGGCACCCTAAAATATCAAAATTTTAAATGAAGATAAGCTGTTGTTTATTTTACGACCTTGCATCTTTGTGTGACATGAACAGTCATTTCTAGTCCACCCACTGTTCTGCCTGTGTGGCCCTTGTCTACCCCTTCGGGCAAGCTTTTAAGGGTTGACATGGCTGTAAATGGATTGGAACAACATGGGGCTTCACATAGGCTTTTGGATTGTAGTGCTTTTATTAACCTTGTCATGTTGGTTAAAATATGGGAGGATATTTTGATCAGTGTATACAGGGCTGCCCATTTTTCCTTTTGCCTCAGGATCCAGTAGGCTCAGCATACACTGAACTAAGCCTTGCTAAAGCTGTGTTCTACAAGCAGACTCGCTCTCCAAGCTTTGTCTAGCACCCTGGTGCCAGAAAATGGAGTGGTAGGGTTGAAACAGCCCAGATAATGACAAAACAATATAAACAGGGGCATTTATAACGATGATAAAAGAATCCGTTGTAAATCACTCAAGCATTATTTTGGATGAGAAATGTATTAATTTTTCCATGCATTTATTGAAGTATACTTTTCAGTAGGTTTCCAGAATCAGCTTTCCATTTTCTCTCCCCTAATGACTCAAGCAGTCTGTTTAAGATTTTAATCTCTGCTCTAGTCCCACCTGGCAAATGCTGCCTCCCTATGCCACTTCCCTGGATTGGCCAGGTGATTCTGTTGCCCCTTGCCTCCTCGCCCATCACAGACCTGCGTCCTGGGCCTCTCTGCTCTCTGCTCACTGCATCCTCTCTGCCAAGGCCAGCATTTTAAAGTCCCTTTTTGGTGGGAAGCATCCTTCCCTTAGTTGACTCCTAGCAGTCAGAATCTAACCAGAAAGAAACAAAAACTACTTCAGGCAAGAGGTTGCCATTTTTATAGCTCAAAAAAGTCAAACATCACCAGTTTAAAACGGTTCAAACTATTTACAAGAAAGGAACTTTAATGCAGGGAATGTGTTACTCAGATAGAGGAAGACCAAGAACCCAAACAAGAGAGGTTACCCAGAGATCAGGAAGGGCAGGCACCACTCCTGCCCCTAACCTAAAGAGATAAAAGCAGGAGATGGTATTACCAGAATCCAGGGGCCAGTTTATCTGGGGAAAGCTGGAAGCTTGGAGTACCTAGTCCAGTGGGAACTGGAGACACAGAGAAGAGAGAATTGTTGCCAGAACAGTGACTTGAGGCCCACAGGGAAGAAAAGAAATAGCCCCCACATTTTCCAACCCTTGCCTGCCAGTGCTCATGGTGGCCAAACCTAGCCAGAAACCAAATGGTACAGAGAGGCCTTTGAAATAAAACCCACAGGGGTCAGTTCCCTAGCCTCCACTTTCCTGAAACCGAGCAGAGGAGAGGGCAAGGGATGACCGAGGGAAACTCGGCTCCGGATCAGCTCAGAGCCCCAGTCCATAATGGGTGCCATCATCAGGTAGCAAGACGGCACTTGTAGCGACATCATAAACATGGCTCAGCAGCATCAACCAGGAGCTCCTGCTACCCAGTCACTACATTTCCAATATTGCGGGAACCACAAACACACAGTCATTGTACTTCGAAATTATCTCCTTGTTATTTGAATTTAATTAAAAACAGGAGGCTCTCTTGCTTCAGATTCTGTGTCTCCCTCTCTCTCCACCCCGCCTCTGTTCGTGCTCAGTCTCTCTCGCTTTCAAAAAAATAAATAACATAAAAAAAATTAAAAAGAAAAAAATAAGGAGGACGCTCTCTCCCTATGTATTAATTTTCAAGTTACTACAGAATTGCTTATTTTCCCAGGGAAATCTCCTCATGTGTACCCAAGTCTGTCAGTTTCAATAAAGTAATAAACAGTATAATCACCTGGGCTAGTTCTCATTCAGTGCTGGCATCTAGATGTGGTTGTCCGTTTCAGCCACCCTTGAATTGAAGCGATCTCACTCTATCTTTTTACACTAACTCTTAACCATTATCTTGTCTCCCTCTGCCCCGGAGACACTGTCTAGATGGATGCTAATGATAATGATGATGTCCCTGGATTTTAAATAAGGAGATGTTTCAGCTTTGTGCACGAGGACCTCGCGTGCGTGTATGCGTGTGTGTGTGTGTGTGTGTGTGAGAGAGAGAGAGAGAGAGAGAGAGAGACAGTGGGAATCAACGAGTGCTATGGTTGGTTATTGCAGGGTCATAGATGCAAAATGTGAACCTCATTAATGTAATGTTTTATCTTCTAACCATAGTTAAGATGTTAAAAATAGAAGTAGACAATTTGTTTAGAAAGATATTAATGATTCGGGCATTCTTCACTTCAAGAAAGGAGAGTTTGAATACATTTTCTTTATGCAGATAATAAATAATAAACTGTTCCCCTAATTATTCAGATTTGCTTTTAATGTTCACATTCCCTATGCATTCAGGCTTTGCAGGATGCTATAAATCCTGCCCCCTTCCCACCATCTGCAAGGTCCTATGGACTTGAATTTTTTTATGAGTTAATGTTAATGTGTGATGAGGCTACAAGTTCTTCAAGTAGAGTTCATTGCTCTTAATAAATCTTGTAAATTCTTTAAAATCTTAAATATATGATTTCATATGTTGTAAAATGAAGCATATGAAATATCATATTTTAGATACAATTATCAATACCAAGAACATGAAATTAACAAAATGCACTAAAAGCAGTTCAAGAGTGTTTATAGATCACTTAGGGATGACTAAATGCTTAGAAATTTAAGTTTTAAATAACTCCAACTGGAATGATTAAAGTATCAAAAAAAAGTTCATGCTTCTAAACTATCTTTTAAAAACAGAAATTTAGAACCAGTCTCTCATTCCTCCCTTCTTTGCACGTAATGATTCCCTCTAGCTGATAGAATGTGATGTACTCTAAGAATATCCTCAAAATATATATGTCTTTACAGAAACAACTTACAAAATGCATTGAGGCAGTAAGTGATTGCCTTAAATGACTGAAGTACAAATATCTTCTGCAACCATAACTTGGCCAAAAACACTAACAATGATCATAACTAGTTCTCTTCCTATGGGAGATACATATTCCATTAAGAAATAAGCAAAGAAAGGTGTTAACCAGCTTGAATTGACAACATCCTGGAAATTCAAACGTGCCTTTTAACATGTATTTGCTTTTTAACAAGTTCTATAGATACACAGCAGAAAATGTCATTTCTTTCCAAAATGGCATTCATTGATATAAAAAGCATTTTAAATGTCAAATGGAAGAACATTTCTAAAGGAATTTCAGTGTGATCACATTATGAATTTCTTGTTCTTTAGAGTACAAAGCTACTGCCTAAAATTGAATTTCCTTGCCTATAATTAAATTAATTCTAAAGTAGAGTTCCCCTTTTGCACAAGACTTCACAGATTTGGGTATTAAACATAAATGTTCACATAGCTCTTCTTGACCTAAGTCTTTACCAGCCAAATGTAATGAGGAACCTGTGGATTGAAGAGCCGTAAGGATTGAGGGCAGAAGAACAATGTTGTTTTATGTCCTCCTCAGGGCAGGCCTGGGCTGGGCTTGTATCAGAGTGCTTCAGTCACTGTAAATTTTCCCATAAGGAACTTAGAACCTTTCCTTTCCCAGTGCCCTCTCACTCCTCCATGAATCAGAATTCCCTGGAGGGCTTGTTAAAACACAGATTGCTGGGCGCTTCCGTGCGAGTTTCTGATTCTATAGGTCTGGGATGCGGCCATTTTTCCTTTCTAACAAACTCTCAGGGGACTCTGATGCTGCTGGGGCAGTGGGCGCGTTAGAGAACTACTGCTCTGCAGTGAGAGCTTAAACTAGAACTTACGCCTTGGGTTTCCGACACTTTCAAAGCTCTTTCACACCTTTTTATTTAGGTCATTTCTAAACCATCCCAAAAGATGCACAAGATAGCGAATTCTCTCCATTTTATGGATTATAAATGAAAAACACTGAGGCTTGTCTACCACCATTCCTGGTGTCAATGAATACAGCAACCCCCAATGAAGGTGTCCAAGCTGGAAACCTAGAAGTCACCAATGACTCTCTCCTCTCTGTCTCCACACACCCAGCCTTTGCCCAAGCCTGCTGATTTTACTCCCTATCTTAGGGGTCTCTCTCCTACTTCTGAGACTTTGGATATATTGTTTTCTTTCTCTGACATACTCATACTCATGTTTAAATTTTTCTGGAAAAAAAAATCTCATAAGATTCTATAGATAATATTAAATCAGGATAAGTTAGTGTTTTATACATATCTATTTTATCCTCTTTTTAGTATTCACGAACCCAATTTCTCCTTCAAATTTGTTCGTTTTGTGGTAGACCTTTTTGAAAATTCACCATTCCATAAGTGTGTGATTATGTCTGAAACTCTCTTGCTTGAAACCCATGAGGCATGGGTGCTGAGACCTACTCTTCAGGTAGAAACCCGAATACCTAATCCCCCAATACAGCGTGGACTCACACTCCCATTTCTCATACTTGCTTCAATAGGTTTTTTCTTATCATAAGTACTTTGACTCTTCACTCTTTGAATTTTTCCATTCGGCTCCTTAATTTCAGCACCAGCCTTATCAGGGCCTTGGGTTTAACAGGGTAAGCTGCTCCTCTGAGAAAGAGTATTGCTAGTAAACATAATTGCTCTTTTATTATGAAATTGAATGAAAATATAAACAAGGATTTTGCTACATTGTCACACTCACGATTGTTAAAATGCACCTGACATAATTTTCCTTAACTTGAAATTTCTACAGTGTTTTCGTGACAAAAAAGGTCTCTGTGGACTCCTTGCTAGCAGTTACACAAATCTTAGCCTAACCAAAATGGAAAGGGGGTGATGACATTGTCGGTAGACTGCCTCTCCCAGCACTTGAAGACAGTTCTGTCACCTGGGAGATGGTGGTTTAAGTGGTTTAGACAATCGGTATTGAAAAGTGAAAAGCCGATCTCTTGTTTTAGAGCATATGTTAGCGAATCCGTGTGCTGCTGATTGACAGGGGGTCATTGTTCTGTCTGTAAATAGCATGTAATTCACAAAGGTTCAGAAGCACCACTTCATTGGATGTCCCCACACCTCACCCTTTTTCCATCCAACTCCTCACAACACATATTACATCTAGCACCTTGCCAAAGTACCCATTATTCTTTGAAACCATGACTATATTGCCCCAATAACAGCGTTATTAATACTTATGCACTGATTGATACTATGTTAAGAGTTTATTCATCTATTCCTCAGTTTCTCTATCTGCTCAGTGGGAGTGATAGCACCTTCAAACTTAGATGTGATTTTTTTAAATTTTTTTATATTTATTTATTTTTGAGAGTGAGAAAGATAGAGCATGAGTGGGGGAGGGGCAAAGACCGAGGGAGACACAGAATCCGAAGCAGGATGTGATCTTTAGGTACGATAACATACATACAGAGAAGGTGTTCAGTACACTGGAGCTATTGCCGTATTTTTAGCTACTATAAGCACTGAGACAGGGAATGTATTTCTTATTCATTGCTGTTGCCCCAGTGTCTTACAAGTACCCGGTAGATGGTAGGTATTCGGTGACTTTTTTTAACTCTTAATTATTTTTGAGACAGAGAGAGTGCACACACATGCACACGTGCATGAGTAAAGGAGGGGGACAAAGAGGGAGACAGAGGATCCCAAGCAGGCTTTGCACTTTGAGGGCAGCCTCTTAACCGGCTGACCTGCCCAGGCGCCCCAGATATTTACTGCTATTTGTTAAATGAATGCAAGTGTGCATACTTGAGTGAATAAAGCCCTGGCAAAGAGAAAAACATCAGTAACTTGAGGGGGGGTGGGTTGGGAAAACCAAATGGATATGTTAGGAAAATTGAACTTTAGTGCTGTGTCATAACTTAAGTTTGAGTAGGACTTTTAAATTTTCTCAGCCTCAGATTCTTTGTCTGTAACAAAGGGGTGTTGCATCCATTTCTCAAAGGGGTGTTAACAGACATAAATGACCTAAAGAATGAGCCCTGGGAAAAGAAAGCAATAACAAAATATGCCAGGAATGAAAGAGTATATTGGGACTCATTAAAAGGAAAGACGGAGAAAGAACGAAAGTACATAATCTTGGGTACAAAGGCTCCCTGCCTCAGCAGACCAGCTCTGCTCTATGCGAATGCTAGAGGCAGGAGAGAGGGGCCCACGCACAGACCGCACGGGATGGAGGAAAGGGAGAATGGAGACAAAAAGCCTAAGAAAGGTTTATATTTATTATTTAAGTAACTGATGTTGAGTCAAATAATGGGAAAAGTTTTGGTTTGGTATGGGAAATAAATTACAAATTTATATGCAATGTAATTACCTGTTATAATTTTTGCTAAAACTTTTGAGGATGATTTTGGATAAAATATGGGAAAAAACTTTCCAAGGTATGAAATATCAGATAATAAAAGTACTTGATATTTTTGCAGCTAAGCTATTACAATTAGTGAGTGCACCATAAAGTTACTCGAAACTTTGACATTTGGAGAATTCAGAGTTCCTCCTTTAAAAAAGTCTCTCCAATTCTTCTCATTCAAAAAAAAAAAACTAAGAAAACCATGAGAAAGAGTAGAAAATCATAACCCTTTATAGGTTGTTATTAGCGCTGCTAGGTCTTTAGTCCACCTTGAATTCTTCATGGAATAAAGTGAACTTCCAATAGTGAAACTCATGCTTAAGAGTTTGGCAATAATCTTAATTTGCCAATTTTCAAACAATTGAAAAACTTTTTAAAAAGATTAATCGAATCAATGTATAATCGTCTCCTATATAATTGGATTTTTCTATTATCCTGTAGGTTAAAAGATTACATAAGTTTATTAATATCACAGGAGCTCTAGCCATTATTTAATGTATGTTGTATATCATAAAGTAACAACCGTGCCTCCGATATGCCAAGAACTTATTTAGCAGGGGGCACCTGGGCGGCTCAGTCAGTCAAGTGTCCAACTCTTGATTTCAGGTCATGATCTCATGGTTTGTCAGTTTGAGCCCCATATCGGCCTCTGCACTGATAGTGCGGAGTCTGCTTGGGATTCTTTCTGTTCCTCTCTCTCTGCCCCTCCCCCACTCACACTCTCTCTTTCTCTCCTTCTCAAACTAAATAAATAAACTTAAAAAAAAATTGTACCTCTCAAAAAAATGTTTTTTAGCATTTCTTTTTTTCTTTTTGTAAGTAAGCTCTTCACCCAACATGGGGCTTGAGAGTCACATACTCTACCAACTGAGCCAGGTAAAGAGTAAGGCACCCTTTACCAAGAATTTATTTCTTTTTTATTTTTTTTAAGTTTATATATTTTGAGAGAGAGTGTGTGTGAGCTGGAGAGGGGCAGAAAGAGAGAGAGAGTTGGGAGAGGGAATCCCAAGCAGGCTCGGCAGTCTGTGCAGAGCCAGACATGGGGCTCGAACTCACGAAACTGAGATCATGACCTGAGCCGATATCAAGAGTCAGATGTCCGGCGCGTGGGTGGCTCTGTCGGTTAAGCAGTTCAGCTCAGGTCATGATCTCACGGTCTGTGAGTTCGAGCCCCACATCGGGCTCTGTGCTGTTGGCTCATCACAGCCTGGAGCCTGCTTCGAATTCTGTGTCTCCCTCCCTCTCTGCCCTTCCCCTGCTCACGCTCTATCTCTATGTCTCTCAAAGGTAAATAAACGTTAAAATAAAAATAAAATTAAAAAAAAAAAAGTCAGATGCCTAACAGACCGAGCCTCCCAGGCACCCCACCAACAATTTTTTTTAAATGCAACTTCCTCAAATTTACTGGTTCTCAGTCCTGACTGCACATTAGAATGCCGTGAAAAGTTTTTCAGACATACCACTGTGGGGGCCCTCTTCTAAAGGAAATTAATTCCTTTCCAAAAGGGCCCACGGACTGATACAGTTCTGAAAACTTCCCAGGATTCTGATACTTACTCAAGGCAGAGAATCTGCAGAGAATCTTTTGATTTATTTCTCTATATAACTCGATTGAATTCCATTAACTGCCTTTGACAAATGTTAAAGAATAATTTTTTTAAAGGGATAAAATCAAGACTCTTATTCAAAGATAAAATGAACACAATCAAAGATTTTATTTAACTCATTTCATGAGGGAACCAATAAGATGTTACAACTGGTTCAAAGGAGAATGCAAAGAACAGGCAAATATAAGCCAGGGATCAGCCAACTATAGCCCCATAGGCCACATCCAGCCTAACGTTTGTTTCTACACAACCAGCAAGATAAGCATGTTTTTATTTTTATTTCTGAATGGTTAGAAAACATCAAAAGAATTATAATATTTTATGACGTGAAAATTATATGAAATTCAATTTTGCCATACACACAGCTCGGCCCATTGGTTTACTAGAGCTCCTTTAGATCTACGACAGCATAGTTAAGTCATTGCAGTAGACACCATAGAGCCTGTATAGCCTAAAATATTTACTGTTTGGCTTTTTTTGGAAAAAAAATGTGCCAACCCACGATACAGGCAATCAAGAATGCTGACACAAATTTGCAAATTGGTACAAAACTCGTCAAAATCCACCCAGCAAAAAAATAGGAGGCTTAGAATCGTCTCATCCATAGGAGGGAAATCAATGGCATCTCCATCCAAACAAAATTTGCATGCATCTCTAAGAACTCGAGTGGTTTGCATTGCCATTACTTCTATACAGAAGAGTTATAAAATAACTCTTTATAAAAAGAGTTATAAAATAGTCCAAAGACCATGAAAATCACAGAACCCTCTAAAAGCATCTAACCTCCAAAGGCCTGCTAGGCAATGCTCAGTATTTTCTTGAAAAGACACCTAATAATCTTTCTTTACGCTTATTTTTTAAATGTTTTATTTTTGAGAGTAAGAGATAGAGAGAATGAGCAGGGGAGAGGCAGAGAGAGGGCGACACAGAATCCAAAGCAGGCTCCAGGCTCTGAGCTGTCAGCACAGAGCCCAACGTGGGACTCGAACCCACAAGCTGTGAGATCATGACCTGAGCCAAAGTTGGACACTTAACCGACTAGCCACCAGGTGCCCCTATTTTTATTTTTGAGAGAGATAGAGAGCATGAGCTAGGGAGGGGCAGAGAGAGAGGGAGTCACAGAATCCGAAGCAGGCTCCAGGCTCCGAGCTGTCAGCACAGAGCCTGATGCAGGTCTCAAACTCAGGAACCACGAGATCATGACTGAGCTGAAGTCGGATGCTTAAATGACTGAGCCACTCAGGCACCCAACACCTAATGACCTTTTATACTCATTTCACAATCTTTCACAATTTTTCCCAGCAAAAGCTAAACTACCTTAACTTTTTTAGGCCATCAGAGATCTACTCTGAACAGAATTCATTTTATTCCAATATGCTTAGGGCATGGCCAGGCCCTGTTTCATAACACATCTCTGCTTCAGAAACTTGGCACACACCGGTAACTGACCACCACTAACTGACCTTGGACTGCCAGCTTCTCATCCACAGACCAAACAGGAGTCATTGTTGGGCATGTGCAAAGTACTCTATGCAGTGTGCTCCCTAATGAAAGACCCAGGCTCTGCCCTCAGGGAACATATATTCCTGACACAGGCATTTCCAAGTCAATAGCGATACTCCATTTTAGGTCCAATTCATTTGTGATTTTATAGCCTACCACCTTCCCAAAGGAAAATGCAGCATTTCTTTCATTGACTGATAGAAAAACAACTCTACAGTAAAACCAAGTCTGATCATCCTTTAAAATGCATGCTTAAGGGGCACCTGGTTGGCTCAGTCGGTTAAGTGTCCTACTTCCACTCAGGTCATGATCTCATGGCTTATGGGTTCAAGCCCTGCATCAGGCTCTGTGCTGACAGCTCGGAGCCTGGAGCCTGCTTCAGATTCTGTGTCTCCCTTTCTCTGCCCCTTCCCTGCTCCAGTGCGCGCTCTCTCTCTCTCAAAAATAAACATTTAAAAATGAATAAATAAAATACATGCTTAACTTTTCAACCAACTTTATTTTTATTTGAACTGTGGAATATTTATTGCAATTAAGAAAATCATCATTAAACTTACCTTCGGTATTTTTATGATATTCTTATGAAAATTTTTTTTGAAGTAACCAGTTTTCCAAATTTGCACTGAAATGTTTGCCTTATTTTAAGAAATAACACTTGCTTTGATCTTAGCAGTTCACAATCAAAATTGCTTAAGGCCGTTCTCTAAAGAAACTCTCCTGAAGCCAGACTCCAGAGCATACCAGTTTGTTTTCTGCAAATGAGCGCAGCTTGTGGTTTGAAGAATTGCACTCGCTAAATTTTGCTTTCTTAGATCATATTTGACTTTGCTCCTCACCACATCCCTAAAGCCATGAGCGCAAGTCTTCTTGCCAGCTTCATTTCACAAACGCAGATATACCAGCTAATGAAAATCAGGTCTCCCTTTCCTGCCTCCCAAAGCACTCTGAGTGTCCTCACAACACCTACTTGTGATCAGATAGTTAGTTCTTGAAGACCGAATGTTCCCTGAAGACAAGGGCCAGGTCTGTTGTGTCTGGAACACGGGTTCTGGAGTCTAACTCCAGATGTGCCTCCAAACCCCAGTTCAACCCCTTGCGGCCTCGGGCGAATTATTTAACTTCTATCTGTGCCTCGGTTTTCCATCTGTGCAATGGTCATTGTCGTACTCATTGCATGGCCTTCTTGCAAAGATTTAGTTAATGTGTACAAAGCTTAGAACTAGGCCTGGTATGTACTAAGTAACAAAAAATAGGAGCTATTATTATGACCTAGCAAAATGCCTGGCCCATGTCAATATGCAATAAATATGTGTTAAATGAATGAATAAGTGGAGTAAAGGCAGAACTGAATCAAATATTCAAATTTTCCAAGTCTAATGCCTTTTTACTCTTCTGTGCTTTCTTGAGTATACAGAAAACTTACTTTTAGAAAACAGCTTTCCAGTAAATTATCAAACAATGATTCCACTGATTCTCTGTAAGAGTGATCTGTGGATTAACTGAAAATTTCTTTTCCGGGTTTGCTGCTCCAGTCCTTGACTTAAAGCCAATGTGCCTTTAAAATAACCATAAAGTCCTCTCTATCAGTTGATTTAAATCACCATTTTATACTGGAACATAGTAGGTGTTCAATAACCAGGGAATGACTGACTTAGGGAATCAATGAAGAATGCATACCTACATATAATTTGTAAAATTAGAGCTTAGAGCAGTGCATGAAACAAAATATACCAGATAATTAAGGGCCCAATTTTATTCACACTCTCACAATAGGGAGAGCAGTTCATTAATGAGGAATGTCTCAAAGAAAAGTGTGGATGGGGTTGTTGTTGTTTTTATTTGAGTATAGTTGACACATGATGTTACATTAGTTTCATGTGCATGATTTAGAGATTTGACAAGTTTATACATTATGCTGTGTTCTCCACAAACATGGTTACCATCTGTCTTGTTATATCGCTGTTACAGTATCATTAACTGTATTCCTTATCCTGTGCCTTTATTCCCATGACTTATTCATTCTATGGCTGGAACCCATATCTTTCCTTCACCCACTTTGTCCAACACTCCACTTCCCTCCCTTTTTGCAACCATCAGTTTGTTCTTTGTGTTTTTAGGTCTGGTTCTGCTTTTCTTTGCTAATTCATTTATTTTCTTTTTTAGGTTACACATACGAGTGAAATCACGTTGTGTTTGTCTTTTCAGTTGACATATTTCACTTAGTATCATACCCTCTAGGGCCATCCATGTTGTCTCAAAGTGAGTGGAGTTCTATAGAGGCAACGAGAGTCATCTGTGAGGCTTATGGGAATCATGGGAAAGAGTAGACAGCAAGTCTCCCTAAGCCCTCTGAGGAAAGGTGATTCTTTGCAGTTAGTCCTTTCCCAGAACAAAAAAGATGGTGGGGAGATTTCAGAAAGCAAAAGGTTTGAGATGAGGGCTTGTTAACCATAGCTGTTTCCTGGTAAAACTCAAATTAAAGTTCAACACAGTAATTCTCAATGGGGCAGTATACTATCCGGTAGGATATGTCTTGTAAATTTGGGGAAGAAGGGCACTTTTTAGTTGCTGCAATAATGGGAGGGCATTACTAATATTTAGTGTGAAGAGAATTTCTATAATTTGAGGACAGTGCTACACAGTAAAAGAAAAAGTTCATCTGCTTCCAACAAGACTTCTGTTTATCTTGCTAGACATTCACATATGTAGGAAAAAAACTATTAATTTCTAAGCTAGACCTTAACTCCTGGTAAAGTAGAACGTTATTAAAAGGTAAAACCATGACTCATATACATTTGTAAAATGAACACATGTTAAAGATTGTGCATAACAAATTAACTAATGGGGAAGCAAGATGCTGCAACCAGCTTAAAGGAGAATTCAAACAACGCATGATCAGCAATTAAAAAATTAGGATGGTTCAAATCCAGATGCCTCCTCAAAATAAATAAATGAATAAATAAATAAATAATGAGGAACTAACTTTACCAGTATATGCAAAATTGGTAAATATCATAGGGAAATAGGCAATTCTATTCCACCTGATGAAAATCCTTTGCCTTTCTATGGACACAATAATTTGCATTACTATAGGTATCCTACAGCTAACAGATTGCAAAATGATAAAAGGCACAGGCCCCTATAAATCAGATAACCTGTAAGTTACACTAAATAAGATACTTATCTTTCACATTTTTCCTGACACTTCTTTTTTCACATAAGTGTGATTTGCAAGTATATTTTGAGAAGTTTTAATTTCACCTGACTTTTCTAGGAATGCAACTGATACATAAATTAAAGGGAGCTCGTATTCTGTTTTGTTTGAATTTTACTAAGTGTTAACCATCATGTCGAAAAATTGCTTCTCTTATGACAGTGGTGATCACGGTGTGTATCTTGCCAGTGTAACTGCATCAGTCTGTTTTTGTAGCTGTAGAAGCCACAATGATATTTGTAGATATTTACATATAAGTACACGTTTCTAATCACCTTATTGTGGCTTATGGTGTTGTGATGTCTTTCGAAAAACATGATGTTATTATAAATTAGTTTCCTTTTATTTTTCTCTTATGTCACAGTTTGAACAATACACTGACTTTTTTGGAAATGTGTATTAGCTAGGTTATATTCTTTTCTATTATTAAATTTCTTTTTTTTTTAATTCGAGTTAGTTAACATACAGTGTAGTATTGGTTTCAGGAGTAGAACCCAGTGATTCATCGTTTATATATAACACCCGGTGCTCATCCCAACCAGTGTCCTCCTTAATGCCCCTCACCCTTTCAGCCCTTCCCTCCCCACCTAACACTCCTCTATCAACGCCCAGTCTGTTCTCTGTATTTAAGAGTCCCTTATGGTTTACCTCCCCCTCTGTTTTTCTTATTTTTCCTTATTTCCTTTTATTTCCTTATTGTTCATCTGTTGTGTTTCTTAAATCCCACATGTGGAGCTGGGTGGCTCAGTTGGTTAAGTGCCCGACTTCGGCTCAGGTCATGATCTCACAGTCCGTGAGTTCAAGCCCCGCATCGGGCTCTGTGCTGACGGCTCAGAGCCTGGAGCCTGCTTTGGATTCTGTGTCTCCCTCTCTCTCTGCTCATTCCCTGCTCACGCTCTGTCTCTCAAAATGAATAAACATTAAAAAAAATTTTTAAAATTATCCCACATATGAGTGAAATCATATATTTGTCTTTCTCTGCCTGACTTATTTCGCTTAGCATAATACACCCTAGCTCCAACCACGTTGTTGCAAATGCAAGATTTCATTCTTTTTGATCACCTAGTAGTATTCCATTGTGTGTGTGTGTGTGTGTGTGTGTGTGTGTGTGTGTGTATACATATATATATATATATCACATCTTCTTTATCCATTCATCAGTCGATGGACATCTGGGTCCCTTCCATAACTTGACTATTCTTGATAGCACTGCTATAAACGTTGGGGTACATGTGTCCCTTCAAATCAGCACTTTTGTATCCTTTGGATAAATACCTCATAGTGCAATTACTGGATCATAGGTAGTTCTATTTTTTTTTAAGATTTTTTTTAATGTTTATTTTTGAGAGAGAGAGAGACAGGGTATGAGCAGGGGAGGGGCAGAGAGAGAGGGAGACACAGAATCTGAAGTAGGCTCCAGGCTCCGAGCTGTCAGCACAGAGCCTGACGCGGGGCCCGAACTCAGGAACCCTGAGATCATGACCTGAGCTGAAGTCGGCCGCTTAACCAACTGAGCCACCCAGGCACCCCAGGTAGTTCTATTTTTTTTTTTTTTTGAGGAAGCTCCATACTTTTTTCCAGAGTGGCTGCACCAGTTTGCATTCCCACCAACAGTGCAAAAGGGTTCCCTTTTCTCCATATCCTCACCAACATCTGTTGTTTCCTGAGTTGCTCATTTTAACTATTCTGACAGGTGTGAGGTGCTATCTCATTGTTTTGATTTGTATTTCCCTAATGATGAGTAATGTTGAGCATCTTTTCATGTGTCTATCTGTTAGCCATCTGGACGTCCTCTTTGAAAAAAGTGTCTATTCATGTCTTCTGTCCATTTCTTCACTGGATTATTTTGGGGGGGGGTTCTGAATTTGGTAAGTTCTTTATAGATTTTGGATACTAACCCTTTATCCAATATGTCATTTGCAAATATCTTCTCCCATTTGTCAGTTGCCTTTTGGTTTTGTGGACCATTTCCCTCACTGTGCAGACACTTTTTATCTTGAGGAGGTCCCAATGGTTCATTTTTGCTTTTGTTTCCCACGTTTCCTGAGACATGTCTAGTAGGAAGTTGCTACAACCAAGGTCAAAGAGGTTGTTGCCTGTTTTCTCCACTAGGATTTTGGTGGTTTCCTGTCTCATATTTAGGTCTTTCATCCATTTTGAATTTGTTTTTGTGTATGATGTTAAAAAGTGGTCCAGTTTAATTCTTCTGCATGTTATTGTCCAGTTTTCCCAGCACCATTGCTGAAGAGACGGTGTTTTTTCAGATACTCTTTCCTGCTTTGTCAAAGACTAGCTGGCCATACATTTGTGAGTCCATTTGTGGATTCTCTGTTCTATTCCATTGATCTACGTGTCTGTTTTGTGCCAGTATCACACTGTCTTCATGATTACAGCTTTATAATACAGCTTTAGGTCCAGAATTGTGATGCCTCCAGATTTGGTTTTCTTTTTCAACATTACTTTGGCTATTCAGGGTATTTTCTGGTTTCATACAAATTTTAATATTGTTTGTTCCAGCTCTGTGAGGAATCCTAGTATTATTCTGATAGGGATTGCATTGAATGTGTAGATTACTGTAGGTAGTATAGACATTTTAACAATATTTTTCTTCTAATCCATGAGCATGGAATGTTTTTCCACTTCTTTGTGTCTTCTTTAATTTCTTTTTTTAATTTCTTTTTAATGTTTTAATGTTTGTTCATTTTTGAGAGACATTTTTAAATGTTTTATTTTTGAGAGTGAGAGAGATAGAGAGAGAGAATAAGCAGGGGAGGGGCAGAGAGAGGGAGACACAGAATCAAAAGCAAGCTCCAGGCTCTGAGCTATCAGCACAGATCCCAACACAGGGCTCGAACCCACTAACTGTGAGATCATGACCTGAGCTGAAGTCAGACGCTTAACCGAGTGAACCACCCAGGTGCCTCCGTGTCTTCTTCAATTTCTTTTATAAGCTTTCTCTATAGTTTTCAGTATACAAATCTTTTACATCTTCAGTTAGATTTATTCCTAGGTATCTTATAGTTTTTGGTGAAATTGTAAATAGGATCAATTCTTTGATTTCTCTTTCTGATGCTTCATTATTGGTATATAGAAATGCAACTGATTTCTGTACACTGATTTTACATTCTGTGACTTTGCTGAATTTATGTATCTTTTCTAGCAGTTTTTTTGGTAGAATATTTCAGGTTTTCCATGTAGAGTATCATGTCATCTGCAAAGAGTGAAGGTTTGACATCTTATTTGCCAGTTTGTATGCCTTTTATTCTTTGTATTGTCTGATTGCTGAGGCTAGGACTTCCAGTACTATGTTGAACAGCAATGGTGAGAGTGGACATCCCTGTCATGTTCCTGACCTCAGGACGAAAGCTAGCTGGGTTGTATTCTTGATTAAGGTCATCTTGATGTCATAAAGGTGGCATTTCAAAGTAGGAAAAGAGGGTACTGAGTTGACTGATTGGGAACACCTGGCATGGAGATAGCCTATTGCAACCCACGTTAGGTAGGTGCAATTCAGAGTGGCAAAACCAGTCTTAGAAACCATGTTCCCGAATTTATCATCTGTCTTTTCCCTGTCCTTTTTACTCACTCTTTCCCTCTTTATACCATAAATACAAATCCATAATCTATTCTAAAAGCTTCCCTGTCAATATGTTGGTACCTAATGTCCCCAGTGCAGATCAGAAAACTGACATAATCTCTCAGCACATGCTATGTAAATTATGATGCATTCCTATAAAATAAGAAAGGCATGTTTCAAAATAATTATCCTAAACCAAAAGTGAGTTTCTTTGTGGTATTCTGATAAAAGCCAGAGTCAAGGACTGGTAGACCTAAAATCCTACAATTCCAGGTCTTTAAGGGTTTATGCGTATATAGGTTACCTACTGCTGCATAGAAAATTACTCCACAACTTAGTGGCTTAAAGCAACAACAAGCATTTGTTATATCTCCCAGCTTCTGTAGGTTAGAAATCAAGGAGGGACTTAACCAGGTAGTTCAGGCTTAGAGTCTCTCATAAGGTTGCAGTCAAGATATCAACCAAGGCTACAGTCTTCTAAAGGCTTGACAAGAGCTGATGGCACTGCTTCCAAGTGACTTACTTGGACAGCTGGCAAATTACCTACAGAAGTCTTCAGCTCTTCTTTATATGGGCCTCTCCACATGGCTGCTTGAGTGTCCTCACGACATGGCAGCTGATTCCCCCCAGGATAATTGATTCAAGAGAGAAAGGTAGAAGAAGTAACATCTCTTATGACTTAGCCTCATAGTCACACTTCACTGCAATAAGGGCAATGGGAGTATCTCTTGTTATAATATTTGGCTTCTTGTCTTCAGTTCTTGAAATCGCTTCAGAGACTTAAAGATGAAATGGGTGTCTTGTTTATATCAAGCCCTTTTCACCATGACTAGGGCTATGTCGATGAGGTGATTTTTGGAAAGCACCTAAGGATGGGAGCTAGTTGCTAGAGAATGAATCATGAATAGAGGGGTGAAAATTTTAGTCCCATCCCCTGATCTCTTTAGGGAGGAAAGAGGGACTGGGGATTGAATCAGTCACCAATGGCTAATGATTTAGTCATTCGTGCCTATGTAATGAAGCTTCTATAAAAACCCAGGAGGAGGGAGTTTGGAGAGCTTCCAGACTGAGCTGCCAGAAATTTTCTACATGCCCCCCAGCTGAGCTCCAAATTCCAAAGGACAGAAGCTCCTTTGTTTAGGACCTGACCCTGTGTATCTTTTCATGTGGCTCTTGTTTTGTATCCTTTAGTGTCCTTTGTAATAAACTGGTAATTTAGTAAGTAAAATGGATTTCCTGAGTTCTCCGTGAGCCACTGTAGCAAATTAAACCCAGGGATGGGTTTGTAAGGAATCACCAATATATAGCCAGTGGGTCAAACGCACAGGTAAACAATCTGGATTTACAGATGCCATCCAAAAGGGAAAGCAGTCTTGTGGGGCTGAGTCCTTCACTTGTGAGATCAGATGCTATCTCCAGGTAGACAGTGTCAGAATTGAGTTGAATTGTGGAATTACCAACTGGTGTCAGAGAATTGGTTGGTGGAGTAGAAAAACTCCCTTCTCACTGAAAGTGGGTACTAGAACCTTTTAATCATTACTTCCCTAGCATTCTGTGGAAGTCAGTTTTATGCATGTAAGGGGGACTGTACAGAGATATGAATAACAGAAATTAAGGGTCATCGATGACCAGATTAGAGGCTGTCTACAATATAATGTTTTGTGTGCTTTCCACATTTTTTTTATCTTAATCTTTATTATTTCCTTATATACACATGAAGTTATTAATAGACAGAAAAATAAATTGATTATTTCACTTGCAAGCCAGAGCTGGAAAAACATAACCTTTTCAATAATCTTGGAATAAATAATTCAGAAGTCATTCAGAATTGAAATATGACCATGCTATTAGAAGCTACAACATCACTGTATGTCATAACCATGTAACAATTACTTCATTTGTCCTCAAATGTTTATGTCTTCAGAGAAGACAGTCAAGAATTTTATTAAGGCCACCAACAAATGAAGGAAAGACATAGATAGGCTTTTTCTGAATGCATCCTCACAATTGCTTATACAGGGCTCATTTTACATTTTTTTTAATGTTTACTTATTTTTGAGACAGAGAGAGAGAGGGAGAGAGATGGGGGGAGAGGCACAGAGAGAGGAAGACACAAAATCGGAAGCAGGCTCTAGGCTCTGAGCTATCAGCACAGAGCCCAACATAGGGCTCAAACCCACGAAACCACAAGATCATGACCTGAACCAAAGTCAACGCTTAACTGAGTGAGCCACCCAGGTGCCCCGACAGGGCTGATTTTAAAATTAAAGTTATTAGAGAGAAATTACTCACAGTGATGAGAGAAAGTAATTAGGTGTGCTGCAGCCTCGAGCTGTGTAGTTTTTATATTATATAAGGCAGAGTTTAAGTCTAAGATTTCTGAGATTCAGTTGTTGTTTTTTTAAATGAAGGAAAGGTGTAATAAACTAAACTGAAAAAAAAAAAGTATCCTTGTTGATGATTTGGGAAGAAAAATGCACCATAATAGAATACATAGATGTGCATATTTCATTCTAATGATGACCACTGGTTGAGGGGACCCTCATCTTTGTAGCCTTGGGCCGTCTCTCTTAATTACCCACTTAAATCATTGGAGAGACATAATGAGACAGATACTTCAGGGCTCCAATAATTCACATCAAGTAGCCAATGCAGAGTGTATAATCAGTTGGAAAAACATAAAATGGCTTAAAGTAAATGAAGAGGTTTTGTTTGTTTTTTTTTTAACATCCCTGTATAGTACCTAGAACATAATAGGTGCCAAATTAATATTCCTCAATCCTGTCCCCCCAAGATTCTAAGACTAGATTTTGAGGCATACCCTCATTGAAACACCTAACTAAAATAGTAAGAAAACAGAATAAAGTTCTCCAGGGTTTACAAATTAAGATTCTTACCAGTTTCAGTTTTAATCCAGATATTATTTTAACATTATTAAAAACAGTAAAGAATTGATAGCAAAATATTTTGTTTCTGTGGTATCTCTGCCTTCGACTTTTACTTAAAACGTAGATACATTTGACATTTCACATTTACTCCAGATAACCATGAAGCTATTTTTTTAATGTGAGGTTTACGAAAACCTGAAAATAATAATAAAACCTAAAAATAATAATAAACCTAAAACAATAGACGTATATTAATGTTGAATGACTAAAACAATATGTTTTTTAAATGGTAATTACCATTATTTTCCAAAAAATGATTCATACTTATTATTTAAAATGTTAAAGGATGGAGAAAATTATTAAAAAAAGTGAAATAAAGATGCTGCAATTTTGCTATTCAGAAATAACTAAATGATATCTATCGTTTCGAATAGTTCTCAATAGAATTAAAAAGATAAAAAGATAGATTGAAGTACTTTTTACAAAAATGGAATTTTTCTGTAATGCCATCCTAACAAAATGGACTACACCTAATTTTACTTGACTTTTAACAGAAGAAAAGGAAACTGAAATGAAGAGCAAGAAATTGCTCAATTTCAGATAAATATTTCCTTACTTCATGACATATTCATTCTTAAGAGATCCCTAAAGAAAGAGTACCTAAAATATTAATTTGGAGTCATTATCATTTATGCTATATGTATCAACACTAGGCAGCATCTTTGATGTATTGCTATGAAAGATACATTTATCAAAACACTCATCATCTAGGGACGCCCGGGTGGCTCAGTTGGTTAAGTATCTGATTCTTGATTTTGGCTCTGGTCATGATCTCATAATTGGCGGGTGCAAGCCCCACGTGGGGCTCTGTGTTGATAGTGTGGAACCTGCTTGGGATTATCCCTCCCTGCCTCTCTCTCTCTTTCTCTCTCTCTCTCTCTCTCTCTCTCTCTCTCTCTCTCTCTCTCCCTGACAAAAATAAATAAATAAGCTTTAGGAAAAAGCACTCATAGTCCAGCCATCATCACTCCCCTACATCCCAAGTTTTGGTAATTAGGTGAGTATCTTACAGTTGTCACATTTCATAAGTTTAGAATTGGTTCTGCAGTCACAGTTCTTATGGTGTCTTGGGCAGATTTCCATATTTGAGTGGATTAAGGGCTCTCTTTCAAACCTTCTACCACTGCTTCTACATTCCTGAGTTCTCTGTTTTGATGTATCTTTTAGCTGGCTGGAATGTATCATGATATAATTAGGGTTTTTTTTTAATTTTTTTTATTTTAGAGAGAGAGAGAGAGCACAAGCAGGGGAGGGGCATAGAGAGAGAGAGACAGAGAGAGAGACAGAGAGGATCCAAAGCAGACTGCACTGACAGCAGTGAGCCTGACAGGAACTGCGAGACGATGACCTGAACTGAAGTTGAACGCTCAACCCACTGAGCCACCCAGGTGCTCCAGTTGTTTTAAGAAGAGCTAATGCACGCCAAAGTTCCTGAGGGCTTAGCTACTAAAAGAAAAACTATTTGTCTATTCATAATACTTCAATATCAAATGCATGGAGGGGTTTTCAATATCAACCAATACTCCAACTCTTCAGATACCAATTGGTTATCATGCAATTGAGTATGACACTAACTACTCAGAGTTGGTGCAGACCCCGCAGGCTAAGGGCTCAGCTCCACAAGACTGCCCTCCACTTCAGCTGCAAGTCCCAGACTATCACTTGTACTTTTCAATCAACGAGCTGTAAGTGACCATCAATAGATGAAGGGTTAAAGAAATTGTGATGCAACGCGATATTATTCAGCCTTTAAAAAGGATATTCTGCCATTTACAACAACATAGATGAAACTGAAAGACATTGTCCTTAGTGAAATAAGCCAAACACGGAAAGAAAAAAAAATGCATGATCTCACTTATATGTGGAATCTTAAAAAGTTAATACCTAGAAGCAGAGAGCATAATGGTGGTTACCAGGGCAGGGAGGTGAGGGAAATGGGGAGATGTTTATCAAAAGATAAAGTTGCAATTATATAGGATGAATAAGTCCAGAGGTCTACTGTATAGGATGCTGACTGTGGTTAGTAATACTGTATTTAATACCAAAAATTTGCTGGCAATAGATTTCAGTAGATTTCTCTTCACAAGGAAAAAGATGATAACTATGTAAGGAGATATGTTAAGTAGCTTGACTGTTATAATCATTTCACTATGTATATGTATGTCCAATCATGTTCTTTAGCTTAAATATATAAAATTTTTATTTAAAGAAATAAAATTTAGAAAAATAAAAA
Organism: Paguma larvata; assembly: GCA_030068075.1. Lineage (NCBI taxonomy): Eukaryota > Metazoa > Chordata > Mammalia > Carnivora > Viverridae > Paguma > Paguma larvata. The sequence goes on along the minus strand of CM057829.1, from coordinate 67,848,806 downwards.
TAAATTGGGCGTTCCCACAAGCGCTTTCTCAAGTTTCATAACTTGCTATCATGGCTCAGAGAACTCAGGGAAACCCTTAATTGCATTTACTAGTTTGTTATAAAGGACATACTAACAAATATAAACGAACAGCTAGATGAAGAGATGCATAAGGTGAGTTCTGGAAAGGTCCCAAGTGCAGGAGCATTTGTCCCTGTGGAACTGGAGTACACCACTTTCTTGCCACATGGATGTGTTCACCAACCCAGAAGTTCTACAAAACCCATAGTTTAGGGATTTTAATGGAGGCTTTGTCACATAGGTGTGATCAATTATTCACTCAGTCTGCAGCCCCCCCCACTTCTCTGCAGAGGATGGGGGACAGAGGTGAAATTTCCAACTTCTAATCCTGTCTTGGCCATTCCAGTGGGCGGCCCCCATCCTTATGCTATCCAGGAACCAATAGTCACCTCACTACAATGAAAGATGCTCCTGTCACCCATGAAATTTAGAGCTTTAGGAGCTTTGTGTTTAGAAGTAGAAAAAGAAATCAAATATATATTTCTTATTATATCACAACTACTTACTAGCTGTAACTTTCAAATGTGATGGACAACTTGACTTTTGAAGTTACTCTGCCATTTTTACTGATGTCACTCTCTTTATTTCTTAGAACTGCATTTGAATATACAATTATCCCAAAAGAAGCAGTTAATTTTTTTAATCAAGTCATATTAAAATGTTCTGAAAAGTACAGCATTTCCCTATCTCATGTCTCCCCACTGTGCAGTCCCACCTACCAAAAGTAGTCTCTTAACTCAGTGATTTCTCCTGGCATTTACTCTTCCCATAATTTTAAATGCTATGTATTTTTGAGTCATCAGTTATATATATCATTTGTTGTCTTTCTTTTATTGTAAATAAAGGTTTATGTCTCTAACAGTACCATTCTTCTACCGCCCCATCTTCCCAATATGGCGATAACTATTATTAAATCAATATTCATCATTTACATATTCACCACTGATCTATTTGCTCTATGTTTCCTTTCTGTTCTCCTAGAGTTAATGTTTTCTTTGATTTTTTTATTTGGCTAGTTTTCTTTGTATTTAATGTCAATTATTCTCAAACTTTCCATTTCTAACATACTTTTCCACATCGGGTAATGTATCACTTCCAATTTTCAGAGACCTTCCTCTCTTTCTCTCTAGACTGCTACTCTCTAAGCCTTTTGGACAGCTGTCCCCTGGGAATTCCTTTCATCCTTAGAACTTCTTTGGCCTTTCTTCTGAGTTGGATTCCCTGATCCCTAGACCCCAGGCTTTCTCTCTCTGGGTTTACTATCTGGTCTTGTGGAGCACATCCTCCAGCCGTTTTGTCAAGTTAAAAAATTGACTGCAATAGCAGAAGGTTTGATGATACAGCAATTTTATATACTTGTCTCCTGAGATACCTGGGGTACCTACCTCCTTGAGAGACCCCTTCACCACCTTTCAGGGTTTCCCCGAGTTTTTTTCAGTATCCCGTATATTCCTATTTCTTGGTTTACCATCATTTTAGGTGAAAACATCCTAAAAAGGGGTGGGAGGAATTTTTTGAGACTTTGAGTGTTTGAAAATATTTTTTGTCACCTCCACTTAATAGATGGTAGAGAACTCCATCCTAGCTGTGCTGCGCTCCCAGCTGAACTTGTAAAACATGTAAAACTGAAACATGTAAAACACCCTTCTTCCTTTGGCTTGCTCATTTGCATTTGCCGCATGGCTAAACTCTCTCACCTCCTTCAGGTCTTGCTCAAATATTATATTTTCAGTGACCACTCTATATACATTGCCAACCCAACAGTCCCACCCCATTTCCCACTTTATTTCCATAGCACTTATCGCCACTAGGTATACTATACATTTCCTATTGTTTATTTGTTTACTTTCTGTCTTCCTCTACTAGACAGAAAGCTCCTTGGGGCCACAACTTTCATCTCTTTTGTTCACTGATATATTCCAGCACCTGGAAAAGTGCCTGCCACATAGTAGGCTATTATGATTTATTTGTTAAATGCATGTATAATAAAACGCTTATTTCCTATCCCTATAATATGTCAAAAGAAGGTAGTAACTTTCTTGTTATGATAAATAAGAATGGGTATATTTGATATAGAATTAAGAAATTGCTGGCCATGCCACTCGAAGATCTAAAAGAGATTGTGGAATCTCTTTTTAGACTTTTAAACTAAAATAGATGGCCACTGATGTTTACGATGTGTGCATGTATCTTTTTCTAGAAACATTTAAACTATTCTTTCATCTGCACTTGTCCATCACACTTTGCTCATTTTCTGCTTTCCCTTCCTCTGGTTACCAGTAGGGTTTCTGGCTGCCCCCAGTGTGTCCATCTTTACCCAATGCTGGCTTCTCTCACTGTGGGCTTCAGCAAAACCTGAGTTCATCTACTTTGGTTTAGACCAGTGTCTGCAGCTTTTGCCTTTAGGCAGGTCTCCCACGCAGAAAGTGGCCAAACTAACCATTTCCTCTCTACCCAGCAGCTGGGATTCTAACCGGCACCCCCATCATGCACACCGACATACAAACACACCCCACACACACTGTAACATAACAGCTAAAAGTCGTGTTATTATGAGTCTGCTTATTTTGAATACCTCATGATTAAGTAAATGGCTTTCAGTGCTTGACTTCTCTGTTGCAATATAAAAAACTTCATGTTGAAATAGCCTGTGTTGCTTCCATGTCTAATTTTTAAGTAAGGATCAAATAAAAAGATCGTTATTTAAAATACATTTAGAAGTGGTGCTGAGATGTGACAATTTTTTTATTTCAGAAGAATGAACTATAGCCTTAATAGGTTCAGTCTCAAGCCAAGAGAGAATAGAGTTTTTTAAAACCACACTTAAATAGAAATAAGTCAGTCAGAAAAAGACAGACACCATATGTTTCCACGCATAGGTGGATTATGAGAGACTTAGCAAAAACCATGGGGGAGGGGAAGAGGGGAAAAGAAAAAAAAGACACAGGGAGGGAGACAAAACATAGGAGACTCTCGAAGACTAAGAACAAACTGCCGGTGAGGGGGGTGTGGGAGGGGGGAGAGGGGGTGACGGGCATTGAAGAGGGCACTTGTTGGGATGAACACTGGGTCTTATATGGAAACCAATTTGAAAATAAATTATTTAAATTAAAAAAACACACACTTAAATAGGACTGCTAGAATCAGCAAAGAAAAATACGAAATGCCCACTTACATTTGAATTTCAGATAAATAACAAATCAATTTTTAGTGTAAGTATTTTCCAGTGGGAATCCTGTATTTTATCTAGCAATCCTACATTTAAGTAGCCAACTGTTATGTCAGTGAAAGGACTTGTTTAGGTTTATTTTGAGTGTAAAAGATAATGTGAAGGTGCCACAAAGGGAAGGGGCTAGAAATTCACTTTTGCTGGTTGATGACATAATGCAGCAGGCCATTTTAATCTGGCTGACGTCTATCGGTAAGAAAAGTGTGAGTAATAAGATGCCGGCCCAGCAGCAGAATGAAGATTCCTATCACTGTGCTTGTCCCAGACGCTTATCATCTGGAGGAGCACCCAGATCACCTCCTAGGAACACAGGTTCCCAGGCATTTATTTCCCCATGACACAAAGACGTCAAATCAAATCACTGATAATACTTGAAGTCTTTTCATTTACTCATCCCAGATCCTTCTATGGCTCTCTTAGTCAGCTGGGGCTGCTGTAACAATATACCATAGTCTAGGTGGCTTAAATAGCAGCAATTTATTTTCCACAGTTTCTGAGGCCTGGAAGTCTGAGATTAAGTTGTCAGAGGATTTGGTTCCTGGTGAGGCACTTCTTTCTGGGGTGCAGAAGAGTGCCTTCTTGCTAGATCCTCACGTGGCAGAGAGAGGTCATCTCTCTGGTCTCTTTTTATAGAGGCATTAATCCCATTCACGAGGGCTCCACCCACATGACCTAATTACTCCAAAGACCCACCTCCGAATGCTGTCGTATTGGAGATTAGGGCTTCAAAGTATGAACTCGGGGGAGATGCAGATATTCAGTCCATGGCAATGAAGATTTGAATAAAACTATAGTGTATATCCAGAGAGATCGTGGATGCTAGGAAACACCATTTTTGGCACTTGAATGAAGTATGGGTAAATGTACCTAGGCATTCTCCCCAGGTGAGAGAAAAGAGGGTCCTCCTCTGAAATCCAGGCACAATTCACCAACAGGCAGGTTTTATTTTAAGAAACTAATAAAAGTAATATGAGTCCACCTTTCAGAGCTGTTTATCACTTGGAGTTTCAGTTTGGGTGATTGCGCTTTAGTAAATTAGCTGCCGGAGAGTCCAAAGATTAGATCTGCATCCAGACAGTCCATTCATCATGCTTAGCATTTGGATTTCAGCTCGGCTTTCCCACGTATTTGCCAAAATGCCACTGACGTGATCACAGAAAGCTCCTTGTTTGATCTGCCTAATGCCTTAAATATTGTCAGTGGTTCTGGATTTAGGTTTATTGGAATATTTTAATAACCCGCGAATCTCTTTATCTGAAAGTTTCATATAACCACTTTCGTAGTTCATAAATACTTACTGATTTTAATTTTGCACCAAAAAGGAAGTCGACTTTGGTAGTTCAATGTGTTCTTACCCTAGGAAGAAATGCAAAGTGATGGCAGAAATTATCAAGGTATACTCATGTAAAAGTGAAAACATCTTTCAATACTATCAAATATTTAACAAGATGTATAGCCAATGCAATGATCAAATTTTATGTGTCACCCAAACCTTTACTCTTTGCAAAATCATTTTGCAAATTGGCGGGTTGCTCAGTCAGATCATCCAATATTAGAAAAGCATAATATAAGTTTTAAGTGGTAAAACTACCAAAATGTGTTCACTGGTATCCAAAAAAAATCCAGATGCTTAAAATGCAGGCTTGCATGCCTGGCAGGTGAATAAAATTTCTGGGCCCAAACTGCATAACTAATTGACTGGGAGTTCCAGACGGTAATGCGGGATCCGTGTCTGTTCCAATGTGCCGTGGCACCACCTGGTGCCCTAGTCAGTTTTTACCAGCTGGTCCCCAGGTGTGTTGTATCTGGCTAGTCAGCAATTCCCAAAATTTTAGTTTACTGGTGGTCTTTTAGTGTCATCTTTCCAGAACCATTTGGGCCTGAACAAAATGGGTACAAGGACCCACCCTTTCTCTCCCTAGGTTTGGACAAGGGATTGCCTATCCTTTCTATACCCATTTCTTGTTCTTTAAATGGATGACATTAAAAGAATCAATGCAAATCTTATTTTTTTAAGTTAAGTCTAACTTTGGTTTTCCTTTTTTTTCTTTCTATTCTTTGTGGAAAATACTCGGACATAATGAATTGGACTCAGAAGCTTTTTCCACCGACAGTTCTTGGTCTCCACCTGCTTCCCTGTCAGACACTCTACCTTTCCTTACTGCCTCAAGCATCTTCTTTCTGACTAATCAAAGTGCCACAGATGTGATGCCAGTCGACCATACAGTGCTAATCCCAGGACTAACCATCCCCACAGATGATTATTCTGCCATCAGCCACTCGGCTCTGGAAATCTCGCAGCCATCTGCATCATCAGGCAGCCAGGATACAGTGAGAGACTTAGGCATAATGGATCTATCTGATACTCCTACCTCCTCTGAGCAACCAAGACTCAGTGGGTATGTTTCTACCCCGGATCGTTTCTTAGAGAATATCACCCCTAGCCCGGCTTTACAGTACATCACCACTAGTTCTATGACCATTGCCAGCAAGGGCCAAGAGCTGGTAGTGTTCTTCAGTCTGCGAGTCGCTAACATGCCCTTCTCCAGCAACTTGTTCAACAAGAGCTCTCCAGAGTACCGGGCTCTGGAGCAACAATTCACACAGCTGGTGAGTAAGCAGTGCTTCCAATTCTCTGTGTGTCCTTCCTTTTTTTGTTGTTGTTAGTTTATAATATAATCGCTGGCTGTCTTGAGCAACGAATGTTGAAAGAGACAAGCCTCCGAGATAGCTGTTGCTGAAGGCATTCAGCTGAAGTGTGGGGATGGATTCAGATCCAATAAGCAAGTAACTTCTGTGGTAGACACTCCAGGTAGACATTGCCACCCAGCCTCAAGAGATCTTATTCTTAAGATCTTTTCATTATAGTTCTTCCTTTTTTTTTTTTAATGTTTATTCATTTTTGAGAGAGAGAGACAGAATGTGAGCAGGGGAGGGGCAGAGAGAGGGAGACACAGAATCTGGAACAGGTTCCAGGGTCTGAGCTGTCAGCACAGAGCCCGACGCAGGGCTCGAATCCACGAACTGTGAGATCATGACCTGAGCGCAAGTCAGAAGCTTAATCAACTGAGCCACCCAGGCACCCCCATTATAGTTCTTCCTATTTTAGTTTTCCCAAGGATAGTACATAGCCATTCAAGCATGGGACATAGAATTTAGAAGCAATAGAAGCAAACTTTTCCTAAGTTACAATGCCACAAGCTATTTTCCGGCCATCGGCTGGAAGATTCAAAATTAGAAAGGTCCAGAACAGATGAGGCCAAGAGTTCGAGTGTAAGGACTCTTTTCTTAATTCCCCTTAAGTTCCTGTAAAACTGAAAAATAGGTAAATGGCTATCATCCCTGATCCCTAACAAAGAAAGTGAGAGGATGATCGTGACGGCATGTATCTTTGATTATAAAATACCCCCAAACTCACATGTTTATTTTCTTTCTACATATACAATAAGAAATACACATATAATAAGAAAGGCCTAGCTGTCTGATACCTCTATACAGTCACAGCCAACTAAAGTCAAGTACACAATGAATATCACAAAAATTGTAGAATTTCTGAAAATAACAGAGAAATATTTGTAAGCTTCATGGAAATTAATTAAAGCAAGCAATTAAAGCCACATAAAAACCATCTCTTCAAGTGAACTTTAAAAGAAAACTTTGTTTTAAGGTAAGACTTGGTGCTATCTTTGTGGCCCTTCCACACACACCCCAGTATGGTCAGTAGATACTAGGACAATCTCAGGGAACAGAGTCCCAGGGCACCTAGCTCAGGTGTATTGATTAGGGTACATACTAAGCTTCCATAGTGAAGAATATGGTAACTTAAGTATGGTGACAGATAGTAGCTACGCTTATGGTGAGCATAACATAGGCTTGTTGAATCACTGTGCTGTAAGCCTGAAACTAATATAACATTGCGTGTCAATTGTACTTCAAAAAAGAAAAAGAATATAAGTGACTTAAATAAGATGCAAGTTTATAGATTTGTCTTCAACTTGACGGATAGGGCAGTTCTGCTCTACGGTGCCATCCAGGGACTCACATTTCCTCTCTCTTATAATTCTGCCAACCCCAATGTTATTTCTTCATTCACACAATCAAATCTGAGGCACTGGTAAATCCCTGTTTCCACCTGAGAGAAGAAACCCAGGGCGAGCAGTTCCCTAAGCAAGTGACACCAAAGTTACCCACATCCCTTCTGCTCATATTCTGTTGATGGGAACTAGTCACATGGCCACACCTTGCTGCAAGGGAGGCTGGGAAATGTGGTTTCCAAAGGCAGCCTCATGCTAGTGAAGAAGAAAATGGATTTGGGAGAAGGGAGCAGCTAGTCATCTGCATGCTGGATGAAGACAGGGAGACCCATCAAAGGCCAATGCGATGCTGAGACACAGAGAATGAGCCCAGTCAGCATTAAGTAGGAGAGTACTGAGAGCAGACTGAGAAAAGAAGTTCCACACTTTGTATAAAGTTTCATTTTATTTTTACAATAACCTGTGGGAGGGGGGAATCATGGCTATTAGAATGTGAGCAGGGTCAGAGTCAAAATCCTGGCGGGGTGAGGACAGGGACCAAAAAAAAGTAGATCTGGGCGGAGCCCAGGAGATTTTAGCTTGCATCTGTGTACTCTCTGTGTTCGTAGATGTCACTTCGTGAATGAAGGGACCAACTTTCAGGGCCAAGAACAAGGCAAGACACTGCTGAGCTTCAGACATTTCTGCAAAGTGATCTCAGGGATGGCCTTGACTCCCAATAGGCAGGTGTGGGAATCTGAAGCACAATGCCCTGGGGCCTGCTTTTGAGATTATTAAATTACGGTTTGGAAATGGTCCTTAGGGAACTACTTTTTCTTTTTCCTCACAATTCAGATAAGGGCACTGAGGTACAATGCAATGGATAAATGGTTTGATGAAGGTCACACAGATAGCTGGGGACAGTTCCAGGACTGACACCCAAGTCTCCTGACTGCCAGTTGCCTGCTGTTTCCACTACACAGCATATGCGTTGACCATGAAACATGTCTGCATGGACAGACAAGCTGGTGTGTAAGCTGTTATTTAAATAGGGTCATTTCAATTGGTTGCTTCCAAATAAATGTCCCATTTATACAGGAGCAGGTCAGTCTGCTCCTGGGCTCAGTTTGGAACATGTTTTTATTTACTTGGGTTTTTTTTTTTTTTAATAATGGAACCTGGCAGTCCTGCTTTGCTGATAGCATTGGCCTAGCTCTTTAAAAATCCTCTGTTCTCACAATTCATCAGGAAGAAAACCACTGCCCATCCATCTCAATACACAAATAGAAAGGTGGAAATATGGTACATAATCACTGCAAATAGATCATTAAAGAGTCGTGCTCTGGCCTCACATTAAATCCAGACACAAAAATAAAAACCATCAAACAGGAACTGAAATGTATGCCTCAGATAATGAGAAGTGAGTATAAATGGAATTAGCGGCAGCTGAGCACTTAGAACACAGTTAAGAGTAAACCATCTTTTATTTCGCAGCTGGTTCCATATCTACGCTCCAATCTTACGGGATTTAAGCAACTTGAAATTCTTAACTTCAGAAATGGAAGTGTGATTGTGAATAGCAAGTTGAAGTTTGCTAAGTCGGTGCCATATAACCTCACCAAGGCTGTGCAGGGGGTCTTGGAGGATTTTCGTTCTGCCGCAGCCCAGCAATTTGACCTGGAGATAGACAGCTTCTCTCTCGACATCGAACCAGGTAAAATATTCCAACTCGGAAAATTGTGGGAGGTTTTTGGTTTTGTTTGTTTGTTTAGCAAACAGGTGAACTTTGAGACCACAAAAATCAAATTAAAGTCACACTTGATAAATAACATTGTAGGAGTTAATGGGTCACCTTATTAGAAAGGTAGGCTCCTAGCACACGCAGGTTCAAGTTTCCCTACATCAAAAAGTAGAGAACAAGCATGCCTCTTCCTTCACAATCTGGGAGCTTTAATTTCCCCCTCAGAACACAACTTCTGCAGTGTCGTAAGAGATTGTTTTTGGTGTTTGTTGTTGTTGTTGTTTTAACATTTCCCACAGCCAACCTAATTTATATTCTGCTGGAAGGCAGAAGCACTTTCTTAGCAAACTGCAACAACTGGAGGGTTTCTACCGAAGAAACTTTCCAGTCACAGTTAACTATCAGCACTTCCTCTTAATAACACAATTCAGGATGAAACTGAAATACCATCCTGAGGAAAGAAAAATAATCATTAGAGCAAAATTCAAACTTGGGAAAAAGCCACTGCGCTATCACCGAAGAAAGAAGAAAATAATGTCCCTTCCCATTTGTACACCCTAGGTCAGCTCCGCGCGTGGGTTAAAACAAAGAAGTGCTAGATGTGAAGACAACTCTTAAAGGTAATGGGGGTTAGCTCAGAGCTACCTACTAGAAAGCAAATATTCGTTCTGATACTAAAACATAGTGTGTGTACCATCGTAACCGGCTATGCCCAAATTGGGAACAGTTTCCACCATTAGATTCAAAAATCAAAGGAAGTGTTTTTAAATTCCCTGGAGTGCCAGGGGGCAAGGCTCCAAATCTACTGCCAATGAGACCTTGCCGTCAGCTTCAACACAAAGGTTCCTAATTGGCTATGAATTAGTGAAGTGAATCTTTAACTTCCTCTCTGGCTTTCTGTGAACTAACAATGAAGGCAGAGGGAAAAGGCCTTGGGCAAAATGCAAACAAAGAGGCTCAGCTGGGAGACACAGATCTTTGACAGAGCAGAACTTTGAGCTACCTTAAGAAAATTGCCTCCTATCTTAGTAAGGAATCATTAAAAAGACAGATCACCCCTCGGATGAGCCTGGGAGAGCTTACCTCTGAACAGGGGCAGCTAAGAAAGCCCCGAGGACCCCTTAAGAAATCAAAGACCTCCTAAATGCTGGTAATATACAGCCTCTTCCCCTGAAAACTACCTCAGAACTGAGAAGGAACCAGGGAGTACCTGACAGTTAAGGTCAGGAGACCAATTTCCTCAGTCAATTGAAAGCAATTAACAGGGACTTGTCTAGGAGAACTTGGAAAGCCTAACTGAGGTGAGGGGCCAAGTTGAGGCAGGGGAGAACTCAGGTGTGCTGCTGTGGAGAAAGGCTTCTCAATGGACGTGCCACTTTAGTGCCTTAGAAAGAGAACCAGATGCCGGCAGTGCCTTGCCAGGGATGCATCAGGGACCCTGTGATGTTGGAAGGAAGCACAGCACAGCGGTGACTTTGGAGGGTCACAGTCCTGAATGTGAATCCTGTGTGCTAACAGCAGCACTCAATTTCCACAGCTGGAAAATGGAGATAGTAAACAGTTGTGAGGATTAACTAAAAGAATATTTGCAACACTCAGCAGAATTAGAAAGCCAAATATAGATTTTATAAAAGTTAAAAATAAATAATAAGCTTTATGAATTCCCTATATACGTCAAAATGGATAAATCCAGTATCTAAAAGGACTCCTATTTACCGTGAGAGGCTGCTGTGCCCACCTGCCCCCAAAAGCGTTCCTTCCAACAACAGGGAGGTGAGGAAGGTACAAGGTATGAGCAGGCAAAGAGGGACAGGCAAGGAGTGGAGGTGCGCTTCCTCACCCGCGGCTAGAGATCATGGCTTAGTTATTTCACCAAACGCAAAGGATAGACTCACCTAAGTAACCAGCAAGTCCTTGCTTATCAGACCTTTGACCGTCTTCTACATACTTAATCCAAAACAATAAACATCCGTCCACCCCCAACCACATCACCTGTTCATATACGAAAGTCAGTCCCTGCCCAAAGGAACTGGCAGGACGACCAAAGAGTCCCTGTTCATTCATACATTCAGTAAACACTTAGGGATTATCCAATACCAGTCAGGCACCAGAACACCCAAAGTCAATCTCTGCCCTCAAGGAGCTAAATGCCTACTAACCAAGAGAAAGAGACACATATACAAAAAAAAAAAAAAAGCTCTAATCAAGTCGGCTAAATACAATAATCAGGTTATAAACAGAAATGTTATGAAGCACAAAAGAGAGAGCAATTAATTCTACAGAGCCCAGGGAATGTCATGGCAGGCTTCCTAGATAGATGGCGATATTAAGAGTGCGATACCTTGGTGTATCCTGGTGGGGGGAGTTGGGGGGAAGGACAGGCAGAGAAGGGTGAGGAGGGGCTCCTCCAAAAAGGGCTGGAGGAAGATGCAGATACTTCTGGATATTTCAGGGTATTTCAGTTATTTCACTGTAACAGCAGCTTCGGACACAAAGTAGGGAAGGAAGGGAGCTCAGCCTGGAAGGAAGGGAAAGGTGTGCTGAGCCAGCACATTTAAAGCCAGGTTGTCAGAGCACCTGGTGGCTCAGCTGGCTAAGTGTCCCGACTCCAGCTCAGGTCATGATTTTGCGGTTCATGGGTTCGAGCCCTACATCAGGCTCTGCGCTGATAGCTTGGAGCCTGCTTCAGATTCTGTGTCTCCCTCTCTCTCTGCCCCTCCCCTGCTCATACTCTGTCTCTCTCTCAAAAATAAATGGACATTTAAAAAAATAAATAAATAGATAAAGCCAGGTTGTCTAAAAGCCCTGTTCAATCTATTTGTATCTACTTTGGTGTTCTATTTTTTTCTTTTCTTTCTTTTTTTTTTTATAACTGTGGTCTTTTACAGTTTAAACTTTAATAAAATTTTATAAAACTCAAAAAGTCTTCAAACGAAGTAATAAACAGCCCTTAAAGTATTCTTAAAATTACCAAATAAAAACCTAGAGTTTATCATTCATAAAATACTGCCAATTTGGAAGATACTTAGTAAAAATATATAGGTAGCCACAAAAGGTGCCTAGATTAACTCATTTAAATGTTTTAGCAAAAAATCAACCAAAAATTAATAAGCTATCTTAAGGATATAAAAATAATCCAAAAGTGTTTTGGGGAAGGCCAGTTTTACAGAAATGGGCACTTGGTGAACAGAGCTCCCTCCTACGAAGTAGCTATCTAGAGACCAGAAGCCAGTGCTGAAAGTATACATTTGGGAAACCTCAGTGGAAAGCAGAGAACAGGTGAAAAATGGCCCAGGGCAAGGTCCAGGGCAGGAGAACGGGAGAACCAGGACTGAATCTCTGAGAAACCCCAACACTTAGTGGGGAATAGAAGGATTGTCAGTGAAAGGAGCCGAAGATGGTGTGGCAGAAGCCAAGAAAAGAGAGCAGGAGAGACAAGTCCGCTATTTCAGCAGCGGTGAGTCAGCAGTGGATAGAGGCCATTTACGTTGACGGGTCAGAAGCCATCAGAACCCTTAGCAGAAACAATCTGGTGGAATGGCAAGAGCTGAGGCCAGATTTTAGTGAGGTTGGGATGAGATGGAAAATGGGAAAGTCAGCATGCCCTGTCCACCTCCTGTCTTACAACCTAGAGCAAGGCTCCTACCCTCCTACAGAGACTGGGAGATAGGGGGTGCTATCTTCTTTGATGGTCGCATTTCAAAGGAGTGGCTCCTAGGTCCTTGAGAAAGACTTGAGTTATAATACTGGCAAGAAGCTTTAAAGATGATGGACGTCTTGAAGGTGCAGAGAATGAATTTACAATTACAGGTTTTCTAAACTAACTAAGAAAGGGGAAGTCAGGGGTCTAGAGTCAGTCAAGTGGAGGGGAGGGGAGAGGCAGTCTTGGTCACAGGATGTAGCATTTCTGTCTATGCTCTGATTTTATTATATTTACAGGCAGGGCTCAGACAGACCAATTATTTAGTTCTATTTGCAAAATTTGACACAAAATCCAATCAAGTCTTTTTTCATTTATTTTCCTTTGGCCTAATATCAGGGTGGAAGTGTAGTTTGTGGTAGTAATGCCGGGAAGGGGGAAGTATTATTCCATTGTTCCATTTAGACCACAGAGAAGGAGGGACATTGTGAACCTTCTCGTGAGACTAGGAGGGGGGCATCATTCCACATTCAGATCAGCATCTGAATTCCTGGCTGTGTCCTCCAAAGGAGGGCTATTCGTCAGTTAGGCCAAATAACATCTGCAGAATAGAGAACACAGGAGAAGCGACACAGTGTTATTACTGCGTGTGGCTTGCCATTCACCTTGTGAAAACAACCTGAATAAATGAATCTATGATATAGAAAGTATAAACCACAGTTAGAACTATCTGTGATTTATCAACTGAAAAACTGAATAAATCACAGCATGCTCAGTATTCCGCCGGCATCTCTGGCAACTAGAGTCGCCTTTCATTTGGGCTGCTATGAAAATTCTCTAGAAGCATGTAGGGCTTTTATGCCAGTTAGCTGTGCAGGTTGAAGATCTCAAAAATGCAAAACTACCCGTACTTATTCTAACTTATTCTCTCCTTGAATTCCTAAGAAGTCTCCTCAAATATGGGCAGATTTCAAGGCCGGTGAATGGTAAACATTGAAATCAGTTAGACTCTGGCATCCAAGACACTTCCAGCCAGAATGTGGACCGGCAAACTCATTTTTTCTGGAAAGTTGCACCATTTGAAAAGATTCTCATTTAGTTGCCAGCTCTGAAAAGTAGTAGATGTCACTTATCCTAACAATGACAATAAAAACAGTAATAGCCACTATTGACATTTGTAATCTTAATAAATGATTGGGCAACGTAGGTATGATTTCTCCCTATTACACGGTTGAAAAAAGAGTCTTATAAACCCTCCTGCTGGATATACAAAGGGTGTTTAATGTATTTGGAAAAAGTGACCACACGCATTAATCTTAAATGAATTGTTAGGTGTCACATGTCACCAAGTGAAATTTCCTATAATATTTCGTTATAGTCTTAGAATGCCAAAAAAAAAAAAAGAAAGAAAGAAAGAAAGAAAGAGAAAGAAAGAAAGAAAGAGAAAGAAAGAAAGAAAGAGAAAGAAAGAAAGAAAGAAAGAAAGAAAGAAAAGAAAGAAAGAAAGAAAGAAAGAAAGAAAGAAAGAAAGAAAGAAAGGAAGAAGAAAGAAAGAAAGAAAAAAGTGCCAAACTTCCTAATGTCCCCTGTATATGTGCTGTTGGCTCTGACAGGGGGTCGCTTCCAAGCTGAAGCAGCCACAGGAATTCTCCTTCCAGGGGACTCTCCCAGCCTCTGCCCCCGCCCCATTTCCTGTGTCTCTGGTGCCAGTACCTGTTTTTACACCACTGCTGCCCTGTGCTCCCTGGGATGCCATCACTGGGGATTTTCTGTTCACACCTGCTTTCATTAAGGAGCCCCAGTATTGGCTGGACTGCCAGATACCTTTTGCCTGCTCCAGAGTTTCAACCTGTGCCCTCATCCCACACCTGAGCCACCCTGTGGAGCCTCCTGAAGATGCTCCTAGAGTCCTTCATGGAACCCCTTAATGCAAACCCTCCATGGCAGCCTGGGCGTCAGCCCAGCTGCACAGCCTCCCACAACCCCTGCTATTAGCGCTCTCCCTCTGCCAGCTGATCCTGGGACACTCAGGCCCTCACACCAGTGCACCCAAAACATTTCGGTTTGGCAGATATAAATAATGACTGAGAGCAGAAATAATTCGGAACCTCTCATCCAGGGTAAGATGTGGAAGGGCAGTCTCACATGCATTCATAAAACAGTGACTGAGAGCCTACTATGCACAGTTTATGGTGGTGGTTCTTGAGAATGCTGGAGAATTAAATGAAACTCAAAGTTTTTCACATTACATGTCCATTGAAGCCAGAAAGAACCCCCATTACTAATTTAGTCAAGCCCACAAATGTGTATCAAGCTTCAGGCACATGCATGGTGCTGTGCTGTGTGCTTATTGTTGAATGATTATTCTCACCCTAATCCAGCCCTTCTGCAAGAAGCCATAAGCAAAACATGTTTGGGCCAATAATAAAATAATAAAACAATGAAAGACTAACATATATAGATTTTTTAAAGTTCTTTTATTTAAAAAAAATTTTTTTGAGAGAGAGAGAGCATTCACGCATGCGAGCCAGGGAGGGGCAGAGAGAGAGGGAGAGAATCTCAAGCAGGCTCCACACTCAGTGCAGAATCTACATGGGGCTCTGATTTCAGGACCCTGAGATCATGACCTGAGCCGAAATTAAGAGTCGAATGCTTAACCCACTGAGCCACCCAGGTGCCTCTTAAAGTTCTTTTAATCACTGAGTTCCATCCACAGGTCTGGAGGTATGTGCCAGCGTGTCCAGCTGATGTTCCTGCTGTCTTGTTCAGTAGGACACCTAGAATAGGAGATTTGAGCTGCAGGGACATTAGCGATCACCTGGTTTAAAGAACCCACTTTATGGGAAGACCAGATGAGACCTAAAGATGCTAATCTACTCTCCCAAGGCCACAGCTAGACACTGGGAAGTGCCCAGGGCACTTTCCTGGAGGCCTCCCTAGGACAGCAGAGATAAGCAGAGTCACTCCCTCTGCTGGTGCAGCAAATTCCAGAATGTTCTCAGGATTTGGGGAATAAAGCAGATGGGCCTGTGTGGAAGGTGAGACCCCTGCATTATATCTCAAAGGAACCCTCAGGGGAGGACCATGTTTATTCAAATTACTAAGTGCTAAGCACTAAGCACTGTATTAAAGTAGTATTCACATCTTGAGAAGGAAACAGACTACCGGTGCTGCATTAAGATTCTGTGCGCTCTAGGCCTTTCATGAATATTAATAAAAATACTAATATTCATTAATAAAAATACCTAAAAGTATATCTTACGACTGCATTGGTATAAAGGTGAATGTATCCAACTTGGGTTATATTAATTGGTGGGTTTGTTTTTTTTTTTTCTCTGACTTTAAAGAATTTAAAACACGTTCTTGAGCACCTAAGAGTATGCTGGGCCCTGCAGATTACCAGTGACTGGGACGCAAAGAAATGATCCCTCCCCTCCTGGCCACCAATGAAACCAGGACCTCAAAGCCTTGGCTAAGAGCTGGGAAGGGAAGGTGAAAGAGCACTACAGCTGCCCCGACCTCTACCCACCTCATACCCCCTCCCCCCAACCCTCCTCTCACTCTCCCATCCCGTCCCCGCAGCGGGCAGGCGCACGCAAGGCCAGGTTTACTCCCACGCCGACTCGTGGGAAATGTGGTCACTGCATCCAGGTGTGACGCTTGGTCACGCTGGGCACCAGGGCGCGGCGGACCCGCCTGCCTGGGGACTCCGGAGCCCGAGCTCTGCCTTCTGGGAATGGGAAAGATGATCCAGGAGTTTCTACCACATTCCGCCAGTCGTCCAGGCCCGTTCTGTCGTGGTAATCACGGAGTAATAATGGCTCTATCAGCCGTCCCCTGGAGCTCCTTCCGCCACCGCGCCAATTCCTTCCAGACTTCTCTTTCCTCCGTCAGCGCGCACCGCACAGTGGTTCTTAAGGGGGAAGCAATCCCGGCTCTTAAAATTTCATCCTTTAAATCTGTTCCTACTTCTTTGCTATTGAGCGCCATCTAGCGAACGCTAGGTTTCATCACACTGAAATAGCCTGGTGCAGGCGCAGGAGGGGGAAGTCTATGAAAAAGACCTCAGGGGCCCTCAGCCCAGCTGAAGCCTGAGTTTCAGCCAAACGGAGATGAAATTCTGCCTTGGGACAGGACCGTATCAAAAGAGATACTTCACTTCCTGTCCCACAGTTGAGTGTTGTCACATCGCAAGAGAAAGGCAGAATGAAATTAAAGAGAAGATAAAGAACAAGGCAGAAAAGCCATCAATCAATAGACAGCCCCAAGCTTATGGAGCAAGTGACGGGACAGTCTGCGGGTTTGGGGAGGGGGCGGTGCGCTAGGAACTAGAGTTGGTAACATGACTACCTGAGACCCTCTGAGGCCTGGCAGACCAAGAGAGTCTGTTTTCAGGCCTGACAAGCATGACCAGAAAGAGAAAGCTAGGTAAAGACAGTCTTGGATCACTGGGGACCTCCGAATGTATAAGCTGCTTGGAGAACAGAACCGTAATCTTTTTTAGTCAAAGGTTTGTTGTTTCTGTTTTTTTTTTTTCAGGAATAGAGTTTAGTGATTCATCACTTACATGTAACACCAAGTGCTCATCGCAACCGTGTCCCCCTTAATGCCCCTTGCCCTTTCAGTGCTTCACCCCCACCCAACATCCCTCTAACAACCCCCAGTCTGTTCTCTGTATTTAAGAGTCCCTTATGGTTTGCCTCCCTCTCTGTTTTTATCTTATTTTTCCTTCCCTTCCCCTATGTTCATCTGTCATGTTTTTTAAATCCCACATATGAGTGAAATCATATGATACTTGCCTTTCTCTGCCTGACTTATTTCCCTTAGCATAATACACTCTAGTTCCATCCACATGGTTGCAAATGGCAAGATTTCATTCTCTGTAATCACGGAGAAATATTCCATTGTGTATATGTACCACATCTTCTTTATCCATTCATCAGCTGACCGGCATTTGGGCTCTTTCCATACTTTGGCTATTGTCAATAGTGCTCTGAAAACATTGGGGTGCCCTAAGGTGTCTCCCGGAAACCCCACATTTGAAAACCACTAGATCTAGATACCAAAAGCTGAACATTGTAAGCAGACATAAGGTGTTAATCTGGGGTTATACTTGCTAACTAAAATGGACTTGAGTTTTCTCACTTATGAAAGTGAGGTCAGTGGTATCTACTTAAGAAAGTTGTTGTGAATATTAACAAAGACTTGTTTGAAGTGCCCGACACAGTGCCAAACACAAAATGGCTCTCGATAAATGTGAACCCCTTGTTTATGTAAATCATTGTCACTGGGCTCCTGGCGAAGCAGGATCACGATCCCTAGGGCTACTTTGGGGACAGGTCCTGAAGTGGAATAACATTAGTGTTTTGACTAACTCCAGAACCCACGTGAGAAGCTAAGGACTAGGCTTAGGACCTCTTGGTACCAGGATGGACATGGAAATTTCCCACCATCTGCAAACTCGCAGACCCTGGCACTGCTCAACACACTAAGGCCAAGTACCCTGGACAGAGAATGTCAAATCTGCCATGCAGATGAGCTACCTAAGCAAGCGAAGGAAAGAAAATTAGGTCATTTTGCCAGCAAGCAATTATAGTAAGCCCAGGGGCTAGCCCAAATCATACTTGGTGGGTGTGGTACAGGGCCGTGAAGAAACCTCTCTGTAGAGCCAACCATAAAAATAAAAATATTTAAAGAGGGCTTAAGCAAATCCAGGAAGCTAGGGCAATGATAGACCAACTAGTCTATACACCAGTCACGAGGACTTCACTTCCTCTAATCGACACACAGCTGGATTATGACTTGAAAATATTCTTCTAGAAAATGACATCTAATTGTTCTCTTCCTAATCAACTGCTGAAGTCCTCTTGCCCTCCCTCTTTCCAAGCTACAGACTGTGTTCAGAACAGAGCGTTTCAGGTTTTTACTACATAACATTCACATTATCAGCATTGACAAAATCAAGAGCAGAAAGTGGGAAGTTCAGACTGATTTTATGCAAATTTTGTTTTGTGCTAAGCCCTGAGGAGGCAAAGAGGCAAAGAGTCGTGTGGCCTACAGTGAATGATGAATGAGTCCATCATTCTAAGGAGAAACGTCTTTAGGATATGACAAAGAAAGAAAATGATAACAGCACAGGGAAAGTTTCGCTTAAGAATTTTCTACCAGGGGTGCTTGGGTGGCTCAGTCGGTTGAACAGCCGTCTTCGGCTCGGGTCATGATCTCGCAGTTTGTGAGTTCGAGCCCCGTGTCAGGCTCTGTGCTGACTGCTTGGAGCCTGGAGCCTGCTTCTGATTCTGTGTGTGTCTCTCTCTCTTTCTGCCCCTCCCCTTCTCATGCTCTGTCTCTGTCTCTCAAAAATAAATACATGTTAAAAGAAATTTCTACCAGTGGCACCTGGGTGGCACAGTTGGTGGCTCAATTGGTTAAGCCTCTGACTTCGGCTCAAATCATGATCTTGAGGTTCACCAGTTCGAGCCCCATGTTGGGCTCTGTGCTGACAGCTCAGAGTCTGAAACCTGCTTCATATTCTGTGTCTCCCTCTCTCTCTGCCCCTACCCCACTATGCTCTGTCTCTCTCTGCTTCTCTTTCTTTCAAAAAAATAAACATTAAAAAAAATTTTTCTAATTTTTTAAATTTAAATTAAAAATTTTTTAGTTCGTTGTACGATCTCTTCTCTTCTCTTCCGTGGCACTCTCTCTCCGCAGTCAGCTCTCAGCCAGTTCTCAGTTTTGTCCTGAAGCCTGGAGCTGTAGTGCCCCTCCAAGAATGATATGTACGTAGAGGGTCATCAACACACCTAAGAAAAGTATTTTAAGGTATAATCTTGGAAGCGGTCTGCACTGCTTTACAAATTAGTATTGTAAATACTATGTTTCCTGTTACCATTCTAATTCACTGCAATTGCCTTTACATGCTGCGGTCCCACGGCTCCCCCACCTGGCTCTAGCCTTCCCTGGGATCTGCCGTCCCACACACAGCCAGCACAAACAGGCCCTGGTCTTTGCAACACTCAACTTTGGAGTCTCAGCTTCTACACCTTAAAGTGAGCAAAGTCATGAGAAGGTTCTAGAATACCTTTTGGTTCTAACATTCTCTCTAGAGTGTAAAATTTTATATAAGGATAAAATAAAAATCTAAAGCAATTAGTTGGTCTGAGATTCGTAGTGCTGCAGATTTTGAAGGACCAACTTGTTATTTGTTGAATCAGTGAATGTTGGCTTAGTCCCCAGGAAGGTATACACAGCAAACAAAACTAAGCTCAGTGATTTGAAGTCTCCTACTTCTCTCGAGACCGGTCCTGAATAAATAACATGGGAAAAGCAAGTCATTTATAAGCAAGGTGCATTTGTTCTTCAAATATATCTGATCCAGGGCCCCCAAATTTAGATAAATTTATTTCTCCAATGTTGCCTGATTGCATTCTGTTCAGCTTTAATGGTGCACAGACAATGTCTGGCTGGACTGAAGGAAATTACGGTAAAATAGTAATATTTTTTTAATGAGAAACTCATTTGGTTAACATTCATTTACTATTACCCTTCAGAGGGCTAGAATCTGTGCATTCCATCAGCTTTCCTAGTTAGTGTCTCCACTGCAGAGAGAAGGAAATGAAGCCTCTATTCCTCCCTGGCTTCTGTTTTCAAGACTGAAAGTCTTGAGTGGAAAGTTGCTGACAGCTGTTATTTATTGAGCCAGGCCTTGGATGCGAATCACCTGGGTTGTCAGGATAAATTTGAGTCATTCTCTAAACAGTGACACGGATCCCACAACATGGCCTGCTTTAGGAACTTTGAAGCAGAAACAGCCAGTTCTCAGTAGTCAGGCCTGTTTGTCTGCTCGAGCTGCAGAGAAATAGAGCTTCACGTAAAGTGTTTCAACACTGTCTGCCTTGCTGAGAGACCCAGGCGTTTGTTTCCAAGGACGTGCTCCTGCCCGCAGCTTGGGCTGGTTTTACTTATCTCCCTCGCTGTCACGTCTTCCACCACAAGGAGGCGCTGGATCAGGCCGGTGAATGAAGGGGTTTATTGGAATTCTTGCCCCATATCATGTCCCCCCAGTGACGCTACACAGAGCTTATGTGGGCAGTAAATTCGCCACAGCAGCGGACCATGTACTTCCCCACTTGAAGATTCACAATAGACATTAGCTTATTAATGACCCGAAAGAGGTTTAAAAGTATGAGGAGGGGGCGCCTGGGTGGCTCAGTTGGTTAAGTGACCGACTTCGGCTCAGGTCATGATCTCACGGTCTGTGAGTTCGAGCCCCGCATCGGGCTCTGTGCTGATGGCTCAGAGCCTGGAGTCGGCTTCGGATTCTGTGTCTGCCTCTCTCTCTCTCTCTCTGCCCCTCTCCTGCTCACACTCTGTCTCTCAAAAATAAATAAACGTTAAAAAAAAATTTTTTTTTAAAGTATAAGGAGAAGAGGATGAGACTAGAGGGAAGAAAGAGAAAGAGAAACAAGGAAGAGAGAAAGAAACCTGTTATATTTCTTTCACCTTGCATTAAAAAAAAAACTTATTTGGTCACCAACCTCTTTCTAGTACAAAACCTATTAAATCCTGCCAACTGCCCGAGTGGCTCAGTCAGTTAAGCACCTGACATTGGTTCAGGTCGTGATCTCACAGTCTGTGAGTTCAAGGCCCACATCGGGCTCTGTGCTGACAGCTCAGAGCCTGGAGTCAGCTTCAGGTTCTGTGTATCCCTCTCTCTCTGCCCCTCCCCTGCTCATTCATTCTCTCTCTCTCTCTCTCTCTCTCTCTCTCTCTCTCTCTCTCTCAAAAACAAATTTAAAATAAAAAATTTAAAAAAAGATTAAATCCTGCCGACTTAGAGTTCTGCAAATGTTCCCACTTGGGGAATACGGGATCAGATGATCACTGAAATCATCCTAATTCTGACAATTCTAAGTTCTATTTATGTGTCTTCTAATGCACAATTCTGATCATACCCTTCCCTTGCCCCAAAATCCTCCATGGCTCCCACCTGCTCCCACCTGCCCGTAGAGTCCAAATTCCTTAGCATGGCATTCAAGACCTAGTTTGACCTTCACTTAACTTCCAGTCTTAATTTCCTTCCTTCCTGTCCACAAGTTTCTGCTGCCTCCAAACGGGGCTTCCCCGGCTCTCTCTTCTCATATCTGTTGCTTTGCCACCGCTGTGCCCCTGTTCATGCTGCTGAGTTCGGCCTTTCCTAGTCTTTGCACGTACCAATGCAACTCACTCTAAATAATTGAAACTACGATCTCTTCTCTAACTTGTATTTAGAGCTCATCTTTAGAGCTCTGACACTGGACAAGGTACTGGCTTTTCCTATAGAAATTTCTGTATGTGTTTCTTACCTTCCCCTCGGCTTCTTGGAAGAATAGCTTTATGCATGGCTACCTGTCCCCTAGCTCCTTGCATGGAGTGTGTTCCTTTTGAAAGAACAATCTGAAAGATAAGTGTCGACTGTGATCCAGCAGGAACTCCTTCCAGGGCAGATAGAAAGAGGGTCTGCAGTCCAGAGGCCGGTTCTGCCATCGGCATCAGGGGACGCGGGCCATTTGCTTCTCTGCCTGAGAGCTCAGTGTGCTCAGCTCTATAAAAACACGGAAGGGCTGGCAGGAGCCGCAGGTCTTCTGAGCTAAATATTCTGAGATTCTCAGCATTTACAAAAAAAAATCGAGACAAGGCTACAGAATTTAAAAGACAACAGTCAGTGACAAAAACAAAACAAACAGTAAAACAGAAACTAGAGATCCGCTTGAATTTTAATAGGGGAGAAACGATGAACCCGAAGGAACGATCTCTGACATTGAGGCCTGAGGGATCAGCCAGGGGCTAAGAGAAAGATACTTTTTAAGTTGTCCTGAGTTCTCAAAACTGTCCACATAAGTGACTACTTGACCACTTCACAAGGTCTACACCTGATCTTAAATATCTCCTTGCACCACTCATCTCTGCAGAAAATGCTTACCTTAGAAAACCTAACAAACGAAAACCCTTAATTCTCCAGTGCAGCGGTTCTCAAAGCGTGCTCTCCGGACCGCGTGTGTCAGCATCGCCTGGGAGCTCCGTAGACGCACAGACTCCCAGGCCCCGGCCCAAACCCTCTGCCTCAGAAACCTGAGGCTGGGGCCGGGAGCCTGTGCTCTGACAAGGCCTCCAGGTCAACCAAGTTTGTTCATGATTATATTCAGAATAAATCTGTTCTCACCTATGTCATAAACTCAAAGATACAGAGATGTGTTTCATTTTTCACTCCAGTCTGCTATCACTGCTGTACAAACCACTCCAAAATGGAGTGATGGCAAATGTATTTGGTCTCTTGCCTTTGACTTCTGCCCGTTCCACCGCCCAGGCCTCCATACATTCATTACAATCTGTCCCATCTCTTAACAGCGGATCAAGCAGACCCTTGCAAATTCCTGGCCTGCGGTGACTTTGCCCAGTGTGTGAAAAATGAGTGGACCAAGGAAGCAGAGTGTCGCTGTAGACCAGGGTACAAGAGCCGGGCACACCCGGACCATCGGGACTCTGGCCTCTGCACCCCCATAGAGGGATGTGAGGTCATCCAGGGGAAGGGAGCTCCGTGCAGGTAAGTCCAGTACAGTACCTTTATAGACCCAAGGATTTGTTACTCTTGCTCTCGAGAAACCTATCATTAGAATGAATGCATATGGCCCTTTAAACCCATATGGTTCTCCATCTCCAGTGAACATCAAAATCTCGCAGGGGAGGACTTGTTCAAACAAGTGGCTGGGCCCTGCAAGGCTCTTTTGATGCAGAATGTCTGGGTGTACCAGTGTGTGTGTGTGTGTGTGTGTTTCCTCTATTTATAAAGATAGTTTTCATCATAAAAAATTTGGAAAATATACAGAATTATGGTAAAAAACCATGTGATATCATATTAACTATTATTACCTTTTGATGTATGTTTATACAGAATGTTTACATAGAATGTCCTAAAGCAAAATGGAATCAGACTGGCTTCTTGTTTTAATCTCAGCTTTTGTACTTAGAACATCCCCCGCCGTCATTAAATATTTTCTGAACCATCATCTTTAATGATTACATAGTAGTCCCTTCTATAGATCTGCTGTGTTTAATCAACCCTTAATTTCCAGCAGAAAGGTTAAGAGAAGCTCTTAAAAAGAGGGAAAAGGAGGAGGGATACAATTGGCCTTGTATTCATGAGCCAGACTTTAGGGGGGCTTTATGAACGGTCAGGGAACACAAAGGCACCTAATTCTTCTTCAAATCCTGTGACACCCAGATAAGGTCCACACTGTGCACTCTGCCCTCAGAGAGCTTCTTCGTGAGCCTCTCTCGCCTTTCCCGGTCATGAGTTTCCAAACACACATGTCTGAACATTTCCTCAGGCTCTTAGACCCATGTCTTAGATCACCTTGTGCCCTGTCTTTAGTAGATCATCGTGGTTTCCTTTTTTTTTACACTGTCCTCTTACTCATTCTCGTGGCCACAGTCTCTAATTTCCCACCAGGGAGCTCATGGCCATTTGTTCCTCACTCAATCAAAAAGAAGCAAGAGAGAGGTGCCTGGGTGGCTCAGTTGGTTAGGGTCATGGTCATGCAGTTTGTGAGATGGAGCCCCACGTCGGGCTCTGCCTGACAGCACGGAGCCTGCTTGGATTCTCTTTCCCCCTCTCTCTCTCTCTCTGCCCCTCTCCTGCTCACTCTCTCTCTGTCAAAATAAATAAACAAAAAAATAGAAGCCAGAGAGATTTAACCTTTCTCTTCATGAAACATACCCTTTTCTTTTAAAGTATTAACACGTTAAAGACAACTATCCAATAATGGTTAAGAAGCAATATTCTGGAGTCAGACAAGTTGTGATTAAAATTTTGACTTAGCAATTTACTAATCAAGTGACCTTGGACCAATTACTTCTCAAAATTTCAATTCCCTCATTGAATAATGTGACTAATAAAACCTTTTGGGTTCCTGCAACGGGCATATGAAATTATGTTTATGAAGCATCTTTACAAAAAACATAAAGCACAGGAATATCCATTCATGAGTGAGGGTTATGATAATGCCTTCAACTTTCTCCAGGTTAATCTTGCTTAAGATCTCAATAGGATTCTAAATCGAATCTGACATTGTTTCTAATCATCTGGAAATTAAAATGAACAACAAAAAATCTTGAAGTAAAATGATGGAGAGATTGCCCTGTAAGAGAATAATACATCATATGATATTTAGAACAGAACAATAAATACATAGAATAAATATTAGATCTAAATAGATCCTCATATTTAGAGAATTTATCTTTTTAACGTTTATTTATTTTTGAGAAAGAGAGGGAAGGGGAGGGGCAGAGAGAGAGGGAGACAGAGAATCCAAAGCGGGCTCTGCACTGACAGCAGAGAGCTTGGTGCGGGGCTCGAACTCATGAACTGTGAGATCATGACCTGGGCCAAAGATGGACACTTAACTGACTGAGCCCCCCAGGCGCCCTAGAGAATTTATTTTAATGAGTCTTTCAAATCAGTAGGGAAAGTATGGACTGGTCAATAATGGTTGGAGTACCATTTGACCTTCTATTTAGAAAAAAATAAAATCAGTTTTTACACAAATCAATTCTATATCAAAGATTCAAACCTAAAATCAAAATTACGAAAATTGAGGAAAACTATTTTTAAAACCATTTCTAATAATCCTGGGCTTTAAAAAAAGCCTTCCCAAATTAAGATACCAATCCCAGATGCCATTAAGAAGAGGATCTTTACAGGGAAAAAGTCACCACAAATAAAATTAACATATTAAGAAGGTGGGAGGAAAATATTTACAACTTTTTATATCTTAAAAACTCATGAAAGAAATCTGGATGAACAAGAAAATATAGGAAAAGATGCTCACTCTCACTACAATCAGGGAAATCCAAAAACAATAGAGATAGCATTTGTTACTTGTGAGTTTGGTTAAAAAAAGAAAGTTAATAATATCCAGTGTGGGTAACGAACGTCAGGGAACATGAGTTCTTGTATCAAGCGTTGCTGGTGGATACGTAAATTAGAAAAACCTTTTTTCAAGAAATATTTGTTAGTATGGATAAAATTTTTAATTTAATTCAGATACTCTACTTTTAGACAAAATAATACAAAACTATCTGCATTTGTGCACTAAGATACATGTACAGAAATGTTCGCAGCATCATCGCTCTGACCCGGGCCCTCCTGTGAAGAAAGAGTTAAATCACGTGCAGTGTGCTGTCTGTCACTACGAACACAGCAACCAGTTACAAAGCAATAATATAGCCCTACTGGAGCTGCCACAGGGGGAAAAAAAGACATTTTATTAAATAAGAAAAGTAAATCGCAGAATAACAGATCCTGTCTATGTAATAACAATAAAACCGTGTACTTATAAATATATTAGGTTCAACTACGTGGCATTACCATTTTGGCAGTAACAAATCATCAAATATTGGCAATTTTGAATGGTTCACTCAAAGACGTAAGGAAAAGCATAGCGAGCATGCGGAATGACAGATGCACTCAGCTACTATTCCAGTTAACAGTGGAAAGGAGAATTGCTCAGTGTTATTTTATTTTTAATGTTTACTTTTGAGAGAGAGAGAGAGAGCATGAGCACGAGCAGAGGAGGAGCAGAGCGAGAGAGAGACAGAATCCAAAGCAGGCTCCAGGCTCTGAGCTGTCAGCACAGAGCCCAATGGTGGGCTCCTGACAACTCAGAGCCCGATGTGGATCTCGAACTCATGGACCACGATATCATTACCTGAACTGAAGTTGGATGCTTAACCAACTGGGTGCCCCAAGAACTGCTCAGTGTTAAATGCAAAACCCAGGTCTCCTCAGCATGAGGACAGATCCCACTGCCCTCACACACTGCCTCAGACAGACCATCAGTACAGGAGACCCCTGAGCACAGGGGCGCCGAGGGGTGCCCTCTGGATCCCTGCCACCTCCTCCTGCTCCTCACAGGACGCCATCATTTATGTGGCTCTGACAGTTTACTTCTATGAGGTTTACTTATAGGACAGTTTAAGACCTTATCAACCGTAGACCAAGACAGCGATGAAGTCTGGAGGCTTTGGAGTTAAAATTCCAGCTTTACCCCAACTGGTTGTGACCGTGGACAACCGTAGCCTCAAATTTTTCATCCAGATAATGGGTATAATCGGAATGCATCCATGGGATTAGGGATAAATCAGATGCTCTTCCAGGTAAAGGGCCCTGCCGAGAGCACGTGAGGGGCTGGTTGATGATAATCCCCAGAGGGCAGCCCCGGAAGGACATGCAAGGAATGCAGGCCTAAACTCAAAGCCATTCGGCTGAGGACGCTAAAGTGCTGTAACACCGAAAGCAGCACTCTCAAGAATTGTAAACTCAGCTGCGTTTTTGTCAGTCTTCCTGAAAATGAAGAAAGAGGCGGAAAAACTATACTGAGGACAAGTGCCTTGCTGAACAGGAGAGTCCACTGATTTACCACAAACATTTTCAGTTTGTTTTCTTTGTCATTCCACTGCCAAGTCATCATTCATGATATTTTCACCTTTATTCTTCCTTCTTTTCCTCCATTAAGTATTTATGAATGTACTCCACACATTTTTCATTTCCTTCAATTTTAGATGTTCCATAGATAGATTCAGTTGTATGGAACTTGGCAAAAATTCCTATTCAAGAATCAACAAAATTTTCATTTTCAAAGGTCTCTTTTTTGGCTTGAGTTTGAGTTTCACTAATGACAATTATCATTATACATATGCAAAAAAGGCCAAAATAGATCTAATAGTAAATTACAACTCTTCCTCCTCAGATCTAAAACTTTTCACTTTGTCCTTCAGTTTAACAGGCCTAATGTGTTCTCCATGATGTTATTTATAATAATGAAGATTATTTCCAAATATAGGAGTCAGATTAAGGAAATGATGATACAAAGTGACATCTCTGAGATTTTTTTTTTTTGAGATTTTTATAATAAGGAAGTACTTGTCTTACTACAGTAAGGTCCCAGATTTACTCACTTGCTACACCTCAGCTGGGGGAGGAGTCCATTTTTTATCTCTAGGAGCTGTTCCTTTCTCTACTGATGGGGAGGATGGGGGAGGAGCCAAGAGAGGGAAGAGTTAGAGTTTAATATAGTCCAATCCAATTTTTAAAACTTCATCTGATTGACAGTTGAAGCAATCACTTTAGGCAACTAAAATTATGTTCCCTTGGAATATATAATCAGGCTTAAAAACCTTTTCCCTTCCTTTCCTTTCTCCCGGATGGTGTCTAGATGTATGGGGAGTAGCAGGGTGGGGGCTCTCCCTGCCTCACCAGGCCCTTCGGAAAGTCTCTATCCTCGTATTTCCCTCACCTGTGATCTCTCAGTTCTGACCCCAGGGACCTACACATTCCTTAGTATCCTCAGAGCCTCCAAATCACCCAACCAGGGCAAGTAGGAACCAAACATGCTGAAGGAACAAGGAATTTGTCTGCTCAGCCCACACTTCCAGGATAGCACCTTCCTTCCTATAGTGATACCGCCTCTACGCCTTTCCCTGAAATTATAATGGACAGAATGCTGGGAGAAGGAAAACAGTTTACTGATAAGGAAATATATGTCAGAGAGTATCCCCGAAATATTATGCCCATTTTATAATGTAGAGAGGGAAAGGGCAAGGTGCAAAATGTGCATACGCTACCATCAGAAATTATAGAAACATCAAATTATAGAGTAATGTTTGTGTTTAAATTGTACGAACAAATGTCATTACACAGCTGTTTTCCAACAACCACGACTTGCGACTTGACTTTAAAATTAACTCAGAAAAAAAAATAACTGCACTTTTGGCAAGATGAAGTTATCCCTCGTCTTTCTCTCGAGCTTTGTTCAGGCCTCGTGAGACGGCTGTCGGAGAACGGCGAGGCAGCCGGAAGGCAGGACTCGGGGGCAGAAGCAGAGAGCAGCTTCCTCCAGGCCTCACGGCCGGCCGGCACCCGTGAAAACACACGATCCATTTTTGTTGCTGTCATCGTTTTAAAGTGAAAATAGTAGAAAGTTCTAGTTGCTATTAATGTCAATAAGCCCAGGATATAGGATACCATATTTTTGCTTCTTTTGTAGGTCACCAGGTCACTCTAAAAATCAAGCATACAAGACTAGTGTTAAAAAGTTCCAACGTCAGCAAAATAACAAGGTAAAATAATACTTCTAAATTTTTTTTTTTTTTTAACGTTTATTTATTTTTGAGAGACATAGAGATAGAGCATGAGCAGGGGAAGGGCAGAGAGAGAGGGAGACACAGAATCTGAAGCAGGCTCCAGGCTCTGATGAGCCATCAGCACAGAGCCCGACGTGGGGCTCGAACTCACAGACTGTGAGATCGTGACCTGAGCCGAAGTCGGCCACTTAACCGACTGAGCCACCCAGGCGCCCCAAAATAATACTTTTATACGTTGGTTTTACTGAATTTTTAAGAAAATTTAAAACATTTCTAGGTCAGACTCATGCTTCAAAGAGAGAGAAGTAAAAGCACTTTGCCTTTATTTGCTGGGCTTTTTAATTCAGTACTATAAGGGCAGCGGGTATTGTAAGGGGCATTTCTGGTGCAGGGAAGATAGAGACAGAAGGCTGGCAGTATCTGAAATGTGTGGACAAAATAATAACAGAAACATTCCGAGTATTTTATTCACTTTTTCTTATAAAAATATACATGCAATTTATCAAATGCATTGCAACAGGTTGAAATTCTCATAATAATTCATATTCTTGGAACCGAATCATTTTATGCATATTCTTATATCTTCCTTTGATTTCAAATAATGAGGGAAAGCAAAAATATGTAGAGAAATATATAGAAGAAACATGATTTGTGAACAATGGGTAACTTCAAAAATTCCTATAAGTTCATCCTCAGATAAATGTTCCTTCCAGTGTCCTAGATACACCTTTCAAATTATTCATCCAACTTATTTTACTAAAATAATTCTGTTTCACAAAGGGAAATAACTTCTCTATAACCAGGTTAAATATAGAGATTTTTAAAAAATAACTTTTGAGAAAATACCTTGGGCAACTTTTATCCTAAAATTACCTAGCTTCAAAAATTATACCTCGTCTTTGATGTTTTATAAAAGCGAGTGATAATCAGCCAGTTCCCACTCTCCCCGAGATCTATAGTGTCGGATGGAAACAAACACATCAAAGCTTGTATTTGAAACAAGTTATTACCATCAATATACAATCAAGGATGCTGAGGCAACCACACCAAATGCTAATCATAATTCCACATAGCCAGCTGCACACCGGAATAATGTGTGCCATTTTGATTTCCCAAAACAAAGGAAATTGGAAAGACAGAAGTTGTCTTGAGCCATAAAGTGACAATGAAACACCAGATCTGCTGTTAATAAAATGACCAGGATGAAGCAAACAAGAAGTAAATCCCAAAGGGCCAGGGAGAATGAAGGACCACATTTCAAATGAAGGAGCAGCCTGAGATCATCATGTTTGCTGCGGTGGGAAGGGAAGGTGGCGACTTGAATTCACAAACCGCCTCCTCTGCTTTAAGAGATGCTCCAGCCTAAGAATCGAAATGGGTTTAAGAAGAGATGGAACACATTCCTACTAGGTTGTAAAGTTAGGAATATTCTGGAGGGCATCCCCAACCCTTTCAAAGAAGACATCCTAAATGGGAAACCTATTCTTTCAAACACCAGCAGAGGTGATATTGGAGTGAAACATTGATTTGACCTCAGATGGCATTTCTTAAGCTCTTAAAACTATTTCTCTTCCAGATAATCAGGAAAAGCAATTCTGAATTACTGGCTGAAGGATATGAAGAATTTAACTATCAAGATTGGGGAGGAAATTAAAAACTAAAAATATACAGATTATAATTTAATCTGTCTCAAGAGAAACAGATTGCTTTCTCCAGGAAAATCATATCCACTCTGTTAAAATTCTAAAAACGTAGGCAGGCATATTTACTGGTCATCCGAATCCAGGCATAGAGTCAGCCACTGAGAACCAGCACGCACCATATTTCGAGTAGAGAAGAATTGTGAACTTGATAACTGATACATCCTGCAGAAAAAAGATGCTTCTTGTCAAAGCATAAAACCCAATCACTGACCAATAGTCAAGGTGACAGCAAACCAGGTTTGCTTCCAGCTGCCCTCAAAATACTACTCGCGGATCATTTACAAGTGCAACTTACCTATTGTTTTGGGGAGGTCGAACACTATATGTTATGAGGAAGCAAAGCTCTTCACATGTTACAGTGCACATAAAAGATACGTATGCGAGGAGATGCAGGTCTCTCTGAAACATGGATGTATCCAATACGTAAACAGTGGTGAGCGTATATATGTTCCACGCTTCAGTGTAACACACACACACTACACACACACACACACACATATCTTCAGTTCTTGAGCACACTAGTTTTATAAGAAATTAGTGCTTACACAGTAGACATTTTGTTGCCAATAATTTCTGAATTGTTCCTTTAATAGAAAAAGGAACTGGGGTTCAGATATATATATATACTATGGGAAATACAACTTTTCTTGTTACCGAATAAAGCTAGTTCATTTTTTTTAAGTTTATTTTTGAGAGAGAGACAGCGTGAGTGGGAGAGGGGCAGAGAAAGAGGTAGAGACAGAATCGCCAGCAGGCTCCATGCTGTCAGCACAGAGCCCAGTGTGGGGCCCAAACCCACAAAACCGTGAGATCATGACCTGGGTCAAAACCCAAGAGTCGGATGCTCAACCAGCTGAGCCACCCAGGCACCCCCCGCATAAAGCTATTTTAAAGGAAGACACTACATTGAGGGAAAAAATTACATTGTACTTTGTGACATAACCAATTCCTATTTTCCACCACAGAAGAACTATGTCTTCCTATAATTTAGTAATTCTATTGAATACTCTCGACACTAACTTTACTGTGTGCACAGGTAGACTGGCATCAAAGTAACACAGTTTAGCCAGTTTTTAATGTGCTACTGAATGAAAACTGATTTCTCTGTTATCTATTTCAAATGTTCCACTACCAATATGTTTGCTGCAAAACCTTAATTTCAAAAAGATGTAAGCACCATATTCATAGATTTATAATAAAATGGATCTGTGTTTTACTACCTATTCCCTGGATTGGCTTTATGGATTATGACAATTTTTTTTAATTTTTTTTAATGTTTATTTATTTGTGAGACATAGAGACAGAGCGTGAGCAGGGGAAGGGCAGAGAGAGAGGGAGACACAGAGTCTGAAGCAGGCTCCAGGCTCTGAGCCACCAGCACAGAGCCCGACGCGGGGCTCGAACTCGAAAACCGCAAGATCACGACCTGAGGGGAAGTCGGCCGCTTAACCGACTGAGCCACCCAGGCGCCCCGGATTATGACAATTTTAAGCATGATTTTAATGCTACCAAAAGGTGAGAAAATATTCAACATTGACAGCATCATTTAGCAGTAAAACTTCAAGAATAAAAACAAAACAAATTATTTCCTAATAAAGACATAACCTTTTGAGAAGTGGTATCCCCTCCCGGTTACGAACCCTTGAAAATTCACTCCTGTTGGCCTCAGAAGTGCATGGCTCTCAACCCTATTTATTCCCCACCCCAATCGTCCCCGAAAGTGAGGAGCTGTGATATGGGAGAAGGAATTCAATCTGTGACACGCTGATCAACTGCCACGAAGAATGGTGGCAGGAGAGGTGTAGTACTCGCTCACTTATCTCTGGAGCCCAAAGGAAAACACGATTGTTCGAAGCATGATAGGCCAACCAAAAGCACATGAAAACAATTCCATCAAGAGAAAAAATTAAACTCCAGCACTATCACTTCCTTGTAATGCGCCCTCCACATTTCATTTGTCTTCTGACTATAGTATGGAATGCAGTTTCTGATGGGGAGAGAGAAGTAGGTGAACACTCCATCCTGTTAAAAGGGTCCTGCTTTGAAGCCAGTGCCTCTCACTCGTTGGATCACCCACTTTTCAGATTGGTCTTTTCCAACCGGCCACCGAAGAGCTGTTGACCCGCATGCTCAGAAGCCCTACCTGGATCATTAGGTTCCAGATGAGGGGCAAGAAGAAGCCTGTGGAGACTATCTACATTCGAAGTCTCAGCAAGAAGGCCTCTTCTTTGGATCCCTAGGTTTTACCTCTTGTGTCATGTCACAGATTGGTAAGGGCCTGGGGAAAGGTAGCCAAGATTTGGGTTTTCTCTAATCTAGTTGATGAGGGAGCGTGGGGCAAGCTGAAGGCAAAATACAGGCTAACAGCACACACCCCCACCCCCAGGCGGAGTATCGGTGATACTCCTCAGACACTCCTGGCTACCCAAGAACAAAGGAAAGGGGTTTAAGTGTTTGCCATGATGATGTGAGAAACTAAGGCAAATGAGAAATTAAATTCCCTTAGTGCCTACAGCCCACTGACAGGTCCTTGAAATCGGCAGAAGGACCTCCCTCTAAGAGCTCAACTGCCTGGATGATGACACTTTGCTGGCGGCAAAGGGAATCTTGGCTTAACATTGTCCCAACCTCAAGGATCCTGTAAGTCTACTTCCTTTATCTCAACTGCCGCAAGATATATGCTGGCAACCTTACTCCAAGCTTATGGCTGGCTCCCCAATATACATCTGAAGGGTCTCATTAAAGGTTTATTAAACAGTAATAAATGGTGTTTCCCTAGCAACAGCTAGCCCCTCAAGGTCCTGGAAACCTTGCTTCCAAAATTCCTTGGAGACTTACTCTATCCCTGACCCCCTCCCAACCTGAGGGTATATAATGAGTTACCCCTCACCACCCCAGTACAGCCCTTCCTGCCCCATGCTTTGGTAAAATCACTAAAGTAAAATCACTTGCACCAAAGACATCTTCAAGAATTCTTTCTTTGCCATTGGCTCCAGATCCCACGAACCCCCCATCACCCCAAAACTTCATCATAGTCAGTGTGAGTAGTTGCAGGTCAATGGATGGGAAACCTGTAAGTTTGGGACCAAAACTCATGGATATTCCAGTCACCTGAGTTCCATTGCTTCTTCCGACAGCCACCTTGCACAGGGGTTCCAGCTCAGGACCCCAGACTTCTCCAATCTATTCCATCTGAGATGTGGGGCAACAAATGTAATGTTTACAATTGTTTTTAACACCCTGTAATTGTATTAAAAGCACATGATGCAAGAGAAAGTTCTACACAGACGGCATTTATTATTTCTATTTCCAGTATATCAGTATTTTAGGAAAGAATCAGATATACATTTTTAAGGAAATGCGGAAAAATTAAATAACAGTTGCAACTAGATGGATTTTCAAAAGTGAAAAGAAAATGGCCAATTAATAAGCCAACCTGAGGTTTAAAGGTGAGATTCTGCATAAATACAAATTAGGATCAAAGATTCTCATTTTAATGTACATTTCTTTCCTGATTATCTTTCGAAAGATTTCTTAAAAGCCTGACAACCAAACTTACTTCATCTATTAAGTTAATGATGGGGAAGGAATACATTGATGTGAATTGAACTTAACTGTATTCAATAATCTGGTCCTGATGTGGGCAGACTGTACCTCTCCAAGTCTCTCCAACTCTAGCCCTCCACGAGGCTTACGGACAGAATGTCTACTCACTGCTGGTCTTCTCCAGTGTGGCAGTACCATTTCTATATGCTAAGAATTTTATACACCATGTGTATGGTGATCCAAGTTTTAATAACCACAGGTTCTGCTTCTGTATTACATACAATTCATTCTAAAACTCAGCAAAGATCTAGCAGTGCTTTGTCACCTAAAATGTATCCGTGTTGTTCAACCTGGGAAGCAGAGTCTTCAGGGGCACATCCATTTCTTTGTCTCCCATCACTGCGCTTCTCTTTCCTTCTTGTTAAAACTGTTCCCCTCGACTTGTCCTTATTCTCATTTTTAGTATCTGCTGCCTTCTCCTCCCTTGTTAGTTTATCCTCTGGGAGAAATAAACTCTCAATACTTGCTATTTCTGGTAATGAAACATAGAATATGTCACACCTTCTGGAGATGTGGAATGACAAAGGAACAACTCTTTGTAGTCTACAGGGGGCTACTCAAAATAATTTTGTTTTTATTCTTTTTGCTCCACATGATTGGAGCAAAAGCATTTGTCTCTCTTTCATGGTCTAGAATTAAATCACCTGATCCCTCTCGATCTTTTTTCCTCCTCTGTAAAAGGAGGTAGATCTACCACTAACACTGTATTAAGTGGCTGACTGATGACTGATTCATTCGATAAATATTTATTCTACTTATCCAAGCACTCTTATGGTCCTTAACAAAAAGAAACCAAAGAGCTATGTATCTGGATCCCCTGAGAACCATAGTAATAACCTGTGAATGAAAATATTTTTTTTGAAAATCCAATTCATGAAGTTCTACAATTACTCCTCATTATTATTCTTGCCTGTTTCTACTCTCTAGCTAAGCTTCCACAAATACCACCTACCTATTTTCCATGTAAGATTATATCTTCTTTGTTGTTTGCAAAACCAAAGTGTTCACTGTGTTACAGGAAAGAATGACCTATTAAAAAGACACTCTAGGAAGCAGAATGTAAGTTACAATAGAATGTCTCTTGTGTAGGCCTGTACTCCTACATGCATTATTTTATTTTTTCTTCACATAATCCTTTAGGAAGGTGCCATCTACTCAACTTTACAACTAAGAAAATTCATTGTTCTCTTGACATGTGTGTATTAAAGAAACTTTCTTTCTCTCAGTGCATACTCATAGCTCATAATACATCCCTCAAACGTGTCACTGGAATTAAGAATTACATTATAATTAAATTTTTCCTTCTCATTCTTAATATTTTATGTATGTCTACTTTTGCAAAGTGTACACTAAGGAAGGAACATGTACTGAGTAAGAAAAGCATTAAGGGAAGATTAGTTCTTAATATACAGTACACTGGTTTAAATTTCAAATTTTAAGTCTCAATTAAAATGACATTAAATAGAAATTGACTTTTGATTCCTATAGTTTTCACACAACGTTTATGGGTTTGACAGTGAACACTGTACAGCAGCTATATCCACATCTTTTAGAACACCATTTCTACTATTTCCCTTAAAGGCTGACAGAGTCCTAAATTCTTCCAGCAAAGGAGCGTGCGTGTGTGTGTGTGTGTGTGTGTGTCTATTATATGTAGGTTACTGTAAGTCTATCTGAATTAGGGCAATTCTCCTGGTAGCCACAATTTAACTCGGGAGACTATTTTAAATAGATAAGTTCTAGGACAGCTATGTGACGTAATTAGCAACAAAATGGCTTAAAACTGTAATTTTATTAGCTATTAAAATAAAAAAGACTTGCAACAATGCTTTGTTGTGATAAATGTCTTACAAATTCTTCAAAACATTAAGTTCTCTCATTACAGTTATTTTAACCTGTTTGATGGGTTTTCCATCTAGTGCTTAAATGTATCCAGGAGATACATAAACCTCCTTCTGAAAAGAGTACTAACGGGATAAGTCATTAAAAATCAATTTGGTTATTAAATTTTCTTCAAGGACTTTATCTGCCACTAGTTAAGCTTATCATTCACTATCCTTTACAAATAGAAACACCAATTAAAGGCAAGTAATGAGAAGAGAGAGACCAGGTCGTTTATTTTCAGACCTTCTGTCACCAATCACAGGGACCAAATGACCCGACGGTGGGTGAATCACCATAGTAATACAGCCTTCAAAAGAAAATCCTATTCACATTCTCAACAACACAGATCGGACCATTTAATTTCTTTAACAGGAGAAAATCATTTGCACAGTATCATAATAAATAAATATTTCTGTACTAAGACACATATTATGAGAGAAGCAATTCTGAAAACAGTGTTTGTGGCTCACAAGCACTAATCGAATCAGCTGGGAAATGTCTTCCTGACTGAGGTACTCTTTCTAGAAAAAAAAAATCACTGGAAATCATTTCAAAGGTTAGGGCCTTTAAAAATCAGGGGAGAAAAGTACAGAGAATAATTTTATTTTTCTAATTTTATTCTAAAACACAAACAAGACTCATTAGGATTATGTCAGCATAACTCCATGATGTATTTTTATCTCTAAATTCCTAATATGAAGTCATGAATATTAAGTTTGAAACTGCTGACATTTGATCAAAACTAACACACAAAGAAAAAAAATTATCAGTTACATGAAATAAGCAATTACTAAGTACTGGGCTTTTGAATTACAAAGCTTACAAAACAGCTCTACAATTTCCAAAATCTCAAGACCAAAAAAGACACTAGGAATTTTTCAAAAACAAAGATATTTTGAAACAGAACACTAGCTTAAATCACATGAAACAACTTGGACAAGATTCTGATACAAAAATTGCAACTGAGATGAAGTTGAAAGAATAATTTGAATTCAGTCCAGTTAAGCTACACTGCCACCTAAAATCTATTTCCTTTCCTAAATGAAACAAGTTCTCTCAAAACTTTTAAACATTGAAATGGCTTGAATTTCCTTTATTTGTCCACAGACTATAAGAAGATATTCTTATATAGCGACAAAGCATGATAGAAAAGAAAAATAAATCTGGGAGTACCTTCTTTATCGCAGAGTACATCAGATACATTCAGGCTCTTTTCTAGAATTCTAGTTTAGGTGAATTGCTTTACTCAAACTAAGCCACACCACAGAGGAGGAGGAAAAAACATTTTCCACCTTCAATGGAAATATCCATCAACTTCTGAAAAAGTGAATTAAAAAAGTACACAGCATTTCATATCAAAACATCAGTGCCTTAATTAAGTGCCTTAATTTTCATTAAGAAAATTTACGTGAAGGTTTCATTATTCCAGTTATATGGTTCTGTGCTATCCTTGGAACGTGAGTACTTTGAGTTTTTAAAAAATTTCCTTTCCTAGAGAACAATTACAATGGACTTCAGGTAGTCTGTTGGCAAAGAATGAGAAATGTCAGAATCTGTCCAAGTGTTAACCAGTATTAGAATGAGAAGAGGTTTAACGGTTACAGCTGGATATAGGAAAACAATTTTTAGGTCCCACGTTCACTACCATAATTTACCTTAAATTAACAAAAAGCCATGATTAATAAAATCTGTTCACTTTGTATAAGCAGTTCTAACATGGTCACAGAAAGGTCGAATCTCGGGGGTGCACGCCCTACTTAGTGCCCTGGCAGGGCTCCCAGCTGCAAGGTCAGGCGCACCATCTACTTTAACAGATTCTGCAGCATGGCCGTCGCGTACGTGGGCCTCGCCTGTTTGCTCTCAATCGCATTCTGGAGGTACTGGATGCCTCCGCAGCGTTCCCAAATTTCTTCAAACTGTCTTGGCAAAATCTCAGCACCACGCTTTCGAGTCAGGCCTGTCTCTTCAAGATTCAGCTCACACATCTCCATGTCATCCTTCCCTGCACAGGTGAGACATCAGAGAATTAACCATATATCTCTTCAGAGGCACTTATTATAGACTTTATACCTGAGTTACCAATTCTCACAGATTTGAGAACTTTTAAAACTTTATTTTCTTCCTCTAAGACAAAAATCTGCTTAATAAATTCACCTCCACCAAGGACCCTTTCAGAAAGTACTAACACTGCAGTTGATCAAATAAGTTATCAACCTTGATAAAAAGGCTACATTTCTTTAAACGATTATAAATCAACTGATATAATTAAGTACCAATGAAAAGGTTCTTAGGACACAGACAAGTTTCTATGTGTTCTACAAGGACATAATTAATTCACACAATTTCACATCATAAATTAATCCTCAGTTAACTAGAAGTCTGATTTAACTGCAAAACTGCATCCCTCAATCCTGAAATTTAATGAATTATTAATATTATATATTAGACTGTTTCATTCAGAGGGTTTATAATCTTTTTTTGCTTTCTAAGTTTTTTTTCCACGTGAATCATACACACCAGCCACAAGCAGGATGGGTGGCTTGTCAGGATGGAGTTCCATCTGCCGGGCAATCCACGGGCCATCAAAGTGCGCGTACCACCAGCCTTTTTTCTTATTCTGCGGGTCTTTGTACTGGTCGGCAGGGCGGATGAATGGGATGCGGAAGAAGCGCTGCTGTCGGTTCATTTCGATCTCCTGCTGCCTGGCAGGAAGCTGCGACGCTGGGTTCTGCTGAGCTATTACAAAGAACAAGCAAGGGAAGTTACACCAGCAGCCCAGGGGATAACGCAAACAGCCTTTAATCCTAAAATGCACTACACATTTTTTTAAGAGAAGAAGAGGGGTTGCTAACAGTAAATTTAAAACAAATGTAAATACCAATTGCTTATAAATGAATAAAACGAATCCCTAAAGATGTTCCTTAACACTGCAAGTACACACACACACATACATTCTCTCCCTCCTCTCTCTCTTCATAACACCAACAACAAACAAGCCCAAGCAGATTCCCACAAATGTCTGTATCAGTAACCTAGAATAAGAAAAGCAAACTAGTATTATTTGCTAGGATTTATATTTTTCCTCCAAAGAGTTCAAAGTTGAAGACGGCAGAGTAACTTTCATGAGACTATCTATGATAAAACAAATGAACAGTAACTTCACAAATGCAAAGAATTATAGATATTTGTTAATTTAATTACTATTTCCTCAGAAAAGTGGAAGACAAAAGTTTGCTCTTTTGCCACCTGATTCTGGGATTTAAAATGGCCAGAACAGATAC
The DNA here is from genome assembly GCA_030068075.1 of Paguma larvata. Lineage (NCBI taxonomy): Eukaryota > Metazoa > Chordata > Mammalia > Carnivora > Viverridae > Paguma > Paguma larvata. Next base: position 67,809,473 of record CM057829.1, on the reverse strand, counting down.
TTTACTACTACCACTAACAGACAACTTCATGACAACAACAAAATAACTGTTAACAGTAACCATGAACTTTCTCTCAGAGATAATTACTTACTCTGAAATCCTATTTCTCTTGGAATAAAATCCACTGAAATAAGTGGAAATAAGTGGGTTATTTCTCTTGGAATAAAATCCACTGAAATAAGTGGAAATAAGTGGATATTTCGTTCTTTTTGTCATAAAAAAAAAGAAAAACTTGCTTTTCTGATAGTTCTGGACATGGCACTAATATCATTTTTCCCCCTTGCTCAATTTTCATTACTAAACAGGTTTTTATTTTATCTACAAATACGAACATTTCCCTGCGCTATAATTTTGCAGTTTCGGCAGCATAATTTCAGAAAGTCTGTTTAATATGCATTTTTCACACTACTTTAAAAGTAGACCAACAATTTACTGCAGCTCAATTAAGAACTTCACTGAAATGCTTAAGTATGTCAATGAAAAATTATAGAATATATGTAAGTCAAGAATGCCACATGGCTTTTCTAAGAATTTCCAAATACTGAAAGGATGAAAATACTCTTATTCTACTTTTAACACCAATAGCAAAAGCTTTATAGCAGCTGAATTTATTTCTGTGCAAACCAGAGAAAGCAAAAAGCAGTTAGCAAAGCTGCACGCGCCCGGGAAGGAATGACACAGAAGCCCAGTTTTGTTAGTGACTTTAGAGACGCACCGCCTGCAGCGTGTTCACAGAGATGAGCTTCTTTACTCTCTGTTCCTGTTCCCTCTAAACTATTTACGCTTTAGTGTTTCCATTTTAAGTTTTAAATATTACCTACTTTGCAGAAAATATACTAACCCCAAATTAAGAAATTTTAAAAGCTTAAGAATAAAAACTTTCCCTCCATCCTAAGCAGTAACTTAGAATACCCAATTAATAGGGAACTTACTATGATACTGATGACTATGTGTTAAATTAACTTGCTTTTTTCTTTTAAAATAGCAGCCTCCTGTACCTTAATATATTGGGTAAAATTTAGAAATCCAAAGGAAACTCTTTGATAGTTTTTTTTTTTAATTAATGTTGAGAACCGAACATTGCATTAAGCCTTAATTTCCACAAATATTCATCTGGAAAAGTACAACGATACTCATGTTAAAAGTCTGAAACTAGGGGCACCTGGGTGGCTTAGTTGGTAAAGCACCCAACTCCTGGTTTCGGCTCAGGTCATGACCCTGCGATTCGTGGGACTGAGCCCCGAGCTGGGCTCTGCATGGACATCACAGAACCTGATTGGGTCTCTCTCTCTCTGCCTTTCCCCCACTCTGTGTCTCTCTTTCTCAAAATAAATACATTTTTTTAAGTTTGAAATTAATAACTTTTCACATCCAAATGTGTCATTTTTAAAGTGTGAAATGTTTTAAATGTGGCCCTATAAATTACTAGAAGCACTTAAAAAAAATCAGGTACAACAAGTTGGCAAACAAATATGGCATTATGTCCGAATCATTATTGACTGCAAAAAAAATTTACTGTATGCTAAGATGACTCAAAGCTTTTAAATTATAAAAAATGCACATCACAGGACACTACACAAGTCACAGAATAATCTTCTTCTCTTAGAGGCATCTATTAAACCTGTGTACATCATCACACAAATTCAGATGTCTTTGGACTGAAACGTTTCTACTCTAACAGTGTTTGAAACCAGCACCTAAAGTTAGTCTTAATTCTAAAATATCAGCTGCTTATTGAGTTTTGCTACAATAAGAACTGTGTATATTCACAGCTTAAAGTGCTATTTTTTTAAAGGAATCAATTTCATAAAATGACAGATTAATTCTGTATTGCATATGTATATTTTGGAGTGATCCAAATGAAAGAAAGCATCATCTCAAATTAAATATCTTAGTATGGCCAAACCAACATTAATGTACTACAACTCCACTTAAAATTGTAGCAAAACAAAGTTTAACAGAAGTTAGTACTTTATAAAGTATTTTTAACCCATCTTCCAGTTAGCTCATAAGATACCACCCATTGACTTACGTGAATTGTTCAAAAATGGTGCAAAATCTGTGAATAAATATTTTACATTGAAGAAAACATAAAAGTGGCAAACTGTTACATGAGCATTCTTCTCATTTATAAAGCCTTCCCATCAATCAGGAGGTGACTAATAAGTAAATGCCCTATCCACAGCCAAATATTCTCATAATTACAAGTATATGCTGCTTTCTGATTTAAAAAAACAAAAGCTATTTTGATAATGTTTTAGGAAATTCTGCTTGATGGACATATAAAGAGGATCTAAATTTAAAAATATATGTATTTCAATTGTAATTTTGGGATACAGTAATACTAAAACAAAAATCCAACACGATGACTCAATAACAGACAGTATAGTACCTTCAAAGCATTACTAGAATTTTTGTAGGAATAAAAAACTTCTAAATTCATCAAAAAAATATATGCCTTAAATAAAAAGCATTGCCATGTTTACACACACTCAGTATGTTCCAATTCTTTTCAGTTCCCTCAATCTTAAACTCATGCAATTTTTATTTTAGGAACTATGAAATAAAACTACTCTCCAAAGTCACTGTCTTAAGCAACTAAATATTGTGAATCATTACCGGATAATTTGCCACTGCCCCAAGAATTCTTTCTTGAAATCTCTGCGTGGTAAATAGATGATGAGAACGGGCTCACCCAGTGCAGGACCCAGGAGGAGGGTCCAATACTCTCTACTCCCAGGTTCAAGACTTTACCATCATCTGTCAAGTACTACTCTTAACAAAAACATAAGTAGCTATTATTTATCATAAGTTGTCACTTTATTTTCTCAAATTAAGTAACTGTTATCCTTGTAAATATTAAACTACAGAGTAGTTCCTTTTACAGGCTTATTAGCTACCCCAGTAGGAAACTACCTAGGTATAGAATTTTCTCAACTGAGCCTTTAAAGTATCTTAGTACACGTCACCTCCTTTTCACTGTACTCCTCTGTCAGAATGTATTTTACATGGGGGAAAAAAAAAAGAAGAGAACGATAAGTACTTTTCAGAGCAGAAGTTACATTTTATCCTGGAAATGTCCCATAATCAAATTCTATGAAGGCTACAAACACATGGAGTGTGTGTTCACATAAAATTCCTAAATTTGTTCATATACCTAGATGAGACTCTTGGGAAATTTTCTTAATCTACTCTTTTGTTCTTCCAAATAGTATATTATGAATGGAAACAGTGTAACAACACACTTAGTAACGTGTATTCACACAAGGTAAGTCATGTATATCATTTGCCCGTTTGGGGGCAAGGATGGATGAGTACAGTACCAAAGTTTGGTTTAAAAATACAGGAAATATTTGTGTGTTCATTAAAAATATATGTGCCCTATATTACAACATTACTTTCCTTGTTTTAAGAAGTGCAATCTTTCAAGTGTATAAATTCTGGGGAAAAAAGAACATAATGAGCACCTATCGCTAAAGGCTGTAATTAGAACATGACAACTAAAAAGGTTATACCTAAATGGAATAGCCTGTTCACATTTTTAGAAAACAAAGAAAACTGTGCTTAGAAACTTGGTACAGACGGAGAACAGGTAATGTAATCATCTTGTTATATTCAATTCCCAGAGAAATCTATAAGTTAGAGAAGAGAGTGGTGGTCACAAGAATATCATTGCGTAGAGGGCCTTCAAACGCCATTTTTTAGTTCTGGGTTCTCTCTCTTCCAGGGCATTACGTTCTGACTGATGACACCCCCGGAGCAATCACTGGCACTTACACCTCTTTAATTAACAGTATTTCCTTTACTTAATCTATTCTTTGCAACAACTCAGAAATACTAAAATTCTACCACTTAACTGACTTTAATCAAACATTGCTTTCTTTTATTTACTTGGAAGATAGTGAAGGAGGCAAAATATAACTGAGACTTCATTTTCTAAGCCAACTTGGGTCATGCACTGTGAAACTATACGATCAAGTATTGGGAATATAATTTTTAAATAAAGACATTAAACATGGAAACGCTTTACATTTCCACACGTAACCATTCTGCACATGTATAAATGTCTATGTGGAAAAAATACATATTTACAACATTACTACACAACTTATTCAGCATAGACAAGAATATTCTTACCTCCAGAAGTTATCTTAACAAGCATATTCAAACACTTCTCAATAAATATGACTTTAAAGACATATTAACAGAAATAATGCTATGAAAGATAAGCCATCGTGGTTGTGTTAGGCTCAGTGGTTCACAGCTGCACAGTTTAAGAAAATATGTATCATACATATTACCCAAATGTCTTATGTAAATTCCATAATATCTTAAATTTATCTTATATAAATTCCATAAATTTATATACAGATACTCTGGAGCACTTAAAAGTACAGATTTGTTTTTACCATAATCAGTAACAGATTTTGGAGCACGTTGCTCTGTTTCAGTATTTCTCTTCTTATTCTTGGATTTCCAAGCATGATACACTTTTAGTCTTCTGTGAAATTCTTCTCTGCAAGCTGCCAGGAGCTCAATATCTATGGATTATATAGAAAAAGTCCCCCAACACCAAAAAAGGAATTAGCATCCTAATTTAGTTGTCTAACATAATTATTCTGTATATTCTCATATACATTTAGACTATAATAAAATACATCTTTTGTTTTTAAATTAATAGTGCAAAATCAAAAGTAAGCATATTATTGTAAAGATGAACATTTAATGGTAATATTCTCTTCTCTAATGCATTATTACTATATCATTTGCTCTACGCAAGAAGAGTGGGCTAAACAGGTCTTTTATAAAAGTGAACCTGAATCAGAGAGGTTAAATCACTTGTCCAAAGTCAGAGTCACTGTGCTCAAATGCAAGCTGTATTTACATGCAACAGATTTTTTATGTTTGTAATTATGCAGACAAACTCAGTGAGGAGGGAGAAAACATAGCAAGTTCTGTATGCATATGGCACCTGAGTTCATAGGCATAGCATCCTAAACTCAAACACTGTGATTTAAACAAGAACACAATTATGTGGTATTTTACTGTTCTGTTGGAAGAAAAAGAAATGACTGCATGGCTATTTTTTTACTTTGCATACATAGGTCAAGACTCTGATATATAGGTATGTAACTATTATGAATATCATTAGAAGGCTCAGTCATTAATACAGTCCAAATCATAATTTCTCTCTGTTTTTCTTCTTGGACCTATATAAGAGACAGGCAAAATGAATTTAAAGTCTTTCTTTTAGTTTTGTGAGTAAACTAGTCTCTATTTCAAGGTAAGAATAACAAAGAGAATGGTTTATATTAATTTATATGCCACAAAAGAAAAAAAATTCGCTCCAGTCTAAGGATTTCTTTACTACCTATTAGCCATGGAGCTTTCCAATTTTTCATCTTCTCCATACACTTACCACAAGAAGTATTGATGGTATCACGCAGTTCTGCATATTTCCATTTACTGAGATCATATTTCTTGGTACCAGCAGCTGCCTTGGTGGCTTGTACAGCAGGACCTCTGTAATCATCATATATTTTTACATGTTTAAACTAGAAGACTCTGCCCCTCCCCAGCTTGCACTCTGTCTCTCTCATAACATCGAATAAAAAAGTTAAAAAAAAAAAAAAAAACTAGAAGCACAAATGACATGTTGACTAAAGGGGCAAGAAAGTGAATCTAGTTTGAAAACTGGAAATAACTACTAGAAAACATGTAATGATTTTTTATCTTTAACAGATGAGATTAAGAATGGTATACTATAGGATTCCCAGGTAAATTAAAATTTTCCAGTGTGCCATTTAATAGCCGTATTAGGTTTTCAATCAGAACTTCTGATTCTAACACTGGTACCATGGACCTAACGCAGACTTCAGTTTACATATTCCAACTAATGGTTAAGTGGACACTTACTGTTAAAAAATACATTTATATATATTCCTCAAGGTCAAAAAGAACATCCTCTTGATTTCCTAAAAATCATTAGAAGTACATTAAGGGTTTATGAGTCATAAAGCCACACAGTGCAATCAGCGGAAGCTACAGATGGCCAAGTACCAACAAAGGCTACTGGCTCAGAACCTCCCTGGGAATGTGGATGTTTGCAGGGTCCACAGGTGAGTAGCCAAACTGCAACCCACTGCATTAGTCATGAAAGATGAGCTAAACGAGCTGCTGGAGTCTGGAAACCCCTGTGACTTTTTACATCACTGTTAAAGAACATTTAGAAAAGTTCTGTAAAAAGATAAAACCACGCCCTCCTATTCAGCAAATAATATGACAACTAATAAGCTATAGAGGCAACTCAAGTATCCACCAATATATGAATGGACAAAGAAGATATGGTACAAACACACACACACACACACACACACACACACACACACACACACACACTGGAATATTCAGCCATAAAAAACAATGAAATTTTGCCATTTGCAACAATATGGATAGAGCTACAGTGTATAATGATAAGTGAAATAAGCCAGAGAAAGACAAATACCATATGTTCTCACTCATATATGGAATTTAAGATAAAAACAAATGAGCAAAGTGGAAAAAGAGGCATACCAAGAAACAGACTTTAACCATAGAGAACAGGTAGTTAGCAGAGTGGTGGGGGTGGGGGTTAAGTGAAATAAGGGATGGGGATTAAAGAGTACACTTATCATGATGAAGAAAAAGAAAATAAAAATCAGTAGACAAGACTCAGAGCACTGAATAAAGATTATGCCCAAGGTCCCCACACGGCTAGTAAATGGTGGCACCTGGGACTGAAACCCAGATTGCTCTGACTCTAGAAGTCCTAGTTCTAGTCCTGACTCTACCTTCCTTTGTTTGTTTTATTCCTTCTACAAACATTAACGAGCACCCACTTAGGCCAACCCTTCACCTGTGCTAGGAGCTGCTGATATAGAGTTGTGTAAGTTTAAAAAAATTAATTAATTCATTAATTAAAGAAAGAGATTTTAGTTCATGAGGCCGATAGCAGATTTCAGAGGGCACAAGTATAGTAGGAACACTGATATGAGGAAGGAAAAAAGGAAGGTAGGAAAATAGGAAGGAAGGAAGAAAGGAAGGAAGGGAGGGAGGGAGGGAAAGAGAAAGAAGACAGAGAGAAAGAAAGAAAAGAGAGAAAGAAAGAGAAAATACATAGATATATATAGATAAAATGATACATTAAAAAATAAAATGGGATAAATTCAACTTTTTCATAGTGGTGCTACTCAGTACTTACAACTTGTTTTTCTATATACATCACTTGAAATAACTATTCAGAAACTATGGAAACTTCTATAACAATAAACATTATTTTTCAGCAAAATATGACACCTGTCACATAGCAGACACTTAGAATAAGCTACAAGATCAATGTAACAAAGGAAGAATTTAAACACATCACATTTCAAGACATAAAAAAAAAGAAAGATGGCACAAATATGAAAAGAACTAAATTTTAAAGAACTAAAATACTGCTTCTCGGGTATCACACAAGGAATTTCACCTTTATCATCCACTACTTAGAAAATATCTCCTCTTAAAGAGGGATGATCAAGGTATAATACCTGAAAATGAGGTCATATTTTCTCATTATTTAAATTCTGAATGATAACTGCAATCTTTGACAGTGAAGACACTGACTCCCACTGAATGAGAAATGATATTTGAAAATATGTATACTTCTTCCTGAAATAAAGGAAATTATTCCTTCGGTATTAAGGTTAAAAATGGAATAAATAAGGTACTTTTGCCTCTTCATGGTTTCATTTTAGAGAATAAAAAATCGCACACTTAATAACTTCACTTAATAACTGTTAGACATGACGATCATTAGTAACATATAAGCTTGGCTAAAAAATAATGCGGGCCAGTTAGTTCTTTCTGCATTTTTATGGTTCAAACCTTGTTTTAGATTTATTGCAGAATCTATCCTTTTCATAAGCTGTGTGACTGGCAATTTTCCATGTAGCTTTTTCTTCTTAATTGCTTTGCTCAAAAAGAGCCAGCTGTGTGTCAGCAAGGTCTCTCTTACCCTTAGCAATAAATTATGCTTTAACATTATTCAAATATTCTTTTTTCTCTTCTCTATCCCTAAACCACCATTCAGTAAACTAACAAAAAAAATTCTCCTTTCATCCCAGGTCTTCTAAGAGGCTTTTCTAGGAGAGCAGCTGAAAATTATTATGGGTTTTTGTTGTCGATTTCTTTTGAAAAAGAGTGAATTTACATAACGTACAGTTTTATAGTTTGTCAGAATATACATGAGGTATCAATATACATAAGGCATATTTTGATAAATAAAACAACATTGAAGTCAAATTATTATTGCTTAATATATGGTTTAATATTATTGACTTTTCACTCATACTATGTCAAAAAAAATACATCTACTAAAAAACATTTAGCATCCCAAGTACATGAATGAAATGAAATACATTTAAATGCTTTCCCCCATCTCTGGAATTACTAAAATAGTAAAATAAAGGTGGAATTTACTGATTATTTAGATTTGTTATAAAGACAATCATAACTGATATGCTAGGGTAGTAGGAAAACTGAATTCTGATTTTTAAAAATGCATTAATTTCAACACTTTCAATAAACTCTGTAGCTTCAAAATTGACAGTTAAAACGTCACTGATTCATATCCACTTATAAAGGATCAGATCCTGCTGGGAAGTCATATTCTCTGGTGGCTCAATTTTTACATCAGTGTTTTTTAAACCACGTGCTATGGTAAGAAGGCTCTCAGAAGCCACACTCTTTCTCTACTTCCCCTTCAAGTAGGCACAGAGGTTCCCAGCAGGGAAGGGGATGGGACTGGGGGTGGCGGGGGGTGCACCACCTCCATGGAGAGTTTCAAAACATTCATTCAGTTTGAGAGAAAAACAGAGACTGAGTTGGTGAGGGCCAGTGACAAACATGGTAGTACTACCAACAAGGAACAGTCCCATCCAAAATGCCAACAGTTTCCCCACTGAGTATCACTGATTTAGAAGAACACTGTTTTTTAGCTTTTTCTGTTAGGGTAGTGCAAGGGCAAAGTGATATTCCTTGTACACAAAATTTACAAAGAAGAACAGACTATTCATATAACAGGCTCTGGTCCAAATAATGAACAGTGATTTAAAAACGTGATTTTTGAGGTGACACTTATTTCCCCAAATTCCACTGCACTAACCTATTCAGAAATTCTGACATTTCTTTCGCCATCTGTTCCCTATAAGAAAAATGACAATACGACATAATTTTATAGAAGACAACTGTATAAATTACCTAAAAGATATAAAAGTATAATTAAAATTGTATGTTTTTAATAGGATTATTGATTTGGTCATTCACTATCATTTTACTTTGTAAAAGTCTACAATATACTTTTCGATATGGCATATAGACATAAAATACAGCAAAACTTTTGTTTAAATACAGTTAAAGTTTTCTGAACTCCATTTATGCAGTAGGAACTTTCATATAAAATCTCATGAGAGCCATGCTTCTGTGGTGTTATGTATGGAATATAATTAGCATGTTCTAAACGCACACAGGAGACTTGGCAGGATATAGATTCTATACAAAGATTTTTGCACTGGGACTGCTTAGTAAATATTAATTAGACAAGGCATAACAGTGGTAAACCAAGCTGATCTATTTTATAGTGTCGGAGTTTAAATAAGAGTCTGATATATTCTAAACTCTAAAATTCTAAATCAAAGCATGCCTTAAAAAGATTAAAAGAATTCAAATGTATCAAATACTTGTTAACTTAAACACCAGAACTGTTCTGACTTTCCAAGGATAAACATTTCCTGAAGGCAAAACTTACTTTTCTTTTATTCCTCAGGGAAGTATAACTTTTCTCAGAATTTGTTTAATTCTGTGAAATGGGATAGATGTTTCATTGTGTTCATCAACTATTCATTAAATTATTGTAATTCATTATTTTATTTTCCTATTTTTCTTTCTTCCTTCATAATCATTTTCTCATGGCTAATTCTACTCATCAGAATCTGAGAACCTCAAAATCTTAAAATCAATAAAAATCATAAGAAGAGAAAATGATTATGTTTGCATCAGGGCACAGTCTCCTGGATGCCTATCAGGAGCTGGGACCCTGATTTAGAGGAGCAAAAGACTTCCGTAATTCCTTCTTTGTAATGAACTCTAGGGGCTGACAGGAGAACTATCCAAGCAAGCACAGTCAGAGAAAAAGTAATCTTTCAAAGCTGATAATCAAGGATAATAAATACAAAGTAAAAAACATAAATATATATTAAACTATTTATTGAGCAATACACTTATCAATCTCCATTTAGGTTAGTCAGAATTTTCTAACTTTCAAACTCGGCATGCTTTTTAATAAATACTTTAAATTCTATTATCACCCTACCTCAAGGGTTCTATCTTAGTATCCAAGAGCATCTCTGTTTCCACCATCTCTTTCTCCTAAACTTCCCTCCATTCCTTTTCCCACAGCAGGTTTTTAAGGGAATCCATAGCCTTTCTAAGCTCTTTACCATGTGGTCTGTCGACCATACAGAGATTTCTCCGTGTGTCCCAACACTACCCTGGATGGCAATCTCTCCTGATTCAGCATCTCACCTGACCCTGTGTTACTGCTCTAGGAGCTGCACCAAACGGATTAAACAGCAATGGTTCCTGCACCCATGTGCGTTTTTCCTTCTAATTTTCCCAAACTATATGCAAATAGTCGCCTTACACACTGGTTGCGGGGCTTATTTAATTCCGGCTCAAATGGTAACTACAAAGCTGTTGTTCTAATGGAGGGAAACAGCACCCTGAGATGTTTTCAAAATTTTTGGTGCCCTGTGGTAACAATGCTCTGGTGACAGTATACTGCCGGCATCTGAGGAGGTGAGGGACCAGGGGTGCCAAATGTCCTGCACAAGGAACAAGAGCCCGGTGTCCCATGTGACACTGACATGTCCACCGGACAGAGGTGAAACTCACATGTACACAAACATATAGGGTTTTTTTCCCCCATGGTTTTAACATTCACAGAATTTTTCCAGAAATGCAACTACTGTATGGAGAGCAACTACTGTACTGTGCTCAACTCTGCTCAGAACTTTTCAAAGTCCTATTCAAAATTTCAGGGCACTGAATTGGACAACAGAACATTCTTTTATCAATTTGCATTTGTAGCTGTCACATTTATGGTGATGCTATGTATAAATAAAAACATGTGAGTATTTGATTGTTGTCCTGTAGTTGTGAGCAAGCACGTTCATATTAAAATATATATAGTGTATATATATATGTAATATAAGCAAAAAATAACAAAAATCTACTCGAATTAGTAAACTATTTCCCCTAAAAAGTAGCCACAACTTGTTAAAGAAAAAATAAAAGGTTATATAACTAAATCAAATTTTGAAAAGAGAAATGACATACGGTGTCATTTTTGGTCTTGCTCCATTGCTTCTGTGAAAAATAATATGTTTTAGTTAATGTCACAACCAATTCCAAATCGTGAAAATCTGGAACGTGCCAAATTTATTTCAATGACTTTACTGATTTAAAAAAAAAAAACAAACAAACTCTGTTAACCTTTATTTAAACTATTAGATCTCTCAAAATTTTAATGTTTAAAATTTTCATTAAAAATTATGAGGAAGGCTTAAATTAAAGGCATTCACTGAAAATTAAAGAGCAAATGTATTACATCTAGATTAGAAAATTCAGAGAGTGTGAAGTGTGCTTGTTTTCTTACAGAATGTGAGTATTATTGCATAATTTAGGTAATGTGAAATCATTACTTTGCATCAGGATATGTGTGATTAATTGATTAAGATCATATTTTACAACATATTATGTAGAAAACAATTCTTACTTAGAAGTTTCTGGATGGGAATCCAAGCTGGAAAAGTAACTTGCAATTGTTTAATGAAGCAGAATCCATTTGCATATATTTTTAACGCACCACAGAACCCAAAAATGACATTTTCATACTATATATGAAGAACAGGATTACTTGGAGAATTCTTACTCATAAATTGGTCAGAAGTAATTCAGTGCTAACAAAAGTAAAATAAACATTCGAAAACGTTTACTTGTAGCCCATGGAGTAAAAAGAAATTATCCAACATGGAAACTGTGTACTAGCCATTGTCCATAATGAAGTGCTAAATGCTTGTAGCACAGAGTATAAAATAACCAGAAGGTTCTGAAGGGAAGGAGCTCATGAGGACATAAGGATCAGGAAAAGCTTTCCTGGAAAAGAGCTGCCAAAAAGGACTTAAAGGGGCATTCCAGAGGAGGGGACACCAACCCAGGAAAACGAAAACTAATCTTTAGGCATTCAAGTCATAACTGCTTGACTCTGTCCTAATTACTTGGTAGTGGTCCCATTACATAGTGAATTCTGCTTAACTTAAATCACAGGTAACTTATCATTTATGTTATATGTCCTGAATGACCCACTCTTTCTCTGGGACCACTCACCCTTGGAAGAAGTGCACCTTCTTTAAAAAACCTTTTTTTACGTTTTTAAATTATTTTTGAGAGAGAGAGAAAGAGAGAGAGCATGCATGGGTACGTGCACAAGCAGGAGAGTGGCAGAAAGAGAAGGAGAGGGAGAACCCCACGCCAATGTGGAACTCGAACTCACAGCGAGATCATGACCTGAGCCAAAATCAAGAGTCGGAAACTTAACCAATGGAGCCACCCAGGCACCCTAAGAAGTGCACCTTTCTGCAGATGGGAAGGAGTCCACTTATGAGCCAAAATCTTATACATATTTTATGGAACGGTACTGGATATAGTTTAATGTTTTAAATGCTTTAGACGTAAAGTTTGGCCATGAGTACCAGTACTTATTGCAATAATGAGTCCCTTAGATATGAACTTCAGCTGTATTGAAGCCAGCTGGGTCAACTGCAGTATCTCCTCCTACCCATTAGGGAGGGCAGCTGTAGGAGCGTAGTTCATTTAGGAGACTGGCCCAGCTCCTACTCGATTACATTCAAAGGCTCTCAGCCATTCCAACATAACACAGGTGGAAGGAACAGAAGAGCAGCTGAGCTGAGTCTGCAGTTACAAGAGCCACAGCCAGGGAAAAATATTTTAATTACAGTGAAATGTTAGTAAAGAGCTCAAATATTGGACTCAAATCCAAGAGCTTAATAATTATTATAATACTTTGTGTGACAGGCCCATTCAGTTTATTTAAATATAATATACTTTCAAATACAGTTCAGACCCCAGAGTTCCCCCAATGTAGTCATTTAGTAGAAAAAGCACGAAGGCAACTTAACATATCCTTTTCCATCCCTTTGTTTTAGCTAAATAAAATCTAATCACTGCCTTGCCATTCCTACCAAGTTTTTTCCTTTCACAAGCAAATAGCAACATCTAGTGGTTGGTTTCATTTTAATTATATTTTTTCATAAACGGTACTCTGACATTCTGAAAAGCATAGTTACATAAATCTATGTGCCTCTCAATATTATACAACATATGTATCTACATACAAGGGAACCCCACCAACTAGTTATGCTGTTTTATATAAATAAATAATCAAAATAATGAATGTTTCTACATTCTAAATTTTTTAAAAATGAAAAAGACCTTCCTGCAACTTTTAATAAGAACATACTTCTCCACCCTCTAATAAAATTCAGTATTTAGAGATAATTTGGAAACCTAGGGAGCCAATACATTTCAATATGATAAATACTGCTTCTTGGAAAGGGAAATCTAGTGAGAAAAATGACGTGTATGTGTGTAAAATTTTTCCTCATTGTAAATGTTAGAGTGTATGATGCATTAAAAATTTGTGTTAGGAAAATAATAAATCCCAACCTCGAGTACATTAAACTGTATTATATTCACTGATTTCTGTACCAGTATTTAATGACAGGCACTTAGAAATTAGATGTTTGCTTTTTATACAATATTTCTTGACAATTTCAGAGGAAAAGTTGAGATGTTTCATGAACTGAAATATCAGTTTTATTTTTCAATAGTTTAACAATTTGATGCAATCAACTTTCATTTGCTTGGGTATAAAAGTAGATACAAATAATTTTAAAATGATTTTCCTTAAAATAGATCAGGACCTAAGGAATATGACTGGCCTAGTCCCTTCACACTGAAAGGAGAAGCAGAGAGGGAAAGAAAGCAGAGGTGCCGCACCCCACCCAGTGGCCCAGTACCTCCGGAGCACCAGGTCAGCCTGGGCCTCGTCGCTGATGAGCTCGGCTTCACTCTGGGCGATCCTCAGGGCCAGCTCCCGGTCCCGGCGCTCCTGCTCCAGAACCGCCTGCTGCTGAGATTCCTCCTCCCGCTGTCGGGCCAGCTGCTCCTCCACCTCAGCCTGCCAAGGACAGAAAGCTATCTCACCAAGCTCTCCCCATGCGTTTACTTGGCCATTTCCATTACTACTTCAAATTGCTCCAGACAAGTTCCTTACTAAGAAATACATATTATTTAACCAGAAGTCTCTCCAAGCTCTATTCTCTTCTATGTTATGATTTATGCTTCCTTTCTTTCCCAAATCCAAAAGAAGGTAGACAAACCACAGTTCCACCATTCTATCACCACGAGTATCCCAAATATCACATGAGAATCCTGGGTATCACATTAACACCATGACCTAGACAGAGGTCACGAATTTAAAGTGCTGGTTGTGCTCAGGATGAATTATGAAAGGCAAGACAAACAAAAACTCAAACATATGATCAATCATTCTCAGACACAGACCTTTTAAAAAATGGGGGTGGGGAGAATATCTTAATCCTAATACACTGATACTAGTATCTACAAAGTTTTAAAATTATAATTATGCTGTAAATGAATATTCATTTGACTTTCACCTAAATGTAATAACAATAACAAACTAATATTTATTGAATTGCACACTTAGGTTCTAAGTGCTTTAACAGGGGCACCTGGTTTAAGCTTCCGACTCTTGATTTTGGCTCACGTCATTATCTCACGGTTCATGAATTCAAGCCCTACATCAGGTTCTGTGCTGGGAACACAGAGGCTGCTTGGGATTTTCCCTCTCTCTTTCTCTCAAAATAAATAAACTTAAAAAAAATTCTTTAACATAAGTCAACTCATTTGATCCTCAAAACTATCATTTATCCCTATTCCACAAAGAAAAAACTATAATTTTTTTCTTTGACTACAGTCACTCATGGTGATTTGTGCAACATCACCGTATCTATCACTGACCGAGGCTGAATTAGAACTCACTTCCCTAGTTCCAAAGTTCTTTCCCATAACTAGTTCAGAAAAGACCTTTTGACAGGCCTTTTAACCAATGATAGCTTATATAGCAAATCAAGGTTTTGTTTTCAACTTCTTTTGTCTTATAATTTTGTAGACTCTATTTTGATAGAAATTCAGTCTGATTATCAAGTAAGTATGTACCTGAATACGTTTTTCATCATCTTCCCTTTTCTTTCTCTCTTCTTCTTCTTGTTTTCTCTTTGCTTCCATCTCAAGTTTCCTAAGAAAAAATAGAAAACCTCTTAAAAATTTACTGAATATAAGAAATCCATCAAAAGGCAATTTAACTATTAATAATCAAAAGTTACGAAATAACAACTCAAACTAACCTCTTGGCCATATGCATTATTAACTCTGAAAACAATAAAATCTAACTCTACTGGCAGTAATTATTCTGAAATAAACAAAAACAAGTACAATTATATTCTATAACCTTTAAATCTGTAGGCTGACTTGGTTATAAAGCCTAGCTACAAGGTCCTGATCACACGTCTCCCTCTCCTGCTTCTCCAATCAAACAGCTCTTAACACCTTCTGCCTGCCCTATGGTGGCAATCTTCCAAAAAGTCACCAGTTAAAAATGCAGAAAAGTAGAAGTATCTTTTTCTTGCTTATAAAACGACAACAATCCTAGCCCTAAAAACAAGTTCAGAAATCCTCAGGTGTAGGAGTCTAACCAAAACTCAGATTATAGTTAAAATTACTTATTATTATAAAATGAACTTGTGTTTTCTATTTTTAAACTTATTTTTAAATCACTGTTTTCAAACAAGAAGATAACATTTAAAATAAAAATAAGAATATTCATTAACCAGCATTAACACCAAGAGTTTACTATTCTGTTAGCTTCTAATTCAAAACAGTAATAAAAATTCCTTACATCCGCCTTTCCTCCTCTTCCTTTCTTCGACGTTGTTCATCTTCTTCACGTCTTTTTCTTTCTTTTTCCATTTCTTCTTGAATACGCCTCAGCCTTTCTGCTTCCTCTTCCTGCTGTTTTTTTTTCTGTAATGCACTGAGGAGTTCCTCTGAGCTTTTAACTAGTGCATCATATTCTCTCTGTATTTGTTCCCTCGTCATCATAGTGGACTTAAGAACAAAATAATAAACATGTACTTAAAAAATTAGCTCTTCCATTGCACGATGTGAATATACTGAATGCTACTGAATTATACATTTAAAAATGGTTAGGATGGTTATATTAGAAATGGATAGGTTGATGTTATATGCTTTTACCACATGAAAAAAATATATATACACACAAATACAGCAAACACTGGAAAAGTTGGTAAGCAATAAGGCCTTTATCTTTGTTATACTACTGGTACACTAATGTTCAAAAGTATTTCAAGTTATCTCTGCAGACAAATACTCAAGTCTATTTCCCATTAACCAAATAGTCAAATATCTAAGGTTGTACTGTAGACAAAGTAACATTACTATAGTTGAAAACTGTTTTACGGAATGATTTGTTAATTTTGCTTTTGTTTACTAATTCTTTAATAAGTAAAAGGAATCATACCAAAGGAATATTTAGAAAATTATTAAATACACCCAAAGGTATTGGATGATTTTCCTAAGTGAGCCTTCGAAAAGTACAGTTGGACTGACGTTCATCGAGATAAAACCACGTACAGAGAAAGGGCTACTGATGATTTGTAAAATCAGGTAAGTTTACCCAAAGCATTTCCATTCTTTTCTTGAGCACTTTCTCCATTCTCCCTCCAAGATTTACCACTGTCTACTTAAAATATCTGCAGAAAATATGTTTAAAAGCTTGCTTTAAGATATTATAGCCCACATCATTACACTGACTTATGGATAAGAAAAACATTAAGACCCTAAAATATAACAGAAAAAGGCTTGAAGAAACAGATGTACTACAATTAACAAGCAAGCATATAGAAAACATTTTCAATCCCTCTGGTACTTAAATACATGATCATCGGTACAAAAAAAGAGGCCCCATTTTTCCCTCTAAAAAACTTGAGGGAAAATTAAGTGCTAAGTTTAAAACACTTAAGTAGTTCATGAGATAGCCTATATAAAGACAATGTAATGACAGGGATAAGGCATATAACATAACGATAAGGACACAAAATTAAACTGTGAGAACTTTACAAGCATATGTGCCTCTAAAAAAAGCCTGGAAGGTGACTGACTATGCAACAGTGTAACAGCTGAATGTGTTATTGTATGGGGTTAAGGGTTTTTTGGGTGGTTTTCTCCACATTTTCCATAATATTACATTACTTTTATAATTTGAAAATTAGTTTCTGAAGGTAAAAAACACGAAACAAAATAATTTGCATCACTCCTCTCTCAGTGATTATTCAAAAGCTTACCAACAGAGTTTAGTATTTTAATTACTATTTGGGAGGGGGCTTTCCTAACAACAGATGATGAAATTATATAAAAATTGTGTTCTTAGGGGAAGAGGGGAAAGGAAAAAAAGACACAGAGAGGGAGGGAGATAAAACATAAGAGACTCTCAAAGACTAAGAACAATCTGAGGGTGAGGGAGGGGAGGGAGGTGAGGGAGGGGGTAGAGGGGGTGACAGACATTAAAGAGGGCACGTGTTGGGATGAACACTGGGTGTTATATGTAAACCAATTTGAAAATAAACTATTTAAACTATTAAACTATTTAAACTATTTAAACTATTTAAACTATTGTGTTCTTTTCTATTCTTTTGCTATAAAATTTTTCAAGTAGAGAACAATACAATGATCATCACTTGCGATCACCGAGACTCAACATGTGTAACATTCTGTACCTTTAAAAAAAGAAGGACATCTTTCTATACAATTCAATACCAACAATAAACTATATTAAATAATTTAAAAAGTCAATCATTTGGATCAAAATTACATACCTTAATTTTGGCCATTAAAGCATCAATAGAAATTTCAAGATTCTTGATCTGTTTATTCACCTCTGGTTTTCCATCTTTCAATGCATTTACTACTTCGTTAAATTTATCAAGTCGTTTTTTCAGTGTGCCCACCTTAACCAGGCCATCAATGCTGTAAAGATAATACCTCATCAGGGTTTAATTTCGCCATTTAATGCTATTCACAGATTTTTCATCTTAAAAAAAATGCTAAACATTTTGCTAAATAGGATATTTCACTTCTGTTTTCATATTATCTAGGATTCTCTTTTTTAGATCTCTTGCTGAAATTAAAAAAAGAAATATCAAATATCAGTGTGAATGACACTGATGCCTGTTAGTAATTTAGCCTTCTATATTTATACCGAAAGTTTTCAGAATTCAAATTATAGAAGAATTTAGAAGAGTTATCTAATCTCTTTGAAGAGATTTAAGGATTAACAGTTATAGAGACTAAGTTTAAAAAGTCTAAATAAGATTCAAATAAAAAGACTACATAAAAAGACTAAACAGTGAGACAATATAATTCCTATACATAATCTTGAGAATTATGGTGACAACATTAATGTTTTTAAAAACAATGCCAATTTGACATTTATCAAGAAACTCAAGTCACTAAAATAATTAGAATAAAAGAGCTTCTTTTAGCCATTTATTTCAACCTTTTAAAGTATTTACATTTTTGTAAGCTACTTCAAATCCTTTTGTAGAATGAGGCAAGTAATGAAACAATTAATGAAACAATGAAATAATTAGTTAATTAATTTCAAATGCATAATATAAAATAACCGACTAATATGACTTTTTACAAACAATATGAGAAAGGAGAAAACTCTGTAAGTACCCAAACTGCTCTTCATTGACTTTACAGCCATTTTATATTAGGGTAAATAGGCTTAGTAGGGTTCTTCAGGCACTATTTTTTTAATGTTTATTTTTCTTTTTGAGAGAGAGAGAGAGAATGGAAGACGGGCACAGAGACAGGGAAACAGAATCCAAAGCAGGCTCCAGCCTCCAGGCTCTGATCTGTCAGCACAGAGCCCAAAGAGGGGCTTGAATTCACAAACTGTGAGATCATGACCTGAGCTGAAGTCGGACATTTAACTGACTGAGCCACCCAGGCACCCCTATATTTTTTATTTCAAATTTTTATTTAAATTCTAGCTAGTTAACATATACGGTAAAACTGGTTTCAGGTAGAGAATTCATCACTTACATACAATACCCAGTGTTCATCATAACAAGGCACTATTTATCTTACCGAGGTTTGTGTCTCCTTTTGCAAAGCCACATTCTAATAGTTTTTTGCATTTTAATGCAGGCTTCAGCTCGATATTTTATTTTGTTTTTCACTACGTATAAGAGGAAAATACAATGATAAAAAATTATTCAGTTTAAATCAGGCAGATAAGTATCACACATAAAAAATATATTTTAAAGTCCACAAATAATTTACCGTGTACATTACATGCAACTGTTACAGGGAACCAAGACCACAGCATGAATAAGTAATGTGGTCCCGGTGGTCTGCCACTCACCACTCAGACAACTTTATAACATTCCACAAACCGACTCATTTCCAAAGTAATTACAGATCTTGGTGTGAAAGAAAACACCTACATTTGATGACTGAGAGGGAGCACCACTGGACTTTCTTCCAGCGACTGCAGACAAGCCAGTGATTGACTCTTTTAACCAGTTCTGCTAAGTGGTCAGGGTCTGACTTCATAATCTGATCAAATTCTGCAAACTAGGAAATGAAATCATTTAGCATCAGTATCAAAAGAAAAATGTGTTTAAACACATGGAGACACACAAAATACAAGAAGTCAAAGCCAGTGTCTAACTTTCTGGAAATGATCACAAACCAATAACAGACCCAAGTCTCAGGAGAGCACAGTACAAATTCGAACATATCCAGCTGTATTTTACTGCCTTCCTCTTCCTTTCGGATCCTTTTTGGAAGAGTAATCGGGGCTTACTCATTGCTAGTTAGCAGATTTAATAATAAAAGTAGAAAAAATCTTAAATGACAATTACAGATGATTGGCAAAACGGTTTTACTGAGAAAGAGTGAAACTAAGGGCTAATATGTTTCTGAAATGGGCACATACCTTGTCGGCTTCTGACAAAGAAGGTCAGCTTATATAGCTGACCTTATATATAGTCAGGTACCACTAAAACTGTTCTCACTCTCCCAACCTCCATCCCTACTTTGGTCAGATATAAAACACTGCTACTAAGAGACAGATAACACAAACACACCTATCAATAAATGACTTCTTATAATCAAAATTAAGTTAAAGGTAACATAACAAAATTAAAACTCTTTGAAAGCCTGCTTTGCGCTTTCAACATATCCTTCTAATCAATTTTTCTGGGGGCAAAATAAGACCAAGTGCTTTCTCAGGCTATTAATTCTAAAATTATTACCATACTGAAATAAGAAAAATGTCGAGCTTATGATAAATATGTATAATTATATAGCTAAGCCAACTATGAATATAGATTTTTAATTTTTTTGTCTTTTACAAGAAATGGTATGGGTTCTCTGCAGTACAAATATTCAAAAGGGAAGTGCAGCATATATTGGTAATGCATTACACAGGTTTTTATCTCATGCTCAAAAATGTGAAATCAGAACTATTATTATCATTAACCTAGTCTTCAAGACACTAGAGATATTTATTAGTGATACTGCTAACTCAAACAAATATGATTGGCTATTATAAAGTTGTGTTTAATTATGAGGATGTAATTATTCAGTCAATATTAACTAAGTTAGTAATGGTGAAAATGTTATCAACAGATTGTGAGTAACATTTGTTTTGTATACATATGTTATGAAATATTCTATAACTCAGTCTTATAACCTAGTACAAGAATCTATAAATACAAAAACTATAGGTTAGCCTAAAATTATGTTACATACAAAAGTATTTATACATTCACTCATTCTGGGGTTTGACAGAAGTTGGTACAAACTTCAGTCCAATTTCCTGTACCTTATACTCTTAATAAAACTTGTTCTTACAAAGACTCAAAAGTAGTGTGAAATTCTTAATTATTGAAGACTGAATATGTTTTAGAAAAGTTACTTTTCTAAAGTTACTTTTCTAAAACATAAGCATTTTCTGGTTAATCCTTATTTAAGCAAAAAATCTAATTAAACGATGTTCTGATTCCAGTACATCCAAACATGAAATAAAAGTTGTAAAACTTGTACAGAGTATTACATATTGTAAACTTCTAACAAGTAGAGAAATTGTGCACACACACATAGGCATACTGTTAGTGATAATTCATATAATTCATGAATAATAAAAATTACTAAACACTTAAAAATATATGTTGACTCCAACTATCCATATTCATCATGTTAAAGTTTAAAATAAAAATGTACTTACCTTGCCAGGTCTAAAAAATACTTTTGTTAACCCAAACTTGTAGTCAATTTCATTTAAGCCCAGAGCTTTAAAAAGAGCCTGAAAAATAATAGTTTCAAAGTTAAACGCAAAATAGTAGTTAGTAAGAAAGACGGTCATAGCTAAGAAATTTCCATTTAAGGGGCGCTTAGATGGCTCAGTTGGTTAAACGTCCGACTTTGGCTCAGGTCATGATCTCACAGTTCGTGAGTTCAAGCCCCGTGTCGGGTTCCGTGCTGACAGCTCGGAGCCTGGAGCCTGCTTCGGATTCTGTGTCTCCCTCTCTCTCTGCTCCTCCCCCGCCTCTCATGCTCTGTCTCTGTCTCTCAAGAATAAATAAATGTTTTTTTTAAAAAAAGAAATTTCCATTTAAGCAGTATTCCTACCTTACAAAATAGTCTTGGATCTAATCTTGCAAGTTTATCTGGCAGATACTTTTTATACATGTTGTAGAGTTCATGGAAGGAAGCTCGTGATGGGAAACCACCCTGCATTAAGTCCAAAACAGACACCATCCCTGGATTCATAAACAAACACAAATTATTGCCAATCTCTGTACCGAAGTCCAAAATAACTTGTGAATGATCAATATTATAAATTAATGTTTAGAAAGGGGCAATTTATAGGAATCATCAGCAAAGAAATACTACATAAGCACTATCATATCCATACTCAGTATGTACCAACTTACCCACCACCTAAAACTACTGTAGCAAATTTCATCTAAAACCAGCAGGACTAACCATTTTCTAGGACACAAACTACTAGTCTCTAGAAAGCTCAAATCTAGTTTGTATCTTTTTTCTGCTAAAAGCCTCTGTGTCACAGTCAATACTATAAGAGGTAAAGGCCTGCATTGAGCCACTTTCTAAGTCCTGAGGTTAATTTTTTTTTAAAGATTCCTAGGGCGCCTGGGTGGCTCAGTCGGTTGAAGTCGGTTGAGCATCCGACTTCGGCTCAGGTCATGATCTCGAGGTCCGTGAGTTTGAGCCTCGTGTCGGGCTCTGTGCTGACAGCTCAAAGCCTGGAGCCTGCTTCGGATTCTGTGTCTCCCTCTCTCTCTGCCCCTCCCCCGCTCATGCTCTGTCTCTCTCTGTCTCAAAAATAAACATTAAAAAAAACAAATTAAAAAAAAAAAAGATTCCTAATAGAGTCTCCAAGAAGTAGTCAAACACATTCCCAAGTTCTCACTCATGCTTACGTAAAGCAAAAGAGAAAGAAAGGGGAGCTCAGTATTTCACTATAAAGATCCGTTTTCACTCACCTCTCAAAGAAGCTAGTCTATTGGGGTAAAGAGTCTATGGAATGAATATCTATTTTCAGTTTAACTCTACTATGTCTAAATTTGAGCCTTGAGTCAGTGTGAAATTTTCATGTCAGGAAAAGCGTACAGTAGTTGGGGAAAGGCTCAACAACTGTAGATAATGCCAGGATTTTTATTTACAAAAAGGCCTGGATTTCACTCTCTGGGACTTTGAAATCAATGAAGATAATAAGATTATTTAACAAAGTGTTAGGACAAATGGCTAGTCATTTAGAAAACAAACCTAACACTGGACATTGGATCCCTCCTCACTCCTTATACTAAAATAAATCCCTGGTGGTGAAAATGTAAATTAACAAAATGAAAGTGCAAAATAATTTTTTAAATAAGTGGATTGTTACTTTAAAATAATCTCACAGGAAAGATATCTTTTCTCGGCAGTTGGACTGAATTTTAACCTCTCACACTGGCAAAGGTGTAAGACGCCAACAGTACTAAGAGCTAACAACAGGGTCAGAAAATACACACACACACACACACACACACACACTACCAGTGGGAAGGTAAACCAGTGCAACAATTTTGGATGGCTTTGGAAATATTTATCCCCATTGACTCAGTACTTTCTACTTCTCTGAATCTATCCTACAACTTGTCGCACACGTGGACAAAAATGTGCGTAGAGAATGCACACATGTCCACTGGATCACTGTAATAGAAAAAAACAGAAATAATTTAAATATCAATGAATTAAATGATATTACAACCATATGGCAGAATATGATGCATTAATTTAAGAGGATAGGGCACAGCTTTATTTAACCAGCACAAAAAATATACCCAAGACATAGAATTAAGTGGTTACACCTGAGAAGTTAGACTTCTTTTTAGCTACTATTATTCTGTACTATTTGATTTTTTGTTAGAGTCAACTATGTAACTATTGTAATTTTTAGTACTAATTAATGAAGCACATAAAGGCAATCATTCCTAAGGAAAGAAATGTCTAAAACTAAATCTAATTAGTTCTAGCCTCTGCTCAAGAAATAAAAGGTCTGGCTAGTATTGTTACAGTTCTTGCCCGTGTTTATCGAATAAACAAGTACCCCTGGGAATGTACACATCTGCCACCTCTGAGTCCTTTAGCTTGCTCTGTAGCTGAAGACGACATACGAACTGGCTTACAAATGTTCATTAAAAATTTCCTGAAGCTTAACAAATTACCAAGCCTAGGGCTGCTTTCTCAGCACTTGAAACTAATTTACTCTAAAGACCTTTCAATGCTTTAAAATAAATGAATGAATGAATGAATGAATGAATGAATGAATGTCACTAAACCAAGTATTCTTCTTTCTAGAATTTCCATGACCTGATTCCTCCTCTGTGAGACTGGTGAGGGGCTTATTGGTGCAGCCTGGATGGTTATACTCAGAATCCTCTTCACTGCCACAGATAGACAGCACAGCCTATCTGTTACAGAGGCTACAGAGGAAGAACACCTGCCTTCTCTTATCTTCCCCTACTTTGCCCTAGTGTTTGCTGGCTTGATTAGAAAATAGTAATTTTAGTAAAAGATCTCCTAAATGAATTAACTCTTCTTAAATCAGAAAAAATAATGAAAATAGGCAATCTAGAATTCAAATCTTAAATGTCTTTATTTTAGAAAGCTTCAGAAGTATTTTTACTTCTACTAGTTATTGGGTTTTTTTTTTTTCATTTTTCTCATTACCTAGCCACATGACTAGAACCAGTTCTACATCATTTTACTATTATTATTACTTAAAAAAAAATCAAACTACTATGAACTGGTGTCATCTATTAAACTGCCAATACATCTTAGTTTATTGAAAAACGCTGCTTAACTGAAAGGGAAATCGTAGCTAAAGCATCTATAACCCCACACTCTGCCCCTTTAGTAATATATATAGCTAAATATAAACATCCTGGACTTGCCAGGACACTAGATGCTCACATAGTAAATGATTTATTGCATTAGGCTAAACAAACCCTAAAGAGAAATTTAAATGAGAAAGAAATCAAACTCAAAGTAAAAACCGTCACAAAAATACATCCGTATGTACGAATACAGCAGACATGAATTACTTAACATAACAGTATTTGTTAAAATTATTCACAAATAAGTCTTCACATGTGCCAGATCGTGCATTCCATTCAACAAATATTTATTGAGTCTAGGATAAGCTCTGCACTGCTAGGAGACTGGGATAAATGTGCAAGCCAAAACAGACATGTTCCTGCCCTTGAGAGATTTATAGATTAGAGAAAAAGATTGTATGATTACACAAATATATATAAAACGTATGGCTAAAATGAAGGTGCTCAGAACGCTTTACTCAGACCCCTTTTTATTTTTTTACTTTACATTTATTTATTTTTGAGAGACAGAGTGAGACAGAGCACAAGCAGAGGAGGGGCAGAGAGAGAAGGAGACACAGAATCGGAAACAGGCTCCAAGTGTTCAGCACAGGGCCCGACGCAGGGCTTGAACCCAAGGACTGTGAGATCATGACCTGAGCGGAAGTCAGATGCTCAAACAACGGAGCCACCCAGGCACCCCTCAGACCCCTCTTTTTGTTAAGGAAATCAAGAAAGGCTTTCACAAGGAAAGGACAATCAAGCATAGATATGAAAGACAAGACAGTCGAGCTTCTCGAACAGAGGAAGCAGCATGTGCACAGGCCTTGTGACTGGAGGGAATATGGAGAATTTAAGGAACCAAACAAAGGCCAGCATGACTGGAGCACAGAAAAGAGAGAGAGGGTCGAAAGGGCTGGAGCTAGGAACACATGGGCTAGACCTTCTGGGGCCTCATAAGCTTCTAGGATTTTACTCTTTCCCCTAATAATACTCAGAAGCCTTACAGCATTTTGAGCAGTAAAAAGATGCAATCAGTCTTGAGTTGTAAAGCAGTAATTCTGAATGTATGTGAAGAAAAGACAGAGCAGATGCAAGAACAATACTTAGAAAGCTACAGCAGAAAGCCCAGTGAAGAATGGTGAAAGCTTGCAGCAGGGAGTACTAAAACTCACTGTTTGCCACCAGAGGAGATACTAAATATTCTCACCACAA
This sequence comes from Paguma larvata, assembly GCA_030068075.1. Classification (NCBI taxonomy): domain Eukaryota; kingdom Metazoa; phylum Chordata; class Mammalia; order Carnivora; family Viverridae; genus Paguma; species Paguma larvata. The sequence goes on along the minus strand of CM057829.1, from coordinate 67,783,542 downwards.
AACAGAACTGGTAATTACGGGATCTGATGAGACCATTAGCAAGTACTATGGTGGTAATCATTTTACAATATAGAAGCGTATCAAATCAACATGTTGTACACCTTGAATTTATGTTATAGGTCAGTTATATTTTTAAAAATCTGGGGGAAAAAGACTATTTAGGAGGTCACACCATGGACTGGGGACAGAGAATATGTAACTATGCTGTCCAATAAGGCACCCACTAGCCACCTGGTCTGCAGCTGCACTAGCCATGTGGGACTATTTCAATTTTTAAAAATTAAAATTAAATTTAAAACTCAGTGCCTAAGTCATACTAGCCACATTTCAAGTGCTCAACAGCCAAAGGTATCTACCGTGTTGCACAACACAGATATAAAATATTTCTATCAACATGGAAAGTTGTATCAGCACTGGTAAGAGTAAGAAAGAAACTAGGCCTAAACCAAAGAGTGAAAAACTCTAACAAATAATACCTAAGTAGAAGAGGACACTGCAGAGGAGTTGGGGATTTCCAGAAAATTAAAAAGAAAAATAAGGGGGCACCTGGTGGCTCAGTTGGTTAAGCATTTGACTTCGGTTCAGGTCATGAGTTCTACCCCCACATTAGGCTCTCTGCAGTCAGCGATGAGCCTCCTTTGGATCCTCTGTCTCCTACTCTCTCTGCTCCCCCCACCCCACCCCCCGCTCTCTCTGTCTCCCTGTCTCTCTCTCAAAAATAAATAAATACGTAAAAAAACAAAGAGAAGAAGAAAAGCAGAAACAAGCTCTGATGCAGGAGCCAAGGAAAGGATACATCAATGGGGCTAATCGAGTCAAATGCTGACGTCCACTAAGATGAGGACTGTAAAAGGAACATCAGATTTAGGATCAGGGAAATCTTGGGTGACCTTATCAAGAATTATTTTGTTGCGGGGCGCCTGGGTGGCTTAGTTGGTTGGGCAGCTAACTCTTGATTTCAGCTCAGGTCATGATCTCATGGTTTGTGAGTTGGGGTTCCACACTAGGCTTTGCAATGACAGCATGAAGCCTGCTTGGGATTCTCTCTCTCCCTCTCTCTCTGCCCCTCCCCTGCCTATGCTCGCGCTCTCTCCCTCTCTCTCAAAAACAAATAAATAAACGTTAAAAAAAAAAAAGAATTACTATGTTGGACTGATGAAGGTAGAGGCTGAATTCTCTTGGGTAAGAAAGAGAGTGAGTGGAAGGCGGGAAACTGAGAAAGCAAAAACGGGCTATTCTTGGACAGAAAAGGAAAAACTATAGAACAAACAGTGAGGCTAGAGATAAGGAAAGAGCTGGAAAGGAATGTGGGCCAGAGGAAATTAAGATGAGAACTCCGCATGTTTAAACGGTACTGAGAGAGGTCACCTCGAAGGGAATGATTCAACACACAAAATCGACATTGAAGATTCAAAAGAAGGTAGGAAGGGACGATTCCAAAGAACTATAGTCTCAACTTGGAAGAGAGGCATTTCTGTCTTCTTAACATAAGGGAAGGTTATGCCAGTAGGCAGCAGTGTTTGGTAGCACGCAGGTGAAGAGGCAGAGATTCAGAGGTTTGAAGAGAGCAGCAGGGTGGGTCTGCCTAAAGCTTTGTTTAAGAAAAAGGTGCAAAATTACAAAACACAAAAGAATATAAAAGCAGATTCAGGACTTTTGAAGGAGCCCATCTAAATGAGGGACCCTGGGGGCGCCTGGGTGGCTCAGTTGGTTAAGCGGCCAACTTCAGCTCAGGTCATGATCTCCCGGTCTATGGGTTCGAACCCCGCATCAGGCTCCGTGCTGACGGCTCAGAGCCTGGAGCCTGCTTCAAATTCTGTATCTCTCTCTCTCTCCCTACCCCTGCTCATACTCTGTCTCTATGTCTCTCAAAAATAAAATAAAAGTTAAAAAACATTAAAAAAATAAATAAATAAATGAGGGACCCTGAAGCTTAAGTGACCCTAGCTTTATAACAAATCTGACTTTGAGAGGAGCAAAATAAGGAGTGAGAAAGACAAGAGAGTTTAACGAAGTATCACAAACCTGTGATGGAGCAAAAGGCAAGGAGAGGACTCATGCCCTGAGAGAAAGCAGGCGTAGCCTGGATGTGGAGAGAAGATGGGCACACGGAATAGGCACAGCCTTGTGCCTAAGATTTCTGTGACTGAGCAAAGTTAGAATGTAGCAGGTGAAAGGTGGAGAGTGGCAGTTTAGTGAAATGCATAAAAGCTCTGCAGCAGCCAAGGGCATTGTGTTTTCATTTTTTTATAAGTGGTGGAGCGAGAGCAAGGACACCAAAACCCCACCTCCTGACCCAGCTACATAGGGAATGAGAAATGAACTGCTGTCAGACTGAGAACGCCTGGGTGGCTCAGTCCATTAAGTGTCTGACTCTTGATTTTGGCTCAGGTCATGATCTCAAGGTTCGTGAGATCGGGCTCTGCTTCAGTTCACCACGGAACATGGAGTCTGCTTGGGATTCTCTCTCTCCCTTTCTCATGCTCTCTGACTCTCTCAAAATAAATTAATTAATTAAAAAAAAAGCGACCAACTTAAGGAACATCTAGGTTTCCAGTTAAAGTGTTTTCATAAACTTAATATATTTCAATGCTGTAAAGCTGTTTTATTTCACAATAAACTATACCCCAATTTGCTAAAATAAGTTCCTAGCCATGCTTTTCTTATAATTAAAGGAAATAGAAAATAAAAATCATATTTCACCTAAAAACAATCAAGATAGCTATGACTGGTTTAAAAACACTCCTACCACACATGGATATAAATTATAAAAATATGAAAATACCTGAACATTGAAGTTGAGACAAAATTTGGGCACCTTCAAAGTGGTGGCTTGTCATCTTTAAGTTAGGTTTGATACAACGAATAAAGCTTGCACCCTAGGAGAATAAAGGTACTTTTTAAGACAATACACATAGCATTCTTATTTTTCTATTTCTATGAACATCAGTAACTATCAAGCATGTTACCATTAATATCTGAATCTCTTTTAAAATAATCACTAAAGAATCTAAAAGTTAATTAGCATACTTTAAAATTTCAAGATTGGAATGAATTTCTGCATTATATACTAATATTAGAAAAATACTACATTTTAGATTTAAGTGCCAAAATTGTTATTGTAAAAAAAAAAAGTCTTTCATTATAAAATATTTTAACCTATTTAAAAAATATATTTTCCAGACTGACATATATACGATTTCGTTCTACATTTTAGTGTACTTTTATATGCTATATTTCTGTGGTAAGAACACTGTCCTAAAACAAGACAAAGAAATAAAATTATGCCTCTTAAAATTTAGGCCAAAGTGGGGGAAAATAATTCAACCTTTTTCATCATTCTGTAGGTCCCTAAGCTGCACCATTGCATATTTTAAAGTTCTGCTTGTTAAACAGTATATTTTAAATCTTTTAAAGGCATTCACTTAGAATCAGTTATCAGATTATGTTGCATGAGGTAGAAAGAATATGGATAAGTACACAGCAAACCTGTTGAACATTAAAGTGAATATACCAGAAATCCAAATAACTGTTCCTTTTCAAAGTAGTCCCCTTAAAAACTGAATAGTTATTTCAACAATGATGCTCACTGCAAACACCTGCGGAACACTTTTTAGAAGTACCTCTTTATAAATCACAAAAGTACTCCCATTATTTTACCCTGTATTTGGTGTAATCTATATTTGGGTCATAAACATAAAAGTAAAATATCTTCCTCGTCAGACTTGGTTTTTAAAGATGTTTAGTCTTAAGAGATAAATATTTGCAAACAATGAGAATATCTGCAAGAATCTCTAAATGGTTCCGAAAGCAAGTCTAACAACAAATTAAGCAATAACAGCATTGAATGAATAAATATTTCGCTTTTCAAAATGACTACATGAAAAGGAAAAATACCTGGTTAAGTTCTGTAGATCTGTTTAAAAAATAAGTCTCACCTTGAATCATGCCCACATAACCCATCCACCAAACTTCTTTGTCTGGTAAATTTTCCATTAAAAACCAGAGTGAACTACTAAAATGCCTAGTTAATAAAAAAAGCGGTGGGGGAGGAACCCTAGGAAATACTGTCTCTAAAACAGGGCAGAAAAATATTATGTCCATTTTTTCCATGACAACATTGCCAGGCTGGAGAACATTACTACTAGAATAATAAGATGAAAATAAATTACCTGCATTATCTTTCATCCTAAAAAATATATTTTTTTTCCTCCATAGAAATAACTAATTATTTTCACTTCTCTGAAACTATGGAATAATCTGAATTTAGTAACACTGAGAGAATTCTGTATATTTATAAAATAATTTGATTTCCCTTATATACTTGACTTTTCTTCAGAACAAGCCTAACCAAAATGACAACCATTTTAAAATTATTTTTTTAAATGAGGGAATTCAGTTTTAAATTAATTTCTAATTATTCCAAGTTTACTGTGTTTATCTGAGTAATTACTAATAATTTAAGAGGATTATTTAAAAACTCTGAATTTTTTTTAGTTGTACTTACAGTACTTCGAAGTTTATCCAGAAGTAGATTTAACTGTGTCTGTAGAAGAAAGCAAATCACTTTACTATTTCAAAAAGCAAAAGTACACAATGTCTTAAGTTACTATTAGCTCTCCAACATTAGCATAAAAAAACATGCCATACCATCAACATACAACACTACAATTTAACAACTGATACATAAATTCTTTAACAGTAACATGCAAAATATATGGCTAATATAATGACAAGGACAATAACATATTAGTCATACAGAAATTAATTAAAAGACTGAAAATTAGCAATGCTACAAAATATACACACATACTTGCAGGCGGGATGAATGAGGGGAAAGTGTACAGGCAACAAGTAAGTATATGAAAATGCAGCGGATGCATTCCATTGAGAGATCAACAGAGCGGTACTTGAATATGTAGCAAGCTGGGTGCAGTTTCTGTCACACTCCATTGAAGAATGAAGACATACTTAAAATACTAACGGTATTAGAAATATTTTACTTAACACTTATCATAAATGAAATTGTCCTGCCTAGCTGTCAAAACCCTCTCGGCTATTTTAAAATATTTCACATTCCAATTATTTTTAAAAGCTTGGACAATTTTCTCAAAAACAACTTGACAATGTACATTACAAGTTACTATACTTTCCTATTTCTAATAATATTAAGTGGTTTAATAATAATTTACTCTGGTATAATAATACATTAAAATCATGTGCTTTTCTGCAAAGTAAATTATATAAAATTCTTATATCAATTTTGTACTAAGATGCTTATTGTACTACTAACAAAAGATAAACTCAGATGTTAATTCTTAAATTAACACACTGGATCAATCATAGCTATATTTAATAATAATAATAATAATAGGTAGACTATACTGTATGCCTTCTATGAGTCAGGCACTGCTCAAAGCTCTCCACAGGCATGATCAGATTTAAACCACACAATTCAAATTAAGTATATATTATCAGCCTCATTTTTCAGGTAAAAGCATTAAAGCCCAGAGAGATAAATTACTTGCCTACAATCATGGAACTAGTAATGGTAAAGCCAAGATTCCAACAGAAGCCTAACAAAGTTCATTCTCTTACACATGAAACTACAGTATACTTCAGACATAATAGGCTTAAGTTATAAAAATGGAGTAAATTTCTCACTGAATAAAAAAAAAGTCACATCCCACTTATCTGGTTGACTGAGTTCTGACAACCTTAATCAATCTGACCACAAATAACTGAAAAGCAAGTACAAGAGGCACTAATTTGAAAAGAAAACAGATGTCACGAGGTCCATGCCTCTTAATCCATAAACTAAGCACGGTATTCTCCAAAAAAATGGAGATAAACTAATTCAGAAGAGTAGAAGCAGCAAAAATAAACTCGAGAGAAGAGGGAAGAATGTCAGTTATCAAGGAAGCAGTCAAAGACCATAAGGCAGAAGGATAAACAGTTTTATGAAACTCATGCTCTATTTGTATTTTATTTTTAAGCATACAAATATTCATGTACATAACAAAAGAGTAAGATTTCCATCAAAAAGGATTATGTTTTCTAAAACACTAACAGTAAAAGGGTTATGTTCCAAATAACCTGAAAATGTTACTTTTCAGTAGAGAACTGTGGTTCTCAAAAATAATGGGTAACTGAAGTCTTACTGTAAATGCCAGCCTGTTTTGTTTGATTATTTCACGTAACTTGAATTTAACAAGCTATTCTACTATATTTTAAATTAAGAATTACTATTAATACTTCATTTCAAAGTATCTCATAAAAACTATTATTAGTAATATCACTCAGTTATAGTTAGTAGTTTAATATGCAAAATATATCCTATTGTATATTGTAATATTTATAGGCACGTAGGCAATATTTAGGCATTTCAAGTCTCAATATAAATGAATACTTTAATCCAAAGAATTTTAAGAATGTTTTTGTTTTTATTTATATTGTTTAAAATTTCAAGTATGTTTTTGCAAGCAAAATGACTATAATGTTACATTACAAAAAAAATAATAACCACTTCGTACAGGCTAATATACTATTTTAAACTAATCTGCTATCATATGTCTATTCAGGAATTTCAAAATATACAAATAAGAGAAAAATATTGCTCAAGAGAATTAGGAACTCATAATTAATGAATATAACTGATAACAAAGTTAAACACTTTTTATTTAATTACCTGTAAAGTATTACATATTTTCTGCTATATTTATATATACTTAAAAAAAATCTAGGTTTATAAACATGATTTTATCAAGTTAGTTAATTAGAGACCATTTCTATCCACATGGGACTTCAGGAGGCTTACATTGTTATTATTATAGTCTTCTGATGCTTAAAGAGTTTTTAACTATATCATTTTTAATATCTAAAGTACACTAATAGGAGGCATATGCAGAGTTTTCTTGTAAATACAATGGCAATACTTTGTGAAAATGTATGAAAGAGAAATTGATTCTATGTCTTTGTTTTATTATTATAAATTTTTATTCATTAAACTTGTGATCCAAAAGTTTTTAAGTTATCTTTTCCTACGCTAAATACTCCACAATTAGAACCAGTTAGTGTTCCATTTCTAAAACGCATCATGTGTAAATTCCTTGCCAGACCTCAAAGAATAAATTTTTGATCTAAACTTAATAAAACAAATGAGATGTTTTTCAATGTTAAATAAGCAATATGAAGGGTTTGTCACACAGAGCACTTATTTTTTACAAAGTTATTAAAAGTTTTAATCAAATTTTAGTGTAATGTGTACACTCATAAAGCACAGTGAGAGAAAACATACTGAAAATAAATTAAAAACAATCAATAGCTTGAGACGGGCTCTTTTTAACATGGCAGCCATTCTATACATAAGAGTCCAGGAAGGTGATCATTTACCTGAAGCCCCTGGCTGTGCCTGCTTTTCCTCTCTCAACTCAACTAGTCCTCTCTAGCCATCCCGAGCTGGACTACAGCTAAAACAAAACTGCTGAATGAGGAAGGAAACAGAAAACACGTGGGAAAGAGAAGGTTTGAAGGTCAACCAAACAGAAGCAAGAACTTTAGGAGAAGCAGGTATGAATCAGATATGTTAAGCAACAAGATAGAACAGACTCATCAAATTATAAGAATTTCTGTACGTTCAATTACTACGCCTATTTTACGTTATTTTGTATACAAATATCAACAGTGCAGGGCCTGCTCTTGCACTTCACTCATGGGATTTCCGACAGTGATCTATATTCTCCTCTGTAAAGTATAAAACAATGTATTTTACTTTAAATGCACTGAAAACAAATATTCAAATAATAAATTTAACACAAATACCTTAAACTTGTTTCCCACACTGATGAAGCTAAGTTTTCCTGCTTTTTGTTTGGTATCTTTGTTGTTGTTTGTGGATGATTCAAATAATTCTCGTATGAATTTATCCCTAGATTCACATATTAAGGATTCAAGAGACATATGTAAAGCATCATTATTCTTTTCCACAAATTGGGTCTGAAAAATAAAGCAAACAGGAATGATTCAGTCCATCCTTTGGTAACATCCCTTGACACAGCTCTGTTCAATAGAATTTTTTGAGAGGACAGAACCGTTCTGTATCTGCACTGTCCAGCACAGTCCCCACCGACATACACACGGAGCACATGAAGTGTGCCCAGTGTACTAAGGAATTGAATTTTCAATTTTATTAAATTTAAACTGAAATAACCAGATACGGCTGGAGGTTAACATTTTGTGCAGCGCAACTTCAACTTCAAATGGTTTTCTCTTAGTAAACGTCACACTCACTGTTTCATAGCACACTGCCCCTGCAAAATGCCTGATAATGAAGCCTTCATCATCTCTGATGTTCCTATGAACTGCCAGCTTAGATTTTCTGGGTATCTGGAAAGAGTGCATACATTAGTTATTAAATTATCAAAAACATATTACATAATCTCCTTTAGAAAACATTTGGGATGTGAAATACTTAAAATTATATAGGAAATTTTCACACTTTACACAATTATACTACCTTTGAAACATCTAGTAAGCTTTAAACTACCAGTGAAATGTAGCAAGTATTTGGTTATAATCTCTCAGAAAAGAAAAAAGGAATCAGACAAAAATAAACACTGTTAAGTATGCAAAACAGTAGGCACTTTATAAAGTTAACTGCCTATGTCTAAAGTAGTGGTTCTTGACTGGTGAATTACCTGGAAAACTTTTAAACCTCCTAAAGCCCGTATCATTTACATCAGGTGATTTGAAGGTACAGCCAAGGTTGAGAAGCACTGTTCTAAAAAAACATCGGAAACCAGCACAGGACCTCTCCCACTTTTAAAACTATAAATTCTAACAATGAGCCTGAATCTATCTGAAGGACACCGAATCATTTGAGGACTATATTATCAATTGTAATATCTCATATTTAAAAGTTTCCAAAATGCCTTCACATAAAAGAGTATATCTGACCCTCAAAATAACCTAAGGGTAAGAAAGACAATCTCGTGTAAAAATGAAAAAACTGAGACTTTGAGAACATTACTAGGCTTTTTCTAGGTGAGAGAGCTGGCAGAGCACAGAGCCTCTTTTTTGTGAGATACTACACCAGCATGAGCCAGAACAAGCGCACTGGAGTCAAAATGCCTGCCCAGCCTGATTCCCAAATTCACCACTTCCTTACTGTGCTACACATGACCGGTCACTTAACCTCTCTGTGTACATCTCTTCATCTCTAGCATGGGAATACAAACCAGATCTACCCCAGGGATTATGAGGATTAAATAAAATAACTTAAGTAAAACCCTTAGATCAGTGACTGGCACATACGAAGTGTTCAATAAATGTTTGTTATTACTTTTATTTCCAAAGAATTACAACAAAAGTAATAGCCTACAAAAATTAGAATTTACTGTCTTGTTCTTGTTCTCTTTTGAGACAAGCAGCCAAAATCCATTCTCGATGTTTTAGCTTGTTGTCCTTGTAGTTATATGTACTATATATAGCTCAGGGTTCTCTGAGCCCCTGGTCACAATTTTGTTGACTGGCAATCTGTACTCTTGGTAAAGATGATCACATGTCTACAAGCTGGTCATAACAAAGACGAGCAAACAGTGAATATATAGGACTGTATATACATCTTCAATCTTGACAAAAGTTTTGGTGAGGATACGTATTGTTTGATTTCTACCTCCACTGAAGAGAAACAGGCTCTGCATTATAAGAAATATTTAAGGATATAGAAGAACTCCAAGTCAGTGGGGCAGGTGGTTGTTAGATTCAGTCCCTAGAGAAGGCTATCACAATTACATGAGATTTTCAAGTAAATGCATTCAACTTATTTACCTAACACGTTCTTAACTTAGTTAATGATATAAGGAAACAGGAATACTAGTCTTCATTCACTTCAGCTCCTGGATCCACCAAGGCAATGACTGATAAACTATGTTACAATTTCAAAACAATAAACAGTATGGGATGCATTTGGAACTCTAAGCGGCTTTTCTTTTCTTCTTTTCCTCCCTTTCTTTCTTTCCTTGTTGTTCTCTGTAAGATAAGGCAGCACCTATCTTCCTGGATGAAATTAACATCCATATCTCTCTGCGCTAATCAGCTCTTATTGGGCACAAGTCTTTGTATGATGATGGCTGTGTGTAAAGATAAACACAGATTTAGGTGAACACAGGAAACACTTCAATATCCTCAGGGTCCGCCTCAAGAAGAAGGCCCCACAGTTCACCGCTCTAAGGATTCAAACCCAGCTCTATGACCCAACAGCAGTTCAGGGAACCAGGTCTTCTGGCCCCTTCAGAAGTGTACTTCTCATTTATTTCTGCTGGTCTCTGTGTGTTTTTCCCTTTAGCTAATTCTTCTACTGCTTCAGTTCTATGTCTCTCTCTGAGTATATTTCCCATTCAAAACTCCCTAGGAAAAAGCATCAAAATAAACTGGCTACTCATTATCTAACAAGGATTGCTTGCAGAAGTCACACTCTAAGCCATAAACTTTATTATTGGTCTTACGAATGTACAGACTGGTGTCTGCTTGTGATTTTAGATGCTAACTTCTGGAACATGATCCAGGTCACATGACAGAAACAAAGTAAATGGTGTGCACTTTGCTAGAAGGAAGAACGTAAAAACAGCCAGTAAACCTTTTTGTACATTCTAGATCGATGAAATGTACTTTCCCTCCTGCTAAAAAGGCCTTCATTAGAGAGATCATCATCATCCAAAAGACACATGTATAAACTAAGTGCCTACCTACAGAGGATGCTGTGCTGGATAAATTATAGTTGCTTTAAGCCCCATATAACTTATTACTCTAAGTATTTAAAATGCAATATCCAGTACGTTTTTCTAAAGATTTTCCTTCCCACCACAGAGTCTCAATTTGGGAATGGAAAACTCACAGTGAGTCGGAAATGTTCTTTGTGCTTCTGATGAACTGCAGATGTAAAGTGTTGATCACTTGGCTGGGGAAGGCGATTTTCTTCATCTAAAATATCCAGTATCCCCACTAGTTTTGCTTCAATTAAATCTATTCCCCAAAAAAAGTCAAAATATGACAGGGTAAAAACATTTTAAGGATCTGTGAACAATTTAATGATTACAAATTTAAAGGACTGGTCAGAAGTACTGTAACAGATGACTGTATTACAAGTATCCTTACAGGCTATAGAAAGCAGCTGGATTTTATTTCAGATTTAGCAATCTATCAGAAAGGAACATCGTACACAAGTTTCCCCCACTATGAAAAGTTTGCTTTATGCCACTTCACTTTTACAAAAGGCCTACATTAGTACTTGCTCTCACTGAAAGAAATCCAAAGAGAATTTTTGCATTTACAAAACTGTAATTGCTTCTCTGATTTACACCATTTTGGTTTATGAAAGGTTTCATAAAAATGTTCTACTTTCAGAGAGCAGGGGAAACTATTTAATATAGGTTCTAGAAACACAAGTTCATAAATATATGATTAATGTAATAACCATTCTAATTTGTCAGCTTGGATGAGAAGCTAAGGAACCAAAAAGTCCTCCTCTTGCAAATGATATCTACGTTCAAAATGAAGTAAAAGAAGCTTTTGCATGCGTAGCTTTTAAAATCTACTTTTCAATACTGGTTCAAATGCCTTCCTACAAAACTTCAGGAACAACACATTTTTATGTTCCCTTCATGTTGTCTGAATTTCTTGATTGTGCAAAATAACTATAAAATATAAAGTGCTCAAATAAAGTATAACTATTAAGTGCAAGAGATTTCAAAGGCTATAGGACATACGAAGAGAAATCAAAATTCTAACTGCCATTGCTCAGAGATGCTTTTTAGGCAATTGGTGATGGTGAAGGGAGTGCACACAGAACTAAGCCATAAATGAGTATTTTGACAGGTGTAGAAGGATATGAAAGTGAGCTAAAAAATAAACGGAAAGAGAGGAGTTCTGTCCAAAATACCAAATCACAAAATCAAAGGCACAGAGATCTGAGAGAGGTGTGACATGTAAAGGGAATGCTCAGTGAGCCAGCCAGGATGTAAGTGCCGTGAAAAGTTGTGCCAATGTGAAGCATTACCATTATTATAATAAGGTGGTGTCCAAATGGAGCACATGAGTTACTGACTCAATTGTCAAACGGAGTTTGCAAAACAAATTCTGACCATCAGTTGATTTTCGAGATGAGATGGGAAAGAAAAGGAAGATTAAGCACCAGTTCAGGGGTGAGAGAAAAAGGTTTCTTTACTGATAAAAATAGACAAGAAAAACAAAGACCCTGTTCTCCTGCTGCAGGCCTTTATCTGGATATGACACACGAAACTCGTGAGACCAACTTGCAATCAGCTGGAGGGTGCTGTCAATGCAGGGAACAGAAGTAAGGGGACTGCGGAACCGCAGTGCCAAACACTCAAAAACCTCACTTGGAGCCTCGCTAACATGGGTTTCCTCAGTGAGATAATTAATCCCTTTACTACTTAAGCAATTTAGTTTCCTTCTTAACTTACACATTGGCTGTTTAAGAACAAAAATATTCATCACAGGAAACAGAAGGAATTACAGGAAAACTTTCAACGCAGCTGAATTTGATGTCTTGGTAGGAAAAATAAATTCCTGGTAGTACTAGAGAAGTAAAACCTCTCAAATACCACAGCTTCAAGTCCTGTAACTAGTAATATCAATCACAGAGCACAGAAAAATTACTAGCAAAAGCATTCACTGTATCTTCCCATGGTTCCCAAAATTAGAATTAAAAAGACATACCTATACAGTCCTGATTATCCACATAATGCACCTCATTAACACCTAAACCTTCTTTTTGATAGAGTTCTTGTTCCTAAAATGAAATAATCATAATCACAGATATGGAAATACTGCATGATAAGATATGGCTTGTTTTGTGCCACTTTTGATCATAACACTTATTGATTAGTCCAGAGTACAAAGGCTCACACCAACAACCTCAGGAGCTAGAGACTTACAAAACATTAGGGAAGAAAAATCCTTGTCCCTAAAGCAATATGAAGTCAGAAACTAAATGGCCAACATAAGATTTACATGTGTGGAAATGTTCCCTCCTGAAGATACACACATTTTTCTTGAAATATGCAGAGATCTGTTTATAACCATTCAAAATCAAGGAAAGACCAAGGCTCTGAAATATTTTTAGGAATTTTAAATTCATTTTTTAAATTTAATTTTACTTTATTTTAGAGAGAGAGAGCATGAACAGAGAAGGGCAGAGGGAGAGAGAAAACCCCAAGTAGGCCTAATGTCCAGCATGGAGCCTAATGTGAGATCATAACCTGAGCCGAAATCAGGAGTCGGATGCCAAACCAACTGAGCCACCCAGGCACCCCTTTAGCAATCTCAATGTCAAATTTCTCAGTAGAATAGACCAGGAGTTAAGAAACTTTTTTTCGTAAAGGGCCAGACGGTAAATATTTTCAGCTGTGGGCCATACTGTCTTTGTCGAAACTACTCAATTATGCCATTGCAGCACAAAAGCAGCCATAGATAACAGTAAATGAAGAAGCATGGCTGTGTTCCAATAAAACTTCATTTGCAAACATAGGCAGCATGTTGGATTTCTCCCAAAGACCAGTATCTACCAACCCCTGGAATACACAGAAGAATCTAAGAACTTGCTGTGATAATTTTTAAGTTTAAAGAAGAGCTAAACAAACTAGCTCCCTTGGATATGAAATTTCTCCCCTGTATATCCTCAATAGTCCTAAACCGTTGTCCAAAGACAGGAGAGATTTTTTAACATATACAGACAGGCACTAAAATCAAGGAAACAGCAATTAATTGCAAATGGGCTCTAGTATCTACACAGTGATACATATGAGGAATATATTACTGGGAAAAGTAAGTGTAATTGGGAAAAATAATTTTTAAATTAAAGTTGAGTTACTAGATTAAGTCTGGTATCTTCTTAAAATTAAAAAAAAAAGATTTTACCACCGATGGGTGAGCAATGTAATGACCATAGGCTGACATGTATTTTAATATTTTTTCCTAAATATTTAAATATTTCCTCCCATGAGATATACTAGAAAAGGTTTCTATCATTTTAGAAGTCACTGTCCACTTGAGACCCAATCTGAATTTGAAATCCAAATATTTGTCTTATTTTATTTTATTTTAAGTTTACTTATTTTGAGAGAGAGAATCCCAAGCAGGTTCCTTGCTATTTACAAAGAGGCTGATGTGGGGCTCAATCCCATGAACGATGATATCATGACCTGCGCCAAAATCAAGAGTCAGGACACTTAAGCAACTGAGCTGCCCAGGTACCCCCAACATTTATTTTAAGGAACTGTTATAAAAATAAACATACATCAAAATACTATTTCCTCATCATGTTTCTAGACAAAGGTTGTTGGGCTGGCATGGAAGGGAAGAATTAGGGCATGTTAAGTGAGAACCACACAGGTTCGACTTCAAATAGTAATGGAAGAACTAATGTGGCCGGACAGAACATTTTCAGAGTAATTATCTTAACTGGTAAGTATTTGGTTTACCTGTTTATTATGCCAGAACTGGCTTACACTATGATATACAAGTAAAAAGTATAAAAAGGAAGGTGCGGGAAACCCATAAAGACAAAAACATAACAAACATGTGGGAAAAGATTAACGGAACAGGAACAGGAAAGAATACTTCACATTTTGGATCCAGATATAGTTAAGAACAGAACTGGAAAACAGCAATGCTAATATGAGAAGAATACAGTGTTGTCAGTCAGCAGCTGGAAGGTAGGTTCAGACCCGCAGCAGTCATTAAACTGCTCTGGAAATTCATTTTCTTCATCTGAGAGGGTGAGCACATAGCAGAGTGGACAGAAGAAAAGAGACACAGAAGAAGGGTGGGAGATGCCAACGTCCAGGATAAGAGTAGAAAGTTGTTTGGCAGTGGCAGAAGTAGGGGCAACATACTCAGAAAAAGAAACAAGCGAAATACCAAGTCTAGCAAAAGTCACTAGGTAGCAACAGATGTTCACTTCTGATGAGATGCCTATTAGGGTTTTTACTGGGTCCTTAAGCTTCAACTGTATCAACTAACACTTGTGTTGGCCTGAGCAACAGCTAGCCCCAGGGGCCTTTTCTGGGCATCTTTGATCTTCTGGGCCACCTTATGCATTATGCCCCATCAACAAGGGTAACTGCAGCATGCTTCTGTTCCTCGAAATTAAAATAGCTTAATGCAGTTCTTAAATTGTAATGGTCATTACCTCCTTTAGAATCCTTTCATTAAAAAACTGTTGAAGCTTTTCATTGCAGTAGTTGATGCAAAATTGTTCAAAACTGTTATGTTCAAAGTACTCTGAAAACATAAAACCAGAGTCAAAAGTCATCATCAAATCAACTTCACATTATACTTTATCTTTGGATAAAATTTGATTGTAACAATGCTTAATTTAAAATTAGGTAAAAAAAAAATACATATAATTGTATTATACTCCCAAAATTCTCTTATTTCAAGACAAATTTTGTTAGGTTTTTCAATTAAGTATTGAAAACACTGCATTTTACTTAACAAAAAAGGTACGTGTTAAAGGAGATAAATGGTATATTATAAAAGACACAAAATGTAAACCACTTAAACCTAAGTTTCTGAAGCACAAGGTATTAAAGCAATCTAAATTAACAGAAGAACAAAGGTGGCTTAAAAGGGAAGTGCTTTAAATCTTTTTTCTGTATAATCTGTAAAATTATAGTTAAAAAAAGTACAAGTACTCACTCATTTCTAAAATGAAGAGACTGTATTACATTACCTCTAAGTTCCCTGTAGCTCTAAAATGTTATGATTCTGTATATGTGCCTGTGACACTAAAACTGGTGCAGACCAGAAACAAATGTCTGAAGATTTTAAAATCTTACGTCAGTGATGAGTGTTTTTCTACCTTTGAACCAAAGGTAATAATTATAAACTTTAAAATATGTATCACATCGAAACCAAAATTCTACCCCTCCCAAAAAGTAAGCACTCATTCCTTCTCTTGGCAAAAGCAAACAAACTACACAGGAGGAAAATACCACTCCTACACAGCCAGAGAAAACACTCATATGGATAAGCCCAATATAAAAACAGTCCGATTTACTTGGAGATTTTTATAAAACAGTCATTCACAACAACACATCTGGCACTTAGATGTTAGTGACTCATTTCATTTCTGGTTGCACAGACCCGTGGCTGTTCTCAAACATTTATCTTGAATATAAATTAATATATAATACCTTGAATATATATTTATATTTGTACTATGTAGTTATATGTATAAAATATCTTTAATATACATATTTATTCATTTGGTGAAAATTCATTGGAAATAGCGATCTGTTAAGGACACTAGTGATAAATTTCTACACACAGCAATGAGTTTGGCTTCTATGTTAGGTCATCTTGTATCCAGCACTACACTGCAGTCAGTGGTTTTAATGACTTAATCCTCTTTATTAGTAGGACTCAAGACTTTACCTTTATTCAGTTGCATTCATTTAGGAGTATAGAGACATCTCCTAACTATAATGGTTTCTATCAACATGTTTTATTATTAGCATTAGTGTGACCAAAACCTGTGAGTTTTTCCTTTTGTTAAGCATCAGCTTCCTAATTAAATCATATTATGAAATGAAATACAGGTTTGGACATATAACTGAAAATACATCAAGTGAAAGGTATTGCAAAGGAAAAAACATTTTTTTTTAAATTTTAGATATATGTGAAAAACTGAATAAAAAATAACAAATACAAATTCTCAAACAAAACCATTCTTACCAAACCAGCAATGTCTAGGACTCCAATAAAATAAGATGATGTTTCAAAAGGAAAACACTGATTTACTCTGTTGACCACATGATCAAAAAGATGGCTGTAGACAGTCTTTGCCAAGGCATCACGAGCATTGTTCGCTTGCTCCACTTTCAAGGGTACCCTATAAAAGAAGACTATATCAATGAAAATTCTTTACAGTAATAATTGTGAAAATAATGCCAGATACCCAAGATCAAGGGGTATCTAAACACATTCGCTGTGAAGAACAAAATAAATAGTTACAAAAGGTCAATTGTGAAAAGGCACAGATAAATGGTGCAGAAGCATACTAAAAGAAGAACTATGGAAATTACCTATACGTAGATAAAAAATGTATTATTGAGTAAAAGAAGTTTAGGCTCAAGAAACTGATTACCTTAATTTATACTTTACCTGCTGAAAATATAAAAAATATCATTCAGAGGAATAATCTTCCTTTTGACTTTCTTCAAATGCAAAAGAAACTGTGTAATTCAGGCTAAAGTTTGGCACCTTGTTTAACATTGTTTGGGAAGAAATGCTTACATCTTAAATTCTGGACTGTCCAATTCTACCATTTAATATAAGTAACTACATGATATAACAGTATTTGATGTCGCAGATATAGACACACAGCCCTCTTCCTCAAGAAAGTTATAGACTGATTAAGAAATTGTCATAAAAGTGAATTTTCAAACACCATGCTAAATGCTATCAAAAAGGTAAGTATGAGGCACCAAGGGAGCACCAGAAAAATTGTCAAATTTAGAAGTAACCTTAAAAGTCTGTCATGTAGGCTGATCCTTGAATCCCTTCTAAACTGGTTTTCCAACTTATACTTCCTGCAGCAGAACCCTTTCCTAAGTAAATCCTGTGTGAGCACTCCATACATAGAACACATAAAAGAACTGCTTTGGAACAAAGGGGAAATGGAGGAAATTCACACACCTGTGCTATATCCAGACTTTCCATGGACCCCAGAAATATCTCTAACGAACCAAGCAACTGTATGGCACTACTATACATTCTCCTTGCTAAGGTTTTCTTTATAATAATTTGGAATCAGCTTAGCAAATAATCAGGCTAAACTTAATATCTTGCTAATGTTTCCCAAAGTATAAGAGCTACCAAAATTTCTGAGTGGCTAAAAGTTTAGTTTTTACATCCTTCTTGGTTTAATTTGTTGAAAAGGTTCCTGAAGTATGTGACTAGAACTCACCCCCTGCCTTATTTAGCAAGAGATAGAGGATCTGACTCCCCTCACCCCACAAATGAAGATCTTACAGTGCCCCCAGAATGATGGCTGAATATCAATTTTATTTTATGTATCAAAAACAGAAAAGACTAAAACATAGAATATTGAGCCAAAAGTGTACAGATACCCAAACATAACGTAGAAGTTCTTGGTTACAGATTTAAGAAATTCTGGCTAGGCTCCTATTTTCTTTTCACTCGCAATTTCCTCTAAATGAAGAATCTGAGCAGTAAGGGGAAATCCCATTTGCTGAGTGTTTTACTAAAGTGAGTTCTACTTAATAAGTTTTAGAACCAGGGTGCCTGGGTAGCTCAGTCAGTTGAGTGTCTGGCTCCTGATTTTGGCTCAGGTCATGATCTCACACTTTGTGGGATCAAACCCCATGTAGGGCTCCACACTGATAGTGCAGAGCCTTCTTGGGATTCTCTCTCTCCCTCCCCTCTCTCTCATCAAATAAATAAACATTAAAAAAAAGTAAAAAAAAATAAGTTTTTTTATTAGAACATACCATTTGCAAGGAAAATCACTTTTAAAGTAAAATGGTCTATTGCCTTCTGGAACTAAATAATGGTGATAGTTGTACAAGCTTGTACATAATACTAAAAAATACTAAACTATACACTTTAAAAGAATGAATTATAGCTCAAAAAAAAAACAGCTGTCCTGAAAAATTGAAAAAACATTCTAAAACAAATACTGATTAACATACTCACCTCATATTTTTGTAGTTGTACAAAAGTAAACCACTCTTACCTTATAAACTTCAAATCTGTGCCCTGTAGCATATCTAGATGTAGGGAACAACTTTAAGAGCTGTGGAGGTCAGCATTTATTTATATAGTAGATTATTGCAGTGAGATGCACAGACTCTAATTATCAAGCAATGCTTTAGAACATTATAATGAAAAGAATGAATCATTCAAAAGATCAGTGTTTAAATCTTTAAATCTCAGTGTTCTCAAAGAAAGGTTTTTCCCTGACAAACTACAAGGCAGTATTTTTACAGAGCAATGAGTTAAGGAACTTACTTTATAACTGTTCCTTTGGTGCCCCCTGCTGTTGTTAGCATGACTCTTGTAGTTAAACTTACACGAAGATCATCTTGATCTA
This sequence comes from Paguma larvata, assembly GCA_030068075.1. Classification (NCBI taxonomy): domain Eukaryota; kingdom Metazoa; phylum Chordata; class Mammalia; order Carnivora; family Viverridae; genus Paguma; species Paguma larvata. Next base: position 67,764,404 of record CM057829.1, on the reverse strand, counting down.
AGCCCAGTAATTCAGCACAATATTCCAATGCCTGAGTTGATTTATTCTTCAGATTACAACCACCTAATGAGAATACATTTAAATTTTAAACTAAAAGACATTATACAAACTAGATTTTCAAGATCCATTTCTTAGAAGTAGACTTCACACATAAATCTATGGAATAGACCAGGTTTTTTTTGTTATCTATAATTTCACCTCACTTTTTCACCACCTTTGTCAGACACGCATACTGCCAAGATCAGTGGGAGACCCTCACTTGAGGCAGTCCATGATATAATCCTTCTGCTCATCAATATTAACCTGCCACTGTTTCATTTTTTATGACCCTGCACGCAAAGTATACTAATGATACATTATAATCCTTGTAAATCTCTAGAGAAACATAGTACCTTATCATTAAAATTTTTATGACTCTCAAAAACTTTAAGAAGTTATTATAATGGCAAATGTTGGTACTTCAGTAGGTCAGTGTGGATGTTTGTCAACATAGGGTGTGTGTGTGTGTGTGTGTGTGTGTGTGTGTTGCACGTCTGTGCATACCCATGCATACATATGCATGTGCTTATGTTGTTTGGGAAAGAGGAAGAGTGTGAGGAGGCAACTTCGATTACCTGTACATCATATCCATAGATTTCTAGTTATGGAGGCTGTTCTAAAAAGCGTAGATAGAAAGACACTATAGTGCAATGTGCCTCTGCACTGATATGGCCATAAGACTCATTAGCTGTGTGACCCTGAACAAGTTACTTATTCTCTCTGTGCTCAGTTTCCTCATCTGTTTAGAGGATACTAACTATGCTTATCCAGTGAGGTTGTTATAGAGGTTACATATGTGAAGTCCTTGGAATAGCACCCGGTACACAGGAAGCACTATATAAAGGTTAACTATTATTATTTTTATTACTACTACCAATATTCTAAAAATAAACATTTTACTAATAGTTAAGGTTTAATTTTTATAATTAATTCATCTGAAGACTCATTTCAAAACTATAAGGAATTTGTGAAAATCATAAGAAATTTATCATGACAAATTAGTGAACTACTTAATAGATTGGTCTCAGGAGAAATAGACCATGAGATTCTGTATGAATAAGGGGTTGTCAGGATAACTCAATGGGGACAAAAACAGCTTTTTCAGAAAATGGCACTGAGACAACTGGATATCCACGTGCAAAAGAATTAAGTTGGACCCCTGCTTCACACCATAAATAAGACCTAAATTAAGAGCTAAAACTATTAAACTCCTTGAATACACAGACATAAATCCTCATCATCTTGGAACAGGTAACAGTTTCCTAGATATGGCACAAGAGCACAAGCAACAGAAGACAATTCAGACAAATTAGACTTCATCAAAATGAAAGACTTTTGGGGCATCTGGGTGGCGCTGTTGTTAAGCATCCAACTCTATATTTCTTTTTTTTTTTTTAATTTTTACTGTTTATTCATTTTTGAGAGAGAGAGAGACAGAAAGACAGAGCATGAGCAGAGGAGGGGCACAGACAGAGAGGGAGACACAGAATCTGAAACAGGCTCCAGAGTCTGAGCTGTCAGCACAGAGCCTGACGTGGGGCTCGAACTCGGGAACAGTGAGATCATGACCTGTGCCGAAGTCGAACACTTAACCGACTGAGCCACCCAGGCGCCCCCAACTCTATATTTCATCTCAGGTCATGATCTCACAGTGGTGAGATGAGCCTGCATCAGGGTCTGCACTGGGAGTGGAGCCTGCCTAAGATTCTCTCTCTTCCTTGCCCTCTGCCCCTCCCCTGCTCACATTCCCTCTCTCTCAAGAAAAAAAATATATATATAAATGAAAAACGCTTGTGTTTCAAAGAACACTACCCAAAAATTCAAAAGCCAACCCACAGATTTATAGAAAATATTTACAAATTATATATCTGATTAAGGAACTTGTATCTGGGATATACATTTTAAACTCTTATAACTTGATGGGGCACCTGGGTGGCTCAGTCGGTTAAAGTGTCCGACTTCAGCTCAGGTCATGATCTCATGGTTCATGGGTTTGAGCTTTGCATCAGGCTCTGTGCTGACAAGCTTGAAGCTCGAAGCCTGGTGCCTACTTCAGATTCTAGGTCTCCCCCTCTCTCTGCCCCTCCCCCACTCACATTCTATCTTTCTCTCAGAAATAAACATTAAAAAATTAAAGAAAAAAAAGCAAAACAAAACTCTTACAACTTGACAATAAAAAGACAACCCAATTGGGACGCCTGGGTGGCTCAGTCGGTTAAGCACCCTGCTTCAGCTCAGGTCATGGTCTCGTGGCTAATGAGTTTGAGTCCTATGTCAGTCTGTGCTAACAGCTCAGAGCCTGGAGCCTGCTTCGGACTCTGTGCCGACGTCTCTCTCTGCCCCTCCCTCGAGCATGCTCTGTCTCTCTGTTTCATTCAAAATAAATAAACATTTAAGGGGCGCCTGGGTGGCTCAGTTGGTTAGGCAGCTGACTTCGGCTCAGGTCATGATCTCACAGTCTGTGAGTTCGAGCCCCACGTCAGGCTCTGTGCTAACGGCTCAGAGCCTGGAGCCTGCTTCAGATTCTGTATCTCCCTCTCTCTCTGCCCTTCCCTTGCTCACGCTCTGTCTCTATGTCTCTCAAAAATAAAATTAAAAAACGTTAAAAAAACTTTAAACATTAAAAAAAATTTTTTAAGGACAACCCAATTAATGGGCAAAGGATGTAAACAGACATTTCTCCAAAAAAGAGATACAAATGGTCAATAAAGACATGAAAAAATGCTGAATCTCATGAGCCTTCAGAAAAATGCAAATAAAAAACACTTCACACACACTAGAATGGCTATAATCGATGTTCGTGAGGATGTGGAGAAACAGGAACCTCCATATGTCGTTGATGAGAATCTGAAATGAATACAGCTACTTTAAAAACAGTCTCACAGTTCCTCAAAAGGTTAAACACAGAGTTACCATATGAGAGCAATTCCACTCCTGGGCATATACCCAAGAGAAATAAAAACATATGCCCACAAAAAACATAAACAAGAATATTTTAGCAGCATTATTCATAATAGCCAAAGGGAGAAACAAGCCAAATGTTCATCAAATGGTGAACGGATAAACAAAATGTGGTATATCCACAGAATGGAATATTACTCAACCAAAAAAAAGTAATACTGATACATGCTGCAACATGGGTGAATATTGACAACATTAAGGGAAAGAAGTCAGTCACAAAGGCCACATATTGTATAGTTCCATTTCTTTTTCTGTTTTTTTTTCGTATGATTCCATTTCTATGAAATTCCCATAATAGGCAAATTTATACAGACAGAAAGTAGATCAGTGGTTGCCGAAGGCTCATGGATTTGAGAAGGAATGAGAAGTGACTGCTAAAAGGTATGGGGTTTCTTTCTGGAGTGATGAAAATGTTCTAAAAACTAACTACAGTGATGACTGCACAACTCTGAGTCTATTAAAAACCACCAAACTGTGTACGTTAAATGGGTGGATTGAATGGTCTATGAATAAAGCTGCTACCAAAGAAAAAGAACAAGGGGACAAGAATACTTAGAAGATATATTTAACCTTTAATTCTGTGAAAATAAGCTTACTACTGATTTCTTGTCATTAAACACATACAGAGTATCTAAAGAACAAAGAACTTCTCTGAATATTCTTTAAATTTGTTGCTATAATAGCATTTATTTTTGTTATGCAGAATTTAAAACACACAGGAAGTCCCGATAGGCATTTTTGGCATATGCCATTATGCAAAAACTTTTCGATAAAAGAGTCTTCTAAACATTTAGGAGAATAAATTTTCTGATAAAATAATTATAAAAACATCCGCAGTTTTTTCAGGTTGCGAGGACATACAAGAATTGAGCTGTCTATCGGGGGAAATCCATTCTAACTAGAAAGAAACCATTTGGATCTATGGGAAGAGTCACAGGAAAAAATGAAGATTAATAAAATCTGAGCTTTTAAAATAAAAAATAATCTAGATTATTAATTGTCTTCGTTCATTGGCTCTTTGCAATCTTCTCTGCTTTCTGCTCATTTTCAACAGAAGGAAGTTTGAGAAGAAAAGTAGAAGTTAACATAAGTATGTGCTATTTGCCTTTGCTTAAGTGCTTTTCCACTCCTGGATCACACCACGTCCATTTATGATCCTCTGTATACAACTGCATGCTCTACCACACGGTAACAATATGAGGTGTGAAAATGCCAACTCTCACTTCTAACAACATGTCCAAACTGTGCCTTAATTATTCTAAACTTTTTTGGGGGTTACTTAGAACTCCCAGCTACTCCCTTGGTATAACAATACTACAGAGCAAACGAGATGTATTGTAACATTGATTGGATTTTCAAAATAAATATTTCGAATACCTCAAAAAAACTAAAAATTTATGGTACACCAAGAACATACCTGATTTTGCTTTTTATTTTTCATTTTAAACTGGAATTTATCTGTATTTTTATTTTACTTAATCATTAAAAACACTTACAGTGATTACTATGTTCTAGATTTAAGTATTTACATCACTTAATATTTAACTCGTTTATTCCTCTATACAACATGAGGCAGGGACTGTTATTATCTCCCGTTTACAGGTGAGGAAACTGAGACAGAGAGAGGTTAAGTTCCTGTCCCAAGACCACACAGGCAGGTAATACCCTAGTGGTGAATACTCTGGCTCAAGAATTTGTACGCTTAAACGCTACAATGTGTTGCATGTGACATTACTGAATTCACGGCATCAGAGGGTATTAAATTTGAGAGTCATTAAGACTGTCTATTCCAGTCTGATCACTCACAGATCAGGACTCTCAGGAACGTTCAGTGACTGGGGGCAATTTGGGACAATTATCACAAGTACCTGAGTTAGTTAGATGTGGGTAGAACCCAGCTCTCATATCTACAACTTCATTAGTAACCATATGACTTCGGCACAGGTTCCACTTCCATAAAATGTAGATAATATTCCCTACCTTATTATCTTTATGAAATTTAGATTATATGTTGTTTATGATGAAACACAGAATATGAAGAGTCTTGCAAATAGCAGACACATTTTTTTTGAAGTTTATTTTGAGAGAGACAAAGAGAGAGAATGAGCGAGCATGAGTGGGGGAGAGACAGAGAGACAGAGAGAGAGAATCCCAAGCAGGCTCTGTATTGTCAGCATGGAACCCAACACAGGGCGCAATCCCATGAACTGTGAGATCACGACCTGAGCCAAAATCAAGAGTCGGACACTTAACCAAATGAGTCACCCAGTTATCCCAAGCAGACACATTTTTAAAATGTTCTTTCCTCCTTCCTCTTGTACTCCTTCCTTATTGCTAGGTACTAAATTTTAAAAGTACTTCTCTCGGACTGTTTACAAATAAAGAAAAGCAAGAGTTGGAGAGCTTCTGGGATCTGACACTAAAGTCCATGTTATTGACGACTATATTAAATAGTGCTTTCAATTTTTTTAACTCATTTTTAGCATAAAATATTTTAATGATGTATTTATACAGGAGTCAACAATCTTTTTCCTCTTAAGTGTCATATCTTAGGTTTTCCCAGTCGTACAGTTTCTGTCACAACTACTAAGCTGCCGCTGCAGCATGAAAGGGGGCACAAACAAGGCTCAAATGAATGGGTATGACTTTGATCTAACAACACTTGATTTGCAAAAACAGGCAGCTGGTCAAATTTGGCCATGGGTCACAGTTTTCCAATCCCTATATTCGTGGATCAAACTTAAGATTACATAAAAAGCCTTAACGTTTACACAGAAACACTGGAGTTGAAAAGTTACTATCATGATGACATTTACATGTTCTTTTTAATTTGCCTCAAGTATAACCTATATTCATTTCCAAATACTGAAGTATATGGGCTTGTACATATTCAATTGTCCTAAACTAACTGATCCAAGTTTATATCAATGAACCAGAAAAATGTTAAAATACCTTAATAGAGGATAGAGAATTATGCTGTGCATATACTGGAAAGTAGAATTATCAGTTGAAAAATTCAACTAAATATGACCCTGCTGGTCATGGTTACTTATCCTTCATAAAATGAGTTTATTTCCCCTCAGTATCACCGACTTGCTCAAAACAGAGCTCATAATGACTAATGCAGCATCCATCATTTCCAAGATTTACCACATAACACAATATATTCTAGAAATCTCAGTGTATTAAAAAACCTGCACACAGATTGAACTTACATATGACAAAGAAATGACAGAACTTCTAATTTTATTCCTCTTTAAAACAAAACAACTACAAACAAACAAACAAACAAAAAAACCTGAGGTGCTGCCAGCTTCCTCAAAATCAATATTTCCAAGGTGCAGGACACCAGCTACTACCCGAAACAGATCGAGCTTTTCTTCATCATCCAAACCGATCTTTTTCATGGCTGTGCACATTCTAATAAAATCTCCATGGTCATCTAACAGAGGATCTTTCAAGGAACCTGCCTTAAGATACTACAAAACAAGAAGATATCAATTAATTGCTCTTTTCTCAAGTATACTAAAACCACTACACAAGATCTAATACACTATATACAACATGCAAAAATAAAATATGTCAATGGGAAAACTTTACTATTCCAACAATTCAAAAACTAAATGACTGAGCAAAATGTACACAGGATCTCTCTGTATTATTTCTTTCAACTGCCTGTGAATCTAAAATTATCTCAATAAAAATCAGTAAAAAATGGAATGAGATGTTTTCCAACTAAATTTACAATTTTAGCTCTAATGTATTATAATGTTACATATGTTAAACAAAAATATAAACTGAGTGAAAAAGGAGGATATATATCAGTAGTTGAAAGGAATCAACCTTAATTCAGAGGTCAGAAGAACTAAGGTAAAACATTATAATAAAAATTCAAATCTTGCACTTAGCATTATACTCCTTTAGGTTAAGTGCCATGGACTGCACCAATATTCAGCAGTGGTAAATAGTGAACAGGCTAATAAAAATTTTCATGGCCTAAGAATCACTTTTTAAATCTTTGTGTTTAAGCATATATGAGTAAAGTATATTAATAAACATTGTGCTTACTCTAAGAATTTATGCAATGACTCACATTTCAGAAAAAATAAAGAAAAAATGTGTTTTCTCCCCTAAAAGAATTTATATCTAAAGTATTCATTTGTTAGAACCTATTAAAAAGCTCAGAAAAAGGAATAAGAAAGTTAGGGCTGCAGAAACTAGAAGTAGAAAAATAAAAGTTACTGGACTAGGAATTTTCCAGAACTTGACAATGAATAGGTAAAATTGAACATTAAGTAGCACAGCATCAGAATTAATTGCCCATTAAAGGCACTTCTAGGAGACTTTTTTCCTCCGAGTTGCCAACTGCTTCCCAGATAAAGTTGGGATTATCTTTCCACAAAATTCTTTAAAATGCTTAATTATGCTTGGGTGAAATTTCTGGAAAATGTCTAGATAAAGAAATTTAATTTTATTCTCGAAATAAGCAAAGGAAATGATCACATGCAGCCAAAGTTAACAAAAAACACAGATCATGCAGAATTTTTAGTCTTGCAACTGAATTGTTACTTCATTTAAAAAACTGTTTCTAATCAAGTGCTAATGAATATGTTGCTATTATGGTCGACTAAAAATACTGCACTCTCCTAAAAATTGCACACAGCTTAGACACTCAAATGGAACTAGGCAAAGGATTCTAATTAGTCAAAATGATCACCTCATCCTCCTGATAAAGAAGACATAAAAAGTAATTTTAAACATATTAATCCATTATTCACTTATATATTTTTATAAATATACTTAATAATATGAGTAAAATACCGAACAAAGTATGCTGATTCTAGAATCATGAAGAGTACATTTTTTTTCTTAGCAGAATACCAAGAGTACACGTTACTCTTTGGAGAGTAAAATCCAGTTTTCTTCCCTCTCTATTCAGTTTTTTCCATGTCAAAGGTCATATTTAGATATACATCTTTTTCCCTGAGGATAGCTGCATTATTCCAGTAAGTAAATGTTTCCATTATTTTATTGGAAAGAATACAATTTCTATATTTTTATGATGCCTTAAAAAATATAGGTTACCATGACAGAAGAAGATACCATAATAAATATTAAAGTAACTTCTTAAAGCTCCAACCATGGATGTCACATAAAGTTTACAATTCTTAATTTGGACATTTATGTCTAAAATGATAACTAAAATGTCAACTTAAACAAAAACTAACTGTACTCATTTGCTTAGAATTCAAAATAACAGGAATTTTTATTTGCTTTCTGTTCTTTTCTATGAATATATTAGAGACATAATTCATCTCACTCATTTTGAAAAGAGCCAAACACATCTGATTCACACATTAAAAGCTGCATATAATAAAACCTTGTACAATTAAATATCCAATATAAATCTTTAAATAAAATTAACAAAGGCAAAATAAACTAGTCGCTATAATTAACACTGACTCGGTATTTCATCATTTAAGCTCCTTGATTACATACAACTTAATACCACTTATTACTTGAACACGACAAATTAAAACTTCGAAGAATTGTAGATTTTTAGATTAAGGATTTAATATTTTTTAAATAATAATTAACAGTATAGTGATTTATAATTACTCTTAGAAATATAATAATTCAGTAACACCAATATATAAATATATTATAGAAATACAATGTTTTAAAGAGAACTACAATAATATATAAGCATTAGTTCACAAGAAAGCTAACCCTATTTAATGTCTAGTTCGAAGCTTACTTCAGCCTTAAAGTAGAAAATAACTTATGAGGTATATATTTTGCACTTAATCCCAAATGGCTAATGTGAGAGTAAGTTTCAAAAATGTTAGCAAAGGATAATTTTTAGGCAATTTAATATCCTCACGTGGAGAACAAGAGGAGAGCAGTGTGTTGAGGCCTAACCAAGAAGAACCAAAACGTGTCGCTAACTGCAGATACCGACAGACGCACAGTTTTATACCATGAGAGAGATTTGAATGAGCATTTAGTTTTTTGAAGTATAAGCCTAAAAGGAAGAAATATGATTTAGGCTCCAAAGTAAGCAATATATCTTTCAGTATGACATTTTTGTATTAAAGATTTTAATTTAAAAAGTCTACTATACCTCAGGACTTTTTCGGTTCTGTAAAATCTGTTTGTCAGTTTCTTTGTTAGCAAAGTATCTAGTGCAGCCTCGGTTTAAATACTAGGAAAAAGAAATTTAAAATAAAACAAATATGAAAATAATACAGAAGAAAACATAATTTATCAAACAGGCAACCAAAAAGAATTTTTAAATATAACCTGAATATCATTTAATCTTTCAATTACAATCGATACTGCTGTATATTATAAACATTTATAATATGAAGCATCAAACCAGGGATGTTGAAAATCCTAATTCCTGAAAGATTAAATTAAATTAAATAATTAATATAAAAATCAATACCATTATAGCTTTCCTATTTTCAAAGTGTAATAATATTAGAGGCAGGAAACTTTCTGATCTAATGAAGAATTTCAGTAGCTGCCTTCCTAGGACGACTGCCATTGTGCCAGGAAAGGCTATAAAGTCTGAAACCTGCAATAACAATATGCTCACAGGCCTCCAAATAGAAAGAAACGCTAAAGTAAGACAATGATGATCACATTACCTTATCATTAACTCAACGTCAACAAAGCCACTAAAGTCATTAAATTTCATATGAGCCATAGTAACTTATACTCCTTTTCTAAAAATCATTGTAGAGAAATATCTCTTCTACTTTTATGAAGATAGTGTAGGCAACTAACTTCATATTCCAATTAATCTGATGAGCTCTAGAGAAGGAGGGACATTGTGGAAGCATATAAACAGAGGCCCGTTGTAAAGCATTTTAAAACAGTTGTTTTAGATTTTCCAAATACATATGAAAAGAAACTAACTGAATAAAGAAAAGCTGAACTGCAAACACACAGACACACACAGAACAATAATTAAATATATGTGTCAAGATTCTCAAGTGGAAGACTCTTGCTCAAAGAGGACTAGCAGAATCACCTGGAGAACTTTATTCAAACTACATGCCTTATCCATTCCCATAATTCCCACATATTCTGCACAGGGACACAGTTTCCTAGCTGCAAGTCTGTAAATTATGCTACCCATCCCCAGTCACCACTTCTTGAAACTGTACTGACTTCTGATTCTTAACACTCCTGATTTTCCTTGTACTTCTGTCACAACCCCACTTGGGCTTTCTTTCCTGGGCAATTCTTCACTGCTCATATTCTTCAACTCTAGAGGCTGAATCTGGCACCTGCTTCTCCACATTATAAAATCTCTCTGGACAATCTCATCTATTCATGGTCATAATTTTAACTACTACCAGAGTTCTGATATCTCCCAAACCTATCTCTACAGCACCAACAAGAATCTTTAAATTTTTTTTGAACGTTTATTTATTTTTGAGAGACAGAGCGTGATCTGGGGAAGGGCAAAGAGAGAGAGAGGCAGACGCAGAAATCTGAAGCAGGCTCCAGGCTCTGAGCCATCAGCACAGAGCCCGATGCGGGGCTTGAACTCACAGACCGTGAGATCATGACCTGAGCTGAAGTCGGCTACTTAACCGACTGAGCCACCCAGGCGCCCCAAGAATCTTTAGATTAGTAGACCAACTCTCTTCTAATCTTCTCCCCTTAGATGATCTGTAGGTCCCAAAACTAAACTCATCCTATATGCCACAAATCTTCCATCTGGCCCTTGTTTGGTATTTACATCCACCCAGTTACCCTAGTCAAATCTGGAAAATTATTCCAGACTCCTCCTTCTCCCTACCATACTCAGTCTCCAAGTCCTATCAATTTTATCTCCTAATATTTTGCACATTCCCTCCTCTGTAACCTTCCCATTGCTAAACCACATTCAGGCACTAAGTAACTTACTTCATCTGCAGCCATAGATTACCAACCAATTCACCCATAGTTGCAATTTCTATCCATTCCCTCCCGTACCCCCTTAAAGCCACCCTCCATATTAAACCAGAAGTAAGTATACACCTGACAGTCAACTTTCTACTTAAATCTCTTCAATAGCTCCTTATTAAATACAGAAGACCAAACTCTCTAGCCTCACTTCCCACCACTTCCTGCCATCCTCTTTAAGCTCTTTCTTGTCTTTCTTTGTTAATCCTTTTGTACCTACTAGGAATATTCTTTGCATCTTTCTTCCTTTAGTTTACTTGAAAAGCCTTCAATATTCTGGTCAAGCATCAGTTATTCCTGTAAGCTTTTCCAAAATCCTCAGCATCCTATGCATATCTCTTTCTTATCATTCAACCTATCACTCAGATTGTTACCGCACGTGTATGTTTCCGACCAGATTCTTAATTGCTCATGAGCAGGAACTGCTCATCTTTTCCACCCAGGTACAATGCCTGGTACCCGGTGAGCAAGAAATAAATATTTACTGTTGAGGGACACCAGGGTGACTCAGTTGGTTAAACATCTGACTTTGGCTCAGGTCATGATCTTACAGTGCATGAGATCGAGCCCCATGTTGGGCTCTGTGCTAACAGCTCAGAGCCTGGATCCTGCTTCAGATTCTGTGTCTCCCTCTCTCTCTACCCCTCCGCTGCTCATGTTCTTGTCTCTCTCTCTCTCTCTCTCTCTCAAAAATAAACACTAAAAAAATTTAATAAATATTTGATGTTGAATTAAGGGAGACAATCACGGGTCCTTAATTAATTCAGTGGTAAAACTTTTTTTTTTTAATAAGTCAAAGACAACTTGAACGCTAGCACTAGAGAACTATTAGGAATTTCTTATTGAGTTTAAATTGATAAAGTGGTTTCTTATCTATCCTTTTATCTATCCCATTTTATATTCCCTCAGATAGTGTTATATTATAAATTGAGCAGCAAATCTCATTAGAGATCTACATTTTATCACATTACACTGGATTTAATGTAAGTTACATACAACTAGAAATCAAAATTCACTATAGTAAATTTTAGAATTGAAGGCAATTCCATTTGCAAAAGTGGTATGTAATTTCTTTTCATCCAACCTACCCGAAAATTATCTGGGGAGCTCAGATGAAGTTTTTCCCTAATATCTTCAGAAGCACCAGCACACAACCTATAAAAGATATGATAATTCCTCTCCTCTTTGCCTTGAACACAGATCCTAGATTTCTCTAGAAGGTAATGTGAAACAAATCCTCCAACAACTGAACTCTAAAAAAGAAAACAGAGAGAAAATACATTTTTACATTTAAAGTCTGAAAACATAACCTCCATGTTAAATTATTTTGCTACTAAGCATTCATCTATCAAAGAGTTGTAATATTTATCGAATAAAGGGGAAAAGCAGATAACTAAATAAATGTAAGTAGAATATTTATAAAGGTTATGAGTATGTATATTCTCCCCACTAGCTAAAGTAACAGAAAAACTTAAGTAGATTTACCATGAGTTCAAGTACAGCACCAATGCTATCAAGACCCCTGTTTTACAAAAACACTTCTCAAACATATCATCCCAAAACACACTCTCACTCACCTTTTCATTGAAATGTATTTCTACAAATTTTCCAAATCTACTGCTATTATTGTTGCGAACAGTCTTTGCATTTCCAAAGGCTTCTAAGAGTGGGTTAGCTATTGAAAAAGAAATAAAAATATTCCATCAAAAAATAGCATGAAGAAAAATTACAAATCAATATGCACAGTATGTTCCCCTATTAAGAGATAGAAAAAATGTTTTCAAAAATATTAACATAAAGTAATTCATATGTAATGTCAAATCCCTCAAATATTTATTGACTACTACTATGTTCGGGCCCTACAAAAGTAAAGAAGATGGGAAAAATACTCAAATTATGTAAAAAAATGTAAATGGTATCGGAAAGACTAAATTTTAAAAAGTCATTAGGTTACAAAATTTATAACTCAAGTTTAAAAATTACTCCCTAAAAATTATAAGATTTTCACAAGTACATCAACCCTTACTAAACGAGTACTGATTATAATATAGAAAAGAGCAACCTTCTGGTGAACAAAATACAAGCAAGAAGACATTAGTTGACTTACTTTCCTAAAATGTTTTATATATTAACAAAACCTCCAGATCTACCATTTTTCCCCATACATCCAACAAAATCTAACGAATTAGTTTACAGAAGGACTAAAAAAGGTACTCAGAACAATTGTTTTTAATATTTCAGCCTATAAGAGACTCATTTTAAACCTAAAGACACCTGCAGATTGAGAGTGCTGGGGTGGAGAAACATTTTATCATATAAACAGTTGTCAAAAGAAAGTCAGAGTAGCAGTATTTATATCAGACAAACTAGACTTTTTTTTGTTCTTGTATTGTTTTTATCCTGCTTTAGTGTCAGGGTGGTACTGGCCTCGTGGAATGATTTTGAATGTATTCCCTTTATTCCTTTATTTTGTAAGATTTTGATAAAGACTTTCATCATTTTTTAAATTTTGATAGAATCTGCGAATGAAGCTTGGTCTTGGCATTTTTGTGCTGGGAGATTTTTGATTCCCAATTCAGCTTTCATTCTTGTTATGAGTTAAAGATTTCCTATTTCTTGGATTCAAGATTCATGACTCAATTGTGGCAACTTGTGTGCTTTAGGAATTATCTGGCTTTCTTCTAAGTTATCTGATTTGTTAGTATATAATTGTTTACAGTAATCTGTTATCACACTACATATTTCTATGGTTATCTGTTGCACTGTTTTCCATTTCTCATTTTGGTTTCCATGTCAATTTTTTTTAAACTGGTCATTACTTTTTTTTCTTTAATGTTTATTTTTGAGAGAGAGAGAGAGAGACAGAGCGTGAATAGGGGAAGAGCAGAGAGGGAGACACAGAATCCAAAGGAGGCTCCAGGCTCTAAGCTGTAAGCACAGAGCCCAACATGGGGCTTGAGCCCACGAACTGCAAGATCCTGACCTGAGACAAAGTTGGGCACTCAAATGACTGAGCCACCCAGGAGCTCCTGGTCATTACTTTCAATGTTATGTTATTGCTTATTCTCTACTTTATTTATTTTTGAATTTTCTTTGTGCTTTCCTTCTCTACTAAATTCAGCTAAGTTTCTTCTTTTTCTAGGTCCTTGTGGTGTAATGGTAAATTGTTTATTTGAACTTTTTTTTCCCTAATACAAGCATTTATAGCATAAATTTCACTCTAACATCTGCTTTTGCTGCATCCCATAGATCTTGGAATATTGTGTTTCCGTTTTCTTTTGAAACCTATTTTGATTTGCCACTTCATTTCTCGCTTGGTCTACTGTTTGTGTGGTAGTTTGTTATTTAATATTTACATATTAAATATTTAGTTTTTACATTGTAGATCTTTGTTTTATTATTGATCTCTAGTTTTATACCACTATGGTTAGAGATTATACTTGGTATGCTATCAATGTTCTTACATTTGTAATATTTGTCATGTCTCTTTTTTGTGATTTAACCAGGGGATTCTTCTATATGTACTTGAAGAAAATGTGTATTCTATTTTTCTTGAATGGAATGTTTTATACATATCTTTTAGAACCTTGTATTATGAAGTATGCTTCAAGTAAAAAATGTTCTTGATGAAAAAAAAAAAAAACTTTAACCAAGGGTACTTGTTTAAAATAAAGCATCAGAGGAGAGGGGGGAAAGGGGACAAAATAGGCAAAGGGATGAAGAGTACACTTATGATGAGCACTGAGAAATGATGTACAGAACTGCTGAATCACTATATTGTACACCTGAAACTAATAAACACTTACATTAACTATAATGGAATTATAATAAAAAGTTTAGTTAAAAAAAACTTAAAAATAAACTCCCAATGAACAAATGTAAAATTTTAATTGTTTTCTTCTTATAATCACACACACACACACACACACATCACATGACTAAAGAAGGTCTATTAGACTCTATTCTACTCACCACTCGCAACTGTAAGAGTGCCAATTAGTGCCAATCTTACATGCTTCTCATCTACAACCTCATAAACTGCTTCATGGTGCTTATTACTATACTATTTGTTATGAAATCTTTTAAAGTCCATCTCTCTTATTCTATCCACAGTAGAAAGCTTATTAACAAGTATCCAAATCCTTTTAGATCACTTTCCAGTTGTTTCACTTGCCAAGAAAAGTAACAAAGTATTAAAACCTAAAGAAATGTTTGCATATACATCTAACCTTTCAGATGAGCAAGAAAACAGAGGCCTAGCAAAGTCAACTGGCATATTGCAAAGCTACATGACTGGCTAAGTGGCAACAGAGGGACTCAAGTACAGGTCTCCCAAACTCCTTTACTGAGATCTAGTAGTTTTTGCTAAAGGATTTAATATATTAAGTAAATATCCAAAATTAGGATAAGAGCCTCTTTATCAGAAAATTACAGTAATGTTATTGATACATTCATTCTAAAACCAATGACCAATCTTCAGTTGAAGACAGCATCAAATGATTTCTATGTTCTTCTAGTTAACATCTATTATCCTCTGGTAAGAAGCTGTAAACACATTTGGAATAATACTTTCCAACTTTTCTCAACTACAGCACACTACATATTGCACACTGCATTCTCACAGAAGAAATCAGGTTTATATCCAACTCCCAAGCATGTTTGCATCTCAAGTAAGCAAATCCGAATACTAACTGTATTTTACTGAATTAACCCATAATTTGTTGTTTTAATTTATTCAATTTTAAAGGGCGACTCCCTCATTAAAATGAGGTACTTTACTGTGAATTAAGCATTACTTATTAGATTTTCAAACCTGGGTATGTTAAAATACCACGGTGAGAACTATAAGTAAAACTATGAAATTATGTCAAGAAACACGAAAAACATGATTGGTACAAACTTTAAAAATGTTTATCAGAGTTGAATTTATGTTCATCTACATGCATATTTCACAACTGTGAAAAAACATACGTAACATCTGCTAGCTATAATTTAGCAAAATGAATGAACACAGAAGGCCCTTCATAAATTTTTGTCCAACTGAAAATTTTCTTTAAAATACCAAGAGTATTAAAATATGCTCTTAGTGTAGCACATAGTTAAGATGCCTGAGTTATATTTTTTTCTTAAGATGCCTGAGTTTAAATCCCACTTCCACAACTGATAAGGTATATGCTCTTCGGCAAGTTACTTAAAATCTTTTACCTCAGTTTTTAATCTGTAAAGTAAGGATAAAATAGTACCTACCTCATTCTGTAGGGATTTAAATTAGGAATAGATTTTCAGCAAATTAATGTGTGATACATCTCACTTGTGTTAATTTCATCATCATTATTAAAATATTTACTGAGTGCCTCATACCAGAAAACGAGGAAGGAGAAGGGGTGTCCGCATAGGCTTAAAACACCTTATAAAACTACAAGGAGACCACCAAGAATAAAGTATAAGGACTCAACGGAAACATGACTCAATCAGAGCATAGCAGAAAGAGGCCAGACCACACAGAGCACGGTTAGTTACAGATCTGCAGCCGTATCTTCAGAGCAATATGAAGCTGTTAAAAGATTGAAAGTAAAAAGAATCATCCCAATATCCACACAGAGAACAGATTACAGGGAAGCAAAAACTTAAGTAGGGAGACCAGAGAGGAATCTACGAGGCAGGAGGGCAGCATAGATTCCACACGGTGGTAGGCTAGAACAGGAGTTTCCAAATAAGGTCTGGAAGACTTCCTAAGGGGTATGCAAGCACTGACCTGAAGGAAATCAATTTACAGACTCCTGCCTTGCAACTGTACCCACTCATTAAAATGATTTCCCCCCAAAAAAGCATTTTAATTCCAAATAACTGTCTTTCTCTCTTTCTTTACAAAACACAGGGTCAACTAAACAAACAGGAGTCCAGAAAGTTTCCTATATTTCTTTCATTCATCCAAAAGATATTTATGTATCATATCCCATGTATTAGACATTATTCCAGGGAACTGTAAATTATAAAAATCCCTGCCGTCTTAGCACTTACATGCGGTGAGAGGGAAGACAACAGGTATTAAATAAAGGAGAAGATATGTGAGCAAAGATTTGTAGGAAATGGAAGCATCTTCTGGATCTCTGGGAGAACATTCCAGATCATCTAAAGGATTCCCCTTAAGTTAATTTCAGTACATATCTAACAATAAAAAATAAGAATTAAAAATTAACAATACCTTCAACAATTCTATCATCAATATCTTGACCTGTTCCATAGGATTCAGTCAGATATCTGTTTAAAATATAGGATAAAAAAATTTACATGACCATAATACTGTACATATTATATTTGTAATGTTAATATTATTTAATAGATGTAAAATTTAAACTTTGATCACCACTACAACTATTTATTTGAAATTTACAAATTTATATTTAATGCAACTATTCTGTTATAACTTTTTAAACATTTACAATTCTACTTGGATTACCTTTAACATCTAAATCAGCATTATTTTTAAAACTGTTTTTGGAAATATTCTGACTGTAACCAACAATCTGGTTTTAAATATGCCACATATTTCACACAGCAATATTAATCTTCTACATAAGATTCCAAATCTTCTGTGACAGTCTATGAATTCAATCCTATGGCTGCAGAAAATAAGGTATTCTGCCACCAAACACCAAGGACGCTACCCCACTCTTTGTGTTATTTTAGCAAAAGATTAAACATGATGGAACAACTATATTCCTGGCACATTTCTAAACAAAAAATAATCTTTGATTTATAATATAAGTTTACAGTTTCTCAATTATTTGTTCATTTTCAAAGCATATTATAAACCACAGACTCACCACATGACTCTTACACACAGAAGAGAAAGAATAAGAAATTGAACCACTTAGAATTCCGGAAGTATTAGGAAGCATTCGCTCAGCCAAAATTACATATACATAATAGACAATAACAATCTTCTAAATTAACTTCATACGAATAACTGAAGAGCACAGATTTGTGTTAAAAAAAAAAACAGCGAAATTTCAAGAAGGGACCCACCACGCAGCAATTGACTAACAACTGTAGGTGCACCCGAGTGGCTCTGTCAGTTAAACGTCCAACTTCAGCTCAGGTCATGATCTCACAGTTCATGAGTTCAAGCCCTGCATCGGGCTCTGTGCCGCCAGCTCAGGGCCTGGGGCCTGCTTCAGATTCTGTGTCTCCCTCTCTCTCTGCCCCTCCCCTGCTTGCCCATTCTTTCTCTCTCCCTCAAAAGAAAACTTAAAAAAAAAAGTTAAACACTATAATACAATAGGAATTACACTGGTGAAATCTCAGAATGCATTGGTCCTAGCAGCAGCTGCAACACTAGGTGTGTAAACTGAAAGAACTAATGAGTGCTGCGGTTCCTTCGATATTTATAATGCTGTGATTCTCAACAAAGTGTAGAGCTTAATTTGTAGCATCAAAGGGGTTACATTGAGAGAAGGATTTTGGGAGATACAAATAAGGCCAATTCTCAGAAACATAAGGTAAAAAATGGTCTCAACCACACTAACAGCAGGAATATTGAGAACAGAATGTAAAGGCTGATCCCTAGATTTCCTTTTGCCTAACCAGAGTTTCCTACAGGATTCTCACAAGAACATGTCAGAGCTAGTTTTCGACAATCTGTAGCTTAGCTTCCACAAAGGTGTCTGTTTTTAAAAGGGACAGAGCCCACCATTTCAATTTTTATTTTTTTATTTTTTAATTATATTTCTTTATTTTGAGAGAGAGAGAAACAAGGCACACAAGCGGGGGAGGGGGAGAGGGAGGAGGGAGAGGGAAGGGGGGAGAGAGGGAAGGGGGAGAGAGGGAAGGGGGGAGAGAGGGAAGGGGGAGAGAGGGAAGGGGGGAGAGAGGGAAGGGGGAGAGAGGGAAGGGGGGAGAGAGGGAAGGGGGAGAGAGGGAGGGAGGGGGGGAGGGAGGGGGGAGAGAGGGGGAGAGAGGGAGAGAGAGAGAGAGAGAGAGAGAGAGAGAGAGAGAGAATCCCAAGCAGGCTCTGTGCTGTGAACACAGAGCTCAATGTGGGGCTCAAACTCATAAACCGTGAGATCGTGACCAAAGCTGAAATCAAGAGCCAGATGCTTAACCAACTAAGCCATCCAGGTACCCCAAGACCCGACCATTTTAAACTGTGTCATAAAGTATGGAAGGGATACCTGTCTGACTCAGTCAGTAGAGCATGCAACTCTTGATCTGGGGGTGGTGGGTTCAAGCCCCATACTGGGTGTAGAGATTACTTAAAATAAAATCTTTTTTTAAAAAATAAAGTATGCAAATGTATTCAAAGTCAACCTGTTCAAAGACATATTTCTATCTCTTTGTTCATAACACATTCATAGCAGCACTATTCCTAACAGCCAGGATGTGGTAATAATCGAAGCGCCCACTCACGAATGAACGAGTAAACAAAATATGGTATATACACATATCACAAGTGTATTCACCTTGAAAAGGAAATTGTGACACATGATACAACATGAGTAAGATTTGAGGACATTATGTAAATGGAATAAGCAAGTTGCAGAAAGACAAGTAACATGAGGTATCTAGAGAGTCAAAATCATAGAAGCAGAAAGCAGAAGGGTAATTGCCAGGGGCTGGGATGGGGTAAAATGGAATTGCTCAATGAGCACAGAGTTTCAGTTTTGTGAGATAAAAAGTTCTGGATATTGGCTGAACAACGATGTGAATATATTTAATACTACTGAACTGCATACTTAGACATGCTTAAACTGGAAAATGTTATGCTATCTATTTTACCACAAATAAAAAAAAATCAAGCTGTTCAAAATATTCCAGGTTAGCTAAATAGTCCTTACCTTAAAACAAATTTTGTATTTTCCGTTTTGCCAGCTCCTGATTCTCCAGATACAATGATAGACTGACTCATTTTGAGCACCTTCATGTCTCGAAAAGCCTTATCAGCTAGGGTTAAAATAACACATTAATGATGAGCAGTATGTTAAATACAGATTTACTAAATGATAGAAATTATTATTATTTTACTGTCAAAGAGCACTTGCTCTTAAAGAAACTTTAAATGTATATTTACAGTTAGTAATATTAAAAAAATTTTTTAATGTTTGTTTACTTTGAGAGAGAGAGACTAAGTGTAAGCAGTGTGGGCAGAGAGAGAGGAAGACACAGAATCTGAAGCAGGCTCCACGCTGTGAGCTGTCAGCACAGAGCTTGATGCAGGACTTGACCTCACAAACCATGAGATCATGACCTGAGCCAAAGTCAGAGGCTTAACCAACTGAGCCACCCAGGTGCCCCTTACAGTTAGTAACATTTTAAAATAAAATCACTGGGCGCCTGGGTACCTCAGTCAGTTAAGCATCTGACTTTGGCTCAGGTCATGATCTCACGGTTCATGGGTAAGAGCCTCGCATCAGGCTCTGTGCTGACAGCTTGGAGCCTGCTTTAGATTGTGTCTCCCTCTCTCTCTCTCGGCCCCTCCACTACTCTATCTCTGTCTCTCAAAAATGAATAAACATTAAAAAAAATTAAAATAAAATCACTCAAATGTTCAAAACATCTCTAAATAATTTTACACTAAATGCCCTATCTTATTATCCTGACAGCTAAGTAATATGAAATCCAAATAAACAACTCATAATTTTTTGCACTAGTATGTTTTCATATTATGAGCTGTGGCTCAGTTCTTCCTAATTCCAAAGCAGATCTGAAAAAAGAAAAAAAAAAAAAAAAGCTCAGAATGCATCTAATGAAGGCCCCAGAGAAAAGCAAGAAGTAAAAGCTACCAATTAAGAAATCTGGCAAACAAAAGTTCTGCTGGAAAAAAAAAATACATCACTGCAAAATCTGTGTAGTAGTATTAAAAAGACAAGTTGAGCACAATTTAATTCTGTTAAAGTGGTCTCATACTAAATTTTAATTCAGGGGTGCCTAGGTGGCTCGGTTGGTTGATATCCAACTCTTGATTTCAGTTCAGGTCATTATCTCAGGGTCATGAGATTGAGCCTGCATTGGGCTCCTCGCTGGGCATGGAGCCTACTTGAGATTCTCTCCCTCCCTCTTCCTCTGCCCCTCCCCTGCTCATGCACATTCTCTCTCTCCCTCTCTTTCAAAAGAATTAAAAATTTTTTTTTAATTTAAAAACAATTTTAATTCAAAATTAGGTTCTAACCAATTTAACCCTATACACAACTACATCTCACTTCACACATGTGCCTGACCCATACAAATGAAGAAAAGGCTTTACAAATGACTTTTACTCTATTAGACCAAAGGCGAACTACATGCAAGAGTACACCCATCCTTCTGCCCAATTTATTAGCTATCTGTTTCACTCACTTCCATTGTATCATTCTAAATATTTTTTAGCAGTAAGTAATTAAAAAGTCAGTTTATTTACATTTTGAACATATAATTTCTCTCCAGTAATGAGCTTGGTCATATTTAGGTTCTAAGGATTCTGTACCATTTTGCTAGCTGATAGAAAGCATACTAATGCCCATGAGAGCATCTCAGAACTAAAAGTCAATCTGCTGTTGCAGTAGATTTGGTACACAAGTAGTACCAGTGTAGTAGTAGTACACAGTACACAAGTCAGCCTAATTAGGAAGTGAAGCCTGGCTTGACCAAAACACGGGCATGAAAAGAAAGCCCAAAGAGAAACAGACTGCACCAAGAACCAGTACCAAAACATGTCATCACCTAACTGCTGGTTATGTCTGGATCCAAAGGGTTAACTAACATCTTTGTACTTGCAGTCACCAGCTATAGGGGTATGTGTGTCAAATAACTTCATCTCTATGTTCCTCAGAGCTAAAGTTCTTCAAGATGAGAGAAAATCTGGGCACCTGGGTGGCTCAGTCGGTTAAGCATCTGACTTTGGCTCAGGTGATGATCTCATGGCTCATGAGTTTGAGCCCCATATCAGGCTCTGAGCCTGATTGGGATATTCTCTCTCTCTCTCTCTCTCTCTCTCTCCTTCTCTCTCTGTCCCTCCCCGCCGCCTTGTGCTCTCTCCCTCTCTCAAAATAAAATTTATTTAAAAAATAAATAAATAAAATTTTAAAAAGATGAGAGAAGACCTAAGAAACGCAAAGACTGCTATCTTCCCACAAGATTCTCTAGAAGCATATACTATTTTTCAATCCTTAACATTTCATAAAGCCCTGAGGCAAGATTAGGCATGGAAGACGTCAGCTCTTACATACTCCTATCTAGCCCTAGTAACAAGTGATGACCTGGGTAACACTGGAAGGCCTGTGCCCCAAAGCTATAAAGGAAGACACTTTTAAGATGGAGCTAATCGTGTTGAGGAGTCAAAAAGAACCATTATGTCAGCTTTTATTATGTCCTACTTTCAACTGAGTAGACAAACTCAAGTGGACACAGACATTTAACAAAGATAAGATGTACAATCGCCCCATGAGTTGGCTGAAAAAGTAGTCTTCCCAATCCAGTGTTAGATACATGCTCCTAAATACTGGGATACATTCACAATGCATAAAGGCCCACCAAAATACATTCAATTCACAGTATCTTTTATTATCTCAAAAGAGAAACAGAAAATTTGTATAACAGAAGGCAAAACCTTAAAATACAATTAAATTATTTACCAATTGCAAAGACATGAGGTGGCATTGTTCCAAGAGATTTTCCTTGATATGACTTTATCGTTGCTGAAGAATATATTTTAGGTATGTCAAAGTATGGGTTCACTGCAATCAGAATGTTGGCGACATATGTCTAAACAGAAAAAACATAAATGTAAAATTTTCCAATTACTACTTTCATTTAAAATTAAACAAGGGTCACAGGAGAAATAAAATATGGCAAATAGGTACCCTTAATTGTCTATATAAATTAGGACTCCTAAATCTGCACTTTCAGCCCTAAACATTTCCTCTACAGGACCCCTATTTCTCTAACTCTTAATATGCATTTTCATATTCTCATCCCATATGCATCTCAAACTCAGAATATCCAAAATCAAGATTATCTCTCTTGACCCCCACTTTGCCTCAAAGAAAACATTCCCTTCCCATATGCTCCCCCTGACCTCTGGTTCATGGCATCACCACCAAGCCACAAGACTTAGTTGAGTCTAAGTCTCTATCTCAACTAGCCTTCTTCTGTTGACTCTAATTATGGAACCTACTCTCCTGGTTCTACTCCTACAGTTTGAGTCTTGGTCATTTATATTCCTCACCTGAATGAAGAGGAATGCTACTGAAGAGCTTAATATAACTCATAGGATCATCTAGGCCTATCCCCATCACTGAACACCAAGGACTGATTTAGTGCTGTGGTGACCACTTGGTCCCAGACTTTTGCAAAACAACATATGCTAACCATTGCTTAGAACACTGACAGGCTAAATGTTTAATGAGCAACTTAAGTTTGCTTTTAAATTTGGAATTTAACTGTGGTTCTAAAAGACCAGAAAAATGTACCAATAGGATTTATAAAATTCCTTGTGGGGAGAAAAAGAGTTGTGGTTTAGCAATTAGCAGTGCTTTACTGGCCAAAGTAGGGCAGGCAGGACCACATTTTTCCTCTTTTCTACCATATTTTTCTCTTTTCTGCTTCTAGTTGTAGAAGGGAAATGATGCAGAAACCCTGAACTCTCAGATTACTAATCTAAAATTCAATGAACGCTCTCAAAGATGTTTACTGCAGTCGAGTACAAAATTTTTTTAATTTTTAAAATCTTTCTGTTGGAGGCAAAGGAAAGTATAGAGACATTAGTTACCAACAAAAATGTTAAATGTGAGTTCTACTTAAATCTAAGGAAGAATAGTGATAATTCTGGTTGGTGAGAACAGAAAAATATCAAATGTAATTTCTTCTTCCAAACTGTTTCCTCCTCTTCCATATGTTATACTAATAATAACTAGAGTTATATATTGCTGATTTTAATGGTTTTGTAACCAAACGACATAATTGGTTAGAAAAAAACATACCAATCATAATTTCAGTTAACTTTGAAAATATTGGTTTTCCAAACAGAAGCTGATAATGCCAAAAAGCCACTAACAGAGGTCACTTGCCCAAGTGCATACATATCTTCAGTTAAGAAAGATCTAAAATGCTAGGAATAACCCTAAAATACTCCAGAGTGATATAGACATCATACATGAGAAACAAAAACTTAAGTTTCATGAATAGATCATTTTTTCTATCAACATGCAATTAGAAAAGACTTTTAGGTCAACTAAATGTGAAAAAAAGATAACTAATTTTCTTGAAAGTACAATTAATATGCATGAAAACCTTCAGTTATTAATGGTCAGGTCAGCATGTATAATACCACAGCAACAAAGAAACATTAAAAGACAAATGAAAATCCTATGAGTGTTAAGCTTTGGTATAAACATCCCAAATAAAAATAAAGTATCTCAATTCTTAAAAAGTATATTCATTTCCATAAAAGTAATAAAAATTTTCCAGGGCGCCTGGGTGGCTCAGTTGATTGAATGTCCGACTTTAGTTCAGGTCATGATCTCATGGATCATGAGTTCAAGTCTCGACTGTCAGCACAGAGCCTGCTTCGGATCCTCTGTCTCCCTCTCTCTCTGTCCCTCCCCTACTAGCTCTCTCTCTCAAAAATAAAGAACATATTTTAAAATTTTTAAAAATGTAATAAAAATTTTCCAAACTTCTAGAAAAAAATATACAATTAAAATTTGTTCAAATATGATTGCTCTACCACCAAGTAATTATTATAAGACACGTACAGAAAAAATAGCAACCAGTTCTACTTCAAAGATAATGTTTCCTGGTTATATCTAAACCAACTTTCGATGACTTATTACAAGTTCAAGTGTTTTAACAAATTTTAAAAATTTGTACTATTATGGTAACTACAACAGCATTTAACACACATCAGATACTCAATATGAGTCTGATGATTAAGTGAATTTTGTTTTTAAATATATTTCTAATCAAGAATAACCATATATCAACCCAAATATATTCTCTGATTAGTTGATTTTGAAGAAAAGAATCAAACAAGAAAGTGAAGACTAATACTTACATACAACTGAAAGATGGCAAGTAAACTCTTCTGAAAAAGACTAGACTAGTTCTGTTTCCCAGCTGTCACTACTTGGACAGATGGCAAAGACGAAAGGTAATTTAGTCAGAATTAAGTGAGTATAATTAGGCAAATTGATAGTGATATAAAAGATTAAGACTGCTATTTGATCTGGGAAGAGTCAAAGAAGCCATGTGTTTTCTTCTCTCAAAAATAATGGAATCCCATCTTTAGAACAGAAGAACTCCAGTGGGATAATTTATCTCCAGCCAACAAAGGAATTTACAAGTAGGTCATACTAAAATAAAAACTTCATTCATGCCCAATGAATAATTATAATTAAAACATACTAGTTAAGTATCCATCTGAACAATGTGGTATAAACCCTAACTTACATTAAAAGCATTGTCTTTCATTTTTTAATATTCTATTTTTTTAAGGTAAGTTATCTAGGGTTTAATAAAATGTTGCAACTATTTATATGATCAAGGTTTTGATATTTTTAAGATTTCCTCAGGCACTGCCTTTCATTTTAATTTACATTTCTTTATCATCAAAGTTTTTATTTCAATATATATTCTTTATAAGTTATCTAAAATTTTTTTGCAGAATACTGTGAAAAGTGAATTAACATATCTACAGACATATATGAAAAATAAGAAATCGAAATCCAATAAAATTAGTGTTTTTTTAAACAACCAAATTGGACATTTTTTAAGTCTGGAAGACAATGTTCTAAATTCATTGTTTATTCCACAAATATTTATTAAGTGCCTACTACGTATGAAGCATGTTGTAAGCCCTGGAATTAGAGCAGTAAACTTTTAGAAAAAACTCCTTATATTCACGAAGGTCATACTCTATTCAATAGGCTCAGAACAAGACTTGATCTGTTAGAAAGATTTCCTGTTAGAAAATTTCAAGCTTGACAAAATCAAACAGTAGCATGTAAAACAATTATCCCCACAAAAACCTGTCATAGGTAAAATACTTACATAAATTCTGTCTTTACTGTATCGAACTTTGATATTATGAAGAAGAGTGGCTTCATTTAAATACATTAATGAACCTGAAATATAAAATTTATAAAGCTTTAAATATTTGGAGAAAAGTAAAATCAAATTAATACTATCTTAATTTGAATCACTATGATCCAAGCTAAAAATACATACTAGGTTAGATTTAATTCCATCTTTTTAAAACACTGATACATGTAAACCCCAGAGGCCAATATAAAATGTCTCCAGCTTACATATGTGTTACAGTGATATTTTCAAACAATTTTCCAACCAGGTAAGTACATCTAGTGAATACCAGGTGAGTACACATTAATGAACACTGGTGAAAAACTTGAGTACATTTCAAGTGGAAAAAAAGTACTACTTCAGATAGCATCAATTTTAATACACCTTCAATACAACAAAGTGATTAATTAAATCTGATGCTCAGAATTTTACAGAAAATTTTAGAAAATACGAAATTTTATAGAAAACTTAGAAAATATGAAATAAGAGTACTGCAAAACTGTGTGTTAATCCAGGACATGCAGCGACTTAACAACATAATCAGGGAAGAAACCTTATTTTTCTGAGATCTGCTCTACTCCTATGTCAGAATGTAATATTACCTATATATATAAAATACTGTTAATGTGCCTTATGTATAACATTAAAATAATACAATGTACTCTGACTTACTCCATTCTCCCAGCCTAATCTACTCTCCCAGCCCTCCAAGCCCTTGAGTTTCATTTCTTCATTTCTACCACGTGCTCAAATAGACAAAACCACTTTTCCCCCAACCACTTTGTTTTCTATTATTAGCATTCTCTCTTTTCTGTAATCCATCCAAACTACTCAGCACATGAATCTAACTATGCTAGAAAACTAATTGAAAATCTCTCTCCTCCTCAAAAAATATCAGTGGGTTTCCACAGACTACCAAATTCCATATTCAAGTCTGGTATACAAGTCCCTTATTAAACTTGAATTTGACTGACCTTTTCATAGAATTTTCCACAACTCCCTTTACTAGGGTCTAACGTGCAGGCAGAATAAACTACTTATCAAACCCAAACTTATTGATGCATTGGACTCCACCTCTGTATCTCTAGGTGTCAAAAACCTACCTATCCTCTAAGGTTCGTTCAAAAATTATCTCACAAAGGAAAATTCCCCATTCAAGCTACCACCACCACCACTGCTAGAACTACTTTCTTCTTTGTATTTCTTTATGGTGCTTAGCACTGACTGCCTGTATTATGATTATAATTTCGTATATCTGGTTTTGGCTACTAAACCAGATAGATCCTTGAGGGCAGAACTCTGCCTGATTCTTTTGCTTGTTTGCTTAATCCTTCATGGAAGTTGTACATATACCTGTATATATGCCTAACATAAAATTCAACACCTAATCAATTCTGTCATACAAGAGTCTCTTGCTGTATCTATCTCAGTAAAAACTGCCCATGCCTCTACAGTCATATAATGTAGCCAGTTCACTTTCCCAGGACACATGTCTCACTGTCTCTCTGCCACTTATGGCAGAATACAACAAGAAGTAGGTTAGTGGATGAAGCCTCCTAACAGAGGAATGGCATCTTTCCCTCGAATTGAGAAAGATTTAGAGAAAGTAGGCAGCAGAGGTGTATCTAGTTTGGGTTCTGGTCACCAACCTTTTATATCCCTGCACTTCTTCCACCCGTGTCCCTGGGGCCTGATTTACATGTCACCTTTTCTTATCCAAAGTATGATGCTGAACCACTCCCCTCTCACCTTCCTCTGAACAACCATTCTGAAATACCATCTACCTTTCTATGTCTTATTGAAAACAGAATAGCACAAGCATTATGATTTAAGAGGAATATCCTTGTGTTCATTTGCAGATATTTCAATTGTCATTAACAGATATTCCTGAGATGGCTGGGGATGTGTTGGTGGAAAGAGGTAAAGAAATGAGAGCAAGTAATCATTCATATGTCACTACAGGTTTATATGATTAGGTTTTTGGGATTATGGGAGTAGGAATTCTTACTTAAAAGAAGCAGAGAGAATATCATACAACCATGTTCTAAAATAACAATGGATTAGGGGCACGTGGATGGCTCAGTCAGTTAAGGGTCCATCTTAGGCTCAGGTCATGATCTGACCTGGTTTGTGGGTTCGAGCCCCATGTTGGGCTCTGTGCTGACAACTCAGAGCCTGGAGCCTGTTTCAGATTCTGTGCCTCCCTCTCTGTCTGCTCCTCCCCTGCTCGTGCTCTGTCTCCCTCTGTCTCTCAACAATAAATAAATGTTAAAAAAAATTTTTTTAATATTAATGGATTAGAAATAATTCAAAACTATTATATTGAGCTACATGTGGACATATAAGCAAAAAAACATTATTTTAATATGTGAAAAGGATGAATTCATAGTTCTGAATGTCCCAGGAAGTTTTAACAGAATTCTCTCTCTTATTTTATATACAGTAGAATCTCATTCTTTCTTTTGCACTTTCTTTTCAGGTTTTTTTGTTTGTTTATTTTTTTGGTTGTGATTGTGGTTCAGAAAAATATTATCCCACGAGACAAATTCTCCAGCAATCTTGAGAAACTGGGAAAAAGGAATTCCACATTTTTTCTCCTCAATCTCTTACACCAAATAATAACAGCTACCATTCGAGAGACCATTTGATAGAGTTCAGGTACTACCCCAAGCATTTTAAATATATCATCTCTAAACATCCCACATACACATTATTACTCCCATTTTACAGATGAGATGCTCAAAGAGGAGAGATAAATTGCTCACAGGCACACAGCTTTCTAACAGCATAGTCAGAATCTGAACTCAGGCTCTCCCTGAGTCCCTTGTTTCTCTTATTACTCCACTATTCCATGCTGTCCCATCCATATTTGGGACCTTAGAGGCTTACTCAAATGTGAACTCAAGAGAAAAATCAACAAGGACAAAACATATTCCTTTCTCTTACTTTTTTTTTAAGACTTTATTTTTAAAATACACCCAATGTGGGGCTCAAACCCAAAACCCCAAGATCAAGCATTGCATGCTCTACCAACAGAGCCAGTCAGGAGCCTCTTACCTTTTTTAAATGGAGAGTTGTTTTTTTTAATATTTATTTATTTTTGAGAGAAAGAGAGACAGAGTATGAGCAGGGGAGGGGCAAAGAGAGAGAGAGGCACAGAATCGAAAAGAGGCTCTAGGCTCCGATGTCAGCACAGAGCCCCATGCAGGGCTTGAATTCACAAACCATGAGATCATGACCTGAGCCAAAGTTGGATGCTTGACCAACTGAGCCACCCCAGGTGCCCCAATAAATAGACAGTTTTTAATGTCAGATACTATTAATGATACCAAGACAACTGTATATGATTCTTAAATGTTTACTGCCAAATAAAAAAATGAAACTGCTTAACCTTGAAAACATAAGAATAAACATGGCCTGGCTCATTGGATGTTCCACCAAACATGCTAAGATAAAATATAATGTTCTAAAATCAGTTTTTCAATTAGTACTTACACATTTAAAAAAATTTTAAGTTTATTTATTTATTTTGAGAGAGAGAGTGAGGAGAGATAGAAGCTGGGGAGAGGCAGAGAGAAGGAGAGATAGAATCCCAAGCAGGCTTTGCGCCATTAGCGCAGCGTCCGATGCAGGGCTCGAACCCACAAACTGCAAGATCATGACCTGAGCCGAGATCAAGAGTCAGACACTCAACTGACTATGCCACCCAGGCACCTCTTATTATACACTTTTTTCATGTCTGTTTCCTTTAAATAGTGACATTAAATGGGTTCTCTTGACTCAACTTCCAAATTACTGAACCATAAATACTACTATAAAAATCACTTGACTCTAGATGAGGCTCAAAATAACTCTTCCAAAACTGTTAACAAGAGATCTTTAGTTCAAGCTTCACAGTAAATTATTACCATTCCCCACATTTACACAACTGAGATATCTAACACTAAAAGGACATTCAAGGGGCGCCTGGGTTGCTCAGTCGGTTAAGCATCCGACTTTGGCTCGGGTCATGATCTTGCAGTTCGTGGGTTTGAGTCCCGCATCGGGCTCTGTGCTGACAGCTCAGAGCCTGAAGCCTGTTTGGATTCTGTGTCTCCCTCTCTCCCTGCCTTCCTCCACTCGTACTCTGTCTCTCTCTCTCAAAAATAAATAAACATTAAAAAAAATTTTTTTAATAGTTCCTTAAAACAAAAAAAGGACATTCAAGAGACTCTTTTACCAAAGTGCAAATGTGAAACAATAATGAATTCAAGACTTCTGAGCTCCTCCTTCACATGAACCTTCATGTCAAAAGGCTACATTTCTTCTGAACCAGTATAACTAGTAATATAACCACTAGTTTGTTTTTCAGAGGGATAGTTTCCTTTTCTGTACTGAGAACTATATTTTAACTTGATACTTACAATTATCTTCCACATCTTTTTTGCTGTCTTCTTCTGCAGGGAACACTTGGTTTATAAGAGCCAAAAATGTCTAACAAAAAAACAAGAGCTCATATAATTAGCAGCTTATAAACAGTAAGAAAAATAAATGAACTCGATTGGGTGCATACATTGTAATAATAGCAACAACATGCTCTTCACTAAAATATATAATCACTTCTCGGCCTTTTGGCTAAGATCAAGTGCAGTATCTGTTCTTATCAGTTTAAAATATAATATAAGATCCCCTCTATTAAATAAATCACTAACCCAAAAAGATGATAATAACTTTGCTCAAATATTATGCACTTTTAACATGAACATAAAATCAATAAAAGAAATCAATAAAAAACATCCGGTGCTTTAACACCTAGAATGAGACAAAATAGTAAGTATATTAATATTTTTAAAATATTTTTTAAGTTTATTTATTTATTTTGAGAGAGAGAGAGCGAGCGAGCAGGCAGGGTAGGGGCCGAAAGAAAGGGGAGCGAATCCCAAGCAGGCTTCCCACTGTCAATGCACAGCCTGATGAGGGACTCGAACTCACAAACTGAGATCATGACCAATCAAGAGTCAGATGCTTAACCAAATGAGCTACCCAGGTGCCCCACAGAAGTATATTAATATTAAATTTACATGGTATGTACTTTAACAACTTTTAAAAAATAAAATTTTAATGTTTGTATATACAATGATTTTATTGTTTAAAAAAAAAGTAACATTCAGTCAACTACATCAACAGAACAGACTATTATTTAATTAATGCTACTGTTTGAGTAAAACATATTAGATTCAAATTCCTGTACAGAAATGTGGAAATATAAACATCCAAAACTATGTGGTCCATAAAAGTACAGATATCCATGAATAAGTCTGTATTTATTATATCATCTAAATGCTATGGTAGAAACTCTAGAAGTAAGATAATATCTTGCAAGAGAGAATAAATGATTTCAAATTACACCTAAAGAGAATTAAATTTCATTCATATCGGGGAGCCTGAGGGGCTCAGTTGGTTAAACGTCTTGACTTCAGCTCAGGTCATGATCTCGCGGTCTGTGATTTTGAGCCCCGCGTCGGGTTCTGTGCTGACAGCTCAGAGCCTGGATCCTGCTTCCGATTCTGTGTCTCCCTCTCTCTCTGCCCCTCCTCTGCTTGTGCTCTGTCTCTATCTCTCTCTCTCATAAATAAACATTTAAAAAAACTTTTTTTAATTTTATTCATATCATTCTAACAGTTATTTATAAATTTATACATCTTAAACATTTACAATTACTCTTGTGGTTGAAGTTTCCATCCATATCGAATAAAACTCTAAGGAAAAATGTTCAATTACTTTAAAATAATATTTATAGGTCTAAGTATGTACATATATACAAGAGTAGTATAAAACAAAGCTACTGCTATAGTTTACAGAGTAAAATCCAGGGTGCTGGTACTACCTCAATTCAAAGTCACATCCAAATTAGAAAACTGTTATGTCCTAAGAACTGTGGAAGTTAATTATTTAGACCAGTACACATGTTCTTAATGTTACAAATGTGCAAGTTAGAGGATAGATCACAGAATCAGAACTGATCTATAATATATTAAGTATATTAATGATAATATAAAGCAATCCACAATTTATAACAATGATTCTACAGGAAAATGCATTAAACAGTAACTGCTAAAATCACAGACATTAGCCTTCTTTCACAGATGTGGCAAACGGGGTAAGGACTCCTCAGATCCAGGTTTTGTTTCTATCTTAAGAGCTACATGAAATATAAAAGGCTCCAGAAAGTCAGAAAATAGGGGAGAAGTGGAAGACAACAAATTCCTAAAATGGAGAGGTTAAAAGCAGGGTTGTAAAAGGTCAGTTAATGAGACCTAAAAGGTAGTTTTCCTACCTCCTTCATCCCCCAGTTATCACCAGCCCTCATGTTCTTCTCCCCTTTACTGCCTACTCAATGAGAAAGAAAATTTGTTTCATTAAAGCAATTGTTTTCTTTTAGAGGGAGGATGCTTTTCCTCCTATCAAGGGAAGATCACATAACAAAGCACACACTGATCAGCAGCAGTAAACATCTACCACACATCAAACACAGTACATCAAGCTCCAATGACCAGACAAATGAAAGTTTCTGCATTTGAGAAGACTGCAGTCTAGTAGGGAGGGACAGAGAAATGTAAACAAACATTTCTGATAAAATATTTCAGGCAGCAAAGAATTTTTACCACTCCTCCTAAGAAGTAATCAACAGTAAATTCTACTGCATGGGAGGAGGAGGAAGAGATTAGGTATCTGTGGAAAAAATTCATAATGGAGGTGACCTCAATCAGAGTCTTGAGAAACAGACAGTAAATGCTAAGTAAAAAACTATGGAGAGTGGCATTCCAAGTAAAAGGAGTACAGTGGGCAAGGACACAAAGCACCCAAAATCATCTGGTTCATGGTGAGGGTTTGATAAACACTACAGAGGAAGAATGGAAGAAAAGGAGAAACAGACACACAAGACTAAGCGTATGGCAAAGGATGAGGAGAAGACTGTTGGTTGATAAAAGTTAACATTAGCAAAGTAGACAGGAAAAGAAAATGTAGACCCTTAATATGCCATATATTGAGGGCTTCAGCTTGAAGTCCAGTCTGCTGCAAATCTGGAACATGAAATCAATTTAGAGGTTCGAGACAGCATTTTTAACAGAATAAAAGAGATTAGAAAACATCAAAATGCATCACATGTAGCAAGAATGTTTGATTCATGAATATGCATTACATGCACAATACTACTCCCTGACATATATAATCTCTTGGTTATAAATACACGCACACACTCACAATACACATATCAAATGCAATGTAAAATCTCTTTTTTTTTAATGTTTATTTTTTATTTTTGAGGGAAAGAGACAGAGTGTGAGTGGGGGAGGGAGAGAGAGAGAAGGAGACACAGATCTGAAGCAGGCTCCAAGCTCTGAGTTGTCAGCACAGAGCCTGACGTGGGGCTCGAACCACAGACCGTGAGATCATGACCTGAGCCAAAGTCAGAGGCTTAACTGACTGAGCCACCTAGGCACCCCATGTAAAATCTATTTCTTTCTATTGGTCCCAATCGAAAAATTTTAAAAGCCATTACTATCATTAAAGACATGTGTCCCACTAGAGCCAATCAATCATGCCCTCTTCCATGCTTCTACTAAATCAGCAAACAGATCTACCTGACTTGTCCATCACTTTATGCACTTAATTCCTTAATATTCAAAAGATGATGAACTCTCTACCAGGAATTACCTAAGCAAAAGACTGCTTCTCTTATGGATCTTTTTAACTGTATGGTTATTATGACATTTTATAATTTATTAAGACTCTGATCAGAGAATGGGGGGAAAAAATCAAAGTTAGAAGCAATCCCTGAGAATCTGTTAACTTTCAAAAAATTTTTATGGAAAGAAGCTTCTTCATTTCAGAATAACCTACAAATCCATAAAGTTTTCAAAACTCCACAATTTAAATCTGAAATGTTTTTATTGGTTCTATATATGTACCTGATTAATACTAATAAGCACAGTTGAAAGGACATACAATATTTAAAATATGAAAACGCATATACTCATAAATCAAGTTTCCTCTATGACTGAATTGAAATATTTTGTCACTGTGGATATAACAAAATATATATAGCAGAATATACCTAGAAAATAATACTTTTCATTTCATTGCCTTTTCATTTACTGTACTTACAAAATACGTACACAAAAATGAAAAAAGACTTTGAAGGATAATGAAAGGCTCAATAAATTTCTATCCCCCCCTAAATATACAACTTTGACATAGATCATTTTGATTTAAATGCTCTTGAGAAACCGCAAGTGAAAGAAAGCCATTGTCACCCTCCTTTTTATCCCTGAAATCAGGACATAAAATTCCTATGTGAAAAGTGCCCTCCCTGTACCAGGAAGAAAGAACACATTCTTATCACCAGAGACGGGAATCAAGGCCCAGAGAAATCTATACAAACTTCGTCATACTAACTCTTATCTTCCTAATTACAATGTGCTGCCCCTAGCCCAAACCCCTCTGTCTTATCAATTCTTCACAATTGTTTTTTGTTTCTTTGTCAAAAAGGTATTAAATCTTTCTGCTCTGGTCACTTCTTTGGATCTTCATTCTCTTGTGAAGGTTCCCAAGTACACGTAAAAATTTAATAAAAATGATATGCTCTTTAACAGTGACTCTGTCTTATGTCAGTTTATTCTTAGGTCCTGCCAGAGACCTGAAACAGTAGAGGAAAATTTTCCCTCCCCTACAATTTCAAATATATGAAAATAATTGAGCTTATTTCTTAACTCTTTCATTCTCTGAACATGTATGGCATTGTAAGTACAAATAGGTACTTGTTAATAAGAGGAAAAACTAGAAACACTTTGTGTTTTCTTTCCTGAGAGTATCTTTAATTGGCCTCCTCTAACATGCCACATTATATATTATGCATTTAGGTTCCTGGGTTGTTTACAGTAACAGAATAGTTTTCTCTGTGAAAAGACCTCATGAGAGATCTACCTTGTTTTTCTAAGGTTCCCAGAAGGATGGCAGTCATACGGCATTAGTTAACCATGTATCAGCAGAATATAAATTATTCACAAACATTCTCAGAGTCTAAAGTAAAACAGAAATGACATCAACAAATTTAATTTAGTCAGAAGATCAGTTTAACAGTATTTATTAAACTGAAAATTTTTAAGCTCTCCCACAAAAGCAGACTTCACAGTCCCCATGAAGACCTAAAGAGGCTCCAGACCACTTTTTCCCCAAACTCTCATTTTGTAATACTGTCTAGTCTATGTCTAAGCATAGAAAGAAATAAGGGCACCTGGGTGGCTCAATCAGTTAAGCGTCAGACTTTGGCTCAGGTCATGATCTCACGGTCCGTGGGTTCAAGCCCTGCGTGGGGCTCTGTGCTGACAGCTCAGAGCCTGGAGCTTGCTTTGGATTTTGTGTCTTCCTCTCTCTCTCTACCCCTTCCCTACTCACTCTCTATCTCTCTCTATCTCTCAAAAATAAACATTGAAAAAAAAAAAAGAAGAGAAATAGATGCCATGTATACAAAATTAAAGTATGCTTTTATTTTTTTTAATTTATTTTTTTTAATTACCTCCAAGCTAGTTAGCATATAGTGCAACAATGATTTCAGGAGTAGATTCCTAGATGCCCCTTACCCATTTAGCCCATCCCTCCTCCCACAATCCCTCCAGTAACCCTCTGTTTGTTTTCCATATTTGAGTCTCTTATGTTTCATCCCCCTCCCTGTTTTTATATGATTTTTGCTTCCCTTCCCTTATGTTCATCTTCCTTATATCTTAAAGTCCTCATATGAGTGAAGTCATATGATATTTGTCTTTCTCTGATTAATTTCGCTTAGCGTAATACCCTCTAACTCCATCCGCATAACTGTAAATGGCAAGATTTCATTTTTTTTTATTGCTGAGTAATACTCCATTGTGTATATATACCGTGTCTTCTTTATCCATTCATCTATCGATGGACATTTGGGCTCTTTCCATACTTTGGCTGTTGTTGATAGCGCTGCTATAAACATTAGGGTGCATGTGCCCCTTCAAAACAGCATTAAAGTATGCTTTTATGTTTTAAAAACTATCATTATAACAAAAAGCTATCATTATAACAACAACAATAACAGGTATGTTTAAGACTTAAGTATCTGTACTTAACAGAATATGTTCTATTAAGTATCCAATTCTATGCTAATAAATTTAAGTAAATAAAAAGCTTAAAAAAATTATCTAGAAGCTAATGCAAAAAGCAAAATTTGCAAAAATAATCCCACTAACTTTTCATACTTTTGTAACATATTGACTATGTCACAGACATATTAATAACTTGAGCAATAAAAGGAATAAAATGTATTGTCCACATTTTATCATATAGCTATTTCTTAAGAATGATAATGAAAGGCTCACTAGAATTCTGTCTGATTTTACGATAAGACACCATTTCTCCCCTAGGATATATACTTAAACAATAAGTAACTCACTAGAAAACTAAGATTCACTTACCAGAAAATTGCTTTCCCTTATACTGAGCTAGGAATATCTATTTCATTAAGAAGGGACACAGCTATAGGAAAAAAAATCAAATTTTGAAATCTGAGAAACTCACCTTGCCTTTTTGGTTCAAGGGTTCAATGGTTAAGCTGTCGGGGCCAATATCTACAATATTCCCCATCTGAAATCCATCCGTAGGGTGTGGCGCCCAAACGGGCTTTCCATCCTCCATTTTTGAAGGGAGTATCCACTATTTTCTGTTTGAAAGGAACAAATAAAACGACATGAATGACTTGGGAAATAAAAAATAAATATCATTTTAGAAAGCTAACATGTAAATTGCAATTCATAGAAACATATGTCTGCCCCTGCCACAGGTAAACCCCACCCCCTTTCATCTTGCTGCACCCTGACCCCTTTTATCCACCCTTAGATAAGGACCAAGCAGAGGCTACTCAACCCTCAAGTAACACCTGCTCTGCTACTGCCTTCCTACAAATGTGACTCCAGAGGAGTATTGCACTTTGAGCAGTACAGAAACAGAAACGGTCACAGTGTTCACTTATTGCCCCAGTGTAATTTATAGCAACACTTCCTTTTACTATCTAAAGTATTCAGGATAGCACAATAAACAGTTGTCCTAAGAATAGATGTTATTGTGTGGAGTTAGCTAAAGGTTTAACAAAAGTCATCGTAGACCTAAAGGGACAAAAATGAGACATGTGAAAGATTATCTCCTCTGGGAAACTTTCTCTGACAATCTGAAACTACAGGGATGCCTTATCCATGTGGTTCCCTATGGTATCCACTCACAACCATGCAGCATACTGTTGTTGCTTTTTTCTTTTTTTTTTTTACTGAGGTAAAACTTATACACAGTGAAATGTACAAATCCCAAATATACAAGTTGGTGAGTTTCGACAACTAGATATACCCATTTAACAAACACTGCAATCGATATAGAACTGGAAGTTCCCTTATGCTTCCTCTGGTCAAACCCTAACCCCCATAGGCATCTACTGTTCTGGTTTCTCTCATCACAGATTACTTTTTGCCTTTTCTTGAACTTCATGTAAATGAAATCTTACAGCTTTTGCATACGGCTTATTTCATTCAATAAAATGTTCTTGATAATAAGCCATGTTGTTGTATACACCAGCCCACTGACTGATTATACAATTGTTTACCTGTTGTCCTACTGATGGACACTGGGATTGTTTCCAGTTTTTGCCTAATGTGAATTCTAATGTAATTTTTCAAGTGTTCTTCTAAAGCTTCTATGCTTAGCATTCTCATATCTAATATTTGTAATTCTGTCTTTTGAGAATATGCCAAAGGGTTCATGCCATGTACAACATTTAATTTTAATGAGCTTGGATTCTATGAGACTAATGTGTAATCACAAATTGGCTAGTGAGTGATCCCAGATGTTCATCATCTCAGTGGGAACTTATTTTTCATTACTCATCTATACTTAAAGAAAAATTGATACATGTGCCATAAACTCTCCTGTTTTGCAGCATTCTCAAATCTGGGACTTCCCTTGTGGATGTTCTCAAGTCTATTTTCTTATGAAAGTCAGGATGTATTTTATGTAGTTCAATCAAAAAGCTGCTAACGACTGGCATGTTTGCAATGTACTTGTTGGTTAATGTCTTCCAGAGTGGGATGTGCTTTCCCCATGCAGCAAAGGCTATTAGGATATGGGTATTCCAAGTAAAGAAATTAAATGAAGATTCTCCACAGAAGTCAATCAGTAACACTGAGCAGACTTATATTACCAAACCTACATCTACACACTTTACCTAAATAATCATATGTTGTCCCATGGCTTTAAGTACCATCTCTAGGTAAGTGATGCCCAAATTCATTGCTCTAGCCCAGAACACCACTCAGGTGAGTCCCCAGATTTTATGTGTTTAGTGGATATCTCCTCCTCACAAATATACCTAAAAGATGTAACATAATTATTATTATTATTATTATTATTATTATTATTATTAATATATTGTTACTCTGTCCCACCATCCCAGCCTGTTCTCCCTTATCAGTAAAGGCACCAACACCACTCAGTTCAAATCAAACACGGAGTCATCCTTAATTCTTCTAGCTCCTTGCAAATCCATATGACTCCTCTGAATCTATCAACTCTACCTCCAATAGGTATCTCATTTTCACTCACTTCTCTGTTTTGCCTCTGCTATCCTAGTCAAAACCAACATGGCCTTTTACTAGGACTTCTGTAATTAACCTAGCCACCCACTGCTACTCTTGCCAATGTGCACAGATCACCAGAAATCCTACTGAAGGGTAAATCTGATTATGTATTCCTCCTCTATCAGGACATGAACTAGTCCTCTCTGTGTTCCCAAGCCCAACAGGGAGCAGGCAACTTAATATTCACTGAGTGAATGAATGAATTGTTCACACAATTTGGGAAGAGTAAAAGGATATGGTGAACTAGAATGAGTTGAAAGGTCTGAAAAACCTAAGCTTGAAATTAAGCTCCCCCACTGTCTGACTAGCTCTTAAGCAAGTTACTTAATCTCTCTGATCATTATCTTTATCCTTACCCGTAAGTGATATCACTTACCTTACAGAATTGCTATGAGGATTAAGTGACATAAAATTGAGATCACCATTCTAATGGTACCCAACAGATACTGTCATACCTCTCCCCAATATCCACTGTTTGAAGCTACCAGTAAATTTTGCAAAAATGGGCTTCTGATACTTCTAAATACAGAAGGACATTACAGTGTAGTCATGGAATATCATTTAGGAATAATTAAGTATCTGGGGCAAAAAAAATCACAGCAAAGAAAAATTTCCAAAGTTCAAAAAAGAATGCCAAATTCCCTCAAACAGTTCAAATTGCTTTCCCATTGTGAACAATTTGCTATAACTTTCTAATTAAGATAACAGATTTAAAGGCATACATGTAATGTTGCCCCTTCATCAAATACCTAAATTTACAGTAAAGTGATTCTTTAAAAAAAAAAAATCAATCCACAAGGATGGGAAAAACAAAGAGGAGACAATAGCAACAATATTTGGGAAGTTGAAAAGCAAATGGTTGAGAGGCAACTGACTCAGAAAACCTGAAAGAATTGAAGCTCAAGTCAGGAACAGGGAAAGATGGAAGACAATTCAAATTATACCACTGAATCTCAAAAGACATAAGAACTATACTTCAAAGATACTTCTAGAACCAAGGGTGAAAAGAGGGGGTCTAACATAAGAAATATTAGGTGAAAGTTGTTTAAGAAAGAGATTTCCTGGGGCGCCTTGGGGGCTCAGTCATTTAAGCATCCAACTCTTGATATCAGCTCAGGTCATGATCTCACAGTTCATGAGCTCCACATCAGGCTCTGTGCTGATAGAGCGAAGCCTGCTTGGGATTCTCTCTCTCCCTCTCTCTCTCTGTCCCTCCCCTGCTTGCTCTCTCTTCTCTCTCTCAAAATAAATAATAAATAATTTTTTAAAAAAAGAAAGATTTCCTAACACCACCAACATGCACACACTTCACATTGCTGGGCAAATGCCTCCCCACTCCCATCACTACCCCAAGAGAAGTTTAGATGTTATTCTCTGGAAAAGACCAGGTCTTTGTAATGAGAAATGCCATTAAGAGTTAAGGATGCGCATACGAAAATTGCCCCTCACTAACAAAAACTCTCTCCTTGACCAAACTTTAGTTAGGCTCCTCTGAGCCTGCTTCTTGATGAGGCCATGCAACTAGGTTTTCCATGTCTGCACTATCCTTGTTAGGCCTACACAGACCAGTTTTAGGCAGAATCCTGATAAGCCACTTTGGAGAAAGTCCCTGTCCCTGATATCTGATCAAGTTTTTCATCCCCTACCTTTGATGTATAAATCCTTAAACTGCCTTCAAGAATCTCTTATCCTTGCTGTTTTCTCTTAGTTACTCTGCATTCACTGACCCTCTCACTCTGCTCATTGGCTATAATCCCCAGCTGTCTTTTCTGTATTCAAAGTTGAGCATGATCTCTCCCCTATTTTAACACCTCTTGTTATAAACTGACTGTGTCTGCTATAGATTGAATTGTGTCATTTCTCCCCATTCATATTTTTTTAATACGTGAACACTAATTAGTAATATGACTATATTTGGAGACAGGGCTTTTAGGAGGTAATTAGGTTAATGACATCATAAGGGTGAGATCCTCATCCAATAAGACTGGTGGTCTTATAAAAAGAGGAAAAGAGATCTCAGATCCCACTCCCCGACCAATGGCCATGTGAGTATACAGCAAGACAGAGGCCATCTGAAAGCCAGAAAGACAATCCTCGCTAGAAGCCAACCATGCTGGCACCTTGATCTCAGACTTCCAACCTCCAGAACGGTGAAAAAATAAATTTCTGTTGTGTAAGACATCCAATCTATGGCATTCTGTTATGGCAGACCAAACAGACTAATACACTCCTACTGCAATAATCTTGAATAATCTTGTCATTTTAACAAGTGTCAAAATAATTTCCCTTTAATAACATAATACTAGAAATGAAATATTCACTATAAGGTATAAAAAATAACATTGAGGCAATTTTACGGAAAGCCAAGAAAAAAAAAACAGATAAAAACTAGGGGGAAAGAAGAAAAAGAAGAGATATGAAAATGAAACAAGTAAAAATATTAAGCATCAAAATACCAGGAACAACAGACATCCTGCCCCCCTCAAAAAATAGAAGGAAGAAACTAAAATGTCCAAAGAAAATTCACCAGAACTGAAAGGCATGATTTCCAAAGAGTCCAGCCAAAATGCCCATTAAGTCCTCAATACAATAACTGGGAAAACACACAGACATACACACATACACACACACAAACACTGTGTCCAATTTCAGACCACCAGAAATAAAGGGAAGATGCTACACACATCTAGCGATATTCAAGAAAAAAGAAGGGAAAAAACATGGGTCATGTCCAAAGGATCATGATCAAAATGTTGACTGAAGCAGGAAGTCAACCAAGCAATATCTATGAAATTCTGAAGGAAAATTATGTCCAACTTAGAGCCCTGTACTTAGGCAAATACTGGCCCAAACTGGAGGAGCATAACCCAAGGAGCCACACTGAGCACTGTCATCAAAGACATCCACTGACCTTGGACCACATGAAGCTGACCCAGATTCTTATCTGAACTTGTCTTTTTCTAACTCTGTACTGATGATGTACTTGTGCTTGGAGAAACTGGACAACTCATACCCTCCTCAATTAAATTAAATATTTTCTACCTACTGCATGGTTTCTATTAGAATAAGCCTCATTTTTAATAATGTTTCACTTAATTGGGGTGCCTGAGTAGCTCAGTTATTGATCCGACTCTCTTGATTTTGGCTCAGGTCATGATCTCATGGTTTGTGAGTTCAAGCCCTGCATCAGTGTGGAGCCTGCTTAGGATTCTCTCTCTATCCCTCTCTCTGCCCCTCCCCCACTTGTATGCATGCCCACACACGCGCGCTATCTCTCTCTCTCTCTCTCTCTCTCTCAAAAATAAACTTAATAAAAAAGGTTTCACTTAATTGCTTTTAGAATCCTAAATACTTATAACAAATTACCTTCGATAATGAAGTCTTATTTTTCATCCCACAACAGAAGACAAAATTCTTTTAGGCACGTTACTATTTGTTCCCAGAAAATCATTCAGAAAAAATCCATGCAATCAACATTCATACTTATTAAAGGCATGTCTGCTTATAAAGAGTACTTAAAAAGACCCTGAAAAAGATTTTTAAAAGACATCGCAATTCCCAGTGCTATTATACTAGAAACCTTAAACACATTTAAGCCTGACTACATGTGCGTAACACTGGAGTTAGGTCAGCGAATTTAGAATTCTTGAAATTCCTTATGTTTTTCAGGAAAAGGATGGAAATGTTCTACAATACGCCACCATCAACCAAAAATTATCTTGTTTTTTGTACTTAATTGACAACTGAAAATTTTTAAGTAAGCACTATAGTAATCTATAAAAGTACAGTTTACCCTTGAACAACATGGGTTTAAACTGCATGGGTCCACATACATGTGGATTTTCAATAAATATAGTGGAAAATCTTTTGGAGATTTGTAACAATTTGAAAAAACTCAAAGACAAACCACATAGCCTAGAAATTTTGAAAAATTAAGAAAAAGGTATATTATGAATGCATAAAATATAGATACCAGTCTCATAAAATTTATATAGATATTTATCTAATGTCTAATTTATTATTTGCTACCATAATATATATAAATCTATTTTAAAAGTTGGAACTCATCAAAATTTACACAAACACAGACCATACATGACACCATTCACAGTTGAGGGAACCATAAACAAAGATACAGTTCTGAATATTAACTACATAAAATTAACTGTAGTGCTCATTGTACTACTGTAATAATTTCATAGCCACCTCCTCTTGCTACTGCAATAAACTCAAGTGTTGCGACTATCAGCTTCAAATACCATGTGACACTAATCATCTCTGAGTGAACAGTTCATCTCTCCAGTACACTGTGTATCACAGTAAAAAGATATCTCTTGCAGTTCTCACGACCAAAAAAGTTTTAAGAGAGTCAAAGTTATGTGCAGGGGCGTCTGGGTGGCTCAACTGGTTGGGTGTCCAACTCTTGATTTCAGCCCAGGTCATAATCTCACAGTTTCATGAGTTAGAGCCCAATGCCAGGCTCTGTGCTGACACTGCAGACTCTACTTAGGATTCTCTCTCTCTCTCTCTCTCTCTCTCTCTCTCTCTGCCCCTCCTCTCCTTATGTTCCGTCTCTCTCAAAATAAATAAATAAAATTTTTAAAAAATTATTAAAAAAAAAAAGTTAGGGGCACCTGGGTACCCACTTCAGCTCAGGTCATGATCTCGCAGCTCGTGAGTTGAAGCCCTGTGTCCGGCTCTCTGCTGACAGCTCAGAGCCTGGAGCCTGCTTCAAATTCTGTGTCTCCCTCTCTCTCTGCCCCTCCCCAACTTGTGCTCTGTCTCTCTCTCAAAAATAAATAAACATTAAAAAAAAAAGTTACATGCAGATTTCCAACTGTGGCGGGCGATCAGCACCCCTAATCCCCAAGTTTTTCAAGGGTCAACTGTAATCTGTAGAAGCACTAAGTAATCAATAGAAGGCAATCTATAGCCTTTCAGAAGTATTAGCTAACTTTTCATTTATTCTTTGTTTAAAGGTAAGAAGCATATCACCAGAAGGCTCCCTGGAGAGCAAATGTATTAAACGCTAGAGTGACAAATAATATATAACTATATTCCTCCTTCTTGACAACTCTAGTGATGATACCAATATAACAACCTTGGGCCATAAGCAGAACAGGTAGGCCCATACCACAAACTACGAGCCATCACCTATTCCTTTACCTTCAAAGATTACACTTTAAATACAGCTATGATACATAACAGTGCCTCATACGTTACTGTCTAGAGTATTAGGAATTGAGTACTAGCTAA
The DNA here is from genome assembly GCA_030068075.1 of Paguma larvata. Lineage (NCBI taxonomy): Eukaryota > Metazoa > Chordata > Mammalia > Carnivora > Viverridae > Paguma > Paguma larvata. Next base: position 67,720,446 of record CM057829.1, on the reverse strand, counting down.
AGGTAATTTAGAGTTGTGCTGAAAGAAAGAGAATAAGATATCAGAAAGAAAGAAAGGAGCGTTAAACAAAGTATGCAGAATCCTTTTAAGTTTGCCTTCTACATTAATTGATTCTATTAATTACTTACTTAGCCTCCTATTATGTACTACATACTTCTAGATGCTGGAGCTATAATGGTAAGCAAAAAAAAAAAAGAGACAAACTGGCCTCATGTTGCTTTTTAACAGGAAAATAATCACCTGGAATAAGGCAGTAAACAAAACTGGCAAAAATCCCTGCCTGCTAGGATCTTATATCCCAGTTGAGGGTAAGAGGGTGGCATAGATGTATCAAATTTGCCTTTTAAAGAGACTACTCTTTCATCTGGCTAGGTCCTGGACTGGCTAATGAAAATAATGTTATGTGTACCTTTGGCACACAAGCTTTAAACTGGCAGCTACTCTCATCTGTATCAGTATATCCTGAAGGCTATTAGCTTCTCTGGTGTGCAGATACTGTGAACACTGAGCACCAGGTAACAGTTGGCCATGGCTGGTAATTCTGTGTGTACCTAGCACAATCTTTCATTGCGCATTTCAGTTCCATTAAGAACTTCTTTGTACAATAAAATTCCCAAAACCATTTTGGTTCCTTCTAGTTACTAAATTACCTTTGAAAAGGTCTTCCTAGAAAACATTTCCAAGTTAATCTTGTTCTTCTAGTTGTACAAAATATGGAAATTATTTAATTTCTCTAATACTGGATTATGCATCATTAAACATTATTACTGAAATTAACTTCTATTATCTTGGTTTTATCAACAACGAACATTCATTAATAATGAGGAAAAAAAACCTACCACGAAGTCCAAACTCATGACAAACAAATAAGAAACTATCTCAAGATAACAATATCTGAAAACTACTTCAATTTAATTAAGATATTCACTCATTTATCTTTTCAATGAGTATTTATCAAGCACCCATTACATGCCAGCCCCTGTCTTAGGTTTAGCTATCGATGAGAAAATAAGAGTTCCAATGTTTCTCAATCTACGGCATCAAAAAAGACAAGAAATGTCTGCGTCAGCTAAGACACTCTATCTGGTTTTAACAGTAGTAGGTCCAACTGATCACAGCCATGGTCCTGATGACTGACCATTTTTACCAAAGTTATACTGTATTTCCAAATATAGCCTCAGAAAGCTCAATATACTCATTGATATTTAAAGCTAAGTCTATTACCACTTGATTCCTAGACATAGGCTTAGAACACCAAAGCTAACTTCAACTTAACTATTAACTTGCTAACAAAAAAAGAAGGTTAAAAAAATTAAAACCAGGGGTCCTTGGGTGGCTTAGTCGGTTAAGCATCCAACTTTAGCTCAAGGTCATGATCTCGTGGTTCGTGGATTTGAGCCCCGTGTTGAGCTCTGTGCTGACAGCTCAGAGCCTGGAGCCTGCTTTGGATTCTGTGTCACCCTCTCTCTCTCTGCCCCTCCCCTGCTCATGCTCTGTCTCTTTCTGAAAAATAAACATAAAAAAATTAAAAGCAAGTATTTTATTGATAAGTTCATCGTATGGTTATTAAATATTAAAAATATTTATAAGATTATTTGAAAACTGATACTATCTGGCAAATTACTCCAAACACATAAAACTTGAATTATGAGACTTGGTTATTTGATTTTCTTTTAGATTTTCAGAGAAGAAATCATAAACTATACTTCAGCTATAAACTCCTACCTAAATTACTGTCACAAAACAAATTTTAATTAGACATAATTTAAATATATGTAGATAATCTATACTAAAATAACTTAGCCAAAATGTAGATCATTCTAGAGAAAGTCCTGTATGCTTCAGAAACTCAATTATCTCAGTTTATTTCAGAAGCTCAAAATTTTTTACAGATGGTAAAATACCAGAATAACAAAATATTAACTTATTCCAGGTGATTTAGATTTTGCATACCCTGTGACTAATCTTGTTTATTGTCCAATGATTACATCCAGAACTCACCGAGTTTTGTACTTAGTGCTAGATTTAAAAGTTACTTCTTAAAAGTTTGCTGGTCTTTCAAAAAGGAGTCTGTAAAAGATGAAAGACTTTAATTCATTTTCTCCACCACAGGATAATGTTGATCTCCCAATAAGTGGTCAATGAAATTTTAAGTTGGTCTTCAACCAAAAAGAAAGGCCTTTTTTTCCTGAAAGATCCTGCTGTATAAAATGGCCCCATTCTGCTCAAATTGAAATATTCTACAAAATCTTGGGCCTTGAGTCAATGTTAGATTTTTCAGAGACTAAAAGATCTATACGTAAGCAAACCACAATCCGGATGGTACACTATTAACCAAGGTAATGAGATGTCTGAACAATCTCGTCTTTTAAACACATCGTTGACACTGTGATCATCTTAACTCTTCTAAAATGTGCATAATAGAAGTTGATTTCCACCTACAAGCAGCAGGGTCATTTTAAGAGCTGACACCAAGTCCAGGGCACCTGGGTGGCTCAGCCGGTTAAGCATCTGACTCTTGATTTCAGCTGGAGTCACGGTCTCACAGTTCGTGGGTTCAAGCCCCACATCCAGTTCTGTGCTGACAGCACAGAACCTGCTTGGGATTCTCTCTGTCTCCTTCTCTCTTTGCCCCTCCACCACCTGTGTGCACCCAAAATCAAGTGCACTCTCTCTCCCAAAATAAATAAATAAATTAAAAAGAAAAAAAAGAGTTGACGCCAAGTCCAATCTAATGCAGGCCACATAGTTCTCCTGAGATAGGAACTCATTCAAAGGAAAAAAACAAACTCTCAAATGCTATGATCAGGAGGAATAAACACTGAGAGAGGCACAAATTGTAAAGGAAGAGTAGAAGGGGTTATTCTACTATAACTTCTGTCACTCAAAAATGAGATAATAAAACTAGAATATTCAATAAAGTTTTCATATAATTCAGAACATCAAGTTTTATTTTTTAACATTACTAACTTAGGTTGTGTGTGCATGGGTATAGCACAGGAAAATAGGAACTGAAGACAATTTTCTTCTCATGGCTGATATGGAATTCAATTCAGTTAGTCAAGGGAAACAACAAAATTACTATAATATTTCACGGACCATTCGCTATGCAGCAGATACTGCCCTACTCTAATATGTTATCTCATTTAATTTTTACACCTCTGGGAAGCAGCTACTATCCCCATTTGGAAACTGAGGTTTGGAAGTTTAGGCAAATTGCCCCAACACAGACGATTAAGAAATGAGTATAGAGAGAGATGAGAATCCTGTGTGACCCCAAGTCCAAACTCGTAATCACTGCACTACATAGCTCAGCCTAATCAAGCTTCTTGTCTGCACCACTGGTTTGTATTTGTCACTAGATCTAGAAAAAGACCTGGTTGTATAATGGTATATTGTCCTAACTTATTTTTTAATGACATAAGAAATAAACATAATCTAAAAGATATGTAAACTTCATGAAAACTCTCTTATTACTTCTTTCACAAACACTAAAATGTTCATTATTCCTCACTTGTAATTTGGATTTGAATTTAAATTTTTTTTAATTTCTTTTTTTAGCGTTTTTATTTTATTTTTGAGAGACATAGAGACAGAGAGTGAACAAGGGAAGGGCAGAAGAGAGAGGGAGACACAGAATCTGAAGCAGGCTCCAGGCTCTGAGACGTCAGCACAGAGCCCGACGCGGGGCTCAAACTCACAGACTGTGAGATCATGACCCGAGCTGACGTTGGCCGCTTAACTGACTGAGCCACCCAGGAGCCCCTGGATTTAAATTCTTTAATGTGGGGCGCCTGGGTGGCTCAGTCGGTTGAGCATCCGACTTCGGCTCAGGTCATGATCTCACCGTTCCTGGTTCGAGCCCTGCGTCAGGCTCTGTGCTGACAGCTCAGAGCCTGGAGCCTGCTTCACATTCTGTGTCTCCCTCTCTGTCTGTGCCTCTCCCCTGCTCATGCTCTGTCTGTCTGTCTCTCTCTGTCAAAAATAAATAAACATTAAAAAAAATTTTTTTTTTTAAAAATTCTTTAATGTGTAGACTACAAGAAAGTACACACCAAAAGTTCTTTTTTTTTCCTTCACACAATTTCTTGGCTTGAGTGGTCTGTGCTAAAGGTAAATGTGATGATATGTGTAGTTAGTTTTGTCTTGCAGTTAACTGTGTATTTAAATAACTGGCTAAGGGGCACCTGCGTGGCTCAGTAGGTTAAGCATCTGACTCTTGATTTCAGCTCAGGTCATGATCTCATGGTTCCTGAGAACAAGCCCCGCAATGGGCTCTGCACTGTCAGTGCAGGGCCTCCTTGGGACTCTCTCTTCCCCCCTCACTCTGCCCCTCCCCCGCTTGCGCTCACTCTCCCTCTCTCAAACTAAATAAAAAACTTTAAAATGAATAAGTAAATGATTAGCTGAGAGTCAGGCAGATATTCAAAAGGACTGGAATATTTCACTGGAATTTTTCATTTTATCAATTTAGTTACAAAATATCTTTATATTATTTCTTTCTTAATTGACATATCAATCAAAATATACAGTAAGAATGTCTAGATATTTTACAAAATGAGAAACCTGAACTATTTTTTTCTTTTTAAATTTAATTTCTTTCAACCCCTACTATAACTTGCTTGAATGTACAAAGCTGTCTGTAAAAAAAAAAAAAAAAAATGTTTGGTCTCCTTCAGCTGGGATTTTCCTTATCTTTTTTTTTAAGTTTATTTATTTATTTTGAGAGAGACAAAGAGAGAATGCAAGCAGGGGTGGGGCAGAGAGAGGGGGAGAGACAGTATCCCAAGCAGGCTCTGACCTGTCAGTTCAGAGCCCGACTCAGGACTCCATCTCATGAATCATAAGATCATGACCTGAGTTGAAATCAAGAGCTGGACGCTTAACCGACTGAGCTACCCAAGTGGACCCACCTTAGCTTTTCAATATCAGAAACTCTTGGGGATCAATCCTTGGACTGTTTGTCTATCTCCTCTCATCTCCTTGTTTTCTTATCTAATCTGAAGGCTTTAAACCTTACCCATATGTTCATAACGCCCAAATTCCTGTCTTCAGGTGACATCTCTCCCCTGAACTCCAGCTATCTAGAGCTCATAGCTAACCCAATATCACTACTTAGGAGAACAACAACCATTTCAAACTTATATCCTAAAATGACTTCCTAACTCCTCTTTCAAATCTATTCCTCTTATGGACCTCTTCTTCTCATTAAATGACAATTTCATCCTTACTCTTTCACATGCCAAAAATGTTGACATCATCAACTCTTCTCTTTCTCTCAGTTTCTACATCCAAACTTTTGACAAATCGTGTTGGTTCTATCTTTTAATTATATCCAGAATCTGACCAGGCCTCACCAGTGCAACCGATTCCACCTTGTTCCTAGTCAATATTGTCTCTCACCAAGATTACTCTAATAGCTTCTGTCTGCTTTTCCTGCTTCCTCCCTTGCCTACACAGAGTCAGGTTTCAGTATAGCAGTCAGTTTTATCCTTTTAGAACGTAAATCATGTAGTATTTTCTGCTCGACATTCTCCAAATGCCTCCCATGTCACTCATATAAAAGCCCAACTCTTGACAATGGCCCACAAGATTCTTCACAAACTGTCCCACCACTCATTACTGTTCAGACATCATCTCCGCCTACTCTCCTTCTCACTCACCCTCCTTGATTTGTGAGGGTCTCATTGCTATTTCTGGAACACACTAGGCATCCAATCATTTCAGGACTCTGGTGTTTATTGATTCGATGCCTTTGCCTGAAAGATACCAGTATACTTTGCTCCCTGTCTTTTCAGGTGTTTGCTCTATTATAATCTTATCAGGGAGGCTTCACAGACCACCTTATTTAAAACAGCAACTTTATGCATCAGCTCAAAACCAGCACACCTTAACACCCTTCCCTACTTTGTTTTTCCTATAGTACTTAACAACTGACCTATATTATTTACTTATTTAGAACATAAGCTTCTTGAATTCAGGGGCTTAGTTTTATTCACTGCTATGAATGCAGAAGCCAAAAATAGTGCTTGGCACAAAACAGGTATTTGTTAAATTGATAAATTAATTGTATAGTTCTGCCAACTATAAAATAGCTAGTATTATTGCAGAGAGGTAAGAAACCAAAAGCAAAGAAACTTGCCACTGTAGGTAGATTCTATCACAGCAAATGTAAACCTTCCAACAGGCTTTTTGAAATACTGAAAATACATTAAGGGGATCCACTTGTACCTGAAGGTCCTTGAGATGGGAATCTCAGTACTTTTTCAGCAGCTCCCAGGTTCTGGCTGCTCTTGATTTTGTTAGGGAACATACCTAATGGCATGTGTTTTTAAATGGTAGTGTTGGATCCGTTCATATTTGTTTGGCTTCATACCAATTATGCATTTTCTTTGGTTAAAGTAAGCCCTGATGTCACTTTTCTTGTGTGACTAAATATAAAGCAAACAAGAATCCAAGAAAAAGAAGGCAAATGTCAATTCTTAGCAAGGTATTACCACTTCACAGAAGAACTCTCCTAAAGTTCATTATCTACTGAGATGGGTCTCTGACTGAACATTCTTAAAAAACTAGAAAGGCTTTCAGGAAGCAGTTTTTCAACAGGGCATTAATATTTTTTAACTTTAAATTTTTTTTAACGTTTATTTATTTTTGAGACACAGAGAGACAGAGCGTGAGCAGGGGCAGGGCAGAGAGAGAGGCAGACACAGAATCCAAAGCAGGCTCCAGGCTCTGAGCCATCAGCACAGAGCCCGATGCGGGGCTCGAACTCACAGACCGTAAGATAATGACCTGAGCCGAAGTCAGCCGCTTAACCAACTGAGCCACCAGGCACTCCATAATTTTTTTTAACTTTTAATTAGTCATAAAGTAAATACTGCAAACTCCTCTAGATACTTGAGTTAAAAAAAAAAAATCAAGAAAGTGTAATAGAATCAACAAGTCTTTTTTACAAAATTAGTCCTCAACCAGATGTCCTAGGATTAATGGGTAAGCCTTAGAGTCAACCATATGTTAGTAATATTTTCTAACCTCTATGGATAACAGTAATTTCACTAACTTTGAAAAAACAAACTGAAAAATATTAATGGACTTAAGGGAACAACTTTTCTTTCTCAACTACCAACCACCAGCCAAACAGGCAACCATCACAACACTAAAATATTAAGTCTCTGACAAATCCATTCTGAAAAAGCTCCTATAGAAAATACTGAGTGATTCACTTCATTTCAGTTCTTCTCACTTTTATAATTAGAAAAATTATACTTGTGATTGTAAATATTAACTATTTGAAGTAGCAACAGAACGATGAGACTGCATAAGTACTTACACAATATGTCTTCCTACAAAATGTAATCTCTTCAGCACATAATGTCATGTACTTACAGGGGGACTGTTTGGAGAGAGTGAAATCTCAAGGAGATTTTGCACCATGAAGTAGCATTATTACAAATACATTCTAAAAGGATTTACTAAAGTCCTATTATGTGCCAGGCACAGCCTCAGAAAAACTAAATATATTTCTCATCTTAGACAAAAAAACAAGAGCGCATTTTTTTTCTACAAAACAGAAACACATGTAGAAATACAATCCTAAAAATTCCTAAAAAAACAAAGTTATCTCCCACGTCATTAAAAGAATTCAAATAATTATTTCTGGGAGGAGGGTGGAAGGAAATAACTAAGTGTATTATAATATCCCAGGTACTCGAACATCTGCTGGGAGGTTGGGGAGAGGAGACAGTCAGGAAATAAGTGCTGTACAATGTCCCTACAAAAACTGAAAAGTGGGCAAAGTTAATTTAAACCACCTTCTCCTTCCTTATCTTTTCTCCACCTAAGAACACTAACTTAGGCCCAAAAAACAGGCAAAAATCAAGACATAAGGGCCATTTTAATTCCCTGAGATGAAGATTCAAACCCCAAACTACAAACCTAACTTTTTAGTAAGTAAATTTGGGGGGGGGGGGTTAGCAAATATTTTCTTACTGTATAAAGAAGCCTACATTTGCTTGTCTTATTAATTCCCAAGGACTAATAATTTTTTTAAATATTAATTTGAGGGGCACCTGGGTGGCTCAGTCAGTTAAGCGACCAACTTCAGATTAGGTCGTGATCACGTGATTTGTGAGTTCAAGCACCATGTCAGGCTCTGTGCTGACAGCTCAGAGCCTGGAGCCTGCTTCGGATTCTGTATCTCCTTCTCTCTCTGCTCCTATCTGACTCACGCTCTTTCTCTCTAAAATAAAAAATAAAAAATAAATTAAAAAAATATATATTAATATGGACATTTCAAACATTGATGATATCTATTTTGTTCACATTGCTTTTTCCATATCTATCAACCTATCCCTCACTGATAAACATCTTTGTTCTCCCCTTGCCTAAGTGTTCCACGTAAATAAGTGACGAAGTAAAATACTCTTATATGAGAACATCAAGGCAGGATTACTTTGATCATCTGACTAAAGTCAACCCCAGGGAGACTTACTTAGGCTTTAAAGAGAGAGCAATTTAAGCTGATCCTGAAAGTCCAAGGATTTCAACAAATAGAGAATTAGGAAGGAGCATTCTAGACAAATAAAATAGCAAAAGCAGAAACTTCAAAATGTGAAATTGGAACTAGAGGGCAGATTGTGAAGGACGAAAAGAAAAAAGACTTGGTGGAAGATAAAGTTAGAAAGGCAGATTCATGTCAAAGTGTAAAGGTCCTTAATCTAATTCTCTATTCTACAGGCAATGAAGAGCCATCTAATTGAACTGGCATATTGGAAAGATGAGTGGGAGGGGGGATGGGCTAAATGGGTAAGGGGCATTAAAGATTCTACTCCTGAAATCACTGTTGTACTATATGCTAACTTAGATGTAAATTTAAAAAATTTTTTTAAATAAAAATAAAAAAAAGGAAAGACGACTATGTTCTGGCGGAAGAGACTGTATGTAAGAATTCGATATCATGAGGGAAAAAAACAACATTATCGAAATTAGGGCAGTATCAGAGAGAATGGCAGAGTGGGATAGATGCCAAATCATAGCAGATAATTACTGAATGCATGAAAAAACAAATAAACAGAATAGATTTGAGTGGCTGACTGGGTGTTTCAAACAGAATTAAAAGAAAAATTAATACTATATGAGAAATGTAATCCCTTATGTATAAAGATTGTCAATTGGTTATTAATTTTATGATTTTATTTTATGAGACAAAGTCTCATAAATCCACTACATAACAAATTCAGTAAGGCAATCATCTTTTAAGGTTATTGTCCAGCAACTAGATTTTTCTGATTGTTACAATCTGTTGGACTGTACATATACCTCAAATCAGATCTATTCGTTGTTGGCCATTCAACTTAGCATTTCACACAAATGTGTTGGATAAATAAAATTAAGGAAATAGAGTAACACAATAGATTCTCAAAACATGGATAAAAACACAAAGTTTTACCTAATGTTTGGCAAAGTTTAGGTGAGACTTAGATTTCTGTCCAAGTAGATATCAAAAAAAAGATTTGTAAGTAGCCAAATAAATCAAACACCATAATGGGGATTTCTCAGTTAGAAAAATCTGCCTGGACTTTTGATTTTCACAGCAAGACTTGAGACAAACACAACTTATGTGTTATTATGATCCTTCATAAAAAGTGTTTTATGAAACTACAATGGTTTTGTCAAGGCACGTAAAAAAGGCATCAAATTGTTAACTTTTCAAAAACAAAACTAATCACTCTTAAATGTAAAATAGCAATTACATGATCCAAAGCTTCGCACAACTTCCCAGCTCATAAAGCATGACAGTATCTCAAAGGAATGGTATTTACAGGGTTAAAGGGCTGCAGTTTCCCTAAACAGAGTTTAAAATAAGCAAACTGTTTTGTTTTTTTAAGCCAATCTCACAATGAAAACCCTCTCTGAAACCACACTTTGGGCATTTTGCCTTCACGACTAACCACCAACGCTGCTGTGAATGGTTCTCTTTAAAGCTGCTGCTTCCACCTACACTAAAATCCAATCTTGGACTTTAACAGTATTGACTTCATAAAGTCCCTAGCTATTAAGGTCAGTTGAGTCCAAAAACTTCAAGTCAGAGTAGTTTAAGTACTCAGTTACTATTTTTATAATCTCATTCATTTTCTGGACTTAATTACACAGTGATTATTCAACAATTAAAATTCAACTCAGCTACAATTTAGTCTCAATTCACAAGAATTACCGCCCTAGAATAGAATCCGTTAGAACTACTGCGTACTCTTCATGAAGGAAGAATTTCTTCACACTCTTGGTTTGAGCCTGATTTTTTCCTTCAGTTTAACTGTTCACATTAAAGTCGTATTAATCACAATCTTCTCATAAGCCCCACTAAATACTGATAGTGCTTCATAAAGATGCACTTTCACATTACATTTTTTTATTGAAGTGATAAAAGAGCAGACTTTAAAAAAAAGCCAAATACACTATTTTAAAAGGCTTTTATAACCTACAACAGGGCCCTGCCTTTCTCTCTACTCTTACCCCCCACCCCTTACATGGTTGCTGTGTAAACTTGCTGCCTGGCTGTCATTCTAGGACTTTCCTCACTGCTCTCTCCTGGGTAGACAGAATAATGAAGCCCTTTCATCTCAAAAAAAGTCCTATTCTACCTTCAAACTTAAATGACTGACTAAACACACACACACACACACAAAACTGAATTCCAGTTTGAAAGTTATTTTTCTTCAGGATTTTAAAGGTATAGCAAGTACTTTTAGCATTCAGAACCGCTATCTTTCAAATTCCTGATCATTTTACGCCCCTCTTTGTTTCTCCCTCTAAGCTACAAGCTTAAAGGATCTTTTTGTAATAGATGCTCTAAACTTCCATGATGACATGGCCAAATGCACACTGCTTGAATTTACTGTGCTACCCGCACTGTGAGAAAAGATGCAGTCTGGAGGCACAAATCATACAAAGCTCAGATATGATCTGATACTATTTCTACAATTTATTTTAAAATGTGTTCCCCTGTTTTCTGTTTTCTCTCAAAAAGGTCTGTAATTTTGATGCAATACCTCTATAAGACTGCTACTCTCATATTCTCCTCTATTATCCATTTATCTCTTTATTCTACTTTTTTGGAAATGTCCCCACTTGACTTTATTCTTCTACTGGAAGTTTTATTTCTACAATCGCATTTTTTATTTCCCTCCATTATCTTTGTTTCCTTCTTACTGCTTTTTTTTTCTACCATTCCTCTTCTCTACCATGGAAAGATTTTCTTCAACACACCTAGGTTTCTTTTTCTATCTTTTTATATATTTTTTTAATTTAAATTTTAGTTAACATACAGTGCCATACTGGTTTCAGGAGCAGACGTCAGTTCACCACTTACATACAATACCCAGGGCTCATCACAAGTGCCCTCATGTCTAGTGTTCCATTCACATTTAGAAGATACTAAGGCTGGCCTTTAAAGCTCTGTGCAAAGTAGATCAAGACTATCACCTTGTACACTTCATTCTAAAGCAACTGGGAAGTATTCAACTTTTTTGTGGGGATGTTCCCTCTGTTAGCATCTGTTCATCTTCCTCTCATTAAGTTCAGTTTTCCAGAGAATAAGGCCTCTGTTCTCTGGCAAGATAATTAAGGACCTGGAGGCCTAATCTCTTCACATATAGTCTTTCAACCAAACTCACTGTTTTCTGCCCTGAGGCTTCACCCTCACCTTTAGTAATAACTGAAACCTCCAAACCCTCCCTAAGCCTTTCAGGGATTCTTCAGTTTGATCATCCCTTCTTGGTTTTCTTCACTGCAAGAACTTAGAATATAGTTTCCTCTGCTTAACTAAAGTCAGACACTATTGCTCTACTCAAACTTGCTGAAATCCTTCACCTACTACTACTTCTTCTAATCTCTTTGCCCTTGTAGATGTATTCCTTTTTTTATTCCTCTAGTATCATTTAGTGAAGTATCAGGAAAGAAAAGAGAGATAAATGTGTACAAACAAGGGGCACCTGGATGGCTCAGTGGGTTAAGCGTCTGACTCTTGATTTCAGCTCAGGTCATGATCTCACACTTGCGAGAGCCACTGGGCGTGGAGCCTACTTAAGATTCTCTCCCTCCCTCTCCCTGGGCCCCTCCCCTGCTCACACACCCTCTCTCTCTTAAAAAAAAAAAAAAATGCATGCAACAAAAAATTCAGGTTTAACAAGGAAAAACACTTTTATAGAATAATGTGCTGTTAATTATTTTCATCACTGCATGGGGAATATTTAACAAAGCTTGCTAATATGACGATTTCACATTTGAAATTTTAATCACTCTTTTTTTAAAAAGCCCCAATATTCTATTAATACAATCATTCCATTCTTAAGAGATTTAACTTAATCTTTTAAAGTTTACCATGAAATGGATTTCAGATAAGTGAATTATGTTTTCACTGACCTGTATTCTCACTAACTTCCATTATAAAATTGGAAATGTGTTCCCTAAAAGGAAAGAGTTTTAATCTCAGAGTAAAATAAAATCATTGCAGATCTTTTAAATTCTAAAATGCTCAAATGTATACAATAAATGAAAAAGCACAGTAAAGGAAAAATTTAAGTACCCCAAACTAGCACAACCATTACTACTGTTCATCATTCTTCACATATTGTACCCACCACATGGTGGCAATCCCAAAAATGGCCTACAACTTCAGTATTTTTGCTTCATTTCAATATTTTCATACACTACATTCTAAATAAAGAGTCTTACAGCTGGATAAAAATAGATGTAGAACTATTCAGGAAACTTCAATGATGCTCCATCACTGAAAAAGCTGGAGAGAAAACATTGTTATTTTTTGGCATAATGACAAAAATACATGTTTGGGATCTTAATTTCTATGGCCTAAGTTCTTCTGTAACTTTGTAAAAATACATACTTCAACTTATCTTCTAGAAAATAATAAGAGTTTAGTTTGTTAGTAAAACACTGATAACCCATATCATTATCCAGGGTACCTCATTAATATCAATAAGGCAAAATCATTTAAAATGTGCTGGATTGGATCAAGCTTTGAAATAAATCATCTTAACCCAAAACTTCAAAATTTAGAATCAAATAAAAACAATGACCAGTTTATCAACTCTTCAGCAAAATCTCAGAATTAAACTGTTTTTAAAATATGAACAACTGATGACCCATGTTATTGTGTTCATTCCCAAATACAAAAACAAAGGCAGGGAAAAGTTAAGTGACTCATCCGTGTCCACATAACAAAGAGCACTAAGACAAGGATCCCCTTTGTCCATCCATTTGCTTTCAATTAAATTGTGCCAACCCTTCTATTTTCTTTTAAAAATTTGTTTCTATCAGAGCCCACTGGTAGAAAGATTTTGTCACAAGAAAATTGTGTTTTAATATATAATACTTCATAGTCAATTTTTTGTTCCCCAAAAAAGTATGTACTGCAATATACGCTGCTGAAAACCATTTCGAAATGGTTAGCAGCTAGTGAGGTTCAAGAGAAATCTTTTAAAATGTTCAACCCAAATGCTTCTATCTCAAAAGTATTCAAAAGGTCAGGGTGGCAATAATTTTTTATCAGTTTTACTTACAGAATTAGCAAAAATTTTCTTGTAATAACCAATGCTGAAGAAGCTATGGCAGGACTTACAACTTTAAGCACTCCTGTGAAAAAAGCTGGTACTATACTTTTGAAAAGCAACATGGCTATAGACATATATCAAGAATCTTAAGAATGTTTAGACTTTTTGATCTAGGCTTATTTCTGGCCACCTATACTTGAGAAAATAATCAGAAGTTTATAAAAATATTGTCTTAAGTCGTACTTACAAAAAAAGAAGAAGGAAGAGAAAGTAGACTAAGAAGAAAACAAATGGAAAAAGAAAAAAGAAACTTATTAATAAGCTAAATGCTTAATAACAAAGGGTAGTTATACATTACTTTGTAACTCAGCATTTGATGCATCACCACAGGTGGGTTTTTAAATTTTTTTTAATGTTTATTTGTTTTTGAGAAAGAGAGAGGGAGAGAGAGCATGAGTGGGGGAGAAGCAGAAAAAGAGGGACAGAGGATCCAAAGCAGGCTCTGCCCTGACAGCAGAGAGAGCACTGACAGAAGACAGCCCAATGCAAGTCTTGAACTCACAAACTGTGAGACCATGACCTGAGCTGAAGATGGGACATTTAACCAACTGACCTACCCAGGCACCCCACCATGGATCTGATTATTCAGTAAGAGGATTAATAAAGATTATTCAATACTCTGAAAAGCCATGACATATATGTAGTGATTTATAAGGGGATAATACCTACCTAAAACTGTTATTATGAGAATTAAGTGAAATATGTATCTCGATGATTCCGATATGCACTTTTTTCATGTGTTAACTAACATGTTTAAACTAAGACACATTCAGCAATCAGTGATGTCATTATTTAATTGGCAGTGTTTTTTCTTTTTCAGTAGTTCATAAAATAATTTTGCACCTTATAGTTGATGGTTATTAGAACAGAATTTATTTTAAGTTTATTTATTTATTTGGAGAGGAAGAGAGCACATGAGAGACAGCAGTGTAGGGGCAGAGAGAGAGAGAGAGAGAGAGAGAGAGAGCCCCAAGCAGGCTCCACAAAGTCAGCTTGAAGCCTGACATGGGACTCAAACTCATGAACCATGAGATCATGACCTGTGCTGAAATCAAGAGCTAGACACTCAACCGACTGAGTCACCCAGGTGCCCAAGAATGGAATTTAGATTCAAAGAAATATGGTACTAGATTGAGGAGCCTAGCACAAATGTGAAAGGCATAACCTAGTTTGAGATTGGTGACTGAAACCAGTTATCTAGATAAGCAAGTGTACTTACAAACCTCTCAGCATCTTCCCTCAGTTCAACAATTATACTTTCTCATAACATACAGAGTAGCTCCCATCATTGTTTTTAGTCAAAGTGTACACTGCATATGAAGGAATACCAGATTGCCTATTTTTTTTTTCATTTGTTTAATAGCATGGCAAAGGGTCTTCCTTTAGGTAGCTACTTTCTCACCTCCTTCCTCAGGTTCACACTTGGCAGCCATTTTCAACCACTCCAAGTTCCCCAAGTACTCTGGGATGATCAAATCTCCACACCTGTGCTCAAGGTGATACATCATTATTCCAAACCAAGTTTCGGCAGCATCTCTCTCTGAGGTCTCTCCTGCCTCAGCCCAATCTCTTCCCACCACTCTTTCTCACCTTTGTTGCCACTTTATCTCACACACACTCTTCCAAAGGAGCATGAGACAATGTTGTTATTAGTATTTCCTTATGTTCTTCTCCCTAAACTGAAGCACTCTAATGATAGGGATCATACCTAATTCACTGATGTGTCCTTAAGCCAAGGACATAAAAACCTTCTATAAATGGTGCATACACAGAGGGGTTTAGAGTACACCATCAGATAACTTATGGAACTTTATAATGAATATTACAAAAATACTCAAACAGACATCAGAAACAAATTTTTAGTCCTATATGTTTACGCCACAAAATATGAACATAGTTCAACTTTTCTTATGTATTTCATTTACCCAATATTTCCTCAAAAGAAAATAGGCAGAGAATTAATATGGCATATATCTTATTACAGCACTCATGCAAAGAATTCCACAACTTATCCTGAGAGCAGAGGAACCTTGATAGTAAAACTCATGACCACAGATTCAAAAACTCTAAACAAAATATTAGCAAATCAAATTCAGTAAAAAATAAATTCTATCACAACCATATTTAGTTTATCCCAGGAACACAACTTTGTTTTGACATTTAAAAAAATCAAATCAATCAAAAGATACTTAAAATTATTATGGATGGCAAAAAAGCACAGGAAAAGATGTCTGACATAATCATTAGAAAAATGCACATTAGGGGCACCTGGGTGGCTCAGCTGGTGAAGTGTCTGACTTCAGCTCAAATCATGATCTCATGGTTTGTGGGTTCGAGCCCCACATTGGGCTCTGTGCTATCAGTGCAGAGCCAACCTCGGATCCTCTGTGCCTCTCTATCTGCCCTTCCCTCACCCCCACTCTCTCTCTCAAAAATAAACATTAAAAAAAAAAAAAAAAAGAAAAAGAAAAATGCACACTAAAACCACAGTAAGAGGGCACCCAGGTGGCTCAGTTGGTTAAGCATTCGATTTCAGCTCAGGTCATGATCTTGCAGTCAGCGAGTTCGAGTCCCGTGTCGGGTTCTTTGCCGACAGCTCAGAATCTGGAGCCTGCTTCAGATTCTGTCTCCCTCTCTCTCTGCCCCTCCCCCGCTCATGCTCTTTCTCTCCCTCTCTCTCTCTCCCTCTCAGAAATAAACTTTAAAATATAACTTAAAAACATATGCATATCCCAAAATACTTACAGTAACTTTATATATAAGGTGACAGACACCACCTTAACCAATCAAAATTCTGCTCAGTGTATCATACCACTTCTGTGGTACTGCTGCCGAAAAGGCATAACTTAAATCTCATCATGAGGAAATATCAGACAAACCCAAACTGAGAGGATGAGAGGCTTTATACAAAACAACTAGCTTGAATTTTTCAAAAGTTTCAAGGTCCCATGAAACACAAAAGAAGATGAGGAACTGTTCCAGAGACCAAAGCAACATGACGACTCAATGTAGCACATGATCTGGGATTTATTTTTGCTATGAATGATGTATTTGGGACAATTCGTGAACTCTGAATAAGTTCTGCAGATTTTAAATAACAGTATTAATAAGTATTATTTGTGGTCATTGTAAGAGAATGATATTGTTATTAAGAAATACACACTGAAGTGTTCAGGGGTAAAGGAGCAGGTATATGTTCACACCTCACATAATCAAAAATTCTAAGTGTGAGAGGTGTGTGTACGTGTGTGTAAAGAGCGACACGGATACAGAAAATGTGGTAAGGAGCTCATTTAACGAATCTAAATGAAGGGTATGCAGGAAGTTTGGTAAAGTACTGTTCTTGCAACTTTTCTGAAAGTCTAAAATTAAAGTTAAAAACAAAAAAATATGTAAGACTACTACAGAGTAATTAGCAAAGACCTAAACAGGGCCACCTGGGTGACTCAGTTGGTTAAGCCTCTGACTCTTGATTTCATCTCAAGTCAAGGTCTCATGGTCATAAGAACCCTGGGGCGCCTGGGTGGCTCAGTCTATTAAGCGGCCAACTTCAACTCAGGTCATGATCTCGCGGTCTGTGGGTTCGAGCCCCACGTCGGGCTCTGTGCTGACGGCTCAGAGCCTGGAGCCTGCTTCGGATTCTGTATCTCCCTCTCTCTCTGCCCCTCCCCTGCTCACACTCTGTCTCTATGTCTCTCTAAAAAAAATAAAAATTAAAAAAATTAAAAAAAAAAAAAGAAGAACCCTGTGCTGGGTGGAACATGCTTAAGATTCTCTCTCCAATTCTCCTCACTTTCAAAAAAAGAAAAAAAGACCTAAATAAATTAAGCAATACACTATGATCCTAGGTGATATGACTCAATACTATAGATGTCAGTTCTTCCCAAAATGATCTCTAGGTTGAATGTAATCCCAACTAAAATTCCAACAGATTTTTTTTTTAATTCTAGAAGGTGATTCTAAAGTTCATACAGAAATGTAAGGGCCAAGAAAAGCCATGACATTCTTAAAGAATTACATGGGACTATAAGATTTTCTATAAAGCTACAATTACAAAGTGTGGAAATGGTGCATAAATAAATAGACCAATAAAGACCAAAGATTTGTACATATATTAAGTACATACATATATGATTTATAACAAAAATAGCAATACAGAATAAAAATAGTAATGCAGGGGCGCCTGGGTGGCTCAGTCGGTTGAGCATCCGACTTCGGCTCAGGTCATGATCTTGCGGTCTGTGAGTTCGAGCCCCATGTTGGGCTCTGTGCTGACAGCTCAGAGCCTGGAGCCTGCTTCACAATCTGTGTCTCCTTCTCTCTCTGCCCCTCCCCCACTCATGCTCTGTCTCTCTCTGTCTCAAAAATAAATAAACATTAAAAAAAAATAGTAATGCAGAGAAAAGATTAACTTTTCAATAAATGCTACTAGGAAAACTGAATATACATTTGGAAAAAAATGAAATTTGAGACTTCACATCATACACAAATATTATACACAAGTGGGTTATAAGTCTACTTTTGAAAGGCAAACAATAAAGCTTCTAGAAGTTCATACAGGAGATTATCTTCATGACCTCAGAACAGAGGAAAACTTAAAACAAGGAAAAAAATTAACCACAAAAGAAAAAAATGCATAAAACTGGAAAATTAAGAATTTGTGTCCTTAATTACTACACTACACTACTTTCCTCAAAGAAGGCACTTTGATCAAGTTTTTCATCTTTCCCTATGGCTTACATGTTGGTATGACTTTCTTCTTCAAAATGTGAAGGCCTGCTACCCTGTGCTTCAAGAAATTGTTAGGAAAAAGTCACATATAAACCAATGCAAATTCCTTATTATATTATGCTCATTTCTCTGTTTAACCCAGCAAAATAGACCATACTTACATTTCTCTCTCCCTTTTTCCAAGTTGCAATACCCTAGCATACAGTTGGCACTCAATAAAAAAGTCACTGAATAAATGACTAAATAAATGAAATTTTACACTTAATGAAATGAAAAATGTTATTTGTATAACAAATCCATACTTGAAAAATAAAAGTATGCACTGAATACTAATACATAATTAATTACAAAGAGACTTCTTACATCATTACATTTGCATCTCCTCCACCAGTTCCAAGTGTTAACAGATTAAACAATAAATGGTTTTCAGTTTTTCTATAACAGTTTAAAACCACAATACTTTTCCATCTCAAGCAGGTTGGTATTTTATTCTTCTCCTCCATCCTCTTCTTTTTCTCTGCCTCCTCAAAGCAGTACAAACTTCCCTTTCACCCTGCTCTGCTCTGCCATATCCTGGTTTGTTGGTTTTCTCCAGCCTGATTTGATTACACTCCTAATTCTAGCTTTCAACTTCACCCCCATTCTCTGTGCCCAACCCGAGTTATTTCAAACTTCACTCCCAACACCCAACCCTTCAAATAAAGTCTCCCTCATTCAGGATTTCTTAATCCACTGATACAGAAAGGTCCTTCCACCAGGGTCCTACCAAAGGCAAACTGAAGAACAAGAACTGTATTCCAATGTAGTCCCTCCATCTCTTTATATTAAAGCAGAAACTGACTTCTCCCTAACACACAGCCTGCTTTTCTGCTCTTCCTCACTTAGAAGATGCACAAATTTAAGTAAAATTCATGTAACTGTGTTTCAACCTAGACAATAAATTTCCAAGTCCTTCAAAACTGCTAGCAAACACTAAATGGTAAAAAAAAAGGGCCATAAATAGTTGGATCCTAGACCTTAGTGAGGGGCCTCACTGTTATTGTCAAAATAATCAATTTTATCGACCTCGTGACACAGCCCAAGGCCTTGTCTAATTATGGTATGTGTCACTATTACTGAGGCAAGTAGGATGTTTAAAACAGCAATAACAAGTGAGTATCAAATGCCATCTCAGAGGTGGAAACTACCCCCTATGTGATATATTTCATTGTTAAAATAAAGAGCTCCACCCGGTGAGCTGTCACCAAAACACAAGAAGAGTCAAAGGGAGGAGCACTGAAAGTCCCATTTAACAAGTCTGCGTCAATGTCCTCATTTCACAAGTTGGGTTACTGGTTCAGTGAACCCAATAATCATGTAATGCATGCACTATCCCTCATTCGAAATCAACACAAGACCTTATACCAGTAGCCCATTTCCCAAAGGACAGGGAAAAAGCTCTGGGAGGAGACGAGAGGCACTTTGAGCAAAGAGAGACTCTAGGTATCTGGGGATACCAGACTAGTTCTTTTGTGAAGAGCTAAATTTCCAACAAATGGATTTCAGAGAGGTTCATGAAAACAGACGCAATCCTTGGTCAGAGAATCTGTTTTCAGCTTAAGAGACAGTAAGCCAAAAATAATAGATGTGGGGCAAGGAAACAAGGACAGATGGAAAACAGGCTTAAAAGGAAAAAAGGAAAGAAGAGAAACGAAACATGAATCTAGAGATGGGATATCAGAGCAAGGATGAAAAGTTTAACAACCAGTCAATAAACTGGTTAAGAAAATAGAAATTCATTTAGCATGGTAAACTAAATAAAAAGCAGGCAAAGGGAAAATCAGAAAATTTTGTAATAATTACCAAATGACCAAATTGTGTCTTTTTTTTCTTTTTCTACTTTTCTTTTTAAACAGCCATAGAGAAAAGATTAAAAAACAAGATTCTGTGGATGAAGCAGCAATAAGAGACTACCATCTTGACAAGAAGGGACAGGAAAAAAAAGATGAAAAAAAAGATAAAAAAAAAAGATAAGCCCACGACAACATAAAGCTATTCTAAACTGATATGAATTAAGACAACGAATGTATATTAATTGCATTTCGACCTATCAAAAAAATGACCAGCACAAGTTCAGGTTCAACATGCAAAGGAAATATGTGTAAGAAAATTCTATCAGGCCAAGGAATTGTGAAACCTTTCCAAAGTTATCTCATTATCCTGCCTGCGAATTAAAAGATTCACGTCACTTTAATATTTGGAGTAAGGTTACTCAGAATAATTAGTTTCACTCTGAGCCCCAGCACAGCTCCTCATCTGTCTATGTGCGGTTTAAGTGACACTCCCCACCCCCATCCCTTTGTCTTATCTTATCTTGACTAGAAACAGTTTCTCCAAGTGACACTAGAGGAAACACATACAATCTTCAAAACCTGGAAAGATGAGTTTATCACACAGCACAGATCAACATGTCAACTCCATTTTGGAGATGAAGGCACTCAGACGGTATCCTTTCTCACTTGACTGAATGGGTCAATTTCTCCAAGGGTATCTTCTGCACTTAGCATGTATTCTGTGCCTCAAATACACTGAAGAATGACCCTTCCACCCACACAATCTGCACTCCTTCTGCCAGAAAAACCTCTCCCCTGTTCTTCACATAATGCATTTCTACTCATTGCTTCTCTCCTCCCTGAAATCTTCCACCAAAACCTTTCTCAGAATTAGGTGCTCTTTCCTATGTACCTGCTTTAGACTCTCTAAAACATTAGTTTCTCTCTACTTTAAGACTCTGTTACATTTTAATCTCTCCTAAAGTTTAAAGATAGGAATCATGTCCTGCTTACCCATATACTGACAGCACTTAATAGAGTATATCATCATACACAGGGAAGTAGTAAGTATTTGTTGACTAAACAGATGAGTAATGAATGCTCTCTTCAAGTTAAATGGCTCAACAAAGCTGCATGTTACATTAGAACCTATACTAAGAATATGGTCTCAGATGCTAAGATTAAAGTTTTGGTGAAGCAGATATGGAACACTGGTTCATTTCTATAGAATTTCAAATCCAGCACATACCTTCCCTATCTCTGCAATGAGAACAAAAGATTCATAATCTGCTTTAAGTAAAACTTTAACATCACATATTTAAAGTATCCTATTTTGGGGTGCCCAGGTGGCTCAGTCGATTAAGCATCCGACTTCAGCTCAGGTCATTAACTCACAGTTCGTGGGTTCAAGCCCTATGTCGGGCTCTTTGCTGACAGCTCAGAGCCTGGAGCCTGCTTTGAATTGTGTGTCTCCCTCTCTCTCTGCCCTTTCCCAGTTCTCTCATTCTCTCTCTCTCTCAAAAATAAATAAACATAAAATTTTTTAAAAATTATAATAAGAAAAATAAAGAGCCTATTTGGGGACACCTGGGTAACTCAGCTGGTTAACAGTCGGGGACTCTTGATTTCAGCTCAGGTCAGGATCTCATGGTTCATGAATTCAAGACCTGCATCAGGCTCTGTGCTGACAGCGTGGTGCCTACTTGAGATTCTCTCTCTCTCACTCTTGCTCTCTGTCTCTCAAAATAAATAAACTTTAAAAAAATAAAATGTCCTGTTTTAACAATGATTTTTTTCCATTACCCAAAAATGTTATAGAATACAACATATAATTCCTACAGTAAAATGGAGATATTACAATAAAGTATCACAAATGAATGGAAACTTTGTGAATTAAAATATTTAAATATACTATTTTAAATACGCTTTTTTAAATGTGTATTTATTTTTGAGACAGAGGGAGAAAGAGAAAGAGAAAGAGAAAGCACGAGCAGGGAAAGGGAGGGGGATAGAGAATCCGAGTCAGGCTCTGCACTGACAGCAGCAACCCCATGCGGGGCTGTAATTCACGAACCAAACTGTGAGATCATGACTTGAGCCAAAGTTGGATGCTCAACCAACTGAGCCACCCTGGCGCCCCTAAATATGCATTTTAAAATTTATTTATTTTGAGAGAAAGAGAAAGGGAGAGCATGTGTGCAAGTGGAGAAAGGACAGAGAGAAAGGGGGAGAGAGAGAGAAAGAGGGTAAAGAGACAAGGGGAAGGGGGTAGAGGGGGGAGAAGGAGGGAAAGGTAGGGAGGGAGAGAGGGAGGGGGAGAGGGAGGGAGGGGGAGAGGGAGGGGGAGAGGGAGGGGGGAGAGGGAGGGGGAGAGGGTGGAGGGAGAGAGAGATGGGGGGGAAGAAGGAGAGAGGCAGAGAGCGAGAGAGAGCATCCACACTGACAGTGTGGAGCCCAACACGGAGCTTGAACTCACAAACTGGGAAATCATGACCTGAGCTAAACAGTTAGATACTGAACCAACTGAGACACCCAGTGCCCCTATGTATGCATATTTTTAAAGGCATTTTAAGGGCACCTGATTGGCTCAACTGATAGAACATGTAACTTATTCTAGATCTCAGGGTTGTTAGTTTGAGCCCCAACTTGGGTGCAGAGATTACTTAAAAAGAAACTTTTTTTAAAAAGGCATTTTAAAATAAACAATGTAATTAACAAACAAATTTAAATGGTGCCAGGGTTAGTTAAGGGAATTACTATCTTATATTCTGGTTCACTTTTAAAGCATTTTTCCCCTCCAGAAAATAAGAAAAGCGAAGGCAAAAATATAGTTGTTGTTTTTTGTTTTTGTTTTGTTTTGTTTTGTTTTGGGGGGGGTTATTACCTGTTGAGTTTATTACTTGTTATAGTAAGGGAAATGCTCATCATGGAGAATGGTGAGGCTTCTAAAAAAGAGGGTGTTAGAACCAATTTTAGAATTTTATCTTTGGCTGGGTGATTTCAAGGAGAGACTAGGGATGAAGGAATTTACTCTGGACTGGATGCTGTAAACAGGTGGGGTAATTCTGTGACTAGGTACCTCAAAGAAAGAGATTTAATTTTTTAAAGCTTTTCCTATTATTTTCACTAAACAAATGTAAGATATAGAACTAAATACCCTAAAAACAACAAAAACTGTTCAATTGCTGCATAATTCTCAAGAAACCATAAAATTCAAGGGTGTCTGGGTGGCTTAGTTGATTAAGCCTTTGACTCCTGATTTTGGCTCAGGTCATGATCTCAGTTTTGTGGGTTTGAGCCCCACACTGGGCTCTGCAGTAGCAGCACAGGGCCTGCTTAGGACTCTCTCTTCCCCTCTCTCTCAGCTCCTCTCCTATTTGCACTCTCTCTCAAAATAAATGAACATTTAAAAAAAGAAAATTCAGAAAAAAATATACTACACTGTACAATAATATATGGTGCTTTACATCTTGACTATTATAAGAAAGTTATAATCAAAATGGACATAGGAAATCACTAAAAAAAGTGAAATTTATGTCAGAGGGAATTTACAATTCAGTTGAGTTACTCTATGATCATTTCCTTTTGATATCATATTCCTATTTGTTTTAGTTTGCCTATCATACAGATCATGCCACTACTAACCAAAAACCACTGATGCATGTACAAAATATTTAAATTTAAAAAGCTACACTCTTAAGCATAACATATGAATTCTAATTAATCCATTACTTTCCTATTTTCCAAATCACTTTAAAATTTATTCTTACTTCTCCATTCCTGTAAATCATACCATAATATGGTGTCTTGATTCATATTTTATTAGACAAATTATGTTTTCTCAAGCTTGGGAATGTTTCCCAAGGTCTTAGATTTTAAAACATCTGATTCTGGAAACTTTTGAAAGGCAAAAAAATACTTTTTTGGCCTAAATTACAACTCTTTTCAAATGTAAACAAAACTAAAATGAATTAGAAAAAGAGAACTCCGGTGCTTCTACATATAAAATCACAAATTCAACTTCTTTTTAACCTTTTATAAAACACAAAGTCTGTTTTGAACAGCCAGCCATATATCTCTGTAAAGAATTATGTCAGAAAACCATATTTTATCCATCTTTATCATTACATTCTGGTATTGCCCCTTAAGAAAAATATTATTTTATGAAATTAAAACAAGACACTTTTATCACCCGTCACAGGGACAAAAGTCAAAAACCTGTAATGTCAAGTTGTTATGTTAGTGAGACTATAAACTAATAAATATTCTGAACTAGCACTCAGTATACACCAAGGATATTTACTGTACTACTGTAAGAGAAAAAAATGCAAACAACCTAATGCCTATCAATACAGAAGACGGTTTAGTAAACTATGCTATATCTGAATTACAGAAAGCCATGCCGCAATTAAAAACCAGTAAACTTGGGTCACCTGGGTGACTCAGTAGGTTAAGCCTCCAACTTCAGCTCAGGTCATGATCTCATGGTTCATTGGTTCGAGCCCCACGTTGGACTCTGTGCTAATACAGCCCCGGAGCCTGCTTCAGATCTGTGTCTCCCTTGCTCTCTGCCCTTCCCCTACTCACACTCTGTCTCTCAAAAATGAATGTTAAAAAATATTAAAAAAAAAAACAACCGAAAAACAGTAAAGTGAGGAGGACTGGGCTGGCTCAGTCAGTAGAGCATGCAACTCCTGATCTCAGGGTCATAAATTCAAGTCCCACGTTGGGTACAGAGATTACTTAAAAAGAAAAAAAAAATAAAAACAGTGAAGTGAATCTTTACGTTTCAAGATGGACACCTAGGGCCTGGTGTTACATGAAAAAAATGAAGTTGCAAAACATTTGTAGAGTACAAGACCTTTAATGTCAAAAAACACATAAACACTGCATCATTTCTACAAGTTTAAAACTGCAAATAATAGTAACAGAAGTATAACATCAAAATGATAACAGTGCTCAAGTTTCTAGATAGAAAATAAGCAGGTTGTGGTCTAGGGGTATGTCAATTATATCTGTATTGTTGTTGGCACAAGAATGTATTCTGAGTGATTAATTTTAAATGAAGACAATTTAAAAAATGTTTCAAAAAATTTTATAGCGGCTGACAAAGAATATGAAGAATTAAATTTTTAAAATTTCCTTACTAACAGTCCAAAAGATCAGACTTTTATTTCCTAGTAGCAAAAAAAAAAAAAAAAGGAAAATGAAAGTTATTGTAACTTTAAAATAACTTTCCAAACATATTCCAAAATAAATTCCAGATAAATTGATCAGTATACAAAAGAAAAAACAGTAAAGAAAGTAGAGCATAATATTTATCTGATTTTGCCATAAGAATTAAAAAATTAAGTTCTTAAAAACAAAAAATAAAAACATTAATATTTATTATTTCTAAAGTGGTGGCATTATAAATGAATTTTCTTTTCTCCTTTACACACTTCATATTTTTCAAACTTTTCAAAGGATAGCTATAGGTTGTATAATCAAAAAAAAGTGATCTTTAAAATAACTTTCATCTAAAAGTATAATAAATCTATGAGAACCCAAACTGGTGCTATAAGTGCATATGTGTACACAAGTGTAAACAGCCTTCTTTACGTAGTCAGACTTGTTCAACCCTGAGGCCAGAAAAAATGGTCCACAAAACCACATGTTGACTAAAAAAAGGAGAAAGTGCACAAATTACAACACTAGTAACTATAGTATTGATCTAATAGTAACAGATATAAAAAGAAGCACAGCTTAAATTTTTTCACTTGCAGAAATGATCTCACCTCTGCCAAGATGTTCTACCCTACCCTCCCAAATTATTAAAGAAAGGCATCCTAACAGACCTCTGGTTTCATCTTCCCTAAAAAAATTCTTTCTCACCATTGGTGTAAGGATTTTTTGTAGTAATATTTTAGGTGCCTGGGCTCATTAAGCTCATGATTATCCCAATCTCACCACTTCTAACTGATTTATATCATTGAGCACCTATTAAACCAGGGCAAAGTACTGGGCTTTGAGCACACAAGAATAAAGCCGGAGGAGAAAGACAAGTAAACCATACGGTAAACAACACTTAAAGTGCTAATACAAAGTATTCACAGGCAACAGGACCAACGGTGATGGGGCAATGAAGAACAAGGCCCAGGACAAAGGAGATCCATTTCAGTGGAGTATTAAAAGGTGAATAGAATGAAATTTAAAGTGGTGATATGCTACACATTCCAGGAAAACAAAACAAAACAAAACACCAAAGTGCTCTACCTACCAGGATTCAAACTACGTCATAAATGTTACTAGTTACTGTTACTTGAAATGCATTAGTCAACTCCATTAAAAAGCTACTTTTCATTATTTTATAAGTGTAGCACCATCAATTTCCGATACAAGCCATATTCTCTCAAACCAATGTATTTTTACACTTTGACTAGATATCACAATTGTTAACCAACAGCAAAATAACATTAAAAAAATAACAACCAGGATTGCCTGGCTGGTTTAGTTGGAAGAGTGTGCGACTCTTGATCTCAGGATGGTGGAATAATAATAATAATGATAATGATAATAATAAATAACCTTTAAAAAATAATAACAACAACCAAAGCTCAAGCTTTGAACAGCCCCCGTGAAAAAGGAGAGGATCCTTTTACAGGTCATATACACCTCCTGACCTGTGTTTGGCAATCTGCTCCCAGACTGTCAAGAGATAAGCAGCACAGCTCTCAAGACAGGAGACTGATCTTTGGCAAAACCGGGCATCCACCCGGGGTGCCACTATCCCCATACACTGCCCTCGTAGGAGCCAAGGTAGATCTGGAACCTAAGAAGGTATATTTCCAATCTGGACAGCTGCCAAAGTATCTCATTCAGAGTATCCAGGAACAAGGGCCAGCCCAGCGCCCCATGCCAGAGGCCAAGGCAGCAGTACTTTTTCACTTGCAGAAATGTAGTCCCACCCCAGAGGTGACCTGCACACATTCTTCCACGCCTGCTAATAGCCATACAAGAATTTGCTCAACCCAATTACTATTCAGACTCTAAACTTACCAGTGGCAACCCAGCAACTGTAAATTCCAAGTCCTAGGAGGATCATATATTTACAGGAGAGAGCATACTGGTCTACTGGGAAATAACTAAGTACGGTACTGTGAAAACAGCACCTTCTTTACAGTGTAGAAGTGATAACATCAAAGTATAATCTTGCACGCATTGCAATAAAATAATCCATCTAAACCACCCAAGTTTTTAAGAAAAGTTGGGGGAGGGGAATTAAAAGCTCTGGGGAAAACTAAGCTTCCTTGACTTTCCTCACTAAAGAAAAATCTCCAAGAAATACACCACAGCATTCTATTATTTAAGAAACCATTTTTTAAAAGGTAAAAGAAAGGGGCGCCTGGGTGGCTCAGTTGGTTAAGCCTCTGACTTTGACTCAGGCCATGATCTCATGGTTTGTGAATTCAAGCCCTGCACTGGGTCTGTGCTGCTGACAGCTCAGAGCCTAGAGCCTGCTTCGGATTCTGTTTCCTCTCTCTCTCTGCCCCTCCCCTGCTCGAGCTCTCTCTCTCTCTCTCAAAAACAAATAAACATTAAAAAAATTTTTTTAAATAAATAAATCATGCTGATGCCATTAATGATAAATACAAGACAAAAGAGCAAAACTGGAGAAGACAGGTGATCCTAGAATCTAATCCAACATATGTATACACATATTCAAAACATTTTTGTACTCTTTGAATATGTACTAAAATTTCCACAAATGCAGTATCTCATAAATTGAAAGAACACTGTCCTTTATGTAGAACCCTACCAAAAGATGTTCATTTTGGAAAAAAATCATTTTACAGAGCAATGCTGATCATGGTATCTGAGTCACCCATTTAACGTATATATATGTTAATCTGATATGCAGCAGCTGCATTCATGACTATTTTATGCACAGATATTAGCATTGGATTACTTTATTCTGTCCTATAATATAGGAGAAGCTAAATCTTCACATACTGAAATACATATATTAATATACAACTAATATAAATTTATACTTAAATTTATATATTCATAATATACGTATTATAATTATTATACGCATAACTAATATTACTCATTTTTATGATATGTCCCTATGTTCATTTTTTATTTTACCTATGTATATACATATATAACACATATGTATATATAATCACACATATATATCTAATTTCATTTCAACGTGGTAAATGAGGTCTGTCTGTCAGCACAGAGCCCGATGTGGGGGCTCGAACTTACAAACAGGGAGATCATGACTTGAGCCAAAGTCGGACACTTAACCGACTAAGACACCCAGGCACCCAGTTTCCTCAACTTCTTAATGAGGAATTGGAATTAAATTAACTCCAGGGTAATGTCCATTTCTAACTTTCTAGACTTCTACATGTCTGGCCTACAGGAAATCTGAACACATTCACAACCCAAGCGGACAATTACCCAGACCAGCATTTCTCCAAGTCAATGGACCCCTGAAGATCCCGGGGACTGTTTCAGAGTCAACAAGGCCAAAATTATTTTCATAGTACTAGATACTTGTCTTTTTCACTGCAGTTACATTTACCTTAATTATGCAGAACCAATAACAGGTAAAACTACTACCACTTCAGCCAGAACCAAGACAGTAGTCACTGCACCCCCAGTAAAAGAATGCTGGCTTCACTTAAGTATCCCTCTGATTAAGCAGTACAATTTATTAATTTTAGTACATCTTGATCCTAAATACATCTTTTTAACATTCTATACGATGAAATAGGAATCGCACATAAAATACTTCTGCTGTAAGACAAAATAGGATGGCTGCCTCAAGTAAATATTTGTCCGAATGTCTGAGCTATAATCTTCAGGAACTAGTTTTTTGCTTGATTGTTTTTTGGTGGAAACCATTGTTACCGGTAAGACTGACTAACAGACCTTGGTTATTCAAACTTGGGTTTTTGGCAAATTTGGGGTTTTGGGTTTTTTTTTGTTTTGGGGTTTTTTGTGGGCTCATTATTGTTGTTGTAATTTATTTATTTTTTGGGGGGGGGAGGAGAGAAAGAATCCAAAACAGGCTTTGCACTGTCAGCACAGAGCCTGATGCAGGCCTCGATCCCATGAACCATGAGATCATGACCTGAACCAAAGTCAAGAATCGGATGTTTAACTGACTGAGCCACCCAGGCACCCTGGGTTTTGTTTGTTTTTTCAGTAAAGCCTGCCAATTCAGGGAAAGGGATCGAAAATATTTGTTGACAATATTAAAATTCAAGTGAAAAACAGAATCTTGGAAAATGTGCATCTGCCACCTTCAACATAATAGCTTATGTGGTTTAAATTTTAAAAGTTAAAAGATTTTTCTGATAAAATCAAAACATAATTTTTTAATATTACTAGAATTTGGAAGATCTATATAATTCAGCAAAAACAGTGTGTTTCAAATGACCAATACATCATGCTATAAAGTCATGCATGGGTAAAAGATTCATTCAGAGTGCAAAATACACCAACAGACTGTAATATTACAGAGTGCAAAAGTTCACTAGTATGGTTTAAGATTCCACTCTAGAACTTTAAGAAATTACCACCTGCTCAGTTTTGGTGAAGGATCAAAGATTATACACAATTATCTAAAAAGGTTATGTTACTACTTCCTTTCCCAAGGATATATCTGTGTGAGGCCAGACTTTCTTCATAAACAGTTCAACCAAAAACAACATAATGTAGCAAAAACTGAATCCAGTTATCTTCTATAAATTAGCCACTATAGAGATTTACAAAAATATAAAATAGTGCCACTTTTTCCACAAACTTTTGTTTTGGAAAACAGTTATTTTTCTTTCTGTTAATTTTTTAAAGTAATCTCTACACCCAACATGAGGCTTAAACCGACAACCCCAAGATCAAGAGTCAGACGCTCTATCGACTAAGCCAGCCAGGTACCCTGCAAAGAGTTATTTTTCATAAAATGTTTTTTTCTGTTAACAAGTATTTATTAACTATTATTTTTAAATGGGTTAAATAGTTTAATTTCTAAATTTTAATTTTTAACACAGTAAATATTGGCAGATATAACCAAACAGATAACAAAAGCTTTAGAGAGTCCTCAATAATTATGAGTCTTTAAAGACTCCTACAACCTGAGATCCACTGTTCTACATAAAACTTTTTCAAATCTTTTGCTAGGCAGCTCACGTTCTCTACTCATTCATAATCTACTGAGAGTAGGAGAGAATGGAAGAAGACATGTATATATTATATAACCTGTGATAAATATTATAATAGAGGTATAATTCCAAACAGTAAATCTGGGAAAACGGTTTTGAAAGACTTAATTCAAACGGGTCATGAAAGATAGGTAAAACTGACTAAAGGTAAGAATATTCCAGAAAAAGGTATGTTTGAACAAGAGTAGGAAGATGGGAGAATAAGGACATATCTAGGAAATAGGCTGATGGGGCTAGAACCTGGCACAGTGGCAGAAGTTTGACAAATGCTGCAGTGACCAGGTGATTAGGTCATGAAGACTTTCAATCCCACAATAAAAAGTTTGGACTCTGAAATGTATTCACAAAGGGCTAACCAGGATTCTTATTCAGCAAAAGACTATTAAAATCGAATTTCTACTTTGAAATACAACCCTAATGGATATGCACAGAACAGACTGTACATTAAAGAAAAGGGTCAAATTCACGGAGAGACATGTATGGAAGAAAAAGTAATGAGCTTGCACTCAGAGGGAGTAGAAAGGGAAGAATGACCTTCTAGAGGCAGAACAGGATTTGGCAAGTGAAAGAATATGACAAGAGGAAAACAGTGAAAGTGCTGAACCTGAGGGGCCGCGGGTGGTTCAGTGGGTTAAGCACCTGGCTTCAGCTCAGGTCATGATCTCATGGTTCATGAGTTCAAGCCCTGAATCAGGCTCTGTGCTGACAGCTCAGAGCCTGGAGCCTGCTTCAAGTTTCTGTATCTCCCTCTCTCTCTGCCCCTCCCCTGCTTGTGATCTGTCTCTGTCTCTCTTAAAAATAAACATTAAAAAAAATGTTTTTTAAAGTGATAAACTGGAATAACTAAGGTAAAGGGAATCAGAAGATTCAAGTTTCCCAGAGGAGGTAGATTTGGTGGGAATTATGAAAATTTAAGGTGTCTGTAAAGCATCAGTTTAGAAATGATAGGCAAGATTATATACGAAGAGACTGGAGAAAATCTGCACTAAAAATAAGAATTGGAACTATGGGACCAGTATCATTATCAAAAATAAGAATGGAGTAAGTAGAACAAAGTGCCAAATACAGGAGTTTATGAGACATGAACAGTAAAGGCATGGGCAGAGAAAATTAAGCGGAAAATTAAGCGGAAAAAACAAAATAGGAAAAGTCAGGGTCTTCACAGAGTTCATGACCAGTGAAGCTAAGAGAAAAATATTCAAGGAGGATTAAGTGGTCAATAGCTGAAGAAGTTGGAAAAGAATAATGATCTAAATGAGGCCACTGGATCTACTAATTACTAGGTTACAGAGTAGTCTCTGTTTAGTGTTTAGGGACAGAACACAGCTTACAATGAATCTGGGTTCATGGCCTCATTAGCATGGTATTAGGTACAGGAAATAAATATTTTATCCAGACCTACATGAAAGTATGTTTTCCAAACAACAGTTTGTCTGTTTTTCAACCATAATAATTTTTTAATAAAACTCTCTTTCTAAATTTAACTGTTATTTTCAGACACTTTATTTCAGAGCCACACAAAACACTGATTTCATCATTAAAACCGAATACTATCATTTACCTAATAAATTTTATGACACTAAAAGAATTTATATAAAAAAAGAATTTACTATTATGCTATATATTGAACCTCAATCTACTGCTTAAGAGAATATTATTCTTAGTAGATAAGCCTACCACAGGACATTGTAGTGCAAATCTGAGAAAAGCATTTCTTGAAGAAAAATCCCTATTATCCAATCCCTTTTTATTGGTAATATTAAACACAATACGAGACCAAACTTAACTTAGGTATATTTATATGAAATGTGTATTTAGCCAGACCTATGTTTATACAACAATAATATGTGAAATACCCATATTTATTAGTACAATCTAGAAAACAATCATTTGTTGAACAAAAAGATTCTTCCCTTTACAAAAGAAATCACTACTGGAAAACTTAAAATAAATAAGACTTTCCCAGGATAATATGAAATTACAGTTTAATTATTTAATTTACACAAAGCTTTACAGGAATACATTTGTTTAAAGCAAATTCATGAAGCATGTAATTAAAATGGGCAGTGAAAGGGTTTAAAAACTGTAAAAGTGGGGGGGACCTTGGTGGCTTAGTCGGTCAAGCATCTAACTCTTGATATCAGTTCCGGTCATCATCCCAGGGTGCTGGGATCAAGCCCCACAACAGGCTCCACACTGAGCATGGAGTCTGCTTGGGATTCTCTCTTCCCCCAACCCCCACCCTATGCCCCTCTCCCTAGCTTATGCTCTCTCTTAAAAAAAAAAAAAAGCCAAACCAGTAGAATGTATCTATGAAATACAAAATTCTTACTGAATTAAATATTTTTTCTGGGATCTAAAACATCTATAGTGAAATCTGTCATACACTCAAACTCATGCAGTTCCCATCCTCCTCGCCTTGCCCCCCCTCCTCAATTCACCGTGGATACACAATGACTAGTTCTACACTAAGCACTCATCTATTTTCTCCACCATCTCGATGGCCAACACAAGATGTAGTTTTGTTTGAAACCTCAAGGAAAAGGATTAAAAATACATAAAGTCATCTGCTCTCATCTTAGAGTCAATAATGATGGACAGGAAGAGCAGAGAACTAATACATTTCTCCTGAAAACACATACACATGAATATACTTTGTTCTTCCCCAAAATACCAAAAGGATAACAGACAGTAAATCATGCCCACAAACCAAACCACAGTTGTTTCATCTAATTTTAGAAAAAAAATAACAAGGAACTGGAGAAAAGTTCCTCTGGAATAACTCAATCCTTAAATCAGGGAAATTCAAAGAGCATAACATGGAAAAACCAACAGCCTCAATTCTCCCCTTTGGGATGCTAATTCTATCAGCCCAAATCAAAATATACTCTACGTTTTCAGAAGATCCCAAAAAAGTCTAAAATCTCTCTCTTTCAAAAAAAAAAAAAAAAGCCCACTTACAGAGAAGATACCTAAATGTATTATTTCAAGCACAGGTATTCTATGATTTACTCCAAACTTGTTTTATTATTTTTGTACCATATTCTTTTAAAGAGAAGCTTATAAACATATTTGTTTCTAAAAAAAAAAAAAAAAAAAGACCCAATTATATAATCTGGGGGGCACCTGGGTGGCTCAGTCGGTTGAGCGTCCGACTTCGGCTCAGGTCATGATCTCACCGTTCCCGAGTTCAAGCCCCGCGTCGGGCTCTGGGCTGACAGCTCAGAGCCTGGAGCCTGTTTCAGATTCTGTGTCTCCCTCTCTGTCTGTGGCCCTCCCCTGCTCATGCTCTGTCTGTCTCTCTCTCTCTCAAAGATAAATAAACATTAAAAAAAATTTTTTTTTAAATAATTACATCTGGAAGTATCCTTTATTTATATTTTATTTTAAAGTCTTATATCCAGGTGTTTCTTATTTGATTAATTTGCTTAGCCTAGACTATACGGTTAGCTGTTCCTGTTCTGGAAGCTGTAAACAAGACCCAGTCTAAGTGCACTTGAAACAAGTAGACTCAAGCACTGTGCAGATGTCTCACAAGATTTTATTCAATCTGAGTAAAATCTTGTACTTTTCCCTGAAACCTTCAAGAGTAGGAAAGAAAATATAAAAATAATCTAATTCGTTTTTGTGGGAGGTACTGCTCATATACTAGGGGTCTTCATACCATCTCTTTGAGAAGAGAAACCCTGGGACACCTGGGTGGCTCAGTCAGTTAGGCACCCAACTTCAGCTCAGGTCACAATCTCTCAGTTTGCGGGTTCGAGCTCCGCATCAAGCTCTGTGCTGACAGCTAGGTGCCCGAAGCTTGCTTTGGATTCTGCGTCTCCCTCTCTCTTAGGCTCTCCCCCACTCACCCCTGTCTGTCTCTCTCTCTCCCCCCCAAAAAATAAATAAATAAATGTTAAAAATTTTTTCAAAAAAAAAGGAGAGAAACCCTTTTTAGTAATCCTCAGGAATTTGTCCAAAATAAAACACATGGATTTAAACCTGTACCCAGAATTAACTAGGCATAATTGGCATTAACAGAAGACAGTTGAATAACCCCAAACTGCAACAGATATATACAGAAACTTAAAGTGTCTTTAAGAAGACTTGGGGAGGAAGGACAATTATTTCACAACAGTCTTACTTCTATGAACTGTTACTACATTATGCATGCATTCTGGTCTTTTTGCTATCAAGAGTCCAGGTGAACGGGAGGTACAAATTCCACAAGGCAAAGCTCTCTTCTTGACCAAAAAAAAAAAAAAAAAATTTTTTTAACTTAGTCATTAAAAGATTTTTTCAGGGGCGCGTGGGTGACCCAGTCGGTTAAGCATCCGACTCTTGATTTGGGATCAGATCATGGTCTCACAAGTTCATGAGTCCACGGAGCTCTGCGCTTATAGTGCAGGGCCTGCTTGGGATTCTCTCCTCTTCTCTACCCCTCCCCGATTCATGTGCACTTTCTCAAAATAAATAAACTTTTTTTTTTTTTAATTTTAACGTTTATTTATTTTTGAGAGACATAGAGACAGAGCGTGAGCAGGGGAAGGGCAGAGAGAGAGAGAGACACAGAATCCGAAGCAGGCTCCAGGTTCTGATGAGCCATCAGCACAGAGCCCGACGTGGGGCTCGAACTCACAGACGTGAGATCGTGACCTGAGCCGAAGTCGGTCGCCCAACCGACTGAGCCACCCAGGCGCCCCAATAAACTTTTTTAAAAAGGCATTTTCTAATGAAAAACATTTACTCTATCAAACAAAGACTACCTAATTTCAGAAACCTCATTAGGGCACAAGAATATATTAATAAGAAGATTTTATGTTATTAGACCTAGGTTATGTTTCTCATTGGGATATACAGATCATCAAAAGTTCCTAAGGGTAGCCTGGCTGGCTCAATCGGTACAGCATGAGACTCCTAATCTCTGGATAGTGAGTTCAAGCCCTGTGTTGGGCACAGAGATTACTTCAAAACAAAACAAAACAAAACCTTCTAATATAACTGTTCAATTAAATGAGAAAGTGAATGAACTATTTTCTAAGCATGTATAAGACAAGTAATCCCAAGCATTTTTGAGATGTAACACAACTCTCAAAGTTATTTAAATTGTACCAAAGAAATGCTACAAATTCCCAAAGGTTCTAATCACTGTCCTATTTATTCTCCACTTGCTCCAACAAACCTCCAATCCCTCCTCTGCTCTGTTCCTGCCCTGGGAGGAAGAGCCTGCACAGATCATCACCTAGGCTCCCCAGCTGGGTTCCAGCAATGCAAGCCAATGAATGAGAGGCAAAGACAGAGGGAGGAGAGGTCAGGGAACTTCCCCTCCCTCCTTGCCAGCCGGCCTGCCTTAAAGCCACAGTTCCCTGGGGCCCTCCTCCACAATTCAACTCAGCTCCGGTAATCTCTAGAGAATTAGAGCTTCTCACCATTGCTATCCCCTGAGTGCTTCATACCACCCCCCACCCCACCCACACACACCCCCTCCGTTTTTTGTTTGTCCTCTAACCTCAGTAGTCTGTCCTTTTGCATCATCAAGGATAAAATCTCTTTCCTGCTGGGAGCTTGCCTGATACAGCTAACAATACCAAGTCCGGTTAATTCAAAA
Source organism: Paguma larvata (assembly GCA_030068075.1). Classification (NCBI taxonomy): domain Eukaryota; kingdom Metazoa; phylum Chordata; class Mammalia; order Carnivora; family Viverridae; genus Paguma; species Paguma larvata. The sequence goes on along the minus strand of CM057829.1, from coordinate 67,684,463 downwards.
TAGCACATTATCTAAAGAAATCCAATTTTAAAAGTTTAACAAGGTCTTCAGATCTAGTCAAATATTACTTATTTGTAACACTATTTGTATAATTGTTTAAAAATTAAATATAATCAGCTCACTTCCAAATGAAGCTGGTTAAAAGCTGAAAAGCTCACTGCAATTAAATGTAGGTGTGAAATTCAACACTGCACTGTCTTCTCAAGATAAATGCCTATAAGCCCCCAAAAAAACTTAACAGGGAAGAAAAAAAAAACAACTCAATGAAAGGATTCTGGTAACTGATATTTCACTTCCTTCTACCATACCCTGCCTGGTTAATCCAAACAATTTTTTTGTCGTTATTGTTAAAGCTCTCCCTAGGCACAAGGTGAAGAAAAGCTGTAGACCAGTGGTTCTCAAATTTTGGTGTACAAGTAAATCAACCAAGAAATTTGTTAAAATGCTATGCGCAGGCCCCACCCACACCTTCCTGATAAGTGTTTTTACCAGTTCCCAGATAATTCTGATGCACACCTAAATTTCAGAACTTCTTGAAACTGGCCAACTTCAAGATTCCACCCAAATCTCTAATACGGTTTTTTTTCTTTTTGACTGAACACTTCACATTAAATAGTGCCAAACAAAAAAATTTTTTAAACTAACATAATCACAATAATAATGTACACTAATTATATACCACTGTGATATGTGTGTTTCATGTGTATTATCTAATTTGGTTCTCACAAGAACCATACCTGGTAGATAATACTGCCTCCATTTTACAGATAAGAAAACTGAAGTCCAGAGAAACTAAGTAATCTGACCAAAATAATGACTGGCAAAACCAGGATCACCTCTGGTCTGCCAGTCTCTCTTGCCTATACACTGGACAAATACTTGTACCTAAATGCAACTCTGGAGCCTCAGGACTGTCACAAAAAGGAGTAAGCCTAAAGGTCAAGCAGTTAGACAAGCAACAATCCACTCTGTCTACTCCCTCCCCACAACAAGAGCTCTTGACTCCCCACCCATCACTTACCAAGGCCTTCCACCTACATGGTACGCTATCACACAGTGGGAGAACATCACAAGTCTATGTATATATCAGCACTCTTTCTACTCTTACCTACCGCGTGCTAAGTATCTCCAAACTCCATCTCCACCAAGTACTGATTGTGAGCTTGAGCAATTTTAATATCTCTGTGCCTCAGTTTCCCAATCTATAAATTATGGGTCATAATACCAAATGTACTAAAGGGACGTAGTGGTTAACTGAGACAATGTACCTAAGTACTTGCTTGGCATAGTATCTAACACACAGCAACAGCAACAACTCAATAAACAATAGCTGCTAATCCAACATATCAATCGTAGGTCCCATTTATTTTCTCCCAGCCTTGTTTCCCGAATCTGTAAGAAAAGATGAAACATACTCTTACTTAACAGAAGTAGACGGGTAAGAGTGTTATAATTCGGTGGACTGAATGCCGGGCATAAAATATTTTGAGTAAATGAGTCTTTTAGTAACGATCAAATTGCACCACTTTGACAACTGTCTATTTCCCAACTTTAGGGTCAGCCCTGTTGATTACATACTAGTATGAAGAATCTATAATTAACCTAATTCAAAACAACAATAAAATGTCATTCAGCATAGGGACTTGGTCTTAATTTATCACTGTATCACCAACACTTAGAACAGTGCTAGGCTCATGGTAGACACTCAAGTATCTGTTAAGTGAATGAAGGCATAAAGGTACCAATGCAGACACACCTTAGCTCATGAGTCAATCTTTACAAAAAACAAGCATAATTATCAAACCAATATCGATGTGGCAAATGATAAAAGTTATTTTCAAACTTCCCCCAGAATATCTTTCTCCTTTATTTTTAAGATCAAAACATTTATTTTTTGTGTGTTACAAACACACACAAAAATCCAAGCAGGTAATGAAATAAACATTTTTGTAAGTGTTCCATTCTGGGTTCTCTGTCCTAGAATTTAGTAAACAATTCAAGTTTAGATTGCTTCAACACTCCTTCTGGATGGTACGAGGTCTCCATCTTATAACCATGTTTCTCTAGTTCAGCTTGTAACTGATTAGAGAAGGCATCCTCTACACTGTCATCATCCCAATTATCCTCCCAGACATGTGCATCTTTGTCTTCATCTAAACCAGCCCACTCTTCCGCAGGGAACTCCTTGAACTCCTCGTCCTCCTCCAAGAGACCCAAACCTACCAGCTGCTTTTTCTGACACTGCGGCCCTCCCTACCAAAAACCTCTCAGGCCTAGAGGAAAGTTGGAACTCTCACATTTCCTCACGGAAGCCACTCAAGGTGCTGCTGCCTCTGAAGCAGGCTCTACCAGAGTGCTCTCCTTTCTTTTTTGAAACAGATTTGTGGGCTTTCCTTTAAAAACTCTCCAACTAGAGGGCACCTGGGTGGCTCAGTTGGTTAAGCGTCTGACTTCAGCTCAGGTCATGATCTCATGGTTCGTGGGTTTGAGCCCCATATCGGGCTCTGTGCTGTACTTCAGATACTGTCTCTCTCCTTCTCTCTCTTTCTCTCTCTCTCTCTCTGCCCTGCCCCCATGCCCCCACTAGCGTGCGTGTGTGTGTGCGCGCGCGCGTTCTCTCTCAAAACTAAATAAAAATATTTCAAATAAATAAATACTCTTCAACTAGAAAAGTTAATTACCAACCTCAGCTCCATTAATCAACTAAAAATGTTAAAGTACTTCCATAATGATGCATCATGCTCATCTCCTACCTTACATTAAAAAAAAAAAAAAACCTAGTAACCATTGAACAATTATCACTGTAGTGATGCTGACTTTTCAGAATTTCTGGACCCATTCAAACTGAAACCACAAAACGAAGTCCCCACTAAGAGGTGAACCCCAACTAACACCTTAGGAGATAAGGTAACTGTCACCTACTACGGGAACACACAGACACAAGTTCCATTCTCAGCTATTCTTCTAGGCAGTCACACATATATCCTTAACTTTTTTGTCCCCATTTTCTCATCTGCAGAATAGGAGTAAGTTGATGATACCTACTTCAACAAGTTGTTTTAAGGACCAAATGTACATAAAATGATTTCCAAAACAATAAAGTGGCATACAAATGTAAATTGTTAAATTTGATAGAAACTTCACCAGATTTTAAATAGATGTTTCTACTTATCTTTTCTTTTATGTCTCTGCCACTCTTCCTAGATCCAAAGATCTGCCAGTACGTGGAAGAACCAGTTTCTGCCTCATCATATTTCGAAATATATGAGGGCCTCAGTAAAGATTTGTTGAAAAAGATGTTCATCCACATATAAGAGAAATTTTAAAGTTCTGCTATATGCAATAGCTTACCTCGTAAAGGTTAAGTAGCAGGTGGCTTTCAAATAAAATAACAAGTGACGTAACTTACATAAGAGATGCCTGTGGTTTTGTCAAGAGCACCGCCTTCCTTTGTGCACCTTACTCAGACTGGATATAAATAATCATCTATGTGAATATCACCCAAAGAATGTCCTTTAGTATTTTGGTTTCACTGGACTCATGCTTTCTGCATAGAACAGGACTTCCCTTCTCTTTAACACGAGCAAGATTTCTGAAGATGCCAGATTTTTTCTTCCGGTTTTACATTCTATGCTTCTGCACTTACAGGGAGAACTTTTGGTGGACTTGTGGTCACTTCTCAAACTACCAGGTCATTGTTGTACTAAATAAGAAAAAAATTTATTTTTGAAAACCATACACGGAAAAATATTCCAAAATTATATTTTAAGATTTAATAATTAATAGCCCACTAAATTTGTCAAATAAATTTTAAATGGTAAACTTTCTGGTTCCTCTGATTATATAATGCTTCAAAAATACAATTTAAGCTTATTTAAGGTTAGTTAGTTCTGGATTATCTACACACACGCACATGTCACAGATCATCCATTAATAATTTATATTAAGCCCTGGAATGAAGGTTTTGTATTTACAACTGAAATGAGTACCCTTGAGATGCAAAATTCCTAATTGTTCAAACCAAATAATGAAATATCTGTAAACACAGTCACCCAACTCAGCTATCCTACCATTTTGCTTCTCATTTACCCAAATATAACTACATTCTTCTGCTGAAATGACTTCTACTTTGTTACAAAAGATGGACTGTGTGCGCTCATTTTTGTCCTTTATATCTATTACACCTTAAAGGACATTCCTGAAATAAACACAGGCCATAAAAAAATTGTCCTAATAGTACAGGTGACAATTTAATCATCATTTGAAAACAAGCCCCCCACCACTAGAGTTAATATGTGAAAGATAGCTATTGCATTTATGGGCAATGATCTATCTCATTCGAGGAAAATATAAAGTTCTATCCTAAACAGGAACACTATACTATGCATTTTATCTACAATGAAAACCAGTTATTAATTCTAATTCCTATAAACCCATCAAAATAAAAAGTGCACAATATGTATCATTTGAGAATTTACATCAGAAATGATAAAGCAGGATGCCTGGGAGGCTCAGCTGGTTGAGTTTCTGACTCTTGATTTGGGCTCAGGTCATGATCCCATGATCATGGGATGGAGCCCCAAGTTGGGCTCCACTCTGGGCCTGTTTAAGATTCTCTCTCTCTCCACCTCTGCCCCTTCCCCTGCTCATGCACACTCTCTCTCTAAAAAAAAAAAAAAAAAAAAAAAAAGGAAATGATAAAGCAACATCGTATCACTGTTCAAAGTTGTCAACTTTAAGAATGAAAAAACAGAGAATTCGACATTAGTTCCAGAAACACATTCATGACCTCTCTCATTCGCACTCCTGTGCGCTTCTTCGAGTTACATTCTTTAACACAATACTAGTTTTGCAGGTTTATTTGAATAGGCTACCAAATAAACCGAGATCAAGGCAACCAGGTCCGATGGAAAGGACAGGGGTGTCATGGTCAGAAGACTTAGGTGTGAATCCAGACTTTGTCTCTCTGAAGCTACAAGACCTGGCACAAATATTTAATCCTCTACGCTTAAATTTCCTCATGTGTAAGAGGACAAGACCACCAATCTTGAAAATTATTTTGTAAATCAAATCCCTCAGTTTGTGTTCTTTTTATGGCAGATGCCTAATAAATGGGTGATAATCTTACACAACTGAAGGGCCAGTTCACAAATTATTATGAAGTACCTCATTAAGGGAATCACAAACCGTATTGATATCTATCAAAGCCGTAATACCTTTTTCAGCTGAAAATGTTTTAATATACAGAAATGAAATTTTCAGAGGTTAGAAATCTTTAAAACTGATATTTTACATACCAAAGTAAAGCTTCAGTGATCAACAGTGAAAAGTGGTTAATTTTTTTATGTTTGTGGTACTTATTCAAGCCTCACGTGGTCAAAAATTTTAAAACTGTCTGAAAGGAGCAGTATTTCAGAACCCAGAGACAGCCCGGTTATCTAAACAATGGGCTACATGATACACCACAGTCTCCAGGCAAAGTCACAACAGGATGAGAAAAGAGCCTTCAGCCTCTCTCAGATTTCCTGCCCACTGTTATTTTAAAACTGGATCCTATAAACATAAACAGAGGGAGAAAAAATCCACCTCAAATAAGCCCCATGGGTTATGATTTACAATCCATTTTTAATACCCTGCATTAATTTACATTAAATATTGCAACAGTTCATTACACTTGCTCACATTTCTGGGCACTAATAAAGAATACAAGTAAATTCTAGTTTTATATATTATATATTTAGAGTTTTTGATCACGATAATCTTTTCTTAAAGTCATTCATCACTTCTGATACTCCCTCTTTAAAATTGGGTTTTGGAAAACAAGAACGTTAACTCAAACTGGGAGAACAATAAATAGTATGTCACAAAGAACATACAAACACAATGGGCAAATCTGCTTGAGACTAAAATGACCTCTGTTTACCACTGTGCATATAATTCCTGCACAACTTAAAATACTCAAAATGAGCTGGATATTTAAAAGTCAATGAGTTATTTTGAATAGTTGCATTGTTTCAAGCTCTGGCTACAGCCCAATTTGTAATGTTTCTAAAATGAATGATAAAAAACACCAACGTAATTTTTTCACTAAACAATTTCCAATTGTAAAACCACAGTCCAAGATATCTGTGAAGTTTAGTTAATTTGTACAGATATGCCGTTTTCCTGCCAACCTTTGTACCACGGCCATTACCAGCCCAAGTTCAAGATTCACATTTTATGGTGTGAACAGTGTCAACTGAATGTTAAGCATTTTTAAAACTCTCAAACCCTGACTATATTTAGATACACTGCATCTACACCACCAGAGCATAACAGCAAATGAAACTTTTATTTAGCATGTACAGCAATCTGTGAAGTTGAAACAGTGTTCTTAGTTGTTCACTAACACCTGTAGATTAGGATATAAGAGGTCCTTCACCACAACTTTATACCAGATAAAGTGTAACTTGTTTCCTTAAATTGCATAGAAACAGTATTTGTGACATGGGTGTTCTAGTAACAACCCTACCAAATTATTTCCTATTTAAAATCCTAGAGTTTGAGCATTTAAATGGTTTTTAAGGGGTTGTTGTTGTTGGTGGTGGTTTTTGGTTGTTTTTTTTTTTTTGGAAATTAAAAAATATGAAAAGCTCTTGTTCAGTAGCACGTATATAAATTACCACACTCAAAATACTGGACAAACCTGAAAATTCAAAATACAGCTTTAGACAGTCCCAACCTGGTCTCCTACCTGGTTACACTATTAATTTAATAATGGCTGGCACCTGATCCTCGTATCTCAGAACAAACGGGTCTATTCCTACACTGAATTTTAAGCTTGTTGACTTAAGAGAATATTATCACGGAGTGTCCAAGTCAGAATGGGACACCTGAGTGCCCTGCTTCTACCTGGGAGCTAGAAAAGATACACAAAGGTATCTTGGTGACGATAAACCCATGAAAGGAGACTCTCATTGTCCTGTGAAAATGGGAACCAGCCCTGGCACTACTGTGAGCCGTCGCCGCCGCCGCCCGGGCCCACCCATCACCTGCTTCACCCACACGCGTCCTCGGGAGGTGAAACCAGCCGTCGGCCCCCGGGCTGCCGGAGGAGGTGCCGAAGCAGGGCCGACCAGGGGAAGCGTGGCCCTGACGCTGACGCCCCGAAGCAGGGCTCAGGGTCACTCACCGGTGCGGACGCAAGGGCAGGTGCGCGGCGGCGAGGCTACCTGTGGCCGGTGAGGTGGAGGGCGGGGTAGGAGGTGATGAAGTTGAGCGAAAACGCCGACGACGTGGACGAGTTCAGAGACGCGGAGGCGACAGGGCGGCGGCGGCGGCGACCAGGCTCCGGCTCGCTTCCTGCTCGGACAGATCCCGGGTCCGTCTCCGCCCGCCGGCCGGCGCCCCGCCGAGTCCCCGGCCCCGGCGCGCGCACGTCACGGCTACGGAGCGCCCGAGGGGGCGGGGGCGCTGCGGGCCGGGGGCGGGACGACCGGGCGCGGGGACGCGCGAGCACGCGCTCCGAGAGGGGGCGCTGGGCGCCCGCGGCCGCCCCGCCCCTCCGCTCGCCCCCTGAGGGCAGCGCAAAGCCTCCGGGGCTGAGGTGGGCGCGCTAGGGCGCCAGAAGGGGCAGCCGCGGACGAGCTTTCTGTCCTTGTTCCTCCCCCTGCGACCCGGCCTTCTTCGCGCGGGGGCAAAGCAAGTTCTCTCCGGTCTGGGTGAGGTGACTGCGCAGTCTGGCAACAGCAAGAATCAGTTCGCGGAGAAAGTTGTTCAGGGCAGGGGGCTGGGATCCCGCGTTTCACTAGAGGGAAGGTGGGAACAACACAGCGTTGTTGCGAAGAACCGCTGCAAACTAGGCTCCACTCCTGGTTGGCTTGGACTGGGCTGCGCTACGGATAGGAGCAACCTTGCTATTCTCCTTTAGGTAGCAGAGGGTCTGAGATGGAACTTTTGCATTTTTCTGGCCCCCTCCACCTCTGTCACATGTATTATTAGAACCCGATATTCTTTGTCGTTTAAGTTGTACTGTTTTTATAAGTAACGTACCTGTGAATTATATTTGAAAATTAAATATGAAGTCCCCATGCAAAATGGAATTATGGAAACATACACCGCCTTTACAACGAAAAGAAGCTTAAGAAAATGAAGTGGTAATTGACTGTAATGCTGAATGTCCCCGCTGAAAAAGGAGTACCTACATATGAGAATTACATTTTTTTTCTCAACATTTCTGAGTAGCAGCTAGGAAACTTTATGAAATCTACACAATTTTGATAAGAGACAAGTTTCAGATACTAAGTTTTTCTACAGTTCTTTTGATGGAAAAACTAAATTATGGTGAGATATTTTAGCATACAACTAAAACAAGAAAATATTAGGAATAATATAGGGAAGTAAAAAAGAGGAAGAGAAACGAAAAAAGGAAATAATTTACAGCAATCTCAGAAATTTAATTCCAGATTGCCAAGAAGTAGGTCTTAAGTATATAAAACTAGATTTCAAAACAATTGGAAAAAAGAAAAAGAAAAACAAGAACAAGAAGGAGAGAATAATTTCAGTTCACTGCTTTGACTTCATTTTGGATTTAAGATTAAAAGGCTTTGGCAGACCAATAGAAGCTGATAACAGTTTATTGTGAGTAATGACTTGTGATTTTTTTTTCTCTTTCTCTCCTTTTTCTCACTTCCAATCTATTACTGAGTCCCTTTGCTTCAAGCTCCGTATCTCTCAAATGTATCCAATTCTTCCTTATGGCTACTACCATTATCTTGTTTCAGAACACCATCATTTCAGATCTTGCATATTGCTTAGGCCACCTAACCATTTAACCATGCTGTGATCCTGTCCCCTTCTAACCAGTCTCTACAATGCCACCGGGTTTGTATTTTATAAAAGTGTATGTACTCCTCTTCCTAAACTCCTATAGTGGCACTCTACTACCCTTACTATAAAGTCCACATTACTTAAGATGTCTTCTGTGATCCGTCTACTGTTTTTGTTTAGCTCGCACAGTGGGGATTTTTCTTGCCTTCTCTCCTCATTGAATTTTAATGCCTGTTAATTGTTCCTAGGTGCATCACTATCCTAGCCCTTACATAAAGCTGTCCTAAATCAGGCTTCTTCACATGGTTACCTGCTCGTCTTTGGAACTGCTTGCATTTTGGACCACTGTCTTAGCCCTGCCCAATCTCGTTTCTGCCCACTACCTTTCTCTGTTTCTTGTACTTTACATTCAAGTCATTTTGAAGTGTTACTGTGCTCAGAAAAGACAGTTACACTATTTATGACGTTGGAGTGTTGCCAGGCTGAATCTAATGAATCGTTTAGAACAAAAACTATTTGTCCCCTCTAAGAACCTTTTCTGGGGTGCCTGGCTGACTCAGTCAGAAGAGCGTACAGCTCTTGATCTCAGGGTCATGAGTTCAAGCCCCACATTGGGTCTAGAGATTATTTCAATAAATAAACTTTAAAAAAAAAGTTTTCCCTAACCCCCTTATCCAAAACTTAGGTGCAGTTTGGTGCACCTCTCTCTCGGCATGCATTATCCATATCTCTTCCAACACTTATTTTACTATTGATACGTTACTTATAAGCATCCCCCAACTGAACGGTAAGCTCTTTGAGGATAGAGTAGGCAAACAACAAGCTCCTTGTTTGTCTTTGATTCCATAGTGTCAGGTAGGTTGAGGTTCACATGGTTCTCACCCATTAAACAGTGCTTTTGATGGTGATGATGGTGATGATGATGATGGTTGAATAAATGGGACAGATAGCAAGTTGAAAGTTCTAGGAAACTGCATTTATGTCCTTAGAATGGTGGATGTAAGTGTGTCGTATATGCTACCAAAACTCATTTTAACAATTCATTTCGTTTTTGTAAGCTTTTCAACTTTGCTCTCATCCATTAAGTATTTGTAAGACTCTTCCCCGAGTCTCCTTGTGCTACTCCAGGGATTCCTGAACTGAGATCCATAGAGCAAGAACCTCTCTGAAACCATTTGCAAAATTTTGTGATTTTTTTTCTTCATTTTTATGGGAGTCAATATCTTAGGTATTTAAAGGGTCTCTATACCCTCTCTGGTTAATATGCACTTTAACAGCTTCAACTACTACATGTGTTTTGTGGATTCCTAAATCAAGTCAGGCCAGACACCCCATACAAACTTACCCTCTTTCCCCTCCTAACTGCTTCAAGTGATTCCCCTGCCAATACACCATATTATAATTATGATTTTCGCAGCCACTGGTCTCAGAATGTGGTTATTAAGTCACTTAGTACTCTTTCCCTCTGTTACTCCTAGTTTCAGAGTTACTGAAATTCAGTTCATTCTCTGTTGTGATTATTTTATTTCTAAGTTGAGGTCTTTGTCTCCATCTTACCTCGGAACAGGCCATCCTCTTCTTTTATCTGAACTCTTCATATTGCCTCTGCTCATTCTAGTCCATTCTCTTGCCACTCTTAGTTACCCCTCCTCTTAAGTCTGATTGTGTTGTCTCCGCTACCAAAATCGGATGGCTTTCAGATCAATTAAATCCCATTTATATGATATGTAGAACCCTTCCCAATCCCGAACTTACCCTGGTCATAGAAAGTCAAGCATGCCATACCCTTTCATAATGCTCCTCTCAGTCATCGAATCTCAGTCTGTTGTTTCCTCTGTCCTGACTCTGGCAGAATTTCTAGTTCTTTTCTCTATTTTCCAGAGCACCCACTTCATACCTATATTGTAGCACTTATTAAGGGGTATTATCATTCTGTTTTTATACTTTTTTTCTCTCCATGACAACTCTCCAAAATACTGAGCTTTTCAATTAGAAATTTTGCCCTATTATTTTTTTTATTCCTGGAGATTAGCACAATGCCTGCCTCATTAAATTATAATAATCACAATGCCGAAATACATTGAGTGCCTGCTGTGTGCTAGCACTATACTAAGCTTTACATAGATCATCCTATTAAATTCTCACAGCCTTATGGCTGAATCCTCCAAGTGAGGATTTGCTTTTTGCCTGCCTAGCTTCTGAATTCACATCGTATTTGTGGAGAATTCTTAATCTTGAGTCTTGGTAGGAGCAGGACCCACCTCATACTTTGGAAACAGAGTTTGGCCAGAGCCCTACCCACTATCTAGCAACTAGAGTATACCATAGTGGTGGTATGGGACTAGGTTAACTCAATTGCAAGCTCTCACCTGAAACTTGGAATCTGGATAAAGTGATGCAAAGATACAGAAGTAGAGATAATTCACAGTGGTGTAGATAACTGTGGCAACCCGGGTCTGGTCGTGTCCGTGCCAAAGGGACATCCCAAAAACATCTCCATCATCACCAGTGATTGTGTGAGATATGTGATACTTGTGCAATACATTCTTCTGGATAAGTTAGCCAAAGTTTGTTTCTGTTGCTTTCCCAATTAATATAGAAAAGTTCTATGATTATCCCTATCTCACAAAAAAAGAAGTAGGTGCTCAAGTGCTTATTTAAGGAATAAGTGAGATATTTGCAACACTCTCACTTCTAAAGGAAATTTTTATCATTGCCTCAGGTTTTAGTATGTTTGCACTAATGGTAATCATCTGGAATTTATAGGGAAATAAATTACAGGAAAAAAGAAGATCCCTACAGAGAGAGTCCTAGGATTTTTTCCTTAGCATATATCTTAGCCCATCCTCATATACCATCAACATCTGCTTCTCCCATACTTCATCATGAAAAACTCTTGTTTAATCACTGTGAAATCATAAATAATTTTGTTAAAAAAATTGAACGATGTTTTAAACATCATTCCTGGGTGCCTGAGTGGCTCATTTGGTTGAGTGTCTGACTCTTGATTTTGGCTCAGGTCATGATCCCAGAGTCGTAGGATGGAGCCCAGTATTGGGCTCTGTGGTGAGCATGGAGCCTGCTTGGGATTCTCTTCTCTCTCTCTCTCTCTCTCTCTCTCTCTCCCTTGCCTCTCTCCCCCACTTGCTCGCTCTCTGTGTCTTCTCAAATTAAAAAAATAATAAACATCATTCCTGAACATAAGTAGCCTAATATATTTAGAAATATTTTCAATATAAAAGACTAAAGTTAAAGCTGAAATGTCATTTATCAGTAGTTACTTAAAAAAATTTTTTTCACCAGATCGCACATTTTTTATCATTCAATCTCCTGGAAGCTTCTTTAACTATAGTTTCCTTTATTTAAACTCCCAGGTAGTTTTTCCTAAATTGTTCTAGTGGCATTATAATTAAAACCGAAACAAAAGCACAACTGTGACCAAAGATCAGCATTCAGACACTTTAACTGAACTGTCAAATGTCATAAAAACAATTTTCTAGGGGTGCCCAGCTGCCTCGGGCAGCTGTAGAGCACAAAACTCTTGTGTAGAGCACAAAACTCTTGATATCAGGGTTTTAAGCTGGAGCCCCACCTTGGGTAGAAATTACTTAAAAATAAAATCTTAAAATAAAAAGCTTCCATGTAATTTGCCATATCCGGTGATCTTCAGCTTAAGTGCAGTAATTTAAAAAGGGACAGAGAAGAGTCAATTATTTTTTTTTAGACTTAAATGGGTCAAATGTAATCTAACCAAATTGTAGAAATTAAAAGAAAGCAAATAAGTGAAGGCCATTCTGGACATGAAGAATTATGTTAAAACTTATTTAACATGAAGTAAATAGTGTGAGAAGGAAAGAGGGTCCAGGCCTCGCTGTCCAGGCCTATGACCTGTGTAAGTCACTTAATCTCACTAAGAGTCAATTTACTCATCAATAAAATAGCATTGATAATAATACCTCCTGCTCAGGGAAAGTACTAAATAAAACAATACAAAAATGAAAGCATTTTGCAAACTAAAAAGAGGTTTACAAAAATGTTATCAATCCCACGAATAGGTGATGTAAACAAATAAATACATTTAAAAGAATACATTCATATATAATTTTGAACTTGTCACATGCTAGAAAAGTTTATAAATATATTTGAGCAAGAAAAACAATCTTTAAAACTAAAACCAATGCTAAATCTTTTTTGAAATTATTTTATTTATTATTTTTTTTAATGTTTATTTGTTTTTGAGAGAGAGACAGAGACAGAGCATGAGTGGGGGAAGGGCAGAGAGAGAGAGGGGAAACACAGAATCTGAAGCAAGCAAGCTCCAGGCTCTGAGCTATCAGCACAGAGACCAACACGGGGTTCAAACTCACTAATGACCTGAGCCAAAGTCAGATGCCTAACCAACTGAGCCACCAAGGTGCCCCCAAATTACCTTTATTTTAAACAGGTTAATATGAAAGGTCAATTATAGAATTTAGTTTTGTATTCAGTTTTGATGAAATCTGAATGTTAAAAAAATTCATAGAAACTTATATAAAACATGTAACTTCAAAAAATTTTCCTAGTCTACATTTGTCTTCCTGCTATAGTTTAGGAATATAGTGAGAAAAGCAGTTGAATACTTTTCTTGCATTTTATAAATAAATGATTACACTTGAATTTATGGACATTATTTAATTTTAAAAATCAAATGAAGGGGTACATGGGTGGCTCAGTCGGTTAAGCATCCATCTCTTGATTTCAACTCAGGTCATGATCTCGTGGTGTGTGAGTTCAAGCCCCACCTCATCAGGCTCCACACTGATGGCACAGAGCCTGCTTAGGATTCTCTCTTTTTCTGTCTTTCTCTCTCTCTCCCTCTCTCCCTCTCTCTCCCTCACCCTCTCACCCTGCCTCACTCACACTAACTCTCTTTCTCTCTCAAAATAAAAATATAAACTTTTTAAAAATATCAAATGTAGAATTTAAAGAAGCTTTGAGAAAGTAGAAAAACAAGATTGAATTAAATTTTAAGATAGGAAACCATAAATATATATTTTATAAAAAGATGATCTGTATAAAGAATTCAGTCTCACATTTCAAAAAGATCCATTCTCCATAGCCTAATAGTTCAGAAAAAATACCAAAAAATTAGTGGTATTTTAAATCTGCAAATTACTATTTTTATAAATCCTTAATTGGCTACAAGTTAATCATTCTTGGTGATTGGTTGATTTTTTTTTTAACCCTCAGATTAGATTTAATACCCACCGAAGTATTTTGTGCAGGTCTCCATGTTATCATACTTCACATTATATTAATTGTTTTATTTACATGTCTGTGAGCTCACCGAGATCTTACCTGTCTTTGGACATCCAGAACCAACTGGAGCATAAAAAGCATGCACTCAGTGTTGGTGGCATGGAACTGAGCTGAATGAATTTGAGCTCTAGTAGGTCCATATTCTTGAAAGTGGAGGTCCTTTAGAAATGCGTTTCTTAAGACATTTTAGAACTTTGTCATAGGAAAGAAGGGAGTTACCCAATTCTCCATCAGAACATAGAATTTAAATTTAAATCACTATTCCACTAGTGATGCAATTTTTTTCAGTATTTATAAAGAATTTGTATATACATTTTATCTCATTTTTCTAAAAAGTGCATTTTCACAATATGTATTTTTATTTTCACCAGCTATCCACCAGTTTCATATGTGTTGAACTTTCTGTGATGTTGCTATCTTATAAAAATATAAAAATGAAAATAAGTTATATATTCTCTGAAGGTTATGAAAGAAATATTCAAACTTGATACTATATAATATAGAATTAACTATGTATATAATATTTAAAAACAGCAAAGCTTTGGTGTGGGCATACTATTTAAACAAATCAGTGATACACAATAGCCTTCCAAAAAAAATGCTTCTTAAATAAATGAAAAGATTGGTAGTGGCTGTTTTCTTGCCTTAAAAATAGCAGTTTCTTGAAATAGATCAAGGAAGTATCAAGTAATCACTGACCAGGAAGTGTCTTAATATGTCAGAGTTAAATATTATCCTACAGTTAATAATAAACATAAGTTTGAAGAGAACAAAGCATTAAATGGATTCACAGAGTAATAGCTTGTGTTCACTTACATAGGCTTTATTGAAATTTACCAGATGATTATTTTTTGGTCAGCCTTTGCTGTGTAACCAACCAAATCTCCATTGCATTTAACAAAAAGAATTCACTTTTCTCCTGGGCAAGGTAGACAGTTCTAATTCAGGCTGCTGACAAATTCAGCTCTGTTCTATTGTGTCATTCTGGGGTTCAAGATGAAGGCCCAGTGGCTACCTGGGGTATATACTCTCCTTGGGTCAGAGATCAGAAACATACTGTGTCTCTTATTTTTTTTTATATTTTTAAATTTTTTTAATGTTTATTTTATTTTTGAGAGACAGAGAAACAGAATCCAAAGCAGGCTCCAGGCTCTGAGCTGTCAGCACAGAGCCCAATGCAGGGCTCGAACCCATAAACCGTAAGATCATGACCTGAGCCGAAGTTGGACAATGAACCAACTGAGCCACCCAGGTGCCCCAGGAGCACTTTTTAAAAAGACTAAAATAGGGCACCTGGATGGTTTAGTCAGTTGAGCGTCTGACTTCAGCTCAGGTTATGATCTCACAATTCGTTAGTTCAAGTCCCGCATCTGGCTCACTGCTGTCAATGCAGAGCTCACTTCAGATCTTCTCAGCTCCATCTCCCCTCAAGGTTTCTCTCTCAAAAGTAAATAAACATTTAAAAAAAAAAAAAAAAGACTAAAACAAATTATTAGAGTGTATGTTTTTAGAAAGTATAAGAATGGTTTCTTGGGGCATCTGGCTGGCCCAGTCAGTAGAGCATGTAACTCTTGATCTTGGGGTCTTGAGTTCAACCCCGACATCAGATGTAGAGATTAGTTTTTCAAAAAATTTGTTTCCTGGTGTACCTGTGTGACTCAGTCCATTGTGCATCTGACTTTGGCTCAGTCATGACCTCACGGTTCATGGGTTCAAGCCCCGTGCCGGGCTCTGTGCTGACAGCTCGGAGCCTGGAGCCTGTGTCTCCCTCTCTCTGTGTCTCCCTCTCTCTGCCCCTCCTCTGCTCACGCTCTGTCTCTCTCTCTCAACAATAAATTAAAAAAAAAAAAAAAAAAACTTAAAAAAGGTTTGTTTCCTGAAACTTTTTAGGTGTGTGTGTGTGTGAAGAAGGGAGGAAGAGAGAGAGAGGAGACAGAGGCAGGCAGACAGCAGGGAGGAGATAGAGGAGTTAGAAAGAAAGATCCTGTATAGGAAGTATATTTTGTATATGGGCAAAATCGAAAATATAATTATCAGTGAAGTCACTGTCAAAAAGTCTGACAACGAAAAGAAAAGTCTAACAGCCATTGCTTATCCAAGAAAGGATGGAGTCTCCAATCGTGAACCTAGTTTTGCCCTGGGTTTTTTAGGTTACTTGATAACTTGAGGAAATCACGCCCAGTGCTATGTCTAGAGAATGAGTTCTCCCCAGGATTTCTACTACTTGCAGCCAAGTCTCTAATGATTTAATGAAACAACCGAAGGATGGTTATAATATGCTAATTAGTACTTCAAATAGTGCTGATGACAAGCAGTAATTTATTCTAAAGCCCACAACCTAAATGAACAGCAGGTAGAGGCATGGTAACGATGAACAATTGTATTACTGGCTTGCTTCAGTATTTGCTGTGTTCTTTTCACCCTTTGTATGGTGTTGATGTCTCTCTTACATGTGGTCTCTTCTCTCTTGCTCTGCTTCAGTCTCTTTGAACACACCTCATTACATTGTTTTCCTCTCCAGATATATGGTGATTTTGTTACAGTGGCTTTGTCATACATTCTGATATTTCTCTTCCTGACTCCTCTCAGGTATTTTTCCTTTTACATAAGCTTTGAGATTTTAAATATAAAATAGTAACACTACTGGTATTATTTAAAACTGAACTATAGTTATATTAGAAAGGAATCAATGTTTTTATAGTATTATGCCATCCCATCTAAAAATATGGTTCTTTATTATCCATTCCCACAGGTCTTATTTATGCCCATCAATGAAATTGTATAGTTTTCTCATTCAAAGCATATGCTTTTTTGTTAGATTTATTCCTAAGTTCTTGGTCATTATTGTGAATAATTTTCCCCCAATTTCTAGATTCTCATTGTGTATTTATCCAAGCAGTGCATCAAATTTTTAAAAAAGTATTTCTTAAGTTTTCTAGTATAATCACCTACTTAACAAAAAACATTCATCTCTTATTTTCTGAGGTATATACAGGTTATTTCATTTTCTTGTCTTAGTACATCTCCTATAAGTGTAAAAACAATTTTGAGTGTAGCATGAGAGCCTGTCTAGTTCTTGATATTAACTGGTTGTATTTCACCATTTAATATATTTTGTTACAGGAATTATGGTCTATATTATAACAGATTTCTCTATTCTCAATGATGTGTTATGAAAAACTAATTCTTTATATGATCATACAAATTTCCTCTTTTAATCTTTGATGTAACAATTGATATATTTTCTGATGTTGAACACCCTTGAACTTGGTTATCACTTATTTGCTATGGATTCTAATTGCCAATTTAATCTATTTATAAATTTACCTATTTATTTATGAGCAAGTATGAGCACAGGAGGTAAGATTTTAAATGATATCCATACCTAACATGGGACTTGAACTCACAACCCTACGATCAAGAGTCACATGCTCCAACAGAGCCAGCCGGGTGCCCCTGTTCCTAATTTCTTAATGTGAGTTTTGATTTCCTTTATTTTTCATTTTTGGATTTAATAATGAAGATGTTTAAGTCTATAAACTTCCTTTGGCCTTAGCTTTTACTAAGTCTTAGAGTTATAGGTATAAAATTAAGTAATGAGTAGAGCAATTAAAGAGACAAATTGAAATTTCTGAATAAATATTAGTAATATCACGAATTAACATATGACAAGATGGAAACTCATTCTAATGTCAAAAAGTGTTAATAAATGAAATTGGCATAAATTACTATATTGAGGAAAACAAAATTCAAGAATTATAATGTATATCTTTTTATTTTAATGTTTATTTTTGAAAGAGAGAGAGACAGAACGTGAGCCAGGGAGGAACAGAGAGAGGAGACACAGAATCTGAAGCAGGCTCCAGTCTCCGAACTGTCAGCACAGAGGCCAACGTGGGACTCGAACTCATGAATAGTGAGATCATGACCTGAGTCGAAGTCAGATGCTTAACTGACTGAGCCACCCAGGTGTCCCTATAACGTGTATCTTTTGCATGATACAGAAATAAATTCCACAGTTTTATTAATTAAATTTAAAAAAAAGTATTATAAGAAATATGTGCCTATATGTACTGTCATGAGTCAAGGAGCTTGTTATTCAAGATTGAAAACTCAGAAAATACATAAAAATAAAAATTTTGGTATGAAAAGTATACCAAAAAGTCTTCAAACACAATAGATTATGAAAAGATACATGTATAACATAGATGACAATGTTACATGCAGAAATCTTAGGTATTAATAGAGAAAAAAAGATTTCTACAACTCTAAAGGAAAAATGGACAAATGATAGGCACAGCCATCACAAAAAAAAAAATGCTCAGATTTAAATCAGAGATCTGGGAAATACAAATCAAAGTAATAACAAAAACAGCTTTATGTGCATAAGACTTGCAAAATTAAAGAGAGCTATGATACCTATTACTGTTGGGGACGCAGAAAAAATTGTCTTTTAGTAAGCTGCTGGGGGAAATGTAAATTCTTACATCTCTTTGCAAAACAAATAATAACCATAGAAATTAAAAATACATATTATCTTTGATCCAGCAATCCCAAGGAATATATTGTGAAGAAATAAAACTACCAGTGTATAAAGAAATAAAAACAGGAAAATATACTACATGCTCATAGTTGCTGAAAACTAGAAACTAAAGTGAATGCCCATTTAGTAGCGTGGTAGTCACTTCAGCTGCTAAAAAAATATGTCTCATTCTGGAAATATGGTAGGAGTGAATTTCTTTGTTCCTTTTGAAATTTAGGAGTGTCCTCTAACTAGCTTTGGTAGTGCGGTGTGAGTGTGATGTGCCACTTCTGGGTAGAAACTTTAAGAGTCAGTGTGCTACTCAGCAGGTTCTAGTTCCACTGTAGTGCCGTGGAAACTTGTATCAATCTAGAACTTCATCAGTAGCTGAGTAACTGATGAATAGAAATCTTCTGCCTTCCTCCTTTGGGCATGTAGGATAACCAAAGCAAAAACTTGTTTGGGAGGGTAAGCCAACAAGATTTGGAATCATTACTATAGCATTAACCAAGCCTATCAGGACTGATAGAATAAGGGGATAGATAGATAAATAATGGTCTATGATAAAACTTTGACTTTGATTATATTAGATAGCTTGGATAGATTGTCACAAGATGCTGCTGACACAAAAGAAAGATACTGAAAAGTGTTTATATTATTATCTTAGTTTTTATAAGGAAAACAGTACATCTTTATACATATATTACTATATGTAGAGATTATATGAATATGGGGGAAAATATGAAAGCATACAAACTTGTTAAAATAGGTTAAAAAGGAAAGGTAGATCCAGACTAAATTAAAGAAGAGCAAAGCTGTGTGGTGTGATCACATGCCTCAGTTATTCACATTTAATTGTAATTACAAATAATGTTATTATTGAGTAGATATGATCAAGTAATTTCACAAAGTATCTCATTGACTCCAAGATGCTTTGCTACTTGGAGCTTTCTCAGTCTTACCTGCATCAAGAGGTTTTCACACACCTGACTGAAAATGCTACCAAGAAGAAATACATCATTTCTCTTTGAGAAACATTTGTTTCTCAAAAGCATGGTCTTGCCAGGAACTTGAAAATGCAAACTTATAGGCCCCACTGAAAACAATTCTGAATCAGAAACCGGGGAGTGGGGGCCCAGTGATATGTCTTTTATCAAACCTTTCAGGTGATTCTGATGCAAACTTGCCCCTTACTTGATAAAATGTAGCTTTAATTCAGAGGTTAAAATTTTTTTTTAATTCCATGTTAGAAATAAGATTGTCATTTTATTTTAACACCGTGTCCTCTCTTCTAATTCCATTTTGCAAATGCTTTTCTTACTTTGGATATAAATTGCCAATGACCAGATCTGACTGGCTTTGTTTTGTTTTCCATCAAGTAGGTCACACCACTACAAACTAACTTTCTTTGAGATCAGGTGTCCGCCGTGAGCCCAAATTAGCTGAGACAGAAGAGACTGGAATTGAAGAGAACAAGTGATTAAGAAAAAAAAAAAAAAAAAAGCATAGGTACAGGTGCTCTGGGCAATTTCTCTATGAAGTGTGTTTGGAAATTTCAGGTAACAATTGACCTAGTAAAAATTTTTTAATTTTACATTGATAAAGTAGTTTTACTTTTAAGACAATTGAATATTAATATTTTATGCTAATTTTATACTTTCTATTATGTTTATATTTTTAAAATATAACACTTTGGTGTTTAAAAGGCTTTTAATGTTTTTTTTCTTTGGTAGTTTCACATGCTTTGTAAATAATTTTAAAATCCATTTTCTGGGGCACCTGGGTGGCTCAGTCAGTTAAGTGTCTGACTTTGGCTCAGGTCATGATCTCATGGCTGGTGAGTTTGAGCCCCACATTGGGCTCTGTGCTTACAGCTCAGAGCCTGGAGCCTGCTTCGGATTCTGTCTCCCTCTCTCTGCTCCTCCCCTACTCATGGTCTGTCTCTCTCTCCCTCTCCTTCAAAAACAAACAAACGTGAAAAAAAAAATTTTAAGAAAAAATAAAATCTAGTTTCTGTCAATAATGTCTTCAGCCACCCATTTTGTCCATTTTTCAGTTGTATATAGCATTTATATTTAAGTATTTTTTCTAACCTACACCTTAAACATTATGTAGTTTTTTCATTTTTTTTTAAAGTAAATTCTACCCCCAATGTGGGGCTTAAACTCAAGACCCTGAGATCAAGAGTTGCACGCTCTATCAACTGAGCCAGCCAGGCACCCCTTTATTTAATTATTTGCGGTAATTATTTGTTCATAAAGGAAAAAAGTTTTGACGGGAACAAAGGAAAACTTTTTCCTGTTCTTGTTGCATGTTTCTAAAGGAATATTTCAAATGAAATCTCTAAATTATGTCTTATTATTTTAGCATTCCTATGATCCCAGGCATAACTGTGTCCTTTACTCTGCTATAGTAATTCATAATTACTGCAGCACAGGCTTGCACTTACTCTTGCTCCTCTCTAACATTACCATTACAGCCATTATGATCTCGTCAACATTATAGTTGGTCATATTATTCCTTTGCTTAAAATGCTTCAGCGACTTTTCAGGATAGTGACCATAATCTTGAACATGGCTTCAAGGTACTGAATGATCAGGTCCCAGCCTACCTTTCTATCTTACTCTGATCTTGAGTTACAGAGGCCTTAATTTTATTTTTAAAATTATGAAAATGTTTAAACATACTAACCCCCCATAAACAATTTCCATAATAATTAGCCATACTGCATCTCTTAAAAAACAGGGACATCTTATTTTTTTTCATATTCTTTTATTTAGCCGAGCTACCCTACCTTCTAGAGTAAGATGGTGTGTCCAAAGCCCAGTCTTGTTGGGGAAACTATTTCTTTGGACCTCAGTTTGTTCCTCTGTAAATTAGGAGTAATAACAGTACATACCTCATATGGTCGCTGTGAAGAATTAATTCCATGTTAAGAGCGGAGAACTCCGTCTGCCATGTATAGTAGGTGCTTAATAAATGAGGCCAGGGGTGCCTGGGTGGCTCAGTTGGTTGGGAAGCCGACTTCGGCTCAGGTCGTGATATTATGGTCTGTGGGTTTGAGCCCCGCGTCGGGCTCTGTGCTGACAGCTTGGAGCCTGGAGCCTGCCTTGGATTCTGTGTCTCCCTCTCTCTGCCCTTCCCTCGCTCATGCTCCATCTCTATGCCTCTCAAAAATGAATAAATGTTAAAAAAAAAAAAAGTAACATAAAAAAAAATGAGGCCATTATCATTTGGGACAAGTCATACATCTCTCTACCTCAGGGTCTTTCCACAACCTACAGTACTAGTCTTCTCTTGCCCTCTCAGACTTTGTTCAGTTTGTCTACCAATAGTTCAAATGTCACATTTTCAGGGAAGACTTATTTCCCTAACCTCCCAGATTAGGCTATAATGTCCCTTTTTTTTTTAATTGCAATGGATGATGGGTTTTTGTTGTTGTTGTTTTCTGAAATTTATTTACTTAGAGACAGAAAGAGAATGCAGAGAGGGCAGACAGAGGGAGAGAAAGAGGGAGAATCCAAGCAGGCTCTGTGCTGTCAGCACAGAACCCAATGCAGGGCTCGCACAGTGAGATGATGACCTGAGCTGAAACCAAGAGTCCCACACTTAACGGACAGAGCCACCCCGGCACCCCTAGGCTATGGTGTCTTAATATGCTTTATGCTTTTCTTGCATGGTACTTGTTTGAAATTATTAATTTGTGAGGCTGATTAATGGAATGTCCTTCCATTACACTGTAAGGAAGCTCCACCAGGGAGAATATGGTATCTGTTTGGCTCCATTGTTTTAAATCCCCTACACCTAGTACAACCTAGATACTCAAAACATTTATTCAATATTTAAGGACCATTTTTTTTCTCAAATTTGTTTTGGATCAAATCCTGTTATAGGTATGTATAAAGCTAATTAGGGTAAATGTAGTAAGCTTTGTAACAAGCTTAAACAACTTACTTCCAGTTATTTAAGGGATTAAAAATATTGAAAGCATATTAATAAAGTACTTTTTTACACAGATTTCTTAAGAAAAAATGCCTCTAGCTACAGTTTGTCTGCTGCAGTTTATTTCTAAGGTAAATGATGATGGAGTGGAAGTCGGGGGAGGTGTAAATGGTTCAGATATAAATAGAAGGAAAAGCCTTCAGATAACCTTTCAATTCACTTTCATATTTTTTAAGTTCATTTATTTAAGTAATATCTACACCCAACGTGGGGCTAAACCTCCGGACTCTAAGATAAAGAGTCGCACATTCCTCCAACTTGAGCCAGCCAGGGGCCCCCTCCACTTTCATATTTTTATACAATTTCTACTTGTATAAGAGTTTAGGGAACTTGATGATCTTACAAAAGATTAGTATCATCAACTCTGCTTTTTTTTTTCCTAGAAAACCCCACTAGTATACAAGAATTAGATTTGTATTTTTTTTTTCATTACAATGGTTATAGAAAAATGCTTCTCATGAAACTTCATTTCCCCAAGACACTGGTCACATATTTTCAAATTTCCAAATCATATACCCAACTATCAGTTTAATGAAATATAAAAAACCAACCTCAGGTAAGTTTCAAAAGCACCTTGTTTTAAAGCTCAGTTCACAAAAACTCCAAATAGTTAATTCTGTCTTATGATTGGTAGTATTTATAAGTAAGTTTGGAGAACCAGTCCAGGAGAGAAAAAGGATACAGCCAAATTCTTCCAAGATCAGAAGAGATCAGGTGCGTTCAGGGTGGTATGGCCACAGACCAAATTCTTTATCTAACATGCTGAGTTCTATATTTTCCTCTTGTTTAATCATTCTGCAAATTAGCATTATTAAAAGCTCCAAGAAGTATATTCAACTTGCTGTAAATGCTTTCCAAACTTATTTGACGACAAAACTTATGAATATGCCTCAAAACCAGACTTACCAAGCACAATTTTGAGAATTACTAGTCTGGGTGCTATAACTAGTCAACTAGTCCAGAATCCTATTAAAAATATACAACAACCTTAATTGTAGTGGTCCCGTAACTCCCGGTGACCATTAACAAACAGTTCACATAACAAGCCATTTAATAAATTCACTTTAGAATCCTATCAAGACTTGATGTGTTTTATCTTATAATTTGCAGAATTTACTTCCTTTTTAAAAACTAGGCATCTACCAGTTTCAAGATCTTGAGTAACTTAATAATTTTCTTTATAATTCTTCAAGGTTTAGTAATAGCAATTTAATACCTCGCCTATCAAGTTCTTATGGAGAATTAGTGGGGGTGGGGGTGGGGGTTAAAGTGGTTATCTTAAAGCATTTCAGAGCAGAAAATACAGACAAGCCTTATTACCATTGGATCCAGCAACCTGAAAGCTGTCAGGAATATATATTGATTCTTTTAAATTAATGGCTTGCATTCTAGATTTACTCAAGGAATTTTCTGAAAATGTCACTACTGGAGTTGAGACCCTAGGTATATGTATTATGTAAAGTTCCCTAGATTATTTTGATGCACATTTCTAGATAAAATTCCTTGTTTTCGGTAGTATGTTCTCACTGTAATTATTTGCAATAAGGGCAATCTGTTACTCGGGCACCTGGGTGGCTCATTCGATTGAGTGTCTGACTTTGGCTCAGGTCATGATCTCAGAGTTTGTGAGTTCAAGCCCTACGTCAGGCTCCTTGCTGACAGCTCAGAGCCTGGACCCTGCTTCGGATTCTGTGTTTCAGTGTCTCTCTGCCCCTCCCCGACTTGTGCACGGTCTCTCTCTAAAATAAATAAATGTTAAAAAATAAAAAGAGGGTAATCTGTTACTTGTGATAAAGATGGTAAAGACCTCTGGGCTTTTAGCTTTTCTGTTTCAGGCCATGGGTCTATGCTGTTTCCCTCTGAGTACATTACACTTATTCCTTAATAGTAGTTTAGTTACTCTACCATTATTCCTTGACCTGCTTTGTCAGAATTAAGATGGTAGGACTGCTTCTCCCCAAGGCACACATTTGTTCCATGTATTGACCAATTCTTCTTCTGTAGTTAAACTGAAGTTTCAAAGAGCCATTTTCGTAACTCTTTTTCTTTGTCCTGGGAATAGAAAAACCAACAAACGTACCAGAAAGTCCTGCTGGAGTATTTGAGAACATTCCTCATAGATTACATTTCCCAATACAGTCTGGTCTGCCTCTGTGAATTCGGTTGTCTTACTGGCTACATAGTCTGTAGTATGCCCCTACAATAATCTCTTTCCTTTGGTTCTCTCCAAGTGATCTACAGAGCAACCTTGTTATCTGTATCTCTTCTAGACACACAGCACTACATTACCTCATCTCTTAAGGATTCTGTTTCTTCTAAGTTATTCTTCTATCATTATATTCCAGTAGCTTTGTTTGGTAGTAATCTCAACCCCCAGCCTGGGGCTAGAACTCATGATCCTGAGATCAATAGTCACATGCTCTATCAACTGAGCCAGCCAGGTGCCCCTATATTACAGTAGCACTATACCAGCAACCTTTGATCATATATTATATATTAAAATATATTCTTTACTATTTTTGTCCAGTGAATTGTCTGAGACTTTAAGTTCAATTTTTGATTTCTAGGAAACTGAAGCCTATTCTTTTTATACTATAGTCTTCAGAGACCATAGTTTTTTAAAGAAAAAAATACTGAAATTTAGTGACTTAAAAAATAATATAAATAATTATTTTACTCTTTCAAATAAAACCTCCTACTAATTGACTAATACTTTAAGCACAGGTTTTTATGCTTAACTGATTTAGGTTTATGTGACTTGAAATAGTATCATTAGGTTTTCAGCTATTTTAGCAACATCAAAAGGAAAGGACCACTTAAATGCCACCTTTGCTCCTAAACTAGCAAGAGCCAAGACACATACAAATTTTATGGCAAGTAATCTAAAACTCTTCTAAAAATGATTAACTGTTATTCTATCCAACAAGAAAACAAATACAACAGACCTATCTAATTAGTTAAGACACCAGATACTCATCATGCAGTTTCAGTGTCCAGTAACAAACCTCTAAGCTGTAAAATTTGTTTCACAACTTCTAAGTACTAATAAACACATTTTAAAAGGTTGATAGCCACTTTAAACTATTTATAGAAGCATTTAAGTACACAATTATCGAATTAATGTGCATGTACACCAAAAATTTTCAAGTCTAGATTTAGAGCTTAACCTGGCAGTCTCAATACTCTACATTTACCAAAATCATGAGCATAACTTTTAAAAATAAAATTTTGCAAGGGGTGGGAGAAATATGATTAAATAGCTGGATATCTACCTCTAGAAGGTTGATACACATCAATCTATATTTTTCATGTCAAAATATGATTGGCTTGAGTTTGCCCAAGGGACAAGTGATCATTTTATCTTATCAAAAATAAGAGTGCAAATGTAACCACTAGACATTAAAACAAAAAAAAATATATTTTAGAATTGTTTTCAGTACCTTCAAATTCCAACAAAATACAGTACATTAAGAAATTAAATATGCCAATTTTGCTTACTGCTATGATTTTTAAAGTAATTTTCATTTTTTGGTCCATATTCGGTAAGTAATGAAATTATACTCTTAATTTTTACTTTTTCATATCTAAGCTAATAGCTCTAGGGTATTCTTGAAAAAGAAATAATGTCATCAGAAATAATGTTAAAATATGTAAAGTAAAAAATCTGCAATTGATCTCACTAATGGTGACCAATGGAGACTTTCCTTAAGCTTACATTTTAAATTTCCCTTCATGAATATGTCTCATACTTTATTATTATTATTTTTTTTTGGTTGTTGTTAACAACACCCCACCCACTCCAAACACACCTGTGACTTTATTAAATTCAAGAAAATGGCCTAAAATGTTCTTAACAATTGCCATATTTGGCCAGGTTAAAAAAAAAAATTGCTAATGATACAAATGGCCTTCATTTTATTCTCAACTACTTTTGTTATGTGTGTATTTTAAAATTCATTATTTAACCAAAAAATGACTTTTAAAATATGTATTTCAAGTCTCAAAGTTAATTTGAAAGAAATGTATAACATTTCATTTGAAAATAGTAATTTCAGCAGACATGTGTACAATGCCTACATGAGTTGTGATTCTGTCATCAAAACCATTACATTTTAGTATTTGTAAGGAGAATTCAAGGTAGGAGATTTTTTTTCTGCATTTTGCAATTGGTTTAAAGACAGTACCTTTACATGTAAAAATAATTTACACTAAAAAACTCAAAGCACAGAGGTCTGATATTTTATCAAAATAACGAGAACAAAATGAGCAATGAAAAAATAGCAAAAGCCATTACAAAAAATAGTAAATTCCTATTTAAATTCCTGTGTTCACACAGATTAAAAATGTTTATTAACTATATCACACAGATTGTAGCATACTTTAAGCTCTAACATAGAAAGGTAACACAGGTATTTGAAATTTAAGCTGCACTTACCAAAATAGTTTTAACCTGAGTCTTTTATGTCTTCAGAAATGTACTTGACAATAAGATATGATAAAGTATAATTATTATTTAGTAGTATAATTCAAGCTTATTTTTCTTTGAATTTCTCTTAATACTGCATCTTCTTAAATATTTGTGTAAAATTATAAATATTACATTTTTGGGGTTCTCCGAAC
Organism: Paguma larvata; assembly: GCA_030068075.1. Classification (NCBI taxonomy): domain Eukaryota; kingdom Metazoa; phylum Chordata; class Mammalia; order Carnivora; family Viverridae; genus Paguma; species Paguma larvata. The sequence continues at coordinate 67,657,213 of CM057829.1, read as the reverse complement.
CAAGGGAGTGTATGAATTAAAAAGCTGTTATTTTTTTCCCACTATACAAGCATATGAAGAAGATGTCTTTCTTGTTCAAAATGCCTTATATTTAATCATATTTTCATATTTCAAGTTACTTTAGAACAAATGCAGGTCAAAAGATTATCATAGATACTTGAGTATTCCCATGAAATATGTCACACCCACTAAGGAATTTAATACAAGTTCACTAAAGAATATCAAATTAATCATTTCCTCCTATAAATATTTTCTTTTTATTTATTTTGTGTTGAGAGTTGCAGTTTCAAGTACTATTAACAGAAAATACATAACAAAAGCTTCCTAACAAGTGAAAAAAATAATTATAAATGCTGGAAAAATTGGCCTCATTAACATATTTACAAACTTTTACTTAATACATACTCCATTGGAAATTAATTATATGACATTTATACAAGCATTAACATTTCCAGATCACTCTGAGTAGTGAGCACTTCAGTTCTTTACTGTCTATACCCAAAGTTGAAAGTCACTCAGTTTCTGAAGGCAATACTGACAAGCATCAGAAAAGGGTCAATCTGAGATGCTATTGACATATTGTTGTTCTGTTCCTTCACCTAAAGATGTTTCTGCTGAATAAGTGTCCTTGTGCTTCTTTTTTTCTTTGCTCTGATCTTCCTGAAGCTTCAGAATTATGTTTCGGATTTCTTCTCTTTTTGTTCTCATTCTTGGGGGAGGAAACCAGTTTGCCAAATTCATAGGTAGTTCAAAATTGAGAATTGGATTCTGGAAATAAAAATATTAAATGCATATTAGAAAACCGTGATAAATATTTTAATTTCAATCACAAAAGCATTCCATAGTTAAAAAATGGATAATCAGTAAATGCATTTAATATGCATGTATACATTATCTATCTCAGGCCAGATATTGTGCTAGGCACTGGAGATAATGAGACAGTTTTTGCGTATAGATCTTGTAGTCTAGATCAGAGGTCAGCAAACTACAGGTAGTGGGCCAAATTCTGCCTATAGCCTGTTTTTGCAAATAAAGTCTTATTGATAAAGAGCCACACCAACTTATTTACATGTTGTCTGTGGATGCTCTCATGCCACAACTGCTGAACTGCAAGTAGGCATAGAAACTGCATGACCACAGAGCCGAAAATATTTACTACTTAGCCCTTTTATAAATGGTTTGCTGATTCTAGTCTAGACAGACAGATAACTCGACAATTAAAACAACAGACACGACAAGTATTATGACAGTAGAAGCAGATAAAGTCCTATGAAAATCCATGTCTTGGGGCTTAACGCAATTTCAAGAAGTGATATTTAAGCTGAGACCTGAAGAATGAGTAGAAGCTGGTCCAATAAAGAATGATAGAAGCAACTGGGAAGAGCATCCCAGGTAGGGACATATGTACCAAGGCCTAGAGGCAAGAAAGAACAAGACACAATATAAGAAACTGAATCATAGAATGTTAGAGTAAGATGGTAGGAAATGAGGCTAGAAGCTTAAACAGAAGTTGGGCCACATAGGCCATGTGAAGGATTTTCATCTTTCACATGCATAAAATGATTAGACTTCAGCTTCTGGAAAACGACTGTGAAAAATAAAAAGCAGCAGGCTCGGAGACTGGTGTAGTGGTTCAGAACAGTGATGCCAGTCGGCAGCAGGAATAGGGATTGAACATATATGACCAAGTGATAGAATTCACAAGACTGAGTGCTATACCGAATGATGGATGAGGAAGAGGATGGAGTCAACATAATTATAAAGGATATCTAAGAGAAGTATGCATGGTATTGTATCTCTTAAGTCAAAGGAAGAAAGCATTATCAAGAAGGAATGGTCAACAGTGTCAAATGGTGCGGGGAGGCTGGGAACAATTTCAATATAAGGGCGAGAGTAAGCCAGATTACAAAGATTTGAGAAACGAGTAACATTTGTGGAAATGAAGACAGTGAACGTATAAATACTTATTCATAAATATATCAGTGAAGGGCAGAAAGAGGGCAAAAGTCCAAATCATGGGAGGGAGTTCTTAAAGTGGAAAGAGTCCGTGGAGAGGGACAGTTGATCAGTGATAAGAAATAAAGTCAATAAACCTTGGATTTCATGAAGTATAAATAGTTTTTTTATTCTTTAAAAACTTTCCAATTTGGGAGTTTTGCTCCCTGGACAAATTTTTGAAATGTTAGTTTTCAAATTATTTTAAAAGATTTCCTTATTAATGTTTTTAACATTAATATAAGGTCAAATACAGTTGATCCTTGAACAATGTGGGGATTTAGGGTCTAACCCTATTGAGTCCAAAATCCACAAAGAATTTTTTTGACTCCCAAAAAACTTACCTACTAATAGCCTACTATTGACCGAAAGCCTTATTAATAACATAGTCAATTAACACCTATTTTGTATGTTATGTGTATTATATTACTATTTTCTTAAATAAAGTAAGCTAGAGAAAAGAAAATATTACAAATATCATAAGGAAGAGAAAATTTATAGTACTGTACTCTATTTATCAAAAAAAAATATCTGTGAATAAGCAGACCCATGCAGTTCAAACCCATGTTGTCTAAGGGTTCACTATACACTATTTTATTATTTATTATATCAGATCCAACATACTGAAACCTACCTCAAAAAAGCTCTCTACATACTGTAATACATATACACCACAATCACTGAAGTTGTTTTGCTGGGGTACTTTTGGATTAGAGCCTTTCATAACATCTTTGGAAAAACTTCTTTTGCTTCCTTTTTTAACTTCCCATTCCACCTCTAAATACCTGCAATAATGCACATACGGTAAGAATATACATATATAAGTATATATAGCCCCTCATTCCCACCAGAATACAAAGTACAAGTTATGATTTTGAACTTACTCTCTCAGAATTTTTACAACATTCGATCGAGAAGGGCCTCTAAGTGAGTCCATCAGTAGGATACAAGGTCTGCAGGGTGAAACGACCAAATGTTAACACTTTATAATGTTAAAAATGGCATAAAAAGATGAGCATTAACAACAGAATTTAAAACATTCAAAATTCCCTTGAGTAAAACTTGGGTGAAAAATAAATCTTACAGACACATATACCCCCAATATTTAAATATCCATGGAAATACTAAATATCAAATTTTAGAATATTAACTGAACCATATCTTATTATGAATATATTTCACTAAAGTTCCAGAAGTTAGTTCCTTAAAATAATTCAAAATTTAGTAAAAAGTCAATAATTCTGAAAATTTGAACATCCCCAGATTCCAAATCACCAAAAGTGGGACCAAACAAAGTATAAATAAGTCCATTTTTTTTAAAGTTCATTTATATTTTTTAGTAATCTGTACCCAACATGAGGCTCAAACCCACAACCCCAAGGTCAAGAGTTGCACATTCTTCTGACTGAGCCAGCCAGATGCCCCCAAATAATTACATTTTTAACCAAAACCTATTATACATAACAAAATAGGTAATCATCACACAGAATAATTAGTTTAGGGGTGCCTGGCTGGCTGAGTTGCTGGAGCATGCAACTCTTGAACTAGAGGTTGTCAGTTCAAGCCCCATGTTGAGTGTAGAGAGCACTTAAAAATAGAGGAAAAAAAAAAGGAATTAGTTTAGAATCCAGTGTTTTTTTAATTCAATTAAGAATGCAGTGTAAGATTTAGAATCCAATGTAAAAATCAGTCTAAGACTCCACTTTAGAACACTCAGTATAAGTAGCATACAATCTTCGAGATATTGTTGTAAACCCAAGTGAGGAAGTCTAATATAGCACAAAATGTTTTGAATGTTTAAAGGTCTGGATTCTTCTTGCCTAAAATTCTGTGGGATTTGATGAGATGTCTTAATTGCTCTAGCTCTCTACATTTTCATTTATAAATGAAGTTTGCTTTTCCAAAGCTGTTAATGGAGTTTCACCCAACATTTTCTACAAAAAAGTCAAAAGAGATGGAACCTAGAAATGGGTAAAACTTCATCAACTAAGTGATTCATAGACCCTGAAAAGACTTCATAACGTACTTTTTTTTTCCCCCCAAGCAAGCTCTACACCTATCATGGGGCTTGAACTCATGATCCTGAGATCAATGCTCTGCGGCATGAGCCAACCAGGTGCCCCAGAACATGTACTTCTGAAAAGCAAACAGATTCACTCTCATTTGGGGTTCCCATCTTGAAACCTGTTCCTGAGGGCTGCCTTGAGTCACTCCACAATCTTCACATAGTAGCTATGGAACCACTGTAAACTCCCAATTCCCAAGTTACTGATTTGAATTTGAATGAGTTCTTTGTCCTTTTTTTGCTCCAAATCAATATATATCCAAAAGCAATAGTAGCTCTCTATGGGAATGTATGTGCATATACAAATAGAAAATGGACACAGAACTGAAAGGATTTTCCATTCTGCCCAACTTGAGCCCTGGTCACCAATTTCTCCTCACCATCTTGACAAGCTTTGTGACTTTTAAGTACTTGTTTAAATAAAAACTGTCTAGTTATGCTTTATTCTATGAGGGTACGTAAAAAAAATTTATCATGCAGCTTGCAAGATTTAAAGTTAATGCTTACTGTTTACAGATGGTAGGCTTTAAATGCCACTGTCCTATTTCTGAATTGCAGTTGTCATCAGCAAGGAATCCATCTTCGCTGCTATCATCCTATAAAAGAGAGCCTGTTAGTATTGAAAATATACAATCTAAATAATTAATAACCTCACCAAATAGCACTACTGATGATCAAAATCTTTGTAGCAAATATGTAAATTATTTTCCATAAAAGTGATCAGACATGAGAAAATGCGGTCACTCAATTCTAATTCTCTAATGCCACACCACTGACATTTTAGAGAAAAGAGAAGTCCATGAGAAATTGTTACATCTATTTGCTCAATTTAGAAGAAAATTTTAATTACTGAAAATATATAACTCATTCTTCTTCAGTCAAATACTACTGCTCTGATTTTAGATATTTCTACAAAAATTTAGTTTGTTGGCCAAGATGACTGTTTCACAACAGGAACATGACTTATATATTATTTTTTTACATAAATAATTTTCTCAAATCCAAGATATTTTAAGGGTTTTTGGAAACACCTCCTTGATAAAACCATATATTCACTTCACTTGAGAGAAGAAAACTTAATGACACTGTGTCTTATTCTGTAGATTATCTTGAATGTAAAACAAGGCTTTTTCTATTCTTTAGAAAGCTTCTGGCAACCTTATAAATAATCAAAACTGGAAATGATAACAGTAATCGTGATAATAATACATAGATTAGCTAGTTCACATAACTGTTACAACTAAAGACGCATAAGAACAATGCTCTTTGGAAGCCTTTAATGTAATAATATATACAAAATGCCTGTATAAAGTGCAGAGAAAAACTGTATTCCTTAGACATATATTGTAGGGCAAGGGACATCAAAAAAATGGCTTTTGTTCACAAGAAGATTAAACAAAAAGGACAAATGGTACAGTACAGAGCTATCTTCACTACTAGATAAACTCAAGTTTATCCTAACAACTAAAGAAAGGTCAAAGAATTAAAGAAATGAAATGCTGCAGGATTCTTAAAAACTTTTCTTTCAATACAAAGCCCTCTTTAAGTCATAAAGTATTTTCAAAAATAGATTTCACTCATGATGAAAATAAAATTATAGCAAATGAAACTCTAAGGAAATACGGGAATTAACCTATGTTAGTTTTAATTAAATACGATATGCCCCTGCCATGATACCTATACATTAAATTAGAAGAAAGAAAATGAATCACTGGAAAAGTAGAAAAAGTAATATAATTTTGCTGTGCTCATGCACCAAATAATCAAGTATCTAAACATTTGCCTCTTGAAGAAGTTAGACCAAAGGTTAAGTATGTCCCATATATGCTTTACAAGAGGAAGAGAAAGGAATGGTAAGGTTAGCGGCCTGGTGGCTGGGTTCAGGTGGGAGAATCCATTTTATATTAAATGGATGGCCAAAACTACTACAAAACCCCTAAAAGAAAATAATACAAAACAACATTAACACATTTATTCTGTAAACTTCTGAATTAAAAACTCAGTTTGTGCTTTGAGATGAGACCCAAACTTAGAAGGCATGAGTTACTGGTTGAAGGAACTGCAGTAGGACTCAAAAGAAAAATTTAATTAGATAAAATACTGGGACATTTTTGCCCAAGCATTAAGTTTTACCTGGTTATCCTGATCTTCTGAGAAGTCGATAAGTTCATCTTCAAGCATTTTACTGCCCTCTGCTGATTCATCACTATAGTTTAGTCTAATTTTGCTTAAACCATCTATATCAATAAGAAACATTATATATTTTTAAAAGGACATGCATATAACTTACAGTATATGTTAAAATTAATGCTAATTATATAGTAAATATAAATGTTAAATTTGCATTAATATGTAATATCACAGATATAACTTATTTTTTAAAAATAGTTTATTTTTGAGAGAAAGAGAGAGAAAGTGTGAGTGGAAGAGGGGCAAAGTGAAAGAGGGAGAGAGAGAAGGGAGAGAGAATCCCAAGCAGGCTCCATGCTGTCAGTGCAGAGCCCGATGTGGGGCTTGATCTCACAAAGCAGTAGATCATGACCTGAGGCAAAATCTAGAGTCAGACTAAGCTACCCAGGCACCCCTCACAAATACGACTTACTTTTAATAAAAACTGGGTGGCTCGGTTGGTTCAGGGTCCAACTCTTGATACTTGCCCAGATCATGATCTCACGGTTTGTGAGATCGAGCTCATCTCGGGCTCTGAGCTGACACTGCAGAACCTGCTTGGGATTCCCTCTCCCTCTCTTAAAATAAATATTTCAAAACAAAACAAAACAAAACAACAACCCTGGATTGACATGTCAAATACAAAGTTACATCTACAACTTGGACCCTAAAATTCGTTAAAATTTAAAACTAGGTTATCAATTATATTACTAAATATATGTATATTTAAGTATGTATATAGATATATACATACATGTATATAAAATGTTTTTGTACTAGGTAAGCTAGTTATGTTTAGTAACAGGAGCTGTATTAGTCTGAAAATAACCTAATGTCCAAAAATAGAAATAGCAAATTATAGAACATAAAAATATATATTTTTAAATTAAAATTGTAATAATATGAAAATGTTTTTATAGATTAAAAAATAAGATGATTAATGAGGTGCCTGGGTAGCTTAGTCGGTTAAGCATCCAACTCTTGACTTTGGCTCAGGTCATGACTTCACAGTTCATGAGTTCAAGCCCTGGACTGGGTTCTGTGCTGACAGCATAGAGCCTGCTTGGGATTCTTGGTCTCCTCTCTCTCTGTCCCTGCCCTGCTTGTGCTCACTTGCTCTCTCTCTCAAAAATAAATAAGCTTTAAAAAGAATTTAAAAAATTAAAAAATAAACGTTATTAAAATTAAGTAAAATAGGCTTGTTTTGGACAAATAATAAATAAAAATAATCATGTTGGATAGGATGTTATGATTGGAAACATAATATTTAAAATAAATATTAAAATACTATAGTAAATCATTTTGTTATATGAAAAATAACCTTTCAATTGTTTTTCAAACATTTGTATTTTTATGTTTGAAGCTAAAATATCTATATTTGAATAAAATCTGTCCAAATTCTCAGGCAATTCATGACCAGTCAATTATAATCAAGTTACTCTAGCAGCCAATTCTACAGAAGCTGTGTCATATAAATATAAACCTTACACAAGTTAAAAATATGTACATAAAAACAGATAAAAAGAATTTAAATAGTATAATCAATTCTTTCATTCAGTAAACAAATGTTCTGTCATAAACTGAGAGGTGATAACTCAATCAGCTGTTCTTTTCGCTCTTATCCTAATTTTTTCAATTTTTTTTTTTTTTTTTTAATTTTTGAGAGACATAGTGACAGAGCATGAGCAAGGTAAGGGCAGAGAGAGAGGGAGACGCAGAATCCGAAGCAGGCTCCAGGCTCTGAGCTGTCAGCGCAGAGCCCGACGTGGGGCTCAAACCCACAGACCGTGAGATCATGACCTTCTGAACCGGAGTCGGCTGCCCAACTGACTGAGCCACCCAGGCGCCCCTCTTATCCTAATTTTTAACATACTATCATTTTATACAGAACAGACTATATAACCAATCTCTGTGGGGTAGCAGAAGCACCTCTAGAGAGCACTCTTACTTAATGTACTTTCGTGTGAGTGATCCCTTGGAAACATCTGATAAAAGCACAGAAATGCACACTCTCCCTCTAGAGCACTATTTTTCAAATTGTGGGATACTATCATCACTGGATTAAGGCAAGCATTGAAAAGAAGAGAAAATATCAGGGTATCACACCCAATAAAGGCAAATTAATTTCCCTTAAGGAAGATATAGTTGATATGGCTACACACATACTAAAAACACAACAAAAACACATACACAAACTATAGTTTAAAAAAGGGGGGGGGGATAAACAAATACCAGAAAGGCAAACAGATGATTCTATACTTTGATCTCCACTACGATTTGTGAGAATATTTACTTAAATTGACTAGACCAGAACATTAATTTGAAGGAAAGGGCTATCAGGAATTTCTGGGGTATGTGCACATGAACCCCTAGGCTTTGTCCCATTGCTTTAAGTCATGAATTTTAATTCATTTTTTAACGTGGATTTATTATTTTTTTTTGAGAGTGAGCGGGGGAGGGGCAGAGAGAGAGAGAGAGAAAGAGAGAGAGGGAAACAGAGAATCCCAAGCAGGCTCCACACTGTCAGCGCAGAGCCTGATGTAGGGCTCGAACTAACAAACCCTGAGTTCATGACCTGAGCTGAAACCAAAAGTCGGATGCTTAACTAACTGAGCCACCCAGGTGCCCCAAACGTTAATTCAGTTCTCACTGAATTCACATTACAATGTATAAGATTACTAATCAACAGAGAACTTTAGAGAAAATAGTTCTATGGAAATATAATTCAAATATAATACAATTCACCTATTTAAAGTGTACAATTCAGGGGGTGCCTGGGTGGCTCAGTCAGTTAAGGTCTGACTCTTAGTTTGAGCACAGGTCATGATTTCATGGTTTGTGGGTTCAAGACTCTCTTTCTGCCCCTCCTCCACTACTACGCACGCACTGTCTCAAAAAAAAAAAAAAAAAAAAAAAAAAGAAGGGTACAATTCAGTTGTTTTTGATATATTTACACATATGTACAACTATGATCAGAGTAAATTTTAAAATCTCAATAGGAAACCCTGTACTCTTCAGCCATCATTTCCCTCCTCCTCGCACTCCTGTCTGCCATACCACACTAGCCCTAAGCAGTCACTAACCTACTCCGTAGACTTTCCTGTTTGGGAGATTTCATACAAATGGAATCATATAACATATGGTCTTTTGTGACTACTTTCACGATATTTTCAAGACTCATCCATGTTGTAGCATGTAGGAGTATTCCTGTTAATAACCTAATAATATTCCATTGGATAGATATATCACTAATTGATTATCCATTTGTCAGTGGAGGAACATTTGGGTTGCTTCTACATTTTGGCTACTATAAAGTTGCTATGAACAGTTGTGCCCTAAGGTTTTGTGTGCTTTTATTTTTCTTGGATATATATGTAGTAGGAGTGAAATTGTTGGGTCATATGTTAACTCTACATTTAATTAAACTTTTTTTTTTTAATTTTTTTAATGTTTGTTTTTGAGCAAGAGAGAAAGACAGAGCGTGAGTGGGGGAAGGGCAGAGAGAGAGGGAGACACAGAATTCAAAGCAGGCTCCAGGCTCTGAGCTGTCAGCATAGAGCTCGACGCAGGGCTCGAACTCACAAACCATGAGATCATGACCTGAGCCGAAGTCGGATGCTTAACCGATGAGCCACCCAGGCGCCCCTAATTAAACTTTATTTTGAGAGAGTGAGAGAGAGAATCCCAAGCAGACTCTGCACTGTAGGCACAAAGCCCGATGTAGGGCTCAAACTCATGAACTGTTGAGATCATGACCTGAACCGAAATTAAGAGTTAGTCATTTAACCGACTAAGCCATTCGGGCACCCTACATTTAATTTTTTAAGAAACTATCAAACTGTCTTCCAAAGAAAGCAGCTGCGCCATTTTACATTTCCACTAGTAACATATGAGATGTTCTGGTTTCTCCACATCCTCACCCACAATTGTTAGTATCTGACTTTTTGATTATAGCCATACTAGTGTGATATGAAGAATATCATTATGGTTGTGATTTAAATTTCTCTTATGTCTAATGATCTCTATCACCTTTGCATGTGCTAATTGGCAAGACTGTTTTAAAGGAAATGAGAAACCATGCACACTGCTTTGAAGTCTTAGTCTTCAGAGTGCCAAAATGGTAATTAATCTTAAAAAAACTTTTTTTTAAATGTTTACTATTTTGAGAAAGAGTGGGAGAGATAGACACAGAGCGGGAGCAGGGGAGGGGCAGAGAGAGAGGGAGAGACAGAATCTAAAGCAGGCTCCAGGCTCCTAGCTGTCAGCACAGAGCCCGATGCGGGGCTCGAACTCATGAACCATGAGATCATGACCGGAGCCGAAGTTGGAACCTAAATGACTGAGCCACCCGGGCACCTCAGTTATTAATCTTTAATATGACTATTCATTGCCTCTTTTAATTTTTTTGTTTACTAAATTAGCAAATATGTCAAACAAATAAAAAATATTCTTATAAAACTCAACAACAGCTTTCTGAGTTACTAAAATAAGGTGGTAGAAGTACCAAGACATGTTCAGGGTTCTTAATTTTTGGTAAGTTCTTTCTGAATTCATGTAATTTCTTCTATGCCTTTATTCTGACTTTTTTCCTCCAAAGAAAATGTATTAGACTTATTCACAGTTTAATAAGCAAAGCATATACCATTAGCATATAATGGATTTTATAAAGTAGACTATTTTACTTTTGGGTTGGAGAAAAAATTAAATAATTGATTTGACATGAAATTTAAGTACTGGAAGAGAAACTTTAGATTTCTCTAACGAGTGCAAGAAATATGAAATCGATTCAAGGAAAAAAATTGATTCAACAGAACTGAAGGAAAATAAAAAAGCAGAAGTTGGAGCAGTGCCCTTCTTCCCACTAAAAACCATGAAGGAGAGAATCAGGAATAAGGAACTAACCATTAATTTGAATGTCACCAACTATTTTGGAGGAAAAAGCTTTAATTTCTGACTCTTAACTATTTGATCTCTACTTGCCCATCTGTAAATTAAAAATGAACTAATTCACCTTAAAGATCTAAGACTGTCCAACTACTGTTTCTGCCAAACACAGTAAATTTCCTAAGAAAAAGAATAAAACCAAGTTGTTATAAATGGGCAAATGTTATTGTAAGCAAGTTTTGTCAATAAACGTAACTTAAAGGGAACCTGGGTGGCTCGTCGGTTAAGCGTCCGACTACAGCTGAGGTCATGATCTCATGGTTTGTGGGTTTGAGCCCCGCATCAGACTCTGTGCTAATAGTGCAGAGCCTGGAGCCTGCTTCGGATTCTGTGTCTTCCTCTCTCTCTCTGCCCCTCCCCTGCTCACACTGTGTTTCTCTCTCTCTCAAAAAGTAAATAAACATTAAAAAAAAAATTATTTTTAAATAAACGTGACTTGAAAAGAAAGTGTTCCCTAAAAATCTTAATGCTATATATAAAAAATCCAGTTTATTCTGCTTTCTTTGATTCTTTCAAAATATTCTGAAACATACCTGTATGGTGCATAGAACTTAAATATTCATTCTGTAGGCCATTTTCGGTTTTAGTCCTATCGACAACTTTCTGGCATGTGGATTCTCCTTTATTCGATTCTTCATTTTCACTTGCAGTATGATTTATTTTTTTCAGACTACATTTTACACTGCCTATGTTTTTCCGAGAATGAGGGTCACCTTCTTCCTGTTCAGCACTTGAATCAATTCCAGCTACGCAATGTTTTTTGTTTAACATCTTCTTAATTACAGGCTTGGCAGAAGAATTTTGTGAACTGTCCATTTCGCTGGCTGAAGGAGAAGAAATACAACTGTCCTCTACAGTTGAACATTTTTGCATGACTGTATTTTCATGGTAATGAGGATTAGGTTCATACTTTGGTTTTTCCAAACCAGGGAAACAAACAACAGCCAAAAACCAGTGTGCACTGTAAAAAACAAATGAAACTACTGAATATGTTATTAGAAGAGTCTATTATATTTGGCAATAAATATCAGTTGAAATATTTCTTCTAAAGCCTTTGCCAACAAATTTATTAAGAATGCTCAATTTTTAAAATTCTCCTATGTTTATATGATCATTAATACACTGTAATGTCTACTCAAAAATAACATTTTTTTTTTTAGATTTCTGTAGCCTGCATTCACTTTTGCAAGCAATCCTTTGAATTTCTATTGTTTTGAATGAAAAATTCATTCTTATTTTTAGGCAATTTAACAAAATACAAATTCGATCACTGTAATCCACCATTTCCATTTACCTTTTTCTTGTCCTATTTATGTCAAAGGATAGCAAACTAGCCTCGAGATTAAAATGTTTTCAGAAGTCTAGTTAGACTGTATAATTTTGAACATTTCTAAATACTGCACATACGTAGCTTTTAAAAACTCTTACCATGTCTGTTTTTCTTAAGAATAAGATTAGGAATTGCTTAATGTTGAAAATATTAAATAATTCTTTATCATATACCATACTGAAATGTATACACACTAAATGGAAATAGCATGTACTCTAAGCATTATTACAAAACTTCAGATATTAGTAGAGTTCCAACTATCAGGTGGGTGCTCGTGATATAGCTGGATTCAGGTATCACAATAATGGATTATAAGCCACGAGTAAAAAGCTATCCAGCTAACATTAACTAATATTCATTAACAAGGAATTTTATTAACTTACCATTTGCTAGACAGTGCTATATGCTATAGATATCAGAGAATTTATTAGCTGAGTACAGTGTTTGTCATATAGCAGGGTATTCAATAGGTGGAAAAATGCGTATCTTGACATGAACAAAAGTTATTCTATATTCTCATTTTTACAAAATGTTAAATTCCCCCAAGGTAATATTAAGAAACAATGTCTCAGACTGAATAAAAGGGTAACAGAGACTGGCTTCATCCTCAGTATTATAAAGGCCAGATGGAGGGATGCTTCTCTCCTGTTCTTAAATATTATCCTCAGTATCCTAGGGACTTAGATCGGGCTGGGGTAGTAGAAAGAGCAACACACCATCCTTCTCCTTTTCTTAATTCCCAGACATAGTTGACAGTAAGTCACATCTCAATGTCAGAAAAGTTAAATGTTGAAAAAATGTGTTTTAAAAATATAATATGGTCTCAACCTAAAGGTATAACCTAATCTATCATGCTAAAGTATGTATACCTTAAATTATATTTCTATTTTAAATCTTTATAATTCATTTCTGACAAATAGCTTACTATGTATATCTTCCCTTTCAGCTAAGCAAGCAGCTCACATTACTCTTCATGACAAATTATTTTCAAGAAACCTTATTTTTGAGGATAATGATGAGACTAAGAATTAGCTTTAAACTTGGTTTTAAATTATGATACTATGTTTGACTTAAACATATAGCTCTGAAGAAGTTAGGCTTTATAGCCATAAGCAGTGTTTTGACCTAGCCTACCTATCTGTGGCTGCACTCATTAGAGACCACGGGTCTCATGATTAACGTATGATTTTAAATAAATAATAGAATTTCATTATACTACTGAGTGAATTTGTTTTTCATAGTGAGAAAAAAAAAGAAAACATTCAGAAGCTAGTCTGGCACCCTTAAGCTTATTAGACATAATCTTAATGAACATCAACCTCAGACAAACTTACTCCACAATTATAATGAAAGCAAGGCCATTTCTCGATTTGTCTAAGCAGAGACAAACTAGGTCACAACGCAACCAAATAAATACCAAATATTACCCCTTTTTGCTAAATGGGTAAATGCTACTTCTTTACCCAAGCAAACAACTGCTTCCTTATACCTTTCCCCAAATGACCAAACTGAAGCCCAAATTCTGTCATAGGCTGTTTCAAACACACTTTAAGTTAGAGTCTCCATGGTTGCCCATGGCGTGTGTTCTCCCTTGATGCAAGTAATAAATCCAAGCTGCCCAACCATACGTGCATTCCTAGGGGTTTTTGGCTGGAAGGCACAGAAAAACAGAAAAATGAAATATAAAAACTCTCAAGTCTATCTACACTCTGATCCTATACTTCAATGCCTCTCTGGTCACTGTGGGAGAATAACATAAAATATTTAACCACCTCCATTTATTTAGAAAATCGCTTCAAGTAGTCAGCATGGTTTTCAATTTGAATGACATAAATCTAGTTATCTTTTCTTTTTTTGGTTAAGAGCCAAAGTGTGTTTTAAACTAAAGATCCAAAATCTTCTATGAGTAATGACCTAGTCATTACTCTCTATAAGGAAGCCTTTTCATAGACCACAAGCACCACTTTTTAAAAAATGACATTATTCTATGTTGATGAAAAAAACCTTTTTAAAATTAGAAAAATCTCTTGCCAGTGTTTATAAAATATGTCTTAAATGATTCCTGGAAAACTGCATTTCCATAAAATACGCAGTATAATATAGACACATACAACAAATTTCACAAAGTTTAAAATGAAAAATTTCACCTCATAAACACATTTTCTAAAAATAACTTTCATATTTACGTAAAGAAAATTCTTACTCACGCTTCATTAAGGGGTACAAAAATAAAATCCTTCTCAAAAATATCTACATGCCGGGTCCATGTTTTTACTCTCCCATGTCGCTTTTGCTGTATTCTGTAAGACAAGAGATAAACTATCAAGCTTTTGAAATGTTTCCAGTAGTTCAGCTTATATGCAGCCATTTACACATTATCAAGGCTAAGATGTTAACAAATAAAACAGTTGTATAAGATGATTTAACAAGCTGGGAAAAGAAAATAGAACATCTCAGATGGACCCAGGAAGATGTAAAACTCCCCATTACTGAATCTGCAAGAATTATTTAATTCCTGCTACTACTTACTAAGGGAACCAGTGCTACCATTTATATTACTACATACTAGCAACGATATTGAGAAGTGTATCAGACCATGACCTGAAGAGAAGAGAGCAGGAAAAGTGAGCATTACAGTAGATGAAATAAAATAGATTATGAACATTGGTCAAACCAATCACTCTTATCACTCTAAGATGTAAAATTAGGAAATCACTGAAACAGTATGAAATATTATTATCCACAGCAGCCATCAATTCAAGACATTTGACAGAACTTAGGGGACTCTGTACATATCTTTTGACCAATTATCAGTACATATTAGAGCTGGATGCATTCACTATGTGGAAAGGAATTATAAACAAACTGACTGGAGCTTAATACATAGAACAGTATTTCCTTAACTTGTCAGAACAGAAATATCCAAATAACCTATTGAAAGTACAGATTCAGGGCACTTGGGTGGCAGTTGAGTGTCTAACTCTTGATTTTGGCTCTGGTCATGATCTCACTGTTAATGAGATTGGGCCCCACACTGGGCTCTATGCTCCTAGCGCTTGGGAATCTCTCTCCCCTTCTTTCTCTCTCTCTCTCAAATAAATAAACATTAAAAAAAAAAAAAAGATTCTTCTAAAAAAAAGTACAGATTCACAAGTTGTTCTCTTAAATATTATGAATGGAACATCTAGGGTAAAACAAAACCATCTGTATTTAAGTATCCAAGTAATTTTTTTTTTTTAACTAGCAGGCATATTTGGGAAATACTGATTTAGATACTGGACCAAAAACCTTTATTGAATTCCAGGTATTCTTGAGGTTTTAAAGTATTATGAATTATATTAATTTTGCTAATTGACAACAGAATTAAAGATATTGCCTCAATATAAATTAAGTACTTTTTTATTAAATTAAACTTGAGAGACTTACTACAGATCTGCTAAATATTTTCAGAGCTTGACTTACGATAGATTAGTTGTTTCATGTAGATTTCTTCTTTCTCTCTGATTAAGGCGTTTATAGAAAAAAGAACTAAATATATGAATTCGGTCAGCTTCTTCTTTCTTCAGTTTTTCAAGCACCAAATATCTATTTTATTAAAAACAAACAAATAAATATGAATTTAACAGTTTATATGAGAAACAGTGATCAAGTATCTGTTGAGCCACTACAGTCTCTATTTCTTACAACTGAAATAATTTATTAGTCAAATTTACTTCATATTCTAGACAATGATTAATACATTACTTTCAAGGAATGAAAGTGATATTTGAGAGAAAACTATGATTTGCAAGATCTGATCTTTTTTTTTTTTAATGTTTATTTATTTTTGAGACATAGAGACAGAGCGTGAGCAGGAGAAAGGCAGAGAGAGAGGGAGACACAGAATCTGAAGCAGGCGCCAGGCTCTGAGCTGTCAGCACAGAGCCCGATGCGGGGCTCGAACTCACAGACCACGAGATCATGACCCTAGCCGAAGTCAGCCGCTTAACCGACTGAGCCACCCAGGCGCTCCCAAGATCTGATCTTCTAGAACAAGGGCACATTTATGAATGCTCACAGTAACATTTTATGATAGCGAAAAAGTGGAAATGACAAAAAAGCTTCTCAGCTAAAGAACAGAAAAATAAAATGTGATATATCTATACAATGGAATATCATTAGTAATAAAAAAAATGAAGTACTGATACATGCTGTAACATGGAATAGCCTTGAAAACATTATGCTAAGTGAACAACACTAGTCTCAAAGGACCACATACTGCATGATTCCATGTATATGAAATTTTCAGAATATACAAACTCACAGAGACAGGGAGGAGACTGGTGGTTGCCTGTTGCTGGGGGTATGGTTGGAGGGAAATGAGGACTCAATGCTAATGGGTACTGAGGTTCTTTTGAGGGATGAAAATGTTCTCATATTGATTATGATGGCTGTACAACTGTCTGAATATACTATATCACAGAATATATATTTTAAATATTTTAAAAATTGTTTTGGTAATCTCTACACCCAATGTGGGGTTCAAACTCACAACCCCAAGATCAAGGGTTACATGCTCTTCCAACTGAGTCAGCCAAGCACCCCTGAATATATATTTTAAATGAGTGAATATTATGATGGCATGTACATTATACCTCAATAAAGCTGTTACCTTTATGAACTGTTTATTCTGTTTTAAATAGTTCAGTTAATAAAACATGAAGACTCAACCACAGACTACTTTTTACAAAGACAGAAAAAATTAGAAAGAAGCCATACAAAAGTGAAATTGTAATGACTTTTTAAAGTGATCTTACATGGGTTCTAATTTTTCCTTGCTTAGTTGTTTTTTCTATAGGTCTATATCAAAACAAATAGTGATGATCCTTAATATTATAAAAGGAAGTTATGATTAATTGATAATGTTCCATGCTCCCTCAGAGGAGCTATGCAAATTTAAGCTTATGACCATGAATTCATTTTATTAATATGAAAAGCATCAGAAAGCCTTGTAAAATCTTACACAGAAACACCAAATATCCCACAGGACACATCTTTAAGACCAGTCACTTTTATCATAATGTTTGAACATTTTTTTTAAAGTTCGAGTTCTGATGAAAAGGATGTAACTTACAGTTTTCTTGCTTTAGGGCAACTTGGTGTGTGCCCACAAAAGATACTGTAAGACAATAAATCACCTCATGGCATAACTTATATCAACTGCTGAATTCTACAATTATATACTCAAAACAGAACATGCCCTGAACTAGATCTGAATGTAAGACCTACACCACAATGGATAAACCAGGCAGCTTTTACTGCCCCAAACTACAATGGTTACTTTGTAAAATTAAAATGAATAAAGGCACAATTCAACTTAAAAAAGACATAAGTGATTTAAGAAAACGGATGTTCTACTTCACGTGTAAACAAATCTATGCTTTTTAATTAAAAGTACCTAGTTTTGTCTTTCTGATCTGATATATATATCCATAAGTATTTCTTTGACGACATATATTTTTGGGGATTTTTTTACATACATGTATTAGAACTAAAGATTAATTAGAAGAGACGTGTCTCTTTTTTGTTTATGATTTTTATTTCTTAAATTTAATTTTTTAAGGTAGGCTCTGTGCCCAATGTGGGGCTCAAACCTGTGACCCCAAGATCGAGAATCATGTGCTATGGACTGAGCCTGCCAGGTGCCCCACGTCTCTTATTTTAGAATAAAAGGGAAAATCCAAGTTTATTACAAAAAAGTAGTGGGAATGTCTTCAATTTGGGTGCATTTTTTTCTTTCATTGCATAAGTCACTTAAATATCAAATGTCAGAAAAAAGCTGTTTGCTTGCTTACTTCATAAAATGAACAATCTAACAATCATTTCATAACTTTTTGAACTGTGTGATTATATTAGTAGATGACTTTAAGGTTAATCTGCAACTCTGTATGACTTTGAAAGTAGTTTTTATTAAAATAATTATCTTCTTCTCCACATTTCATTAACATTGTCTAGACACAATACCATACCACTTCTTCTAATACTGGCAAAGTTTAAGTTTGTCACAAATAAAAGGAGGCTAAAAAACATGAAACTAAAAAACAATGAATGAATCAACCCAGATATCAAAGAAGAAACAAAAAATGCACAGAGACAAATAAAAATGAAAACACAACAGTCCAGAGGCTCCTTGATGGCTAAGTCAGTTGAGCGTCTGACTCTTGATTTCTGCTCAGGTCATTATCCCAGAGTCACGAGATCAAGCCCCACAGCAGGCTCCATGTTGAGTGTGGAGCCTGCTTAAGATTCTCTGTGTGGGCATGGACAATAACTCACTGTAGGTGTGACTTATACTACTCTGATGGATAATATCGAGAATTTTTTCACTGTTGGCCATTTGTAGGAGATCATATCTTTTGACTTAGCTAGGAAGAACTTTGAACTCGAATGTGTTTGTTAGAGGTCTCAGGAGTCTAACATTTGCAAAGTTAAGCATTTAAAATCTAGGGCAGTTAGCAAATCTATGATACATTTTATAACTCACCAAAACATATTCCATTACCATTAAATCTTCAAAAGGAAAAATAGTACCTTTGAAAATGGTATATAGTTGACATAATAGGAATACAATATTATCCTCTGATGTTAAGTATATCTTGATGGTTGACAATGTTGTTACTATCAGTTTTGTTTAGTTGTTCTATCAATTGTAGACTGAGGGAAATTAAAGTCTCCAGCTGTATTTGTGGATTTGTCTGTCTTTTTAGATCAGTCTGTTTTTGTTTCACATATTTTGTAGCTCTGTTGTATGGTACACACCCATTTAGGATTGCTAAGTCTTCTTGGTATAGTATAGTGTCCCTCTCTAGCTCTGGTAGTTGCCTTTGTTCTTAAGTTTATTTTTATTTTTTTAAGTTTATTTATTTATTTAAAGAGAAAGCACGTGAACTGGGGAGGGGCGGAGCAGAGGAGAGAGAGACAAAATCCCAAGCAGGCTCCACACTGTCAGTACAGAGCCTGATACAGGGTACCATGTATCCTGTATCCATGAACCATGAACCCATGAACCATGAGATCATGACCCAAGCCGACATCAGGAGTCAGATACTCAACCTACTTAGCCACACAGGCGCCTCTTAAGTTTATTTTTCTGATGATAACAAAGTTAACTCCTGCTATAATATTTGCATGGTGTATCTTTTTCCATCCTTTTACTTTCAACTTACAGATATTATTATCTTTGAAGTCATTCTGTAAACAGGACATAGTTGGGCTATGGTGTTTAATACACTCTCTGCTGATCTTGGTCTTTTAACTGAAATAAACAATGCATTTAAATTGAATGTAGTTAGTAATATGCTCTATCTTCTAGATCACTGATTCTTTCCTCTGTCTTCTTTATTTTGCTATTGAACCTATCAAAGTTTTTATTTGTTACTATAGTTTTAGTTCTAAAATTTCCATTTCTTTCTTCTTTACATCTATTTTTTTTCTAAGTTTCATGTATGTTCACAATGGTTCATTAAAGAATTTTTAAAATGGATGCTTTAAAATCATAATTTTTTTCTTTTTCTTTTAGTTTATTTATTTTTGAGAGGGAGAGAGAGACAGAGGAGGGGCAGAGACAGGGGGAGAGAATCCCAAGCAGGCTCTGCACTGTCAGCACAGAGCCTGACATGGGGCTCAAACCCACAAACCGAGAGATCATGATCTGAGCCAAAATCAAAAGTTGGATGCTTAACTGACTGAGCCACTCAGATGCCCCTGTCATAATTCTAAGATCTGTGCCATCTTGGTGTTGACTCTCTGTTTTCTCATTCAGTTTGAGATCTCTCTGCTTCTTGATAAGTAATTTTCAACTGAAATATAGACAGTCTGAATAGTATATTAGGACTCTAGATCTTATTTAATTCTTGTGCTTTAGCAGGCCTCCCCAGACAGTGCCTTTCAGAGGATGCAGTGGGCTCCACCTCATTACTGCCAGGTGGAGTTCAGGTTCTAGTAAGGCCTAGTAAGGCCAGCGCTGTTATGAGAGGTGGAGGGGCTCATGTTACTGATAAGTAGGGGTGAGAGGCTCCCCACTAGGCCTCCACTGATACCACCTCTCTTGAACAGGGAGAGAATAGAGTGTCTCATTATCCCCTAGGGACCAGGGTGCAAGTCCGATTCTACATTTGACCTTAATTAGCTCAGGGTCACTATGCCCTTAAAGTTACTTTTAGCCCTCATCTACCTTGACCTCAGCTGTACTGACAGAATTAAATGTATCCTCCTTATTTAAAGTTTTCAGTTCCCTTCAATTTCATGACACAACCCTCTCCAGATTTTTCTTCATACCTATCAGATACTTCAGAATTTATTCAAGATAATCTCTTTCTTCCCTGTCCCTCTTCAACTCTCCAGATTCTTTTTCTCATTCTGTATTTCTACCTAAGCAATTTCACCCATTCTCATAATTAAACTACCACTTGCAAAATAAAGCCTCCTAACTCTATGTCTCCAGGCCAGAACTCAAATGACCTCCAGAGCCATATAACTGTTTATTGGCACTGTCCTTTCTGTTAACAAAGACATCTAAAAGGGAACTCATCTTGTCCTCTACCCAAACCTGTTCTGTTTTTGCATTCCTGCCTCACAGGTAGTGGCAAAATCATTTAGCAGGTCTCACTAGTCAGAAAGCTAAGAGTTATCTGCTATTTATTCTTCTTCTTAATATCCATTCAATCAGTTGCTAAACACCTCTATGTCCTAAAAAACATTTATCTCCTCGTCACTCCAAATAAAATGCCTTCATCAGTCTTCTTATATCACCTTAATCAATTTCCTTAAATCATCACTCAACTACACATCCACAGTGAACATTCCTGTCAAAATGATCTTAAGGAAGGTCGATCATAATATCACTTCTCTGATCAAAACCTTTCACTCTCTATAATAATGTTTTCTTTTCCCAAACTGTTGGCTGCAACCATTAGTAGGCTATAATATCAATTCAGCAGTTTTCAACAACCAATTCTTTAAAAATTACATTGTTTTATGAAATACATTTGAATAAACAAGAAATATATTTTTTAAGTTTCTTTATTTGTTTTGAGAGTCTGAATCAGGGGTTCGAACTCACAAACCATGAGATCATGACCTATGCTGAAATCAAAAGTCACATGCTTAACCGACTAAGCCACCCAGGTGCTCCGAATAAACTAGAAAATATTGACAAGTGCTAGGTATACTGATAGGTAAGTTCTGTTCTGTTTCATATACACACTCATTTTATATTACAAACCAGTAAACACATACAAACTTAAACATGCAGAAACACTGCAAACACATGTATAAGCATGTGTATATTGGGTCATGATGTAAACTCTTCCAGGAAAGCTTCTTGGTCCCTCATATTTCCCTACCCATGAAGAGAATGAAACATTCTTTTGCTACTATAGCTATACCATGTTAATACTCTGTCAAAACTTTAATCCTGTATTTCTGTTCCCTACAAGACCATAAACTTCTAACAGAGTACGTGGCAAAAAGCTGGCACTTGATGAAATACCAAGTAAAAAAAAATCATACTTTTGTGCTTACACAACAATTTATTACCTAACCTAGACTAGTAAAAAATTTTTTAAAGCTTGAGGCACTGTAACAGTAATGACACAATAATCTAGCCTTCATGAACATGATGTATATGCCAAATATTCTCCTACTGCTTGACATATATTATTTAATTTTCATACCCTTTTAGATATTATTCTCATTTTTTAAATGAGAAAACACAGATAAGGACATTAAACAATTTACCAAATGTCACATAGTGATGGAATTCAAAACTCAAAAGTTGTAACTCTAGAATACAAAGATATACATTATAGAATGTTAAAGATGTGCTAAAAGTAGAAAAGTAACTTACTTCAAATAAAAGTCTATAATAACATCATTTAAAAATTCTCCTTCACTTAGACAGTGTAGGTCTTCATTAGTAACGGAGATGCCTCCCTTAGCTGGAGGTGGTGGATATACTATCAATCTGCAACAAAATAAAACAAAAAAACACAAGCAAATGAACACATACATATATGATATATATATCATATATATATCATATATATATCTGTGTGTGTGTGTGTATGTATGTATAGAATTGAAATTTAATAAAACAGAAAAGAAATTTAAAAGCATTGCAAATGTAAATGAATACTCTCACTTTTCTACAGGGCCCATGAAGATGGTATGGTTCTCTCCAGTTTCTTCCTCATCATCAAAAAACTGGAATTCTTGCTTGTTTTTAAGTTGTATTTTAGATTCAAGGGACACCTAATAAAGGAAATTATCAGTTTACAAAGTCAATTGATAAATTTTTCACTAAAAATGGCAAGCACAAGGCAAGAATACTTTTCAATTAAAGAAAATTAAAAATATGAATTTAAAAAGTATACATGACCTTTAACAAAAAGAAAGAGGCAAAATTATGGTCCACATTCTTTGTATGTGTAGTTTCAAGAACAGTGATACCCCTCCAATTTTTTAACAATCCTTTTCTGCTATCTTATCTAAGATCTCTATCATCCTTAGATTATGTTTGTAAATCCAAAGAACAAATATAGTGGTTTTTTCTTCTGAGAGTTGAGGCCTATCTAAGTTCAATGGCTAGGCAAGCCATGGGATCTGGGAGGAGAGGCTCAGCGAACGCAGTCCAGTGAGCTTTCGCAGTCCAATGAGTTTTCGTTCTCCAGAATAAAGAAGTCCTTAAAGAACCCTGCATTGAAATTTTTTTTCTACTGCAGCTGCCTTCCGGCTTCAGTTGTTCTTTTCTTCCTCGTTACGAATCTCTTACAGCAAGTTTTACAAAAGGGGAATGTTCCCCTTCTTTCTGTTCTCTTCCTCACCCACTTACTGTGTGACTAGCTCTTCTCTGGTGAGACCTTGCTCAACTTCACCAAGACTGTGCCTTGGATAGCCTTATTTCCAATTTGTAGGCAGGTTGGAAGATTTTAAGTATTTCTAATAAATTCAGTCAGCAAAATTCAGTTGCAGGATAAGGGGACAAATTTGTATTATTTAACATTATACTATGTGTTATAATAGTATGAAGCCTTTAGTTCAGGTGGCTTCAGAGTTACCTACTATATGATTAGTTATTCTAGAATTGAATATATATGTTGACAATCACAATCAAATGGTATGTATTTTTTTGGTTCTCAAATTTTCAACCATGTGTGCACATGGTACATATAAATGTACATCAAGGACCAAAATTCTTTTATTTGTACTTAATCCAATACATCACTGGGAATCACTAGCAAATTTAAGACTAACGATTAATTTGAATGTAGCAGTATATGAACGTGTATATTTAGACTGGGGTAAAAAGAAAAAAGGATAAGAGAAAAAGATAAGATGAAAAGATAATACAGTGTGGAAAGGAACTAAGAATGCTTCTGAGACCTGTATCAAGTACTATTATGTTCCGAGCCACCTACCCACCATTAATGTTTTGATACAAGATAGTTTACAAATCACATACAAAAGCAAATAATTCTGAAATGGAATTAAAAAGATCTAACTCCAAAATGGGCAGTATGATAGAAAATGAAACACATTTCCCTTTAAAGCTACACATTGTTTAAAATTGCATTAAAAAACTAAAAAACATAATTACATTTTTAATTTTGTTTTCTTTTTGCCCACAACTTCCTTTGATGCTTTCTTCATAGGTTCTTGTACAGGCAACAAGTCTGCTATTTGCTTCTTCAAAGGGAATTTTCGCAAAAAAATTAGACACATTATTCTTTATACCAATGTCAGTAATGATACTTTCAAATACCATATTTGCCTGAGGATCAAGGCCATTTTGAAATATTAAAATTATGTATTGTTCTTCCAAATCTGAAAAAAAAAATATAACTTTAAGTCTAAAAGAAAAAAAATAGATAGATATTAGAAAAAGAGTAACAACTAGTTATTTCCAAGGATATCACTAGAAATTCTGGTGCAAATGTTTAAAATACTATTTGGTATACAGTGGATATATAATAAATACTGGAATAAAGACCAGTGACAGTGTCATATAACAATGTCACCTAAAAGTTATTAAAAGGAACCAGGACACATTACTCTAGCGGCAGGCTTAAGAACAAACCTCTTCATGGATGTAACTAATTTACTTCATCTAATCAGATTCAAATATATTTATAGCTTTAAATATATTTCAATTAACATTTTTGTTAAACACAAATAAGAAATTGCCAGGTGCACTATTAGTATCTCCAGAGAATTTACCTGCAAAAACTACTATTCACTGATAAGCCAATTCTTACAGCTTTAACAGTAGCCATCAATTTATTCATCATTAAGCTGAAGCAGCAATTACTGCTGAAAAGTATATACCTTACAATTAGTCACCCTATGTCATAAATGTTAGAGGTGAATGGATATAAACTGGAGAACTACATCTATTATTGTAGAGGATGAAGATCCATTCTAAGAAGCTGCAAACTTCCTATTCAGACTGTTTCAAAGATTCCAGAATTATATATTGATGTACAATTAGCACTCCTACTAGTGCATTAAATTTTTTTCTTTTTACTCAGATTATAGTTTTAAAATAAGGAATGCAGACCTTTTTTGAATTTTAAGCCATTCTGAAAACCTTCTAAATGGGTAAACCTAGGTTTTATCTTTAGAACTTCTACTTTCTGTGGGCTTTTCCCCTCATTTATAAAATAGGAGAATACAGATCTTTCAAGATCACTGTTAAGAACTGTAGATAATACATATATCTAAGACATCTATTCAAGTGCACTCACACTGTATTATTTATAATGTGTTCCACAACACTTACTTGTTAATTTGTTTATTCCCTTAGAATCATTCCAAACTTTATCCTCCATATTCATTTGTAGTTGCATGCTCAGCTTTTGATAAACTGCTGGTATCGTCTGAAGAAATACAACTGGTAATTTTCGGACATTACACCATTCACATTTAGTTAGATCAGAGGTATTTAAAGTAATCCCTACAGGATCATTTTCTGGTTCTGGAGGAAAATAAATGGAAATAGAAAAGGAATCAATTCTTAAAATCATGAATGAAGGAAATGGTGTTAACCACATATTTGCTACCCTCTATAAACAGTAACTATAGTGGGAAAAGAAAAATCTTTATAACTATCTTAAAGAAGCGTCTACATTTTTTTCCAAATGTAGAAAGGATTCTAATGAAGTATACTTATAAAATTAAACACAGGTTTTATATTGCTATAAAATTAAATTACGCTATTAAGAAACATGCCCTTTGTTAAGAAAACATATGTAAAAACTAATTCATCTTCATGAATTCTACAAATATCAATTAATATTTTATTCCTGTGAATTGTTTTATTGTAAACAAAGCTCTACTGAGTAAAAAGACATAAAATAGCTTACCTTCTAGCTGTATCTTGATAAAATCTAAACAAAACTAAAAAATTGAGATAAATTAGTATCAATCATAAACTTATGAAGATTTTGCTACAAATACCCTAAGTGACATATTGTTATTTGAGACTTAGACTATAGAAGGCAGAAAAACAAAACCATCTACCATGTATTTAAATAGGAGATATCCTCCACACTCCAAATTATCCTTCAGAAAGGCAAGCCTTTTTATTTAAATACGTAGAACATTTCTTATATTGGTTTATTTCTTAGAACTTCAAAGAGATGTTGACAGAACATTACAATGAACACCTGAATACCCCCTTTACCTAGATTCACCAACTGTTAAATTTTGCCACACCTACTTCCCCCCCATCACTCTTTCTTCTGGACATACACTCCCTTTTGCTAAACCAGCATAAAGCAATCAGAGGGCATCATGACATTTCCTCCCTAAGCCCTTTAGCATATATCTACCAAGAACAAGGACAGTCTCCTATACATCCAAAACAGCATTACCACACCTAAGAAAATCAAGATTAACTCCATCCAACATATACTTCTTACTCCAATTTCCCCAACTGTTCCAAAATTTCCTTTTTTGTGTTTTAACTTCCCCAATCCATAATTCTGTCAAGGTTACAAATGTCTCTTTTGTCTTCCTTTGTCTAGACCAGAAATATGACACCCTCTGTTCCTCATGACATGACCTTTTAAGAATCCAGGCTAGGTTCTACAAAATGTACAACATCTTGAATTTGTGTTTCCTCAATTTAAAAATCGGACCACACATTTCCAGCAAATATAGCACATAGATAATGTCTCATACCTTCTACTACATCACACTGAAAGGCACAGGATGTCAGGCTGTCCCATTACTAATACCAAGCTTAATCAGTTGGCAAAGGCAATGTGTCAGGTCTTTCCACTGTAAAGATATATTTTTGCCTCGGCAATTAAATAATAATCTGTGGAGAGATACCTGACACCTTGTGAATATCTTGTTCCCTAATAACCTTTCTGCCAATGGTTTTAGCATCCATTGAAGATTTTGCCTTAATCAGTTATAACTGGTAGTTATCAAAAGGTGATCTGCTAATCATTTTAACATGAAGAAGACATATTAAGTCAAAATATTCTCAATTAGTACTTATTTTCTGTGTTACCATTAAGAGAATGAAAAAGGCATACAAGAACTTCAAAATGCATTTAAAAATAAGTTGGAAGACACCTGGCTTAGTTGGTAGAGCATGCAACTCTTGATTTCAGGGTCACAAGTTCAAGCCCCACATTTGGTGTAAAGCCCACTTAAAAATAAATAAGTTGGATTGATATAAAAAAGAATAAATAAATAAATGAAAAGCAAGTTTACTAGTAAAATGCTCATGGCAGAATCTAGCTGGGAGTTTTATGAGTGCTCACCGTAAAATTATTTCAACTTTTCTGTTCAAAAATTTTCACAATGTAAGGGGGCTGCTAAGTGGCTCAGTTGGTTAAGTATTCGACTTTCAATTTTGGCTCAGGTCATGATCTCACGGATGATGAGATCGAGCTCCACACAGGGCTCTGCACTGATGGCATGGGGCCTGCTTGGGATTCTTGCTCTCCTTCTCCCTCTCTCTTTCAAAATAAATTAACAAATATTTTTAAAAAATAAAAAAATTAAAATTTTCACAATGAAGAAAAGGAAGCGAAGAAATATAAAATAAATTTAGGAATTACTACAACAATTACCAAGTCTAGAATGTCACTAAACATACCTTCTAAAGACTATGTTTGTAGGTAATATGATAAATGGGGACACCAAGAATGCTCGGGAAACATCCCAACATATGAGGGTACCAAGTTGTAGCTCATTCCAACATATACAGAAGCTGAAGTTACATGCTTTAAAAAGTATGTTAGGTGACTCAAAAAGTGGCAATAAGGATGATATAAATACTAATGTGGAAGCATTTGAATAAAATTGTTATATGAGATCTAAGAATAGAAAGAAGCATATCTAAGTATCTGTCATTTAAAAACTTGTATGTAACTAAATTACAGGTAGACATTGGGCTATTTCACCATCATATCCAAGAGTTTCTAAATTTAAGGTAGCTGAAAACCTTGATTTTATATCTTCTCACTGGAAAAATGAGGGACTGTATTATATTTGGGTATAAATGCTATTCCTAATCATGTAAGCCATTTTCCTGTAAATTATAAGTATTTACTTTTAAATAAAATTGGCACTTCTAGGGGTGTCTGCCTGCCTCAGTTGGTAGAGCATGTGACTCTAGATCTCAGTGTTGTGAATTCAAGCCCCACAGTGGGCATAGACAGATTACTTAAAAATAAGATAAAATAGGGGTGCCTGGGTAGCTCAGTCGGTTGAGCAGCCGACTTCAGCTCAGGTCATGATCTCGCGGTCTGTGAGTTCGAGCCCCACGTCGGGCTCTGTGCTGATGGCTCAGAGCCTGGAGCCTCCTTCGGATGCTGTGTTTCCCACTCTCTCTGCTCTTCCCCTGCTCGTGCTCTGTCTCTACGTCTCTCAAAAATAAATAAACGTTTAAAAAAAAAAAAAAGATAAAATAAAGATTTAAAACTGGCACTTCTAGATAGTATCAATTCTTACACTGAATGAATTTAAAATAATTAAATTATCCAATAATAAATGTGATTTGAAAAATATTTAAAACAATAAAACATTTAAAATCTGTTTCTTAGATTAATGATGACATGGAAGATAAATCACCTCACTATAAAATATAAGGCAGTTATATACAAGAAGAAAATGTTAAATCATCTTTAATACCTTATCTAAAAAAATTATAAATTAACTGTACTTCATCAAAGAATCTTCTTTGGAAAAATCTCATGGTACAAAGAAGGTTAACACCACAGATTGCAAAGTTCCACATCATAAGCACAACTTTTTGGTTGAAATATTTCACTTAAGCATTTAAAGAAAGAAAACCTGAATGAACACATATTATATTACATATACTGCCTTTTGTTTCTTAAAGTAAATCCAAACTAACCCATATCTTTCATACAAAAAAATTTTCATTCTGATTTTAATGTAATGCAGTTTTTTAAAAAAGTAATCTCTATGCCCAACGTGGGGACTAAAACTCACAACCCAGAGATCAAGAGTGGCATGCTCTACTGACTGAGCCAGCCAAGTCAGGCTCCCTAACACAGTTCTTGATAGCTAGCCTTCAGACCAAATATGCAACTTTCAACAAAATGTCTAAATTGCCAGCAAAGCCTTAATTATCATATTGAAAAGTTCTGATTAACAGTGTTAATGTGGGGAAAAGCCAGAAAACCTATAGGGTACTCCTTAGAATTTCTGAGCTATTTTGACTTAGAATGATATTTTTGATAACTGACAGAAAACAGGAAAGATAATCTGTACTATGAAGACTTGTAACAAAGCACAGATTTCATAAATCCCTGACAATCTTGACCTATGTTACAATGTTATTGGGTAATAATGGATAGTCTAGTCTATATATAATTTGCTTTAAATCTCTGGAGTACTTCTAGTTTTCAAGTCGTGAGAAGCTGGAGTTTTTTTATTTAAAAAAAACAAAACAAAAAAAAAAAACGTGCGGTGCCTGGGTAGCTCAGTCAGTTAAGCGTCTGATTCTTGATTTTGGATCAGGTCATACTCTCACAGTTCCAGCCCCGCACTGGGCTCTGTGCTGATAGCATAGTGCCTGCTCTGATTCTCTCCATCCCAATCTTTCTCTCTGCTCTCCCGAAAATAAAAAAATTAAAATTAAAAATTAAAAATTAAAAAAAAAAGTAGGTTTCACATACAGCTTTGTCTGAAAAGAAATCAAGTCCATATTTCATTTTCTCCTATATTAACCTGTATATATTCTTTTTGGTCATATTGTATCCTGAAACTATGAATCCTAGAAAATAAATAGCTATTACCTACTGTAATTTAAATAGCAACAGTAAAACTACCTTTTAACTTTCTTTATGTGACATAATGTGTTTTCTTAAAGACACTACTTTATATATAAAGAACAATAATAGGGGACCAGATTTGAAAGAGTAGATGAAAACAGACAACTGGGGACACCAAGTTAAGTAATCATAAAATAAAAGCTTACAAACTAAGTGTAGTGCTATAGAAAAATTAATCTACCAATAATACACAGAATACATCAGAAAGAAGAAAAATGATGACTATAAGGCTGGTTACGTTATATTAAAATTATATTAAAATTTCAAATACAAAATACACATTTGAATTAAACTGGTAGCAGCAGAATAATAGGTATGACAAGTAAGATAAAGGAACTATACAAAGTCCTTTGGGCTTCGTGGACACTGAACTAGTCTAAAAGCACAGTGCCTCTTAGGTGGTAATTGTATTTCAATAATCTATTTCTAGGAGTCTTAATGTTGCAAGACATTTTTCTACAGACCCCAAAGCATTTGGATTCTTCTTTCTCTCATTATCGTTCTTTAAAATACTCTTTTCATGCACTGAACTGACATGAGAATAAAACAGTAACATATTTAGGTTTTCTAACTCGGTGAGAGTTAAGTATCTTCTTATGATGGATATGTCACTACCTTGAACATTACAAGTTTTTACCCACTGATTTTTACTGTAAGGAGTTCTTTATTATTGTCTATATACTCTTAAAGCAATTTGAAATCTTGAAATAATTTTTAATAATCTATTAAATATTTTAATTTATAAATTTTAAAATATTCTATATTAGCCTTAGCCATGGAATTTTGAATCTTGTAATTGGTACAGTAAAAAGCTTAAGAATGTACTTACAATTACAGGTTCTATTAAGAGTCGGAAGAGTGTTCCTACTCGTATACTTCGACAGTTTAAAATGACACTGTCAAAGGAACTTTGGCAGCTTAAAGATACAGGATCAACTAAAGTTTCTTGAGATGTCACTTTACGACGTTTTAGAGGTGTGTTGACAATAGAATTACCAAACTGAAAAAAGAAAAAAATTTTTCACTCTATAAGCAACTAAAACAAGGCTGAAACTAAGTAGACAGATGCAAAAATGACCCAACGTAAAAAAAAATATAATTATCAAAACATAAAAGACTGATTTTACTTCAAAAGAGGATGTAAATACTTACTGATTTCATATAACAGAAATTCTTCCTATTTTGTCCAGCTATATTTTACACCTAGTCATTACTTGAAATTCCAGCAATAGCACAGCACTGAGAAATGATACTTTGGGAATCAGACTACCTAGGTCCAAATCATAGCTATACCACCTTGTAATTATCTGATTTTTAAAACAATAATAACTCTTTAAGTTTTGATTTTCTAAACTGTAAAATATGAAGAGTATCTATTCAAATGAGCTAAAGTATAAAAGCAGCTGAGCACAAAGATTCATGCACAGTAAAATGCTGGATAAAAGTTAGCTAGTAATAGTGACAGTGGTTTAGTATTTGGATTAAACCAGCAATTCTTTAGAAATCAGATAATTTAGGGGAATGGTTATTTACACTACAAAAAGATTCTTTTTTAACACATTTTAAAATGTTAAAGTACTTCATTTGTTAAATTTCAGTCATTCCATATGCAAATTAATCATAAAATACTGTTTTAGGAGTATATAATTTAAATGTAACTAAAGTTATGCTAAAAACTTTATTATCACAAGAATAAATCATGATCTGGATAGAAACCAAGAGAAAAACACATCCACTGCATACAGACAGGCACTTTCTCCCACTGTCCCTCTAGAAATATTTCCATGATCTATGGTATAGGAAAAAATATGTATTAAAACATTATATATGTATGCATATATATCTATATATCTATATCTCTACACTTGTGCACAGACCCATGTATTTCTGAAAACTGATTTTTCAGGTTCATTAACAGATTAATCATGAATATTTTCCCAAATTATTAACAGAAACCTATTAAAGAGGTTTAAAAGCTTTTTTTTTCTTAGTTTCAGAATTATTTCTTCAAATAAAATGTTAGTTAGCTCAATAATAAAATAGATAATTTAAGAGCTGTTCCAGTTTGAATCCAAAGTAGAGAGACTGAATCTAGAAGTGGGTGGTCCACATCCTCCCACGGAGCCTCTAAAAGAACACTGAGGAACCCTTACTCTTCACTGTGCCAGTATGAAAACTGTTCATCCACAAACTCCATCATATGGAAATCAATTATTTATTTAATAGAATCCTCCTAGGCTAGACAGGTGAGTTCTTTTTGACCTTACCCCGTGACAACACTACTCTCCCCCAAGCATTTTTGCAGCTAAATCATGGTATACATAACTATTGCCAGATCGGCCTCCAGCATACCTATATCCATTTACACACCCAACACTCTATTTCTCCAACACTAACCAAATGATAGACTATTATATACTTTAAAAAATTTCAACAATCTGACAGTTAACAAAATGTATTCTAATTTTATTTTCAGTACTTCACTGGATTTTAAAAACTCTATTCATTTCCTTTACTCATTTTTCTATGGTTTGCTTTTATGTCTTGATTTTTTTAAGAAAAAAGAAGTATATAAAGGACCAACTTACACTTTGTCACACAGTTCACTGTTTTCCCCCACACACATTTACTCATCAAATTCAGTTTATGGTATTTTGGTACAGTGTTCTGTACTTTTCATTTAATAGTACATATTCATCTCTTTATTTACTGTTTTTGCTTACACTGAAATACTTGGAAAGGCATTCCCAAGATTATGTTAAAAAATTAGTCCATATTTCTTCTATGATCATGATTCTTTGTTTTTCCATTTTAATAACCAAGTATTTATGTTTCTATATTTTTACCTATACTGATAACAATTCCTGACATTTACATACATACGTAATTTTAAGTTTATTTTGAGAGAGAGAGTGTGAGCACATGCACGCAAGCAGGGGAGAGGTAGAGAGAGGGAGAGAATCCCAAGCAGGCTCTGCACTGACAGCCCCCAAAGGAGGGCTCGATCTCATGACCTGTGAGATCATGACCTGAGCCAAAATCAAGAGTAGGATGTTTGGGGCGCCTGGGGAGCTCAAGTCAGTTGAGCGCCCGACTCTTGATTTCGACTCAAGTCAAGATCTTAGGGTCATGGGATCAAGCTCCACATCAAGCTCTGCAATCAATGAAGATTCCACTATGCCTGCTTGAGATTCTCTCTCCCTCTGCCCCTCCCTTGCATTTGTGTGCTCTCCCTCTTTAAATAAAATAAATAAATAAAATAAAGAGTGGGACAGTTAACCAACTGAGCCACCCAGGCGCCCCCACACACATGTACTTTTTTAACATACAAGTTTTTTTATTTTTTAAAAACTTCTTTATAAAAAAGAAAATACACATATATTTCTGTACCTTGGTATTCCTACCTACTAGCACCATAGAAATCCTAAAAGCCATTGATATAGCTCTAATTTTGAGTCAATGGCTACATAATAATCAATAGTATGGATACATCATAAGTTTTTCAGCCATTTCCATATTAATTGACAATGATTTTGTTTGTATTTATTGCCAATAATCATGTTTATAGATACAGTCTTACATACTCATCTGTAGGAAGAAGTTTCTTCTGAGACTAAGTCTAGAGAATGAATTTGCGGTCGGTCATTCAGTACACATTCAAAAAATCTTAGTAGATGTTTTTACACTGCTTTTCCAAAAGGCCCAAACAAATTTGTTTTCCATCTGCGAATTAGAAAAGTACCCTTTCCTTTGGATTCTGGCCAGCAGTCCATATTGATTGATTTTGTATTAATTTTAAGAGTGTTAAATTTCTCTTTATTATAATTCTCTTTATGTCTTTTCCTTTCTTTGGATTACAAATTATGAACATTCTTTTCTAGACCTATTTATTGACATAATTTCTGTTACTTTTTGATACCTGAACATTTTGAAACTTTTATATATTACATATAAAATAAAACATAGTAAAGCAACAGTATCTTAGAATAATACACTCAAGTTAAAATGACTTCTTCCTGTCCACCAGATTTATACAAAAGTATACTTGTTTATACTTATATTTCACTTGTAAGGTTAATGTTTTTTCTTCTTGTTGAATTTTTTATACTTTCAGCTTTTAATTTAATAGAAATTTATATTTGTATATCTTAATGTTTTTAAAAATAATTTTCCAAGTGGTAATTTAAGCTCCATTTAATAAATAATTTATCTTTTTCTCCTTATGACACTGTCAAATTACCTCCAAAAAAATTTATATCCCAAAGGGGAGAGTTAATGTGAGTAAAAGTCAATAAATGTGAAAAGTACCTGGTCTTTCATTCTTGCTTTCCTTGGCAATGTAACTGTATTTAACTCTGAATCTGCTGGAATGCTTCTTAGTTCATGCTCTACTCTACAGACATTTTCATTTAGTGCTGCTTCTACTTTTCCAGTGGATGGTGCTGGGGAAGAACATGCTGAATCAGCAGGTTGAGGAGATATGCTTTCTCTTCTGTTAATCCTGTCATTGTCATCATCATCATCATCACTGGACAAAATGACTATAAAGAAAATGTTAATACTTCAGGTATTTCACTTCTGTCAGTTAATGGGACATACACCAAATTTGCTTTGGATCTCTTCCAGAACTAAGATTAATAAAATCAAATGAAGATACAATCCATTCTACCTGATAAAAAATTAAACTTGAAGACAATTAAAAGTGAAGAAAGGATAAGAACTGGCATCTTTTTTTATACAGACCATACATACATGAAATTGTTCCATAATTCATTACCATCACCCACACAGGATATACACACAACTTACAGCAAAATTTAACCATTTGTCATAGATCTATTTCAGAGTTCTATAAAGTCTCAAGTATGAAGATAAGCTGTACAGAAACTCTGCACAAAATAGTATGCATTGTAAATGTGTGTGAAACTCCATGTGACCAAATAATTTTATTTCACATTGGAAATCACTACAATCATAATCGGTCCTGGGAGAATGTGGACCAGTGTCAAACTGCTCAGTAGATTCTGTGGAGTAAATGAATGTGGACATGAAAAGATACTAATGAAGGTAATTTGCTCTCATACCTTCTACATGAGTAGAATAATGATATTGGATCTTATCAAACCCATCTATCTTATCATAATTCCCACAAGCCACCCACAATGCACTTGAGTCAAATCCTAACGCTTTTATGTTTTATAAATATATATAATCTGGCCATTGCCTACTTCTCCAACTTTCTCATACTGCTCCATTTTACCCTCTTTATGTTCCAAGCACACCATGCATTTATTCTGTTCCTAAAACATCACAAGCTAGCTTCTGTCTGGATTGCAATTCCCCTAACACTTTGCATTCTGGTCATTAAATATTAGCGTTTTGATTCATTGCCCAAACTAAAGGAAACAAGTACTTGGCTTATTCACAAGTGATATAAATTTTCTGTTGTTTTTTGTTATAGATGTTTACTTGCTCTCTCCCCCCACCACACACAAACTATGAGAGAATAGAATCATTGCCTTGTTCACTCCTATATTCCCTGAGTTTAAAACTGCCTGGTGAAAAAAAAAAATTCAAAAATCATGTGTTGGAAGAACACATAAACTTGTAGAAAAAATTTTCTTCTTTAGAATCCCACATGCAAATGTTTACTTACTATATACTTGCCCCAGAGTGGCATCATTCACATCACCACTCCACCTGTCTTTTTTATTTTGCTGTCTAGTTTCAGAAGCAAATGCTAAAGCTGGATCTTTTTCAAAACTGTTATTTTATTAACAGAAAATCCTAACATGCCAGATTAGAAGTACATTTATATGTATTTGAAAGTTAGGATTTTGTAACTTACTATCTGCCTCTCTGTGAAATTAGGGACAAAAATGGTACCTATTTCAAAGGACCTGTTATGAGAACAAATGATTTAATATGTAAAAGATTTGGCACAATGCCTGACATATGTAAGCTTTAAAAAAAGTTCATGAACTGCTTTACTTATGAAAAATCATACAGAAATATATTATATATGAATATATATTAAAGGGGAAGTCTACTATTCTATTGACAGTTATTTTTATGGTGCTTCAGAGACATTAAAACATCTGTATCTACTTTAAAACTTACTTTAAAGCCCCAAAGCTGCAACAGAGTTGTACTACATACCTTTCATTTTATTAACTTAAAATAAATGCGGATTGTGCTCAATGTCACCATAATTCGACAGCAAATGAGAAGTGTGCAAAGACACCATACACTTAAAAAGCTTGTTCTCACAGCTGCTTTCATTCTATATATAGAATTCACTCTATGTAACATATAAGATTCTATATTAGGGTCTATGATGCATGGAACTGTGTCCCCTCAAAATTCATATGTTAAAGCTCTAATCCTCACTGTGACTATATTTGGAAATATTGCTGATAAGGAGGTAATAAAGGTTAAATGCGTTCATAAAGGTGAGGCCTTAACCTAATAGGACTAGCGTCCTTACAAGAAAAAGAAATGCAGAGATTTCTCTCTCTCTATGGAAGCACAGAAGCGCCACGTAAGGAAACAGTGAGGAAGCAGCTGTCTACAAAACGACGGCACCTTGATCTTGGACTTGCAGCCTCCAGAACTATGAGAAAATAAACTTCTGTTGTTTAAGCTACTCGGTTTATGGTATTCTGTTATGGCAACCCAAGCAGACTAATATAGGGTCTTTGCACTTACATTCCAATCTTCCTCCCATAGATATCAGCATGTCTTTCTCCTTACTTCATTCCGGAGTCTGTTCAAAAGTTACTTTATCAAAGGTGCCTATTTTTACCACCTATTTAAAATAGCACCCTTCCTCATCCTGACATCTAACAATTATCACTCTCTATTCTCTGGACCTGCTTCACTTCTCGATATAGCATTTATCAGCACTACTTGAGACACTGTATGTTTTATTTACTATTTGACCACTCAAGATAGAAGTTTCATGAAAATAAGCTATTTTAATAGGAATACAAATTTGAGAATAATTAACTATATAAGGAAAACAGAATTTGGAACCAGAAAAATCTATTTTTTAAAAATCTAAACTCCCAACAGTCCTTATCTTATGTATATAATAATATTGAGAAGTTAATCTCCTTAAGCATGGGTTGCCTCATGTATAAAATGGGATATAATTGTACCTACCTCATATGATTGTAAAAACTAAACTTGGTTAGTGTATATACCTTTATCACAAAGTAAGGTACATAAGCATTCAATAAATGATATTTTTTATTATTAGTATAAAATTTCCTTGAACCATATTCTTCCATGGCATTTAACGGGAAATACTTAGTCTTCACTGTTTTTTGTTTATTCATTGTTTGAGCAAGGGAGGGGAACAAATTTGCTTTATGGTTTTAATTCATGGTTGACATGGTCCTTGGTTAAACTCTGAATAGTAGATTACTTAAGTTACTTCAAAACCACATGAATTTACAGTTTTTAAACTTATCACCTTAGCCTTAAGTTCCAGTTCCCTCATCCTAGAAATCTCATCAGGATGATAAACTCCATAGCATTCGCCTCAGTAATAGTACCCAGTAACTAATAAGTAAATTTTCTTCATATCTAACCATAAAAATTAAAACCTTCACCATTAGGAAAGATTCAAATGATATTAATAATATTTAATACCGTACTGGTAAAACACTAAAATGTATCATAAAATATTCATCAAATACCAAGAGATGTGTTTGTTGGCTGGATACCTATCACAGAGTTATTTTTTTAATAGTTCTTTTTCAAAAATAAGCTAATGTACTGTTATGAGTTAAGGGTTAATTTTGGTTTTTTTTAATGTTTTTATTTATTTTTGAGAGTGTGCGCGCGCGCGCGCGCAAGAGAGAGAGAGAGAGAGAGAGAGAAAGAGAGAGAACGAGTGGGGGAGGGGCAGAGAAAGAGGGAGACAGAATCCGAAGCAGCCTCTAGGCTCTGAGCTGTCAAAGCACAGAGCCCAACGCAGGGCTCGAACTCGTGAACTGCGAGATCATGACCCGAGCCGAAGTCGGACACTTAACCAACTGAGCCACCCAGGCGCCTAAGAGTTTTTTTTTTTTTTTTTAAGTTTATTAAGTAATTTCTGTACCCAATGTGGGGCTTGAACTCATGACCCTAAGATCAAGAGTTGCATGCTCTCCCAACTGAGCCAGGTAGGGACTGCTAAGGTTTATCTATTGAATTGAATCAAACAGACCTTGACATATTTCTCAGGTTAAATTTTTTTTTTAATTTTAGGGGCACCTGGGTAGCTAAGTCGGTTAAGTGTCTGACTTTGGCTCAGGCAACAATCTTGTAGATCGTGAGTTTGAGCCCTGCGTCAGGCTCTGTGCTGACAGCTCCGAGCCTGGAGCCTGCTTCGGATTCTGTGTCTCCCTCTCTCTCTTCTCCTCCCCAACTCACACTCCCGCTCTCTCTCCCAAAAATAAACATTAAAAAAAAATCGACTTTAAGAAAGAAAGCTTTTATTGTATCCCCTTTCATTTACCAGTTTTCAGAGTAATGATTTGGAACCTAAATAACCTCCAAGGTAACCAATGGAGAGCTTTTTTTCTTTTGGAGAAAGTAGGAGAAGTATATCATTATTAGCTAAAAAAAATTTTTTTAATATATTTGGCATATTTCAATAAGTAGCAGTTATGAAACTTTTTGTGACTCATATAGTCCCACTACCGGTCAGTAGAAGCCTTTCCATTTTAGCTCCTGTGTCCTTTTGACATATCCATAGTAGTGTCTGACTGCTTCCATACTTCCTGATATGAGTAGATGATCTAGATTTAGCTCATACACTCCTGCTCTGGACCTGGAACCAGCCATTTCTCTGAGGAGTTCTACTTAATTTTAGTGAGAAGTATATTTAAGAGAATAGATATATAAAATAATTTCACACTATTCTCTCCAATTCAAATTTAAAATTATGAATTGTTATTTCTTTGATCTTACTTTTGAATTCCTTTTCACTAACACTAAACATCTTGATTT
This sequence comes from Paguma larvata, assembly GCA_030068075.1. Classification (NCBI taxonomy): domain Eukaryota; kingdom Metazoa; phylum Chordata; class Mammalia; order Carnivora; family Viverridae; genus Paguma; species Paguma larvata. Next base: position 67,618,353 of record CM057829.1, on the reverse strand, counting down.
CTGGAGATAATTATAAAATTGCTTATTTGCTTTATCAATATATGTGTTTAAAAATAATAATACAAAAAATAGCAATACCAATATTATTAACAATATTACTGAAGGCACTTAGGATTTCTTTGCAATTCTGTCTCACCTTAAAATATGTATTAGGACTGCGTAGCCACAATATTATTTAATTTAATTCATTTGAAATAAACCTTTTGTGTGTTCATGCCACCAACTAGATATATTATTAGTTCATTAGTTTCATCTTGATTTTGAGTTTTTAATTTCCTATTTAATTTTGTTTTATAACCATGTAAAAACATTTACATGATTCTCAAGTCCAATCTACAAAAAAGGTATGTTTTGAGATTTCTGACATCTATCCCTAATTCCTATAGTTTCCTCCCTTCTAATCGACTATTTTTAAAATTAGTTTTTACTGTATCTTTCTACTAAAAAAAAATCACTATATACATTCTCCCGCCCTTCACAAATAAAGGGCAGCACATTATCTACTGTGATTTGTACCTTGCTTTATTCATATTATTAAAGATCTTAAAAATCACTCTATAGAATATTAAATGGGATCTTTCTCTCTTCTTATAGCTATGTACACTATAGTTTATTCAACTGCTATAGTCAATTCCCTGACTGTTTCTAATCTTTGGCTATTTATTACAAACAGTATTGCATTTCATATACATACATATATGCATATATGTCTAAAGGTAAGAAAAAGATTTAGGAGAAGATGGGGGTGCCTGGGTGGTTCAGTCGGTTGAGCATCTGACTCTTGGTTTCAGCTCAGGTCATGATCTCACACTTCATGGGCTTGAGACCCATGTTGGGCTTGGGCTCCATGCTGGTAGTGCAGGGTCTGCTTGGGATTCTCACTCTCTGTCTGTCTCTACTCTGCTCATTCTTTCTCTCTCTCAAAATACATAAACTAAAAGAAAAAAAGGTTTAAAGGAAGAGTAAATGTGGTAAGAGAACTAATTTTCACTAGTTCTTTCTATGTGTCAAATACTTTATTCAGTGGGCCATGCTGGGTACTTTATATGTTCTTTCATTTACTTCCTCAAAAATACCATCAGGCAGAAAATAATCCATTTACAAATCAGAGATTAAATGAACTGCGCCAAAGTTAGAAAGCTGGGCATTACTGGCACTTGACCTAAGACTAGGGCCAAGGTCTGTGCTTTTTTTTTCCCCCCTCACTGTTTAAGATGGATGGGATGAAAATAAAGTCAGTTATTATTTTCCAACTACATGGACAATTTTAATCATCTACCCAAAAAATGTGTTACATAACTGATGAGAAATACCTACTAAAACTATACTTCTCAAATATGCTCATGCTCACATTGAAAACATATGTAAAAAATATTGGATTGATATAAATAATACTAAAGGGAGTAAAATACTTACTTGGATCATTTAGGTCTGACAGGCTTGTTTTCCTTTCTTTCAGGTTTGTGAGTTTGGCTACTTTTGCCCTAGGTAAAATGACTTTCCCATTAGTCTGCAAATAATTATGTCTACTATCATCACAATTCACAATAATATCAACTGGTATCTTTCCCAGACTGTTGCCATAAAACTTCTTGGATGATAATGCTGTGTTTTGTGACTTCTGTCCTCCAGAATTCTGATGAATTGATGTTCTTAATAATGGTCCAGTAGATTCACTCAAAGTTATAGCTTGTCTGCAATTTCTTTGCACATCCTTAGGAAAAAGAATACCACAACTTTGGCAATTGGTCTGATTTTCCTTTTCTTTTCCACATTCTGGACAATACCCACACTGTTTAGAAACCTTAAGTTCCAAAAGAATAAAAAATAAAAATACTTTGGCATTTTATTTCAACATCATGGAATAAAAAATAAGATTTCAAAATTAAGTCTCTCACTCCACATCATCATCACCATGGCTACCACAAAATCTTGAATACATCGTGTCACTTGGGATTTAGCATTAGGATGCTGGAAGGAATTTTCGGGACCAACTAATTCAGCAGTTTTTACATCGGACCATGTATTCTACCTAAGGGCTATATAAACATTTTCTATGGCATACAGAGCATAAATTATCTTAAGGAAATCAACATCTAAATCCTCAATTTCCACACATTATTCCAAAACCTGACTTGATTATGCCTCTGATCAAGCTATCTCCTGCCAGAATTGTTCTCCTCCTACTTAAAAACAAAAACAACTTCCATTTGAAATATTACAATGGTGTGTGGTTGCCCTGGAGTATAAAAGCAACCAAATCAAACCAAAAAATAATTTTAAATGTTGGAAAAAAAAAATCAATTTTAAGTACTGGTTAACAAAAACTATCACAAGACAACTGATTCCTAAGACAGTGCTTCAAAAATATTTTGAGGAAGGCCTAATGTAGGTTACAATTGTGAGATTATTAAAAATGTTTCTTGATGGTAGAGCTTCCTGTGATTTAGGGCATATAATTTAGAGGAAGTTTGAGGATTCTTTTCATACTCATGTACTTATTTATGTGAAAAAGGTTCTTTAGCTCATAGAGCTATAAGAAGGAAAAATATGAATAGATGCTGAATCCTGCCTCAGGATGTCACATAATATTTATTCACAGACACAGGAAGTATTAGAAGAAAACAATCAATGTCTCTAATTAAAACATGCATTTCCAATAATTTTATTTTATGCCAAATGACTCATCAAACTTTATAACATATAGTTCTAATCAATATGTGCTATTAATAACAAATAATTCAATAAAAAAATTTAACACTTTTGAGTCTTATATAATAGGAAATAAGTGGATAAATACTTCTGCCAGTGAAATAATATAAAGAAATAGAGATTATCAAGTGCTTTAGTATTAGGATGCTACCAGGTCCACGTACAAGGAGAGTGATTTAACCACTCTCTATTTTTAAATGTTATTCTTTTGGGGTGCCAAATGGCTCAGTCAGTTGAGCGTTTGACTCTTTGTTTCTGCTCAGGTCATGATCTCATAGTTCATAGGTTCAAGCCCCACATTAGACTCTGCTCTGGCAGCCTGGAGCCTACTTGGGATCCTCTCCCTCTCCCTCTTTCTGTCCTTTCCCTGCTCACATTCTCTCTCAAAATAAGTAAGTAAACTTTAAAAAAATAATAAAATAAAATGTTACTCTCTTCCTGTGTCAACTATTATATCCTATGTAACCATTTAATCTTGAAACAAAAAATGTTCAAAGTCAACTTAAAAATACGTAAAAGAATATACAGTTGTTTAAAATTGTTTAAGTCTTTTAAGTGACAGAAGCCATCAAGCAGTTAGTTGTAGGAGGAATGACTAGTAAGTGGTAGTTACATAGGATTACTGGAGTAAACATAAATTTCAAAATTCATGGAGCTAAAAGTTTAAGTTCTACACATTTTATTCTATGTAAATTTATACCTTAAATATACATAGGAAATGTTTAAAGAACACTGTTCTAGTCTTATCTCCTTTTTTTAAAGATGAGAAAAGTGACAAAAACTGCTTACCTTGCCTTACATGACTCACAACAAAGCCATTCTATTAAACCAAGTAATCTATTCAGATCTACCCCAGATAACAACAAAGAATGAAACCAAGTTCAACCACTACTAGTGAACAAAGCCGAACTTAGTACAATACCAGTTCACTATCACAGCATATGTAGATTATTAAAAAAAAAAAAAGGACATGTCTCTTTCTCTGCCAATACATAGCAGAATTCTGTTATACCATTTGTGAAATCTAGGTATAAGGAATTTATTTTTCTCATAGCACTTCTAATAGTGCCCTGTGTATTTAGGATGCATAGTTCACCTGTCAAACAACTAGTTAGACAAAAACATGGGAAAGATTATCTACCTCTTGAAGTTTAACCTATTGTCAATAAGGGAAAAAAAATAATAGTCCAGTTAACCCTTGAACAACACAGATTTGAACAGCATAGGTCCACTTACATGACAATTTTTTTTAATAAATACAGTACTGTAAAAGTATTTTATCTTCCTTATGATCTTCTTAACATGTACTTTTCTCTAGCTTACCTTATAGTAAGAATACAGTATACAGAGGTGCCTGGGTGGCTCAGTTAGTTAAACATCTGACCTCAGCTCAGGTCGTGATCTCACAATTGTGGGTTCAAGCCCTACATGATGCTCTGTGCTAACAGCTCAGAGCCTGGCTCCTGCTTCAGATTCTGTTTCTTTCTCTCTCTGCTCCTACTCCATTCAGGCTCTCTCTCTTTCTCTCTCACTCTCTCAAAAATAAATATTTAGGGGCGCCTGAGTGGCTCAGTCAGGTAAGTGTCTGACTTCGGCTCAGGTCATGGTCTCACAGTTCGTGAGTTCGAGCCCCATGTCAGGCTCTGTGCTGACAGCCCTCAGAGCCTGCTTGGTATTCTATGTCTCCCTGTCTCTCTGCCCCACCCCCCATCTCTCTCAAAAATAAATAATCATTAAAAGAATTAAAAAATAAATAAATAAATATTTAAAAACTATTTTAAAAAGAATACAGTATATAATACATAACATGCAAAGTATGCAATAATCAACTATGTTGTTGGTAAGGCTTCTAGCCAACAGTAAGTTAATTAAATTAAATAAAGTTAGTAAATGAATAAAGTTCTGGAGGAGTTAAAAGTTATATGCAGATTTTCAACTCTGCAGGGATCAGCACTTCTAACTCCTGTGTTGTTCAAGGGTCAACTGTACATTTAAATGAAATAATGCAATTATTTCCTAATGAACCTCAAATGGTTGACCAAGTCACAATGCTCCTAAAAGGGAAACTCATGAACAAAACAATATTGCCCATCTATGATACCACACTGTGATAAAATACTTAATTGTCTAAGAAAAATCTAAACCCACTATTTTCATAATGAGCAAAGAAATATTTCCATCTCTATACAGGTTTACAAAATATTGTGGTGAACCCCAAAAAAGTTTAAAGACATTAATTGATGCAGGAAATAGAACCCCATCTGTTGCAATGGGAATCAACTACATATAAGCTAACCCTGTCTTTTAAGAATCTGACACCAGAGACACCTGGGTGGGTCAGTCAGTTAAGTGTCTGATTTTTGATTTCTGCTCAAGTCATGACCTCATGGTTTGTGAGTTCAAGCCCTGCATCGGGCACCATGCTGACAGTGCAGAGCCTACGTGGGATTCTTTCTCTCTGCTCCCCTACCCGTGTGCACACTTGCTTTCTCTCTCTCTCTCTCAAAATAAATAAATTAAACTTAAAAAAAAATCTGACTCAAATTTTTCACTGCCTATAAGATAAATAGGACACATTTCAATGGAAAGAACCTCATGAAGAGGTGATACTTTCACAAATTTCCTTTTATAAAACTGATATTAAAGAAAGGACATACTATTAAAATGTCTGATATTAAAATGCAGAATGAACTATATTGTGAGCTATTAGCATATGCCTTCCATCAGTTAAGAAACACATACCTTGGAACTTTGCAACAATTAAAAGCAAAATGCAAGTTAGCTGAACCAAACATAATATTAAATTTTCCATGATAAAAACTAGAGAATCAGAATTGTATCAACCCAGCAATCTAAAACTAGAATCTCAACAGTGTTCAATTACTTTTAGTAAAGTGTGGATGAAGTTATAAATTTCCATAATAATTTCATGTTAGATAAAATTTCTTTTGGAAAACAAAGACTAATTAAAGTCTAATTTTCACCCTTTTGGTAGGTAGACTATTACAAAATAAAAAAAATCCTAATCACTAGTACATATTATCTGCCAGACTTTATAAGTAATAAATAATAACCAACTAAGCTTAATAAGAATGAACTTGTCTCTGATGAGATACCAATGAGAAGTCATTTTTAGTAAATATCCTTAAGATATATAATCTCATTAAATATCAAAGACCGTGTTTCCTTGTAAACAGTACATAGAGTAGTATTCCACATACTCCATGTGGGGAAAAACTCCACTAATCTTGTTTAAGAATTAAAAATTACACAGAGGGTGGCTACATCTATTCTTCAGGTTCACTAAGAACAGAGTAAGAACAACTGGCATGAAGTAAAGAGTAAAAGAAAGATTTATTTGAGATGTTAAAAAATTCTGAGGTTTTCAGCTGGCATGCCTAGGGGACAGAAGGATGGTATGTCCTCTCTTACTCTTTACCTAGATCAAGCAGTGGGACAGGCAGCAAGGAAGTGCCAGTATGGGCTAGGCCAACCTTAGGCTGGCACATCAGGAGAATGATCAGATAAAAAGCAACTGAACCATTAAGTAAATGAAGGGAGTCAGGTTTCTCAGTCAGAGAAGGAAGTTACAAATATGCAAAGTGGGAAAGGCCATGATAAACACTGTAGTATTAGACTAGAATTGGAACTATTAGCGTGAATTCATGGACTTTAACATTACTAAATATTGACACATAAACACACATATATTTACTAGTTTTGTCCACTGAGAGGGCCTATACACATGATACCAGTTAGCAATGAGCGTAAGTAATGCCCAAATACAGTCCCTCCACTTACAGGAACAATGGCCTCTTAGAGAAATAAATGATTCTAGACCTGAGACAGAGAAGATACAAAGAAGTCTAGATCATATGGTTACATCAAAAATTAAGGAAGTATTCAAAGAATGATGTGGTTATGTCAAAAAGAAAGAGGAGCCAGCTTAAAGAACTTCCCAAGGGCCAAGACTGAGACAACCTGAGCATCGAAACAATGACAGTACCAGAGTATAACTTTTTTGAGTAAGAATCCATGTTGTCTACTATACTTCAAAAAAAAAAAAAAAAGTATTGAGCTGACATACAGAAATACTTAAGTAAATATAAGGAAAGTTTCTACCTTAAAGTAGTACATCCTTTTATTATACTTTATATACACTCTCCCTTACAGCAGCTCATCTTATTAATAAATAAGAAATACCTACTAATTAACTTTACAGTGGACAAATCTAGGAAAGTACATCTAAAAAGTTATAATGTGAAAATTGTAAGCATTCTGATACAATGCAATGATAAGATTATAGAATTGCTTGAGAGGATTCTTGAAAAATGCATAAATCGTGAAGAAACATCCTACTCCTCAAATATCAAGTTAATGAAAAACAATGAAGGACTAAGCAATTATCCCAGATTAAGAAAGACTAAAAAATGAAATATAACACAATCCTGAATTTGATCCCATTCCAATGAAGGACATTAATTGGGTGAAATTTGACTGGAGTTTGTGGATTAGACTGTAATTTTGGATCCATTTTAATTTTTAAATTTTGACAATTGTACTCTGATTTTATAGGCAAATGCCCCATTCTCTGCCCCCCTCTGCCTTTTCTAAAGAAATGTGCACTAACATATTAAGTGATAAATGGGCATCGTATCTGTTACTTATACTCAAATGGTGCATAAACACACATGTATAGAGAGGAAAGGTGGAAGGAAGGCAGAGGGAGAATAATATATCAAATGGGAAAAACAGGATTCTCAAGCAGGATATATATAAGCTTTTTTTATTATTTCTTCAACTTTTTTGTAAATTTACAATAATTTCAAAATACTGCTGGTTGAGAGCCATTATTTGGAGTATACTGCAGGAGGGCACTGATCAATTCTTTTCAGAAATACATGTTCTACATTTCGGAAGATTAAAAAACTGACATATTGAAGGCAGAAAAGTCTCCTTAACGAACTTTTCTAGTGGGGGCTCCTGGGTGGCTCAGTCAGTTAAGCATCTGACTTCAGGTCATGATCTCATGGTTTGTGAGATCAAGCTCCATATCTGGCTCTCTTCTGTCAACAAGAGCCTGCTTCAGATGCTCTGTTCCCCTCTCTCTCTGCCCCTCCATGGCTCATACTCTCTCTCTCTCAAAACTTAATACACACTTAAAAAAAAACTTTTCTAGGGACTCGGGTGGCTCAGTAGGTTAAGCGTTCAACTCTCAATTTCGTCTCAGGTCAGTCATGATCTCATGGCTCGTGGGATTGAGCCCCCACATCAGGCTCCATGCTGACAATGTGGAGCCTGCTTGGGATTCCCTCTCTCTCTCTCTCTCTCTCTCTCTCTCTCTCTCTCTGCCCCTCCTCTGCTCACACTTGCTCTCTCTCAAAGTAAACATTAAAAAAAAATAAAAAAACTTTTCTATCTCTTTTCTAGTGCTATAAGAAAATATCACCTAGAATTTAATAAGTACTAAATGTAACACTGATAAAAATACCAACTGGTTAGCAAGAAAGAATAATTTCTCTACCCACCTCTAAATCAGTTAAACATTTTTTTGAAGCAGGAGACAGAGGAGATGGAGACTGATATGTGCTACTATGACGTTTCTGTGGTACTTTCCTTTTAATTTCAGATTCCAGGTGTGATTCTGACTCTTCAGTTTTCTTTGTTACACGATCTAAAGTAAGGAGAAAAAAACAAAAGTAATGAAATTAAATTTTATAAATTCCTCATGAACTTTGCTATAAATGATATTAATTTATAATATCAAATTATTATGGTTTGATTAAAATAATGTTTCAAAATGTACAACAAAGGGTAACCAAAACCTGGGAGCACGGAAAGATGGCTAAGAGGATCCTGAGCTCTCCTCCTTCCTTGGGCACTAAGGCAACAGCTACGTATAATGCAACTCACTCTGAAAATGATCTAAAGATTACCAGAACAAAGCTTTATAAAAATATAAAAGAAAAGACACACGGAAAGGGCATGGGCGGCAGAGATGCAGTTGGGAACCAAATCCCCAGCAGGCAATCTAAAAGTGGGAGAGATACCACAGGCGTGAAGGCCCTGCCTAAGGAGTGAGGGGATCAAGTTAGGCACCCTGACTCTGGGAATCCATACCAAGAAGACAAGCTAACATAACACCTGGCTTTGAAAATCAGCAGTGGTTAACTCCAAGAGCTTTGAAAAACAGAAGCCCTTAACTCTGGGAAAGCTAGAGGCTATAAGGAAAAAAAAAAAAAAAAGACTGCTTTGAAAGGATCAGTGCGTTTTATCACTTAGTCCAAGACCCAGGACAGAAACAGTACCTTGAAAAGCACCTGGGTTATATATGAAGGAGATTCACTGACTAAGTTTAGGGCACGTGTGAAAGAGGCAGGGATATACAAGAATAGAAATGCTAGGAAGCACCATTTTCTCTGCTCTTCTTCAGCCTAGCTGACTGGACACTTGCAAGTGCCAGTGTTGACATTATCTATCTACCTTACTAGCAGTGCTCATGCTACCCTGGCATTCCCCTGAGGAACCACTCCAATCAAGCAGCCAAACCCTATGTGTGCCTTCAAAGCAACTCCCACAATGCCACGCCCAATGAGCAATCCTACATGGACAGCACCCCACCTACGAGTACACTAACAAGCAATTATAGCTGGACCTCTCAGCCTGCTGTGCCAAGAGTTAACATTACCCATCGGCAAGCCTCCAGTAGCTACAGCCAGGCCTCTTAGCCACCCCTGCTCATCAATGCACCCCGCAGAAGTCATGGCTTAGTCACAACAGGAGGGTGCACACACAACCTACACAAGAGATACCCCTGGAGCACCTAGTTCTAGCGGCTAGAGGTAAGTGTGCTATTGGGTCCCACAGAATGCTTTCTACATAGACCACTTACTTTCAAGATCAGGGGAAGTAGCTGACCTACCCAATACAAAGAAACAGCAAGAGCCAGAAAAAGGAGGGCACAGTGAGATGTGTTACAAACAATGGAACAAGACAAAACTCAGAAAAAGAACTAAATGAAATGGAGATAAACAATTTACCCAATTAAGAGTTCAAAGTAAGGGTCATAAAGAGGCTCACCAGACATGAACAAAGAATAAAGTAACAACTTCAACATAGAGATAAAAAATTGAAAAAGAACCAATCAGAGGTGAAGATTACAAGTAAGTGAAATGAAAAATACATTAGAGGGAATCTACAGCAGGTTAGAGGAAGCAGAAGAATGGATGAACAATCTGGAAGTAATGTAAGTGCAAAGTACCCAAGCTGAACAACAACAACGACAACAACAACAAAATTAAAAAAAATAATAATAATAAGCACAGGTTAAGGAACCTCTCGGACAACATCAACCATACTAACATTTACATTATAGGGGTTCCAGAAGGACGAAAAAGCGGCATTACTGAAGAAATAATGACTGAAAACTTCCCTAACTTGGGGGAAGGAAACAGACATAGAGATCCAGAAGCATAGAGAGCCCCAAACATGATGAACCCAGGGAGGTCCATACCAAGATAGATAATAAATAAAATGTCAAAGATTAAAGATAAAGCAAGAATCTTAAAAGTAACAGAAGAAAAGCAAATAGTTACATAAGGGGGAAACCACATGAGGCTATCAGCTGATTTTTCAGGTCAGAAGAGAGTAGTATGATACATTCAAAATGCTGGAAAGAAAAAACCCACAACCAAGAATACTCTACCAGGCAAGATAAGCATTCAGAATTGAAGGAAAGCTAAAGAGTTTCTCAGAGAAACACAAGTTAAAGAAGTTCATCATCACTAAACTACTTTACAAGAAAGGTTAAAGGGACATCTTTAAGCAGAGAAATAGCCATAACTAGAAGGAAATTATGGAAAAAAATTTACTATTAAAGCAAACATACAGTAAAAGCAATAAATCGATCACATATAAAACTAGTATGAAGGTTAAAAAACAAAAGTAGTAAAATCAATTATGTCTACAAAAATTAGTCAAAGGATACACAAAATATAAAATATAAAATGCATCACATACATAAAATGTGGGAGGAAGAAGTGAAACGGTATTGCATTTAGGATATGTGAACTTAAGCAACCATCACCTTAATAGAGCCTGCTAAATATACAGAATGTTATATATAAACTTCATGGTAACCACAAACCACCAAAAAATAACAAAGAAATGAATTCAAGCATAACACTAAAAACAGTCATCAAATTGTGGGGAAGAGAGCAAAAGAAAAAGAAAAGAACTACAAAATTGACCAAAAACAATGAAAATAATGGCAATAAGTACATACCTATTAATAATTACTATACATGTAAATAGACTAAATACTCCAATAAAAAGACAAAAGGTGGCTGAATGGATTAAAAAAAACCAGACCCTTCTGTATGCTCCTGTAAGAGCCTCACTTCAGACCTAAAGACACATAGAGACTAAAAGTGGTTGGACAGAAAAAGATATTCCATGCAAATGGAACTGAAAAAAAAAAAAAAAAAAAAAGCTGGGGAAGCAATACTTATATCAGACAAAATAGACTTTAAAACATAGGCTGTAACAAAAGACAAAGAAGCACATTAGATAATGATAAAGAGATCAATTAATGAGAGTATACCAATTGTAAATATCTACATGCTCAACACAGGAGTATCTAAAAACATAAAACAAATATTAACAGACATAAAGGAAGACATTGATGGTAAAACAGTAATAGTAGGGGACTTTAACACCTCATTCACATCAATGGATAGTACATCCAAATGCAAAATCAATAAAGAATCAGTGACCTTAAATAACATATTATTAGGTAGATGGATTTAACACGTAAATACTGAACATTCCATACCCAAAAAGCAGAATACACATTATTTTCAAGGGTACATGGAACATTCTTCAGATGAGATCAATTGTTAGGCCACAGAACAAGTCTCAACAAATTTTAAAAGACTGAAATATATCAAGCATTTTTTTCCAACAATATGAAATTGGAAATCAATTACAAAAGAAAAACTGAAGGAGAAAAAAATAAACCACCACCATCCCACAAACATATGGAAGCTAAACAACCAATGGGTCAATGAAGAAATCAAAGAGGAAAGTAAAAAACACAATGAAATGGTGAAATGAAAATGGAAACACAATGGTTTGAAAATTTGGGGATAGATCAAAGCAGTTCTAAGAGGGAAGTTTATAGAGATACAGCCATACTTAAAAAAAAAAAAAAACAAACAAGAAAAATCTCAAATAAACAAATGTACCCTTACACATAAAGGAACCATAAAAGAACAAAGCCTCAAATTAAAAAGAAAATAATGACGATCAGAGAAGAAACAAATGAAATAGAGACTAGAAAAACAATGGAAAAGAAATGAAACCAAGAACAGTTCTTTGAAAAAAATAAACAAAATTTCTAAACCCTTTTCACCAAGAAAAGACTCAAAATCAGAAATAAAGGAGAAGTTACAACTGAAATCATAAAAACACAAAGAATTATGAGACAACTATGAAAACTATATGCTAATCAACTGGACAAACTAGCAGAAATGGATAATTCCTAGAAACATACAATTTTCCAAGAGTGAATCAGAAAGAAATAGAAAATATGAACAGACCAATTGCTAGTAACAAAACTGGTCATCAAGTCTCTCAACAAACAAAAGGCTAGGACCAGATAGCTTCACAGGTGAATTCTACCAAACATTTAAAGAACAGTTAATATTTATCCTTTCCAAATGCTTCGAAAACAAAAAAGGGGAAGAAATGCTTCCAAATTCATTGTACAAAATCAGCATTACCCTGGTACCAGAAGCAAATAAAATATAAATAAAGAAAATTATATATCAACACCCTTGTTAAACACAAATGCAAAAATCCTCAATAAAATATTAGGACACTGAATTGAGCAATACATTAAAGGATCATTCACTACAATGAAGCAGTGTTTATTCCAGGGATGCAAGGACAGTTCAGTATCCACAAATAAATCAATGTGATACATCTCAAAACAAAATAAAGGATAAAAATCACGTGACTGTCTCAATAGATGTAAAAAAGCATTTGACAAAATTCAGTATCTGTTCATATTCTCAATAAAGTGGGTTTAGAGAGAACATATTGCAACATAATAAATGCCACATAGGACAAACACATAGTGAGAAGCTAAAAGCTTTTTCTCAAGACCTGGATTTCCACTCTCACCACTTTTATTAAACACAGGACTGGAAGTCCCTAGCTACGGCAATCAGACAAGAAAAGAACTATAAGACAACCAAATTGATAAGGTAGTAAAACTCACTATTTGCAGATGACATGGTACTACATATAGAAAACCCTAAAGACACCACAAAAAAACTATTTGAAGTAATAAATGAATTCAGTAAAGTTGCAGAATAAAAACTATATGAAAATGGATTGGTATTCATAAATATCCTACCAGAAAAAAAATTTAATCCCATTTATAATTGCATCAGAGTAATATACCTACAAAAAATTTAGCTAACTATGTGAAAGATCTGTACTGTGAAAACTATAAGACACTGATGAAAGAAACTGAAGATGACACAAATAAATGGAAAGGTATGCCATGTCATGGATTGGAAGAGTATTATTAAAATGTCCATACTACCTAAAACAATCCACAAATTCAGTGCAATTCCCATCAAAACACAATATTTTTCAGAGAAGCAGCTCAAATAATCCTAAAATTTGTATGGAACCACAAACCCTGAATAGCCAAAGAAATCTTGAGAAAGAAAAACAAAGTTGGAGGTATCACAATCTCAGATTTCAAACTATAATACAAAGTTACAGTAATCAAAACAGTACAGCAATGGCACAAAAACAGGTGCATAATGCAATGCAACAAAATAGAATAGAGAATCCAGAAATAAACCCACACTTAGGTGGTCAATTAATCTACAACAAAGGAGGCAAGAATATACAAGGGGGAAAAACAGTCTTTTTAATAAATGGTGATTGGAAAACTGGACAGTCACATGCAAAAGAATGAAACTGAACCACTTTTCTTACACCATACACAAAAATAAACTCAAAATGGATTAAAGACCTAAATGTAAGACCTGAAACCATAAAATTCCTAAAACAAAACATAGACAGTAAACTCTGGACATCAGCCTTAACAATATTTTTCTGTTTCTGTCTCCTTCGGGCAAGGGAAACAAAGGCAAAAATAAATAATTGGGACTATAAAAACTTTTACACAGCAAAGGAAACCATCAATAAAACAAAAGGCAACCAAGTGAATGGGAGAAGAAATTTGCAAATGATATTATCTGATAAGGGTTAATATGCGAAATATATGAAGAACTCACACAACTCAACAACAAAAAGACAGACAATGCAATTAAAAAATGGGCAGAGGATCTGAATAAACATTTTTCCACATACAAACACATGAGGAGATGAATCAACATTACTAATCATCAGGGAAATGCAAATCAAAACCACAATGAGATATCACCTCAAACCAGTCAGGATGGCTAGAATCAAAAAGACAAGAAACAAGAATTGACGAGGATGTGGAGAAAAGAGAATCCTTGCTCCCTGTGAACAGAAATGCAAATGGTACAGCCACTATGGAAAACAGTATGGAAGTTCCTCAAAAAACTAAAAAATAGAAATACCATAGGATCCAGTAATTCTGCCACTGGGTACTTACCCAATGAATTTAAAAAAAAAAAAGAAAACTAATTTGAAATGATTTATCCACCCCTGTTTATTACAGCATTATTTGTAATAACCATGATAAACAAGCAACTTAAGGGTTCATTGACAGATGAATGATAAAGATGTGCCCCCCCACACACATTGGAATATGACTCAGATATAAAAAAATGAAATTTCGCCTTTCGTGACAACATGATTAGACCTAGAGGGTACTGTGCTAAGCAAAATAAGTCAAACACAAAGACAAATATCTTTTTTTTTTTAAATATTTATTTAATTTTGAGTGAGAGAGAGCGCACAAGTGGAGAGAAACAGAGAGAGTCAGACACAGAATCTGAAGCAGGCTACAAGCTCCGAGCTGTCAGCACAAAATCTGATGCAGGGCTTGAACCCACAAACTGTGAGATCATGACCTGAACTTAAGATGAATGCTTAACCAACTAACAAATGCCTTTTAATTCACTTATGTGTGTAATCTAACAAATCAAACTAACAAAAAGCAGAAAGTCCCATAAATACAGAGAACAAACTGATGGTTGCCAAGAGTGAGGAGTAGAGGGCAAAATGAGTAAAGTGGAGTACGAGATAACAGGCTTCCAGTTATGGAATGAATAAGTCACAGGGATAAAAGGCACACATAGGGAATACAGTCAATGATACTGTAATTGTGTTATATACATATAATCGTGTGAAAGATGGTAGTTACATTTGTGATGAGCACAGCATAATTTATAGTCGTTGAATCACTATGTTGTACACCTGACTAATGCATTATTTCATGTCAATTAAACATCAATAAAAAGTAATATTAATAAAAGAAATGAACTTTAAGTGGTAGCTTGTAGTCACGTCCTGGTAGCTTTAGTTTACTTTTCATTCCTCACCAGTATCTGCACAGACACTGTGGACCACTTTCATCAAATACACCAATATTCTCTTCAGCTTATTCTGTGTTTTAAGACAGCAGAGGGACTTTCCATAACGAACCAACCAAGCAGTCAATCAATCTCTCTCTCACACACATTTTTTTTTAAGTTAGTGACTCTTTTTGGATTAGTAATAAAAAAAATTGGACTCAAACATTGGGTACAAATGTTTAGATAAAGGGAACTAAACTAATACAAAAGGATTTTCCTCATTATTTGTCATTATAAATTTAATACTTTTCATTAAGGATATAATTAGAATTTTTAAGTGACTAAATGAACACCCAAAACAATAATTTAAAATTTATTACAATCTGACTTTATCAGCAAAGATTTAAGTATGCAAGACAATACATGTTTCTAAAACACAAGTTAATGAATCTAACAAACCAAAATGTTCTACTGCCTAATCCCAAATTTGTTAAATACTTCTATATTCCTATCTTTAATATCCTCTTTTAAAAAATTTTAAGTTGATTTATTTATTTTGAGAGAGAGAGAGAGTAAGCAAAGAGGGGGCAGAGAAAGAAGGAGAGAATCTCAAGCAGGCTCTGGGCTGACAGGGGCTTGAACCCATAAACTGTGAGATCGTGATCTGAGCCGAGGTCAAGAGTCAGATGTTTAAGCGACTAAGCCAGCCAGGCATCCCAATATTCGAAGTGTATTTATTTTGAGAGAAAGAGAGAGTATGTGTGCATATGCACACACATGAGTGGGGTGGGGCAGAGAGGGAAAGAAAGAATCCCAAGCAGGTTCCACACCGCCAGAATAGAGAGCCTAACATAGGGCTTGAACTCACAAAACCATGAGGTCACAACCTGAGCGGAAATTGAGTCACTTAACCAACTGACTGTCACTTAACCAGCTGCCTCCAATATCCTCTTATCTTTGAATTTTTTTAAAATGAGATTATCTACACATACAAATCAATATTATACAATATTTCTGAGTCTGAAATACAATATTGTCTTAAGAAGCCTATATAATTATTCCTGTTACTGTAATCACAGAGATGCACTAAATGAATTCTACCTTCTCAGCATTTGTACAGTTCAAACACCTTTACTTTCCTAGACATGAAAGCTGGAAATCTAAATAATAGCTTACTTCTCCTTGTGCCTTCTTCCTCACATTCAAGGAAATTCTACTAACAGCTCTTAAATTCATTACCTCCTCTCCAACATCACTGCCACTACATTTCAGATGCTTAACACTTAGCCTAAATTAATTTCCCTCACTCCAAATGAACTTGCTCTAAATCCTTCCTCACTACTGCCAAAGTGATCTAACAAAAAATGTGACTACATTCTAATATTTAATATCATTCAATGATTCTAGTAGCTAAGGAAAAAGTTCAGAACCCTATCTCTTTGCAAGCAAAAGTTTGTTTGATGCTCCAGTCTTCCAAACAAACTGCACCTCAAAGAGGTTCATTTCTCCAGGGTGTATTTTCTTTCATCCTCTACATATTACTGTTCTCTTCACAAGTAAAGCCTTCTCCATTTATTGAAGTAAATTCAAACCATTCTGTGCTAAGCAACTGCCTCTACCCCACACTAAGCATGAATAAGCAATTCTTGGAGCTTCCACAGCATTTTATCTGTACTTCTGTTAGCACCTAATTGTATTTTACTGTTATTATTTGTACTGATCTGTTGCTTCCATTATATTGTCAACTTTGAAAGAGCAGAAAATGATGTTTTGGCCACATGTTTTCCTGGTGTCTAGAAACTGCACAAGCTAAGGGCTCAAAAGATGTTTAATGGATTAATTAAATCACATAACAGAAGATGAAGCCATAAGACACACTTTAAAACGATGAAATTACATGAATAAAAGGAAGAAATGCTGTTACTATGTCATCTTTGAAAATGTCTTAACTTTTCACACAGAGATACTCATTCGCTGGCAGATCTAGAAACACAGAGACTTAGCCTCTAGACAAAGAGAGGAACTGAAAAACGCTCCTAACAACTAACACGGGAGGTTACAGAGAAGCTACTCGAGTCCAGAACATCCGAGTTTTAGTTAGTATTCCTATAAAGATTAAATTACTTTGTTAGACTCCTTGGATATAAAAAGCAGGTTCTATACAAGTGAATTAAAGAAGGATGAAAAGAAGAAAACAGAATGCTCACCCAAGACCAAGTAATAGGAACATTAAGATTAGGATATTTCTTGTTGGATTCTCTAGCTCAACATCTTTTTAATATGCCACACTATTTCCAGCTAAGCAGAAAGGTTAGAATATGGAATCTATTACAAGTAAAGTGACTAGAGGTTGAACATGGAGAATAAATTTTTAATCTAATTAAAAAAAACCAAGGTCCTCCATAAAAAAATAATGTTCATGGCAGCTTTATTCATAATAGTCCAAAAGTGGAAACCACCCATGTATCTACCATCAGAAGAATGGATAAACAAACTGGTGCATCCACACAATGGAATACTAAAAAGGAAAACATACTAATGAATGTAATAACATGAATCAATCTCAGAAAAATTACCCTGCATGAAAAAAGTCTTACGTAAAAGAGTACATAATGTATTATTCCACTAATATCAAGTCCTAAGATAGGCAAAATTAATCTATGCAGGGAAAATTAAGAACGATGCAGGGGCAGGAGTGAGGACTAAGAAAAAAAACGTGAGGAAATTTTGATGATACTATTTGTGCTATGTCTTCTCAAGGGTTTGGGTTGGGAAGGTTTGTGTACTTGTTAAAATTTATTCAATTGTAGACTTAAGATTTGTGCATTTCAATGTATGTAAAAATTTTTTTTAAAAGAGAACTATGAACAAATACTGAACTCTAATGATACAACTGCTGAAGTGTTTTAGGAAGGATTAAAGTGTGCTGGTGTCCACAATTTACTCAAAGATGCATAAAAAAATGAATTTACGTACAAACGGATGTAATAAAGCAACCACAGAAAAGTGTCAATTGTAGAACCTATGTGGTAGAAATATGTGAATTCATCATAAAAGTCAATTTTTCTGTATGTTTGCACATTTTCATAATAGAAGCAGATATATATATCCCAAAAAGAGGGATAGAACACAAACAACTATCTTTACTCTGGTTATGTACTGGCTTTTAAACTAATTTTACAGTCATTCAAACTAGAAAAACAGTTGTTCTTCTCTATCATGTATGTAGCTGCTACCATGACTGATTTTCAATATAAAATAAAATCAACAATTATATATTTTTTTAAAGTTTATTTTGACAGAGAGAAAAAGAGAGCAGGAGACGGGCAGAGAGAGAGAGAGAGAGAGAGAGAGAGAGAGAGAATCTTAAGCAGGGATTCAACATAGGGCTCAAACCCACAAACCATGAGATTTTGACCTGAGCCAAAATTAAGAGTTGGATGCTCAACTGCCTGAGCCACCCAGGCACTCCAATACCACTTTCATAGTTTTGATAAATGTACTATTGTGACTGTAAGATGTTAACATTAGGGGAAGCTGGGTAAAGTGTAAATGGGTACTCTGTACTATTTTCACATTTTTTCTCTAAGTCTAAAGGATTTAAAAAAAATTTTTTTAAAGATTATTCTTATCCACATAATGAATGCTTTCAAACTTTAAAAATTATTTGCAACAAACCTGGGGCTGATTGGTATCTAAAACCATATGAATGGGCCAAATCGCTTATCTTACCAAAATGCATTTATGCAATGGGAATGACAATTACTATTGGGCAGTTCTTCTCTGAGGATTAGAAATAACTTACTTTCTGATACAGCAAGAAAACAGTAAAGGGCAGTGGTTTCAAGCATAAGCTTTGGCATCACCTAGGCCTAGATTTTAATACCAGCTCTGTGTCCATGAGTAAGTTATCTAATACCTCTGTGCTTCAGTTTCCTCTGTATCCAATGTAGGTAAAGTTAAATTTAGCTTAAAGGATCTTGGATAAGGAGCTAGAATAAAAGTAAACAATGAATACAAAGCATTTAAGTCAGCATCCAGCACTTAGTAAGAGTTCAATAAAGACTTAAGGCATAACAGAATGAATACTGAAAAGGACAGTCAATTATTACTAATCTTAATGCGCTTAACTAGGTAGTACCAAGTACAATAATTCACATTCGTAACAACTACAAAGTTATTAAGAAAGGATGAAGAGGGGTGCCTGGGTGGCTCAGCTGGTTGAGTGTCCAACTCTTGATTTCAGCTCAGACCATGATCTCATGGTTCGTGAGGTTGAGCCCTGCCTTAGGTCTGTGCTAACAGCTTGGAGACTTCTTAGAATTCTCACTCCCTCTCCCCTGCCCCTCCTCTGCTCTCATTTGCACACATGCTCATGCTCTCTCTCTCAAAATAACTAAATAAACTAAAAAAAAAAAAAAAAGGATAAAGAGGTGCTTTATAAAATAGGGCCATGTTCCATATACAAATAAAAGATTTCTACTTAAAAGTAGAAAATATAGATGCTTTAAAAAACAAACTCTTGGGGTGCCTGGGTGGCTCAGTTGGTTGAGCATCCGACTCCGGCTCAGGTCATGATCTTACAGTTCACGAGTTAGAGCCCCATGTCAGGCTCTGTGCTGACAGCTCAGAGCCTGGAGCCTGCTTCAGATCCTCTGTCCCCCCTCTCTCTGCCCCTCCCCTGCTTGTGTTCTCTCTCTCTCTAAAAAATAAACATTAAAAAAATATATATTTAAAAAAAAATCATTATTCTTGTAGTTACTATCAATTTGATGGTAAAAATTTTCTGTAAATGTTATTTGCCTTTATTTTTGCACTAATGTAATATTGGTATATTCATAGATTATTTCAATGAAAAGAAAAATTTCTACCCACAACTTTTTTCCACATCTATTATTAACACAATTGTATTAGGTATGGCCTCTTTTAAATTCAGTGGTTGCCTAATATATTCTAAATTTTAAGATCATAACTACAAGAATTTAAAGCAAGAAAACTACATGATACGAGATTATAATATAGTTCAACCAAAGAGGATTTTGAAGCTATACTCCATCTACAGTTAATATGTGGATCCTAATTTAGTGAAAATGCTAATTAGAAAAAAGATTTCAAACTGTTATCTCCTCAGTGTGCAACTATTCCTTGAAAATGTTAGGTCACAGTTAAGTAAAATTTCAAATCAGTTATAAAAAATGCTTTTCTGGCACAAAAACAGACATTCAGATCAATGGAACAGAACAGAGAACCCAGAAATGGATCCACAAACGTATACTAATCTTTGACAAAGCAAGAAAGAGTATCCAATGGAATAAAGACAGTCTCTTCAACAAGTGGTGCTGGACAACTGGACAGCGACATGCAGAAAATGAACCTGGACCACGTCCTTACACCACTCACAAAAATAAATCAAAATGGATGAAAGACCTAAATATAAGACAGGAAGCCATCAAAATCCTAGAGGAGAAAGCAGGCAAAAACCTCTTTGACCATGGCCACAGCAACTTCTTACTCAATACTTCTTACTTAGTACTCTCTGGAGGCAAGGGAAACAAAAGCAAAAATGAACTATTGGGACCTCATCAAAATAAAAAGCTTCTGCACAGTGAAGGAAACAATCTGCAAAACTAAAAGGCAACCGACGGAATGGGAGAAGGTTATCTATAAACGACATATCAGATAAAGGGTTAGTATCCAAAATTTATAAAGAATTTACCAAACTTAATACCCAAAAAAACAGACACTTCTCCAAAGAAGACGTCCAGATGGCCAACTAACACATGAAAAAATGCTCAATGTCATTCATCATCAGGGAAATACAACTCAAAACCACAATGAATATAAAAACATGGAAGGGGACAAAACATAAGAGACTCTTATATAGAGAGAACAAACAGAGGGTTGCTGAATGGGTTGTGGGAGGTGGGGATGGGCTAAATGGGTAAGGGGCATTAAGGATTCTACTCCTGAAATCATTGTTGCACTGTATGCTAACTAACTTGGATGTAAATTAAACAATAAATAAATTTTAAAAATATACATTTCTACATATTTTTATTATACTTGGGAATATTCTAAAATTAGTGTCATATCTCTTATTTCAACCTTTCTCCTTTCTTTCATACAACTATTCAAAACCCTTCACAAGTGTTAATAAATAAAACTGTACACTTACCAACACCTTGAGGCCGACTCAACCTTACAGAATTACTCTCAAATTTTTGGACATGAGGTGGATATTCTTTCCTAAAAGAATAAATTTACACAGATTTATTCTAACAGAAAAATGTATTTTCAAAACAAAAAGGTTGAAGAATAAAAAAGGTAAGCCATAGCTTCCTTGACATATAAAAAGTGATACTATAAAATAATAAAACTATAATATACAATATACTAAAGCTTACTATATTGTAAGATCTCTAAGAACAGTGACTACATTTTAGACTATTAATCCATCAGAGCCCATAGCAAGCAGACTTCATTTAAATACTTAATAAATGAATCTAAATTATTATTCTTTCATAGTAGTCATCAAAATTATATATTTATTCCCCCAATCCACAAAACTTTAGTTTTCTTTTGGAACTGCCATCTTGGTCAATTTATAAAAAACATTAAAAATAAGAGCATGTAATACTTCGTTGTCACACATTATTTGAATTTAAAAATCAGCTTAATAATATCCAATTTGCCCAATTTTGCTGTAAATGTTTTTAAGTATTTAAAAACAAATCAACAACTAGAGGAATAAATGGTGATTAGGATATTGGCTTTGAGGACAATTTGAAAAACAGTACAAAAAATGTTATGTACAAAACTAGCAATTATGAAACTGTATTTTATTCTTGTACTATGATGTATTATTGAGATATAATTAGACTTTAAAAAATACATTAAATTACACTGTCAGATGTTATACACAATCACTTTTCAGGATTCTGAACATAATCCTCAGTAAATAAATATCCTAAAATACCACATGAATCCAAATATACACTAATTTGGTGGTAAAGCCAAAAACCTATAGCTAGTTGTGGGATAAAAGCATTAAAGATTTACAAAAAGTGCGATAAACCTAGCAGCTACAATATCTACTTTCCCAACCTAAATAAAAACTTTTAAACATGTTCCCATTTTACTTAACCAGGGAATTAGAAATGAAAGAAGCTATTCTATTATTTGTAAATTCTTTCACGCTAGTGATCAATACCTATCAGAGTAATACAATAAAGTAAATTAAAATCCTAAAGAAACTTTTCTAAAAGAATTTTATATCCTTATGTTATAAAAGTCAAAGGACCTAAATTTAAAACAAAAAAATGACACAAGAAGAAAAGAGTAAAGAGTAGTGATAGTAGTGTATTTGTATTATCAGTTAGCATATAGTGAGCATCATGTGCCAGGTACTGTTCTAAGTGCTTTATATCTATTAAGTACCTGAATCTTCACAATTACCTTATGAAGTATATATTATTATTAGCACTTTAGAGAGGAGATGGAGTCATGATTAAGTTAATTAACTTGCCTATACTCACACAACCATTAAATAGCAATGCCAGAATCTGAAGTCTTGCAAATTGCATCAATACTCATAAGGAATGGAATTTTCATTATTGAGCAGCATTTCTGTACAATTGGGCAATGTCTACCCTGACAAAATTTTAAGATTCACGAGGATATAAGTTGTGAAGATGAGAATTTGCCTTAGAGATAGTAGTAGTACTAGCAGTACGAAGAAGACAGGTTTTCAGCTAATTTTACTGAACTTAAACCTCATGGTTTTATATTTCATACACTTTCACACTGAAGGGAATATAATATAGTCTTATCTTTAAATCAGGTAATTCCTTCTTTTAATCTCTAATTTTTATAATTCTTTGCTTTAAAAAAAATAAAGATATCAACTTTAAAATGCAACAGAGGCAATGAATCTGAAGCAAAATACAATGATACTATTATAGTAAAATAGTGAATAACACAAATAGTATACATTCCTAAATACTAAAGATCATCAATACAGAAAATAATTATTTGACAGAGAATGGGCACAAAATCTGAAATCAGATACTATAGGTTCTGTTACTTTAAACCTGTTTGATGACTTATTCTGGGGTATGCTATAAACACAGGTTTACTCAATAATAACTGACATAAATCATCTGAGACAACCAATCATACATATGCAGGGACTGGTGAAAATGATGCACTGAACGCACTGTGTGTTTTGCAATCTGACACAGTGCATTGAACTATGCCTTCCTAATGAGGAACAAACACCACACAGAATACATCATATAATATCCATGACTTTAGCATGTATTATAATGTAATGTTAATAAACTATTCTGTGTATCTACCAAAATTTCCAGATCTTAATAGCCACAATGTATTGAATATTTGCTACATGTTTCCCTATATAAACAGGCAAAACTAATTTATCTTTCAAAACATGTATTGTATGAGTAAATTATAGAAATAAATGCATACCTTAAAGTTTAAGAATGCAAGAATTTCAGGATAAAAGTAGCATTATTTTGATAGGAAAATTTAAAAAAAAAATTGGTAGGTGATCAAAAACCAAATTTTATATTAATTTCCTGGCTTGAGGGTGCTATCACTTCACAGATACTAATATTTCAAACTCCAAGCTGGTAGGAAGCTCGAGTCTAGGATTTAATTTATCAGTAGATATTTCTTTCCCTCAAACCAAACAGAAGCACAGAAGCTTCTCTGTCATCTGTTATCTACAGGGTGGGAGGATTTTTTTGCTTTGGAGGGTTTCAATTGTATAATTTAAAAACAAAAAACAAAAACAATTCATGGACCCAACATTTTACAACCTGCATAGATCAACTGGAAAGCTTTTTTTTTCTGTGCAGAATTACTAAAATAACATCATACTGCTCTGCTTTATTAAAGGTTAGATAGGCCTCAACCCTGAAAGATTTTTAAAATAAATTTAATTTTGGAATAATTTTAGATTTACAGAAGACCTAAAGAGAATTCAGAATTATATTCCTCACCCAGGCTTCTCCTAATGTTAACACCTTCATCATCATCATACATATGTCAAAAAAGAAACCAACACTAGTACACTATTAACACCAAACTTTACTCAAAAACACCAGCTATTCCACCAGTATCTTTTTGTTCCAGGATCCAACCCAGGATCTACTGCATTTAGTTTCACGTCTCTTTAGGCTCCTCTGTTTCCCAGTCTTACATGATCTTTCATGACCATGGCACTTTAGAAGAGAACCATCAATTATTTTGTAGAAGGTCCCTCAACCTCGGTTGCTCTGATGCTTTTCTTATGATTAGACTAAGGTTATGAATTTGGGGGAAGGATACTGCAGACCTGAAGTGCCCCTCTCATCACATCATATCAGGAGGTACATAATATGATTTTTCACTGGTGATGTTAACCTTGATCGCTTGGCTATGGTACTGGTTGCCAGATTTCTCCATTCTAGAGTTACTATTTTCCTTTTCAACACTCTGTTTGGAAATAAACAAGTCAGTCGGTCCAGCCCACAAAAGAGATAAGGGTAGTTAAACCCTATTCCAAACTCATGTTAAACTCATAAATTGGTATAATTTTCTGAGATATATTAAAAATCTCTCAAAGCTATACTCTAAGAATTTCTTGCATTTTAAATATTTAGGGACATTTTATACGTTAAGTTGTTATACTTTTATAGACTATGCCCATTACAAAACATGCTTTTTCCTATTTAGTACTTCTTCTAAAAAAAAATTGTTTATTTTATGAGAAAGAGAGAGGGAGATCAAGTGCGGTGGGGGGTGGGGTGGAGAGCACTCACAAGCTGTGAGAGCATGACCTGAGCCAAGAGCAAGAGTCAGACATTTAACCAACTGAGCCACGTGAGTGCCCTCCCTACTTAGTACTTCTAATCTCTAACTCCATCTTGTTATTTTTTTTAAATTTTTTTTTAATGTTTATTTATTTTTGAGACAGAGAGAGATAGAGCATGAGTGGGTGAGGGGCAGAGAGAGAGGGAGACACAGAATGTGAAGCAGGCTCCAGGCTCCAAACCATCAGCACAGAGCCCGACGTGGGGCTCGAACTCACAGACCACGAGATCATTACCTGAGCTGAAGTCGGACGCTCAACCGACTGCGCCACCCAGGCACCCCCCATCTTGTTATTAAAATTATACTCACACTTCCTGTTTTCATCTTTTGTGATTCTAAATACCCTTTACCTTATAGATTGTTAGTTTATGTCTGATTCTTAGAAACAACATAGTATAACTGGGTTTAATCCAACCAATTTGTTTTTTATTAAATATATTCGACCTGATCACAATTACTAACTGACAGATTTCATATTATCCTCTTATCTTTATTAGTCTTCTTTTGTAATATCTGTATTTATTATTTCAGTTTCCTCTTTTCCCCTACTTTTACTGGTTTGCACAATTACTATTCATTTGTTTTCCCCCTCAATTAATTTAACAGTTACCTTTCCTCTCTGAACCTTTATTCCAATTACATATTTCTGTTAACATATTATCAAGATTCCAAACATTTATTCAAGCAAGATGTTCTATCCCTAATGAGATGAGGTCTTTAAAATCCTATTACTTCTACCCCTCCCAATTCTCCTCCTAGAAAAAGGCCTTAAGATTCCTTTCATTTCTACCTTTCTAGCTCCTCAACTCCTGTTTTGCTGATAGTTTTGAATATGTAGTCACAGACTACATTGATTTTCTTTTGCGGCACACTGATATTTGGAAAGTGGAACATGCTTAGCCTGAACTCAACGCCACTGACGTAAGTTTTTTATTGTACCAAATTATAAATCACATACAAAAGACCATTTTTTAAAAACTCTCAAAGCCACCTGGGTGGCTCAGATGGTTAAGCATCCAACTCTTATTTTAGCTCAGGTCATGATCTCGCACAGGTCATGAGACTGCATTGGGCTTGCACTTGACAGCACAGGAGCCTCCTTGGGATTCTCTCTCTCCCTGTCTCTCTGCCCCTATGGTACATGTGCACACACACACTTGCTCTAAAAATAAACATTAAAAAAAAAATCTCTCAAAGGGGCGCCTGGGTGGCTCAGTTGGTTAATCATCTGACTCTCGATTTTGGCTTGATCTCATGGTTCTTGAGTTCAAGCCCTGCATCAGGCTCTGTGCTGACAGTGTGGAGCCTGCTTGGGATTCCCTCCCTCTCTCTCTCTCTCTCTCTCTCTCAAAATAAATAAATAAATAAACTAAAAAAAAGGAAGCTTTTCAGATCACCTTACAAAATGTTTTAAGACCTAGGTCCCAGCTGACCTTGCCAAACCCACATTTTATAACATTTTCTCCTTTGCTCCCCAAACTCCAGCCATAGTGGTCATTCCTTCTATTCCTTGAACACACTAAACTCATTCTTGTACTATTGTGCTATTCTTAGCACCTTCCCTTCCCTATTTGGAAAAGCTCTCTCTGTGATCGTGGCATGTTGACTCTTCATTTAGTTCTTGCTTAAAATGTTAGCTTCCTAGTAAAAAGTTTCTCTGAACATGCAATCTAAAGAAACCATACTGTCACTCTCTATAACATCACTCAATTATACTCTTAACACAGAACTTATTATTTCATGTTTTACTTGTTCATTATTAGTCTTTGCCCATAAAAATGTAAACCACAGGAATGCAGGGATCTCGTCTGTTTTTTCATCACTATATCCTTATGCCTAGAACATAGCAAGCACTTGATAAATATTTGGAATGAATAAATATGTGTATCTTAAAGACAGTATGCCATCAGAAGTCCATTTATCAGTTCAAATAACTGTATAAACACAGCTATATAAGAATGGTACTGTTGGGGGGCGCCTGGGTGGCTCAGTCGGTTAAGTGTCCAACTTCAGCTCAGGTCATATCTCACGGTCTGTGAGTTCGAGCCCCGCGTCGGGCTCTGTGCTGACGGCTCAGAACCTGGAGCCTGCTTCAGATTCTGTGTCTCCCTCTCTTTCTGCCCCTCCCCTGCTGATGCTTTGTCTTTCCTGCTCTCAAAAATAAATAAAACATTAAAAAAAATTAAAAAGAATCGTACTGTTGGTAAAAACTGAGCCACTACTGACTGCCATGCAAAAATTCAAAATACTAATTTTTCACCGAAGGTACGAATATCATAATTCAAGCATTTAAAGACACTTGCAGGGGCACCTGCGTTACTCAGTCAGTTAAGCGTCCAACTCTTGATTTCAGCTCGGGTCATGATCTCATGGTTGTAGGATTGAGCCTTGCATCCAGCTCTGTGCTGAGTGTGAGGCCTGCTTGAGATTCTTTCTCTCCCTCTCTCTCAAATAAACATTGGAAAAATAATAATTTGTTTACATTTATTGACTGGATATCTTGGTTGAAAACTGAATATACCCAGACTGTAGTCTGTCTACTCTCTATCTAGTTTTCTAGGGTTTCCATATTCAATCACTGTTTTCTTTACAATATGTTCTATGTGGCAGGACAAGTCATTCTTCTCTTCTTCTGTTTATTCTTTAAAAACAAACAGCCTACTGCTGTTCTCAAATATTTACTCTCCTAAATGACCTTTAGCATTAATTGGTCAAATTTCTTTAAATGACAACAAACTCACTGAATTTTGTCTAAAATTGCATTTAATTTACTTCAAGGAGTAAACCAATCAGGAACGTAATATAGGCTTCAGAGTAGGTCTTTAGATACATTTATAAAGGCTTTATAACCATTAACTTTATTACTGGATATTTAATTTTAATTATTGCTGTGAATAAAATTTTGTCAATATAAGATATGAATGAAGGAAACTATTAACACTTTTAGTCTTGCAGCCTATCATCTTACACTTTATTGTTTCCAAGGTTTCAGATAACTTTTATAATTACAAGGAAGTATAGAATCAACTGAATATAATTTTATTTTCAGATACTTTTAGACAGCAATGTATAATACTATCATAAATTGGTACCACCTCTCTGAGCAATTTAGTAGCACTTATCAAGAGCATTAAAAACATTTGTAACTTAGTCCAAAGAATCCTTTTCCAGAGATTTATCTTAAGAGATTCATTTAGAAATTTATACACAAATTTGTTTTTCAATGTGTCATATATAACAGTAATGAAGTAATGAGTAAATAAATTATGAATACCTGCAGGATAACCTATCATGCATTCATTAAAAATCATTTTTAAAAGTCAACTTAGCGCGCCTGGATGGCTCAGTCGGTTAACTGTCTGACTTCAGCTCAGGTCATGATCTCGCAGTTCATGAGTTCAAGCCCTGCATCGGGTTCTATGCTGACAACTCAGAGCCTGGAGTCTGTTACAGATTCTGTGTCTCCCCCTCTCTCTGCCCCTCCCCTGCTTCTGCTCTGTCTCTCAAAAAATGAAAAAACGTTAAAAAAAATTAAGTAAGTAAATAAAAGTCAACTTAATGACAGTGAAAAATGTTATGATGCATTTAGGTGAAAATTCAGAATATGCAGCTGTACTTATGATTCCACATGTGTTAGGTATATTAAAAAGCACACTGGAAGAAAAAATTGGAAAGAAATGCATCAGGATCCTAATAATATAATTTTCTATTTTGAGAGCCTTCAGAAAATTATAAAATCTCTGTAATACTTGTCTTTCAAACAGTCGCTATTAAACATTCCTAGTATTTCACATATGTTCTTTCATTGTGTTCTATTCATCTTTGTACTTTACTGTTGCTTCAAAATTCTCTACAATATCCACATATTTTTTACATTAACATAATAAGTATTTACAAATTTTTTAATTTGAAAATCACTGCAAGCTTCAGTTTCATTAACGGGTCAACAAATCCTTTATCTAGGGAGGAATAAACAGTTCTAATACCAAGTTAAATATTCTAAGTTGCTGATGCTACCAGATACACTGTATTTATAACCTATCTGTCCATGAGTCGGAAAGGAATTTGAGTCATTCAAGTTGTGGAAGTCACCTACAACAACGACAACAACAACAATAACAAAATGGCAACAATTTTTTGAAATTTGCAATCTTGTTACTCCAGCTTGTTTTTAAACTTAAGCATACCTCATTGTGCCCAGTGTACAAGTGAAAAAAAGCCTGGAAAAGACTAACGTTCCACAACTATTTAATCTTTGTTTATTAGATAAACCATTTTCTTATAAATTACTTAGTTCAAAAATTTATAGTCTCTCATATGTTGAGGGATAAAGATAAAGGACCTTCTAGTACTCTTTAAAGATCAGAAAAAAAGATGTGGCTTAGTGTTCACAAGAAGTGAACAAAAAGGCTTATGTGAAAAGAATTCACAAAGTAAAATGTACTGACGCAAAAGTTCTCAGCTAATCTCCAACAAAGATAAACACAAAATAATTTTAGATAAGGATCCAAAGATTTATGGGCTAAATTCAACCTAAAGATAACTGTGCTGCTGAATAAAGCACTCAGGTATATTCATTACAAGTTTTACAAACAGCTGCTGCTTCATATCTAATCCCTGCAGTAATCTTAGTACAAAAGACTGCCAGAATTTCAAGATTTATTACTATCTATTACTATTACAGAAATTTAAATTTGTACAGTTTTATCAGTTTTAAATAATCATCTCACTTGTTCCTCACAAATCTCCTTTAAAATTGGGCAAATATTATTATCCTCATTTTATAGTAAGTTATATGCCTACTGATATTGCTGGTTATTGAATTCCTTATCTTCTGACTCCCATTCCAGTATTATTCCAACAAGAATGTAAGCTCCAAGAGGGTAGGGATTTCTGTCTGCTCCTAGAATAGCGCCTGGCACATAAAGTCATTGAAATATTTGCTGAATGTATCAATGAATAAATTCCCACTATAGAAATATGCATAAGTCAAAACAGTGCAAAAAATCAGTATAAACCCTCCAACGCTACTGTGAAAAACAGAATAATCTAAGATCTTCATATTATTGTGAGAATATTAGACTACTTACATTTTATCAAGTATAGCATACAGGAAAGTTTTTATATAAAACAAGTCTGTTTTGTGTATGATTGTATAAAGAGTTAATGTATATTCTTTAGCACTTATATTTTTTAAATCTTATTAATGGCTTTCCAAAAAACATGTTGCACTTACGAGTTAAAAATTTGAAAGATATAATGACCCATCTATATCTGACAAAAAATAATGCTTTATTCAAAGAAAAAAAGAAACACAAGAAAATAATTTTTCTTCCCCAGTAGATAGTAAAATACTGCACAATTCATTCACCTAAAACACATAAGAATTGTGAAGTACTTCAGAATTATAAAATATGCCTAAATTTTTTGCTGACAGGATAATCTTTATATTTCAGAACTGTGGTGTTCATTAAGGGGGAATATATGCATTTTATAAAATAATACAAGTTGTCTTCTTTGCTTTCTATACACCTTTAAAGAAACTACAGAGTTAAAAGTACATAATTAAACAATTGTGCATTCTTAAAAAATTTTTTTCAAGTTATTTATATCATTCAACACTTCTGCTAAATGACATGTGCCCGCCAATGTTCTTACAAAGTGAACAATCAGCGATCATAAAATTCTGTTTTGGGTCAGAATAGGAATACATTGATGTTTAGAGTTTTAACTCCATGTTTAAGGCATTCTAATTCCACTTCCCCCTCAACTCTAGTAAAGTATAAAAACAAAAGTATATCAGTAAAATATAACAAGATTTTAATGCTATAACTGAAAACGACTTTACTAAGGTATTAAAATATTCTACTTTTAAAAGAAAAGTAGTCATATCAACATAAATATATAACCATACTGAGAATTATGGTGAAACATTACCCACATAAGTCTAATATCATGTTCTACCATCAATGTTTCCTTTTATTAAAATAATTAATAAGCTTTAATGATGAACTCAATGGATATTTTTCAAAGCATATAAATAATCTGGTATCTTACTGTTATAGCCATGCTCTTATTTCATCAATATTAAGCTTACCTTTCCTTTTGGTCCAGACTGCTTAAAACATGAAAAAGAAAAAAAATGTAAGAGGCAAGACCTCATTTTTGATATATCATTGTAGTTTTAGTATCTGCGGTCAATAAGGCAAAACTCTATTGTGATTAATTTGTTTTAAACCCATTATATATATGTTATATACTAAATTTTGAATCTTGTCAGATAAGTAAATTATTTTTCAGTTTTTGTTAATACAGAAAATAATTTATATCTAAACATATTTAAAAAAAAAGGATGTGCAAAGATATGAAAGATTCTTGAAAGAGCTTTATTTAACCATCAACCATTTGATGATAGGTTACTTTAGAGTAGTTATGTAAACAGTCTTCAAAGAACAATAAAAATTCCTGACAGTTATAAATTTCTAGCGCTGCCAATTCTGTTATCAGGTGTGATAATTAGCTTCTGAATAAGAAAAAAAAATTTTTAAGGTTGGAACTTTTGCATTAAAGCCATAGATTAAGTACAACAGCATACGGTTTTAGATACCAGGAAAAGGCCTGGGATTTAAAATCATGGCCTCCAATCAAAAATACAATTTATAACAGGTCCACCCTTCTCCACATCCATGGAAAACCTAAAAATCTACCAGTATTAATTACACAATAGTAAAATTATAAAAACCTTGAATTTAGAGTAAGATTCATATCCTAGAATTATTTATTATAAAATGAACAAAATATTCAGAACTAACTGTAAGCAAAATATAGTTTACGAACTCTCTGAGTCCTCATATAAACTCTTAAATAACGTGGAACAAACAAGCAAAATATCAATCATAGTAAATTAAGGGAATAAAATAGTAATGTGGTTTTATACAAACAACACCGAAAACACTCGTATTTAAAAATTTTTTCAATAGTAAAGAATTATAAGCTTACATGAATACCATATTTGAAATTTTACCTTTACTATTAAAAAAACAGGATAATCTCTATAAAATAAACTTATGTTAGAAAAATGACAAAAACGTGAGGGAATATTACCACACCCCTATTAAAGTAAATAAAATATAAGTATGAAAGTTTAACTAAGTTCAGCTTATCTTACATATTTATTTCTTCTGGAGCTTTATTTCCAGGAAAAGTAAAATGAAAACTGAAAGTTAGGCATTAATACCTAATATAGCCATTTCTAGCTCTACACTATTGTGCCCAAGAAGTGAGAACAGTAGTAGTCTCTCGTTTTTGTGTTTTAAACTCACCTGTATAGAGTAAAGAATAGAGGTAGAAGACAGAGTAACAGAAGAAGAAACAGGTTTGGTTCTTTCCAATAAACCAAGGAAGTTAGGAAGAAAACAAAACGCAAAACAAAAAAATATGCATATGCCCATGCTCACTTCTCCTATCCTTGAAGAAAATGCATTTATTATGGTAAGACATCTAATTTATAAGTCACTGCACTTCTATATAATTCCTCAATATGTGTTTCTTATCAAGTTCTGCCCTGGAGGAGTACACATATTAAAAAAAAAGAAAAAGCTTTTAAAGAATGGATAGGGAAGCTATTATTAGTAATGTAGGACTTTGTAAAAATGTCAACTTACATTCTTGTTGCACTATTTCATTCTTGAACTAGTGCTGCACTAGTGTTCTTAAAATTTTTTAAAAAGGAAGAAAAAAAGAGAGACTGATTGATTCTGGTATTCATGACCTGATTTAAGACTTCGAAAATTCTTTCAAAGTGGTGCTTTTCATTAATAATTAAATTTTGCTTATTCCAGTAGCCCATTTTCCCATTTATGGATTATATCTGCTTTTGTAGACATTCATTTTCCCCTATGGTCCTTACAAGTCTTTTCACCTATCTTTAATAAAAAAAACAAAAAAAAAGTGAAAATGTAAATAAAACATAAACCAGTAAATGTGCTCTTTTAACGAGTCTCATTAAAGGTAGAGATGGCATATAGAGTTATATAGACTTTTTAATTTCTGCATTACATTTTTCCATACCGAAGACTACCTTCCTTCATCACTATTAGTATGTAAACAACTTCTCTTCTAAATGAGTTATATTAACATTTGTAGTAAGAAAACAGAATGAAATCCTAATGTTCTCCCAAAGAGGAGTCATAATAGTAGTAATCTGATCAGATATTTTAACGATCTTCAGGTACTCCCTTTGGATTAAAAAGGTATGATGTACCTATTCCCATATCTTACTAAACAACTACAAGTTATTCAAAACACAAGCCTGATTTACTTTTAAAAGACAGCTTATATCACTCTCCCCAAGAGGACTGTGTGTGTGAATTATCAGTTTATGGCATTTCCTTTAATTTCAAATTAAGACTTGAGAAAATAAGAAAATTAGGAGAAACTGTAAAAGCCAGTAAAAACCAGGGTGCTCACCTCATCTGAAGCGTGACAACTATGCCAACACTACACTAATTAAAACCAAAGGATTGGTAGTAACCATTTTGGTGAAACCTTTCTTCATTCCTTTGGAGATGTGGTTACTATCAAATGGAGTATTCTCTTCTAACAAGTACACTCAAAAGCTTCTTTGGGGCACCTGGTGGCTCAGTCAACTGAGTGTCTGACTCTTAATTTCGGTGCAGGTCATGATTCCAGGGTGTGTGAGATTAAGCCCTGCAGTGGGCTCTGTGCTGACAGCACAAAGCCTGCTTAGGAGTCTCTCTCTCCCTCTCTCTCTGACCCTCCTCTGCTCTCTCTCTCTCTAATAATTAAAAAAAAAAAAGCTTCTTTAATACTTCCTTTGTGAATTCTTCACTGCCCCCCTTCTCTGTAAATAGCACTACACAAACTGTGTCTACTACACTGCACTTACCATGTAATCATTTGTTTGTCTTTCTGTCCTCTTCCCTAACCAAACTTGAGCTGGAAGGCAGGGACTTTGTTATATTCACCTTTGACTACTCTGTATCTATGCCTGGTACGTAAACTAAAATATAAAATTACTCAATGATTTTGAAGGAAGAAAATTGGAAAAACTCTCAATGACCTGTTTTTGAAAGTCAAAATCTTTTTAATGACAATCACACTTTAGTAAGAATAAGAAATGTTTATTCTGTAAATAAGAGACAAACATAAATAGAATCTGTCCTACTGGCTTGACTTTTCAGTTTTCTTAACTGTCCCTCGTTGTAAGAACATGTATTTTCATTCAGGATTGTTTCTCTAAATACAAACTAATTCAGGTTCATTTGTTTCTAAAGAAACTATATTTTACTAGTAAATGCCATTTCCTATTAACAGAATATAACCTTTTATGCAGATGAGCGATAATACATATGCAAGGTATAATAGGTGTCAAGACCTAGAATAAAACAAAACACACACTGATTTCCAGACTGAAATCATTTTTTTTTTTTTTAACATTAACAATGATGAAAGGAGTATGGAGAGAACAGGTCACACTGCAAATAACTCCAAACTAACAAATAACTTCAAAAGCAATAGTAATTTTGGTTGCAGACTATATCACTTGATTATAAATTATAGATGACTATTTCAACATGGACCACATTTCAGAAAAAGAACAAATTTTTGTCAGCAATGGATTCTATCAGTGTGATCAGTGTGAAAATAGCATGTCTCTCCTTTTTTGCTACTAATTACTCTCCTTTAATTATTCTCATGTTTGTGTCACATGTTGGCTAGAGAGCTTGATTTGTGTACTTTACAGTAAGATAAGCCAAGTTTTTGGTATGTGCAGTAATTTCTCTTTTGGTCTTTTGTAGTTGTATTTCTCAAATATCTTATGCGAAAATTATAAAATAATACATTTAAGCAAAAGATTTTATTATCTGAAAATATGAGAAAGATTTAAGGTTTTTAAGTTGAAAACCTCTTATGCTATAGCAAATCTAAGTACATGGGTGAATATTAGCAAGAGTTTGGTGTTTCTAAAAGTCAGGACATATTTTCTGAGTGAGCAGCAATCTAGATTGACATTTTTTAAAAATGAAGAACATATATACCAAATCTTTAAATCTTACTATTTATAAAAACATTTTGTGTTACAAACTATTCAAATTGCAAAAATTAGATTATTTAGTTTATTGTTGGGGCCTAGAATTTCTTAGTCAATTAAACTGGACTCACAACTGAAATTCAATTGAAATTTCATAACCATTTCAAAAACGGTTATGAAAAAGCTCCGAAGCATTTAAAACATCAAGCTTTCCCCACTGTTACGTTCGTTACTTCAAGGTTCAAGTATTACTTTCATGATCAATGAGAACATCCAAATCTACTAAAACTATTAAAACACAAAATTATCTCAATTAAAACTAATGTGATTTATTTTGAAACTATGAAATCCAATAAATCTTAAAAAGAAAGTAAGCTAATAACTACTTTACTTATCAGAGCAAAACTACCACCTAAAAATTTGTCAAATGTTGTACGATCGATGTTGTAAAATCAGATTAATTTAACTAGAATATAATGTAACAGAAAGGCTTTTATTTATGTCTGTATTCACAGAATGTGATTTATTCAAAAGCAGATATAAAATAATAAAATTCTAGAATAAAATTCTAATAAAATTCTGAATTATTTCAGAGACATGAATATCTTGTTACAGACAATGGAAACACAGTAAAGTTCCCCAAAACACAAAAGCTGGTTGAAGAAAAAAAAATAGTAAAAAAGTATTAAAGAAGATGGTATGTATATACTAAACAAAGGCAATTAAAATCCTTACCTTTGGGCTGCTGTTTTTACTAGTGATGTCTGTACATTAGCATGTTGAAAACGTCGACCATGAACTACAGTTCCAGAACATATTGATGCATTTTGTGCATTTTCACTGCAGATGAAAGAAACAAAGAATAATTTGAAGAGAGGAAAAATTACATACACATATGCAAAATGAATTCTTTCAAATCTGAATACAAATACACACACAAAAAGCTGCACACTAAAATATGTATTTTTATAGATCAATCTAATTAACCAGGTTAAGTTGTCCATCAGGAGTTTTCCACTTTCTGAATTTGTCTCTGAAATGTTTCTAATACAATTCATGTAAGAAGATAAAGAGTAGAACACTAGAATAGAAGTCAGGAATCCAAATGAATGTTTTGCACCATAAGATATCCTATAAATTAATTCAAATACATTTTTTCTTATTCTCTATTAGGAACTATACATTAAAAAAAAGCTTGTAAGTTGTATTACAAAGATTTCTTATATATCAAAATAAAAATCAAATATAGTAATTGTAAAAAAATCAAATATACTAATTGTAAAAAAAAAGTCAGGAGTCCCAAATTCTACTTCTGATTCTCCCATTGACTTCAAAGTTACTTAGCCTTTATGTACCAGTTTTCTACCTATAAGTTGACAAATCTGAAACTGAAACAGTGCTTTTCAATACTGTTTCTGGGAGGTATAACAGCACAATCATATCGGTAAAAGTAGTTCAGTATGACAACCACTAAGGATTATATCTAGAAAAGAAGATGAATAAAAATCTTAAAAAAAAAAAAAAAAATCCCGTATCGAAATAATCCTGATTAAGTGTCCCCTAAAGGAGACATAACCACTCTACCCTCCACTCTACCTATTCTACCCATGACTACTCTAACCTTAGTTAGTAAAGGTTTATTAACCTTTACTTGGTTAGTAAAAAAACCCAAGATTTTACTAACTATATTAGAGGAAGCTCATCTTATGAAATCTCACTTTACTGGAACTTTTCTTACAATGTTTTTATTCAGAACTAAAAAATCATTGCAATCAACCCTAATCCCAAAATTCAAAGCAAAGGACTCACACACTGGAACAACTCTACATCTTGGCACTGCTAAAAAAGTGAAAGTATAGGCTAGATCAACTGGCTACAAAGGCAGTTAATTTTTTGTTGTCAAACCCTGTATCTTTTCTGTAGGAAATGTGTGGTGAAGTGCCTATACCTCAATTTCTTATTGTTGCTCAACATGTTAAGTCCAATTGGGTTGCCTTTCAAAGGTTTTAAACTATCAGCCTTGTTTCGTCTTGCACATGTCTTCCAGGGATCACCAGAACTGGTAGAAACAATTTCAGATTGACGACTTAACTGTAAAAAGATCAATAAATGTTAAAGAATCAATAAACACCATAACATGATTGTTTGAAAGCCCACTTAAATAAAAAAAGCTGTAAAAATAGTACCAGTTATTGGAAATGGGAGAGAGAGATGACATTGGCATGAATGTAAGAATAATTCAACTATAATACTTTTTTTCCTAAAGAGAACATAAATATGTAGGAACACGGGTGTTTATGATATTATTTTCTCTTCATTTTAAATGTCTCCAAACGTATTTAAGATAATTAAAAAAGAAAAACAGAAGACATGAAGGGCAGACTATCTTCGAACAGCTCTTTCCTGAGGGTAAAGAAAAATATTTTCCCTGCTGCTGCTATTTGTGGGACAAGTACAGCCAAATGGGGCAAAGTCATCATTTCAACCTGCACAAGGACTTTGGCCTTAGCATCAAAGTTTCTATACCAACACAGAAACTGAAATGTCTTGATACTTTCACTGTTGCAAATGATAACATATAACATCTTAGCAATCACTTTGTGGAGATTACAGTGGGACAGCAGGATGGCCCATTCCTTGGAAAGCTCTTTTAAACAAAGAAATCTATCTGTACTACATTCATCGCATCAGACATTTAAAAGCTGCTTTCAGACTCATTAAGACAAAGGTCCTTAGTTCTCAGTGATAATTTATCCAAAAACAACACTTTCAAAATCATTCTCAGTTTTTTTTTAAGTTTCTTTATTGTAATGTTTATTTATTTTTGAGAGAGAGACAGAGCACAAGCGGGTCAGGGTCAGAGAGAGAGGGAGACACAGAAGCCGAAGCAGGCTCCAAGCTCTGAGCCGCCAGCCCGGAACCCAACACAGGGCTCGAAACCACAAACCATAGGATCATGATGCGAGCCGAAAGTCAGATGCCCAAGCGACTGAGCCACCCAGGCAACCCTCTTATTTACTTCATTTTTGAAACAGTAGCCTAATTTTTATTTTTCACTCATTTACAAGAAAACAGAGTTGTAAGAAGATACAACCTTGGCTTTTATTCCCCAATTGATCTCAGTAGAAACCTAATAGCTCCCTAAAAAAAAAATCCCTCACAAAAAAGTCCTCCTGAGGACAGAGTTCATTGTGCCAACACCATTTTATTTTTAGGCATACCTACATTACAAAATCCCCAAAAGACCTATTTCTGAAATACTGCTTATCACTTTCTCTTCCTTGAGACATTTTATTGCTTCCTAATCTCTTATAGCCACATGCACTTCAGACTCCTCCATTTCTGGTAATGGCACAGTAAGTAATGCAGATCAATTTCCTTCTACTCTCTGAAAACAACTAGAAAAAAAGCTGGACAAATACAAACTAAAAAAATACATGTTTGAGACATCTGAGGACTCTGAAGGCAGTAAAGTTAAAATTAAGAACTAAGATCAAGAATAAGAAACACAAGAGATCTGAGCCCAGATTTGTATTTTCCCCTGAGACATCTATTGATTTCAGAAGATTCAATTGAGAGGCTACGTCTGAACTTCCAACAGAGAGCTAGAGAGACAAAAAGTGGAGATACAGACCCACCATATGTGAAGGGCCTCATAAGCCCTCGAAATTTGGATAATTATAGCCTATGAATAACAGTCTTCATAGACTGAAATCCAGCTTCCAATCATCTCAACCTTCAGTTCAATTAAGGAAGTTCTCAAATGTTCAGTGTAAATCAGAATTACTTGAATGGTTTGTTAAACTGTTGTGTCCAACCTTTTACAATTTATTCTTATTCATTAGGTCTAGGGTGGCCCTAAGAATCTGCATTTCTAGCAAGTCCCCAAGTGATGCTGATACTGCTGATCAGAGACCACATGTGGAGAACTACTGGATTAAGTGATCTGAGACTGAGAATGTCAATGCTCCTAGTCTAGTAACAAGTCAGAAGTAAATATATTTCCCTTCCAAAAAGATAATTTTCTAGGCCTCCAACTACCTCTATGATTTTTCATGTGCAATTAACACTAATAAGCAGGCTCAAAGAAATTAGACAACGTGATCAAAATCAAGAGAAACAATTGAAAACAGGAAAAAAAAAAACATGGGATAAAGATAATGGGAATATCACACTTTGATTTCTGTTAGAAGAAAATATTCTCTTTTGCATTTGGTGAATAGCATTATTGTGAAAAGATAATAATTTAGGAATCAAACAGACTTATCTCTTTCTAGCCAAGTAACTTTCCTTATATCATAGGGATATTTCATGCGTTAACAAAAATATACGCAAATTGCCTAGCCCTGCAATCGGCAGATAGGAATATTAAGTAATCAATAGTTCCCACTCAATTAGAAATACAGGTAATCTCTCTTAGCCCAACAAGTAGTCATTAAAATGCATTCATCTCAGAAAAATTAGGTGTAACCAGTCATTTTGACCTAGGCCTTCTCACATGTTATTCTGAAAAAATGCCCTAAGTCAATGAATGGTTCTCGGAGTGTGGTGGCTGGACCAGCACAACCAGCATCATTTGCAAACTCTTAAAATGCAAATTATCAGGCCCCAATCCAGATCTCCTAAATCAGAAACTCTCCAAGTGGGGTCCAGCAGTATTTTTATTAAACCTTCCAGGTCTCTCTGATGTACACTAACATCGAAGAGCCAATGCTCTGGGTGACTTTGATACATAGCCTGTTAAGAATCCCAGAAGCAAAAAGTTTCCATTAAAGACTGATCATATAAGGGCGCCTAGGTGGCTCAATCCGTTACCCATCCAACTCGTGGTTTCAGCTCATGTCATGACCCCATGGGATTGTGAGTTCAAGCCCCATGCTGGGCTCCATGCTAAAAGTGCAGAGCCTGCTTGGGATTCTCTGTCCTCCACCCCCCGCCGCCCCTCCCCCACTTGTGCTCTCTCTCAAAAAATAAATTAAAAAAATTTTTTTGAATGTTTATTTTTTGAGAGAGAGAGAGTGCGAGCAGGGAAGGGGTAGAGCGGGAGGGAAACAGAAGCAGACTCCAGGCTCTGAGCTGTCAGCACAGAGCCTGATGGAAGGCCTGAACTCACAAATTGTGAGATCACGACCTTAGCCGAAGTCAGATGCTTAACCAGCTGAGGTACTCAGGCGCCCCTCAAAATAAATAAATTCTAAAAACTCTTAAAAAAATAAAAAGACTGATCATATAATTTCATTCCTATCTAGGCAATTACAAAAGCTAATATTTAGTGAATACTTATTATGAATAGACATTATATTAGTTACTTTATGTTCAATCTCCATACATTATATATTTCAGTAGTTCCTCAATTTAGGATTCAGCAACCACACCTAAAACATCAGGTCAATTACTTGCTGCTATTGAGTGATAGAATTAATTTCCCACTTCAGTTCTCTCACCTTAACAAAATCTCTCCACCACATGTCATTTAAACTCTGCTGACATTCTATCCTTATGCTATGAAGATCAGTGAACTGAAAAAGCAAAGTAACTTGACCAAACTAGTTAAATGGCTTTAAACATTCAAAGTCTGGTCTGATTCCAAAGTCTATGTGTTCCCATACTGTACTACATGAGAAATTTTTATAATGCTATTTGTAGAAATATAAATATTGATGCTTAACAAGAAAAAAGCAAAAACAACAAACTGGTTATTCCAGAAAGGACTTACCATTAGGATACAAACTATCTTACAGATACAAAAAAGTAACTGTGTTAAATATTCCTTTATATCAATGTAGAAAGTTAATCTTTCCTCTCAAGAATTGTTTAAGCCAAATCATATCTAATATACAGACACATAACTCAGCTAAGTCAACCATATTTCTGATTAAATGCTCATACATTTTCAAAAAATTTTTGAGAAAGCATAGTGCACAGCAACAGACAACCCAAAGTCCATCATTAAAGCATGAGGATCTGGAACACCTGGGAGGCTCAGTCAGTTTAGCCCAGGTCATCTCTCATGTCTCGGTTTGTGGGATCAAGCACCACAGCCCTGTGCTGACAGCATGTAACCTGCTTGGGATTCTCTCTCTCCCTCTTTCTGCTCCTCTCCTGCTAGTGTGCACTCTCTCAAATAAATAAACGTTAAAAAAAAAAAAAGTTCTATACGCAAATTCTCAGTTTCCCAATTCTGTTGCCTATAGGTTACTATTAAAAACTACATATACTTCAGTTGGCAACAAGAAAACCAGTACTTCCAACTATGTCAGATAGGACTATATCTCATGAAAATCTTTTACCATACCATCAAATTACCTTAGAAAAGGCTCGCAACCATTTGTTACACTTAGAAGGTAGCTCCAGAGGCCAGGGGGGAGGGTGGGGAAGAGAGGGTTATTCCACAGGAGAATCAAAGGATATAAGAGTATAAGATTCTCTTTACACAATTATAAGCCTATAGGGACACAATTCTAGCTTCCAGAAC
The DNA here is from genome assembly GCA_030068075.1 of Paguma larvata. Classification (NCBI taxonomy): domain Eukaryota; kingdom Metazoa; phylum Chordata; class Mammalia; order Carnivora; family Viverridae; genus Paguma; species Paguma larvata. The sequence goes on along the minus strand of CM057829.1, from coordinate 67,576,706 downwards.
ACTTAAAAATAACTGCTGAATTAAAATACAACATATAGGGGCATTTGCGTGGCTCAGTCGGTTGAGTGTCTGACTTCTGCTAAGGTCACGATCTCACAGTTCCTGGGTTCAAGTTCCACACTGGGCTCTGTGCTGACAGCATGGAGCCTGCTTCAAATTCTCTCTCTAGTTGCCCCTCCCCCACACGTATGCACGTTCTCTCTTTCAAAAATAAATAAACACTTAAAAACACTTTTTATACAGGAGCATGGGTGGCTCAGTCCCTTAAACGTCCAACTTCGGCTCAGTTCATGATCTCACAGTTGGTGAGTTCGAGCCATGCTTTGGGTTCTGTGTTGACACAGCTCAGAGACTGGGGCCAGCTTTGGATTCTGTATCTCCCCCTCTCTCTGCCCCTTCTTTGCTAGCATGCGTGCAGCTCTCGCTCTCAAAAATAAACTTAAAAAAAAAAAATACAACATATAAATTATTTTAGATCTCTAGCACATCTACTTCTCTCTAATAATTTTTATTTCCCCTCATTATATTTGTGCTCTTAACCTGGTAATCTCCATCAGATTATTGGGGGAAATAAAATAAGTAAAAATCAAGCCATTAATTTATGGATGATTATCTCACAGATTAGAGAACTAAAGTCCTACTACTATTAAAGTTCAAGATGATATATTTAATCCGGATGTTCCTGAAAAACTTTAATTTTTCTTCCCCTCTGTCTCTGTGTTAAGTAACCTAACACAGTTTCCTACCTAATGCAAGCATAAGATCGGGAGAACTACTGTAGACATAAAGATTAGCACAAAACAATCGCGGTTACAAAATCAATTATAAATACAGGCCTCAGCTATTGGCGGAAGACTTACTAGAACCATGCACTATATAGGTTATATTGCCTCACAATTCTCACAACCATCCTATAAAATGGACAACTATTAGCAGGTCTAGAATCTGATATTCTGATAATATATTACGGATCCAAAAAAGTTGTTTCTCTCAAATGGATATCAATCCATATGGAATACCTTTACACAGTACAAACAACAGGATAGAGATCAGCAAACTTTTTTTGGCAAAGGGTCACACAGCAAGTATTTTAGACTTTGTGGGTCTCTGTTGAAACTATTCAACTCTGTCCAAATAATTCAAATCTGTGTTGTAGCATGAAAGTAGTAATAGACAAAAAACAAATGAGCATAGCTGTTTTCCAATAAAATATTATTTATAAACGCAAATTTAAATTTCATGTATTTGCATGTAATAAAACAGTATTCTTTTGATTTTGAGGGAATTCATTTAAAAATGGTTCTTAGGGGAGGAGCCAAGATGGCAGAAGAGCATGGGAGTCTTTTTTCTGTCTCGCATACATGAAATAAATATAGCCAGATCAACACAAAACCATCCTGCACACATAGAAAACGGATTTGCAGACTAACACAGCGAACTGCACAATGTGAACCACAGAACTCAGCAGGTACGTGCCACAGAGACGAGAACTGGGGAAGAGAGGAGCTGCGGAGGGCAGGGAGCTGTCTTTGCTTGGGGAGAGAGGACAGAGATACGGGTGAGAGTACCGGAAAAACGCACCCCATAAAACCAGCTGGAGAGAAAGTGGAAAAGTGGAAACAGACACAGGGACCGAACTGAAAGGGGAGAAAGTAGAAAGGAGAGGGTTTAAATTCCATTAAGACTCTATAAACAGGGGGAGGGTAGAGTCTGAAACTCTGCAGTCCAAAATACCTAATGGTGCTCTGGTGGGAAGGGCAAAGAGTGTAGAAGAACGAGAGAAGAGTGGGTCCGGGAGGTCCTTGGGCCATGTCTGATTTTCCATAATCCCAGAAACGCTGCTGCTAAACGATAGCATGAACTTTCTCTGGTGTGGGCTAGCACCCAGCCACCAGGCTTTGGACATCGGCCACAGCAAGGTCCTGCGAGCATTTCTGGGTGCAGGCAGCACCCGGCCATTGCTCGGTGGGACCCTCACCCAGGGGTTCTGAGTAGGTCAAAGCCACAGTCCTCAGAAGTGAGTGGTCGGGAAACACAGCTGCAGCTCAGATAAAACCCAGGAGGGAGATGCCACCGGGCAACCTGACGGTGTGGTCACAGACAGTGTAAAACCAGGGAGTGACGGAAATCGGAGACAAAAGACTGGTGTGCGATTCCTGGCCCGGGAGGACACAGAATTCCAATGCAGGGCTGGGTGACTGGGTGACGCCGTTTTCAGCCTGCCCACGCATGCACACATGCCTACAGGCGCCAAAATGATCCACCAAGTAAGCCAAGTAGCACCATCTAGTGGAGAACAGAGCCATTACACTAAGACCCATCCAACTGGGACAACTTCACTCCAGGAACACCACAAATCTCTGCCCCTCCTTAATTTATGGACTATAAAGAGCTTCATAGTTCAACCTCTAGGGGAAGACGATATAATATCAATCCTATTTCAGACTGTTCACTGGTCCAGCTATTCAATTTTCTTTTTTCTTTTCCCTTTTTTTTCCTTTTATTATCATTTCTTTCCATTTACTTGAATACAGAAGGAGGAAAATTTATTATTTTTAATTTTTATTAAAAATATTTTCCTTTATTTTTTTCTACTATATTTCTCGCTTTTTTTCTAAATTTTTAAAATTCTGTTATACTTCCAAAATTTCCTTTATTTTTTTTTCTACCAAATTTTTCACTTTTGTGTAAATTTCTCAAATTCTATAATACTTCCATCATTTATTTGATTTGGTGTGTGTGTGTGGTTTTTAATTTTTTAATTTTAATTTTTTTCCCTTTTTTCTCTAATCAATCAAGCTCCTTTCAATAACCAGACCAGCACACACCTAGGATCTGGCATCATTTATTTGATTTGTTTTGTGTGTGTGTATATGTACTGTTTTCAATTTTTTCATTAAATTTTTTTTTACCTTATTAATTCCCTTTCTTCCTTCAAAATGACGAAACGAGGCAATTCACCCCAAATGAATGAGCAGGAAGAAACAAGAGCCAGGGACTTAACCAACACAGATACAAGCAAGATGTCTGAACCAGAATTTAGAATCACGATAGTAAGCATAGTAGCTGGGGTCTAAAATAGATTAAAATCCCTCTTTATGGAGATAAAAGAAGAAAAAGCTAGATAGGGTGAAATAAAAAATGCTGTAACTGAGCTACGATCTTGAAAAGATGCCATACGGCAGCAAGGATGGATAAGGCAGAGCAGAGAATCAGCAATACAGAGGACAAACTCATGGAGAATAATGAAGCAGGAAAAAAAAGGGAGAGTAAAGCAAAAGAGCACAATTTAAGAATAAGAGAAATCAGTGACTTATTAAAAAGGAACATCATCATAATCATAGGGGTTCCAGAAGAGAAAGAGAGAAACAGGTTAGAAGGGCTATGTGAGCAAATCATAGCGGAAAATTTTCCTAACCTGGGGAAAGACACAGACATCAAAATACAGAAAGCACAGAGGACTCCCACAAGATTCAACAAAAAACAACCATCAACAAGGCATATCATAGTCAAATTCACAAAATACTCAGACAAAGAAAGAATCATGAAAGCAGCAAGGGAAAAAAGTACCTAACCTACAAAGGAAGACAGATTAGGCTTGCAGCAGACCTATCCACAGAAGCTTGGCAGGCCAGAAAGGAGTGTCAGGACATATTCTATGTGCTGAATCGGAAAAATATGCAGGCAAGAATTCTGTATCCAGCAAGGCTGTCATTCAAAATAGAAGGAGAGAGAAAAAGTTTCCCAGACAAAAATTAAAGGAGCTCGTGACCACTAAACCAGCCCTGCAAGAAATTTTAAGAGGGACTCTCTAAGGGAAGAAAAGATGAGGGAGAAGAAAAGAAAAAAGAAAAAAGAAGAAAAAAGATCCAATAGCAACAAAGACTAGAAAGGACCAGAGAACACTACCAGAAGCTTCAACTCTACAAGAAACATAATGGCAATAAACTCTTACCTTTAAGTACTCACTCTAAACGTCAATGGACTATATGCGCCAATCAAAAGATATAGGGTAACAGAATGGATAAGAAAACAAGATCCATCAATATGCTGTTTACAAGAGACCAACTTTAGACCTAAATACACCTTCAAATTGAAAGTAAGGGGATAGAGAACCATCTATCATGCTAATGGTCATCAAAAGAAAGCCTGAGTAGCCATACTTATATCAGACAATCGAGACTAAAAACTGTAACAAGAGATGAAGAAGGGCATTATATCATAATTACGGGGTTTATCCGCCAAAAAGACATAACAATTGTAAACATTTATACTCCAAATATGGGAGCACCCAAATATATAAATCAATTACTCACAAACATAAAGAAACTCATTGATAATATACCATAGTAGTAGGGGACTTCGACACCCCACTTACAGACAGATCATCTAACCAGAAAATCAATAAAGAAACGATGGCTTTGAATCACATACTGGACCAGATGTACTTAACAGATATATTTAGAACATTTCATCCTAAAGCAGCAGAATATACATTCTTCTTTAGTGCACATGGAACGTTCTCCAGAATAGACCACACACTGGGACACAAATCAGCCCTCAAGAAGTACAAAAAGATCAAGATCATACCATGCATATTTTCAACCACAAGGTTGAAACTTGAAATCAACTACAAGAAAAAATTTAGAAAGACAACACATACTTGGAGACTGAAGGACAGCCTACTAAAGAACGAATGGGCAAACCAAGAAGTTAAGGAGAAAATTTAAAAATACATGGAAGCCAATGAAAATGATAACACCACAGACCAAAACCTTTGGGATGCAGCAAAGGCAGTCATAAGAGGAAAGTATATAGCAATCCAGGCCTCCCTAAAGAAGAAAGGTCTCAGATACACAACCTAACTTTATACTGCAAAGAGCTGGAAAAAGAACAGCAAATAAAACCCAAAACCAGTAGAAGACAGGAAATAATAAAGATTAGAGCAGAAATCAATGCTATTGAAACCAAAAAAAACAGTAGAACAGATCAATGAAACCAGAAGCTGATTCTTTGAATTAATAAAATTGATAAACCACTAGCCAGTTTGATCAAAAAGGACCCAAATAAATAAAATCAAAAACAAAACACGAGATCACAACCAAGAGAGCAGAAATAATAATAAGAGAATATTATGAGCAATTATATGCCAATAAAATGGGCAATCTGGAAGAAATGGACAAATTCCTAGAAACATATAAAATACCAAAACTGAAAAAGGAAGAAATAGAAAATTTGAACAGACCCATAACCAGTAAAGAAATCAAATTAGTCATCAAATATCTCCCAAAAAACAAGAGTCCAGGGCCAGACAGCTTTCCAGAGTGACTTCTACCAAACATCTAAAGAAGAGTTAACACTCTTGAAGCTCTTCCAAAAACTAGAAATGGAAGGTAAACTTCCAAACTCTTTCTATGAAGCCAGCATTACCTTGATTCCAAAACCAGACAAAGACCCCACTAAAACAGGGAACTACTGACCAATCTCCCTGATGAACATAGATGCAAAAATCTTCAACAAGATATTAGCTAACCAGATCCAACAATACATCAAAAAAATCATTCAACACGACCAAGTGGGATTTATACCTGGGATGCAGGGCTGGTTCAATACCCGCAAAACAATCAATGTGATTCATCACATCCATAAAAGGATGGACAAGAACAATACGATCCTCTCAATAGATGCAGAGCATATGACAAAATACAGTATCCTTTTTTGATAAAAACCCTTAAGAAAGTAGGGACAGAAGGATCATACCTCGAGATTGTAAAAGCCATATACGAAAAACCCAACGCTAATACCATCCTCAATAGGGAAAACCTGAGAGCTTTTCTGCTAAGGTCAGGAAAAAGACAGGGATGTCCACTCTCGCCACTGGTATTCGACATACTATTGGAAGTCTTAGCCTCAGCAATCAGACAACACAAAGAAATAAAAGGCATCCAAATTGGCCAGGAGGAGGTCAAACTTTCACTCTTTGCAAATGACTTAGAGTATCAAAAGATTCCCAAAAGATTCCACCAAAAACCTGCTAGAACTGATCCATGAATTCGGCAAAGTGGCATGATATAAAATGAATGTAAAGAAATTGGTTGCATTCCTATACACCAGTAATAAAGCAACAGAAAGACAAATCAAGGAATCGATCCCGTTTACAACTACACCTAAAATCATAAAATACCTAGGAATAAATTTAACCAAAGAGGTGAAAAATCAATACACTGAAAACAATAGAAAGCTTCTGAAAGAAATTGAAGACGACACAAAAAAATGGAAACATATTCCATGCTCCTAGATAGGAAGAACAAATATTGTTAAAATGTCAATACTACCCAAAGCAATCTACATATTCAATGCAATACCTACCAAAATAACACCAGCATTCTTCACAGAGCTAGAACAAACAATCCTAAAATTTGTGTGGAATCAGAAAAGACTCCGAATAGCCAAAACAATCCTAAAAAAGAAAACCAAAGCAGGAGGCATCACAATCCCAGACTTCAAGCTATATTACAATGCTGTAATCATCAAGACACTATGGTACTGGCACAAGAACAGACACTCAGATCAATGGAACAGAATAAAGAACCCAGAAATGGATCCCCAAACATACGACCAACTCATCTTTGACAAAGCAGGAAAGAATATCCAGTGGAATAAATACAGTCTCTTCACAAGCGGTGCTGGGAAAACTGGACAGCGACATGCAGAAAAATGAACCTAGACCACTTTCTTACACCATACACAAAAATAAACTCATAATGGATGAAAGAGCTAAATGTAAGATAGGAAGCCATCAAAATCGTAGAGGAGATAGCAGCCAAGAACCTCATTGACCCTGGCCACAGGAACTTCTTATTCAACATGTCTCCAGAGGCAAGGGATACAAAAGCAAAAATGAACCATTGGGACCTCATCAAAATAGAAAGCTTCTGCACAGCAAAGGAAACAATCAGCAAAACTAAAAGGCACCCGACGGATGGGAGAAGATATTTGCAAACGACATATCAGATAAAGGGTTAGTATCCAAAATCTATAAAGAACTTATCAAACTCAACACCGAAAAAACAAATAATCCAGTAAAGAAATGGACCAAAGACATGAACAGACACTTCTCCAAAGAAGACATCCAGTTGGCCAACAGACACATGAAATGATGCTCAACGTCACTCATCATTAGGGAAATACAAATCAAAACCACAATCATGTACCACTTCACACCTGTCAGAATGGCTAATATTAATAACTCAGGCAACAACAGATACTGGCAAGGATGTGGAGAAAGAGGATCTCTTCTGCACTGCTGGTGGAAATGCAACTTGGTACAGCCACTCTGGAAAACAGTATGGAGGTTCCTCAAAAAATTAAAAATAGAACTACCCTACGACCCAGCAATTGCACTATTAGGTATTTATCCAAGGGATACAGGTATGCTGTTGAACCCCAATGTTTATAGCAGCACTATCAACAAGAGCCAAAGTATGGAAAGAGCCCATATGTCCATCGATGGATGAATGGATAAAGATGTGGTACACACACACACACACACACACACACACACACACACACACACACACACAATGGAGTATTACTCGGCAATCAAAAATAATGAAATCTTGCCATTTGCAACTATGTGGATGAAACTAGAGGGTATCATGCTAAGCGAAATTAGTCAGAGTAAGACAAATATCAAATGACTTCACTCATACGAGGACTTTAAGATACAAAGCAGATGAACATAAGGGAAGGGAAGCAAAAATAATATAAAAACCAGGAAGGGGACAAAAACATAAGAGACTCTTAAATATAGAGAACAAACAGAGGGTTACAGGAGGGCTTATGGAAGGGGGAATGAGTTAAATTGGCAAGGGGCGGGGCGCCTGGGTGGCTCAGTCAGTTAAGCACCAACTTCGGCTCAGATCATGATCTCACAGTTTGTGAGTTCGAGCCCCACGTCGGGCTCTATGCTGATAGCTCAGGGCCTGGAGCCTGCTTCGGATTCTCTGTCTCCCTCTTTCTCTGCCCCTCCCATGCTCATGTTCTCTCTCTCTGTCAAAAGTAAATAAACATTAAAAAAAATTAAAAAAAAATAAATGGGCAAGGGGCATTAAGGAATCTACTCTTGAAATCATTGTTGCATTGTATGCTAACTTGGATATAAATTTTTAAACAATTAAAAAAATAAAAATAAATAAATAAATAAAAATGGTTCCTAGGCCATAGACTGTAGGCCACATTTGGTCTATGAGCCTTAGTTTGCCAATTCTGTATTATATATTATTCATTTAGCAACAAATGAGCATAGTCAGTTACTACAATTTAAGTTCCAGAGGCAAAAGAAACTTGTCTACTCTGTTCACTAGCATCAGAAACACTGTGATCAATACATATTTATTGCACAAATAAATTTTTTATTGGGACTATGAAATGTGTAAAAATTATCAACATATGGCTATCACCCAACCAAACTTATCACACATCAAATGAATCAATTTAATAAAAAAAACAAGAATTCAGGAAATTTAGCACACAAGAATTTCAGATAAAAAGATAACCTTAAATAATCTATTAAATGATTAGACATTTATAATGTACATTAAATGAGTGTTTGCGTGGCTCAACTGGTTGAGCATCTAACTCTTGATTTTCACTCAGGCCATGATTTCACATTTTGTGACTGAGCCCTGCATCAGGCTCTGAGCTGAGAGCGTGGAGCCTGCTTGGGATTCTCTTTCTCCTCTCTCTGCCTCTCTCCCCCACTCATACTCCCTCTCTATCAAAATAAATAAATGTTAAAAAAAAAAAAAGTTCATTAAAGGGGCACCTGGGTGGCTCAGTCAGTTGAGCATCTGACTTCAGCTCAGGTCATGACCTCACGGTATGTGAGTTCAAGCCCCGTGTTGGGCTCTGTGCTGATAGCGCAAAGCCTGGTTCTGGCTTCAAATTCTGTCTCTCTCTTTGTGCCCTTCCTTCTCTGCTCATACTCTTGTCTCTCTCTCTCTCTCAAAAATAAATAAATATTAAAAAAAATTTTTTAAAGAAAGGAAAATAAAAGCACACCACATAAACTGAAAACCAATGTCACAGAAGTTAGTAATTGAAAACACCTTTTATTTTACCCTGCAAAGTTCACTATAATTCTATCTACCTATAGAACACCTAAAAAGTAGCACTCCGAGGAATTGAGATGTTAAGATAAAAGCTAGAGGGATGACTTGGTCGGTTAAGTGTTCAACTTTGGCTCAAGTTACGATCTTGCAGTTCATGAGTTCAAGTCTTGCGTCGGGCTCTGTGCTGACAGCTCAGAGCCTGGAACCTGCTTCGGATTCTGCGTCTCCCTCTCTCTCTCTCTCTCTGCCCCTCTCCTGCTCACACTGTCTCTCTCTCTCAAAAACCAATAAACATTAAAAAATAATTTTAATAAATAAAAACTAGAGAGAACTGCAACGTGAAAAGACCTCATAGTTTTTCATTGTACTTTATAAAGAAAAACTTTAGAGTACTAAGAGAAAATCTTCAAATTCTATAGATTCCCTTCACTACAACAAAATAGAGATGTTGTATAAGAAAAAAAATCCCATAAAGATGGAGGGAAAGTAAATTTAAAAGCCCCTAAAATACTATTCAACTGTAAATACAGGAAACCTGTGAAGAGGGTGCTATGTCAAAATGGTAAAAATTCAACTTTGACCACATACTTCCCAAGATTACAAAGAAATATATTATTAGTGGGAAGGGCAAATGCTAATTCCTATGAATGAGGCATTTGGCAATAACTAACAAAATTACATATATATGTACCCTCTGAAATAGCAACTGCAATTCTAGGAATCTATATCAAAAGTATACTGTAAAGATACGAAAAGATATAAGCATAAGGCTTTATTTATAAAGCATAAGGCTTTATTAAAGCACTACTTATAATAACAAAAGACTAGGAAACACCTCTGCTCATCACTAGGGTATCAACTAAATATCTACTGTTTATCCACTCATTGGAATACCATGTAACAATAAAAGAAATGATAAAGAGGGTTGGTTGTTTTTTTTACTATTTTATTACTTTTTGACAGAGGGTGTGAGCTGGGGAGAGACAGAGAATCAGAAGTGGGTTCTGCGCTAACAGCAGTAAGCCAGATGTGGGGCTTGAACACATGAACCCGTGAGATCATGACTTGAGCTGCAGTTGGATGCCCAACTGATTGAGCCACTCAGGTGCCCCAAGATATGACAAAGATTTCTAAATACTTTGCAGACTACACTGTTAAGTAAAACAATCAAAGTACCAAATAGTGTGAGCAGTTTCTCTAAGAAGGATGCATATTCTATCAAAAAAAGAAAGAGGGGTGCCTGGGTGGCTCAGTCAGTTGGGCGACTGACTTCGGCTCAGGTCACGATCTCACAGTCTGTGAGTTCAAGACCTGTGTTGGGCTCTGCGGTGACAGCTCAGAGTCTGGAACCTGCTTCAGATTCTGTCTCCCTCTCTCTCTGCCCCTCCCCTACTTGCACTGTGTCTCTCTCTCAAAAATTTAAGAAGAAAAAAGAAAATTGGGGCACCTGAGTGGCTCAGGTCATGATCTCACGGTTTGTGAGTTCGAGCCCCCCCACCCCCCCACTCCCCCGTCACGCTCCGGGTAGACAGCGCGGAGGCTAGAGCCTGCTTTGGATTCTGTGTTTCCCTCTCTCTCTGCCCCTCCCTGCTTGTGCTCCCTCGCTTGTGCTCTCTCAAAAATTAACATTAAAAAACTTTTTAAAAATTTTTAAAAAAGAAAGGAAATAATGAAATGCTAAACCATGTAATTTTTTTAAAAGGTTGCGACTAGTAAAAGAGAAAAGGATATTGGAAATCAGAACAAAACAGACTTCTCTGAATAAAACTTCTTTTGTAGACAGGACTTCCAAATCATGTAAATACTTTTAATATAATTATAAAACAAACTAAACCATTTTCATTGATATAAAAAAAAGTAATTTAGGGGCACCTGGCTGGCTCAGTCAGAGCTCCATGCAACTCTTGACCTCCAGGTCATGGGTTCAAGTCCCAGGTTGGGTGTAAAGATTACTTAATATAAATAAACAATATATTTTTTTTTAAAGTTCACTTAAAAAAAAAAACCCAACGGTAATTTAAATACTCATTCCTAGTAGGACATACCTGATGGTGCCACCAAACACCAACAAGCAAACAGAAGGAAAAAAATATTTAATCATTAGTCATTATATATTTGTATTGGTGTGTGAAACTATCTCGTAGGGCAAAGCAAATAAGTAATTAAGTTAAATTATTAGGAAAAAAGACACTAAACCCAGAAGCCATAAAAGAAAAAAAAGACCAATATTTTGACAACATAAAAACCTTTTTCTCCGAGGCAACAGTTGCTAAAAGCAAACACAAAAGACTAGTTTAAAAAAAAAACAAAAAAAAAAAACAAAAAGGTTTAAACTATTAGCAAATAGTATCACAGCAAGGAGCCAATTTCTCCCAAGGACTATTTCATCAATCTAAGAAACCATTATTAAGATACATATCATTGTAAATACGAATGTGCAAAAATTTTTTCTAATTGAACTATGTCATGCATTTAGATAAATTTCAGAGATGTCAAAAATGTGAAAAAATGTGTGCCTTAGACTCAATATATTAAGAATTCATATGAATCAACAATATTCTAAAGAATAAATTAAAAAATGGGCAAAGATATTAACTGGCAAGTATCAAAAATGAAAAATGGACTACACATATGAAAACACATTCAACCTTACTCAAAAGAAATGCTAATCAAGACTATACTGAGAGGCGCCTGGGTAGCTCAGTCAGTTAAGTGCCTGACTCTTGATTTCAGCTCAGATTATGATCTCTGGGTTCGTGAGATTGAGCCCCAGCTCAGGATGCACTGACGGCACAGAGCCTGCTTAGAAGTCTCATTCTCTCTCTCTCTCTCTCTCTCTCTCTCACTCCCCTTCCCCACTCACATTTTCTTTCTCAAAATAAATAAACTTAGGAAAAAAAAATATATATATATAAATCTTCTTTTGAAGTATTAGTTTTTAGTATATAACCTTAAAAATTACCAAAAAAAAAAAATCAGAAAATCAACACTTGCCTTTTTTCCTTTTGAGGTCTCAGAATCCTCATCTTCACCCACACTGAGTAGATTTGCCTCACTACACAGAAAATAAGGGGGGAAAAAAACCTTAAGTGACAATTACAACCCATACATTAAATTCAGAAGTTTTATTCTCTTTGCTCACCTAATTTAGGGATCAGCAAACTTTTCCTATAAAGGGCCAGAGAGTAAACATGGCCTTTATACCAACTACTCTGCCATTTTGGTATGAAAGCAGCCACAGACCACATGTGTGCCTATGTTCCAATAAAACTATTAACAAAATCTAATGATGGGACAGATTCAGCTATAAATGAACATGTAATTTTTGTTTTCCTAATTGTAGATTTCATACACAGTCACTCAATTTTCCTTTCTGTCTTGGATTTAAAATTAGGGGAAAAGAACAGAGAAATAAAACAGAGAAAAACTGGTAAGAAAATCTTAGCTGATATAAAGAAAGTAATTCCAGTGGTGTTACCACAGTAAAATAGTTACACCTTTGCAACTCCTGGAAATATCAACACTTCAGAATCATTGGTCTGAGAGTCTAAAAGATCAGACTGATATATCTATTTAATCTTAAAATATTAAAAAAGCTGAAGTGCCTAAGGATCCTCTTAGAATGATAAACAAGAAGAGTATGATTCATAAATAAAATACATAGAACAGGTAACACCTTAAATACAAATTTTTTCTATAATCATGACAAATCTAACAAAGGTCAAAATAACATTCTTCTAAAGACAACTCTGTTGAGCTATTTTTAGTAAAATCTTAGTTACTTATAATAAAAATGTTAAGTATTTGTTTCATTGCTGTTTACACACATCCCAACTTTTTTAGTAGCAAAAATTCTCTTTTTTCCAAACATTTTACAAAAACGTTTAAGAGGTGGTATACTTTCTACTCAATTTTGGATTTAATTCCAACTTTTCAAAATTACATACATAACAAGTATGTATAATAAAAATTATTTTAAATTTGAAAATAATAAAAAAAATAAAAAAGAAAGAAATGAAAGAAAGATGACCACAAAATACCACTATTAGGTGAAAAATTTACCCGTTCAAAGCTCTCCTTCGAATAAAAGTTTATAGTCAGTTCAATATCTCATAGGTGAAAACACATGAAAGTGGTAATGATGCATGGAGCTGTTGCCCAGACAGAAAAGCAAAGCACCTACAATATTTATTAGCCAATATACTCTGAATGACTTTTTGTGTAGAAATTTTTAAAAATACTTATAGTTTTGGTAGGACTGCTTGTATATATTCGTGTATCTCTGAATTTGTTCTGGCCAGTGGAAAACCAGATCAATAAACCAAGGCACCTAATAGCAATGGTGAAACTGTAATACAAATCTCATGATATGCAAAAGGTTGTATTTAAACTATCATTTAAATTTTACCAAAGCAGTCATTCTAAGCACACTAACAAAGTGTAATGAATACTTTGTTTAACTTCTGTCTGAGTTAACATCTGTGTTTATCATTTATATAGCTTCTGCTTTCTTTGGTAGTAATGTGATCTAAGATGGATGGGGCAACTGGGAAGAAAGATATACTATAGGACTTAAGCTTTCACACAAAATTAAGGGGTCTCAATGAGGTTCAGAAATGTTATTTTAAAAAAAGAAGAGGGGTGCCTGGGTGGCTCAGTCGGTTAAGCATCCGACTTCAGCTCAGGTCACGATCTCACGATTTGTGGGTTCGAGCCCCATGTCAGACTCTGGGCTGACAGCTCAGATCCTGGAGCCTGCTTTGAATTCTGTGTCTCCTTCTCTCTCAGCCCCTCCCCCGACTGCATCTGTCTGTTTCTCTCAAAAATAAACATTAAAAAAAAAAAAATTAAAATAAATAAATAAATAAATGAAAGAACAATTTCTTTAACTGAAAATCTTCAATGGTCAATTTTTAATCATAGGCTTTCGTGTATTACATAATTATTCATTTCAAAAGACAAAGAAATGAAAAAGCAAAATTATTTAATAAATATCTGCTTTTTCTTTCCTTGATGCTACTATAAAAGACGTTTTCTTAAGAATATCATACTCTTAAAATACTTCCATGGAATATAAATCACTTTTTAATGAAATGTCATTCTTCTGAAATCTGTGAGGGAAGAAAAAAAGTTCTTACTCTTTATCTGTATCTCCTTCACTTTCGTCTCCATGATCAAAGCTCCAACTATTTTTAAAACCTCCATCTCTCTTAGATTCTGATCTAGCCAAAGCTGAAATAAAAACAGAGATAAATATTCATTAACAGAGCTATTCAATATGAAATAAAATTGAGCATTTCCCAAGCTCTTTGATTAGTCTAGATGTTCTCTTAATTTTCTTGCTTTCTGAGTATTTCTTATAAACATCTCAATATCTCTAAAGTGAAAAGGAACACAGTAAAATCTGTTTCTGCTAATTTACAGCTGTCCATATGCATGAGTTTGTCACCAAGAAGGAACTCAAATCAGTACGACACAATAAAAATAGAGGCAGAGCACGGGAGTATGTGTAAAATATATAAAAATCAACCCCGTACATCCATATTTGATCACTGATCAAATTACTACCTGTTACTTTGTTTGCCCTATTTATGAGAACTATATCCAGACCACTAGACTTTTCCTTACTTCAGTTAATCTCTGCCTTTTAACAGAAGAGAAATCAATGTTTTCTGTGTTAACAATATGGTGACCTCGACGTCCAGGAAAATTCTCTAGATCAGAACACCATATAGGCTCATGATGAGTTTTAAATAAATTTTAAGTGAGTGGCTAAAACCCCCTGAAGTCATAAACAACCAGAAAGTGGAAACTCTGAGACAAATGAATTCTAAAGCTGGCATTTGTGTTAGAGTCATATGACAAAAACCTGACAGCCGAGATCCTGGGCTTTAAGACCAAGTTTGGGATGCCAACAAGATGAGGTCAGACTGATAACCAGAAGATGTGAAGGGCAACCCTCCATAGGTGAACTAGGAGAAAAAAAGAAACTGAAAGAAAGTAGGAATAATCATGTTGTCTTGCCTTTGCTCTGGGTTTTTAGGTTAAACTGATGACAAATAAAGTGTATTTACCACATGGTTAGGGAATTCCTAACCACAAGCTCACAATTACTCAGGTTTGGGACCAGAATTTTTCAGAACCATAACCTATGGGGCCCAGGAAAGCCTAATTAATTAATTAAAATAGTCTCACGAGACACTGAATATCACTAGAAGTTAGAAAAATACAAATCAAAACTATAATGAGATCCTATTTCACAACCACTAAGATAGACATTATTTTTAAAAAACATAAAATAGTAAGTGTTGGCAAGGATGTGGAAAAACTTGAAATTCTGTGCATTGCTGGTGGGAATGTAAAACGGTGCAGCCACCATGGAAAGTTTGGCAGTTCCTCATAAAGTTAAACAGAAGTACCCTATGATCCAGAAATCTCATTTCTAGGTATGTACTCAAAATAGCTGAGAAAACATGGACTCCGATACTTACATACCAACATTCATAGTAGCATTAATCACATAGCCAAAGGTGAAAACAACTCAAATGTCCAGCAAAAGATGAATAAATAAAATGATCTGTGTATATACACAAATACATACACACACAGAGGAATGTTATTCAGCCATAAAGGAATCAAATTCTGATACATGCTACCACATGGATAAACTCTGAAAACATTACAATGAGTTAAATGAGCTAGCCATAAAATAACAAATACTGTATGTCTCCACTTACATAAGGTATCAAGGATGGGCAAATTCAGAAGCAGAAAGTAGGACAGAGGTTAACAAGGGGTGGAGAAAGAGAAGAATGGAGAGTTATTTTTTAATTGGCATACAGTTTTTGTTTGGGATGATGAAAAAGTTCTAGAAATGAATAGTAGTGATGACTGTACAACATTATGAAAGTACTTAATGAAAATCCAAAATTGTATACTTAAAAATGGTTAAAATTGTAAATTTTGTTATGTATATTTTGCTACAATAAAAAATTATTTTAAAGCCCTTCTCCCTGCAAAAAGCCTCTACATGACTAACAGAATCAAATATAAATCCTCTCTAAAAATATAAAAATTTCAATACAAGCCTCAAAAAGAGTTTCAAAGAAAAGGAGTTCACAATCAAAATTATCATGAAATGGAAGGACAAGTATTATAAACAAATCTGAAACTTCTTTACATGTATACTGGGGTTGGACAAATAATAGTGTATAATGGATGCAAGGTTTCTCACTGTCAGAGAAAGAGGTTACAAACAAGCAACAAAAGAAAACCAGAATGAACTCTGTTCATTCTAATGGTACTAGAGTAAGAGATATCAATATGAATTCATATTTGTTTGACATATATACAGATAGATAAAAGAACAAATACGGGCATGTCTTGTAGCATAGGTTAGTACACAGAACTAAAGCTCTGTTCTCTGAGAAGGTCTAAAAAGCAATGACACCCTAGTAGTAAAAAGTACACTTATAACCAGATCTTGATTTTTAAATATCATTCTCTAATAAAAGGAGCCCAGGCTCCTAGAAGAAATGACTGATTCTAGGGATGTGGGAAGAAAAATACAAGATAAGCCTGGAGTATGTTGTATACTAGGAAATAAGGAGGTTCTTAAAAAAAAGATGGGGGGATGTCAAAAGGTTACAGGAGCCAAACTGAATCTCCCAATAGCTGAACAAAGGTGAAACAATTTTAGCAAAAATAAACAACAGTATTGAATTATAACCCCAAAAAGTAAACAAATATTCATGAAGCCATACTGATATAAATGATTGAATGAATAAATAAATAAATAGGAAAAAGGGACATACCTTCCTTAAAAAAGAATTCCAAATGATATATACACAAACTCTTTCTTGTAAGAGATGAAACTTAATTCCCTTTCCCTTCAGTATACACTGGACTTGGTAACTCACTTCCAAGCATCGACTACAGAAAGGGGGAAAAAGTCAATTAACAGTGAGAAATCTGACAATCACTACCTCAGCCGTTTTATATGGTTAAACTCAAAAGTGATGTCTTATTCACAGGATGTACTGTTTAATACGATGTGATGAAAATGCCACTTCAGATCTGTGGTCTTCTTCCCAAAAACCCCAAATGCCAGTTAATCATGAGAAAACATCAAATAAACTCACACGGAGAAACAGTCTACAAAGTACCTGACTAGTATGCTTTTTAAAAAGAGGGAAAGATTAAGAAACTATCATAGATCAAGGAGACTAAGGAGATGTAACAATCAAATGCAGTGTGGTATCCTGGATTGGACCTTGGAATAAGAAAAGGACATTAGTGAAATAACTAGGTAAGTCCAAATAAAGTCTGTAGTTTGGGTAATAGTATTACAGCCATGTTAATAACCTTCCAAGTTTTTGAGAAATGTACTATGATCATATAAGGTACCAACATTAAGAAAAGATGAATAGTATACAGACACTATAACATCTTTGAAACTTGTCTATAAATTTAAATTATTCCCCAAAAAGAACTTTAAAAAATCAACAGTAAAATGAATCTGTTAAAAAAAAAAAAAGTTATGTAACAGTTATGCTACCAAGACATAAAAGGTAATAAACTATAATGACTTCTAACCTAATGAAGACTCATAATCAAGCAACTGGTATCCATCAACTGAGGCAAGTTAATCAAAAAGGCCACAAGGCAGCAAAAAGTCAAGAAATGTTTATTATTTATGCACTAAAGGAACTAGGGTTCTAAACACACAATTCTAACACATCTAGTCATAGGATTTCCTAATCAACAGGAGATTAGAACCTCTAAATGTATAAATGAAAGAAATAAAACCTCATGAAACTGATTACGCCAATAAAAAAAATTTAGAAGAAAGAAACACATTTTTAAAACATAAGTTTAGGGCAACTTGGAGTAGGAACAAAACCTTAAATCCTTAAAAGTCCTTGAGAGTATTACCACATTTCTATATCCTGCTATGGTTGACATTAGTAATAATGAGATTAGAAAATTATGTCCACTAATCTCCACTTACAAAATTAAGTAGAAAAAGAGATAAAGGTTAAGGAGAGATTCCAGTTAAGTATCACAAATTAAATATATGCATTTTTCTCCATATGCTTCACTAAAATGACAGTAATGGAAGGAGAGGAGAGAAAGTACAAACCCTTTAGAACAAAAAGAAAACCAGAAAGAAGATAATAGTACATGAGAGATGTAACTAAATTGATGAAAGATGAAAATGGGATGGGTGGGGAGGCACTGACTTAGTTGACTAGACGAAACAAACCTACATACACCAACAAGGGCACAAATATTACCAAACTGACACAGGAAGATTTGAACACTACTGCATCAATAAAAGAAACTGAATTATTACAAATATTTCCATAAAGAAATATTCAGGCCCAAAAGGCCTCTCTAATAATTTTTTTAAAAAAGGTTATTTTTATTTCATGATAAGTAATTTTTGTTGTTTTTTTTTAAAGTAAACTCTACCCCCAACATGGGCTCAATCTTACAACCCCAAGATCAAGAGTCACACGCTCTAATGACTGAGTTAGCCAGGTGCCCCTCTAGTAATTTCTTTCAATCTTTTAAGAAATAGCAACAAATTTATTTTCCCAGAAAATAAAAGAAGGGGAAATATTCTGCACTGACTTCATAAAGTGAGACTATCTGGATTCCAAACCTGACAATGATATCCAAAGAAGGAAAATTACCTCTCTCATGGAGACAAATATAAAACTCTAAATAAAATATTAACAAATTAAATCCAGTAACATATAAAGAAAAATACACAATAATCAAGTAAGAGTTTATTCCAAAAGAATCGACATTTGAAAATTATAAATATAATTCACAAAACAAATACTTTGCAACAAACAGAAAACAATAAATACTGTAGACCTTAAGGACACATGGGTGGCTCAGTCAAACGTCCGACTCTTTTTTTTTTTTTATTTTTTTTTTAACGTTTATTTATTTTTGAGACATAGAGACAGAGCGTGAGCAGGAGAAGGGCAGAGAGAGAGGGAGACACAGAACCCGAAGCAGGCTCCAGGCTCTGAGCCGTCAGCACAGAGCCCGACGCAGGGCTCAAACTCACAGACCGCGAGATCATGACCTGAGCCAAAGTCAGCCGCTTAACCGACTGAGCCACCCAGGTGCCCCTAACGTCCGACTCTTGATTTCGGCTCAGGTCATGATTTCAGTTTGTGAGGTAGAGCCCTGCATTGGGCTCTTGCTGACAGTGGGGAGCCTGCTTGAGATTCTCTCTCTGCCTCTCCCCTTTTTATTTAAAAATAAACTTAAAAAAATTATTTTAAACATTAAAAAAATAGTTTTTGAAAACTTAACTAAAAAATACTGTAGACATTAATCCAACTACATCAATAATCACTCCAAACATCTATGGTTTAGATGTATCAATTAAAAGAGGTTGTCAAAGTGAATCAAACAACAAGACTCAATCATATGCCATCTACAAGAAACATACTTCAAACACACTAAATAAACAAATAAAAGGACACTTACAGATTTAAAGTAAACAGACGGGGAAATATATACCACACTAACAATAATCAAAAGAAAGCAGGAGTAGCTATATTTTCAGACAAAGCAGATGTCAAAGCAAATAAAGTTATTAGAGATAAAGGGCATTACATAATGTTAACAGAGTCAATTTTCTTTTTTAATTTTTTAATGTTTATTTTTGACAAAGAGAGAGAGAGAGAGAGAGAGAGAGAGAGAGAGAGAGCACACGTGCACGCAGAGGAGGGGCAGAGAGAGGGGAAGACACAGAATCAGAAGCAGGCTCCAAGCTCTGAGCTGTCAGCACAGAGCCCAACATGGAGGTTGAATCCATGAACCATGAGATCATGACCTGAGCCGAAGTTGTATTAACAACTTTATTTATTAACCAACTGGGCCACCCAGGCGCCCCAACACAGTCAATTTTCAAAGAAAATATAACAATCCCTAACATGTATATACCTAACAACATATGTGAGGCAAAAATTAATAGAATTCCAAGAAGAAATAGAAGAACCTGTTATAACAGTTGGAGACTATAACATTCCTGTATTAGAAATGGACTGTGACAGTGGGCAGAAAATCATTGAGAACAAAGTTGAACTCAATAATAACATCAATCAACTGGCAATTATGGACATCTACAGACCACTTCATCCAACAACAGAAAAATACACGTTTTTCTCAAGTTCACATGGAACAATCAATAAGACAGACTACATTCTGGGCCATAAAAGACTTCAACGTATTTACAGAAACAAAAATCATACAATGTCTGTCTGCTCTCAGACCACAATGGGATTAAACTAGAAATCTGAAACAGAAAACTAAGCTAGAAATCAACAAATGGAAAATTCCAAAATACACGGAATATTAAAACACCTCTAAATAACAAATGGATCAATGAAGGAACCTCAAAATAAGTGTAAAAATACTTTGAACTAACAAAAAATGAAAGCACAACTAACCAAATTTGAGAGATATAGTTAAAGCAGTTTACACAGGGAAATTTATAGCATTAAAAGCATGTATAAAAAAAGATCTAAAATACATCATCTAAGCATCTATCTTAGGAAGCTAGAAAAAGAGCAGTTCAAAACTAAAGCAGAAGAAAAGAAATAATACAAATTAGAGCATAAATCAATGAAACTGAATAGGGAATCAATGAAGAAAACTTAACCAAACCAAAATCTGGTTATTTAAAGGCTGACATAATCCATGCCTCAAGCCAGGCTAATTAAAAAGAGGGAAGACACAGGTGTGCCTGGGTGGTTCAGTTGGCTAAGTAAGCATCTAACTCTTGGTTTTGGCTCAGTTCATCATCTCACAGTTCCTGGGATGAAGCCCTGCAGCAGGATCCACACTGACAGTGCAGAGCCTGCTTGGGATGCTCTCTCCCTCTCTCTCTGCCCCTTCTCTGCTCTCCCTCCCTCTCAAAATAAATGCACTTAAAAAAAAGAGAGAGAGAGAGAAGACACAAATTATTGGTATCATAAATGAAAAAGGAACATCACTACACATCCCATAGATATTAAAAGGAGAATAAAGAAATACTATTAACAACTCCATATCCAAATTTAATAACCCAAATGAAGTGCACCACTTCCTTGAAAGATACAAGCTGCCAAAACTCACACAAAAAGAAACAGATGATCTAAATAAGCCTCTCTTAAAGATATCGAATCAATAATTACTTTCCGAAACAGAAAACACCAAGTACAGATGGGTTCACTAGTGAATTCTACAAAATATTTACGAAAGAAATTGAATCTATTCTCTATTATCTCTTTGAGAGATACAAGCATTCTATGAGACCAATATCACCCTAGTATCAAACCAGATAGAGACATTTATTAACATATTAAATCCAACAATGTGTAAGAATTATTCAACATGACCAAATGGGATTTGTCCCAGCTTTGTAGGGCTGGTTCGACCATTCAAAAATCAATTAATGTAATCCATTTCATCAACAGGCTGAAAAAGAAAATTCATGCAATCATATCGATAGAGGCAGAAGAAGCACTTGAGGAAATTCAACTCCTATTCAGGATTTTTGAAACTCAGTAAATGAGGAATACTGGGGAACTCCCTAACCTTAATAAAGAACATCTACAAAAATCTACAGCCAACATCAAATATAATGGTGAGAAATTGAAACTTCTCCACTGAGATCAGGTACAAGGGAGAAATGACCTCTCATTATTCCTTTTCAACAATGCACTGGAAATTCTAGCTAAATCAATAAAACGAGAGAAGGAAAAAAAGAGGGCTATAGATTGGGAAGGAAGAAACAAAACTTTGTTAAGAGATGATATAATCACTTACACATAAAATAACCATCAAAAAAACCTGCAATTAAGAAGCAATTATAGTCTGCAGAATACAAGATTAATACAAAAAGGTCAACTGCTTTCCAATATACCAATAATAAAACAGTGGGATTTGAAATTAAAAGCACACCACCACTTAGATTAGCATGCCCCAAAACATAATACTTGGCTGTAAGGCTAACGAAATATGTACAAGAACTACATGAGGAAAACTACAAAACTCCAATAAATGTAATCAAAGGAGAACCTAAATATCATGATAGCACGACTCAATATTGTCAAGTTACCAATTCTTCCCAATTATCTACAGATTCAATGCAAATGCAATCAAAATCTTAGCAAGTTATTTTGTAGACGGTAAGAAACAGATTCTAAAGTTTATGTGGAGAGGCCAAACCCAGAATAGCCAACACAATATTTATGAAGAACAAATTTGGAGAACTGACACCGCCCAACTTTGAGTTTTACTATATAAAGCTATAGTAACCAAGTCAGTGTGGTGTTGGCAAACGAATAGACAAATCAGTGAAAGAGAACAAAGAACCCAGAACAGAGCCACATGAACATAATTAGTTATCTTTGACGAAGGAGCAAATGCAATACAATGTAAGAAAAGTTAGTCTTCTCAAAAAAAATGGTGCGGAAACAACTGGACATCCACATGCAACAAAATGACTCTAGACACAAACCTTACGACCTTCAAAAAAACTAATTCAAAGTGGATTGTAATAGAAAACTATAAAACTCCTACAAGATAACAAAGAGAAAACTTAGATAACCTTGAGTATGACTATGACTTTTTAGATATAACACCCAAGGCATAGTCCATGAAAGACTTGATTAGCTGGACTTCATTAAAATTAAGAACTTCTGCTCTGCAAAAGACAATGTCAAGAAAATGAGAAGACAATCCAAACTGGAAGAAATTATTTGCAAAAGACACATCTGATAAAGGATCATATCCAAAATATACAAAGTACTCTTAAAGTCATTAAAAAGAAAATAAACTCAATTTAAAAATGGGCCAAGGAGCAGTTAAGCAGCTGAATTCATCCCAGGTCATGAACTTGTGGTTCATGAGTTCAGGCCATGCATGGGGCTCTTTGCTGTCAGCAGAGCCCACCTCGGATCCTCTGTACTTCTCTCTCTCTGCCCCTCCCCCGCTTGTTTAAAAAACAAAAGAAGAAGAAAACAACAGGCCAAAAGAGGGGAGGAGGGTTGCAGGGCAGGCAAAATGGGTTAAGGGGAGTAGAAGATACAGGTTTCCTATTATGGAATGAATAAATCACAGGAATAAAAGGCACAGCACTGGGAACAGTCAATAGTACCATAGTAGCATTGTATGGGAACAGATGGTAGCTACACTTGTGGTGAGCATAACAGACTTGTGGAATCACTATGTTAAACACCTGAAACTAATGTGTGACACTGTGTGTCAACTAGTCTATGATTTTTTTAAAAAGGAAGGGGCCTGGGCATCTTGGATGAGCGTGCCAACTCTCATGGTCATGAGATCAAGTCCCACATCAGGCTCTGCCCTGAGCATGGAGACTGCTTAAGATTCTCTCTCCTCTCTCTCTCTCTCTCCATCCCCTCCCCGCACATGTGCGTGCGCTCTCTCTCAAAATAAGCAAATAAATAAACATTAAGGGGAGGGGAGACTTTAATAGACACCTCACCAAAGATACAGAGAAGACAAATAAGCATATGAAAACATGTTCCACATCACCTGTCATCAGGGATATGCAAATTAAATGAGATATACCCCGTATTAAAATAGCTAAAATCTGGAACACTGACAACATCAACTGCTTATGAGGATGTAGAACAAGAATTCTCACTCATTGCTAGAGGGAACATGAAATGGTTTGGTTTGGATTTCTCACAAACTACACACACTGTTACCATATAGGAACTGCACTCCTTGGTATTTAACCTGGTATTTAAGGAGTTAAACACTTACATCCACACTGACACCTAACACAAATGTTTATAGCAGCTTTATTTTAACTCCCAAAACTCGGAAACAACTAAGATGTCCTTCGATCAGTGAATGGATAAATTATGGCATCCAGACAATAGAACATTAACTTCCCTAAGGAGGAATGAGCTATCAAGCCATGAAAAAACATGAAGAAAACTTAAATGCATAATATTAACTGAAAGAAGCAAATCTGAAGAAGCTACTTAGTATATGACTTTGACTATATGACATTCTGGAAAAGGCAAAACTATGGGGACAGTAAAAAGATCAGTAGTTGCCAAGAGTTTGGGGGAGGCAGTTTTAAAGGATGAATAGGTGGAGTACAGAATTTTAAGGCACTGAAAATATTCCATATGATATTATGATGATGGATACATACCTTTATATATCTGTCCAAACCCACAAATTATATATAACAGCAAGAGTGAATAACACTATATATATGAACTTTGGGTGATTATGCTGTGTCAATGTCGGTTTATCAATTGTAACAAATATACCACTGTCGGGAGATATTGATATAGGTGGAGGCTATGCACATGTGGGAGTAGAAGGTACATACGAAATCCTCTCAACTTTGCTGTGAACCTAAAACTGCCCTTAAAAAAATTCTTTAAAAAAATAAATACTTTGCACAGTTAGGAAAAAGGTCTTTTCCCCCCAATTTCACTGAAATATAACTGGCATGTAACACTGTATAAATTCAAGGTGTACGCCATAATAACCTGACTTACATGTATTGTGAAATGATTACAATAAGTTCGATCAACATCCATCTCTATTAAGAGATACAAAACAAAAAGTTCTTTTCCTTGTAATGACAACTCATTAAATGAGAACTGATGAGAACTTTTTCCTTGTGATGATTTACTCTCAACTTTAAAAAATACCATACAGGTGTTAACTACAGTCATCATTTTGTACATTAAATCCTCAGTGCTAGAAGTTTGTACCTTTTGACCACTTCTCTAAGTGCCTAACCCTCACCTCACTTCCTGCCTCGGATAACCACAAATCTGATCTCTGTTTAAGATTCCATATATAAATGAGATCATACAGTATTTGTCTTTCTCTGACTTATCTCACTTAGCATAATGCCCTCAAGGACAATGCACGTTGTCACACATTGCCAATGTCCTTGATTTTTATGGCTGAATAATATTCCATTGTATATATGTATACTATTTTTTTATCCATTCATTGTTAATGGATCTTAGGCTTTTTCAATGTTGTGGCTATTATACATAATGCTATGAACATGTGAGTGCAGCTATCTTTTTGGCACTTTCTTTTTTAAGTTTTTACATACAGTGTAATATTAATTTCATGTATACGATATAGTGATTCCATACCTCCACACAAAAAATACCATATAGGTATTTGGTGCTCATCACAAGTGCACTCCTTAATCCCCATCACCTATTTCACCCATTCCTCCACCCATCTCCCCCCTGACATTGTTTCCTTCAGATATATTCCCAGAAGTGGAATGATGGGTGATGCTGAGCACCTTTTCATGTACCTGTTGGCATCTGTATGTCTTCTTTGGAAAAACGTCTGTTCAGGTCCTTTGTCCATTTTTAATTGGATTATTTGGGGGTTTTGGTAATGAGTTGTAGGAGTTCTTTATATATTTTGGATATTAATCCATTATAAAACTTACAAGTATTTAATAAAGTCTTTAAAGTATGTTTTCAAGTGGAATAAAAAAATAAAAAAAAATAAAGTATGTTTTCAGTATAAAGAAAATATAACATATACTCTACAAATAGACTTCCAAATTCTGTTAACCCAGCCTGTATACCTGACTGGCACTCTCCTGTTGTCATAAAACTAAAGAACTGTAATTAATAAAACAAAAAAGTTGTAATACAAAATCAGTAAGACCAAAGGATTCCCTACATCACAAAAAGAACAAGCCATTGGGAAAAAAACAACAAATGACTACATTACATTAAAAAATTCTGTTCAAGGGTTTCCTGGGTGGCTCAATCTGTTAAGTATCCAACTTCTGATTACAGCTCCAGTCATGATCACATGGTTTGTGAGATCAAACCCTCCATCAGGTTCTGCAATGACAGCATGGAGCCTGTTTGGGATCTCTCTCTCTCGCTCTCACTCTCTCTTTCTGCTCCTCCCACCCTTGCATGCATGCTCTTTCAAAATAAATAATAAAAATTCTGTTCATAAAATTATTCATTAAAAAAGCAATATTTTCATAAGATATATGCTCAATTCATAAATTCAACCAAAGCGTACTATCCAGAGTATATAAAGAACCCCAACATTCCAAGAAAAAACAAGATAGGCAGAAGATATGAACAATTAAGAATGGAAACACATCAGACAAAAACAAAAGCACAAAAAGAAACTCATAGTGTATTTTGTTTACTTTACTCAAGAGTCCCAAGCAAACAGAACAGGTATTAGCTCTAGGTTGGCACTCAATATTTTTTGAATGTTCAAACAATGAACAAAGAGTATGTTTAAAAAAAGGTTTTAATGCTTATTCATTTTTGAGAGAAGTAGAGAGAAAGAGAGGGAGAGAGAAAGAGTGTGTGTTAGCCGGGGAGGGGCACAGGCAAAGGGAGAATCCGAAGCAGGCTCCCTGCTATCACCGTGAAGCCTAACATAAGGCTGGAATTCATAAACCATGAGATCATGAGCCAAAGTCAGATGCTCAATGGACTAAGCCATCCAGACACCCAGGAATATATATATATATATATATATTTTTAATTCAGCAATAAAGATACTCAATCTCACTATAGATCAGAGTATTATAAAGTAAAACCACCATCTGATAACCCCATCAGACTGGCAAAAACTAAAATACCAAACATAAAATGGGTGATGATGTGTATAAACTGGAAAATTTTTAAACTGTTAATCAAACCACTCTGGAGATCAATTTGACAATACCTACATGAAGCTGGAATTGCACATGACCCAATAATTCCATCACTAAGGGATATACTAGGATCAGGTGTCAGTGAAGTATGGCCCAATTAAATCTGGACTGCTGCCCGTTTTTATGAGACCCAAGAGCTAAGATGGCTTTAACATTTTTAAATGTTTGAGGGGGGGGGATCAAAATAATGTTTCATAACACACAAAAATTATAAAAAGTTCAAATTTGAGTGTTCACCAAGTTTTACTGGCACATAACCACATTCATTTACTTATGTCTCATCTTTGACTGCCTTCTTGCTAAAAGAGCAGCATTGAGTAATTGCAACAGGGAGTGTTCAGACTGCAAAGTGTAAAACATTTACTATCTGGCCCTTTAAACAGAAAGTTTGCTGACTTCTGCCCTAGAGAAACACACACATGTGCACAAGGAAAAAGTACATTTCATAGTAGTACTTTTAAAAGATTTCATAGTAGCAACATGAAACATACAAAGGTATACATAGTAGCAATGTATGTAATAATAAAAAGGTGGATACAACCTAAATTTCTACAAACAGGGGAATGTATAAATAAACTGTAGTATATGCATACTATGAGATACTAATTGACAATGACAATGGAAGCAACTATTCTTATCAACATTAATCCCTCAAACAACGCTGTAAGAATGAAAAGCAAGTTGCAGAAAAATACAGAACACAACTCATATTCTAAAACATGCAAAATAATTCACACACACTACTCAAAGTTCAGAGATAAATACAAAAAGAGTAAAGTACAAAGAAATGCATGAGAATGATAACTATCAAATTAAGGATGGTAGTTACCCCTAGAGGTAGGAGGATGCACAAAGGATAGGATTTACCCCAGTTTCAACGTGCTGAAAAGACCAGGTGATGAGGCCTTTACACTACGTGGAGAGAAAAGGGCACACCCCTCCACATCTACCAGAGTCAAGACATTTGAATGAAGCCACCTTGGAACCTCCAGACTGGCCAAACTACCACTGAATAACTCCCACAGATGCTACATGAAACAGAACAAAAAAAAAAAAAAAATCACCCAGCTAAGGTGATTTTCTCAAATCCCTAATCTATAAAGCCTTTGTACTTCTAAACAGAAAACAAACCAACAGATTATCTAATACTATCTCAAGATGAAGTCTAAATATATTATATTCTTGGGAGTGATGTTAAATTAGATTCCTCAGGAGCCACCAAAACCACATATTCTGAGTCAGGATCCAGCTACTGTTCAGTGTTCTCTTTGTTTATCTACTTCTTCATTCCATTCAGTGGATGTCTATAGACCTTTTGGCAAGATGCCTGCATATAGTTCTGTCCAAGGTCATTATCAGGCAGCTGTTTGGTGCTATTGGTGTTTCTGGAAGTTTCTTGATCTTCTACAGAACAGAAATATCAAGTGGTGGTATCTTATTCCAAAGTAATGCAGGTGATTCTATCTTTATACAGAATACACAGTCTCTAAAAATTCAGTTATCTCAAGCTGATGTATACAACGTTCCAAAGTCAGGAAATGAACTCAGAAATGACTGTAAGAGACAAACAGCTCTAAATGTTCCTTCTGCTCCAAAGAAAGGTGAGAGGAATTCAGTATCCAGGGAGGTGGACCAATAACATTTTAATTGGATCTCATAAGAAATGTTCAAGTTTAAGCAATATTATGGCTTTGTTGAAAGAATTAAAAAATATATATATATACATATAATAAATGGGAGAGAAAGATGGCTGTATAGATTAAAGACAGCTGCAAATTCTTTGCTGCTCTGCACTGAATGGTGGTCTACTTCCCTCCCCTTGAATCTGGGCTAAATTCTGTGACCTTTTTTGCCAACACGTGTGGCAGAAGTGACCAGGTAATTCTTGAATTTAAGCCTTAAGAGACCTGTGGCTCTTGCTCTTGCCCTCTTAGAGTGCCACTTCTTCAATAACTGAACATGAAATGCATAATTCAACAAGAAAAAACTGACTGTAAACTTAAATTAGAAGGTAAACTTGAGAAACAGGTAAAGCTTGTAAATGGTGAAGACAAAGGAGACTCAAAAGTTGGTACTCAAACTGTGAAGGAAATGTTGATGAAGACTCTCAGACTGAATTGCTATTATGACAAACTAAATCATTCTTTGATTAAAAAATCTCCTATGATGATATTAGAGAATGGAGAACAACCTAGCCTGAAGAAAGAAGATCAAACGCCAAAACATCTGGAATCCCACTTCATCCAAACAGTGATCACAGGAGTTATGGAGGCAGAGTTAACAGAGGTCATGATGGTGAAGAGGTAGTATCTTCACCATGTTTTCATGATTTAGTGGCAGATTCAAACACAGGTAGGTGGTCGTGGGGTAGAAAGTTTGCAGATTTTTGAATGAGGAATGACAACAAAGTTATTATACAGTCTACAAACAGGTCTCGGGGAATTTCTAGCTCTTTGTGTCCTGAAACAATTTGGTTTCAATCTTCACAAAAAATGAAGAAGTGAATTTACTATATGCTGGGCACACACACAGTTTTTTTGTTGTTGTTGTTCTCCCTATTATTTCAAAGACTATGATGCAGTTAATGTGAGAGAGGGGGGAAAAAACATACTAAAAACCAAACATGAAATGTATTTGAAATAGCCAAAAACTCCAAAGGCAAGATCAGAATATGGTTTGTTGTACTGCCACTTAAGCCTGTAGCTTCAGATGTCCTCAAGGTAATTGTTGTTAACTTGGGACAAGGCAGAATATCTAAATGTCTCCAATGATTGCCCATTTGTCCTGTATCCTCAGGAGACAAGAGGCCCTAATTTTTGGTGATGGATGCAGAAAATTATGTAAAGTACAAAACCTAAGATAATCCAAAGAATAGAGCTGAAGCAAAACTATTTTTAGTATCAAATAAATACTGCACAGATTATCTACCTTCTGTACTTGCTGTCTTGTTTGTTGTTCTTGTTTTTTTTGCCGATGTTGGCAACCATAATTTGCAGTTCACAATAACAGATTACCATCCATTGTTGCATCATTCCGAGCAATAGGACTTTAAGTATTCAACTTAAGTGGGCTGTAATCATGATCATTAATAGTCTGCTATCCTTGATTTTGTATATTAACTGTTGTGTTTTGTATTGAGATGCTGTTAGTTTAATTTTTAATATGGTAAATAGTGCGACCATGTTTTCTAAGAGTTCAGGTAATGAAAACGAGAAAGACTACAATTAACAACTCCAGCATGACCCAGCCATGACCAAATGAAAGAAAAAAGGAAAGAAAACTTTCTAACATTCTTCCTCTTTTCTTCTCACATACGCTTACCTGGATTCAGAAATTCTTGAATCAGTCCCTGATCAAAGAGAAGACAAACCAATGACTGTTTATGTTGCTCTTTATACCTGTGAAACAAATTACAAATTGTGTGGCCTACTTTGTTCTGCCTTCTGTAGCTTCTCAAACTGCCAAGAAATTAGAAACTTTTGGATCTTGTAAGAACTGTTCAAGTTTAAGCAATATTATGGCTTTGTTGAAAGAATTAAAATATATATGTATATATAATAAATGGGAGAGGAAGATGGCTGTATAGATTAAAGATGGCTGCAAATTCTTTGCCACTCTGCACTGAATGGTGGTCTACTTCTGGGCTAAATTCTGTGACCTTTCTGCCAACATGTGTGGCAGAAGTGACCAGGTAATTCCTGAATTTAAGCCTTAAGAGACCTGTGGCTCTTGCTCTTGCCCTCTTAGAGTGCCACTTCTTCAATAACTGATAATTCCCCATAATTCCCTATTATTTTTCCTTCTCTTGTCTAGCCCCCCTCTCAAAGGAAAAGTAGGAAAGAAGAAGGGTGGGGAAGTAAAGGGATAAGGAAAGGAGGCAAGGAAGAGAGAAGGAAATGCTGAAGGAAGTTAAGGTCTCAAGCTCCAGTTCTTATTTTCCCACCAAATTGTCCTAGATCACATAACCCCTCTACAACTCTTGATTTACTCAACTACTCAACGTAGTTTTGTAATGGCAACAGAAACAATCAACTTATGGGAGTGTAGACATGTGGACTATATAATTTCATTGCCTCCTTCCTCTCTGACTACACCAATGAACCTATAATATCAAGAACAATCAGATAACACGCGCCTGGTAGGCTCAGTCAGTAGAGCATGCAACTCTTGATCTCAGAGTTGTGAGTTTGAGACCCACGATGGGTGTAGAGATTATCTAATAGATAATAATAATAAAATAAAATCTAAAAAAACCCAACAATCAGCTAATACCTAGAAAAAGAAAAGTAGTAAGTGAAAGAAAAATGAAAACTAGAATTCAAAAAAACACAAAGGCAATATGAAAGAGAAGGAAAGCAAGAAAAGGAAGTTCTTTTTCTCTTCTCTGACGAGTAAGAAATCAATATAATAATACCAACTAACACACAGTGCTTGGGATTATATGCCTGAAATTGTTCTAAGAATTAAACATATTACCATATTTAATGTTCATGGAAAATTTATGAGGTAACTCCCAATTACCATCCTTGGTTCCCAGATATGAAAACACAAAGAGGTTAAGTAATCTATCCAAGATCACGCAACTATTAAGTGGTAGAGCCAAATGTTGAACCCTGGCAATCCAGCTTCTGAGTTTATGCTCTCATTTCATTTCGAATGAAAATACCTTCTATTCTAAGTGAGTTCTATTCTACTCTTCCTTGTGAGTATATGAAATCAACTCAACTGAGATGAAACCAGGAAATAAACACACTTAAGCAAGGAGTAAATAAGGAATGATACTGTGATGCAGTTTCTAAGAGTAATGCTATCAAAACAAAGAGCAGGGCTAAATGGATAACTTTGTGGTGTGTTCCACTTAGCAGGTGGAAACTTAAAGACCTTGCTCATATTCGTGGAATGCCAATCATTTAGAAGAAATAATGCTTTAGTTCAAGAAATATTGTTAAGTATTTATTTACAGTTCCCAGTAAAGCTGACAAACTGGGTTCTGAATTACACTTACATGTAAAAAAAAAAGTATGGTTAAGGGGAAATAGAAAACATTTTACATTTGGAGACTTAATACATTTTGCTGGTATAGAGGGCAACAGCACAATACTTTGGCTTTTTCAAGCTAGTGATCAAACTCCACAAAAGGAGTTGGACCCAAAGTAAAAAGGGAAACAAAGTAACTATATATGTATATGTGTGTTTGTCCACAAAAGGTAAGGCCAAAAAAAAAATGCGAGTAAATATTGGTGAAGCAATTAGTTGGTAGGAAAAAGAAAAAAAAGGGGGGGGGAGCTAGATGTGAGTAAGTGCCGTATAAAAAAAAGGAACAAATGAGAGAGCAAGTAGATTTGTTAAATGTTCCACAGGGGAGTAAAAGGGGGAGAAGGAGAAAGAGAAGGAGAAACAAGAACAAGCTAGTTACCATCACCTTTGCCCTAAGTGATCTCGCTGACAATCTTTTGCTCTTCTCTAAAGCATCCTTTTCCATGTGGTAGCCCATGACCTTTTGGGGAACAAACCTGATAATGTTAACTCCAGTTTCATCTTGTACCACTCCCCTTGCCAGCACCACACTGTCCTTTTAATTTCCTAAATATGCCATGCTTTCCCTACTTTATTTCCTTAGTTTGGAAATGCCTTCCCACCTTTCCTTCCCCTACTCACCCTCAAAATGCCCTAAGTAAATCAAATTCTTGTTATTATGAATAATTTCTTTTGTTGTACCTGACAGTTGTAATTTTACATTTACAAGTGTGATTATTTGACTCTCCTCACCCAACTGGAAACTCCATGGAGAAACCACTTCTTTTTCCCCTTCACCACTGTGCCTCTTGGCATAGTACCTACTACAACACTGCAGTGGCCCAATAAATACCTGGTGAATGAATGAAGGAAAAGAGAATCCTGCCATGCTATTATCACAAGTAGAAAAGGGTATATATAAAACAACCTTAAGTGAATAGAAGAGAAGGAAACAAAGAGGGGGGGGGAAATTCAATACAAGCTGTGGCCTAATTAAATTCTAACAATTTCAGTGTGATACTATACTAAAAAATTAAGTACAATAGTAGCCAATAGGTCTCCTTTTTCCTAATGAAGTCGGAAAAGGAAACCTAATTAATATTTTCTTTCCTTATAAGGAAATAAAACAGGCTTGTTAGTCTAGGGGTATGATTCTCGCTTTGGAAATAAAACATAATTTAGGACATGACTGACAAATATGCATCTCAAACTTAATTTAACCAAAGCAGAACTATTAACTTCTCATTCCTCTACTGCCAGTCTCCTCCATTTCAGTAAGTGGAATTAACCCCCAACGCCTCCAACCAAAACCCTGGGGGTCATCTACTATCCCTTCCATTCTCCGATCCTCAATACACGATTTATCAAGAAGCCCTGTAAGCTTCTACATCCAAACATATCTTCAATCTATCCACTCCTCCCCAATCTCCAATGCTACCATTCTAATCCAAGATCCTTTTTTGGTTTTACTGAAGCAGAATTAATATACAGTGTTACATTAGTTTCAGGTGTGCAACATATTGATTTAATAATTCTATACATTACTCAATGCTCACCACTTTAAGTGTAGTCACCATCTGTTACCATAAAAAAATTATTACAGTATTACTGACTATATTCCCTATGCTCTACTTTTCACTTCTGTGGATTATTTTATAACTGGAAATTTGTACCTCTTATTTATTCTTTCTATATTCATTTATCTATTCTAACCCCTCTATTTTAGACTACTCCAATATTCTAACTCATGTCCTTGCTTTTACTATTCCTCTTCTCTAATTCATTCTACACGGAGCAAAGTGATTTTTTAAAAAGATAAATCATATCACGACACTCCTTGGCCCCAAATTCTTCAATGACTTCCCACTTCTTACAATAAAATAAAAATTCATCATCTTACATATTAGATCTGCTGCCTCCCGTTCTTATCATTCTCTCTTTTGCTTGCTACATTTCAGCCATAATGACCTCCTTTTTGTTTCACAAATGGAACCATATTATCATCTCAAAACTTTACAGGCATCATCCTCTTTGCTATAACTCTGAAATGTCTCATAGTTAAGATGTTACCTTAACTCAGGTGTCACTTCTTCAGAAGAGCCTTTCCTGATTTTAATATTATGTAAAATGGCTTTTTCACTCCTTTATTGCTCTGTATATTCCTGTCTCTTTCACACTGCTATCATCTTGTTTATTTCATTAACAACAAATTGTTCCATGAATAAGAAATACAATGGTGAAAAAACAAAGTCACTGTTTTCATGGAGCTTATATTTTACTAAGATTGAAAAACAAATTTATGAAGTGATAAGTGTTATTTTGAAAAATAAAACAGAATAAGGGAATACCATGGGTTTGTATGTGTGGCAGCGGGACATTTTAAGTAGGTCGTCGAGTTTCAGCAGACCTGAATAAAGTAAAAAAGGGAACTATGTGAAAACATGGAGTAAAATTATTCTAGGAGCACCTGGGTGGCTCAGCTGGTTAAGTGTCCGATTTTGGGTCAGGTCATGATCTCACGATCGTGGGTTCGAGCCCCGCATCATGCTATGTGCTGAAAGCTCGAACGGAGCCTGGAGCCTGCTTCATATTCTGTGTCTCTCTATCTCTCTGCCCCTCCCCTGCTCATGCTCTGTCTCTCTCTCTCAAAAATAAAAAAACAGGGGCGCCTGGGTGGCTCAGTCGGTTAAGCGGCCGACTTTGGCTCAGGTCATGATCTTGCGGTTCGTGAGTTCAAGCCCCATATCAGGCACAGAGCCTGAGGCCTGCTTCGGATTCTGTCTCTCTTTCTCTCTGCCCCTCCTCCTCTTGTCCTCTGTCTCTCAAAACTAAATAAATATAAAAATAAATTTAAAAATAAAAAATAAAAATAAAACATTAAAATTTTTTTAATTATTCTAAACGGATTTTTACTTATTTATTAATTCAGTACAATATATGAAAATCAGATGAGAAACTGAAATCCTTGCTTTCCCTTATGCTCATATTCTAAACAAGCTACCATTTGCTTTCCTTATGAGAATGCTGAAGACAAGATGAAACTCAAATTTATTTTAACTGTACATTCATAGACTCTTAAGTTAGATCCAACTAAAAGCGACAGTTTGAAATTCACAATCAGCCCAATATTTGTTGGCTTTATTTATGCTCTTTCCTTCCTCCCTATGTTCATCTAGTTAGAACTTAAACTGAATCAGAAGCCTATAGAAGTCCAAAAGCTACCAAAGTACAAAAATATAATCAACCATCTGCACACTGAATGTACTAAGCATCAGTAACAGTAAGCAATCTTTGGAGGTTCCAATATCAAAACAAAATATAACAGCATGCAACACCATCAGTAACACAAGCTGCACCACTCTCGGCCTCTAATAGGTATCTATTCTCCCCAAACAAGAATAGAGGTAGAACAGAGGTAATGTGAAATGAACCCAGAAAAACTTAGAAGCTTTCCACATCTTCTTACTAGGAATCCCATACAAACTCTCATCGTTTTTTAAATAAAGACTGGCTTGCATAGCCATGTAAGTTTGTTTTTTGGGTTGTTTTTTGTTTTTGTTTTTGT
Source organism: Paguma larvata (assembly GCA_030068075.1). Classification (NCBI taxonomy): domain Eukaryota; kingdom Metazoa; phylum Chordata; class Mammalia; order Carnivora; family Viverridae; genus Paguma; species Paguma larvata. The sequence goes on along the minus strand of CM057829.1, from coordinate 67,541,275 downwards.
TTTTTTGGTTTGGTTTGCTTTGCTATACTCAAAGAAGAATTAAGAAAATTAAGATCCCTGTCCCTAACCCCCTGAACAAACGGCCCTATTTGTTCATTACAGTAATATTGGAGACCTACTGTAGTCCAGACACTGTTCCAGGTGCTGTTAACAAAACCGTAAACAAGGCAGTACCTATCTCCCTACACCCTCTTATACAATACCTATACCACAGTTAAGATAAATTTTAATTGAGAAATGTTTCTAATCAATTATTTTTTAAAAAGATTGCTTATCTCCTATACCAAAATCAACTTTGTGAAATTATCCAGTGGTTAATCCTTTTTAACAACCACTGCACAGTAGGCTCATTTTTCTAAACATATTTATAAACACTTTATATTTAATTTGGGGTAAACACTGAACCCATACTCAAACTGAGCAAAGCGAACACTCAAATTTCTGGTCCACGATCACAACGGATTTATCGGTATTTGAGGGTCCTTATTTTATGGGCAAAGAATCAATTTTGTCGCCCATTAATACCATTCCCAACAATAACATACAGCTTCTCTTAAGACTTCGTCCACCTACAACAAATGTTTAACTTTCACTCACAAGTGAATAAAGATGGAACCACCCAAACTTTGTCAATTAGCTTTGGTGACCGTCCCCAAATTGACATTGTGAATCTCTTTCTATATTTTCAGACAAATTATGTTTATAAAATATCTTTAGCAAAACATTTCCTAAGAACATCAGACATGGCCAGACTTAATCTGAATACTGGCTGCAAAAGGAAGCCTGAAGCTCTGCGAAACAGAAAGAGCAGAGGGAGTATAAAAAACATACCCAAGTAAAACTACCTCTCCCCTCCCTACTTAGATTGGCCCCCAATTTCACCCAACCTTAGGAATCTGAAACTTTCCATGAACACCAAACAAGATGTGAATGCCATCCGCTCCCATCCTTAGGCCACTAACAAAAAATTTAAAATGTCAAATACTTAACGCGTGCACTCTCAAAGGACACCCACCAACTCCAGCTCGCAGCCGTATCCACCAGCGCCCTCTCGGCCATGTCCGCCCACAGCCAAGCTCTCCACATCGACGGACTCGAACCCAGCGCGCCCGCAGCACATTCCCTCCCCGCCATCGACCGGGCAGCCCCCGCCCCCCCAGTACCTCCGCCGCCCCCCAAACCCACTCTGTGTGAATAACTGAACATCCGGAGACCAGGGGGCCACACTTTCCTGTCTTTCCCCACCTCATCCCCTGCAAGGGCAGAAATAGGTGTACCTTCCAGAAAAGTAATCTCCCCTGCGCTGCCGCCGCTCTTGCCAGCCGCCATCTTCCTCCTCCCACGCCGCCTCCTTCTTAATCCATGGCCCACACCACCGCCGCGCTCGCCGGGATGAGGGGCCGCGCCGCAGGAGGGTAGCCGCCGCAGGGTTGCGGGCCTAGAACTCGGCCGTCAGGGGGGCGGCGCTCCCACGGCCAGATGGGCCTACACAAAAGCAGGCCAGGCGCTCCCGGGCCTATCCGCGGGCTGGCGGGTGACAAGGCCCGCGGCCTGGACTTCTCAGGCCCCTCCGGGGGAACGCGAGCGGCGGCGACGGCGACGGCGCTTCCCGGGCCCGGTTCCTCTCGGCCCACGACTCCCCATCCACCGCCTACCCAGGCCGTCTGAGACGCCTTCCCCAGCCGCGGGCCCAGGAAGAGAGGTTGAAGGCGAGCACACAAACACACCTCCCTTCGTCCCGGGCCGTAAAATGGCCGCAGCCGCCGCGCCGGGGCGGCGAGGTCTCCACGACCGTCAGGCGCCCCCAGGCCCTTCGTTCCCTTTGCAGCCGTCGCCGCCGCTATGGCCGTCCGCCCACCCCGCCCAGGCGTGAATGCATCAGCGGAGGCCTTTGCGACTGTCCATGTGGACAGGGGTGGGTCTCCTCTGCCACCGCCTCGCGTCCGTCGCCACAGCAGCTCCAGCCGCCGCCGCTGCCGCTCCTCCCCCACGGGCGCTGGAGCTGCCGCTCGGCTCCCGCCCCCACCCCGACGCCGCCGCCGCCCCCAGCGCCGCTCCCCCTCAGAAGCCCGGGCTCGGCTCGCGGGCAGAACGGTCTGCGGCGCCGCACTCAACACCGACTTGAGGCATCCGACCCCGTGGCTCTACGTAGAGCCGGCCCTGCGCGGCGCCGACTCGGCCTGGACACGTTTCGTCCAAAATCTCGACCGCCAAGTGCCCCATGGCAGACCTGGTGTGTGAGCGCTTCTAAGCCAGGCTGGTGACGAGGTTGTGTTCTGTGGCACCACAGTTGCCTAAAAAAATGTTAAAAGTTCGTTTCTCTGACCAGGCCTTGGAATTTAAACCATAACCAACTGAAGAGGGAAGGTGGAGTGAAGTTGTACAATCACATGTTTAGAAAATGATTTGTAGTCTTCATTTGAAAAGAAGCTTTCAAAATAATTTATCAAGGAAGATTCTATAGTACATTTTGGATGACAATGTAAAAAAAAAAAAAAAAAGGCCGTCCTATGTGCCTGAGACTTCAAAAGCCACACCCTGCCTTACAAGTTAGACCTTATAATTAATTGTAGGTTATTATATCATGTTTATTTTTTCTTTTCCTTTTTTCTTTGGCTTTTTTAAAATTATGAAAGTAAGACATTCATTAATGAAAATCTGGAAAGGGAAGAAGTTATGCATAGCTCCACCACCAAAACTCAGTTCTTTAAGGTGTGTAGCCCTTTAAGCGAACATTTTTAACTGCCTCACTATCCCTCTTTAAAAAATGAAAATTTCTGCTATGTATCATTGAAAATTCAACAGCCACTAAAATGATGCAGAAAAGGTATGATTAAAGTGCCATCTTTGAGGAATGAACTGCTCAAATTAGTCTAATTGTCCCATTAGCCAAGGCATAGGCAGAAAATCTTTTCCTTGAAAACTTCTTTTAAAATCTTATCCTAACGTGAATAATCTTTCCTGATTTAGTAAAAGTAATGATGAATATAACTTATTATAATTTGTTATTTTTGTTGCTTGAGAATTTTGAATGATCCAGTGGTGATGCTCTATGACATAAAGAGTCTGTGCCAGTGACAGTATAATACTGAGGTGTGTAAATAACAGGCAGATATGGGTGACTGGACTCATTTGTACAGACTCCAAACTGCAGTTTTAAAAAATAGTCTCTGATTTAAAAATAGATGCATACTGGCTTTGAAAATGGAAAAAGGTGAGGGAAGTCCAGGAATGTGGGTGGCCTCTGGAAGCAAGCTTTCAAAAAGGTAAGGAAACAGATTCTCTGTTAGAGCTTCCAGAAAGCAATGCGAACACCTTGACTTTACCTCAGCTAGAGAAAATGTCGGACCTCTGACCTTACGGAACTGTAAGATAATAAATTTTTGTTAAGTTGCTAAATTAGTGGTACTTTGTTGCAGACGCCACAGAAAACTAATTTACATGGAATGGGGAAGAAGGTGGAGTTACATAAAAGACATCTTTTGAGCAGTCTGAGGTAGGATCTTAAAGACAAAGTCTATTGTTTTGTGTTATGAATTTCAGCTAATCTCTACGGGAACATATAATTCCAACTTTAAAAATGTGGCATCAAAATCACCTGGAAAGGCTTGTTAAAACAGATTGCTCTACCCGATCCCTAGAGTGTCTGATTCAGTGGGTCTGGAGCACACCTGAAAAGTTGCATTTTTAATAAGTTACAATATGATGTTGTAAGGTGTGACAATATGATGCTGATTAGGGAACCACATTATGAAAACCACTAGATTAAACAATCTCTAAATTCCTTTCCTTTCAGTTTAATTCCATGAGTCTGCAATTACAAGTGACATAATCAGTTTCCATATTAAAGTATAATTTTAAAGATATTTTCAGAAATCACTACTCTTCCTTTTGAACATTATCAATTAAAAACTGATAGTATCATGTGCCTCTTTAGGTATTCCGGCCTGGGAAGGTTCAGATTGAGGACATGTCCCTGAAATACAGCTATATTTAGTATACATATAAATATATATTTAATATATGTACAAATGTAGTCCTCTTTTATATGTACTTTTTGAACGACACCCAAGGATGTTACTGAGAATGCTTTTGAATGTTAGAAATACAAAATGTTAGAATTATAAAACCAATTGGCTAGTTATGTAACCAATTTTTATTAGAAGTCTAGCGTGTCTTTATTGCTTAAATTTAGCAAATTCTATTGAGATGTAAGCTAACTTGTCATATTTAACACAGCTCAATTCTGGCATAAAAGATAAATATAATGGAGAAAAGTTAGACTAAAGTTTTGCATGTGTAATTACAGTAGATAAAATAAGCTGCTTTATTTTTCTAATTATTCCGTGAAAGAAAATTTGGAAAAAAGGGAAAACAAAGCAGAGACCTGCCACCCAAAATTCTATTTCTAATTCTCATGCCCTCTCTTCTCCAATAAACTTTTACTCACTTAGTCTGGTCATCTAGTACCAAGTTTAAACCCTGGACCTGGTCTTGCAAACTCAGTAATGTAAACCTCCCATCTCCAACCACAATGATCAGTGGTATTGCCCAAAGAACCAACATCTGTAAGGCTATACAATCATCCTAGGCAAATAGAATTCAGAGGAAAACAGAGTGGAGACTGACTACAGGGTCATTTGGAGGATCCAAGAGCATGAGACCCTCCCCAAACCTACTCCTCTGCTGAGATTCTTTGCTCAGTACACAGTATGGTCATCCACCCAGTTTCACAAACTAGAAACTTAGGAATCACTGTTGACTTGCTTTTTTAATTAAATTCACATCCTTGAATATATCTTAAGGTTTTTTTTTAAGTTTATTTGTTTATTTTGAGAGAGACGGTGCAAGTGGGGGGAGGGGCAGAGAGAGGGAGAGAGAGAGAATCCCAAGCAGGCTCAGCACGGCCAGCACGGAGCCTGATTCCAGGCTCGAACCCACGAAACCATGAGATCATGACCTGAGCCAAAACCAAGAGCCAGACACTTAACGGCTTAACCGACTGAGCCACCCATGCACCCCATGTCCTTGAATATATCTTGAATCTATTCACATTTTTTCCAATTCCAATTAGCCCACCCTAGTCTTAGCCAGGATCACCTCTCAGCCATACTACTGTAATAACAGCTTCAAACAGGCGTTCCATGGTCTCTCTACCCATCCTCTAATCCATTTGTCACACAAAAGCTATAAATAATGATCTTAAAAAATCAGATCAAAGCACCTTCCCATTAAAACCACTCAAAGGAGGGAGGGCACCCGGGTGGCTCAGGTCATGATCTCGTGGTTTGTGGGTTTGAATCCTGTGTTGGGCTCGGTACTGACAGCTCAGAGCCTGGAGCTGCTTCAGATTCTGTGTCTCACTCTCTCTGTGTCCCTCCCCTGCTCCTTCTCTCTCCCTCTCTCCCTCTCTCTCTCTCTTGCTTTCTCTCTCTCTGAAAAATAAATATTAAAAAAAAAACACTCAAAGGTTTCCTGTTGCTCTTAGGATAAATTCCTAAATCCTTAATCAATCTACTGGGCCCTCCCTACCCACTTCAGCAGCCTCATCTTAACAGCATTTTCACCTTCTCAGTTAAGCTCCAACCATTTTGTACTTCTTCCAGTTCCACAAATGCTTCATCTTCTTTCCTACTTTAAAGCCTTTGAACATGTTTTATCCTCCATATGCAATGCATTTTTTTTTCTAGAGACTTGCACCAGTAGGTTAATACATATCTGCTGAATAAAACAACATATTTAAAATAATCTTTGTTAAGGAAAATTCAGAATCGTAAAATTCTAGAACCTGGATTCCTTAGTAACCATCTAATTCAGTCTTCTCAGAAGTCCAGAAATTGTCTTTGCCCAGAGTAACATTGTGGTAGAGAGCTATGATAAATGCCCTTAAACGGATCAGCAATCCAGATGTGAACCTAGGGCCCGAATTTGAAGATTACAATGCTGAAAAAAATTGAGCTCTTTTGAGGAGGCTAGGAACTGACAGAAGGAAGGCTTGAGTTGGCAATGGATACATAATAACCAAGCTTCCTCTCTGTATTTGGCTACAAAATCTTCTTCTGTATCACAGCTATTGTTTCCTTTATTTTAGCTGGATTAAAATTCTTCATATCAACTATAATTGACCCTTGACCAACATGGGTTTGAATTGTATGGTTCCACTTATACATGGAATTCTTTCTTTTTTTTTATTTTTTTAACGTTTTTATTTATTATTGAGAGACAGAGAGTGACAGAGCATGAGCATGGGAGAAGCAGAGAGAGGGGGAGACACAGAATATGAAGCAGGCTCCAGACTCTGAACTGTCAGCACAGAGCCCAGCACAGGGCTCTAACTCACAAACTGCGAGATCATGACCTGAGCTGAAGTCGGACATTTAACCAACGGAGCCACTCAGGCGCCCCTGGAATTTTTTCAATACATAGAACTGTAAATGTATTTTCTCTCACTTATGATTTTTAAATAACATTTCCTTTTCTCTGGCTTATTTTATTGTAAGAATATGGCATGTAATACATATAACACAAAATACGTGTTAATTGACTATATTATCAGAAGACTTGGGTCAACAGTTAAGTTTTAGGGGAATCAAAAGTTATATGCAGATTTTCAATTGCATGGGGGATTGGTACCTTAAAACTAAGGACCCCTGACTTGTTCAAAGGTCAACTGTAGTTGAATAAACTGATTCATATCTTATGCTGGTAGAGCTTAATAATTAATAAAATAATCCATTTTAAATATGTACATTTCTTTGCAAATGTGATTATCAATCTTGTTCTTTTAAACACTATACTTAAAAGTACAGCATAGGGGTGCCCGAGTAGCTCAGTCAGTTAAGCCTCCAACTTTGGCTCAAGTCATGATCTCATGGTTCATGAGTTCCAGCCCAGGTCAGGCTCTTTGCTGTCAGTGCAGAGCCACTTTGGATCCTCTATCACCTTCTCTCTCTGCCACTCATTTGCTCTCTCTCTCTTTCAAAAATAAATAAACATTTAAAAAAAAAAGCACAGCATATAGTTAGTCCTTGACTTGAAATAAGTTTCAGAAGACAATAGCAGGTTCTGCAAATTATATCTGGTTGATAGTTTTTGAAGAGCTAAATGCATTTGTCTCAGATAAAATGAATATAATGAGAAGAAAATAACATAAATTTCTGTTATAAGGATGTAAGTTTCTGTTTTTAACATAATTTCTACAATATAATATTCCACTTCACTTTCAATTTGTTGATTATCTTACTTTTGCTCATGTTTAATCCTACCACGCTTCATGCTCCTTTATTATTTTCAATTCTTCTTTTAGTGCATGCTTTCTGTCCCTCTTTCATGTGGCAGATTTTTTCTAGAACTTCAGCAGGTAGTTTAGTAGCTAAAATTTTAAACATTACAATTTTAGAGCTTTGATTAAGGGAAGCCGAAACTAGTATTTTTTTTTAATGTCAATAAATATATCTTTAGAATAACACAAATTTCTTGTAATGGTTCCTACTAGATATCTTTAGTGTCAACATTTATAAATGAACAGTGAAGTTTTCAAGTGACTTTCCTAGACCCTTGGTACTTTTGCTTTCATGGGTCCTTTCCATAAGAAGCACATTTAAAAATTTTTAAGCTAGATTTATAATACTATATATGAAACTATATTTTTAAATTGTTTTTAAGTTTATTTATTTTGAGGGGGCAGAGAGACAGAGATAGAGAGGAAGAGAGAGAATCCCAAGCTGGTGGTATAGAGCCCATGTGGGTCTCGATCCCACGAATTGTGAGATCATAGTCTGAGCAGAAATCAAGAGTCAGACTCTCCACCAACTGAGCCACTTAGGCACCCCGAAACTATATTTTTAATAAAAATGTTTAAAGTTAGTTTTTTTCTAAAACCACTTTGGTCTAAAGAGACAATCCAGGCTGGATTGTTATACGTTATCATTATGTTACTTTTGTTCTTCTGATTTTGAAAAAAATAACATTAAAACATTTTTTCATAAGCCTTTGAAAGTATCATAGGCCACAGGCACTGTGCTTCCTGTGCCTAATGGATATCAGCTGTGTAGATAACTGCTGGATCCTTTCATGTTCATTACTGGAAATTATCACATGAAAATCATATCTAGCTGAACTCTGAGGCCATGGTTCTTAAAACTTTAACATGCATAAGAATCAACTGGAGAGCTTGTAAAACAGTTTCCTGGGCCCCATCTCAGACCATCTAATTCAGTAGGTCTGAGTGGGGCCCAGGAATTTGCATTTCTAATAAGCTCAAACAAAGGTAATGGGGATGTGCTGATCTGACAACCACACTTTAGGAACCAGTGCTTGGAGTAATGTATCTAAATGTTTCATTTACACAAAGGCAGTACTCTAATATGATTGCTAGATATGTTATCTACATCTCCTAACCAACATTTATTGACACAGAGTAACAAAAACATCTACTGTTATTTTTGTTTTAGAAGTGGAAGCTGATACCCAAAAGTTGGAAAACTCTTCCACAGTGACTCAGCTAAAAAAAGTCTAAAGCTGGAACTTGAGCCCATATCCATCTAGACTCCAAAGTTCATGCTCCCCTATTTTCCTTATCATATGGTAGTGATCCCAAAGGTAAAGTATAGTCATTGGCCTTGAAGCAAAATTTCAAACAAGAAATAATGCGTAAAAATGGTAGAGAAGTGTTTTTATCTAGACCTTCACTGTTGTGCTTATTAAAGTCGGCTGATGGTCTTCTTTTTGGCTCTTTATTCCTCAGTTCTTGTCTCCAGTTAATAACAGCAAAAGGAATATAGTAATGGCTTGCAACATAATTTTCTGAAAGTGCTATGCTGTAATGCTAACTTCCAACTAAAATTGTGTGGGATTTTTCATTTTTCATTAACTTCTCTTTGCAATTTACACTGCTTCATCTCTGAACAAGTCAACAAACTTAAATCCTTAGAGCACCAAAAAAGTAAGGGTGCACTTGCACTCAGAGTTTTGAACTTTAAACACCTTCGCCTTATGAGGTTAAAAATCTCATCTTATAACTAGCTTCCTTCATTTTCCTAATATTCTCTCATTATAAACATAAATACATGACCTAATCACTTTCTCTTTCTCATTCTATACATCTGCGTGTGTGTGTGTGTAAGTTTCTACTGCTTTTCTTTCTCTGATTCTCTTATTCTTCAAGAACGTAGTCTAAAACAAATGTAGCCTATTTTTTAATGTATTTTTTAAGAAGATGCTTTGATGACCTAAAAGTTTACCAAAAGTTGCCCACCACCCTAGTGTAAAGGGGCACAGTGATCTTCGCCAATCACACAGACATAAGTACTGAAAAATATATTACAAGGACAAAGAAATGATCAAATACATCATAGAATATTCGTTTAATGAAATGTTTTGCAGGTATTTAAACCAGTGACATAGATCTGCTTGTACTGATAGGAAAGTAGCTGCGATTAATTAAAAAGAAAAAGCAAATTATAGTTTAATTTCATTTTCATAAAAGTAAATTTATGAATATATATAGTAATCTGTGTAGCACAGGCTATTTCAGAGGAAAGGAGTTAGAGGGTTGATGTGGAGGACTTTCTCTTTGTTATGGAATTTTATAGGTTTTGGATTATAGGTAACTTACTTTCTTAGTGTTTTTCAGTATTTTCAAATAATTTCAAGCTAATAAATAAAGCTATCTTTTTAAAATCTATCTTGAACCTTCAAAGTTTAACACTATTAGGGCACCTGGGTGACTCAGTTGGTTAAGAGCCCGACTTCCGCTCAGGTCATGATCTCACAGTTCTTGAGTTCAAGTTCTGCATCTGAAGGCACAGAGCCCACTCCAAATCCTCTGTCTCCCTCTCTCTCTCTGCTCCTCCCCCCCTTGCTCTCTCTCTCTCTCTCAAAAATAAATAAACCTTTAAAAAAGTTTAACAGTATTATCTTACCATTTTATTTTTTAAAAATGTCTTTCTTGAAACAAAAATATGGTCAGTTTGTATATTTGTCCTCATCTGTTAGGCCTTTTCCAATCCTTGAAGTGTTTAAATTTTTAGGTATGAATACCATACAAATTCAATAATCTTGAAAGTGGGAAAACTATTTTATGTATCAGTTATTACAGTTCCAGATAATTATAGTTGGTTCCTTTATTTTCTATTCCTAGTACACTAGTACTAGTCTTGTAGTACTAGTACTTGTAGTACAAGTACTACTACTTGTGTAGTACTAATACTATTTCTATTTCTAGTACACTAGTCTTGAAACCACCACAGGATTAGATGAAATCAAATAAAGTTGCTGGTTTTTAAAGTCAAAAATGGTCAGGTATTGGGGTACATGGATGGCTAAGTCGGTTAAGCGTCTGGCTCAGGTCATGATCGCATGGTTTGTGAATTTGATCCCCGCATCAGGCTCTGCAGTGACAATGAGGAACCTGCTTGGAATTCTTCTCCCTCTCTCTCTGCCCCTCCTCCACTTGTGCACTCTGTTTCTCTCTCTCTCTCTCAAAATAAATTTAAAAACTTAAAAATAATTAGTTATATTTTGGTACCTTCATATGGCTTTACCTAAAAATCAGTAGCTATCCTGAATTAAGTCCTATGATATCTTTACCTAGAAAATAATTATGGAAAATTTAGATTTGTCTTAATATTGTATTATATACACATGAAAACAATATTACAAAGCTTGGTTTACTAAAGGAATAGTTTACATGGTGACTACATTAAACCTATAATACAGGCATGTACTGCAACCTTGGTTTCAATGTATTAGAAGAGCAAACAGTATATTATTAGGAATACATACCAGCAATTATCCATAATGTGATAAATTGGAGATTTAGGTTCTTATGAAATCATCTCATTTGGGGAGATGGAAGGAGATGTCAGAACTTTAAAATTTATTTATTTTGGGGGGCGGGGAAGCAGAGAAAGACGGAGAGAGAGAATCCCAAGCAGGCTCTATGCTAGGAATGGAGCCCAAAGCAGGGCTCGATCCCATGAACCGCAAAAGCATGACCTGCACCAAAATCAAGAGTTGAGCTTAATCAACTGAGCCACCCAGGTGGCCCAGAGATGTCAGGCCTTTAATGAGGAATTACTTAAAGAATGTTTATGATTATTTTCTCTTGGGAAAAAGTCATAATTTAGTTATATTTTGAATTAGAATGTATTATATAGTGAATTAGAAAACATTTTGTATTGTTTGGCATTATATGCCCATGAAAGTATTTTATTTTCTACATATTACTGAACTTTGTAATTCTAAGCAAGATAAACCATTTCGGTATTTGGTTCCATGAATGGGTCTTCACTGTGCAAAGGCCCTTGCCTCTTATGTAACAAACTGGACAGTGTAGGTCAAGTCCCGTTTCTGATAGACAGGAACAGGCTAGGTAGCATTATGTAAAATCTGAACTAAAGCTGCAAACTCTAGTGCTGAGACCCTATCTTGCTTCTCTAGCCCCTTTCCCCAGAAGAGACTTTGTGCATGACTTACGGACAAGCCACGGTCCTAAGGAGCCATTAACACCATGTCAGTAACCAGTCATATCTAACCTGAAGGGGAGACTATTTGGACTGGGAGAGAGACTACTCTGAGGCCAGGCATGAAAGAATAGGGGAATAGGAAGTTGATGCAATATCCTTATTACCTACTGTGATGACTAAATTAGGCTACTTGAAAACAATTTTAAGTGCCTGATCTATTTGCTTTTAGTCATGTGTATAGGTTAGGCTGCATTTAGTATGGATTTAGAAACTGTCTGCAATATGAGGTTCTATAAATCAACAAGGAATATGTGGGCTAATATTCCTAAGAATGTTTTTTTTTAATTGCTGTGATAACATAAACTCTTTGGCAATAATACCATCATGGAAGAAAAAGAATCCTGGCCTACTTGACTAAACAAATTCTCTAATGTTATTGAGATAGTTGACCCTTTTAAATAAAACATGATAGGAATCTCTATCTTTCCTCAAAATGGGTATATATGTATACCTCTGGCAGAGAAATCAAACCAAATGTAAAAGTTAGATACAAAAAATAAATTTGTCATTTTCCAGCATCTGGCATGGTGTTGAACATTTAGTAGATATTCAATAAATATTTGCTAAAGTATTTTATAATTTATGTACTTTTATCTTTTTGAGTCTGAATATATCATAGGTTTGGTGGCTTGTAGCCAAGCCTACTGGACTGAATTTTAGTAAGGCCCAATGGTGCATGTGATGCAAAAAATTTTTTCCCTTGTGGTAATAGGATCAGCCCTTGAACATGGGCTTGGCCTCTCCCCAGCGAACTGGGGACCTAACTGTGAGAAGAGAAAAGAGAAGCATCGAGAAGCCCCTACCACTCATTTGTACCATTATATCTTGTTAAGGTTTGCATTTCTTTTTGCTAGTACATTCCTCCAGGACATGAAATATTTTTAAAGATTTCTTTATTATCCCATAGTATAGTGTCTTGAACATAGAAGATATTTAATAAGTAGTTTTTTCATCTGAATTGATGAACCAAAGATTCTAGCATTAAGATACCAGTAGACTCTAAATACCCACTTTATTTTTAAGTAATGAAGATGAGATTATAATACCTAATATGCAGCTACTTAGATCATGTTTCCTTTACTACTCAGCCTGACTCAAACAACTCAGTAGGTAGTTATATTTTTCAGATATTTCTAAACTTTTTAGTGTAATTTTAACCTTTAGCCACTAAAATTAAACTCCTAATCACAGCATTATTTTTATTTATTTTCTTACTTATGTATTTAGGCAGAGAGACACTGACAGAGAGCACAAGTGGGGCAGAGGAGCAGAAAGAGAGAGAGAGAAAGAAAGAGAGAGCATGAATCTCAAGCAGGCTCCATGCTCAGCATGGGGCCTGACAGAGGGCTCAATCCCATGACCCTGAGTTCATGACCTGAGCTGAAATCAAGAGTCAGATGCTCAACCACGTGAACTACCGAGGCACGCCCACAAAATTATTTTAAATATGTGATGTATCCATGAAATAAACTCAGAGGAATCCTAAAACATGATGCAATATTATTCTGACTTCAAATACTAACTACCCTGCTTGCCTGCTTTCTTATATGTATATTTGTATTTATGTTTATATTGTATTTATTATAATTCAATCTTTGTTTTTAAAAACAAAAAATCAGCCATACTTCTTAATGTGTGCTACTCTTGAGCTTTAAATACACAAAATGCTGGAATCCCTTATGAAAGTTTCCTCTATCTATATCTATATCAGACTACTAGAGATGACATATAGGCATACCTTAGAGATACTGTGGTTTAGTTCCAGACCACCATGGTAAAGTGAACATTGCAAAAAACACAAGTCAAATGAAATTTTTGGCTTCCCAGTACATATAAAAGTCGTGTTTATACTATACTGTAGTCACTAAATGTGCAATAGCATTATGTCTAAAAAATATATACATACCTTAATTAAAAATACCTTATTGCTAAAAATGCTAACCATCATCTAGGCTTTCAGTGAGCTACTCGTGATCTTTTGCTAGTAGAGGGTCTTGCCTTGATGTTGATGGCTGCTGAGTGATCAGGATGGCGGTTGTTGAACATTGGGTTAGCTCTGGCCATTTCTTAAAATAAGATAACAATAAAGTGTGCCATATGGATTAACTTTTCCTTTCATGGACACTGTCTCTGTAGCATGCAGTGCTGTTTGATAGCATTTTACTCACAGTAGAATTTCTTTCAGAATTAGAGTCTGTCTTCTCAAAGCCTGCTGCTGCTTTATCAACTAAGTTTATGTAATATTCTAAATCCTTTGTTGTCATTTCAACAACCTTCACAGTGTCTTCACCAGGACAAACCTCCACCTCAAGAATCTCCTTTCTTCTCTCATCCCATATGAAGTTCATCCACTTGAATTTGATCCAGATTGCAACAATTCAGTCACATCCTCAGGCTCCACATTAAATTCTAGTTCTCCTGCTATTTCTACCACATCTATAGTTACTTCCTCCACTGAAGTCTTTAACACCCCAAAGTCATCCATAAGGACTGGAAACAACTTCTTCCAAACCCCTGTTACTGTTGATATTTTGACCTCTTTCAATGTATCAAATGGTTCTTAATGACATTTAGAATGGTGAATCCTTTCCAGAAGCTTTTTAGTTTACTTTGCCCATATCCACCAAAGGAATTACTGTCAATGGTAGCTACAGTCTGAAGAAATGTATTTCTTAAATAATGAGACTTGAGAGTTGGAATGACTCCTTGATCCATGGGCTGCAGAATGGATGTTTTGTTAGGCATGAAAACAACATGAATCTCATACTTTTCCATTAGAGCTTTTGAATGGCCAGGTCCTTTGTCAATAAGCAGTCATATTGCTCTTTTGCTTTCTTAGCATTAATTTGTTCACTGGAATAGCACTTTTAATTTCCTTCAAGAATTTTTCCTTTGCATTTACTACTTGGCTAATTGGCACAAGAGACCTACTTTTGACATGCCTTCCTCTCTAAGCTTAATATTTTCTAGTTTTTTATTTAAAGTGAGAGATATGAGATTCTTCCTTTCACTTGAACACTTAGAGGCCATTGTAGGGTTATGGCCTAATTTCAATATGTGTCTCAGGGAACAGGGAGGTCCAAGGAGAGGGAGAGAGATGGGGAAACAGCCAATTGGTAGGACAGTCAGAATATACACAGTTATCAATTAAGCTCACTGTTTTATTTGGTTGCAGTTTGGGGCTTGCCGTCAATTAAAATAGTAACATCAAAGATCACTGATCACAGATCACCATAGCAAATATGATAATAATGATAAAGTTCAAAATATTGTGAGAATTACTGAACTGTGACACAGAGACACGAAGTGAACAAATGCTGTCATAAGAACATTGCCAATAGACTTGCTTGATGTGGGGTTGCTACAAACCTTCAATTTGTAAAAAAAAAAAAAATGCAGTAGCTGTGAAGTATAATAAAGTGAAAGTCAATAAAATGAGATATGTTCGTGGTAGTAAAACAAAGCCTTTTGATATTTTGAAACACCAAAGTTAGATGGCTTGAAGTTAAAGCCTTTACATGATTGAGTCCCTGCTGAAATGTGTCATGTGCTAAAATGATTCAGAATCCACATACACATGTATAAACAAACATCAAATATTAATGTGATCAATGTTAATGTGATTATTTTTTAAAATATTTATGGCTGATTACACTAATAGATGATCAACTTTCAATGTATGAAGAATATGCTTTGGTTGGGAGACATCAGGATGACCTCACCAAACATGAAATTTCTTCAAATAAGTAATCCTACCATTTGCTAACATGTGAATGGGATTTGTTTTTATTATTGACTAACATTCCACATCTATGAATTTAAAATAAATATTCAGTAATTTCTTGACGATCCTAACAACATCAGAGTTTTGTTCCTTTGTGCCACTTTGCTTTAATACTTCTATAGCAATGTTTGGCCTTTACTGACTAGCACTAAATTCTGATAAATTACTGCAGACTAGGATGTGGTGGTCTCTCTTCTCTAGAGTTCTCGAACTTTAGTAATTACAGGTCTCAGAATAACTGGTTTCTCTAGTGAAGCACATAATAAGCCAGTCTTTGTGTGTGTGTGTGTGTGTGTGTGTGTGTGTGTGTGCGCGCGCGGGCGCACACCTATGTGCATACTACAAGATCACTTTATTAATTTTTAAAACATCAGTGTTTCCATCAGCTGGATTACTTGTGTCTGTTTTCTAGCATCCATTTGCTGGGACTCAAGTAACCAAGAAATCACACAATGTTGTTTGGTAAATGTAATTATGAGCAGAGTGAAGGGAGTTTGGTGATTTGGAGAGATTTTTTCATCCACCCCATGGTAGATCCAGATAAAGGAGCCTGTCTTCACTATCAAACATACCTTTTCCAGCCACTGTACTCTTATCTACTGAGTACAGAGTTCCCTTTGCTAGGTAAAAATCTTGTGTTGTTTTTCTTTCTTTTTTTTTTTTCCTTAAAGTTTATTTATTTATTTTTGAGAGAGAACATGAGTAGGGGAGGAGCAGAGAGAGAGAAGATCCCATGAAGGCTCTTCATGTGTGGAGCCAGGCATGGGGCTTGAACTCACAAACTATGAGATCATGACTTGAGCCAAAATTAAGAACTGGACACTTAACTGATGGAGCCACCCAGGCACCCTTAGTGTTGCTTTTCCATTCTGTTTTCTATTTTTGATATGCATTCTAATAAAAAAATCACCGACATTGCTTTACTAACTCAAAATTTAATGTATGTTTATAACAGTAATGAAGCAATAGGAAACCCATGTGGTTCAGTGTAGGAGTGGTGTTACTTTTAAAGCACAGCTCCAAAGGAAATTCCAATCTTGATCCATGTCTCTCTCAGAAGTGTAAAGGGGTCCAATTTCTTAGCTCAGGGAAACTTATTAAATCCCTTGTTGTCCACTCCTATTTTCTGTGCTTTGAAATTCCTAGGAATCTCTCACTCCCTACCCTAAAAGAATGTTTTCAGTCTCTGTTAGTTTCCTTCCTGCTTCTAGAGCACCATGCCACATGCTTCCAGAAACACGCAGTGCCCGGAGAACAGTGGTTCTTTTCAGGCCTTTCTTTTCCATTCCTAAAGGAGGAAATACAAAGCTTAATTAAGTGGGCAGTACCTGAAAGCTTTGTGGAAGCAGTTGGGGGAAAAAGAAATAAACTGTGCATTCCCTATGTTAATAATTTTAATCTTGTCATATACAGGACAATAAGAGAGGCCCCATTATTTGTGTGGATTATGGAAACCCCCTTGATCTTAGAATATGAAATATGATTATTTATATTCATAGAAGTACACCTGCCTGAACTAAATAGTCTATCATTTTCCTTAATTACCAGTTAGGGTCTCTCTTTAGATACTGGTCTTCTAACCAGTATCTTTTAATTTTGATTGCTGAAGAACTTGATATGCTTCAATAGCCTGAAGAGAGAGCATTGCGTAAATTCTGTTCCTCCCATTCACATACAAAAGTAGCGGGTGTACCCTTTGGATACAAGACTGGGAAAGATAATTAAATCTTATTTATATGTTTAATATTGTTTAAAAATTATTTCTTAATACTTTTTCAAAATATTTTCATTATTACATTTTTTTCATTAAAAATTTTTGAAAATAAGAGATGCAGAAAAAAGTTTACATTTCAGCACTCAAAGGGAAACACTGAACTCTCCTGCTTTCTCCCAGTCTCTCTCCTTTTCTTCCTTCCTTTTTCTCTCTCATCCTCCTTTCCTTCCTTTCTATACAACCCACAGTTGGAATCATATTATAAATACAATTTTGTAATGTTTAATTTATAACCTAAACATTTTCCACTTATTCCAAATTTCTCTATTTCTGTGAAATAATATACTTCATTTGGGGCGCCTGGGGTTAAACTTCGGATTTTGGCTCAGGTCATGATCTTGTGGCTCATGAGTTCAAGCCCCGCATCAGGCTCTGGGCTGACAGCTCAGAGCCTGGAGCCTGTTTCAGATACTCTGCGCCCTCTCGCCATGTCCCTCCCCCACTCGTGCTCTGTCTCTCTCTCAAAAATAAATAAATGTTGAAAAAATTAAAAGAAATAAAATACCTCATTTTATTGAGTCATGAAGGGGAGCAGAATTTAACACCCCAAAATACGAGGATTATTTTAAGCTAAAAGCAATCAAAACCCAGCAGATACAAGGGAAAAGCTTTTTCTTTACATTGCAAAGGGGTCCTGTACCACCAACAGAGCTATTTCCAGAGATACCTTTTTCTCTAAGAAATTTATCTGCATAACAGGGTAACCTTTGCTCTCTAAACATCTCCTCTGTCTTGCTGTGAATGGCCTCCTTCATTTTGTATCCCTAAATCTCTACCCATTTCCTTTTGCAGGATGTTACATAAACCTCGATTACCTCGTTGCCCTTTGAGTCTTCATATTTTTATGGGGTTCCCATATATACATAATTTTGTTTGTTTTTCTCCTGTTTTTCTCCTGTTTTTCTCCCTATCTTATAACAATTTAATTATTAGACCAGCCAAAGAACCATAGAAGGGAAAAAAGGAAAAATTTTCCACCCCTACAGTAACACTCCTTTAATTATAAATTTAGTATAAATATTATTCCAACTTTTTCATTCATATTGTTGAATGCCAGCTCCCCCAAAACACTACCAACATAATCTGGTGATAAGGCAAAGTTGAATTTATTGTTTAATTCAGTGAAGGAGACCACTATCTTGACAGAATCTTAGCATCTCAGAAGGACAAGAGCAAATTGGGTGATTTATAAGACTTTTGGGGACCTGATTTTTTTTAAGTTTATTTATTTATTTTGAGAGAGAGAGGGCACAAACAGGGGAGGGAGAGAAAAGGAGAGAGAGAATCCAACCAGGCTCCATGCCATCAGTACAGAGCCCAATGTAGAGTTCAAACTCACAAACCGTGAGATCATGACCTGAGCTGAGATCAAGGGTTGGACACTTTACTGTGCCACCGAGGCGCCCTTTGGGGATCTGATTTAAAGTGAGTCTTTCAATGAAAGGGCTTGATATGATATTTTGGATTGATTGGAATATAGGCAAGGTGACAGTTTGAGACTAAGGTTTTAGAGACTGGAAGAGAAAACAGTTATTTGGTCTTACCTATTTAAAAGTTGACCAGTCTGATGTTTCTTTAAATGTGCTTGCAGGACATCCCAGAAATGAACAATAAAGATATTTCCAATTTTTATCTTCCAAGAATTTCTTAGAATAGTAAAGTCATGTTGGTGAAGACAGCAAAATAATAAAGTTATGTTAGTGAGGATAGCTGAAAAGTAAAGTGATATGGGTATAGATGTTTTTGTTTCTCAATACATAATAATACAATGAACGTATTTATAATTTTTTTGTAACCTATTCCTCTGAATAGATTTCTAAAAGTGAAGTTAAGAAATTCAGGGGGTTCAATGAACATTTTTTAAGTTGTTGAAACTTACTGCCAAAATCTTCCTAACAGTGTTATACTATCAATTTACTCTGTAGTGCCTTTAATATATTAAAAAAATACATTTAGAATTCTAATGACACATATTTGACATCTTTTAAACCATTAGTGTACTTACATTGTTTTGAGAATCAGACTCAAAATAGAAAATCATAGGGAAGCAAATTCTATGGGGAAAAAAGTACATTATTACTGTAGTATTATCATTTTTTATTGAGGTATAATTGACATATAACATTATGTTAGTTTCAGGTGTACAACATAATGATTAAATATATGTAAATATTGTGAAATGATCACCATGTAAGTCTAGTTAGCATTTGTCACTACACATAATTACAAAACATTTTTGCTTGTGATGAAAACTTCTAAGATCTACTCTTTTAGCAACTTTGAAATATGCAATACAGTATCAACTATAGTCACCATGCTTAGAACTTAAGTATTTTATAACTGAAAGTTGATACCTTTGTCCCCTTTCACTCATTTTCTCACCTCTGCCACCATCCCCCCTCCTACCAGGCAACCACCAACATGTTCTCTGTCACTATGAGCTTGTTTTTTGTTTTGTTCATTTGTTTTTTAGATGCCACATATAAGTGGAATTATATGGTATTTATCTTTTTCTGTCTGATTTATTTCACTTAGCCTAATACCCTCAAGGTCCATCCAGGATTTTTTTTTATGGCTGAGTAATATTCCATATATTATAACTTTATCCATTCATCTATTGGTGGACACTTAGGTTTTTCCATATTGCGGATGTTGTAAATAATGCTGCGGTGAACATGGGGGTGCAGATATCTTCTTGGGTTAGTGTGCTTTTGTTTCCTTCTGATAAATACCCAGAAGTGAGATTGCTGGATCATATAAGAGTTCTTTTTTAAAATTTTTTGAGGAACCTCCATACTATTTTCCACATTGGCTGAACAAATTTATATTCCCACCAACAGTGCATAGGGTTCCATTTTAATTCTTACCAACACTTGTCGTTTCTTATCTTTTTGATGATAGCTTTTTTTTTTTTTTTAAAGTAGGCTTCATGCCCAGCATGGAGCCCAGCATGGGGCTTGAACTCAAGACCCCAAGATCAAGACCTGAGCTGAAATCACGAGTCAGATGGTTACAGTGGAGCCACCCAGGTGCCTGGATGATAGCCTTTTTAACAGGGGTGAAGTGGTATCTCACTGTGGTTTTAATTTGCATTTCCCTAATGATTAGTGGTTCTGAGCACCTTTTCATGTACCTGTTTTCTATCTATATGTCTTTGAAAAAATTTCTATACAGATCATTTGCTTATTTTTAATTGAGTTGTTTGGTTTTTTACTATCATATGAGTTTTTTAAAATGTATTTTTGATTTGCAAATATTTTCATTCATTCAGTAGGTAGGTTGCATTTTAGTTTTGTCAATGATTTCCTGTGTTTTGCAGAAGTTTTTAATTTGATGTATGGTATCTTTTTGTTAATTTTATTTTGGTGGTATGGGAAAAATTATATCAATTACCTACTGCTTTGTAACAAATTACCCTGAAACCTAGTGACTTAAAACAAGAATGATTCTTCTCATAATTCCATAGGTTGAGTGCAAGGTTCTGTTTTACATGATATAGCTGAGATTCTTCATGTGATTTTACTTAGTTGGGACCTCAGCAGAGTATGGGATGTCCAAGATGACCTTTCATCCTTTAGGGTCTTGATACAGCATCTAGTTATTCAATGGTCCAACTCATTTTCTTTCCAGAATGGCAAATGACCTCCAGGAGGGAGCGTTCCAAGAAGAGTAGTCCCAATATGCAAGTCTTTATCAAACCTTTGCTTGTATCACTCTTGCTAATGTTTCATTGGCCAAAGAAAGTCACATGATTGAGGCCAGCATCAATGAGGAGAGGACTCTACAAGGGCATGAGTATAGCAGGACATGTTCAATGGGGGCTTCCAAGATAAAAGTCTATCACAAATACTATCTTGTTTTTTTATATAGAAAAGTTGCTTTTCAAATTATTTCTTTGACTAGTTATGAGGGTGTTTTCTACCTTTTTATTGGGTATTTTTATCTTTTTTCATTTGACAATTACTGGCTAATACCGTTTATGGTTTTCTTATTGATTTATAGGAACTTTCTGGAAAGTAAAGAAATAGCTCCTTTTTTTGGTCATCTTTACTATTAATTTTTTGTCTAGTTTGTTACTTTCTTTTAGATTTCAGTTCATTTTTCTAGGTGCATTTATTTTTAAGTAAGCTCCATGCCCAATGTGGGACTTAAACTCATGACCCTGAGATTAAGAGTTACATGGTCTACTGTCTGAGCCAGCCAGACACCCCTAGATGCATTATTTTTATATTTTCAATATTATGTTGTTTATGCATCAGATATTTGACAAATGTTTACTCTTCCTTTTTTTTCCTCGTTTAGTTTTGATTTTTTTTAAGGCTCTAATATTCAATCTCTTTGAATTTTATTTGGGAATACAGGGTGAGGTGAACACAAATTGACTTTTTTTCAAAGTTTGTGAATTGCCATTATTTCTTTGATATTTCTATCCTTTCTCATTGATTTGTAATTCCTCCTATATCTTATATTAAACATTTTTGTTTTCATTTTTTTTTAAGTAAGCTCCAGGCCTAACATAGGGCTTGAATTCACAACCCTGAGATCAAGAGTAATATGCTCTATTGACTAAGTCAGCCAGGCTCCACCTTATATTAGATCTTATAACAAGATCTATTTCTGTGTTCTCCATTTTATTCCATTAGTGGTCTTTTATTCCAATGTTATTCCTATACTTTTAAGAGTATTGTTTTCTACAATATATTTGAATTATTGGTAAGGCTATCCTCATACACCCTCCCCCCCCCCATTGCTTTCTATTCTTACCTAATCATAATACCTGATTTTCAGTATCATATTTTTTCAAGTTCTGAAAGAAAAATCCTTTTGGAATATTGACTGGAACTATTAAATGTATTGGAAAACAGAGAACATAAGGTTTTAAGTTCAAAAAAAAATGTTTTTAAGAAACTGGAGGTTGTTTTTTTTGAGAGCCTTCTAAAAAAAAATAAGTAAGTCTTAAAAATATTTTTCCTTTTTATTCCCCAAATGGCACCAGCTGTGCAGTTTTGCTGCCAGCCAAGATGTTGTTTTCAACTTCCACTGGAGGTTTTTTTTCTTGCTCTCAATCTGTATGCTCTTCTTCCTATTGTATTTGCCAGCATGAAATAACAATGAAGGATATTTTATTTTATATTGCATATATACTGAATTATTACATGCATTACATATACATTGAAGTAAATTATATATTCTCTGAACAATTTTAATATAAATAAACACAATGTTTTATCATTTAAAAATGTTTATTTGTTTATTTTGAGAATGAGAGCACATGAGTGGGGGAGGGACAGAGAGAGAGGGAGAGAGAGAATCCCAAGCAGGCCTCATGTTGTCAGCACAGAGCCCAGTAAGGGGCTTGATCTCACGAATGGTGAGATCATGACCTGAGTTGAAATCAAGAGTGGAACACTTAACCAACTGAGCCACCCACGTGCCCTGTTTTTTTCTTTTTAATTAGGATTTTTATTTAAGGCATTATTTTAGTCTTTGATTTTGGTCAGTGAACTTTAAGACAAAGCAAGAAAATATTTTTTACCTGTTTACTACTATAATTAAGATCTCTACAGGCACTGTCATAAGTGCTGTAAGTGCATTGCCTACTTAGGAAGGAATAGTCTGAATGTAAGAAAATCTTAAAACCATGACTTTACGCTGATTGGATAAACCTCTAGTTCCAATTCAGCACCTCAAGTTTCTTTCCGGTCTTCTCTCTTTCTGTTTAAGTACTTTCTCCAACAATGAGAAATCTGGCTTTCATTATTTTCAATATAATTATTGATTTTTTTCTCAATTGATTTATTTCTTTTCCTATTGTATCATTCTCCCAATCTTATTTTCTCCTTCGGGCACCATCTCCTTGCAGCCCCCACTCTCCCCTCTTGCATTTTTCAGTGCAAGTGTACACACTACTGATGAACCTCCTCATGGCTTTCCCTCCCTGCTTTGCACTCTGTCTCCTTGGCCACCGGCAGCTGATGTGCCTCTGCACAACACCCCCTTCACCTCATCATCACCCTGTGTGGACAAGGGAAGCGAAAGAAAGGAAAGGAGTGGGAGGGGAAAAGTATAGGAAAGGAAGCAAACAGGAAGGGAAGAAAGTAGGATAAGAAAGAAGGTAAAGAAAAAGCCAAGGGAAAAGTTTAAGGTCTTCATTTGATTTTTAAGAAAGCTATACAATAATTAGATCTATGAATAAACAGAACTCTCGAACACTCCAAAGGTTCTGGCAATAAATGGAATTCCAGTACTTGTAGTTTACCTCATGTAACATTTTGTGTCTTCTACAGCCTTACTTTGTTGTTTGAGTACTGCATTTGGGCAAGGAACACACTTTTAGTTCTTGGCTAGTGATTTCTGCTTGAGTTCTAATTTACTGAGGCTTTATTGTTAAGGTAGGCAAGGGAACAGTAGGCTGGGCTTTTTTCTCTAATCTGCTTTGCAAAGAACTGACCTACACTCAAGAATTTGTACTCTGACATATTTTCCTTCTCCTCCTTTCTCCCTCCTTTCTTTACTTTTTTCCTTCCTACTTTTCTTCCTTCCTGTCTTCCTTCCTCTCTTCTTTCCTCCCTTTCTTCATTTTTTTTGTTTGTTTGTTTTTAGACAGAAAGACATTACTTGACACAAATTTTTAAAATATTAAAATAAATAAAAAGATTCTGTAGGGGCACCTGGGTGGCTCAGTCAGTTACGCGTCCAGCTTCGGCTCAGGTCATGATCTCTGTGGTTCACGGGTTCAAGCCTGCTTTGGATTCTGTGTGTCCCTCTCTCTCTCTGCTCTGCCCCTGCTACCCTACTAGTGCTCTGTCTGTCTCTCTCAAAAATAAAAATAAATTAAAAAAAAAGATTCCATTATATCCAAGAAGATGATCAAAAGGTGTGACTATTCCAAAGTATTAGAATCCATATAATTGACCATTATGAAAAAGGGAAAAAATATTTCAGGTTTTTTGCTTGTTTGTTTGTTTGTTTGTTTTGTTTTTTAGTGAATTATCATTTGAGAAGTTTTTTTTTTCAAAAAGCTTGAATTGCAATTTAACAGTAAAGAGTGAATAATTCTTCTTTTGGGTCAACTAAATTCATGTTGTCTAAATTTCTATATAAACAACTATGATAACACCCATTTTGCTTTTTTGTAATGGCATTTTGAAAAATCATCAGTTTTTGTTTTGTTTTTTTTTTCGTTGTTTTTTTTTAAGTAGACTCTGCACCTCACACGGGGCTCAAACTCACAACCCTGAGATCAAAAGTCGTGTGCTCTACCAACTGAACTAGCCAGGCACCTTAAAAAAAAACACCAGTTTTTTTTTTTTTTTTTTTTTTTTTTTTTTTTTTTTTTTGAGAGAGAGAGAGAGATAGAGTGTGAGCAGGGGAGGGGCAGAGAGAGAGGGAGACAGAATCCAAAGCAGGCTCCAGACTCTGAGCTGTCAGCGCAGAGCCCGACGTGGGGCCTGAACTCACGGACCGCGAGATCATGACCTGAGCCAAAGTCAGTCGCCCAACCAACTGAGCCACCCAGGCGCCCCAAACACCAGTTTTAAAGATAGCATGTGCTAGAGGCACCTGGGTGACTCAGTCAGTTAAGTGAATGACTTCAGCTTAGGTCATGATCTCATAGTTTGTGAGCTTAAGCCTCAAGTCCGGCTCTGTGCTGACAGCTTGGGAGACTGGAGCCTGCTTTGGAGTCTGTGTCTCCCTCTCTCTGTGCCCCTCCTCTACTTGTGCTCTCTCTTTCATAAATAAATAAACATGAAAAAAGAGGTTTTTTTATGTTTATTTTTTTTGAGAGAAAGAAAGTGTGAATGGGGGAGGGGTAGAGACAGAGGGAGAGCGAGAGAGAATCTCAAGCAGGTTCCCCACTGTCAGCGCAGAGCCCGATGTGGGGCTCGAACCCACGAACCATGAGATCATGACCTGAGCATAAGTCGGATGCTTAATTGACTGAGCCACCCAGGTGCCCCTAAAAAAAATTTTTTTTAATATAGAATGTGCTATGTAATAATACTACATTTGATACTTCTGTAAACAATATAATTCAGCTTTCATAGATAATTTCCCATTCGTTACCATATTTTACAAGGTATATAATTTTATTTTCAGAATGTGTATGTATATAGTTTAATAAACTTATTTTACTGTGGGTAAACAGAAAAATATGGCTTTTAACTTAGTGCTGAATTTAAAATTGAATTTAAAATTATAGTCAGTGAAGAAAATTAAGATTATTTTTTAAATCTTAGTTATAGATGTATATGGTAGATTTATTTATTTACTTAACTTTATTTTGAGAGAGGGAGAGAGCACGTGTGCTTGCAAACTGGGGAGGGGTAAAGAAAGAGGGAGAGAGTCCCAAGCAGGTTCCACGCTGTCAGCACAGAGCCCAATGAGGAGGTTGATCCCACCAACTGCGAGATCGTAACCCAAGCCGAAATCAAGATTTGAATGCTTAAGTGACTGAGCCACCCAGGCACCCTGAGATGTATATGGTAGTTTTAAAAAATCAAGTAATTCTGTGAGGTGAAACAACACTCACCCACTATTTTACCAGTTCCACTCAGAATTTCCCTCTTGAAGGCAAGTATTTTCAAATTTTCTAGCTCTTTTTTCTGCTATTTGCCTCCATATGTCTAAAAATCATGTAAGCTTTTAAATTATTATTTAAGTTGACATTTTCTGTTGACCTGCAACTGTAAAAGATGATATTAGTTTCTTTACCCAAATACACCCTCACATTGACAAATATTTCTCTTTTATTCTCGCACCATTTTTAATTATATAGTAATTTTTGTTAGCTCAGTTTTCAGTGTTCAAATCACTATAACTTCATTCATGTGGAATGCCAGAATTATACTTTATTTCTTTTATTTTTTTGTGTGTTTAACTTAAAAATTGTTTTGGGTTGCTTAGTTTTAATATGTTTTTCACAAATGTACCTACAATTTTGCTATAAGTAGAATTCTCAGTGCAATATATTAATACACCACCACCCCCACCTCCGTCCCCAAATTGTTACTTCATGGTCTTAGCAACAGCCCTCCTGTAGACCTCTGTCTTTTGTTCCAATCTCCATTGATTGTTTCTGGTCTTGGACTCAACTGTCAACCTAGGTTTTTTCACTTCACTTCTTTCTTAGGGATTCCTCCTCACTTTCTCTCTTTTTTTCCTAGATCCCAAATATTTCTCATTCTTGGTTTACTTTCTTGTTTGGTGGAATACATCCTCCAGTAGCTTCTAGGGGAAGGGTGTAGTAGCTAACCTCCAAAACAGCTCTCAGTGATCCCCACTGACTGGTATTCATGTCGTCGTTCAGTCGTCTTGCAATAGTGTGTGGGAGAAGTGATGGTATCTCCCTTCTGGGATTAGGTTATAAAAGAGTATATCTTCCATCTTGGGCAACTATCCTAATGTCTCAGATTATTTCCTTGGTGGAAAATAAGCTTCTTTGTTTTGAACAGTCTTATGGAAGGTCCATGTACAGCAGAACTAGTATCTTCCATCAAAAGCCAGCAAGGAACTGAGATTTGCCAACAATGACAGGAGTAATCTTGGAAGTGCATTCTTCAGCCCAAGTGGAGGCTTAAGATAACTGCATCTCTGGCTGACAGGTTGACTTGCAATAACATGGGAACCCTCAACTAGAACTTTCAGCTAAGCCACTCCTGGATTGCTGACCCACAGAAATTGGGAGATATTATATGTTTGTCGCTTTAAACTGCTACGTTTTAGGAGACTTTACTATGCGGCAATAGATAACTAATACGAAGGGTGAATGGGAGATAAGTTTTTTGAGATATTAAAGGTGTAAAAATGTATTTGATTTATCCTTGTACCTCTTTGGAAGTTTGGCTGGGAATGTAATTCTAGGATAGAAATGAATTTACTGTAGAATTTCAGAAGACTCTTACAGTTGCAGCTGAACTGGATTCCTGATTCTTTTCATATGTCCTTCTCTTCTCCCGCCTCGGAATCTCTCTTCTGAAATTCTATGATGATATATCTTGGTATAGATACCTTTACATTTATTACGCTGTGAGGTATGTTAGCCTCTTTCAGATTACAAAGTTGTGTGAAGTTTCCTGGAGTTCACTCTTTGAAAATTTTCTTTTCTCTTTTTCTCTGTTCTTAGATTCTGGAACTCTTAATCATAAGCTGTTGGATCTTCTACACTGATCCTCTAATTTTCTTAATCTTTTTGACTTCTTACCTTTTTTGTTTTTCCTTCCATGCTCTGGGAGATTTCCTCAACTTTATATTCCAACTCTTCTATGGAATTTTAAAAGTCTACTATCCCTTCCCCACAATCTTTCAAATAAGAATGTTATTAGGTAGATCAGGTTAGGATAAACTTCTCGGGGGAATATTATTTATTGGCTGCAGGCAAGATCGTACAGTTATTTAATTTATCATTCTATGAACATTACTCAAACTTGGAAATGCCTATCATCTGGGATAGCGCAGATCAAATTTCTGCTATTGAAAGATGTATACAGACTTTCGTGTTCTGATTAATTTATTTAGATTATCATTATTATTTTTATAAGTCCAGTTGTATAATTACTGTTGAACCAAAGGCTACCATGCTAGATGGGTTTGTTTGAACACTGGATGAAGTTGCTTTTCTAATTGTTAGCAAATAGGGAAGGGGTGATGAACTCAGTTAAGTCCTGTAAGACTTTAGGCAGCTGGGAAAGCATAAGCTAATCTACAATACATTTACTATATTTGGTTATTTTTATTTCTTCATGCAGATCTGAGTTTCCATTTGATATCATTTTCTTTCAGTCTGAAGATTTCCTTTAACGTTTCTATATATATATATAAATATATATTATATTTTTAATGTTTATTTTATTTTTGAGAGAGAGAGAGAGAGCGTGCGCACAAGCAGGGGAGGGACAGAAAGAGAGGGAGACACAGAATCTGAAGCAGGCTCCAGGTCTGAGATGTCAGCCAGAGCCCGAGGCGGGACTTGAACTCACAAACCATGAGATCATGACCGGAGCCAAAGTCGGACACTTAACCAGCTGAGCCACTCGGGGGCCCCTCCTTTAACATTTCTTGTAGTATATGTTTTCTGGTGGCAAACTCAAGTCGTATCTATAAATATTTTCATTCTACCATCTTTTTTTATACCATTAAAAAATTCGAGTATGATGAACATACAGTGTTATATTAATATGAAGTGTACAATATAATGACTCAACAATTCTATATATTACTCATGCTACCATCATTTTTAAAGGATATTTTATATGTCAACTGAACATGGAATTGTAGGCTCAATTGTAGCTTATTTTTCTTTTAGCAATTTAAAGATGTCATTTCATTTTCTTCCTGCTTGCAATGTTCCTTATGAGAAGTCATGATAATTGTTACCATTTTCCCCCTGTATGTAATATATTTTTTTCCCATCTAGCTGCTTTTAAGATTGTTTTTTATCCCTGGTTTTCAATAATTTGACTATGCTTTGCTGTGGGTCTCTCTCTTTTTTATTACTGAGATTTTTTCCAGCTTTATTGAAAAGTAGTTGACATATAACATTGTGTAAGTTTAAGGTATACAGTGTAATGATTCGATATACATATAGTGAAATGATTATCACAGTAAGGTTGGTTAACACCTCTATTACCTCACAGAATTGCTTTTTGTGTGTGATGATGAGAATATTTAAGATCCACTCTCTTAAGTCATTCAGAGAAGGACAGATACCATATGTTTTCACTCATATGTGGAACTCGAGAAACTTAACAGAAGACCATGGGAAAAGGGAAGGGGAAAACAATATTTACAGAGAAGGAGGGAGGCAAACCATGAGACTCTTAAATACAGAGAACAAACCAAAGGTGGATGGGGTGGGGGGTGTGGAAGAGGGGAAAATGGCTGATGGGCATTGAGGAGGGCACTTGTTGGGATGAGCACTGTGTGTTTTATGTAAGCAATGAATCACGGGAACCTACCCCCCAAAACGAAGAGCACACTGTATACATTGGATGTTAGCCAACTTGACAATAAATTCTATTAAAAAAAAAAAGATCCACTTTCTTTGTAACTTCCGAGTGTATGTTATAGTATTGTTAACTATAGTCACCATGCTGAACACTAAACCCCCAGGTCATCTTCTAACTGGAGGTCTGTACACTTGGACCAACATCTCACCATTTCCTCGACCTGTCAGTCCCTGACAATCACCATCTACTCCCTGTTTTTATGAGTTCAGCTTTTTTAGATTCTGTGTATAAGTGAGATCATACAGTATTTGTCTTTCTCTGCCTGACTTATCTCACTTAGCATAATGTCTTCAAGGTCCATTCATGCTGTTGCAAATGGAAGAATTTCCTTCTTTTTAATAACTGAGTAATATTCATATATATGTGAATATTATTGAATGAATATAATATATGTAATAATACATAATATACTTTTAACTAATTATTTATTTACCTATGCAGTTTTTCCAAATGTTTTTATTGGACTTAAAATTCCTTAAAGGAATAGGGGCACTTGGGTGGCTCAGTCGTTTGAGCATCTGACTTTGGCTTAGGTCACGATCTCACAGTTTGTGGGTTCAAGCCCTGTGTTGGGCTCTTGCTGACACCTTGGACCCTGGAGCCTGCTTTGAATTATGTGTCTGCCTCTCTTTCTCTCTCTCTCTCTCAAAAATAAACAAACATTTTAACAAATTTCTTAAAGGAATATAGAGATATACAACTAATTTTATCAGCTACTAATATACTTTAGTATCCCTTTATTTTTGTATTCAAGATTCAATTCACCTTTTCTCCAAGTTCGATACTTGGCTTTGGTAAAATTTACCATGTTCTTCTCCATCTCCTATTGGAGCATGCGTGTTTCCATCCTGCTTGGTATAACTTGTTCTTCTAGTTTTTTTCCTGTAGGTATGTTCTGTAGTCCTCTTCTGGTTTGTTTTTTTCAACTTTACTGCTTGTATCCCACAACATTACCTTCCCACCATTCCCTCCAGTAAGCAGGAAATAGGATTCTGGGAGAAAGCAGACTTGGGGTACTCCCAAAGTATGTCCCTTAAATCCCAGTTCTTGCTCATGCTTATGTATTATATCACAAATAGCATAATATAATTATATATAATACATTATAATTCATATATTAATATGTAAGAATATTAGTGAATGAATATATATTATATATTATAATATAATTATATATTGTATATATATATATATATATATAATCACATTTTTTATCCATTCATTTATCAATGGGTATTTAGGTTTTTCCATGTATAAGCTATTAAGGATAAAGCTGCAATGAACATAGAAGTACAGATATCTTTTTGAGATTGTGATTTCGCTTCATTTGGATATATAGCTGTGTTTTTTGTTTGTTTTTTAAGCTTATATTGCTCAGAGTATATTGAGCTTCTGGGATTTGTAGGTTGATAGTTTTTTATTAAATTTGGAAGTATTTTTAGCATTATTCCTTCGAATATTTTTTCTGCTTCAATCTCTGTCCCCTCTGAGACTTCACTTACATTTTATTTTCTTTTTTTACATTTTATTTAAATCCAAGCTAGTTAACATATTCACTTACATTTTAGACTTTTTGATTTGTCTTACAAGTCACAGAGGTACTCATAATTATATTCAACATTTTTTCTTTATGTGCTTCAATTTGGATATTCTACTGTTCTCTGCCCTGTTTTTAAGTTCACTGATATTTTTCTTCTGCAATGTCTAATCTGCTGTTAAAACTAGCCAATAAAATTTTCGTTTCAGATATTGTATTTTTCAGTTCCAGAACTTTTTGTGAAGTTTCAGTTTCTCTATTGAGATTTTCCCTATCTTTACACCCATAGCTCAGTGTGTCTTTTAAATTCATAAATACATTTATAAAAACTGCTTGAAAATTCTTGTCTGCCAATACCCAAATTTTGCCATTCCTGAGTCTGTTTCAGTCTCTGGTTTCTTGTTTGTTTGTTTATTTTCTGCCTATGGTAACATTTTCATGCTTCTTTATATGCCTAGAAATTTAAAATTTCTTGGTCATTATGACTGGTACATCATTTTGAGCCCAGATTTTTTTCTTCCTTTCAAGAAGATTGGTTTTTTTTTACTAAATTTACTTGCCAAATAAACTGGATACTTTTGTGGTTTATTTTTACTTTTTTTAATGTTTATTTATTTTTGAGAGAGAGACAAAGTGTGAGTAGGGGAGGAGCAGAGAAAGAGAGACACAGAATCTGAAGCAGCCTCCAGGCTCCAAGCTGTCCGCAGGCCTTGAACTCACGAGCTGTGAGATCACGACCTAAGCCGAAGTTGGATGCTTAACCAACTGAACCACCCAGGCACCCCTAAGGCTTATTTTAAAATGTAATTAGGGCAGATACAGAGTAGCCTTTGCTCTACAGCTTAAGCAACCCGACTTGTAAGGTGTGGACTTGTTGTCTCAATTAAATGCCTAGGCTGTTCAGTGAAGTTTCTCTACTCTGGTAGTTGGAATTCTTTCAGCTCTTGACTATGCAAACTTCCAGAATTTCCATTCAGGTCTCAGCTTTCCAGTAGTTGATTTCTCCCAGGCCTTGCACTATCTCATCTTTTATTAGTATTTGCCCCAACTCTTAAGGGGTCTTTGATGCATACTTCTAGGGCTCATTCTCTACATTACAGCCTCCACAAAGTACAGCCTCAGCAGACTAGAACTCCAATCTGTTTTCTTAGAAGCAGTGCAACATCTGAATTTTACTTGTCCCTGCCATAGTCTGGGATTTGCTTCCAAGGGAAAGTTCAGTCAAATGTATCGTTCATTCACCCTGTATGTGTCTCTTTCTTAGGGATCACTATCCTGTGTTCTAGTTGTTGAGCATCTGATTTATATCAACAACTAATTTGTACGTTTTGTCCAGTTGCATAGTTTTTGTTTGTTTGTTTTGTGTTTTTAATGCTGTGAGGACTAGTTTAGAACCAGTTACAATGTCATGAGCAGAAGAGGAAGTTGCTTTTACATTTTTAATTTCTGAGAAATAAAAAAAAATTATTGAATGCTGTATTTTTCTTTCTGCATATCTTGTTATCCCAAGTTCTTTTTCTTTCTTTCTTTCTTTTATTACTGTCTTCACATTAGAGACTTTAAATATCTGGTTATCTTTGGCCATCTGCTCATGTTAAGTGATAAAGCAGTGCAAGATTATTGAAGTTCTGGATGTATATGGAGAACCAGTCAACAGGTGATCATCTGGCAGGGCCCGATATCAGGATCTTTAATTAATTTCTCTTAGGCTAGAGGAGATCCTCTATTCTCTTGGGAATAGGGGTCAAAGATCTCATTATTCATCAAGTTAACTTTCACTTGATCATTTTGTTTCAGTGTCTGTTCCCTGAGTTCAAACTCTCTATGGTTCAATTTTCCAGAGAGCAAATTTTCAGGGTTGGGGAGAGAGTAGTAACTTGGATGTTGAGTGAGATATCAGAGGTGGGGATGAGAGGGTTTTCGATAGTGTTTTGATCTTTCAAGGTCCATCTATACCAACTTTGACTTTCCAGTGTAATTGATGCTTTAGTTTTCTGAGCATTGCTGAGATCCTGCCGTCTCTTTCTGCATTTCCCTTATGTTGGCTTAGGTTTTAGTATTCTCAGGTTTGTGAAGTCAATTATCACTCATCCATCTGCTTTCCAGCCTCCAAAATGTTGTTGCTATGATTTTTTTTTACACATCCTCTCTTCCCTTATGGTAAAAAAAAATCTGCTTACTGTCATTTTAGTGAAGTTTCAGAAGGGAGAAACAATAAATTGTATATTTTCAATCTACTATAGTTAATTGGATGCCTGTGTTCAAGATTTTAAGTCTACGAATGTCACACAATTAGGATTAAATATTTCTGTGGCATCCTCAACTCGATCCTTAATCTATCTGCATTATGGCAAGGTCTTTTTTTTTTTTTTTAATTTCAGCATATGGTGATGATTTTGTGACTTTTCATCAAATATAACATTGATTTCTTAGGGTGCCTGCATGGCTCAGTTGATTAACTATCCAACTCTTGATCTCAGCTCAGGTCTTGATGTCAGGGTCATGAGATCAAGCCCCACATTGGACTCCATGCTAGGCGAGAAGCCTACTTTAAGAAAAAAAAAAATATATATATAGTATTGATTTCCTAAATATGAGTTGGTATTTTAAAAATAAGGAAAATATTTTTAAGTTTATTTATTTTGAGGAGAGAGAGAGAGAGAGAGAGTGAGAGAGAATGTGAATGGGGGAGGGGCAGAGAGGGAGACAGAGAATTTCAAGCAGGCTCCCCGCTGTCACTGCCAAGCCCTATGTGGGACTTAATCCCACAAACTGTGAGATCATGACCTTAACCAAAATCAAGAGTTGACACTTAATTGACTAAGCCATCCAGGCACCTCTGGAAAACATTTTTGATATTATAAAAGACAAACAGGCCTTATGGCTTGCCTTGAAGTCTATCCATAGACCCGAGGTTCTAAGCATTAATTCTTTTATATACACAAACACACTCTTTGATATCACAGAGCAATCACTTCAAGATATGAAACATTTTAATAGAGGAAATATAGATTTCTGAATTTCTTGCTTTATTTATTGTTAACATTAAGACTACTTTTATAGAGTGTGGGTCACTAGGAAGGTCAGTTTTGACAATGGTAAATAATAATAATTATTTAAGGATTAATACCTTACATATCTTTTTTTAAAAAAATAATTTTATGCAATGGATACTATCCAAAGCAACCTACATATTCAATGCAATCCCTACCAAAATAACACCAGCATTCTTCACAGAGCTAGAACAAATAATCTTAAAATTTGTATGGAACCAGAAAAGGCCCCAAATAGCCAAAGCAATCCTGAAAATGAAAACCAAAACTGGAGGTATCACAATTCCAAACTTCAAACTGTATATTACAAACCTGTAGTCATCAAGATAGTATGGTACTGGCACAAAAACAGACACGTAGATCAATGGAACAAAATAGAGAACCCAAAAATATACCCACAAACGTATGGCCAACTCATCTTTGACAAAGCAGGAAAGACTATCCAATGGAAAAAAGACAATTTCTTCAGCAAATGGTGTTTGGAAAACCGGACAGGGACATGCAGAAGAAAGAACCTGGGCCACTTTCTTATACCATACACAAAAATAAGTTTCAAGTGGATGAAAGACCTAAACATAAGACAGGAAGCCATCAAAATCCTAGGGGAGACAGCAGGAAGAACCACTTTGACCTTGGCCACAGCAACTTCTTACTCAACATGTCTCCGGAGTCAAGGGAAACAAAAGCAAAAATGAACTATTGGGATCTCATCAGAATAAAAGTCTTCTGCAGGGCAAAGGCAACAGTCAGAAAAACTAAATGGCAACTCACAGAATGGGAGAAAATATTTGCAAATAACATACCAGATAAAGGGTTAGTATCCAAAATCTATAAAGAACTTATCAAACTCAACACCCCAAAAACAAATAATCCAATGAAGAAACAGGCAAAAGACATGAATAGACACATTTCCAAAAAAGACATCCATTGGCTATCCAACACATGGAAAAAATACTCAACATCACTCATCATCAGGGAAATACAAATCAAAACCACAATGAGAAACCATCTCATACCAGTTAGAATGGCTAACATTAATAACTCAGGCAACAAAAGATGTTGGCAAAGATGCGGAGAAAGAGGAACTCTTTTGCTTTGCTGGTGGGAATGCAAACTAGTGCAGCCACCCTGGAAAACAGTATGGAGTTTCATCAAAAAATCAAAAATAGAAATACGCTATGACCCAGCAATTGCACTACTAGATATTTATCCAAAGGATACAGGTATGCTGTTTTGAAGAGAAACATGCACCCCAATGTGTATAGCCGTGCTATCACCAATAGCCAAAGTATGGAAAGAGCCCAAATGCTGGTCAACTGATGAATGGATAAAGAAGATGTGGTATATATAGAATGGAGTATTACTTGGCAATCAAAAAGAGTGAAATCTTGCCATTTGCAACTATAAGAATGGAACTAGAGGGTATTATGTTAAGCAAAATTACTCAGAGAAAGACAAATATCATGACTTCACTCATATGTGGAATTTAAAATACAAAACAGATGGACATAAGGGAAGGGAAGCAAAAATAATATAAAAACAGAGAGGGGGACAAAATATAAGAGACTCAAAAATATAGAGAACAAACTGAGGGTTGTTGGAGGGATTGTGAGTGGGGGTTGGGCTAAATGGGCAAGGGGTATTAAGGAAGACACTTGCTGGGGTGAGCACTGGGTGTTATATGTAGGGGATGAATTATTGGATTCTACTCCTGAAATCATTATTGCACTAAATGCTAACTAACTTGGATGTAAATTAAAATATATATATATAAATAAAAAATAATTTTATACAAATAATCTCATTGATATGCAATAAGATTATATAGTGTCTTTAAAATGTTACTAATTTCTGTTTATATTTTTTAAATTTTTTTAATATTTATTTATTTTTGAGACAGAGACAGAGCATGAGTGGGGGAGGGGCAGAGAGAGAGGGAGACACAGAATCCGAAGCAGGCTCCAGGCTCCAAGCTGTCAGCACAGAGCCCAACGCGGGTCTCAAACTCACGGACTGTGAGATCATGACCCGAGCTGAAGTCGGACGCTCAACCGACTAAGCCACCCAGGCGCCCCTGTTTATGTTTTAAGTTATCTTTGGACATATGAAAACTGGTTAAACAAGAATGCATAGAATAATCAGAATTATTAGGAAATTGTAAGCAAAATGTTAAGAATAATACCTATTTAGGGGCGCCTGGGTGGCACAGTCAATTGAGCATCAGACTCTTGATTTTGGGATCTTGCAGATCATGAGTTAAAGCCTTGCATTGAGCTCTGCACTGACAACACAGAGCCTACTTGGGTTTCTCTCTCTCTCCTCTCTCTGCCCCTCCACTGCACGCTGTCACTCTCTTTCAAACTAAATAAATAAGCTGTCTTTCAAGTCAATAAAATCTTCCTTCCATCCTCCCACACTCACCTTCTTTGCTCTTGTAATTATTAACTACTAAAGAAGTATTTCCTTTAGGACTAAATTAGGTGCTGTAGGAGATTAAAAACAAGAAGTTGAAAATATACTCTAGGGTTAATAAGATTAATAAAGTATATTTTTTCATATAATGTTGTGTTTATGGTTTGTCTTTATTTAACCAGTGTTGATGTTTCAAATTAGCTGAATTTTGTTAAAAGGTTAGGTTGCTCTGGGCATCGGGATAGCTCAGTTGGTTAAGAATCTGACTTCAACTCAGGTCATGATCTCTTGCTTTGTGAGTTCGAGCCCCACGTCCGGCTCTGTGCTTACTGCTCAGAACCTGGAATCTGCTTCGGATTCTGTGCCTCCCTTTCTTTCTGTCCCACTCCACTTACGCTCTGTCCCTCTCTTTCTCAAAAATAAACATTAAAAAAAATTTTAAAAAGGATAGGTTGCTTTGCCATGCTGAGCCATTCACATCAAAATAGCCTGGGAAAACTATACTGGAAACTAGGTTTTGAGAACTAATATCTAAAGAGAGAGAGAGAGAGAGAGAGAGAGATGGAAAGGGAGATCACAAAATGGAAGCCATGGTGTTTTTGAAAAATAATCTTAGAAGTAACATTTTATTACTTTGTATTGTATTTGTTGGAGGTCAGTCACTAGGTCCACCCCATGATAACAGGGAAGGGATAATACAGGGTATGACTATCTCTACTAGAAAGTGGGGACCTTTGTGAGCCATCTTAATTTGTGGGACCCAACGAAAAATCAAAATGCAGAGCTCTTTGTTAAAAAAATAATTGATATTTGTGGGGCACGTGGGTGCCTTGGTTGGTTCAACGTTGACTCCATTTCAGCTCAGGTCACAATCTCATTATCATGAAATCAAGCTCCGCATTGGGCTCCACACTGAGTATGGAGCCTGTTTAAGATTGTCTCTTCCTCTCCCTCTGTCCCCTCCCTTGCTGGTGCTCTCTCTCTTTTCATAAATAAATAAATACATACATACATACATACATACATACATACATAATAAAAATTTTGTATTTTCAAGATGGCGAGCACTGCATTAAACCAAGCATGGAGCCCTTCTAAGAATGAGTTCCTATCTGACTACGCAGGTCAAACGCCTATGAAACTGGTCCTGTTGCCTACCACAGGGCTCCTAAATTTTCCATCTTGGTCACTCAGGCAAAACTGTAAATCACTGGGGGCTAGAAAAATTGATTGGCTTATGAAGTGATAAAAGCCTCTTTCAAAAATGATTCTCCAAACTGAAAATTATTTGAATGCTGAAGTGAACAATGAAGAAAAGAAGGTTTCCACACATATTTTTGTTCTGTGAAATGTAAAGAAAGAATATCGGTGTGAAGTTAGATAAGTCTCGAATTGCATCTTGAGAGAAAAAGGAGAAGAGATGAGACACAGAAAGTGTAAATATTATTTGGAGAACTACTGGTAAGGCTTGAAATGATTTAACAGCTGGGATTTGCTGTGAAATGACCTATTCAAATTATTTGAGGAGAGTTTTGTAAGAGGAATAATTTATAGAGATGTGGTTGGGGGAGGAGGAAGCTACAAAGAATAGAGCAGTAATCGTGTTCTGAGTGTAAGGGGACTGCTACCATTCCAGTGTAGTCAGGTGTGGAGTGTGATGGGATTGCAAGCTGGGAATGAGGGGCTCTCACCGGGACACACATCAGGCTGTTGGAGCAGAGCCTATAACAGGAGCTGTGACCTATGGTATACAAAGACAGCCCTTCTTGGGATAACTGGAAAGGATAGGGACGAGGAAAATAGTATCCAAATCTCACTGTGCTTTTTCCCTGAAGTCTCCAGGTGAACCCAAGGAAAGATGGAGAATGGATCAGAAAGGGTGAGCAAAGGTGTCTGGCACAGATAGATTCCAAGATGGGGCTGTAGTGGGTAAGTTTAATAGGACTGAACTATCTCATCTGCCTATTTCCTTTTGTATGGACTTAGAGCTGGTTGAAGGGGAATTGCCTAGCAGTTTCTTTTGCAGCTAAATATATATTTATAGCCCAAACCAGTTTTCAATGAATATAAACTCTATTTTTGGGATATTCAAAACTTATTTAAAAATTTTTGATTATACTTTTTAGTGCTATACAACTCTATGGTTATAAATTCAAAATGAAAATAGAGTCTTGCTTGCTTTTATTTCCCAGGTTTTTTTTTAAATTTATTTTTAATTTTTTTAAATGCTTATTTTTGAGAGAGAGAGAGACAGAGTGTAAGCAGGGGAGGAGCAAAGAGAGAGGAGACACAGGATCTGAACCAGGCTCCAGGCTCTAAGCTGTCAGCACAGAGTCCGACGCGGGGCTTGAACTCAGGAACCAGGAGATCATGACCTGAACTGGACACTGAACCGGCTGAGCCACCCAGGTGCCTCTTTTTTCCCAGTTCTTTAGTGCTTTCCTCAGAGGCAATTACTCTTATATTTCCTATGTATACTTCCAAGATATACACCTAATAAATATGTTGATAAGTCATTTTTCATTTCTTAATATACTATACATACTTTTCTGTATGTAAGTGTTTTCACTTAATATGTCTTTATATCAGTACCTAGAGCTCTCGTTTGTTTCTTTCCTTTCTTCCTTCTTTCTTTCCTTCTTTCCTTCCTTGTTTGTTGTTCTTTCTTTCCATTCACTCAGTGATTTATTCATTTACCAATTTTATGCAAGGTATTCTGCTCAGTGTTGTGAATCCCACATTTTTCCAACTGCATAGTATTACATTATATGATGGACCATAATCTATTAACTAGTACCTGTTAGTGGGCATTTATTTTAAACTTCTTCTTTTTATTATTATTATTTTTTTAATGTTTATTCATTTTAGAGGGACAGAATGCTAGTAGGGGAGAGGCAGAGAGAGAGGGAGACACAGAATCTGAAGGAGGCTCCAGGCTCTGAGCTGTCAGCACAGAGC
This sequence comes from Paguma larvata, assembly GCA_030068075.1. Classification (NCBI taxonomy): domain Eukaryota; kingdom Metazoa; phylum Chordata; class Mammalia; order Carnivora; family Viverridae; genus Paguma; species Paguma larvata. The sequence goes on along the minus strand of CM057829.1, from coordinate 67,502,221 downwards.
CTGACGCAAGTCTTGATCCCATGAACTGAGAGGTCATGACCTGAGCCGAAGTAGGATGCTTAAATGACTGAGCCACCCAGGTGTCCCTAAACGTCTTAATAGCATTGGAAATACTGCTGTGATTAATCTTAGCCATGATTCTGCAAATAAATGAATATATCTGGAGGATAAATTCCAACAGTGCAATTGCTGGGCCAGAGAGTAGATACATTTACAATTGTGATAGATATTGAGTAGCCTTCCATAGAGGTCCTGCCAATCTACACTGGGAAACAAACTATATCAATTGTTTTATCTTTGCCAATTTATAGGTGAAAAATTAACTCAGAGTTCTTTTGCCATTATCTTATCATGAGGGAGGTAGAATAGTAGAGGAACCATTTATATTTTTGTTTCAGTGAATATTTCTTGATACAATTTGCCTATTTTTCTATAACACTGTTAGGCTTCTTACTGGCTTCTAATAGAGATGCAAATACAGATATATTAGTCATTTTTCAGTGATAAGGACTGCAAATATTTTCCCCTCATTGTATCTTTGTTTATGGTGGCCTTAATATGCAATACTTTAGATTTTTAAAAAAGTGATTGAATTTATAAATCTTTTATTTTCTGGTTTCTGGGTTTGTGTCATGTTTAGAAAGGCTTTCAGGAAATACTGATTTATCTTTGCATCCCTGGAGTAAACCACACATCATGCCATACATAATAGCAGTGTATTTTTCCCTTAATGTGCTGCTGGGTTCTCTTTGCTAACTGTATACTTAGCATTTTGGATTGAATTTATAAATAATAAAGGCTAGAGTTTTCTTTTTTGTGCAATCTTTATTAAGTTTTAATACCAATATTATTTTTGATTCATAAAAAACAATGTTAAGTTTTCCATATCTGTGTGAAAGAGGACTTCAGCTACCTCCATTCTGACCTCAGTCTGTACTTTCTAATGATTCAGTTCTTTCCAGTTCATGTTTAACCTAGGCAAAAGACCCTGCAGGCAAAGGATCCCTAATGGGAACTGAAACTACCCCTTCAAACAATGAAGAGCCATCTGACTGATCCCCAGACGGTGATGGAACTGACCTTTACCACCTAGCTGCCCACCCACCTGTGTCCTACATTTCCCTTATATAAACCCACAAGTAGTTTCAGTGCTTTGGACTCAGTCCACTGTCTTCCTGCTGTTGGCCTCACTGAAATAAATTCCTTTCTTGTTTCATCACCACTGCCTGCTTTTGGATTTTGTGAGCATCAAGTGGCCAAATCTGGTCTACTTGGAACCCTCAGGTGCTCTTCTTGTACCCTTGGGTCCCAGTTACATGAGCTCTGGAACAAAAGTATTGGAATAATCTATTAATAGTATTAATAATAATAATAATTAATTAGTGTTAATCTAATAATAGTATTGGAATAATCTACTCTTTAAAGATTTGGTAGCATTTCCTTGTGAATTCATCAGGGCTTTTTTTTGTTTGTTTTTGTGTTTATTTTTGTCTTTTTCATGAGAGTTCTCTTTAATGGTTTTTGTTTTTTTCCCCCTATGATCATTGGTTTATTTAGACTTTCTACTATTTCTGGTATCTGTTTTGGTGAATTTTGCTGTCTTAGAAAATTATCCATTTTATCTAGTTTTCAAAATATTTGATATGAACACATTAGTCTCAAGATTATATAAATTTTTTTTATTTGTGATTATTTTTTTCCTATTATATTTTTTATATTTATACTTTCTTCCATCTTTTTTCTTGATTAAATTGGCCAATAGTTTATTAGTCAATAGTTTTTGGTTTATTGTCTCATCTCTTTCTAGAGCTCTTTTTTCTTTGTTTTGTATTCTTGCCTAACAGAAGCAATTATTTGGTAACAACTGAAGGGGTTCGTTGCTTGGAGGAGGGGCATAAAATTGAACACAACCCAAGGAAATGTTGAAAGCAAAGGATTACTTGTTAAAAGTAAGGAGACAGGAAGATAGCTCTCAAAGCATTGCTTCCCTGGGTGGTTAGTACAGGAAGCTTTTATTCTGTGTATTAGGGGGCAGGGAGCTGCACAGGGACTTCATTCAATTGTGCATGTATAGCATGTACATCATATGTCCAAAAAATGGCAGGAAGTTCCACCCATGGAGGAGATCTTAGTATTATAATGAGCTAAAGGTAACTTCAGGGCAACGGGGGGAGGGATGTCTGTATAAGTCCTTAGCTCTTATCCAGGTTAAACAGGCCCTTGGAAGGGGGCTATCAAGTGAGACACATCTAAGGGACTATTAGGTGAAACATCTAGTTGGGTGTGTCTTTGGCTGGCACTGTTGGTTCTGCAAAATAAAACCCTTCCCTGCTTTTGTCCTTTTCCTTCTCCCTTCTGCTGACAGTTTTCAGTCCTCTTATTTGAGTAACTTCCTGTTGCATCCTAGCTAAAAATTTCAGTATGTTTTAAAATTTTTGGCAAAATGTTTTATCATAATTTTCATATGCCTCATGGGATATTTTCTGAATACTCCTCATCTGCACTTTCGGGGCACCTGGATGACTCTTGGTAGACCATGTGACTCCTGATTTCAAGGTCATGAGTTCAAGCTTCACAATGGGCACAGAGCTTACTTTAAAATAAAATTTTTAGGGGCGCCTGCGTGGCTCAGTCGGTTGAGCATCTGACTTCAGCTCAGGTTATGATCTCGCGGTTCATGAGTTCAAGCCCCGCGTCGGGGCTCTGTGCTGACAGCGCCTGCTTCGGATTCTGTGCCTCCGCTCTCTGTCCCTCCCCCGCTCACACTCTGTCTCTCTTTCTCTCTCAAAAAAATAAATAAACATTAAAAAAATAAATAAAATAAAATTTTTGGTAAAATGTTTTATCATAATCTTCATATGCCCCCTGGCAATATTTTCGGAATACCCCTTATCCACTCCCTTTTATTTATTTATTTTAAAAATATTTATTTATTAATATAATCTATTGTCAAATTGGTTTCCATACAACCCCCAGTCCTCATCCCAACAAGTGCCCTCCTCAGTGAATATTTATTTATTTAGAGAGAGAGTACACCTGGGCACACACAAGTGGGGGAGCGGCAGACAGAGAGGGAGAGAGAGAATCACAAGCAGGCTCCACGCTGTCAGCACAGAGTCTGTTGCTGGACTGGATCTCAGGAACCATGAGATCATGACCTCATCTGAAATCAAGAGTCAGATGCTTAAGAGACTGATCCACACAGACACCCCTCGTCTGCCCTTTTTACTGTTCATTTTCTCACCATTTCCCTTTGTGATATACACTTGGATGAATTATATTCTGCTTTTTTGATTTTTCATCTGTGAGACAAATGAAATTGTCTAGTTCCAGATTTTGCTGGATGCTGCTGGGGAGCAAAAATTTCAATCCTATTCAAGGTCCTTCTAGCTGAACTAAGAATCAAATTGACATGACACATATCAAAATGAGAAAATAAAATTTAATACCTACTTATGACGAATTCAAATAGACACAGAAATTCCGTAGTCAGCTAAAATGAAGTATATATATTATAGTGAACTAAGGAGAAGTGGTTAGGGCTCCGGGTCTTCAAAGGGAAAAAATTCAAAATTCAGGAAAAATGAAAACGAGTAACTGTTTGGTAAACAAATGTTTTCTGGGCCACTTAGAAACAGTGGGACAAAGAGAGGACTTTGATCAAACAGATCTTTCTAAGTTCCTCCCTGTCTACCATATCCAGTTCATATCATACTGCACTTATCTATGGTGATAGTTCTCTTCCTGGAGCAAGTCCTCTATCTAAAATCTTTTAGGCAGTTGTAGTGGTGGTCAAGATCTTTTCCTGAGTCTGCTGGGTTTTGATTGCTTTTTAACTCAAAATAATCTTCATGCCAAAGTGACTTATCTTGGGGCGGCATGCACATGGCCCCCAACAAGGCCTGCGTGGAAAGGCATTGAAGTCATCTTCCTTCCTTCCTTCCTCCCTGCCTGCCTGCCTGCCTTCCTGCCTTCCTGCTGATGAGAGACCATAAGGCAAGCTGAGCGCCAAGCACAAGCTAGCACAACCCCTCCCCACAACCCGACCCCCCCCCCCAGGGTGGGCAGTGCATGATATATTCCTCAGGTACTCCTGGCTCCCCAAGAACAAAGGAAAGGACAGAAAACAAATGCTTAAACTGATAGAGTCTCCATCAGTTTACAAATATCTTGGTAATATTCTAAGAAAAAGGCAATCTTATCAATAGCCTAATCTCCAAGAACTCCCTAAATGCTTTGCTAGAGGGAAAAACAAACTTAGCAGGTCTCCAGTAATCTGTGAGTCTTCTTTAGCATATGGAAATCCCTTTAAGAAATGTCCTCTTGACTTTACCGCCCCCCAACTCCATAGTATATAAGCAGTCACTCTTCACAAACCCAGTGCAGCTCTTTCTGCCCAAGAGTCCTGTCCTGTGCTTTAATAAAATCACCTTTTGCACCAAAGACTTGTTCAAGAATTCTTTCTTGGCTGTCAGTTCCAAACCCCTACCAAAACACCCAAAACCCCATCATTGCCTTCTTGCCTTCCTGCCTCCCTCCCTTCCAGTCCCACTGGCAAAGGGGCAGACTCCTTCCTACAAATTTGGTTTGTCTGTCTTACTCATCATTTAGCACTTCCTTTTCTGTTTTTTGGAACACAGGAATGATCTTGTTACTAGTCCATGCATGCTACATTTCTTGTTTTTGAAAGAATTTCAGTTGTATACTGCAGTGTGTATCTATGATGTTTCATATTATGTGTCAACTTTACTGGGCCATGAGGTGCCCACATATGTGGTCAAACATTATTCTGGGTGTTTCTGTGAGGATATTTTTGGATGAGATTAACATTTAATGGTTTGACCCTGCCTAAAGTAGATTGCTTTCCATCTCATCCAATCAGTCTCTCATCCAATCAGTTGGAGGCCTGAATTGAACAAAATGGCTAACCCCATGCAAGTAGGATAATTTTTCCTGCCTGTCTTTGGACTCAAACTAAAGCATTTTCTTGGGTCTGGAGCTTGCAGGCCTTTGGACATGAATTATAGGAGAAGAAAGGATTCAGTAGGTAGAGAGGGAAAGATTAACACCTGAGGTCCCTGGGTGATGAAAAAATACCTATTTTGGAACATACTGGGAGTGTCTGACCACAGCAAGCCCTCTCAGGCATAAGGTTCCTCTTAAGAATTTAACAGTCCCCACCTACTCCTACTCAGGTTTCCTCTCTGGAATTTGACAAAAGACCTAAGTATGGCCATAGATCACCCCTCATACAATTGGAAATAAACCAATCAGGAATGGACAACCCAGCATCTAAAACTATCAAGCCAATAAGAATAGAACTTGAGAAGGAACAAAGGGGAAGGGAAGAGGGAGGGCTGACCAGAACCTTATAAAACAAGGACCCTTGCCTATAGTCCTGGGAAATTCACCTTCGAATGCCCTCTCTCTGTAAAGAGAGTACTATTCTTACTATCTAATCTTATATTCTAAAAACTTTTGCCTGCTGCTCAGTTAGTGTTCACCTCTTCATTCTTCAAAGCGGGCGAGACAACAAACCTTGGGTATTGTGGTAAAAAATTCTGCAACAGTTACACCACCTCTCCTGATTCTTGGGTCTTTAGTTTCAGACTGAAACTAAACCACCAGCTGTTGGGGCCTTCAACTTTCCGATTCACCCAGCAGATCTTAAGACTTGGCAGGCTTCACACACAAAAAAGGAAAAATATTCTATGCTCCTGGGAAGAACAAATATTGTTAAAATGTCAATACTATCCAAAGCAATCTATATACGCAACGTAGTCCCTATCCAAATAACACCAGCATTCTTCACAGAGCTAGAACAAATAATCCCAAAATTTGTATGGAACTAGAAAAGACCCTGAATAGCAAAAACAATCCTGAAAAAGAAAACCAAAGCTGGAAGCATCACAATTCCGGACTTTAAACGGTAGTACAAAGCTGTATTCATCAAGGCAGTATGGTGCTGGCACAAAAACAGACATAGATGGAACAGAATAGAGAACCCAGAAACACAGATGTCTGGCCAACTAAAGTTTTTTTTGTTTGTTTGTTTGTTTGTTTTTTTTTTTTTTGCCAACTAATCTTTGACAAAGCAAGAAAAAAGACAATTTCTTCAACAAATGGTGTTTGGAAAACTGGACAGTGACATGCAAAAGAATGAACCTGGACCACTCTCTTATACACAAAAATAAATTCAAAATGGATGAAAGACCTAAATGTAAGACTGGATGCCATCCAAATCCTAGAGGAGAAAGCAGGCAAAAACCTCTTTGACCTCGGCCACAGCAACTTCTTCCTCAACGTGTCTCTGGACGCAAGAGAAACAAAAGCAAAAATGAACTATTGGGACCTCATCAAAATAAAAAGCTTCTGCACAGCAAAGGAAACAATCAGCAAAACTAAAAGGCAGCTGATGGATGGAAGAAGATATTTGCAAGTGACATATCAGATAACGGGTTAGTATCCAAAATATATAAAGAACTTATCAAACTCAACACCCAAAAAACAAATAATCCAATGAAGAAACAGGCAAAAGACACTTCTCCAAAGAAGACATCCAGATGGCCAACTGACACATGAAAAAAATGCTCAACATTACTCATCATCAGGGAAATACAAATCAAAACCACAATGAGATACTACCTCACACCTGTCAGAATGGTTAACATTAACAACTCAGGCAACAACAGATGTTGGCAAGGATGTGGAGAAAGAGGAACTCTTTTGCACTGCTGGTGAGAATGCAGACTGGTGCAGCCACTCTGTAAAACAGTATAGAGGTTCCTCAGAAAATTAAAAATAGAAATACTCTATGATCCAGCAATTGCACTACTAGGTATTTATCCAAGGGATACAGGTATGCTGTTTAAAAGGGGCACATGCACCCCAATGTTTATAGCAGTGCTTATCTACAATAGCCAAAGTATGGAAAGAGCCCAAATACTGGTCAACTGATGAATGGATAAAGAAGATGTGATATATATATACATATACACAATGAAGTATTAGCAATCATAAAGAATGAAATCTTACCATTTGCAACTAACTACATGGATGGAACTGGAGGTTACTATGCTAAGTGAAGTTAGAGAAAGACAAATATCTTGACTTCACTCATATGAGGAATTTAAGATACAAAACAGATGAACATAAGGGAAAGGAAGCAAAAATAATATAAAAACAGACTTATGCGGACAAAGCATAAAGACTCTTAAATGTAGAGAACAGAGGGTTGCTAGAGGGGTTGTGGGAGGGGAGATGGGCTAAATGGGTAAGGGGCATTAAGGAATCTACTCCTGAAATCATTGTTGCACGGTACGCTAATTAACATGGATTTAAATTAAAAAAATAAATTAATATAAAAAAAGACTTCCAGTCTTCATAATTGTAGGAGTTAATTCCTTATGATAAAACTCTTAATATGTATGTGTCATATATTATATATTTATCATATTCTTTTTTAATTTTTTAAAAATATTTATTCATTTTTGAGAGAGAGAGAGGGCATGAGTGGGAGAGGGGCAGAGATAGGGAGACAGAATCAGAAGCAGGCTCTGAGCTGTCCGCACAGAGCCCAACACGGGGCTCAAACTCACGAAGAGATCATGACCTGAGCTGAAGTCGGTCGCTCAACTGACTGAGCCACTCAGCCGCCCCTATTTATCATGTATTTTATATACTATCCAAATATTTCTGTTTCTGTGGAAAACTGTAACTCATACAGTGTCCTCTACCTATGAGAAATGTACATTGCTGGTTATTTCTGAGATTTGTAGCCATAGAAAACTTCTTCGTATTTCCTTTTTACTTTATTTTATCTTTGGTTTTGGCCTCTCCAGCTATATATATTGTGGTTTGAATATCAGTTTTCTCCAACTATATTGCGGTTTGAGTTATCAGTATTCTCTAATCTCATCAAAGATGAGTTATGCATTTCTTTTCCTGTTATCTTCTTGGTTTTTAAAGTGATTTCTGGGAGACGAGGGAATTACCTACCTTATTATTTGTTCTTTAAATCAGAAGTTTAGATCCAGTTAAACTAAAGGTGTTATTATTGTGCTTATCCCTTTGTGGAGTTATAACTCAAGTTCCATAATAGAGGAAGACAATTTGGAGCTCTTGGTGATGTGAAATGTTGGGGTTTGAGAGCAAATGGTCAAGAAAGAATTCTTGAGATGTGTTTGGTGCAAAAAGCGTGAGTTTATAAAAGCAGGGGGACAGGACCCGTGGGCAGGAAGAGCTGCCCTGGGGTTTTCAGGAGTGACTGATTATATACTTTCAATTTGGGAAGGGGTTACTTTAGGGATAAAGTAAGTCACTAAGGAATTTGGAAGCAAGGTTTCCAGGACCTTGAGGGGCTAGCTATTAGAAAAGGTCATTACTACTGTCTAGTAAAACCTTAGTCAGGAGACCCTTCAGATGTATATCATTGGGCCATATGTTTAGAGGAAGATTGCTAACATATATTTTGAGGGGATAGAGATAAAGGAAGTTTCCAAAGGGATTTTTACAGGATCTTGGAGGGCAGGCTAATGTCAAGCTAAGGTTGCCTTTTGCCTCTGGCAAAGTATTAACCTTGAGGCATCTAAGTTTCTTGAGGGAGGTCACTCTGCAGGTCTCAAGTACTTAAGTGTCAATGGACTGTAAATTATAAGGATGTTTAATTTTTTTTCTTATTTCTTTTGCCTTTCTTATCCACATCACTGGGACAATAGCAATGAAAGGGAATGACTTGAGGCTGGGTTTGAGAAGAATAAAACAACTGGTGAAAATTTCCAGTATAACCTTAAAAGGACTTTTATAAATAGTAATGTCTACCATGCTATTTGAATTTGTATTAACACAGTAGTTTCCTCTTATCTGCAGTTTTGCTTTCCGTGGTCAGCTTGGTCTGGAAAGGTGATCCTGCTTCTGATGAATAGTCAGGTCAGTAGCAGTCTGAGACTACATCGCAATGCATAACAATACACTCACCTCACTTTGTCTTATGATATAGGCATTTTATCATCTCACATCATTGCAAGAAGCTCATTGAGTTCAGTACGATAAGATATTTTGAGGGGTGCCTGGCTGGCTCACTTGGAGGAGCATGTAACTCTTGATTGCGGGGCCATGAGTTTGAGCCCCAGGTTGGGTGTAGAGATTACTTAAATAAATAAAGCTTAAAAAAAAAGATATTTTGGGAGAGAGGGAGAGACCACATTCACATACTTTTATTATAGTATATTATTATAATTGTTCTATTTTATTATTAGTTGTTAATCCCTTACTGTGCATAATTTATAAATTAAACTTCACTATAGGTATGTATGAATAGGAAAAAACATAGTATATATAGAATTCAGTACTCTGTGGTTTCAGGCATCCACTGGGGTTCTTCAAATGTATCCTCCATGGATAAGGGGGGACTACTGTACTAGGAAAATCCTTCTTGAGACATGTGTCTCTCAATCCTCAATAACTCTAACAGAATCAAGAAAAGTTTGCTAAGCAAGTTTTCTTTCTCTTTTTCTCTGTTTGGGGATAGGCGGTGGTGGTATGAGTTCTGAATTTGAGAAAAGGCTGAGTTTCATGCCCGAGTCTTCTTGGTGCAAAACAGGAACAGTGCAGAAACAAACATCAAAGTAGAGGTAAAAATGAACAAAACTCCCCCTAATAAATATGTAGAAGCATTGAGCAAGGTTAGGGGGTTACAAAGAATGTGGAACAGTGGTTGGGCACTGTTGAGCATCATACTAGATGTGAAGGGTTTGAGGGACTTGGGTAGATATCTTGAAGATACCTTTTATTCTGAGTTGAGAATATGGATATATTTAACCTTTCACACATACTTTAGGATAGATATTTTCGGAGGGCTACAAACATAATTAAAATTGAGGAACTCATAAAAGTAAACTAAGCTTAGAACAGAAAAATGGTATGATATGTTTCCCTTCACCTTCTCCTGTTTAGCAAGCAAACTGTTAACAGAAATGTAACCCTACATGTTTTCCCTATTTATGCATGGCATACGAGAATGTGTGTGTGTGTGTTTAAGGACACCATACTTGGTCTAGATTCTTGTGACTGTGAAAGGTTTTAGACAGCATGAGACCATGGAGTGCTTGGGGTAGTTGAACAAGGCTCAGATTATATAGTCAATTTCTCTCTGTTTCTTACCACTTTCCATCCTTCAGTCCTCAAAAATGATATTTTTGGACGTTACTTACTAATGAGGAAAGTGTTCACAAATTATTAGGAAAAGAGCAAAGGTAAAAACTTGTACATTTATTATGATCTGCATAAAAATTCTATTTGAGCAGAAAAATGAAGGAATTATCTTTTGGTGGTGGTATTTAGATGTTTCTTTCTTAAAACTTTCTGTGTATTCTAAATTTTAAGATTACTTACAAAATTTGGTTTATATTTCTTCTTAAATTAATGACCATGGTATGCACACGCATAAAGTGTAGAGAGTTGGTTGCCAAGGATGTAATACCCTTCCTTACTTGACCTGTACTCTATACCCGATGAATTTTTTTCTGTCAGTTTTCTCTTAATATATTTGTGCTTATGAGATAGAAACGTATATTTTGCCTATATGTTAATATAATCAACTAGGGTAATGTTCAAGTTAAACATTTGCAAAATTTTATTTATGTTTTATCATTTTTAGTTTTTTTATCATCAAAATTTTTTTCCAGCTTATTAAGATAAAATTGACATTTAATGTGTTAGTATAAGGTGTACGATGTGATGATTTGATACATGTATATATTGTGAAATGATTACAGTGTTTGTAAAATTTTAAATTCAAACAAGCTTTTTTCTCTGTGGGTTTACATAAATATTTTCCTCACAACCAAAGAATCAAGATTGACAGACTTTAAATCTTACAAAAACATAGCCACTCCATTAGTGGAAAACAAAATCTTACCTATGATGTATATATTATATTATATTATATAACAGTGGTACCCAAATATTTAAACAAATAAAATCTGAATTATTCAATAACATATTGGATGCGAAGTTGATGTTAGAGTTTATTTAGTGTCTAAGCTAAGAGTATTTTAGTGGAGAGTAACAAACTTGCTGGGGCAAGATTTCACAAGGAGGGCAAATTTATAATAAAGATATAAAGGTATCACTTAAAAGTCAAGGGCAGGGTGCAATTCTGACCATTTTCTATCTTGACAAGAGTTGGAAAACCATTAGGACTCCAGGCAGCTTGTTCCTTGAGGGAAAATCCTGTTTCTCTGGAGACACTTGGATTCTTTTATCTCTGCCCCTTTCTACTTGTTTTTTGTTTGTTTGTTTGTTTTTTACCACTTGGTGTCAGAGTTGTACTACTTGAATATATTGTTTCATTTGGAAATATTTTGGTGTTTGTATTTTTTTTTTTTTTTTGAATTCACTGAGGAGAGAAAATGTTTCTCTTTGTCTTTCTTTGATATTTTTAGGTTAAACTGCATCTGCTACCAAATTAGAAGAAAAGTTTCCTACCGTGAGAAGTACACACAGACTTTCTGAGAGAATTCCTGGAGGCTGGAGGCTCAAGGAACTTTTTCTAATCTTTCCAGGAGATGGGAGTAAGTCAGTCTCTCAGATTAATCTGCTTACAGGAACAAGTTGAATACTTCTCCCTCCTAGTGGAATCCAAGAGGATTTACCTCTCAAGGTTTGTGGCAAACTGATCTCTAACTAATGGGAGAAGTAGGATATAATTTTTTTAAGTTTATTTAGTTATTTTGAGAGAGAGAGAAACAGTGTATGTGTGTGTGTGTGTGTGAGAGAGAGAGAGAGAGAGAGAGAGAGAGAGAGAGAGAGAGACAGAGAGAGAGAAACAGAGAGAAAGAGAGTGGGGGAGAGGCAGGGAGAGTGGGAGAGAGAATCCCAAGCAGACTCCATGCCTCACATGGGGCTTGATCTCACGAACCTGAGATCATGACCTGAGCCAAAATCAAGAATAGATGCTTAATGGACTGAGCCACCCACTTGCTCCGAAAGGTAGGATAAATACTGGATGAAACAATTAAGCATTTAAAATATGAAGACAGTGCTAAATGATGATTAGAAGTAATTCACTAATTCATTCAACAAAGATTTATTGATTTGCTATAATGTACTTCTCTTCCCAGCCCATCCTGGGCTTCTTTCTATGCCAGTGTTCCTCACACATTCTGGGTTTGACAAACACAGGGAAATAATTGCCTGTTATAGAGAGACTCAGTACAGACTTATCACAGGGAAAAAATTCATCTTGGTGCCTGGAACACTCAAGGTATTTTTTTTCTTTTTCTAAAACCATGGTAACATAGACATAACATAAAATTTATCATTTTTGCCATTTATTCTTAAAATTTGACTATTTCAAGGTTTTTGCTGTGAAATTTTCATGAAAGTGGAGTTAATGTGAGCAAACTTTTTTTTTAATTTTTGTATTTATTTTGAAAGAGAGAAAGAGTGCATGCGCACTAGAAGGGAGGGGCAGAGAGAGGGGGAGAGAGAGAGAATCCCAAGCAGGCTCTGTGCTGACATGGGGTTTGAACTCACAAACTGTGAGATCATGACCTGAATCGAAGTTGGATGCTTAACCAACTGAGCCACCCAGGTGCCCCAAGAGGCCCATTTTTATATGTATTGACAAATTATTTAAACATTTTTGATGGTCTACATATATGTCTGTTCTTTAGATTCTTTGAACCATTTGTAACATCTTTCTAGCTCCCTCATTAATCAATGAGTTGAATCTTTGATATGTGTTAATTTTTATTTGTATAACAGTCATAAGTTTACCTTTGAAAAAATAATCCTTAACAGTTTTGGTGATCATTTACTGAGATGACCAATGACAAACCAAGTAAACTGCATTGCCAAATAAGTGTATCTCAAGGGTTACATAATTTCTCAATGCCTTGCTGTCCATAATATGTTTTAACCTTCAAGATTCAGCAAAAGAAGAATAACATAGGTTGAGTAAACTGATGAGAAATTTTATTTACTTTTATTATTTTTTTAAATGTTCATTTATTAATTTTTGGAGAGAAAGAGAGAGAGACTGCACATGAGCAAGGGAGGGGCAAAAAGAGAGGAAGACACAGGATCTGAAGAGGCTCCAGGCCCTGATCTGTCAGCACAGCTGACAAACCACGAGATCATAACTGAGGCAAAGTCAGATGCTTAACTGACTGAGCCACCCTGAGAAATTTTATTTTGAAATGAAACAAAAGAATATCATTGTTTTCATGTTCTACTTACTGGACATAGGAGGAAGCTCTTTATCTTTCTTCTTTACCTATCTCTAACCCATAATTTATCAGATTGTGCTTTTGTAAATGGAATATTTAAAAATGACATCTGATTCTCATGAACACCCTATTTCAATTAAAAACTTCTTACTGAGAAATAAAACTTTAAGGCCATTAGAAGAAAACATAGGTATAAATCTTTATGACTTTAGATTAGGCAATGGTTTCTTAGATATGACATCAAAAACAAAAGCAATAAAAGAAAAAAAAACTAAGTTGGAATTTATCAAAATTAAAAACGATTGTGATTTCGAGGACCCAAATAAGTGAAAAGACAACCCACAGAAAGGGAGAAAATATCGTAAATCATACATCTGGTAAAGGTCTAATTATCCAGAGTATAAAAATTTCTTACAACTCAACAATAAAAAGACAACCCAATTAAAAATTGACAAAGAACCTGAATAGACAGACATTTCTCCAATGACAAATGACAAATAAAGATGTTCAATATGCCCAACATCAATATTGGGGAATGCAAATCAAATTCACTATGAGGTGCCACTTCACACTCACTGGATATAATAAAAAAGACAGATATGACAAGTGTTGGTGATGATGTAGAGAAATTGGAACCATCATCCTCTGCTGGTGGGAATGTGAAATTGTGCATCGTTGGAAAACAGTTTGGAAATTCCGAAAAGCTAAACATGAAGTTATCAAATGACCCTGAAATTCTACTCGTAGGTATATACCAAAGAGAACTGAAGACAACTGTACACACAAAAACTTGGGCACAGGTGTTCAGAACAGTGTTATTCATAATAGTGAAAAAGTAGAAACAGTCCAAATGCCCATTAACTAATGAGTGGATAAGCAAAATGTAGTATGTCCATGCATGGTGTATCAGCTACTTAAAAAGGAAATATGGATTCATGCTACAACATGATGAACTTTGAAAACATTATGGCAAATATTATAGTAAAGTCAGACACAGCAAGCCACATATTATATAATTCAATTTATATAAAATGTCCAGAATAGGCAAATGCTTAGAAACAGAAGTAGATTAGTTGTTGCCAGGAGCTCGGGGTGAGGGAAATGGAGAGCAACTACTAATAGATAAAGTGTTTCTTTTTGGAGTGATGAAAGTATTCTGGAATTAGATGGTGGTGATGGTTACACAACTTTGTGAATGTCCAGAACTGCTGAATCACATATTTTGAAAAGGTATGTGAATTATATCTCCAAAAAATATTAATAATAAGGTTTAAAAACACAATAAAAACTTTACTGAATCTCCTTACTTTTCATGGAAAAATAGTTTGCATTTTGTATTTGATAAGAATCTATCCTCTTGGAGTGCATGGCTGGCTCAGTTGGTAGAGCATGCGACTTCTGATCTTGGGGTCATGAGTATGAGCCCCATGTTAGGCACAGAGATTACTTAAAAATAAATAAATAAATAAATGGCCCATACTTAAAAAAAGAGAGTCTTCTTCTTTTTCTTTTTTTAAGTGGACTCCGTGCCCAACTGGGGGCTTGACCCTCATGACCCCAAGATCAATAGCCACATGTTCTACCAACTGAGCTAGCCAGACACCCCTATTTTCTTCTTTACCAGAATATAAATAGACAAATTATGCAACAAAGGCCCCAGATAGAATGTCATTTTTGAGAATAATGCTTACTTAATCAAGTATAATAAGCCACTTTAAGGAAAATAAGTTGACTTTATTTATGGAAGAAATGCCTACAAAACCCTCCAAGGAAACTTAGCTTGGTGCCTAGTTTATAGTATCCTAGGTCATAGTTGATAAGGAAGGTTACTTAGGCCAGGAACCTAAGAGAATGTTTGGGACCTCAAGAAAGAGATTCACTGAACTCATAGATACTGCAGGTATAATATGGTTAAGAAAATTTCCTGGGCTTTGTTTCATAGTCTTGGGATAGCAAAAGAGAGGGTTTTAGTAGTTCAGTACAAGATTCCTTATGAAAACTTTCAGGCAGAAGTTAATATGATGGTCTTAGTACTGTTCAATACCAGATTACAAAGCGATCTCAAGGAGGCCTGTATGGTTAATTAATACTTGTTGCATCTATATAAATAATTAAGCACAAACTAATGAGACTAGCCCTTTTTTTAATGTGTACAAAAATAAATTTTGAGATTATTATGATTACAAGGGGGGCAAGGGAGATTGTTAGAGAAAATCTTTGAATTTGGCAAAAAAAAAAGAGATTACTGGGTTTATTTTCAATGAATACTAGGTGTCGTCTAGTGTACCTTTCCAACTTATCTTTTTCTACAGGATTTTTCACCTTTTCTTTTCTTTTTTAACAGTGTTTATTTATTTTGAGAGAGAGAGAGAGAGTGAGCACAGGGGAGGGACAGAGAGAGAGAGAGAGAGAGAGAGGGAGAGAGAGAATCCCAAGCAAGCTCCATGCTGTCAGTGCAGAGCCCCATCTGGGACTCAAACCCACAAACCATGAGATCATGATCTGAGCTGAAATCAAGAGTTGGACACTTCACTGACCGAGCCACCCAGGCACCCCCACCTTTTATTTTCTTTAAATGAGCTATTTCACAACTTTGCAACTGTAGAAAACAGTAATTCAAATGTATTTTTCTAAATCACAAATAAACGGGGAGAAGTAACAACAAATGTCACAGAAATCCAAATAATTAGAATATTATGAAAATCTATACACCAACAAATTGGACAAGTAGAAGAAATGGATAAATTCCTAAAAATGTGTAACTTACCGAAACTGAGACAGAAAGAAATAGAAAATTTGAACAGACCAATTACCAGCAAAGAAATTGAATCAGTAATCAAAAAAACTCCCAACAAACAAAAGCCCAGGACCAGATGGCTTCACAGATGAATTCTACCTAACATTTAAAGAAGAGTTAATATCTATTTTTCTCATAATATCCCGAAAATAGAAAAGGAAGGAAAACTTCCAAATTCATTCTGTGAGGCCAGTATTACCCTGATACCAAAACCAGATAAAGACACCACAAAAAAGGGAACTATAGGCCAATATCTCTGATGAATGTAGATGCAAAATCTTCCACAAAATAGTAGCAAATCGAATCCAATAATAAAAAACTATTTAAAAATTAATAAAATCAATAAAAAATTACCACAATTCAGTAGGATTTATTCCTGGGTTGCAAAGGTGGTTCATTAGTCACAAGTCAATCAAACAAGATACGTCACATCAGTAAGAGAAAGGATAACCATACGATCATTTCAATAGATGCAGGAAAGCATTTGACAAATTACAATATCCATTCTTGATAAAAACACTCCATGTAACTAAGTTCATACATGAAAAACCTACAGCTAACATCATCCTCAATGGGGAAAAACTGTAAACCTTTCCCCTGAGGTCAGGAACAAGACAAGGATGTCCATTCTGACCACTGTTATTCAACATAATACTGGAGGTCCTTGCCACAGCAATCAGACCACAAATAGAAGCAAAAGGCATCCAAATTTGTAAGGAATAAGTAAAACTTTCACTTTTTGCAGATGGCATGATACTATGTATAGCAAACCCAAAAGACTCACCCAAAAACTTCTAGAACTGATAAATGAATTCAGTAAAGTCACAGGATACAAAATAAATGTACAAAAATCTGTTGCATTTCTAGACACCAAAAATGAAGCAGCAGAAAGAGAAATTAAGAAAACAATCCCATTTACATTGCACCAAAAATAATAAGATACCTAGGAATAAACTTAACCATAGAGTTGAAAGACCTGTATTCTGACAACTATACAACACTGATGAAAGAAACTGAAGATGATACAAAGACATAGAAAGACATCTCATGCTCATGGGTTGGAAGAACAAATATTGTTAAAAAGTCTATACTACCTAAAACAATCGACAGATTTAATGCAATCCATATCAAAATACCACCAGCATTTGCCACACAATCAGAACAAACAATCCTAAAATTTGTATGGAACCACAAAAGATCCTGAATAGCCAAATCAATTTTGAAAAATAAAAAGCTGGAAGCATCACAATTCTGGACTTCAACTTATGTTGCAAAGCTGCAGTAATCAAAACAGTATGGTATTAGCACAAAAATAGACATACAGATCAACAGAACAGAGGAGATAACCCAGAAATAAACTCACAATTATATGGTCAATTAATCTTTGATAAAGCAGGAAAGAATATCCAATGGGAAAAACATAGTCTCTTCAACAAATGGTGTTGGGAAAACTGGACAGCAACATGCAAAAGAATGAACCTGGACCACTTTCTTACACCATACGCAAAAATAAATTCAAAACGGATTAGAGACCTAATTTTGAGACCTGAAACCATAAAAATCCTAGAAAAGAGCACAGGCAGTAATTTCACTGACATCAGCCGTAGCAACTTTTTCCTAGATAAGTCACCTGAGGTGAGGTAAGCAAAAGCAAAAATAACTTTTTGGACTACATCAAAATAAAAAACTTCTACATAGTGAAGGAAATGATTAACAAAACTAAAGGTAACCTATGGAATCGGAGAAAATATTTGTAAATGACAGATCTGATAGAGTCTAGTATCCAAAATATATAAAGAACTTATAAATAAAATCCAATACCCAAAAATTCCAATTAAAAAATGAGAAGAAGACATGAACAGATATTTCTCCAAGGAAGATATACAGATGGCTGACACATGAAAAGATGCTCATCATCACTTATCATCAGGGAAACACAAATCAAAACTACAATGAGATATCACCTCACCCGTGTCAGAATGGTTAAGATAAAAAACACAAGAAACAACAGAGGTTGGTGAGGATGTGGAGGGAAAAAAAAAAAGCCCTCTTGCTATGTTGATGGGAATGCACACTGGTGCAGACATTCTGGAAAACCATATGGAGTGTTCTCAAAATGTTAAAAATAGAACTAATCTGTAATCCAGCAATCACACTAGCGGGTATTTACCCAAAGAATACAAAAACACTAATTCAAAGGGGTACACGCATTCCTATGATGCAGCATTATAGCAGCATTATTTACAATAGTCAAGACATGGAAGCAGCCCACGTGTCTGTTAATTGATGAATGCATAAAGAAGATACGGTTATATATACAGTGGGCTACCCATTAAAAAGAATGAAATCTTGCCATTTGTAACAGCATGGATGGAGCTAGAGAGTATAATACTAAGTGACATAAGTCAAGTCAAAAACAAATACCATATGATTTCACTTGTGTGGAGTTTCAGAAAGAAAACAATGAGCAAAAGGGAAAAAGAAACAGAGAGAGAGAGAGAAAAACCAAGACACAGACTCTTAACTAAGAACAAACTAATGATTGTCAGAGGGAAGGTGGGTGAGGGTATAGGTGAAATAGATGGTGGGAATTAAGGAGTGCAATTGAGATGAGTACTGGGTGATTAAAATAAACTTTAAAAACGTATTGTTTTTTTTTCTGGTAGAGGTCAGTTTTGCATCTATTAGTGAATTCATTTCAGCATTCTTTTTTTTTTCTTTTTTAAGACTTTATCTTTAAGAAGTCTATACATTCAAAGTGGGACTCAAGCCCACAGCCATGAGATCAAGAGTCGCATGCTCCACCAACTGAGCCAGCCAGACGCCCCCATTTCAGCATTCTTGATTGCTTTCATGGGTGCCTGCTCTTTGGCTCCTCCTCTGAACTGGTTGTAACCTCTTAATCATTCTCTCATTAATTAGTATGTTAAGTAAAGTATTTGATACATATTTATTGTACATATTTGTACAAGCGTCATGATTTTACCTTTGTCCCAATGTGCTGGGACAATGAATCAGAAAATCTTTCTTTTTTTTCTTTCTTTCTTTTTATTTGAGCATAGTTGACACATGTTACAGTAGTTTCAGGTGTACAGCATAGTGATTCGATGAGTTTATATGTTATGCTATGCTTTCTATAAGTGTAACTACCATCCGTTATCATATAATGCTATTACAATATTATTGACTGTATTTCTTATGCTGTGCTTTTTATTCCCATAACTTATTCATTCCATAACTGGAAGCCTATATCTCCCAATCCTCTTAACCCAGAAAGTGTTTCTTTTGTCTTAAGTAATTGTTTGGGAATTGTGCTCTATGCTGGTAGAAGTTCAACCTGAGGAATCACTTTAGTAGGAATTATCTAGCAGTGTTGGAGGAGGGAAGTGCCATCTATGCCTGTGATAGTACACAAGACCTGGGCACAAGGCAACTTTTGAGACATGAGATATAACCATGCTGGTATTAACATGGTATTGGAGTGAAGTGCAGTTTGATGCAGTTCACATGTTTAAGTTAGCAGATGGAATATTCTCAGTGGGAACTTCTTTGGACCTTGAGTTGATCTAATGGCTGGCTGCACAGATATGTTATTCTAGACAAGTTTACATACCCATACATTTGATGGATTAGGCTATGATTCAGAAAATGTAAGATGCAAGAAAATGTTTGGTAAGAGATTGTTTACATTTTTCTGGCTAAAGAGGGAGATTAACACATTTGAAGCAGTAATGTTTCCTTACAGAAGGACTTTAACTAAATAAAAGAAGTATAGAATGTTTTGGGGTGGTGGAAGAGATTCTTGAATAGATTAAAGTTGGCTACTGGTTAAGAAAACATTACAAATTCTGTACTGTTTGTGCTCATGGTCATTTTCTGGATCCTATACAACATAAAGTCTAAGGTTGGAGAGGGAATGAAAGATAATGTTATACTGTACTTTTTTGGGGCTTTTGGTTGGGGGATATTAATCCAAAGGTAATAAAATTAAGGTAACCCGAGTAGAGCCTTTATACTCAAAGCTCTTTCTGACAGAGAGGAGGACAGAAATTTTGGGAACCAGCGCATAATGTACAAGTAGCTAACGGGTGGCAGAATCTGAAAAGAGATTGCTATTGTTTGTAGAGGTGATTCTCAAAAGAATAAAGAGGATGAACTTGAACTTGTATTACTTTTTAAAATGTTATTAAAAAATTTTTAATGCTTATTTATTTTTGAGAAGAGAGAGAGAGTGAAAGAGAGAGTGAGACAAAGTGTGAGCAGAGGAGGGGCAGAGAGAGAGGGAAACACAGAATCTGAAGCAGGCTCCAGGCTCTGAGCTGTCAGCACAGAGCCCAATGAGGAGCTTAAACTCATTAACTGCTAGATCACGACCTGAGCCAAAGTTGGACACTTAACTGACTGAGTCACCCAGGTGCCCCAGAACTTGTATTACTTTTGAAAAAAAGTGAAAGAGGAAAAGAAAAGAGGAGCTGAATCATTATCCAAGTTTTGTCACCTTTTGGCACTCTGGTTAGAAAGTGTAAAAGACTCTTGAGGAATTTAAAAAAAATTTTTTTTAATGTTTATTTTTGAGAGAGAGAGAGAGAGACAGACAGAAAGACAGAGCATGAGCAGGGGAGGGGCAGAGAGAGAGGGAGACACAGAATCTGAAGCAGGCTCCAGGCTCTGAGCTGTCAGCACAGAGCCCAACATGGGGCTCGAACTCATGAACTGTGAGATCATAACCTGAGCCGAAGTCAAATGCTCAACCGACTGAGCCACCTAGGCACCCCTCTTAAGGAATTTCTTTAGAGTCGATGGTAAGGCTTGACCTGTCCCAAGTAGATAGAAGGTTGGGGGACTGGAGGTTTGTAATAGCCGTAATTATTTGCTATCCTCATCTCTGGTTGATTGAATTTTGCCACCAGGGACATTAATTCCTCTGCACTTTTGGCCTATGCCTGTGTGTGGGTTGAGCAAACTTCTCAAGCTTTAGAAAGCAGTGGGCAGAAAAGTAGAGAAACATGGAGCTGGTATTTGAGGAGGGGTGGATTTAGCATGCACAGAAGTTTCTATCACAGCTGAAACTGAAACAAGAAGAGGGACGAGGGGGTTCCAAAGTGTCTCCTACAATAGCTTAAGTGAGTGATTCCATCCTGTGTTCCAGGAGTGGGAATATGACTTAACTGGGAAATCAGAATATTACATTCTCCCATCCTCCAAAATATTGCATCTCTGAAGTGATTGGTTTAGAAATGGGCATGTCACCCATGTGCACTAAACAGAGTTAGAAGTTTTCTTTGTCTACCGTGAAGAAGAACCTTTCTTATTTGTTGGACAAGAAGCAGTAGAACTGTAAGCTTAGGGATGCTGATTGCCATCTTGCTATGATGTGGAATAAATATACATGTAGAAAGCCAGCATAGAGGAAAGAAAAGTTAAGAGATGGATCAAGAACAGGTCATACTGACATCATTTGAGTGTGGAATCCAGAAAGAAGATTTTAGGTCTCATTTACATAGTCAAGATTTCCCTCTTCCTCCTTGCTCACTTTTCCCCATTCCCAACTCAGTTTTCATTGCTTATAATAGAAAGAAACATGACAGATCCAGAATCTTTTCCCAATTGACCTGGGATTTAAAGAATTAATGAGAGGTCAAGAATGTCTGTTAGTAGAAAGGGACCATCTTGCAACTATGGGACCTGAACTTTTTCTGTCAATCAATAAGTCAAGACCCTGCTGAGTGGTAAAATCTATTCTTGTCCACCTGCAAATTTTCTTCCTTTCCCTGTAGCTGTAGCATCAGGTCGTTTGACTGCCACTTGGATTTTTTATTTCTGGTCCCTTTTTGGGGAACTTGACTATGTATTAAAAAATGCTTATTACATTTACGTACTGTATCTAAATGTTTGTAGCAGAAAATCTTTCTGTTTGTCTTATTTTGCTGAGACCATTCTTTTTCTTTTAAGAAAAATTTGTATTTATTTAGAAACATTCAGAATGTTAACAAAATAGCTGCAACTTTTTTTTTTTTTTTGCAATTACAAAGTGGTATTCAGTTAATAGGACAACAATTATTTCGTATAAGCCGCATCAGAGACAACTGAAGATGAAAAAAACTACCATTTCCATACATAAGTAGTTTCTATCATGCACCAACAAGAACCTGCTTTAAATTTCCATACCGATTTTAACCCCCATACTATACCAGACAAAGGTAGTGGCTACTGAAAATACCTCCAGAACAGGGCTATCTAAAGACACATTCAGTAGTGTGTTAACTATACAATAAAAGCTACTGTACAGTTTAAAAACAAATCTTACACAGCCTTACATTTCAATCTTGTTTTCTTTAAAAGGAATTGGTTGTATACAAGGGCTTTAAATGTGTTGTAGACGAGAAAAAAATACTGTGCTAGAACCAACTTACTCATCATCTTCTTCATCTGCATTTTCTTCATCTTGCTTTCCTCATCCTCTTCATCTTCCTTGGCTGCCTCCTTTTCTTTCTTCTTCTCACTTTTTTCAGCCTTCATGACTCCCGTTTTTGCTGCTGCATCAGATTTTCCTTTAGCTCAGTATGCAGCAATACCTTTTTCATATTTTTCTTCAGCTCAGCAGTCTTCTTTTCATAAGACTGCTCATCATCTGCAGCAGTGTCATTCCACATCTCTCCCAGTCTTTTCGTATTGTCACCAATGGATAGGCCAGAACATTCTCCTTTGATTTTGGGGTGATTCAAAGAACAAAACAAGAAAGAGGCCAAAGGAGGCCTTTTGGGTATCTTGGGATCCTTGAACTTCTTTTTTGTTTCCCGTGTGTGTGTGTGTGTGTGTGTGTGTGTGTGTGTGTGTGGTGGGGGGGGGGGATACATTTTCATTTCTCTTTTGTCTGCCTTTCCCATGTCTTTTTAAAACGTTTATTTATTTTTGAGAGACTGAGACAGAGAATGAGTGGGGGAGGAGCAGAGAAAGAGGGAGACACAGAATCAAAGCAGGATCCAGGCTCTGAGCTCTCAGCACAGAGCCGGACCTGGGGCTCGAACACACAGATGGTGAGATCATGACCCGAGCCGAAGTTGGCTGCTTAACCAACTGAGCCACCCAGACGCCCCTCTCATGTCTTCTTTAACTTTTCTTTCTGTTTAGCAGACATAGTCTTCACCTCTCTGAGCACTTTTAGAAACTCTGAGAAGCTGACTGAAGCATCTGGGTGCTTCTACTTGTGCTCCTCCCAGCGAGTTTGCACAGAGAATGCACATGATGACATTTACCTCTTGGATCTAAGGATCTCCTCTGTCCATGTTTAATTATTTTCCTCAGTGAAGCATAGAGTCACCCAGTGCCTGTATGGTCTCACTTGCCCAGCACTGTCTCTATGGAGCTCATTATATTGCAATGGCTATGAGACCACTCTTTATTAATCGATTTATTCATTCACTTTGAGTAGATGCCACTGATAGCTTCTTCACATACCCTTGGCTCAACTAAATTCACCTACAGCAGCAGACAGTTTTTGACACTATGTCTGTCACTGTTTTTCTTTCTGAGGGCTTTCTCTGTACCAAAAGTGCTTATTCCACTGAAGGCAGGGATGACACTACCTTCCTTGTTTTCTGGTGGGATGCTTTTTGAAGTCTATTTTGTTTAATATTAATATAACCACTCTAGTCTTCTCATAATTATTATTTGTATTCTTTGAATTCCTTCCATTTCCTTAGAACCCGTGCTTTATATTTAATATGTATCTCCTATAGACAGCAGATTGTTGGGTCTTACTTTTTTATTCATTCTAACAATCTGTTAGATTTTAATTGAAGTATTTAGTTCATTAACATTTAATGTAATTATTGATGTGGTTGGACTTAAGGCTGCTATTTTATTATTTTTTGTCTGTGGCCTCTGTTATTCCTCTATTCTTCCATGTCTGCCTTCTTTTGATTATTTAAATATTAAAAAAAATTATTTTAGTGTGCCTGGGTGGCTCAGTCAGTTAAGCATCTGACTTTGGCTCAGGTCATGATCTCACAGCTTGTGAGTTTGAGCCCCGTGTCAGGCTCTGTGCTGACAGGTTGGAGCCTGGAGACTGCTTCAGATTTTGTGTCTGCTTCTCTCTCTGCCCCTCCCCCACTCACACACACTCTCTCTCTCTCTCTCTCTCTCTCTCTCTTTTATTCAAAAATAATTAAACATTAAAAAAGTTTAAAAAATTTATTTTATTTATCTATTAACTTTTTGGCTAGACCTCTTTGGATTATACATATATTATATATAATATATATTATATATATTATATTTATTATATATACACAGGTCATGGTATACATATTGGTATCTGCTTGACATAAAAATGTCAAAACTGGGGTTTCTGGATGGCTTAGTTGGTTGAGTATCCAACTCTTGGTTTCGGCTCAGGTCATGATCTCATGATTTGTGAGATCGAGCTCCATGTAGGGATCCATGCTAATGGCATGGAGACTGCTCAGGATTCTCTCTTTCCTGCTCTCTCTGCCCCTACCACACTTGTTCTCTCTCTCTCAAAATAAATAAATAAAAACTTTTCAAAAAATGTAGAACACATGCAACTTCATAGATTCTTTTCCATCTTTTATGCTACAGATGTTGTAAGATTTACCTCTTACAACATCTGTAAGATTTTTACCTGTATAAATTTACAATATTATAAATTGCCCAAGACAATATTATATTTGCTTTAGAGAGTCATTTTTTTAAATGTGTATTTATTTATTTAGAGAGAGAAAAAGCATGAGCAGGAGAGGAGCAGAGAGAGAGGGAGAGAGAGAATCCCACGCAGGACTCAACAGCCCAGAGCCCAATGCAGGGCTTGATCTCACAACCGTGAGAACATGACTTGAGCCGAAATCAAGAGTCAGATGCTTAACCAACTGAGCCACCCATGTGCCCCAATAGTCAAATGTTTTAAAAGAAGAAAAATAGTCTTTTATATTTATCTATAGTAATCATTTCTAAAGCTCTTTATTTCTTTAAGAAAATTTGAGTTTCCACGGGTTTTATTTTTTTTAGCCCACAGAAGTTTGTTTTTGATTTTTTTAAATTGCATTTATTATAGTACAGTTCTTTTGGTTTTCTGTTGCATGAAAATATCTTTATTTTAACTTTATACTTGAAAGACATTTTCAATGGATATAGAATTATGAATTGATAGTTTTTTTCTTTCAGCACTTTAAACATTGTTTTATTGTCTACTGATCTCTATAGTTTCTGATGAGAAGTCAGTTCATAGTAAAATAGTTGTGCCCCTATTTGCAATGTATCATTTTTCTCTGACTGCTTTAAAAAATTTTCTCTTTATCATTGCTTTTTAGCTTGCCTATGATGTGTTTGGGTGTGGTTTTCTTTGTATTTGTCCTGTTTAGGATCTTGAATCTGTAAATTTTTGTCCTTTACCAAACTTGGAAACTTTTGGCCATTATATTTCAAATAATTCCCCCCCCTCTTCTCTTCTTGTGCTTTCCTTTGGGGATTCTGATTCATGTATGTTAGACTTCTGTTATTGTCCTAAAGTATTTTGAGATTTGATAATCTCAACAAAAAATCTCTCTCTCTCAGATTGGATAATTTCTATTGACATATCTTCAAGTTCTCTTATTCTTTTTTCTATCATATCTAATTTGATGTTAAGCTCACTCACTGAGATTTTCTTTTCTTTTCTTTTTTTAAATAGATATTTTTAATGTTTTTTATTTGTTTTTGAGAGACTGAGACAGAGCATGAGTGGGGGAGGAGCAGAGAGAGAGGGAGACACAGAAGTAGGCTCCAGGCTCTGAACTGTCAGCACAGAGCCCTGACGTGGAGCTCGACTCGCAGACTGTGAGATCATGACCTGAGTCGAAGTCTGCCGCTTAATCGACTGAGCCACCCAGGTGCCCTGAGATTTTATTTTCAAAATTGCATTTTTATCAGCTCATGATTTTCCTTCTGTTTCCTTTTAAAAATAGTTTCTGTTTTTCATGCTGTGATTCTTTATCTTTTATTAATACGAGAATATTTTCTTTTATTTCAATGAGCAGAGCTTTAAAATTCATGTCTGCTAATTTGAACATCTAGATCGTTTTGGGATTGGTCTTGGTTAATGATCTTGTCTCTTGAAAATGGGTCACACTTCCCTAATTCTTTATAAATTGAGTAATTTTGGATTATATTTTGGACATTGTAGAATGTTATGTAGTGAATACTCTATATTTCTCCAAAGATTGTTAACTATATTTTTAAGTGGAAAATTAACTGGCCAAATTCAAACTGTAAACACTTTTTTTTCTTGGGTAGGATCTCAAGTTTTTGTTCATTCCTCTTGTCCTTCGCTGAGGTATTGGAGACTGCCCCATTCATGTATGGTTTAGAGACTTGGACAGAGTTTATAAATGGAATTCACCATTCTTCCCTTCTGTTTGACTTATTTTTCTCAACTTACCATGATCCGTGGCTGCTCTAAATTCCATTTCTGGTTTTCAGGCCAGAAAGACAGTTTTATATTAGATTTTAGACACACTGTTTAGTGCTAATGTTACCCTACCCTCAGGGTATAATGAGGGGAAACTCTTTTCTTTTGATCATTTTTCCTAGTTTTGATTCTTCAGAATCCACTTGTTCACTTTCCAGTGACTTTGCTTTCTTGTTTCTGCTTTTTTGTTTTGGTCTGGAGTTTGTTGTTATTTGTGAAACCATTGGGCCTGATGAACTTCCTTGCCTATCTGAGACATATTCCACATATACTTATCTTTGTGGGATTGAGCCCATTTCCTCATATAGTAACGTAATCATTTTATCAACTTTTTTCATTCTCCACCTCATTTCCTCCACTTTGTCACAGGTGCTTCCTAAACTACCCATACCAAGTCTTTATCTTTAATTAGTCTTTACCTAATTTAGAGATGACATAAATTAAAACTCACTTATTTATTAAATTATTTGGTCTTTCACATTATTTAATTTAATCTTCCCAACAGCCCTTAGAAGTACAGTAAGAAGAACTTAAGCATTATCTCTATTTTATATGCGACTGAATTCCAGTGAGATTATATTATGCCTATGACACTATATTCAGTAAGTGACAGAATCTAACTTCAAAGTTAAATGTGTCTGATTCTAAAATTTTGCAGCATTGTGTGTTTTGGATTAGTTACTTTACCTCTCTTATCTTCATTTTTTCATATGTAAAATGGGGATAATAAAGTATGCTAACACACAGGATTATTGTGTTGGTTAGATGAGCTATTGTGGATATAGGACATAGTACCTACAAAATATTAGTTATTATATTAGCTGTCTTTCAGTATAAGCAATCTCAAATTCTAGCAGTTCATAACAATAAATATTTATTTCTTGTGCAAGCCTATACTGTCAGCTACTGGTTGTATGTTGTGATTATTCTCCAGACCACAGGGTGAATTTCCTCCACATATCTCCTTATTTTAGGACTTAATCTAAAGGAAAACTTTATTCACAACATGCTTTCCTGATGGTGGAGGGCATAGGAGCTAGGAGGCTTTTGGAATCTTGCAATTCCTTTAAAAGCTTCTGTTTGGAAGTGTTACATACCAAATATCTCATTGGTCAAAGCAAGTCAGATGTCAAAACCAAAGTCCACAGGGGTGGGAGTGGGGAAAACATTTTATTAACAAAGGAAGGAGTGAATACTCTACCACAGATATAATTATTTTTGCTTCCATGGTATACAGTTGCATTTTCCAACAACTACAGTAGAAAGTGGATCATAAAAAAGACATGGAAGGGGGACAAGAAAGTATTTATTAAATGCCAAAAGAAAAGTTTAGACAAAAGCTGCTATGTGCATTCAGAAAGAGCTAACGTGTGAGCCCCAAGGACTGGGGAAGGTCTTATGAATGAAAGAGGAGCTGGGTCTTGAGAGACACTTAGGATTTAGACAAAAGTCATTCTCAGCAGTTGCAGCAGGTACAGAGCAAAGTACAGAGGTGGACTAGTTTGGCCTTATTATTGGGGGGCTTTTGGCAGGAGCAGTCACTGAAGGTGGGCTGGACAGGCTAGATGTCAGGCGAGAGACAAAAGGAAGACTTTTGGAAAATTTTAGCAAGATTCAGAATTCAAAGTTGTGAGTCAGAAAGATTGGCCTGGTCATCCTGTAGGAGGGAAGACGGATAGCAGGAAGTATTTCTCCAGCACTATACACAGCAGCCATTCTTCTTTCTTCGAAGTTGTACACTGGCTCTGTGAGACAAGCATTATAGCAAAAATGTGGTGAGCATGACAAATATTTCTTAAATGCAGATGTGACTCCCACTGGTAAGAAAATGAAAATTGCCTTACTTGTTTTTCTCTTAATCTCCTCTTTGACCAAATAAAGAGCATGCTTTGGTAAGTGACAATACTTCCTACACAAAAACATAAAGTAACATCAGATAGACTGGATGGATGTACTATGATACTTTGCAAACTGGATGAAAATATTTGTGCACTATCATTTTATTTTGCTTTTGAAATAAGGAAAGACAATTTGAACACAATTTTCTTTTGTGCACTTAAAAATAGAAAAACAATTTCTAAGAATTTCTATCACTGAATTCCTTAGCAAAATACAATGCCTAGAAGCTTTTGGAAAGCAGTGACAGTGGCTGTGGTAAGATTTCTACATGTTATTATTTCATTATTTTTCGATTTTTGTGAGGTTTTTTTTTGGTTCATTAATGGCCTCTGATAAATATTTGTTGTGCTAGTGTTGCTTTATTCTGGATTTGAAAATTAGTAATAGGTTTGGACGAGATTATTTGATTTTCAAAATTGGATTTGTGACTTAGCTTAGTGAAAAAAAGTGATGTATGTGTTACCAATCACCTAGAAATTAAGATTTCATTTCAGATCTATTGGGTCACCATCATTTATGGCATGAGACTACATTACTTCATAATTAATATGATATGTAAAGTAGGTGTCACAGGAAAAGCACTTTAAAAATATATAGATTAACATCTGTAATCTTTGAGAGTAGAATTGAGGGACAGAGCAGAGACTGAACATTTATTTAGCTTTCTCATATACAGGCACTGCATTAAGTGTTTTACTCATTTATTGTGGTAATAACTCTACAAAGCATTTATTATTATTCCCATTTAACAAATGAGGAAACTTAGGTTCTGCGAGGTGAAGGAGACTGCTTATGACTTCACAGCTAGTAGCAGGTAAAGCTGGCACTCAGCTGTGTGAGTTTGACCCAGTGTCCAATCCCTTTCCAGTACATGTTTTTCACATTTCTCCATCCTCTTATTTCCTAATCCTGTGTTGAGAGTTGGATTCCACATCGAACCTAGAATAGCTATTTTAGTTAGTGGATGGTTTATGTGTCAGTGATCTTGATTTTTATTGTTTATATTAAAAATATTGAATTAGCACCATGAACCAGAGAATTAAATTTATAATTTGTCTCATAAAATATTTACTTATTATAAAAGCAGTTTTATTATAGCAGTAGTAAACATTTTAAAATGTCTGAATACTACAGTAAATAATCTCCTATTGGTCCATGTTCTCTTTTAGTTTTTTGTCTACATGCATACATAGTTTGGAAACAGTTATGTTCTTTAATTAAACATTTCAGGGGTGCTTGGGTGATTCAGATGGTTGAGCATCTGACTTCAGGTCAGGTCATGATCTCATGGTTCACAGGTTACAGTCCTGCCTCAGGCTCTGTACTGACAGCTCAGAACCTGGAGCCTGCTTCAGATTCTGTGTCTCCCTCTCTTTCTGCCCCTCCCCCATTCGTACTCTGTCTGTCCTTCTCAAAAATAAATAAACATTAAAAAATTTAAAAATGCATTTTAATAACTATTCTACCAAGTGGACATATTAGCACTCACTAAAGCATATCTAGATTATTTAAAATTAAGTTGTTTTCAATTTTCTACTATACTGCGATTAGGTTTTTTTTATTTTTTTATTTTGTTTTGTTTTTGAGACAGAGACAGAGCATGAACAGGGGAGGAGCAGAGACAGACAGAGTCACAGAATCCGAAGCAGGCTCAAGGCTCTGAGCTGTCAACAGAGAGCCTGATGCGGGGCTGGAACTCACAAACTGCGAGATCATGACCTGAGCCGAAGTTGGTGTTTAATTGACTGAGCCACCCAGGCACCCCTGCAATTAGGTTTTAAATCATGAAATGGCTTTCCTTATTTTGTTATGATTTCTTTAGGATAAATTTCTAAAAGATATTGGGTCAAAGGGCAGCAGAATGAAAAATTAATACAGAATGTTTTATTTAAACAATATTTAAGCTTACTTGAATTGGAAGCCACACTGAAAGTATAATGTTGAATAAGTCATTGTGTTAAGGGTTTCCAAGACCAACCTCATATTTGATGATTTGCTAGAAAGGTTCATAGAACTCAGAAAAGCAGTTATATTCATGGCCATGGTTTATCACAGTGGAAGGATGAAGCTGAAAATCAGCATTGAGAAAATACACATGGCTAAAGTCCAGGAGAAACCATGAATGAGCTTCCAGGTATGGCTCCTCAGTGTAGTAGTAGGTGGATGCCCTTTTCTCCCATCAATAGTGTGTGACATGCACGAAGTAGTAAACCAGTAGTAAACTGAGCCTTGGTATCCAGTATTTTTATTGGAGATAAGCCAATTGGGGATTACTATTTTTATGTGGGGATCCAGGCTCACAAAAGCCGAACTGATGCAGCATCGCCCAAAGCCTGAGGCATATAAAATCACTCTTTATCAGACAAGATATCCTAAGGCAGAAGTTATTTCCCATGGACATTAAGGGATTGCCCTTTCTTTGGAATGGGCAGGTTTGAGTAACAACCCAAGGGTGCTGAATTTACCTTTACTGCATAGGGATGTAGAAATATTTCAAGAAACAGGATTTAAGAATCATGATATTATAATGTTAAGGAGATTAATTATTAGTCCAAATTTTACTTTTTACAGCCTGGGTAGCTGCGGCTCAGAGCAGCTAAGTTATTGACCCATCATTCTGCTAGGTAGTAGTAATAGACAAAATGCATTAAGGATTAAGTGGGAGGTTTTCAATTATCTAATACATTTGGGAAATGTATACTGTTAAACACTTTTTCTATTAAAATCTTACCCTATTTTTCTCAGCTTTTAGAATGTAGAAATAATCCCTGCAATGCTTCTTTCTTTCTTTTTTAATTTTTTTAAATGTTTATTTTTCAGAGAGAGACAGAGAGACAGAGAGACAGAGTGTGAGCGAGGGAGGGGCAGAGAGAGAGGAGACAGAATCTGAAGCAGGCTCCAGGCTCTGAGCTGTCAGCACAGAGCCCAATGTGGGGCTCGAACTCACAAACCATGAGATCATGACCTGAGCCGAAGTTGGACGCTTAATGGACTGACCATCCAGGTGCCCCTGTGGTGCTTATTTCTAATGCAGCTATCTGTGACCCACCTTTAGAGATTTTCATTTGGTAAATTTGGGTAGGACCCAGGATTTTGCATTTTTAACAAAGTACCCAGATAATTTCTGATATTGGCGAAACTAAGACTATAGAAACATTGTTATACACTGATGACTGATTACCTTCCCACAACCAGATTAAATCATGCTATTGTGTGTGTGTTTTTAAAGCTGGTGGCTCTCCACTTTCTACCTAAATAGGTACCACTTTTTTCTGCCTGTTGTTTCACTATTTTACTAACTTCCAAAATGTAGCTCCAAGTACCTCTTCTTTTCTCTCATTCTTCCCTGGAACCCTATCAGAATTGAACTTGTACTACTTCCTGAGCAGTTTGTATGCATTTTTACCTTTATAATTTGTTCCTGTTGTTTACTCACTGTAGTTATGACCTCTTTCTTTTGTTTTTGTCTGCCTGGTGTTCCTTCTCACCTTCATCTTAGGGAATCTACCCTTATCTTGTTCCATGTGGTTGGTGGGGTTGGAGGTAGGCAGGCAGGAGTGATAGGACTGTCAGTTACATGTCAGCTTACTAGTAGACTGTGGTGGGATTGCACGTGACCCAAATCTGACCAAATACAGTGCTCTGTCCCTCATGCCAGGTTGTTTTTTTGTTTTTGTTTTTGTTTTTTTACTTGATCTAATCGGGACAATCAGTAACCTTCCATGTGATATTACATATGGACACTAAAAGGGAAGTCCTGTGTTTTCTTTGATGTTGTTGAACTGAGTAGTAGTTCTGGAGTTTCTGTGACTGTATCTATCCTCTGTGACATGAAGGAAATCTGTCTCTAAATAGAAACATGGAGACCCTCAACTGTAGAGTCAAAATATGAAGAGAAATAGTAAACATAATTTGAGTTCTATTCCAGTAGTAACGAGACCTGTTTCCAGTCTTCACACCTGTCCTTTTCAGTTATATGAGCTAAGAAATCTCTGGTTCCTATTTTTGTCCAACCATTGTTTTTAAAAAAATAATTCTTTTTTTAATTTTTTTTTTTAAATTTTTGAGAGAGAGAGAGACAGAGACAGAGCTTGAACAGGGGTGGGGTGGGGGGAGGCAGAGATGGAGACACAGAATCAGAAGCAGGATCCAGGCTCTGAGCTGTCAGCCCAACATGGGGCTCAAACTCACAAACCATGAGATCATGACCTGAGCTGAAGTCGGACGTCCAACCGACTGAGCCACCCAGGTGCCCCATAACCATTGTTTTTTTTTTTTTTAAACAACACGAATTTATTATTTTACAGTTCTGTAGGTCAGATGACCAGCGTGAGTCTCACTGATCTAAAATCAAGGTGTCATTATAGTTGCATTCCTTTCTGGAGGCTCTAGGGAAGAATTATTTACCTTGCTCATTTATATTGTTGGCAGAATTCAGTTCCTTGCAGGTGTGGACCGGAGTGGTACCATACCTAGCTGGCTATCAGCTGAGGCTGTTCCTAGCTTCCGTAGCTGTCTACGTGCCTTGGCTCATGAACCCCTCCATCTTCGAAGCCAGCATTTCTGCCTTCTTCTTTGCTCTCTCGATTTTAAATTTAAATTTGAAATGTGTAATGATTGAGTTATATATGCATTTCCTCCTTTAGTATGTTCTTCTTGGTCCATTTCAAATGGGAGGTAGGACTGCTTGGCATATAGGAGTTGCTCAATAAATGGATTAATGGAAACCACTATGGATTGTATACTTTGGATTTCACAGCTTTTGCACTAAATGTTTGTTGAATGTGGGCAAGCCACTGAGTCTTTGAGTCAGTTTTCTCACCTACAAACTGAGGAAGTTCAATTAGATGATTTCTAAGGTCAGTATTAACTCAAAATCTTTTCATTTAAGTATGCAGTTTTGGGGGCACCCGCGTGGTTCAGTCAGTTAAGCATCTGACTTCGGCTCAGGTCATGATCTCACGGTTTGTGAGTTCAAGCCCCATGTTGGGCTCTACGTGGGTGGTGTGGAGCCTGCCTGGGATTCTCTCTTTCTCTGCCCCTCCCAGGTGCACATGTACTGCCTCTGTCTCTCTCTCTCAAAAATAAATAAATAAACATAGAAAAAAGAATTTCCCCAGCTGTACAAAAAATAACTTTATATCTGTTTTTGGTTTTTGGATAATGATCAAGCTTCATACACCATATTTTGTTGCCATATCTCTTTAAATCTAGAATATTCCTTCTACCTTGTTTGGTTTTTCATGATATTGTAAATGTCTCACAATTTGAATTTGTCTTATGATTTCCTTTTGAGTAGGTTTATAATTATTTCTGGTGAGGCTGAATCATAGTTGATGTGTGCTTACCACATGACATCAGGAAACTCACTAAGTCAGTTTGTCTTACTATTCGTGGTGCAAAATACATAATCATTTAGTTAAGGGCAGACTGCCAGATGGCTCCCTTTTGAAGGTATATTCTCTTCTTGGAAATTAGGAAGCATTTTATGGGGTACTTAGAGATCATGTGAGTATACTGTTTCCCGTCAACCTTTAAGCAATGGTTTTAACATCCATTAATGATTCTCACCTAACTCAGTTATTACACTAGGGAAGATACAGTGACTAGTTTAAGAAAATTCTTTCACTCCTTTATAATTATTAGCTGTCATTCCTCTATCAAGAAGAGTTTTTTTTTTTCCCCATCAACATTCTGTCCCACTTCTTTTACCTCTCTGTTGTTCTGCCTGCCATTAGGAACTCTATTTTTAATCTGACATTTTAATCCTTTACTGTTTTTGGTCTTCTTTGATGCTTGGATTATTCCAGATTTAGCTAATGGAAGCCTCTTCTAATCAAGACATGCCTTCACTAGTCTTTGGGCATTTCCTTGCCTCGTGGCATAAGATGTTCCAGACTCACTGTATATCATCTCTGCCCTCGACCTGGAACCAGCTACTTCTCTGTTTTTAGAATGAAATGGTATTTCGATTAACATAGTCTAAACTCCAGGGATGCTCATTACCAATGAGATAATCATTGTTTCTAGGCTTTTTAGTGGAGAGAACTAGGAATTTCTTTTTAAGAAGAATTATATCCTCAATTATACTAAATAGTACATTCAATAATACATCCTGAATAATACATCCAATTCAAATTTAAGACTGTAGGTATTTACTAAAAGCTTCTGTCTTCATTTTTATTTCTTTTCTTCCATGCCAAAAACTCTGGTTCTCAATGACACCAGGAATGAGAGAATTACCATATCACATGGTTAGTCATTTGCTTTATCCTGAATAACAATTTCAGGATATTACTATTGTCCACAATGTGATTACTGAAAATAGTTACAAGTTGGTTTTTTTTGGTTTGGTTTTTGTTTTTTTTTGCAGTTCTTTTCATCCTTAGGGTATATCTCTGTAGAGATATGCGATCACATTTTATTTTTGAAAGTTATTTGGAAAAATTCTTTTCTATGTGATTGTAGCTCCAATTGGATATATTTTTATTTTTGTGTATAAAGACATTGCTTTGTTTTAATTTAGTTTTTAAAATGTTACAACAAATTTAATATTTTAGAGTGAATTTTGCTTTTGTTTAATATAAATGCTTGCCATATATATACATATATATACACATATATATGTATATAACTTTTTTACAGTGAAAATCTTGGATCATAGTAACAATAATGTGTTAATTTATTTATAGTTTCCTACAGTAGAATAGTTTCAGAGTTTTTTTGTTTGTTTTTGTTTTAAAATTTTTAGCATTTATTTTTGAGAGAGTGAGAGAGACAGAGCACAGCTGTGGACGGGCAGAGAGAGAGGGAGACACAGAATCTGAAGCAGGCTCCAGGCTCTGAGCTATTTAGCACAGAGCCCGACATGGGGCTCAAACTCACAAACTGTGAGATCATGACCTGAGCCGAAGTTGGCCGCTTAACCGACTGAGCCACCCAGGCGCCCCTAGTTTCAATGTTTTAATACAATGTAACTACTAAGAGTAGTATACTAAGTAAATATTTACTTTCTTTTTGTCCATAGAATATATCCCACTAAGGATGTATAGTAGGGGCACTTGGGTGGCTCAGTCAGTTAAGTGTCCAAATTCTGTTCAGGTCAAGATCTTGTGGTTTGAGAGTTTAAGCCCTGCTTTTGGCTCTGTGCTGACAGCTCAGAGCCTGGAACCTGCTTCAGATTCTGTGTCTCCCTCTTTCTCTGCCTTTCCCACACTCGAACTCTGTCTCTGTCTCTCTCTCAAAAATAATAAATAAACATTTAAAAAATTTTCAGAAAATGATGCATAGTAATGTGTTCAAAAGTTACTTGAATTAATTCCTTTTTCTGTTTGGTTATGTTGTACTTTGATATATTTGAGTCCATTTATTTGTATTGTCGATTTAATGTTTTTTTAATTGTCATTTAATATTTGATTAGGTAAAACATTTATATGATTCAAAGGTTGAAAATATGTGAGGTGGTGTGCTCACAGAATGTCACTCCATCCTTGTTTCTTCTATTTCATTCCCACTTGTCCTCTAACGGTAAATGTCTTCATTTTTTGTTTATTCTTCATTTACTCTTTTTGGCAAAACAAACACATATTTCTCTTTCTCTCTTACACAATAAGTAGAATATAATAGACATTTCAGACTTTGTCATGTTTATTTAACAACATATGGTGGAAATCATTTCATAGTAATTCATAGAGATCTCTCTTATGCTTTTCTTTTTTATGCTTGAATGGTACTCCATACTATTGTTTATTCATCCAGTCTCCTATAAATAAATATTGGATTAATTCTAGTATTTTTCTATTATAAATAATTTTTTAATTCATGGCTTTATGTATATGTTGTTTTAATATATATAAATTTGCCACAATGTAGTTCTTTACTTGAAAAATATCTGTATACTAGTTTTTTTTATTGAGTTGCATGGCACTGACTGAGAAAGGAGCTGTTTGTACCCTTAGTTGGTCTTCTGGGGAAAGGGACAATGGCATACTCTTAGCAGATCCTATGAATCAAAGATGCCGCAGATGGACCAGTTCTTGCTTTGTTTTAGAACAAACATGTAGACTCTGGAGTTGCTTCATCTTTGCCACATATATTGCATTCTTAGTGTGTTCAACACAGTGTACTTTCTCAGAGATGAAGAAGAAATAATCCTTACCTTTCAAGAACAAACAATCCATTACAAAATGACCTGACTCAGTTAGAATCACCTGGACAGCTTTTAAAATTTACTGATCCGTGTTGCCCCATTCCAGACCTATTAAGGCAGATTTTCTGGGTTTGGACCTCCATTATTTAAAAAAAAAAAACTCTCAGTATGATTCTAATGGCATTCAAGATTAAGAACCACTGATCTAGAAGCGTCTGTGACTGCAGCTATAAATAACAGGATAGACATCACAAAATGTGAAGGGTGTGTAGAAAATACAGAGTCTCTCAGGCTGGGAATATTTGGACTTGAACATATAGGATTTGAACTAGTATGAATATTAAATATAGATATTATTGTGTTGTGAGGTTTAGGATGCTATAGTCTTTGAGTAGACGATCTGTCTGACAAATAATGTCTTACTTTAATTTGGCATTTGGAGTGCCAGGCTGGTGCAAGGATTTTCTCAGGCCAAAGATCAAAGGGAAATCCTGGTGTTATGGAGGAAGAGAGCCACCAGGTGGCACTCAAGCACAATTCATCAATGTTAAGAACACCCTGTTCAGAACAGTGTACCATGTTGAAAGCAAATGATTTTGTTGAAAAACAAATGTGTTAATTTTAAGAACTTTTTTCTCCAGATGTAAATGAGGTCTAATGTAGAACCACAAACCCCATTATTAAAATCCATTTAAACTAACATGAAATTGTATTACCTACCTGCCATAAATACATATTTTGTTTCTCTTGCATGCTATAAACAAGAGCTACAACTTAGTAATCATGTTATATATTATTGACCAGATGCTTGAAAATATATATCAACAAATTCTGCCTAAAAATCTTCTGTCAGGCAAATGTCCAGAACTTCTGTGCAAAGAGGAACTATAGACAGGGTTACTGAATTGTTAATATGCACCTCTATCTGAGATTTCTCTGGGATTTTTCACCCCAGGGGCTGTCCCTTCCAAAAATACTGAAAATGATGAAGATGAGACTATTATACTTTTCTAAAAAGATCATATTTTTAGTTCCAAAGTTGACATTTATAAATACTTTAAGATAGCTTTTGAACATATTTAAGAAAAATTTACAGTTTCCATATGTAATTAAAACCTTTCAGATGCATGCTAAATTAATACTATCATAGAGAGTACCTAATATGGTCATTGTAAAGCATAAAACCAAAATTATATCATCTATACTGATATAAATTGCTGTATCTCACTGTACTGCTCCTAACTTTCTCTTTTAAATAGAGACTGTGATTTTTATTCAGTTAATATTTTTCTTGTTTTATGTTCTTATTATAGAAATTTAAAACATATATAAAATGAAAGAAAATAATATAATGAGCCCATTCGTGCTCTTTTTCCAACTTCAATAATTATGAACGTCTGCATTGTTGTTTCATCTATACCCTCCAAACGTTATTTTTTCCAAAGTATTTGAAGCATTGTAAAGCAGACCCAAGAGATTGTATCTTTCTGCCAGTTAATACTTGTTTGTATTAATTTAAATCAGAACTTAAAAAAAATGATAATAATCACAATACTACTATCCCATTACTGGCACTCTTAATGTTTAACTTTGCTTTAAAACTCAGTCAGGCAGTGTAACATTCTCAATGAAGTAATTTTTAAGTCTTGAGAGCTCAAAATGAAGATATGTTAAGGAATGTTGAGTACGTATTTTTTTTTAAACAGGCAAAATTACTTTTAAGATGAAATATGTTTGGTATATATATCTTCTACATTTCATGACTTAATTAAACTTTATACAACCTCATGTGTGAGTCATTAGAGAAATGAAGGCATGTACATTTCTGGAGACAGGCAAAGTCCTTTTATTTACATGTGTACATAAAATGTTATACAGTTTATGAGGTAGATAAATATGTTCCAATGTGCATATTTCTGTTTTATTGTCATGGTCTGGATAAAAATTCTATAAATACGACTACATTAGCTACACTGTGTCTGCTGTGAGACTTAAGACTTTTTGATGCATAGCTCTGTTTATTCTGGC
Source organism: Paguma larvata (assembly GCA_030068075.1). Classification (NCBI taxonomy): domain Eukaryota; kingdom Metazoa; phylum Chordata; class Mammalia; order Carnivora; family Viverridae; genus Paguma; species Paguma larvata. Next base: position 67,463,651 of record CM057829.1, on the reverse strand, counting down.
TTCCGCTCTTCCTCAGACTTTATGTGATGTAATGTTTCCCATAAAAATCTGACATCAATAAGGGTAGGAACTAACTCATTACATTTTCTGAAGATAATAAATGTTTTGGGGCTTTTAGTATTCTCCTCCATGCCCGTCCATATTGACATTAGCCTCAGCTGAAGCAGGCATGACCACAGGGTTAGTTTACCTCAAGTAACCGAAGCTTATGTTCATGTCGCACAGTTCAGTGAAGACCAGGAGAGAAATGCAATTGCCTAGGCTGAACGTAAGTGGCACTGCATATCCTTTCAGGAAAGCAATGTTTAGATTCTATCTAGTGGTGGTGAAGAGTAAACAGCTTTTTTCTCTGAGATCTCCTAGTACTTCCATGCTATTTCCAACATTCTATTAGCCTGGTGTTTTGCCCATGTGTGACAACTTTGCAGGGTGTTTCCTGGCAGACTATTAACTTATAATCTAAAAAGAATGCACAGATTAAACTGCTAATCCATCCCAGGGTAAAGAAACTGTTATTTCCTCAAATTTTGATGATCCTCTCTGTGTGCCTGCTTCCTATAGAATTAGTCTTATGAGTACTTGCATTAGGGAAAGTGTAGGAAGGTTAACTTTGTCTCATCGAATATCTCCAAATTTGTTTGTTGACTGACTTCTGAAATCCTAAAACCAGAATTCTATTAATTTCATAGGTAGATTGATTAATTGTTCAAATACAAAAATTCCTGGGCCCCACGCCTTATGAATTATTTATGTCTTGATGTGTATTCACCTAATACCCTTTTCTCTATGAAAGTCTTGATAAGGAAGTGAGTAGAGCTAGGTTGCTAAATGAAAGAATCTATGCGGACTCTTTTAAGAAGCAGATTTATTCAACCAAAGTAGCCGTAGTGAGTATTTGACTAACTAATTTAAAAAGGGCTAAACATTTGTGTTAACAAGCAGCTGAAAATTGCTTTTTATTTTCCTGTTCAGGCTAAAAAATATCTGCTTAAGAAAAAATGTTAACAGTTGTCTTTTTGTTAAACACAAAATATTATAGGCTAATGTAGAATCTATTTTGTCTAATTTCCCTGAAAATACATCATCCAATCATAAAACTTCCAACATCATCATCTACTGAAAGTTGCATTAATAGATAATTAGAAAACTTTCAGTTCTGGTAGAGCCTAGTATATTGGAAGGTACAAAAACTTATGAGTGAGATAGTCCTGAGTTCCAACTAATTCTAGTTCTGACACTCACCTTGGTCAAGTTCCTTACGTCTCACAAATTTTATTTCTTTCTCTATAAAAATAGCAAAGTACTATCTAATTGTAAAGACTATGTTGAAAAATTGTTTTGGCTGGCGCCTGGGTGGCTAGTGGGTTGAATGTAGGACTCTTTAAAAACATTTTTTTAATGTTTATTTTTTTTTTCGAGAGAGAGTGCACGCGGGGTAGGATGTAGGAGTAGAGGTAGAGAGAATCCCAGGCAGACTCTGACAGTGCAGAGTCCAGTGTGGGGCTCAAACTCACGAATCACAAGATCACGACCAGAGGTGAAACCAAAGTTGGACATTTGACACCTGTGCCACTCAGGCACCTTGCGCGTCTGACTCTTGATTTCAGCTCAGGTCATGGCCCCAAGGTTGTGGGACTGAATGCTGCATCAGGCTCTGTGCTGAGCATGGAGCCTGCTCAGGATTTTCTCTCTCTTTTCTTCTGCCCCTCTCCCCAACTTGCATGTGCTCTCTCTCTGAAAAATAAAGAAAAAAAGAAAAAGAAAAAGAAAAAAGAATTGTTTTGGCTGAGATCATGAATATGAAGTAGCTGGCTATCTTAATTTGGGTTCTCCCAGGCAACTCCAAGGCAATGATTTGAGTGAAATTAGTTTATTTGGGAAGTTCAGAAATATGGGAGAGAGTAGACTGAGTGACTGGAAGGCAGCCAATAAAGAGTGCATGGATAAGCCAGCTACCACCAAGGGTACCTGGAACTTAATTCTATACAGAAACTTTGCAAAACTGATGCAAAGCACACACCTGAAAGCTATTCCACCCAACGTGTGAGGGAACCAGGATGTTAATACACCAACTTCTGGCAGGTCATTGGTTAAGAGCTGCTCCTGAGGATATTAATTCCTTAGCACTTTAGTCCGCACCTGCACAGAGCTGGAAGAAGAGCACTGAGGCACATGGATGCAAATACCAGCAGTTGGAATTCCACCAGAGCACACCGAAAAGTCCCAGGGATATGGGATGGATGCTAATATGGCTTCTATGCTAGTACAATGTTCAGCCAGGTTCAGTAAAAGATAGCTATGGAAAAAAAATTCAATTTATCTCCTTTTCGAATATATTGTCATTGAATACTATACCCTTCCCTTCATAATATACTTTCTCTTCTGAAACAGTCTGTGTAAAGCTAAGCTCCTATAAAAAAGAGAACCCAGGGGTACCTGGGTGGCTCAGTCAGTTATACATCTGACTCCTGATTGCAGTTCAGGTCATGATCTCATGGTTTGTGGGATTGAACCCCACATTGGGCTCTGCACTGAGCTTGGAGCCTGCATGGGATTCTCTCTCTCTCCCTCTCTCTCTGCCTCTCTCCCACTTGTTCTCTCTCCCTCTCTCTCAAATAAAATCAAATAAAGTAAAACATAAAAAAAAGAGAGCCCCAAATGCAGAGCCCCAAAAGACTAGAGAAGTTTCTTTCTCACCTAATAGTCCAGAGTTCAGTGGGACAGATCTGTGGGACTCGGATTCAGAGATTTAGGTTTCTTTTATCTTGTTGCTCCATGATCCACAACTGTACTGTCTTTGTTTATGTGGTCAGACTAGAATGTGCCAGGAGTGGGAAGGGGAAGGGTGGGGAGAACTGTATGCCCATGGTCATAGGCCCAGATTCAGAAGTGGCATGCAACATTCTTTCTCACATGGAGAGAGCTTAGTGAGGAGGCCATATCTAACTGCAAGGGACTGTGGGAAATACCAAGGTAATCAGAACCCAGCTATAACACAATTATAGGAAAAAGGAGAATGGGTTTTTGTGGGCAAAAACAATCAGCAATATCTGTTAGATTTTGGTATTATAGTATCTCTTTCAGACTTGTTTCAGCTTTTTATAAATCTCACTAATCACAAGAAGAGAAAGCATAGGAGTCCGCTAACTCATTTGGTATCTTTCACTGAATTTGAGTCACAAAGCTAATGACAGAGGCCTGGATTTCACATCTCTCTTTACTCAACCATATACTTAACTAGAACTATTCCCACTCTCCCTCATATTATTGTACATTTGTATGCATCAGTGTCTTGATTTTTCAGTAATCTATGTTGGAATTGAGGCTTATCTATTTTTAAATTATTTATTTATTTCTTTATTGCCTCTCTTCTACCTCATACTGAATAACTCCTACTGCTTCACTGATAAAAGTGAAACGAGAATGAAGGAAAGTCACCACGGAGAGTCCCACAATTTCACACATAATAACTTTTAAAAGTCATTTTAGAAAATAAAATACAGTTTTGGAAAACAAACTGTCTGAAAGTCCCTGGTATGCTCACGTATTACACAAAGGATTCTAGTTATAAGAAATAGTATACAATCTCTAACTGTGTTTATAAAATGCTGCTTTTCTTGAATCTAAACAACCCAGGTGGTAGATGAGGATCTTTAAAGCTGCTGGGACCTCTGCCGCCTGTTCCCCGTGTTAAGGATAGTCCATTTTCCCGTGGGTCTGCTGCTCCTCTATAGCAACCTGAGCAGGTGGGTGTGCAATCAGTATGATTTAAATCTCAGTATCAGGTCTCAGTATGTTTCTAAAGCAGAGATAAGGGAAAGGCCTTTATATCCCATCGACATACCACCATCTGGTGCACACGTGACCATCTACTATTTGCTTGGTGCTCCTTTAGAGATGGAAAAAAGAGAGGAAGGTGGAAGAGGAGGTTGCTTGGAGAGATTGCTTTAGGGAAACCAGGGGAAAAAAGCAGGTTCTTGACTTTTGGCCTCTGGGTGGGACTATTGAGAGCTCAAGAGAGGAGCACCAGAAGTGGGGTGAGATCTTAGGCTTCCTAGAGAACACATCTGTGACTTTTTACCAGGTATGACATGGAGCATGGGAGAGACTGCTGGAGGGTGCATCTAAAGTCATAGGCTGGTCCCCACAAACATGGGCCAGTGAGAGACCCCCTACTTGCCATTGTAATGGTGACCAGGCCTTTCCTCCCAGCAGTAACAGCTTGCAGATAATACTACCTTATATAGCTTAAAATAATTTTTAGTCAAGGGGTGCTTAGGTGGCTCAGTTGGTTGAGTGTCAACTCTTGATTTTGGCTCAGGTCATGATCCCAGAGTCATGGGATCGAGCCTTGCATCTGGCTCCACACTGAGTGTGGAGTCTGCTTAAGATTCTCTCTCTCTTTCAGGGATTCCTAGGTGGCTCAGTCAGTTAAGCATCCGACTTCAGCTCAGGTCATGATCTCACAGTTTGTGGGTTCCAGCCCCGTGTCGGGCTCTGTGCTGACAGCTCAGAGCCTGGAGCCTGCTTCCGATTCTGTGTCTCCCTCTCTCTTGCTTCTCCCCTGCTTATGCTCTCTCTCTCTCTCTCTCTCTCAAAAATAAATAAATATTTTTTAAAAATTAAAAAAATAGTCTCTCTCTCTTTCTTCTTTTGCCTGTCTCCCCTACTCAAGCTCTCTCTCTCTCTCTCAAAAAAAATTTTAGTCAAGTCATTGACAAAACTCTGATTTAGGCCCTATCATTTAAAGAAACTAATGTATGATGTATGAAAGCATAGGATTTTTGAAATTTGACTCTATAAACTTTGAGGATCTCGTATTTCAATCACCTACATAATTTCTGTCTTTATAATCAAGAATATTTTGAGAATTGCCTAATCTCCACTTCATGAATGCAATGCACTCTTTGCATATCTACATCTATCTGCATCTCAGATTTACCCAGACCCTTCCAAAAAAGTTTTTCTTCCTTATAAGCTCTTGCATTAGAGGAGAATATTTATGATTCTTTGTCCTAATCCTATTAGGATTATATGTTGTTCTAAGTATAATTGTGTGTATTCTAATTATATATCTATCACATTAACTAGATGAAATATCTTAAAAGAAGGGACAAACATAACTTTTTATTTCTAGGTACAATCCTTGCTCACTGCTGATATTCAGTGAGTGTGTATTGATAATATTATCATTTATAAAGCAGACTATCTCCTCCTTTACTTAACTTAAGTCCCTTTTCATTCATATGAATAATCGCAAGAAATTTTGCAGAACTACCCAGATTTCCACACAGTTTCCTTTTGTTAAGCTCTGTCTAAACTGGATATGCAATATGGAGGTGCATTTCTGGGAGTGTTTAGTTGTGCAAATTCCTAAGAAGTTACCTTGGAAATCCAAGGGTTTAGAGTTTGGAGGGAGTAGCTGGAGTTGATGAGTTAACAGAAACTCTTCTAAACTTGTCAAACTCAACCCTCTCCTCCTTTCTATATAATTTATTGGGGGTATAGGATTCCTTTTTCCCCCTAGTGAGGTACTGCCTCACATACTTTACTACTCTTTGAAGCACAGTTGTTCTCCAATAGTTCATTCTTAACATTTCAAAGAAGCTTCAGATGTTTTCCTTAGGTTTATTAATCATAAAGGCATTATAAAACCTTTCCAGACAAATTCCACCTGGCCTCTTCTTGTTTGGTCCTTCCATAACCCTGATTACTCAGCATTTGTGTATTTTTCTGCTTATGTTTGGAAACTTGCACATTGGTAGAATGTTTTTAAGTTAGGCTTATCCAAAATCAACTAGAGTAACAATATATACAAGATGCAACTGTTACCACTCCCTGGCGCTAAATAGAATAAATAGAACAATGAACCCATTAAAATGCCCTTGTGAAACATTGCAAACTTTGGGGACCTCTCTATAATCCCTCATCAATATTGTAACACCATTTAATGCCACTCTAAAACATTAAGACTTGCAGTTTAGATTTGAGACACTTAAATGAGTAAGCAAAGCCCTAAGTGGAAACCTGATACATAATACTTTTTGGCCTTTCAGAGATAAAAATCACAGAACCATAGAATATTCAGAACAGGATCTTATATCCAGAATCAGCTGAACTTTGACCTCTGGAGAGCTACTCATTCTGAGTACCTTACAAAAGGCATTTGTTTATTCATCTTATCAAGTCCATATTAAGAATCTTAATTATGAATGGCATTAAATTCTTCTTTGACTGTAGACAGAAATGACGGAGAACCAATAGCCTTCAATATGTTAGTTATTTTATTTTGCAAGAATTAAACCAATGCATTTTATTTCCACCTCACCTCTTAAATCAGTTTTCATTTGCAGTCCTTTGCTTCTAAAGCTGAGTCTTGAGGCTTAGAGGTTAAGGATAAGAGGGCAGACACTAGACTTCTTACCAAGACAATAGCGTTGAAAGCAAGGCTTTGTGGAGTTGACAGTTTGTTTTTTTTCCCAGTCTCCTTTAGCTTTAGATTTAACTTACCAAAGGGAAAGTCTGGAAAACTTGAGTCACAGAATTTTCCCATAGCGAAGAGAAGATACCTCTTCCTCTATGGCATTTGAGCCATTTCCCTCTCTGGGCTTTCCCAGAAGAGGAGCAGGTGTGTGGGAGGCTATTTCATTTAGGATCTGAAAGAGATTGCCTTGTGGGCTAACCGAGACTAACATGGGACTAAACCCCAATAGTCGGAACTTGACCATGCAATGTTGCTATGGAGGGCCCTCAAAGTTGAGCTTTCCAGGACCTCTCCCCCATCCTGTGTAGCACAAATACAGCCCAGGAGTTGTTGAAACTTCTGGAAGGGGAACTTGCAAAGCAGCTAGGTTGAGAGCAGCTAGGTTGAGAGCAGCTCGCCCTATGTCCCAGTTGTTCCTCTGTAGTTATAATACACCTTCCTGTCACTCCCACAAGTGTCTTGATTTGGATGGTAGATTTTATTGTCAGCATAGCCTTGGGGACTGCTGAGACAGGAGCAGTTCTGAAGTAGAGGCAGGAGATGGGCCGTTGGTTGGGCCAGGTGGTGGGATGTGGGAAATGTCACAGATGTGGGGAGCTCTACAGCATGTCCAGGGCTCCATTAACTAGGGAAGATTCTTCAGTTTTTAGTCAGCTGAGAGACCATGATCGAGGATGATTCCAGCAAAGGAGTTTAGCCACGAATGCCAGCAGAGCAAGCAGCAAGTAGATGGGCCTGGACATCAAGCCCATGACTGGGGAACTTCAGTGGTTCTCCGTCCACACATAAACCACATCCTTCCCCCATCCATTCTGACACCATCTTGTACGTGCATATGTGCTAGTTCACACGGATGTGGTGGAAGGTTGAGAAATCCGCATTTCTTTTCTAGACAGGTCAAAACGTTATCTAAAGAGACTGTTTCAAATACTGAATGGAGCTAAGATTTAAACAGTCTTGAGGAAAATTTAATTCCCTTTCCTCTAACCAACTGATAGAGGCTTCTGAGGAAACAATTTCAGTCAAGTTAAAGGAGTTACATTCTCTTTGCAGGTCTAAGTTGCAGTACCCAAGTAACTTTGTGGCTCCACTAAAGGTATATAAAGCAGTCCAGGGCACTCATTAAACAATTGGCTAGTGGAATCAGTCTGCTTGGGTCCTAATGTCAGTTTTGCCAATTACAAACTCTATGATCCTGTATTAATTACCTGACTTCCCTGAGTTTTAATTTTTTCGTGTATAAAACAGAATGACAATAATGCTTAACTCCAGGTGATATTAAATGTGATGTATGTACTGGGTATATAATAACCCCAAATGAATGTTACTATTACTTTAATAGTTACAGTTGTCTACTACATTGTATAACTTATAAGTACATATATTTGCATCGACCTACCTCTACTAATAGAATTCAAGCTCTTAAAAGCATTAGAGTTTCTTTTATTTGTGCCCCCCACAATCCAAGGTCTCTGTGTACTAAGGATTCTCAGTAAACGTCCCTTCAGCAATTGACCACGAAACGTTCAAGCTCTTTATAACATAGTACAAGTCATTTTTTGATTCTGTCTCACCTTCAGTATAGAATCTATCGGCAAATACTGTATTTTCTGCTTCCAAGCACACTTTAAATCCATTTACTTCTCTCCATTTCCATTGCTTTGCATTCCATTTCAGGTCACTGTAATCTTTCACCCAGATTTATGCAATCGTCTCCTCATTCGTATTCTCTTTTTCATTCTTGGTTCTCTCCAGTCTGTTGCTTTTTATTTGTTTAATTATTTTTTATTTTTATAGTGAGTGGGGTATATATAAGTCAGATCATATCATTCCCTTGCTTAAAATATTTAAAGGGCTTAGAATAGAATCTAACTTTTTTTAATGTTTATTTATTCATTTTGAGAAAGAGAGAGAACATGTGCAAGCAGGGGAGAGGCAGGGAGAGAGGGAGAGAGAGAATCCCAAGCAGGCTCCACGCTGCCAGTGCATCATGGGACTCGATCCCATGAACTGTGAGATCATATCCTGAGCTGAAATTAAGAGCTCAGCTGCTCAACCTACTGAGAGCCGCCTAGACTCCCCCCCCATTTTTTTTAACCATAGCCTATGAAGTCCCAAATTAGGAGCTATAAATTCAAACTCCCATAGATGCTAAATCAGAAACATAAATGAATGAAAAAGACTGGATTAGGATAGTGGTAAACACGAGGTCACAGGCCTTGTCTCAAGGAGGTGGATCCAGCTGAGGGGTGCCATGTAAGGATGCATTTTCCAGACTTCTCTCTGCCATTACCTTCTTTATGTTTCTTGAAGATTCTGTGCTCTGTTGCACAGCAGAGACTTAGGGCATGCTGTTCCCTCTACTGGATGACTCTTCCCCTTGAAAGTTTGCACAGGCTTCTTATCCTTCACATCTCAGTGTAGAACAGTAGCTCCTCAAATAGCCCTTCTCTTACAAGAGTTCCTAACTTAGTCCAGGTTACCAAGGAGGCAGAACCTGAGACAAAGATTATGGACTAAATTTTATTTGCTAGGTATAATCCCAGGACTTTATGAAAAGATGTAGCTGGTCACGAGGGATGGACTGAATGCATACACTCTTAGGTATTCTGTGGAGATTGCCTATCCAGGGAATCTCATGTTAAAATTCTGGACTGGAGATTTTCAGACAACATGAGTGTACATTTGCTCATCGCACCTACTAAAACCTGGTTTGTGGTAGTGGACTCCGAGCATAGGCCATTTTTTTTCCTTTTTCTAGAGCCAGGCCAAAATGGATAAGTTTTCTTCTTATTTGCCTATATCTGTAACTTTTTTCGTTGTTTTTAAGTCCAAGGGTCTTATGTTTATTCAGGGGTCTCAGTTTCAGATCCTAATCTCTGGGACCTGAGGCTTCATGTACTATTCCTAGCTAAGAAAATCTACTGGTTTCTGAGACTGATTGCTGTCCTCCTCCCCAGACTTCAGGGACCTCACTGTCAGTTTACACTCATTGTTCTGGTTTTCCCTTTTTGTTTTTGGCCCTTACACGTTTTCCATAACTTCTTCCATGCTCAGCTAGATTTCAAAAACCGTGTTGGTGGTATTTTAGCAAGAATTTCTAGGTATTTTATAGTAGGGAGGTTTTTAGGATTTTTGGACTATAGTCCAGTATTTTTGGAAACAAAAATCACACACCAAAATCATACATTTGTTGGTCTGATTTTTTCCCCTCCCCCAAAGGGCCTTTCTACAAGGACAGAAAACTTGCCTGTTCAAGTGCCACACAGTATGCCACACAGTGTGTTGGTACATAACTGGTACTCTTGACATATTTGAAGGAATAAATCTTGATAGTGTTATTGTGGAATTGGAGATATAACTCCACTCTGAGTTCCAGAGAATAGTGGCCCTGTTTTATTCAGCTTTATCTTTTTGGAGAACTTAATACAATTTCAAGAACAGAGAGGATGTTTTCTGTTCTTTGTATTGGTGGTTAGTTTATCTTTATTGATGTAAAAAAGAATTATAAAAATTAATAGTGCCTTAAAATTAAGTTATTTTAGGAATGTTAGCATAGATATTTATAGTATCATTTTTCAAAGTTATCCCTGATCCTCGAAGCTACAAGTAATTTTTTCTCTGTATATATTTTTTTAAGGAGTTATTTTTTTTTCAGGTTTGTTTATTTATTTTGAGAGAGAGCACACGTTGAGCCAGGGATGAGTAGAAAGAAGAGGAGAGAAAGAATCCCAGGCAGGGTCCGCATTATCGGCGTAGATCCTGATGTGGGGCTCAAACCCACTAATCACGAGATCATGACCTGAGCCAAAATCAAGAATTGATGCTTAAAGTGGGGCTTGAACACATAAACCACAAGATCATGACCTGAGCCGAAGTCAAGAGTCGATGCTTAACTGACTGAGCCACTCAGGGGCCCCTCTGTACTTTTCTTTTCTCTTTTCTTTTCTTTTCTTTTCTTTTCTTCTTCCTTTCTTTCTTTCTTTCTATAATTTTTTTATTGTCAAATTGGTATCCATACAACACCCAGTGCTCATCCCAACCCGTGCCCTGCTCAATGCCCGTCACCCCCTCTCCCCCTCCCATACAACTCTGTACATTTCTTAGAGCTTTCTTGCTTTGTCCATTTTGCTGTGTATCTGCCTTGTTGTGTATCTTCATTGCCAGACTCTTGAGGTCGGTTCTTGTTTGTGTTACTGTCTTTTGATCCTGCAGTACATGCAGGGTTTCCAACCTTGGCACTATTTTTTAAAAAATATATTTTAATGTTTATTCAGTTTTGAGAGACACAAAGAGACAGAGTGTGAATAGGGGAAGGGGCAGAGAGAGAGGGAGACACAGAATCCGAAGGAGGCTCCAGGCTCTTAGCTGTCAGCACAGATCCTGATGTGGGGCTTGAACTTATGGACTATGAGATCATGACCTGAACCGAGGTCGGACGCCCAACCGACTGAACCATCCAGGCACCCCAACCTTGGCACTATTGACACAATGGCCGGATAATTCTTTGTTTTGGGCAGTTGTTCTGTGCATTGGAGGACATTTAACAGCATCACTGGCCTCTACCCACTGGATGCCAGTAGAATCCTCAGCTGTGACAACCAAAAGTGTCTCCAGACATTGCCCAATGTCACTGGGGGGACAAAAGTGCTCTCAGTCGAGAACCATTGCTTCTGAGTCCTTATGCTGAGTACGTGCTCCCTGTTTATTACATAAATTCTATAGCAAAATTTGATTGAATCCCACAAAGGCAAACATAGGGTTTATGTTTTCTTGAAGAAACTGGTCTACTGTCCAACTAGCCTTCTTGGTTGCAGGTCTGACTCAACACTAGGATGAGTTATGCTCCTGTCACCCTTGCTGTCACCTCCCTCCTCAAAGCCTGTCCTTTCATTTTCATCAATGTATTTATACCTGAAAACATTTGGAGGTTTACAGTTTTGGTGTGTAGCTTATGCCCATTGCTTCCATAATGCATGTATTCATTTTCTGATAAATGCTGTCAGTCAAATTTACATTGAACTGCACCTACTTTACAGATGACAGAATTTCTAAAGCACACACAGGCCCGGAAGTTCAGGATACTCTTTATTGGCATAAATGAGCAAAATTTGGCCCTGGACCATAACATTGTTTCCCCTTTAGCAAGGCTACAATTATTGTAATCAGCATTTTTGAAAATAAACATTCCTGCTTTCCTATTTTTGCAATTTTTGCAGTGTTGCTAATAGTTTAGAATTATGTACAAAAACCTAAGCAATAAATTATGTTTTGTAAAATAAAGATGTTTATATTAGAAACAAAGGTTACACGAAGTAACATGTTTTAGGTAACAGAAATAATTTTAAGCAATAAAAATAATTTTAGATAATGAAAATTGGTGGCAGTGTACCCCGCAATCACTTGTTGCCTTTTCTTTTCTCTCACACTCCATTCCCACCCTGCGACACTGGCTCCCCATCTTATGTACTGTGGCTGGCAGCTGCCAAGGTGATGGCGGTGGCGGTGGACGGCCCAGAATAGTGATGGGGTGTGTAGATTAAACCCCATTCTCTGTATTTGACAGTTGAAGAAATATGCTCAGAGAGATGAAGTCATTTTTAAAAATTATCTTGCTAGTTGAGGTCAAAGAAAAGTCTCCTTTTTCCCAGGGCTCTTTCTACTATAAGACATATTCAGATAGTGATGTCATATTTCAGATATTGCTGGGGAAGTGCTAAAAGTTTTTCTCTGTCTCCTATCACTTAACGTCAACAGCACAATGACTGGACACTTTCTTCAGGTAAGCCCTAAAGGTGAAAACGTTTCCCCTTTTCTGTGCTACGCAGAATGTCTGCACTCTGCAGAATGTTTCCAGGCAGAACCCAAACACAATCTATGGCTCAGAGGGAAAATGCCACAGGAGAAAGTTATAGAAGCAAGCACAGTGATGTAATGTTATGAAGAATTAAGACATCTGTAAGGACGAGAGAGTAGAAAGAGCATGTAAAGCAAAGCAACCCTTGTTCATTTCGAAGAATCATGAAAAGATGACCTTTTTCTTTTTCTTGTGAGCAAATATTAAGAGGAATTTAATAAATGAAACCAAATGCCAGACTCACACCAGACAAAATTCAGCTGCGTTTGTTTATTTAATTACTACATTATCTTGAGGCAAATTCACTGAAATCCTGAATAATAACAAGAAAGGGAAGTCATGCTAAACACAGGTCTGTATGTTCCTACCTCTGCAAAATATTGGAAAACCACTCCAGTGAAAAATAATTTTAAATAATCTTATTTTCCTACTATAAAACAAAATATCAATTAAAAAATTTTAGAAAACATATGGAAAGAGAAGCATGTAAATATTATGGTATGTATTTCAGATATAAATATACATTTATATGTGTGCACATATATGTGTGTATTTATGTATTTCTGGAGAAATACATATGCATAGTATATGAGGAAATACCTATATCTATATCATATTTATTTATCTGTATGTATCCTCAATGAAATAATAGTATTATTTCCATATTCAAACTTCAATTGACTGCTGTTTTCACTTAATTTTTAGTGAATTTCTTTCAAGTCATTAAATAATTTAATATTCTTCTGTAATGTTATTTTTAACAGCTAAAAGAGCCAATAAGGATATTGTGATTGTCTTAAAGAGGTCAATTTATTTTTTAAAAAATTACTGCTTTGTAATTTTCATTCACTTTTTAAATTATTTTGCTCTACCTAGTGATTCCAATTTCTACATTCATTTTTACACTTGCTGAACACTAGACTTTTGAAAAAAATTTCTTCATCATTTCCTCATATGGTTAACTTACCTCATCATCCTGAAGATGGGTGACCAAAAGGAAAGCTTTGAGGCACAGAATTTTTTGATTATTTTCATTATTTCATTATTTAGATATTCATTTTCCTATCCCTGATTACAATGTTCCAGCTCTCCCAGGAGGTGAGTGATTACCCATTTTCAGAATTACAGAATGCAAATACTAAGCACACAAGACCTGCTCAGCTGTAAAATGGTTATTAAATTGAAGTGTCTCTGAGCATTTCTCCCCATGAACTTTTAACCCTGAGCATTGAACGCTTGTGCTCACATTTCCTCTTACTAACTGCTTGTTGGCGCATAGCTTTTGCTGCCTAGACATCTTCATTGCTTGATATTTTCCCCTTTCATTATCATATAGAACAATATGTTAATGAGTTTTGCTGATAAAATCAAGAATTAAGCCTGTTCTCTCAGTGGTTTTAGGACTAATTTGCTTCAGGCAGTCCTCTCTAGTTTCCTTACTTTTTTTTCTTATTTAACTTGAAAAAATGTTTATTTATTTTGAGAGAGAGGGAGAGAGAGAGGGAGAGAGAGAGCATGGGCAGGGGAAGGGCAGAGAGAGAGAGGGAGAGATAGAATCCCAAGCAGGCTCCCTGCTGTCAGTGCAGAACTTGATGTGGGTCTCGAACCCACAGACTGTGAGATCATGGCCTGAGCTGAAATCAAGAATTGGACTCTGAACCAACTGAGCCACCCAGGTGCCCTTCATGTGATTTCCACGTAAAGACTTGATTGGATTCAAAGAGTTTAGTTTGTATAGATATTTTAAGATGACAGCCATATTAATAGTCATAATTAAAATAATAACTAACATTTATAGTAGGCACTATTTTGAGGAAATAGTATGAGAGTAATTTGTATGGAAGTAGAGAGAATAGTATACTCACCACCTATTACCCAGCTTCAATAGCTGTCAACTTATGGCCAAACTTGTCTCATTATTTTCTTGACCATTTCCCTTCCTTTCCTCACACTGGATTGTTTTCATGTAAATCCAAGACACTGTATTATTTCATCTATAAATATTTCAGCAGGTAAAGACTCTTAGATATTATATATTTTAAATTATTTTTAATTTTAAATTTTTTATTAAATTATAACAACCAAAAATTTTATTAAAGTACAACAGACAAAACTTCTAGCAAGAAATAGAATGTTATCAATGCCATAGAAGCCTTCCTTGTGCCCATTTCCAGTTGTGTTCCCACTTCCCAAGAGTAACTGCTATTCTAACTTCCAACACCGTAGATTTATTTTGCCTGTTTTTGAACTTGGTGTGTATGCAGTCATACAATGTATTGTTTTGGGTCTGGTTCTTTCATTTGACATTTTGTTTGAGAGATTTATTCATATTGTTACATACAGTTGTAGTTGTTCATTCACCTTGTTGTATGACATGCCATTGTCTGACTACATCACAATGTACCCCTTCAATCGTAGAAAGCATTCAGAGAAAGTTTCTAGTATTTGGCTATTATAAATAGTCTTAAATTCTTTTATTACTCTTACAGAAGAGGTAGTCTTAGGTGAAATAAAGTAGTTTGCTAAGTTCACACAGGTAATAAATAATGGAGTCTGAATTCAAACTAGCTTTTCCTGACTTCAGAATTAGAGGTCTCAACCATTGTGCTTTCAAGGCAGCCTGTTTTGCAGGGTTAACTGTAGTTATCTATATAGTGTATACGTACACAGGCCCATATGCTCTGTGGAGAAAAGTGCAATATTCTTCATGGTTTCCTGCCCAACCATTGGTTTCTCAATTCAGAGTCTATTTTTTGAAGAGTAAACACCCCATCCCCTTGTAGAAAATTGTCAAGAATCATCCAGTACAACTAAGAATTAAAGCATTGAATGTGAGTGGGAGATGACTCTGGAATAGGAAGGAAGAAGGAAATACACTCACGACAGTGTTAGCTGATTCTGTTGTGAAGTAGGATGCTTGTGATCTGTAAGCATCTGCAGAATATGGTCCTATAATAACTTTCAGAATTAAACTCTGTTCACCCAATTTCAAGCATGTATATAGGAAGCGAGGATTTTAATGTCTAAGACAAGCATGTAAATGCTTCCTTTGCTCATATAAATGCAAAAATATAATTAACTTATAACTTCCTAGAAACCTAGTCTTGGCCCTCTTTTTCTCTGAAGCTGTTGGGAAAATAAATGGTTTAATGGAATATTTTATGAATAAATGTAGGTGTGACACAGTATTTGTTTTTAAACAAATAGGACAAAGTAGTTATTTTATTATGAATATGTATAGATATTACAAAGTAGTAGTACTATTTCTTTTAAAGTTTTGTAAAATCTAAATAGAAGCATATCTACATTAAGAGAAAAGGCAAGTATTTTTAACTTGTAGAGTTGACTATAGCAAGCATAACACAATATCATTCTGATATCAAAGAACTAGTTAATGTATGATGATTCCTCCTGCCATTTCCATGTGTTTGTCTTTTTTTAAAAAAAATTATTTTTGAGAGAGTAGAAGTGGGGCAGGGCCAGAAAGAGGGTGACAGAGGATCCAAAGTGACTTCTGCACTGACAGCGGTGAGCCTGATGTGGGGCTTGAACTCACGAACCATGAGACTGTGATCTGAACCGAAGTTGGATGCTCAACCGACTGAGCTGCCCTGGTGCCACCCCCGTCCCTGCATATTGTCTTATGTTTCTTGTCTTATGTTTCTTCTTGTTGTTGGTTACATCTTTGAGAAGTTTTGGTTATGAATGCATAGCTCATAAACATTTAAAAATTGCTTAACAAATCATATCAAAATTATATTTTTAGAATGTTATTTTAGAATTTCATTAGGCAGTGAACTCATTCATCATAGAATATCATGCATTGTTTGTTTTAGAAAGAATACTGAACAGCTCATATCCTTTGCTTAAAAATAGACACTTTTTTTCTCAAAGCAATTATCTTCTTTTCAGTCCAATTTTCTCTTCTCTGGTATTCAACAGACTTCAGTTCCAATGAGCTTTCATTTTACTATGCTGATCATGTAGTTATGCCATTTTTTTTCTATCTGCCTCAGAGCTGTAGAATTTTAAATATATTTTTTTGGTCAGAAGCATATTTATTCAGATATAGCAAAACCTATCTTTTGGACTCTCGGTGATTGCCAAGAACAGGATACTTGACTACTAAATGTAAGGAGACAGTTACGTGATTAGGAACACAAATTTGGGGAACCAGACTCTCTAGTTCAAATTCTGATTCTGCTACTTATTTGCATGTAGCCTTGATCAAGTTACTTAATATCTCTATGCCTCAATTTTCTTGCCTGTAAAATGGGGGATAATAATACCAATCTAATTGGGTTATTGTGAGAAGTCATGGGTTATTATATGCTAAGCCCATAGAACTGCTTGGCACATAGTAAGCATTACATAAGCATTTTTATTATTATCCTGACATCTGTTAACTTTCCCTTGAAATTTTAACAAAATTAAAAATAACTAATTCACCATCTATGAATTTCTTTCTACAACTTTCATATGCAAGTAACAATGACCCAGCTGTGTCCAGAAAACCTAGAAAAATTTTCCATAAGTTTTGGATAATATGCTCTAAAGTTTTCTTTATCTTCATATGTTCATTTGCTCATTCAATCATTTATATTTATTGAACACTTATTGTGGCGCTTGAGTATTTGGTAAGGAACAAACAGGAAATATTCTCTACTACCAGGGAGCTTATATTCAAGTCTTATATCCAGGCAATAAACAGTAACAGAGATGTTTGTTTGGAAACTCCCCTCATGACCCCCCCCACCACTGAACTTCATTTTGAAGCAGATGTTAAACTGATTAGCTTTTTACTTAAAAAAATCACTGTGCCTCTTTAAATGCACCAATGCAGTAAAGTTTGGTTTCAGAAATGGATGTAGAGATAATGTGCCAACCCTCTTAATTCATTTGCTTTTTTCTCATTGATATTATTAACCTTTCTTCACCTTAAAAAGTTACATGATGACTCATTCTTGAAGTTGGGAAATTCAGCTATAGTTGTAAATTTATCAGATGTTCTTAGAATGCTCACACTTAAGACGGTGGGAAAAGGGTGCAGCTAAACAGTAATATATTAACAATATGTGTTGAAAAATCAGTTCCTTGTTGACTGTATACAAAACACAAATTTCTAATGGCTCTTAATGGCACTACTTCCTCTGTGGATTATGTAGGAAATTCTTTTGTCTGAATAATTGTTCCCGGAGGAAAGCTTTCAAAATGAATTCACTTTATAAAGAGGGATAGAGAATTCATGGGTAGATATGTGTGCACATGTGCATGGGTGAGATAGAGAGAGAAAGAGAGACTGATCATTGTGGAATATGGAGTTAAACATGCACATATGCCTAGTATAATTAAAGAACATAATTTGAAGGTAGCAACAGTATCTAATTACATAAAATACTCTGTATGCTGTTGCCTGTCATCACATTGTTTAAAATAAACTAATAGCAATAATGGACCTCTAATCCAAGTGTTACAGAAAACAATGGTGGGAGGACTAGGTTTTCACTAAAAAAAAAACAACAAACACACACACACACACACACACACACACTGAGAACGCTAATTGTCTGGATAGTTAAAGAGGAAATAGCTATCATGCTCATGATGAAATTATCTAGGCCCATAAAGGTAAAGTGGGCTATTTCCTTCAGTTATCTTGACTTGGGCTATAAACTTCTCTGCTTCATTTTAGATTAGAGACATCTATAATGTGAATTAAAAAAATTTTTTAATAGTTATTTATTTTTGAGAGAGAGAGAGAGAGAGAGAGGGAGAGAGAAAGCGCGAGCAGGGGAAGGGCAGAAAGAGAGGGAGACACAGTATCTGAAGCAGGCTCCAGGCTCCGAGCTGTCAGCACAGAGCCCAATGTGGGGCTCAGAACTCATGGACCATGAGATCATGACCTGAGCTGAAGCTGGACACAACCAACTGAACCACTCAGGCACGCCTAATGTGAAATTTTAGTAAGAGTGAAATGGTACCTTCCTGGAGTCCTCTTTAGTGAAATGGTTCTCAACCTGATAGGATATGTTGTGTGGGGTATGTATATTTTCCAAACAATAATCTCTCCATACCCCAACCCTTTGTAATTTTTACAAAATTCTTTTGGTGATTCTGAACTGTGTCCTAGCCCAGTCACAGACTTCTGCTTCCTATCAGAATCTGCTTTTTAGGAACCGTGAATAGATTGTTTCTAAAAGATCCATTAGTGTTCTAGAAGAGTCAGTTACTTTCACATAAGAACACATCCATCTTAATAGAAGTCTTTTTAAAAAATCAAGCTTGGCCCAGATCCAAAAAAGACTAAGAATCTGAACAAATGCAATTTTATATGTGAACAGTAATAAGTAAATTAAGAGGAAAGGATGAATACTGTTAGTATGGTGACTGGAATGGGAAGAACAGGGATGTTTTCTAATAGGTTGAGGTGTGGGTATGGGGGTCAGTGAATCTTGGAGGTGAGGCTCATTTCTTTAAAAAGAAAGACACACACACACACACATACACACCCCTCTTGTGAAAAGTGGTAGCCTTTCTCAGAGAGACATTAGGGTTATCTAGCACATTAGCCACTTCTCACAAATTTGCAATGCTCAGAATATTAAATTCATGCCTTCACTCGTATCCTTGGTCTAATTTCTGTTTGCATGTCAAAAAAGGAGTACCGTTAGACTGATAAATTGATCTCAGGAAAGGAGTCAACCTTTATAATGGCGTTGGTGAGGTTTTTGTCAGGGCAATATTCTAGTGTGTTAACAAATAACGGCGTGTGTGTGTCCCTTCTTACTATGTCTGTGGTAAAGGGATCTCTCTCATTTCCTCTTACGTATGTAATAAATAGTACCCAAAACTAGTTAAACACAGTTTTTTTTTTCAAATACGTTCTTAATTTTGGCAGATTCATACTATTTTAGGACATAAAATAAAGCAAATAAAATATCTTGAAGCATTCTTCATGTAGGAATGCAAGGTAGAAGTGACCCCTCTCTGGTTTTGGAGACTGGAGGGTTAATGATGAGGCAAGGTTGTCAACAACTAGAGGTGTTTCAAGTCCTGGTTTTCCCGGAGTGTTCTCCATTTCTTACTTTGAATGAATGACCTGAGTGAGAATGCTAAGATTTTCCTTCTTAACTTTACTCCTTTCAAAAACATAGTATTACAGACATTCCTTTGTTAAACTGATTTTAATAACATTCAGGTATTTAAGCTGATCAAGTCTGATATGACAGGGTCAGTCATCTAGCAATGAAAGTAAAACACCAAGGTAAGACACTGTCTGGAGTGATCTCTTTCTGTGCATTTTCCCAACAGTTGTAATACATTTTTAAAAGGCATTTTAAATTTAAGAACATTTATCTGAGAATGCCTAATTGAGAAAAATACTGCATATTGGTAAATTCCTCTGCTCAAGACAACTGCTGTTATTTCTTCATCATATTTAAAGTCCCAAACCACAATTTGTATTTAAAAGTTTCAAATAATAATTACCTCTGTGTAATGAGCAGAAGTCTTTAAAAGGGTCTGCCGGTTTCCCTGAAATCTTTTACAGGGTGAACAGAGCTATATCCACTGATAACCCAGCTGCCGAGGAACTGAGTAAAGCCGGCTCCAAACTTCTCAGCTGTTGACAGGCTTGACTTGCTGAGAACACTGGTTAAATATAGCACGCGCGAGCTCAGCTCCTCAACAAAGTCATTGCTCCGACCGTGTTGTGGAGGGAGCAGAAGACGAGAAATCTAATCTCAGAACCCAACAACACCTAGCAACAGTTGAAAAAACTTTTAAACAAAAGTCTGGGTGGGAGATATACAACAGCCTCCAATTTCTGCTGATCGGGATTTCAGGGAGAAGAAGCTGCTTTCTTTCCCCTTCTCTCTACTCGGTTTCCTGCATGACTTCAGCTATTGGCTAGTCCTAGGAAAGAAAGTGGGAAAAGCTTTTTCCTCTGTATTCTTTTGGGCTGGATAGTTTTCCAGGACTCCAGTCTCTTTTGGGCTGTGGGACAAGCCACTGGGTTCTTCAAAGGATAAACTACCTCCATAAAGGACATACCCTTGGTTAAACAAGCTGCCGTCAGGTAAGACCAAAATAAATAGCTATTTACTCTCTTAAGAAATTTCTGCTCCTACAAGAAGCATTTTCTCTCAGATTCTGTGTTGTCGGTTTCCTTTAATTCTTACTGTTTCCACTGTGTGATAACACATTTAAGGAATTACCGTAATCATTGTGAATTATTTTTAAAGAACCAGTACTGTCATCTCTCTCAGAATTATACCAATTCCTTTTTAGACACAAAGACTGTTATGTTGTTTTAATATCCATCACAATATTTTTGCCAAGTTATCATTCTTTGGCAGGTAACAGAAATATGGCAAAGGACAAGTTCACAGCTCCTTTCACAGTTAAGACAGCTAAACAGTGGAAGAGATCTTTTCCCTAGGAGCAAAATAACGTTCATTAACTGAAAGTAGCTGAGCAGCTTGTTTGGTAAATGAGAAGAAAGTCCTGCATGGTGTTTGTATTGCTGTACTTAAGACGCCCTGCTCTCTGCTTCTCTCTTTGCCTGATTCTCTGATTACACTTGGTACACCTTGTGCTGGTTCTGACCTGGTTACGTTACAGTCACCCCAAATGCTTCTGACTAGGCACAAAATATGGCTGCTGTAAAATCACTGCTTTTGCAGTTGTTGAACACAGACCATTCAGGAGCATGTTATTTTGTGATTTTGGAAAATGATAAGCTGAGTAATTGCTTGTGTATAGATAAAACAGATTCTGATTTCTAAAATGGAAATTGAATTTATTATAAAAAAAACTTTCTAAAGTTGTATATGTGTGTATATGAGTGGGTTTACTATCGTGTGAAGGAAATCCTCCTTTTATCTGTTGGTATATTGTCTCCCCTTCCATGAGTCGCCATGCGATTCTATCAGAAATGCTTAGAGTGATCAATTTCACATTGATTCTGACAAAAGTTATGGCTGAATGTTGGGATATGGTTATTGACACCTGGTGTCCATAATTGGGCTAGATTTACATAAGAGATTTTGTTCCTTTAAGTGAACATGATAATTTGGATGAATATTCTAATCTAAGGATAATATAAAAGTTACAGATACACATTTTGAAAGGGAAAAAAGTTACAGATACACATTTTGAAAGGGAATTATTTGAGTCTATATCGTTAACTTAAACAAAGAATTTATCCACGACCCGTTTTGAACAGGTTGTTTATTGACAAATAAAACGTATCAACCCTTTCAGTAAGTGTGCCTATTTTAAGAAAAAAATCATTAAAGCTATATATCGAATGTGCAGGTAAATGAAATAGTACATACATTTCAGTATGTCCAATGCTTCCTACTTCTGATTGCATGACTAGTTTATGAAGTAAATGAAGCTAATCATATATAATGAATGTATACAAGTAATAGTGCAAAATGCACTTTGGCAACCTTGATATCAGAGAATGAAGCTCCTGGCGCTTTAGTGGAGATGAAGTATCTTCGTCTTGGAAAAGTTTTGAAAAGTCAGAACTAAATGCTTTACATTTTTCTTGTTTTTATCTTAGGAAGGGTCACATTGTTGAATTACGAATGTACGTGTAAAGCCAAACTCTGCCATTAGTTTTAGGCACGTAATTTCTTTTGGAGTCAGTGGAACAGTGTTCAGATAACTGAGTACAGCATTTCGCCCTGAGTGAAATCTATTTTTCCCAATGAATTGATTTCTGAGTATCATTGTCTTCATGGCTGTAAATTTACTTGTGAGAATAAAACATAGCTCAGGTTAGACCATGTGCTTCCTCCCAGTATATGAACAATCAAACCTTCCACAAACCATGTGGATTCTGTTCTCCTGTTCACTCAGGTTCACATTTCTATGTTATTTTGCAAACTACCCTTTCCCCTTTATCATAAGGGTTGTTAGATGCCAAAGGTCTCTTCCCTTTGCTCTCAGTCTAGTTGTAACAATGCTGGCCCCTCTTACCACCCCTCCTTGCCATCCAAACCATCTTGCCAATGACCACGGATTTTTCCTCAAACTTTGCTCTACTTGTTTGTCTACTCTTCAGTTATCTTCTGGGACTCCTGGTTGCTGCCAAACACCTAGGCTGGGTATTTTGAAAACCCTCCCTCATCTGGCATGTACTTAACGTTTCCAGTTTCACCTCTCCCTACTCAACAAGTGTCCTGCTTCAGATATTTCAGATTTGGGGCCATTCTCCAAACATATACACAGTGTACATTTCAATGCTACACCTCTATCTGTTGCATTCCCCCTGCTTGGAATACCTTTCCTGCGTTTTCCTGTAGATACCTCTCTTTAAAGCCCAAATCAGTATCTTCTACTTTCAAATGAATCCCTGACCATACCTTTTAGAAGTGACTCCTTTTTAGTTTAGACAGTTTGGTGCTCTGTTAGAATTAAGGAACCTTTGGACTTGGTTTGCGTCTTTAAATTCAGAACAATTTAATGAAGCAATTAGGTGCAAAGCATTGTCCTAAGCATCGCTTGGTTTTAGAGCTTTTTATCCCCATGCACAATGTGGATGTTCTATTAACTTTTGTTGGCTCTAGATTCTGATGATGAGTACATGACAAAGTATAAATAAGTATAAAATCGAGAAAAGCCGCTTATAGTGCAGTTAATAACTTTATATCTAAAAAATTTCTCAAGGCAAATCTTCATAGTTTTATCATGTGCAGAGAAGTTAAAAGTAATTCTAACTATGCTCATGTACCTGATTGTGGAGATGATGCACCTCTTGAGAATAAAGTAGAAAGAACTAAATGTAAAGACTGTATATATACATGCTTGTCCTATGTATGCATCTACCCACCTAAATGCTATAACTCATAACTTTTCTCATCTTTTGATACCATATTCAACTTATAATTACCTTTGGTACTGTTCATTCAAGTCTTGGTATTTTGTGGGTTGTCATGGATAACAATCTGGCCTGGAACATTAAAATATTTAAATATCATCTTGTGATCCCTTTTTCTTTTTTCCCTAGATATTTAAAAATAGAGACATTTTTCAGATTTATTTTTAATCACTCATGAAGACCATAAGTAAGGCACCGTATGAGATAAAACATGAATTATGGTTTTGAAGCAATTTTTTCTGTGTCCACCAGAAGAAAGGCATTCTCTTTTTATTTTCAGATAGCCAAGGAAGATAAATTTACTCTTCTACATGTGTTTAGCAAGAATCATTATAGGATTTTCCCAATGAAATTTGCAAAATATGTAATATATTCATTTAGCAATGGTTTTCCTATGGTTATATTTTAAATTTATTTTTTAGAAGTGAAACTTGGTGGCAAAATACACATTCTAAACTAATACTGATTGTCTGTTTCTTTTTTGGAAGATGAGCATTCCTTTGTAAAACAGGCGCCTTAAGAAATAGGATTTTACAGAGCTTGCTTAATCCATATTTTTACTCATTTGTTTCATGTTATTTCTCTATACATGTGGGTTTTAGAAAAGCAGCAGCTTGAGAAGTGAGGGGAAAGCTTAAGTTGAGATCTATTTCAGCAGAAAGATTTCAGAGAGAACACTGGTAGTAGCTTATTAGAAATATGACATATAAAAGACTGCAGCATAAATTTGTTTATACATTAATTATTTTAAATATATATAGCAATAGAAAGATAAGCTAATAAAATAAATTTTCTTTCCTTAAATATGAGTTGAAAATACAACAAAGATACTGGTATGAGGGAGGAAGTAGGGAAGGCTAGTAGCACAGACAAGTCAAATGGCCTGGATTCAAATCTTCACTCACTAGAACCCTGGGCAATTACTCTCTGTGCCTCAGTTTCCTCATCTGTAAAATGATAATAATAATAATACTATCTTCCTCATAGAGTTTTTTTGAAGATTAAATGAGTTAATAAAAGTTAGTTACCTGGTAGACTTTTCAATGAATTTAAGCTATTATTGCTTTATTATCACATCTTAAATGTAGTTATCTGTTTATTTTAATCTTTGTTGCACACGTAATTCTTAGGTATAGATAGTCTGTGAACTCTAGTTCATAGATCATAGGAAAGGCAGAAGAATGTATTGTTTAAATTCAGAATCTTGTTTGGGACATACTTTGCTGCTGGGTACTCCAAGCAGACATAGTTTGAACGCCAGCCAATAATTTAGTATGGAATTTATGTTTCAAACCCTCCCTTATCTCTCAGCAGTCTGCTGTCTTATAGAATCGTTACTAAAAAGGCTAAAAAATCACCCATGGCATAGACTCTTCTATGGTTTCTATATTTGCACTTGGAGATAAAAGTATGTTTATACATAGTGCTTGGGTGCCTCTTTTATAGCCTACGACACTGGGTAATGTATGGCAATGAAGACTTCCTCCTCCATAGAAAATATACTATTAAATTTATCACTCTTTATGTCTTCCCTTAGATGTTTTGTTTTGTTTTACTAACCTAGTAACAGATAAAAACGAAAAGACCGAAAAAGGTCATCTCACACTAGCTTTAACCTTACCAAATGGAAATGAATTCTTGCTATTCATTGTCCTTAATCCTATTCATTCTTAAACATGACAAGAAAGTATATTCCAAGGCAAACAAAAAAAACCCCTTATGTCATAAAGATGTGTGTGTATGTTGTAAGGTACTTATATTTAATTTAACAAAAATATTTGAAACACTCTTATAAACAGGGAAGTTTCTTAGTAGCTTTAGCTCCAACAAACCTTATGCTGGGTAGTTATGGTTTCAACTCGATCATTTGCTTTATTTTTCCCAGGTGAAAAGATAAGTTTCTGAAACATAAGGCAAACTGAGTTTTAGAATTGTCATTCTCTAATGAAAGCCTTGCTATAGAAAGAAAGAGGGAAGAAAAGAAATAGGAACTTTTCCTGGCTTTATAGAATACATTATTAAGATTTGAGGGTGAAAATATAGGAACCTCAGGAAAGTACATTGGAATATGTTCTTCTTTTTCCTTAAATGGTCAGTCCTACTCTTTAGTTAATCAGGGAAGCGAAAAGTACAGGCAGAATTCTACTTTCCCTGTGGCGATAGCTGAGGCAGTTTGATTTCAAAGGCAAGGTAGGAGTTATGGAAGAATTTGGAATAAGGAAAGTCAAATGTGAATTGGGCAGTTAGTGCTAGCTGGCCACTAACCAACCAGCTGATTGCAGAACTTGAGAAACTCCCAGCAGAAATGAAGTAACAGGACGTTAACCAGCACCCCAGTCCCTGAGAGCTTTTTTAAGCCACAGCAACACTGAAAAGTCAAAAGAAGGTTGGTGTTACTTTTCCTTTTTGGGAAATGGTGTCAATGTACATAATATTGGGTGATTTATGTGTTTCTGAGGTCTATGAAAGACAGACTGAAATTTTAAAGCAAATTCAGAATTGGTCTCAAGTGATCTGACTTTAATTGAGCCCTTAGGGTTCAGGGATTTTTCTGTTTTTGCTTTCTTGCTCAAATTCTGTCACCTACTTCCTTTACTGAAATACAGATGAACATGATTGTTACCTGACTGGTCAAAGACCAGTCTTTTTTTTTTTTTGCTTTTTCAATAATTAATTATAACTGCAGTCTTTCCTAGTTACTTTGAAGAAATGAATTATCTGCTGCTTATCTTTGTAAGGAAAAGGTGTAAGAAATCCATGAACTGGACACATCAGAGTTGGCCGAATGCATTCTTTAAAAAATGATATGCTGAAGGTTTAAAGCTGAAAGACAATTTGATTAAAAACAGTAGACTGTTGACATCACCAAGACAATCAAGTTACTGCCAACTCGCCTTGTTTATCTAAAAGATCTTTGTAAAAAAAATAAGGTTTTTAGGTGCACACACACACACACACACACACACAGACATACAGAAGTCATAGGTGGTATCGTAATAGGGATAAAAGATTTTATTTTTTAAATATCCCTTTAATATATTTATGTATTAAGTAATTCATTTTAGGGCCTGCTTCTTTGAGGTACCACAGCACAACAGGAAAGGAAGAGGCATTGCTGAGTTCATAATGCTATTTCAGTGTGGCAGCCTAAGTACATGAGGAAATGACGCCCTGGGCCTGTATTTGGAGCCTCACAGTTACTGTGACGACAACACACACACTACTGGAAAACAAAGATGGTCTGCTTGCCAGGGGGAGCCAGGAAGAGTTTTGCCAGCTCAGATTTTTCCTAATTATTCTGTAAATCTTGAAATGTGACACTGGAGATATTCAAGCCTCTTTGTATTTCAAGAACTGTTTAGTAAGTGATACATACTTGAGCAGCCTGGTATTTGGGTGAGGGAGGGGCCTGACACATAAGCTTAACTTTCACATGTTGTCTTAATAGATATCATCTTCTGGTTTGGACATCACCAAACCAACTGCTTTGATCACAGGCTGTTGTTTGCTCTGGTGCATAAGGAAGCTAGCTGCGTTGGTAGAATTCACTCCTCAGGGACTCCTCAACTTTGGGTTACATATCCCCACCTTCTGCATGCTATTCATTTCAGAGATCATTGCCTACTGTACCAGGTGTTCCTACTAATGACTGGGCATCTGAATCCCAATTCTTATATAACGATATAATACATTATATAATAATGTTAACCATGTAAAATTCATATCATCTATATAAAATATATCATATAGCTATATATAATTATTTAGTATATACAAATGATGACAATACTAGGTAGTATGTACTGGAGATTATTCTATGCCAGGCATTGTGCCAAGCACTTCTCATTGATTTTATTTACTTCTCATAACAACCTTTTGGGACATTAGTCCAAAAAGGTGAGGAAATGATAGATGGTAGATGATAAGAAACATGCCCACCAGTTAGGTGAACATTCAAACCCAGGCAATTTGACTTTAGCTAGCTGTATTTTCAACCACTTCCTTGTAATGTAGGCACTAGTTCAAGGAAGACCTCCACCTAGGTGACCGTGAGATGTTTTAGTGAAAGTTGTAGAATGTGACACTGCAGGGAGTCAGATGCCCCTGCAGTCTGAAAAGATTCACCAAGAGCAAAGAATGAAGAGATTCAGGGCCCAGTAGGGACTCTTCTTCCAGATCTAGAGGTAGAAACAGAAGGGCTTCCGCGGTCCCTGGATTTCAGCAACCCAGGAAGAGCCAGGCCTCGGTACTGGAATGCAGAAGCTATTCTTCCACAATTATCTATGGGTCAGTGTGATTCCCTGGGAGAGGGTAGCATGAAGCATTTGGTTTTATGAGCTATTAAGGCTGCTATTATAGCCAGATCTTTTGATACTATTGCGGTTTTGGTCTCCTTGTTGCCTCTGTTGATAACTCAAAACTCTACCTTCTGTAGTAGCATTTGAAATGCTCTGCAGATCTTGGTCTTGGTCATAAGCATTCAGTTTATTAAGAGTGTTCAGAGAGAGTCCTACAAAATACTTATTCCAGGTGTTGGTAGCAGTGTTCCTTGAAGAAGTCTTTGGTGGTATGTGTATATTGGTTGGAGGAGGCAAGGAAGGAGGGGATAGAACGTTTTGTTCTATATAAGAGCTTTCATGGGTTCCCCAAAACTCTGTTAGGTAGTGAGTTGTCAATCTGGCAGCATGTCGTTCCCTCAGAAAAAACCAGAGAGCTTATTATAGTTTAAGGAAAAGTATCTGATGCCTCAGTCAGTGGTTTGCTCCTGTGGAGCAATAGTAAGAACTATTTTATTGGATATTTGATGTAATTATTTCATCTTTATTAACCAGGAGTTAACCACTAGTGACGTCTGATCACTTGGATATAATCAAAATTTTTGAGTTTCTATTTACATGTATGGCACGGATTGTCTGAAGTAAAAGGAGAGAAATTCTAATAAAATTTTGGTGGAACAGATAATGCTTTGCTTTTTCTTATGCCAGTGTCCATAAATACGCTATGTATCCAATATCCCAGGTGATGAGATTGAATATTCCAGTAACGTAAATGTTTCATGTGAAGTGAGCACATAACAGAATGAATCTCTACCCTCTGAGAAATTTTATTCTATGAATTGTAAATGACATCTTATCAAAAATATATTAGCACACCTTGACGTTCCCCCTCCAACATATGGGTAAATATTCATTACTGGACAATACACAGGACTTATACTACTGCTTACCTCATGGGCTAAACATCTTCCTGAAGCAAATACACTCTTTGCACTGTAGGACAGGTTTATTTAATCCAAAATAAAAGTAGTGACCTATTTCATCAGGTCCTCTGTTTCATTCATATGATCTCTGCTGATTCCCTTACAATAAGCTCAGAACTTCCCTTTTGTCATCACTTGTCTTTATGTAAAAAGGTGTAACAGTATCAAAGGAAGAAGAGGATTAGTCTTATATCCATTAGAGACAAAGGGCTTGACTGTTGGCTTCTGGAAGTTTTTTTTTTTCCTCATTCAGTTATTCTAAATTTCTTTTGGCAATCAAACTGATATAGCCTCTTAAATGGAAGATATTAACAATTTATCACATTAATGCAAGAGCTATCTAAAACATCCTGTAAGAGCTTATAGTTTTCTGGGTACTTGTGTACCTGGTCTGATTTCAAGGAGGAATGGGGACTCTGAGTCTCACACTGTTGACGATTATATAGCTTTGGTCTTGAAGCCAACCGCACCCAGCAGGAAACTGAACACTGAGCTCATTTGGAATTATCAGATCATCTAGTCTTGTGGTTCTCAATACTCTTCGTGCATCACGTTCACCAGGGATGCTCTAAAAACTCAAATGCTTGGGGCTATGCCCCAGAGGTTCTGATTCAAGCTCCTCCTGAGTAGGTGCTCAAGTATTGATCTATTTTGGAAGCTTTTATGTAATTTTAATGTGCATCTGGGGTTGAGAACCAGTTATCTAGTTACAACCTCATCATAAAAGAAGATAGTACCAAGGTGAAGGAAGAGAAGTCACTAGGCAGAAGTTACAAATTCCTTCGACTACCAGTCTACTGCCCTTTTTATCACATGATCATTATAAACAATAAAGTAGTTAGTATTTTAATTTTTTTAATGTTTATTTATTTTTGAGAGAGACAGAGCATGAGCAGGGGAGGGGCAGAGAGAGAGAGGGAGACATAGAATCTGAAGCAGGCTCCAGCCTCCAAGCTGTCAGTGCAGAGCCTGACGTGGGGCTCGAGCCCACATATTGTGAGATCATGAACTGAGCTGAAGTCGGATGCTTAACCAACTAAACCACCCAGGTGCCCCTAAAGTAGCTAGTATTTAATGAGTGCTTTCTATGTATTAGGCACTAACAACCCCACGAGGCAGATACTCATATACTCTATATTTTACAGATAAAAAGACTGAAGGAACTGTCCAAAGTCCCCTAACAAGCAAGTGGCAGATGTGGAATTTGAGTCAAGCAATTGGACTCTTAGTTTGTACTCTTAAGCTCTTTATCACTTTGCTGTTCTGGAGCTAACTCTGAGACTGTAAGGTGTTGAATGCTTCCCTGGTTCAGCATCAGAGGTCTTGTGGCAGCTGACCTTGGTGCTCTTATAACTAACTGGGCTTTCTGCTTGACTAAAGATTGTGTCCTTGCTTTCTCTATTTTCCCAATAAGTGGGCCAATTGGAGACCACTCATTCTCTTAGAGACTGTTCCAGGGTGCTCCATTTCCCCAGGGACTTTGTTTGCATATACTGTCTTCTCTTGCCCTTGATATAATATCTTCTGCCTTACTTTTGGACACATATCTTTTTATATTTCAATGGAAATTCTAACCACAAACCCTAGTCTTCTGTTCAGACCCTTGACTTTTCCCCTAGTCCCGTGTCTTTGGCTGGCTTCCCTATTTTCCCTGGGATTCCCCGAACAGGACTTACATACCACCCATTAACTTCTCATGATATCAGCAACAACAGGAAGGGATTAATTACTTGACTTCTTCTATGGCAGCAGGTGCATTGGAAACAAGCTGGTCTGTCCCATGGAACTGACTGGTCCCATGGCCAGTGGGTTAAGTACCCTGAAGACCTTTTGAAGTCTACAGTTTTAGGCAGCATGTATAGAATTAATTTTCTGATTGATTCTGTAAGTTTGAAGTTCTAAAGAGCAGGATTTTTTACACGTAGGGGAAAATCTATAAGCATTATCTGGTTAAATGAACCTTACCAAGATGAAAATCACCAACGGCAAATCCTGTAACACAGGTTATTCATCAGCTGAAGTTCCCTATCAGCATCAATACTACCCACATTACTCCAAACGGAAATATTGATCATAGTTGACTGATTTTGTCTTAATTTGACCATAGCTTTCTTCTCTGCATCACTTTCCCCGAAAATCTAAAGAAAAAGTCAGAGATTGTAATTATTCTGTTTAGTATTTACTTATAAAGTTTAAAAACAAACATGATAAATAAATTCTGATATCACTTGGGATGATTTTTAGAATCACATTGCACAAAATAAGTGCTCAATAAGTGTTTGTTAAATTGAATCCATTAAATATCATGGAATTGAGAAAGTAAACACTACTGGCAAGTTTCCATTGATTGTATTTAACATAATTTTTTTGTAAACATAGGAATAACAATCAGTGACCATGGATGATTATCTCTCTGCTTCTCAATATTCTCTTAACCTTATTGGTCACGTATCACTTTTATCATGATACAAATTAAAAATCAGCAAACATTTAAAATGTCCTTTAGAATATCAGAAGATAACCAACTCATAACTAACTGAGTGGAAGCTGTACTTTAGCTATGATTAGCAGGATACAGATATATTTCCAATAACAGACTAAAACTCTTACTTTAAATATAGTGGTATAATGGGGCACCTGGCTGGCTCAGTTGGTAGAACACGTGGCTCTTGATCTCGAGACTATAAGTTTGAGCCCCACACTGGGCATAGAGATTTATTAAAAAAATAAATATAGTGGTATAAGTTAACTATTGACACAGACTAATTGCAAATATTTGCCCCTTATCTTTTCACTTCATGCACTGAAAAACTCATGAAAAAAACATAACCAGTCTCTTATTGTGGTTTATTAGCTGGAAATGTTCTCATCCTTGGAAATCTATTTTGGAGTTAGGATTGCTCCACTCCCCTACAAGTGGTAAAGCAACAGCTGCCATTTAATTAATGTGTCTGCTGACAGCTCCGGCTGATGAATACCACTGAAGTTCCCTATCAGCATCAATACTACCCACATTACTCCAAAAGGAAATATTGATCATAGTTGCTTGATTTTGTCTTAATTTGACCATAGCTTTCTTCCCTGAATCACTTTCCCCAAATTCCAATGATGCTGTTATTTACATCACCATTCACATCTTCCAGGGAATAAAGTCCCAGTGGAACACATGTGTTCCTGGTGATGTATTGCGATGGAATCTCACCAAAATGAACACGTGAAATGCTGAGCTCAAACAGAGGAGAGGACAAGGGAGAAAACCAGATGAAAGTGACTTGTGGTTTCTCAGAAAGTGAAGAATTTTGTCCTTTTGAGAAAAAGAGATTGGAGGCAAAAAAAGAGTTTTTATTTTTTCTACATAGTATGAATGCATGGTTAAAATTCCTATGATTTGATTGATATCTGGCTTACTTTAATATCTGTTCCCAGACACTTTCATAGGAGTTGGACTTCCACAGTACTAACACTAGTTTTGTGTGAGAATTTAAGAGGATTGGGGCTGTGTGAAAGCAACTAATTATAGAATGAGATCCACTCAGTCTGCTCATCTTGAAAAATATGTTTTGGGCTCAATCAGGCAAGGCCCATGTATATAGCTGGAAGAGGGGCTAGACTGATCCTGAACTGGAAGCAGGTGGAACACAGGATCCAAATGGCATGGGATTAGATGACGAAGGGTGGTGCAAGTTGGCAGTGGGCACCAGAAGGTCTAACATAGAGTTATGGAGTGTTCTGGCAGGCAGCTAGAGCATGGCTTTGTCTGATACAGGTAGAGAGTCAGCGTTCAGGTAAGCGTGTGAGCAGGACCAGGGAGGAGAGAGGGGATGTGGAGGGGGTGGGGGGAAGGGGTGAGATTTAGGGACAGGATAGTTCTGGCGGCAGAGTAGTCCTAGAGATTCTGAGTAAGATGCCATAATTGTACTGCAGTGTCAGAATAACTAAGATGATGCTAAATCTGAGAGTACCAGGCTAGGACATTTTGTGTCCCTCCTGTTTCACATTTAGTATGTAGCATTCACCCATTCGCTAAATATTTTAGATTTGTATGTGTCAGGTGCTGAGCTAAAGATTGGAATACAACAGTGAATATTATAATATGTTTACTCTTTAACAGATACTGAAGGTAAAAATAGTGGCAATTTTGATGCCATGTGACTAGTGAGTAAATGGTATTGTGAGAGCACCCATCTGGTTTTGGGTCAGTGATTGGTTTAGTGATCATAGGTGGGATGAAATGACTCTTGCTATGGAAAAGAGGAACTGTTGAGGCTGAAAAGGTAATAAGGCCTGACACACAAGGTCTCAGGGAATGCAGCAGAAATGAATGTGATTAAAAGTTTCGAATATCTGATTTGTTGCAACAAGTCCACATAGCTTTACAAATGGTGGGGAACTCGTAAATTACATTCTTTCCACTTACGTGATAATTGTAATTTTTTAAACAAAAATGTGATGAAGAGGATGCCCTCTATACATATATTTTCATTATACTTAAGTCTGTAGTGTCCATAACAAGCCACCCAAATATGTATCTTGTGGGCTAGGAAATTCTTGACCCTCACCACCATCCATACCCTTTCATAACAGTGACCACTTTTAATGTATCTAAAGGGGGTAATGACTGCTTCCTATAAAATTATTTGCTTTAGAACTTTCACAAGCTTGTGTACTTTGAAAAACACTTACATATATTCAAACTTCACTTCAAGTGCTTAACTGCTACTGAAGGAAGAAATCCGTGTGAATAGTCAGGAAAGTTTTGAAGTGCAAGTTGGGAGGATTGCCTCATCACATATTAAAATAAATTTTGAAACTACACACATTAAAATACTTTGGTAGTGGTGTCAGAATCAGTCCATATCTGATGAGGAGATAGAAGGGAAAATAATAGAAAGTCCAGAAAAATAGACACCTCCGTATAAGAAGTTAGTATTGGGAAGTAGAGGCATTTAAAGTCAGAAAAGAAAATATGGATTTTTTAATCAATGCAGGTTGAAATAACTGGAAAAAAAAGAAATTAATTCTCTACGTCATACCTTATACCAAAATTAATAGTAGATGCACCAAAAATGTAAGTGAAAAAAAATGAACCTGAAATACTTGAAAATAGATAGATAAATTGATTGATAGATTGACAGAGTGGGGAAGATCTTCCTAAACAAGACAGAAAAGCAATAAAACAAGACTAAAATATTTGTCTACATAAAAACTGAAAACTTTCACACAGAAAAAAACAACCTATCTCATGAACCAAGTTACAATACAAGCAGCAACTAGACAAAAATATTTTTGACTAAAATAGTCAAGGAGACAAATATTCTTAATATAAAGAGCTCTCTTAAATGAATAAAACAAAAGAGATACAGCAGAAACATGGGCAAATAGCATAGATAAACAATTTATAATAAATGTTTGAAAAACTATTTAACCTCATGGATAATTAAACATTCAAATTAAAGGAAGGTAGTATTATTTCAACCAACACATTGACAAAGACCCCCAAAAAACATCCAATACCTAGTGTAGTGAGGATGTGAGGAAATGGACACTACATACTGCTGGTGGAAAAATCAACTAAGGCAAGCTTCCTGAAAAGCAATTAGACAATATGTGGTAAAAATCCTTCTAATTAGAAGAAAAATAAGGTCACTTCCATTTTGAAAAATAGAAGAATCAAAACACATGCGATACTTTTGAGAATGCATTGTTTCTTTTCCTCCTATTGTTCTGAAATGTTGTCTATTGACTTCTAAAAGTTTGGCAGACCTAAAGGGCTTTATTAAAAAAAAAGAAAAGTCCACATACTTCTTCCTCAGTAGCTTGATAAGACTTCCTAGGAGAGACCTTGCACCATTAGCGTTGCTGAAACAAGCCTGCATCGTCCATCTTGCCTATTATTGAAGTGCCAAGTACATCCTGATGGCAATGTACTTCCTGAGTAATGATATTACCAAAACCTAACCCGATAACCAAAATGGACACACTTATGACTGGATCATGAGAGTGAGGGATCAAAGAGCAGGTGGATGAAATGGGGCAAGGGAGTAAGCTTTATGAGAGATGGGGAAGCTGAGACCCAAAAAATTTGACTTTCTCAAGGTCGTATAGCT
The DNA here is from genome assembly GCA_030068075.1 of Paguma larvata. Taxonomy (NCBI): domain Eukaryota; kingdom Metazoa; phylum Chordata; class Mammalia; order Carnivora; family Viverridae; genus Paguma; species Paguma larvata. The sequence goes on along the minus strand of CM057829.1, from coordinate 67,429,052 downwards.
TGTTAATTGAGGTGTATGAATTCACAAATGAGGCACTGTATTGCGCAGAATATCTTTCTGGAATTTAGAACATGACCCATCTTGGATTATTTCCTGAGATACCTGTCGTATAAGAGATCAAGATTTCTCTGTCTCACCATGCCCTTGGCACCTCCAGATGTTGGGCTTTTCAGAACATCAGCAACTTACTACTCATCAATTGTGTCTGTCATTCTGGGAGACGGAGGGCTCGTTACAGAGCAGTGTGTGGTGTGCATGTGTCCTGAGAGGGGTCTCGTGAGAGTGGTACATACTGCGAACGATGCCCAACTGCTTCCCACTGGTCTGAGAGCAGGGGCATTTTGTGAATGGGTCGGGGGCAGTGATGTGACTGAAATCTCACCCAAGACCTTGTGTGCTAGCATTCTTGTTCTTTCTTCTGGGAAGCCCTTTTTTGGAAGAAGCCACTCCTGAAAGGTTGCACAGAATGAAGGCAGGCACTAAACTTTCTAAACCAAACTGATTATCTGGATCATCTTTTGCTGTTCGATCCTGCAAGATGTACTGAGATAAGCAGGGGTGCTTAGCACTTTGCTTGTCCTTCCCGATATTCTTCTTCACACTCTGGGCTTAAGCGAAAGAGTTTCCTTTACTTCTCTCATACTCACAGATGAAGAGGAGTGAGGCCAACATTACAGGCATACATTTTATTCTACTACACTTCGCTCATTTTATTGCTTTTCACAGATATTGTGTGTTTTTTGTTTTTTGTTTTTTACAAATTGAAGGTTTGTGGTAATCCTGTATCGAGCAAGTCTATTGGCACTATTTTTTTCCCAACAGCATCTGCTCACTTTATATACTTATGTTTCATTTTGGTACTTCTCACAATATTTCAAACTTTTTCATTTTCAGTTATGGTGATCCGTGATCAGGGATAATGGCTTGCCGAAAGCTCAGATGATGGTTGGCAATTTTTTTTAGCAATAGAATATTTTAAATTAAGATATGTACTTTTTGGGGAGCCTGGGTGGCTCAGTCAGTTGAGCGTCTGACTTGATTTTGGCTCAGGTCATGGTCCAAAGGTTGTGGGATAGAGCCCCACATCAGGCTCCAAGCTGAGTGTAGAGCCTGCTTGAGATTCTCTCTCTTTCTCTCTCTCTTTCCCTATGCCCCTCTCCCCTGCTTGCATGCTGTCTCCTTCTCCGAAAAAAAGATATGTACTTTTTAAAGACATAATGCTATTGCACACAATAGATTACAGTATAGTGTAAACATAATTTTATATGCACTGGGAAACCAAAGAATTCATTTGATTTACTTTATTGCATGATATTCGTTTTACTGTAGTGGTCTGGAATGGAACTTACATTATCTTCGAGGTATGCCTATATACACAATTCTGTTAATTAGAATTTAAGTGTGAACAATAGCAACTGTGGTTTATTTCTAACTTCTTTTTGGTGATTGCTAGACCAAGTAATTTAACAATGCATTTAGTGGTGCTTGGGTGGCTGGCTCAGTTGGTTAAGCATCTTACTCTTGATTTCGGCTCAGGTCATGATCTCACAGTCATGGGATGGGAGCCCTGTGTCGGGCTTTGTGCTGGGTGTGGAGCCTGCTTAAGATTCTCTCTCTCTCTCTCTCTCTCTCTCTTTCTCTCTCTCTCTCTCTTTCTCTCTCCCTCCCTCCCCTGCAGCTTCTCTCTCTCTCAAAAAGAAAAAATAAAACAACCAATGCGTGATTCAACAAGTTCATCATATTGTCCATTTCTAATTCTCTGTTCTTTAAACAGTCAAGCCAGTGATATTGTCTTGTCCTTGCTTCGTATTATTCTGTATGTACATTCTTATATACTCACTGTGATCATGAGAATTCTGTTTTCTCTTCTTCCTTTTCCATATGGGTTCAGGCCTTGATATGTGTGCGTTGTCTCCTCTCCCTCACATGAGGGCCTTCTCTTTTAGGCTTTTTTTTTTTTTAATTTAATTTTATTTTTGAGAGACATAGAGACAGAGCATGAGCAAGGGAAGGGCAGAGAGAGAGGGAGATACAGAATCTGAAGCAGGCCCCAGGCTCTGAGCCGTCAGCACAGAGCCCGACGCGTTGCTTGAACTCACAGACTGTGAGATCATGACCTGAGCTGAAGTCGGCCGCTCAATCGACTGAGCCACCTAGGCGCCCCTCTTTTAGGCTTTCTAATAACTTTATGTGCTTTCCTGGGCTTATTCCTCATTGTCTCCTCTTTTTCTTCTTTTGAAAACCTTCTTTCTGTCATTCCTTCTACTTCAGCCAGTCTTAGAGCATCCCTCAACATTCATGTACATGAAAGCTATAGAAATCAAGATACTTTTATTAACGTGAGAGAGAAAAATTTGTTACCAATAATTAATCTTCCACCTCAAGATTTATTATCAATTTCCAGTCAAAACTGTTAACCCCAATCATTGTCTAAGAAATATACACATTGAAGGAAGGACCTGCCATTTCTACTAGATTATTGTATAACAGAGCAGAGTTTGAAGTACAAATTACTACTCAATGTAGGGATCAAATCAGATGCTTGAGAAACAGAAGATATATTTTTTTTAAGTTTATTTATTTATCTTGGGAGGGAGAGTGAGAGTGAGAGAGAGAGAGAGACAGGGGTGGGCAGAAAGCGAGGAAGAGAGAATCCTAAGCAGGTTCCATAGTCAGCTTGGGCCTGACGTGGGCCTCCAACCCATGAACCATGAGATCATGATCTGAGCCAAACTCTCAACCAACTGAGCCACCCAGGTGCCCCAAGGGAACTGGAAGATGGTTTGACTTGAATTTCTTCTCAATTTTTTTTCTTTTTAAAATAGGCTTCATGGTCATCATGGAGCTTGAGATCAAGAGTGGGATGCTCTATCGACTGAACCAGCCAGATGCCTCTTTTCTGTTTTTCATTCTTGTTTTTTTTTTTTTTATTCTGGAATTTTGTGCCTCAAGGAGGAATAATGTCTACTATAGTAAGAGGTGGGAAGAACATGTTATGAGTACCATGAATGTAAAAGGTGTTTAATATACTCAGAAATGGTTGGAATCTTGGTTACATAAAAACCTCAGCTAAATTCCAAAAAAGTTTCATAAGTGCTTTATTTAAAGGAGCATTATAAGTTGTAGATTTAAGATATGTATATATGTGGAAAAAATAAAACATGTACGTGGAATGGACTGAACACAGTTTTCTAAAATATTCTTGAAAAGATTCTGTATAATGATGGTGTGAAATTACATTTTTTAAAACCCAATTTAGTTTCCTCATTAAGAGTGGTTGATTTATTTGTTTAGTTTGGTTCAATCCAAACTAAAATTTACATATAACCTCCTCTGCTGTGTATGATCTGGACCTAACTACGAAAGGAATTGTCTATGTATTTTTCTATTCAACAGCTGAATTAAAGAGAATGGCAAACTAGGAACAATATCATATTTATTAAGAAAAAAGTTGGTTATTTTAAAATGACTTAATGGGTTAGTTCACATGGCCAAATAGATAAGGAATATTCCACTTAAACTCAAAATTCAGTAAGGTATTCTCTGGAGATCATAATGCCGAAATTGTATGTATGTATGTGTGTATATATGTATGTGTGATGTATAGCCTACCTTCTTCCATAAAAGATTTAAAAGGTTATCATATAGATTTGGTAGGGATTGTTATACATTGTCCCAAATAAAACTATAATGTTGCTCTATTCTTAAATAAAACATTTCTTGGCCAACAAATGCATGGGTATTTTGTTTTCCCTAAAATGCATTTTTGTTTATTTTTTTAAATGTGATACATTCACAAACTTAACAGAAAAGGAGGAAGTACTTTTTCTCCCTGAAACATTGGAGAATAAGTTTCAAATCAGATGTCCCATCACCCCCAATTCTTTTTCTTTTTTAATGTTTATGTATTTATTGTGTGTGAGAGCGAGTGGGCACTCACGTGCCCACATGCAATCTGGGGAGGGGCAGAGAGAATCCCAAGCAGGCTGCATGCCTTAAGTGTGGAGCTGGTTGGGGGCTTGATCTCACCTACTGCGAAATCATGACCTGAGCTGAGATTAACATTTGGTTGCTCAACCAAGTCAGATGCTCAACTGATTGAGCCACCCCGGCACTCCCCCATTACCCCCAATTCTTTTTTTTAATGTAATATATCTTTTTTTAAAAAATAATTTATTGTCAAATTGGTTTCCATATAACACCCAGTGCTCATCCCAACAAGTGCCCTCCTCTGTGCCCGTCACCCACTCTCCCTCCTCTCACATCACCCTCACCCCTCCGTTTGCTCTTAGTCTTTGAGAGTCTCTTATGTTTTATCTCCCTCCCTCTCTGTGTCTTTTCTTTTCCCCTCTTCCTCTCCCCCATGGCTTTCTGCTAAGTCTCTCAAAATCCACCTATGTGTGGAAACATATGGTATCTGTCTTCATCTGACTGACTTATTTCACTCAGCATAATACCCTCCAGTTCCATCCATCTGGCTACACATGGCCAATTTTCATTCTTTCTCATTGTTACATAGTATTCCATTGTATATATATATACCACATCTTTATCTATTCATCAGTTGATGGACATTTAGTCTCTTTCCATGATTTGACTATTGTCGAAAGTGCTGCTATGAACATTGTGGAGTTTCCTCAAAAAAAAAAAAAAAAAAGAAAAGAAAAGAAAAAAAGAAAATAGAGCTACCCTATGACCCAGAAATAGCACTGCTAGGAATCTACCCAAGAGACACAGGAGTGCTAATGCATAGGGGCACGTGTATCCCCAATTCTTTGTTTTAAAGTTTATTTATTTATGTTTGAGAGAGTTGTGCACGTGCACATGGGCTCATGAACCTGTGCAAGTGGGGTGGGGGGTAAAGAGAAAGAGGGAAAGAGGATCCCAAGCAGGCTTCATGCTGTCAGCATAGAGCCCAGATGTGGTACTCAATGGACCATGAGATCATGACCTGCGCCGAAATTAAGAGTTGGCTGCTCAACCAACAGAGCCACCCTGACTGGCGCCCTACCCCCAATTCTTTAGTGTACATTGCCACATAGAAAGATATTCTCCAACATAACTATGACACACACATCAAGATTAGGAAATTAACATTGATACATTACTACCATTTAATCCTAAGGACTCATTCAAGTTTCCAGTTGTCTCGGCAATGTCTTCTATAACAAAAGGATTTATTTCAGAATTACATATTGGTTTTAGTTGTGTGTCTGTAGTTTATTTAACTCTGCAACATTTCCCTAGCTCTTCCTTGACACTTTTGAAGATTACAGTCCATTTATTTTATAGAAGGTTTCCTCATTTTGAGTCTGATGTTTCCTTGTGATTAGATTTGTGTTATACAGCTTTGGCAAAGCATTTGTTTTTAATGTCCCCAAATGTCATCTTTAATATCTGAATTATAACTTTATTGACACAAGAAGACTATGATCTAAATTTAGATTTTCATATGATTCTATCCTCTGTAACTCTAACATCATTTTTGACCTTAATCTAGCCTGTTTTGCTGCATGAGTTGTCTTAGAAAGTCTCACCATTTATAGCCGTTGGTGAATCTGACTCAGGGTTTCTCAACCTCAACATAATGGACATTTTATGCCAATTGTTGTAGGGGCCTGTCCTGTGAGTTGTAGGATGTTTATCCTTATGTATCGTTAGCCTCTATAAAGCTGTGACAAACAAAAATGTATTTAGACATCGCCAAATATTTCCTGAGGGGTGAAATTGTCCCTGGTTGAGAATTCCTGGTGTAGCACATTTCTTTTACTGGTCTGACCTTTACTCGTATTCAAATCTTTGTGAAACAGAAACAATATTTTAGGCAATTTCTTTTCTTCTAATTGAGTTCCATCTTCTTTTAAACCTAATCAGAATATTCTATCACATTCGAACAATGGTGTTCTCTTTAAATACTAACTATCCCTGTTCTAATTTAGTTTCCAGTGGGCCCTTGCCAGGACAAGAGACTTACTTGACCTAACATACCAAAACAAGACTTTCTCTCGGTGTTTGTGTCTCTTTAAATTGTGTGTATCTTTCAAAGTCTACTAAGAAAAGAAAAGCAGGTACCTCACACTTTCTTCCATAGTAAATGGGACTTTCTAATTCAATTGTTCTCTTCATTCTAAGAGCACTAATTGTTTGGTCTATACATTTTAGCAAGTACTTATTTTCCATTTAGCACTTGGTTTTATGCCTTTTCGTTTGTTTGGTCATCTTCAACTTATTGTTTTGTATTCCTATCTCACTGGGGGCTCCTGAAAGCAGAGATGTACCTCCTTTGTGTTCTCCACAATCTTGACATATGACAAAACTATGTGGAGTAATACTCAATAAATATGGGGATTCAATTCAACTGCTTTTGCTAGAAGTGGTTAAGAATGAGTATTGTAAAATATGACAGATTACCACTAATCTTACCTCTAGAAAGTTCAGGAAGGAAATTTACTTAACATGTATCAACTTTTCTAGTATTTACTATTTGTTCGTTAGCCTTACTATTCTCATGAAACAAATGAAGTTCCATCTGTTCTGTCAATGGAAAGGTGGGTTTATCTCCTATAAACGGTGTTACATGGTAAATACTCTGACTCAGACTGTCCTACTTTGAAGGGTTCTTCTCTCCTCCACAGTTTTTCTCATTTTATGAATAAAGTTGTGGCCAAGAGCCCCTCAACAATTTCATAATATATATGTCAGCACTTGAAAGTTACCATAACTACCAGCTGGATTTTTCTGTCACTTGGTTAAGTTTGGTTAATTATAACATATTATGGTTTTTTTCAGAAGCAGTTTTTACCTTTCACCAAGTCCAGGATGCTCATTGTTTTATTGACTATAGAAATGATAAGACATTTCTCCAAATTTTGACAAATATAGATATCATATAAGATTTAGTTGTTTATCATGGTCAAATACTTGGTCAGAAATATATTTTGTCAAAAAACATTATTTTGGGTTTAATGGGAAAAAGACACTTTATTAAAATTAACTACAAACCCAAGCAATTCTTCCAGTACCAAATTGGCAAGCTTCCTTGCAGTGCTTGTAGTATTTCAACAATAAATATTTTTTGAGATAAAACCTAGATGTAAACGTAAGTATGTTCAGTTATTCCAAATGCTCAGTAAATAAACCTGATAAAATTCTTTTTTGATAAGTAATGAAGTTGGTAAGAAAATGTTCTAAGAACATACTGTAGTCTGTAAAAAGACAGGAAGAGCTCTTCATATTTTAATAAACTTAGATGAACAGATATATTCTCCAAGATGTTATTTTTTTTTTTTTACTTGCTAGGTAACATTATGCAATCTTAAATACATACCAGTATTGTTATAAACATAGTGATTGCAGAAATATATCTCAGTCAGGCTTGGGGCTGAGGCTGGTTGGCCAGTGCTGTACCTGGAAAATGAATCTTCCATTTCCCTATCTTGCAGTAAACTCAGAAACATGCCCTGTGGTCACCAATCACACCTATGCACATGTAGTCATTCCTCTAAGACTCCAAAACAGAGATTGGAAGAAATAACACATTGCCAAGTTCAGTCTCTGGGCTATATATATTTTTTTAAGTTTATTTATTTTGAGAGAGAGAGAGAGAATGAACAGGAGGGGGCAGAGAGAGAGAGAGAGAGAGAGAGAGAGAGAGGGAAAATCCCAAGCAGGCTCTGTACTGTCGGCACAGAGCCTGACTCAGCGCTTGAACTCAGGAACCATGAAATCATGACCTGGGCTGAAATCAAGAGTCGGAGGCTTAATCTACTGAGTCGCCAAGGTACCCCTTCAGGCTGTATTTTTATTTTTCTTTTCTCTGAAACTATTTGAATATTTCCCTATCTTTGTAATTAAAGTTTGCATTCCTAAGGGAAGGGAGTGAAAGCAGGAGGGTAGAAAACATCTTTAGAGATAGCAAATGGAAACATGTTAAATGACCCAGAAAGAGCTGGGCACCTCTAGAGGGGTCAAAGACCAGGAAATTTGGTTCAGTCAGTAGGGGAGTTTCTGGATGCCCCGCCCAGCACACCAGTCTTCAAACTCTTAAATTTCTGTATTCTTCATTACATAAAGGAAGTTAAAGGCCCATAAATCCTTCTCTTTTTTTTTTTTTGGTCCTTATTAAGATCTTTCTAAAATTAAACCACCTTTATATTTGGAGGCCCTAGTAGTAATTAAAATTTCTCCAAGAAACTGTTGCATTAAGGCAGGGAAAGCACTTAAGAGTCAATTTCTACCTATATATCTGTCTTTTGTTTATTTTAAATGGAAATGGCTTTTGAGAGAGGCTCCTTTATTTTCCTTTAAGTGTAATATAATGAACTCAGTGCTTCCATTTTAATTTTAAAAATCAATTTTCTACTTATTACTGCTCCACTGCTGATAAAGAAGTTTCTTTTTCTTAAAATTCCATTGACTATTTAGTCATTTTCATTTGGATTTTGCTTTCATTATTCATTTATTTGACACATTATTTTTAAGGACCTACAATGTTATTGTATCATAAATAGGCACTGTGGGGGTAGCAAAGAAAATTCAGATGTAATCCTTCCTTGAGATCTTCTATAAAGTTAAAAACAACACATGATCTCAAGTTTAGTCAGTTTGAAAGTAGCCAGACCTGATTTCATATCCAGACTCTACTGACTGAAAAGGCTTATACTCTATTGCCCCCCCCATTTCCCCTCTAGAGCATAGACTTTAATTAGAAGGGTAGAAAAATATTAAAAGAGTAGATGAGAAAAGAAAGGTAAAAATATGGTTAAGAGACTTTGAGATTTGGAATGTGCTGTTTCTTTTAATCTCTGTGGGGCTTGAGATGGGGTTTTTGGAAGAAGTAAGATTTATGATGTACTTTATATTATGTCTCTGTGACCAATATATGTGTTGTGGAGATAATTTGATGCTTTTAGTTCTTTAAATATTGCTTCTTAAATAAATCCATTCAGTCCATTAACCATAGTTAATGTTTTCCCACTGGTTTGCACATGTCATAGCTAAAGACCAATGTAGACTAACAGGGAAGGAGAAAGAAAATTTAGTACATTCATGAATTATTCTCTGTTCTCACTTTAGACAAGTTAATTTTCCTTAAATTATCAGGTTCTGTCTTAATCATAGGCCACTTGTGGTTATCAAGAAATAAATGTTTATATATTTGGCCTTCACAGTTTTACATTTCACATTAAAAGCCCAATTCAATTCGTCCTTCGACACTCTATCACAAAACAGTCAAATTCTAAAACATGGATTCGTTCTTCCAACGCATATTGAACTAAGACTGAAGAAAGACTCTGCTGTTAACATTCAAATGTTAAATTGCATTAAGGGGTGACTCTTGTTTCCAGAGTAATTATATTAGGAATTACAGAGCATTTATGCTACCACATCCTGGCCGGGTAATTGAAACTTCACCCAAAAAACAGCCACAAAAAATATAGGTCCACCCAAGATTACCTTTCATTTTTTAAGACTAGAAGGATATGGTGTAACATGCAGTTTCTTTCGATTCCCTAGTAGTATGAATAAATGGAAGAAATAGCTCAAATAAAGGAAGAAATATCATAGATTATGTAGTCTGTTGTTTCACTGACTTTACTAGTTTAAAGCAACTTTGCTTACAATACTTCATTATAACTTTAGCACTTATTTTCCACATGTATGACACATATTAAAAATAATTTGTACATGAAGGGCGCCTGGGTAGCTCAGTTGGTTAAGCATCCGACTCTTGATTTCAGCTCAGGTCATGATCTCTCCTTTTGTAGGATCAAGCCCCATGTCAGGCTCTGCACTGACAGCACAGAGCCCTCTTGGGATTCTCTCTCTCTGCCCTTCCCCCACTCGTGTGTAAATGTTTTCTCTCTCTCTCTCAAAATAAATAAACATTAAAAAAATAATTTGTACATGAAAAATAATTTAAAATGGCCTCAGTAATAGAGTCTTATTAAAAAACTAGAATTTAACATATTAAACTGAAGTACTCTTTGAGTGTTCCCCTCTCCAATGCCTTCTACCTTAGTCTTCTCTGCTGGAAATGGTCACTATTAACAATGTTTAATATGCTTCCAGACCTTTCTCTGTGGGGATAGAAAAGATATCTATGTGTGGATGTATTTTAACATAAGTAATGTATCTTTTATTTTACATAACAACATGGCTTAGACAATTTTTCATGTTAGTACTTTTCATGTAAGTTCACTTCATTTTAAAAATTATAGTATGGTCTTCCATAGAAAGATGCACAATTATTTATTTAGCCATTCCTGTTCTTATGAATATCTAGGTTTCTTTCAAGTTTTCACTGTTATAGATAACATTGCTATGAAGCTCCTTATACACATCTCCTTGGGCACAGGGGTTAAGTGTCTCTCTGGGATAAATATCAACAGTAGAGCTTTAGGGTGATGAGTTGCACAAGATGGCCTCTTCAGTGCTTGTGTTTATAGACACTCTAGCTGTGTCTGAGTATACTCACTGAATTTTAATTTCCTCCATTAAAGTGAGGTTGAACACCAGTTTATATAGCTCTTGACCATTTTTATGATTTCCTCTGTGAATTACTGCTTATTTTCTTAGCCCATTTTCCAATTGGATTGGTTTTTCTTTCTTTAAATGATTTTAATTCTAACCCTTTGTTGTATGTGTTGTTCATCTTTTTACTAAAATTTTTTTTCGTTTTGCATTTCTTTTTTTTTTAATTATTTATTTTAAAAATTTACATCCAAGTTAGCATATAGTGGCAATGATTTCAGGAGTAGATTCCTTAATGCCCCTTACCCATTTAGCCCATCCCCCCTCCCACAATTCCCCCAGTGACCCTCTGTTCTCCATATTTAAGAATCTCTTATGTTTTGTCCCCCTCCCTGTTCTTATATTAATTTTGCTTCCCTTGCCTTATGTTCTTCTGTTCTGTGTCTTAAAGTCCTCATATGAGTGAAGTCATATGATATTTGTCTTTCTCTGACTGACTAATTTCGCTTAGCATGATACTATCTAGTTCCATCCATGTAGTTGCAAATGGCAGAATTTCATTCTTTTTGATTGCTTACTAATACTCCATTGTATATATATACATCTTCTTTATCCATTCATCCATCGATGGACATTTGGGCTATTTCCATCCTTTGGCTGTTGTTGATAGTGCTGCTATAAACATTGGGTGCATCTGTCCCTTTGAAACAGCATACCTGTATCCCTTGGATAAATACCTAATAGTGCAATTGCTGGGTCGTAGAGTAGTTCTGTTTTAAAATTTTTTAGGAACCTCCATCCTGTTTTCTAGAATGGCTGCACCAGTTTGCATTCCCACCAGCAGTGCAAAAGAGATCCTCTTTGTCCACATCCTCACCAACATCTATTGTTGCCTAGTTGTTAACGTTAGCCATTCTGACAGGTGTGAGGTGGTATCTCATTGTCGTTTTGATTTGTATTTCTCTGATGATGAGTGATGTTGAGCATTTTTTCATGTGTTGGTTGGCCACCTGGTTGTCTTCTTTGGAGAAGTGTCTATTCATGTCTTTTGCCCATTTCTACACTGGATTATTTGCTTTAATTTTTTTTTTAAGTTTTTATTTATTTTTGAGAGAGAGAGAGACAGACTTCAAGTTGGGGAGGAGCACAGAGAGAGATACACACAGAGCTCGAAGCAGGCCCTAGGCTCTGAGCTGTCAGCACAGAGCCCAGTGTGGAGCTTCAACTCACAAACTGTGAGATTGTGACCTGAGCTGAAGTCAGATGCTCAACCAATTGAGCCATCCAGGTGCCTCAATGTCTTTTTACTTTCAAAGTGCTTTGATCAGTCAGGTATTTAAATTTTGATGTAGTCAAATTCATTATATTTACTTTTAGAACTTTTGCTTTTTTGTGTATTATTTCAGATGTCTTTCCTGACTGTAGTCCTATACGTATTTGCCCACATTTTCTTCTAATAATTTCCTACCATTTAAAAATTTAAGTCCTGATTACAATTTTGTGAGAGGTATAAGTAAAGATCTAACAAAATTTTTTCAAATGTTTAGCTAGTTCTTCTTATCAATCTGAAATACTATACTTTTTTTTCTTAATGATTGGAAATTCCACTTTTCTCATGTTTCATATATAAATATATAGGTATGTATATACATACATGAATATTTATCATCTTAACAAAAATATCGGGTTGATTCCATGGTTAATCCTTATTTGACAGACAGGGAAAATAAGGCATAGAAGTATCGAGTAACTTGCCCAATGACACATAGTCATATGGTGGTGGAACAAGAAATCAAACTCAAGGGTCTGAATTTTAGTCTGTGAGCTTACCAACTACAATCTATAAAATTCCTTTGTATGCGGGTCTGTTTCTGGACTCTATTCTGTCTCTTTAAACTACTTGACTATTGTTGCATTAATGTCATGTAATACTAATTACCATAGATTTATAATATGTTTGATATATATTAGGACAAGTTCCTTATTTTTGTATTCCTTTTTTAAGAGATGAATTAGGGGTGCTTGGGTGGCTCAGTCGGTTAAGCATCTGACTTCGGCTCAGGTCATGATCTCACAGTTTGTGAGCTCAAGACACCATCGGGCTCTGTGCTAACAGTGCAGATCCTGGACCCCGCTTCGAGTTCTGTGTCTCCCTCTCTCTCTGCCCCTCCCCTACCCCTGCTCACATTCTGTCTCTCTCTTTATCTCTCAAAGATAAATAAACCTTAAAAAATTAAGAAAAAGATGACTTTAGTTACCATTGTTCATCCATACTTCTATATACATTTTAGTATTTTACAAAAAATTCTATTTGTATTTTGAGAAAGAGTGCATTGATATTATACATTAATTTGAAAAAGAATTTACATTTAAAAATATTGAGGTTTTCATCTATGAATGTGGTATATTTTTTCCTTTATTCAGGCCACCTTATGTTTTTTCAGTTAAATTTTGTAATTTTTTTCCATAGAGGCTTTATGTGTTTATATTAATTTTACTCCTAAGAACTTTATATTTTAATGTCTGTTGCTATTGGGACTGTGATTTTCTCCCCAGTTACATTTTATTTTATTTTATTTTATTTATTTATTTTTTATTTTTTTCCCCCAGTAACATTTTAAAAACCACCGAGGTCAATGTACAACAAAGTTGTTGATCTTTTATGTTGGTTTTGCATCTTGCCATCTTACTGAACTTCCTTCTTATTTATAGTAGTTTTTCATTTGATTATGTTTAATTTTCTAAGTAGATTATCATGTTTTCTGAAATTAATAGTAGTTTGTCTCTGATATTCCAATCCTTATACCACTTAATATGGTTTTACTTATTTAATTCCATTGGCTAGAATATCCAGTCTGATGTTAAATAGTAGCAGTATCATTCTTATTTTGTTCCTGACCTTAAAGACAATATTTCCAATATCACGTTTGCTGTATTTTGGGGGGTAGATACCTTTTATCAAATTAAGGAAGTTTCTTTTTGTTCTTAGATTTTATACACACACACACACACACACTCTCTCTCTCTCTCTCTCTCTCTCCACAATTAGGACATCATTTAAATTATTTTTGTCTTGATTCATGTGAAATTCATACAATTATGAATTTTATGTTAATTTATGTTAGTGAATTACATTTATTATTCACTATTAGAAAAATCTGTCTTTATATCCCTGAATAAAACTTGCCTGATCATAATGCATTATTTTTTAAATGGATTGCTGAATTTACACTTCTGGTATTTTTATTTAGCATTTTTGCATTGATGCTTGTGAAATTGGTTTTTAGGTCTTTCCTTATGCAGTCTTGTTTGAATTTTTAGAAAGCTTATAACACATACCTAAATGGCTTAGACGCTTCTCATATTTTTCCATTCTTATTTGTTTAAAATGTAGATTTTTAGTGTTTTAAAAGCATTGGTAAGAGTTGCCTATGAAATATTGTGGGCCTAGTAATTTGTGGGGGAGGTTTTAAATTTGAATATTTATTTTTCTACCTTTTTTGGATTGATTTAATTTTCTTCTATTTTTTTCTGACAGTATATAATTATAAATTGTAATTGTGTTTTTCCAGTAATTACTATTCAATTTTCAATGCCTACTGCTAAAATATATTTTCTCATAATATCCAGAGTTAATTAATGTGTTTCTACATTTATTGAACAAAACAAAATTTCTATATGTTTTAATTTTATTTGAAGCATTCCCTTTCATTACCATTTCCTCCCATGTTGAAATCATTTGGATTTTTAATTATACATTATTATTTTTAAAATTATTATTGTTGTTGTAAAAAAATCATTTAAATAGAATTAGTAATGTAGTTTAATGGATTTCTTTTTCACCATTGCTTCTCAGAGCTTCCTTATTACTATATTTATTTTTCATTTTGGATGGCATAATTATTTCAAAGTTATACAGATGATAAACTTGCTTGTTCCTTCATGTTTCATTTTTATCTCTAATGATAGTTTGGTTGGGTATAAAATTATGGGTTTAACATTTGTTTTCTTGCTTTTTTATTTCATTCATGCATTGTCAAGGAGATTCTCTGTAGACCATAGTTTTTTATTTCCCAAAGATCTTTGGATTTGTTTAATTTGTTCTTGGTCTTCTGAAATGTTAAAGTCTAAGTGTGAATTTTAAAAATTCATCTTACTCAGCACTTTCTTAGTCCTTAAATTGTGACAGTCTATATATTACCTTCTTTCATTACCCCTAATATCTCTTTAGGCACTCCAATTATATGGATGATTAAATGCTTCAGTCTATTTTAAATGATTCCTAACTTTTATTTTATACTTTATATTCCTTCATCACTTTTTATTGGATTTTGGAAGAAGTTTTTGGCTTAATATTCTAGTTCAGCAATTTGTTGACTATGTTTATTCTGTTATTTGACCCACTTACTGAATATTAGACTTCAATAATCAAAACTTTAATAGTTGTACTTTTTAACTGATAATTTTATGGATTTAATATCCTCTTGAATAGCTCTATGGATATGGTTTACAGTTATTCTAAAGTCCTATCCTAACATCTTTATTAGTTTTGGTTCCTATGTGTAAGTTCTTCACTGTTTAAAGACAAAGATCTCCATTTTAACTCAGTTTAATAATATTAGCCTTTCTCCAATGCTAAGTGAGTCCTAACTAAGTGTTCTTGTAGCTGAGTCTTCTTGTTTGCACTCTGTTCTCTGTGTTTCTGCACCTTCTTAGAGACAGGGGCAGGATTTGCTGCTGGAATTTGTAGTTCAGTCTGTTCTCAAGAGTATGTGGGAAGGATTGGGCTGCCACTGGGCAGGGTGCTTTGGAGGCTAGCTTTTGATGAATGAGGGGATGTCTCCTTCCTCTTGGGTAGCTCCCACCATCCAAGGTACCTGGTACCTGGGATGTTCCTTTGTTTCTTTGAGCTAAGCTCCAATACCCATTGTTTCCACCTGAAGTCACCAACTTATGTTGCTGCTCTTTGACTCAAAATGTGGCCCAGGTTGATAGAGGGCAAGTGCTCAGTTTCACCTTCTTGGCTGTTCCTGCTGCTGTCCTCTAATAGTAACACTTGCCTGTTGTCCCCAGCCTCTCTCTCCTCCTTGGTATACATTCCTAACATTTTTGGCAGCACTCTCCTGTTCTTGTTTTGAGCTATGGTTTTAAATCTTCATTCTGATCTCATCGGCTTTTTGTCTTCCAGTACTTTCTCAAAGTTTATGGTCCTCCAAAGGTTGGTATTATTTTCTAGTTATATGGATAAAAAACTGTTTCTAAGATTTTAAGGATTTGCAGTGAGAAGAGGAAGCTACAATCCATTCCTACTCTACCACCTTGAAACAGAAACTAGAGTGTAATATTCAAAACCTTAGGATTATATTTTAAAAATGAATTTAACAGACCAATTTTCAGGATTGCTATTTATGGTCATTTACGTTGTTCGCTGTATGAAGTCACTGCTGAAGAGATAAATAGACCTGAAACTGAACTCACTGTTTTTTTTACTATATTGTATATCCTTGCATAGGAAAGCTTCTGCTGGGTCAAAAGTTCCTTTTCCTACAATTTGCACAATGACGTCCTATGGATCAGCAGTGGCTCTGGTCATTTGAGCTTTAAATTACATTATGTAGGTGATGGTTTCATGGGTGTGTACTTATGTCAATACTCATCAAATTCTTCACTTAAAATATGTGTGATTTATTATACATCAATTATGCCTCAATACAGTCATAAAGTTTAAAAAGTAACAGAAATTATATTATGTAAATAGTGAAGTAGGGAAAAGGTGCTGTTGGATTTAGAGGATAAATTTTGAATGTTTTTTATAAATTGGTTGATATAATATAAAAGGTTTACCTTAGCTAACAAAATAACAATAATTGTGAAAGAAGACACATTCATCAAACACAGAAAGATTAGTTAACAAGATACAGTAACTCCCTGTTAATAATCTTTTATGAGGAAAAGAAGTAGTACAGTTAACAACCTGCCTTGGGCATCTTTAGGAAAGTCATAGTTAGAGGCAGGGATGAACTAGAACTGAATTGTCCAGCATAGTACCCACTAGCCACATGTGACTACTGAAATATAAATTATTTAACATAAAATAAAATAAAAATCCAGTTCTTTAGTCATCCTACTTGCATTTCAAGTGCTTAACACTCCATGTGACTAGTGGCTACAATACTAGACAGCATGAATATAGACTATTTCTGTTATTGTAGAACACTATTACACAGTGCTGAACTAGGTATTCTCTTAATTAGGTCCTTTCCATCCCAATTGTTTTATCTCTACAGATTAGTACACCCAATATGATCTTAGATTTTAATTGTCAGATTGTCTAGTGGGACAATGAAGTATGGATATACACGGAGTACAGAATAGGTACTCAGTGACTGATAAAATTGTTGGTGAATGGGTATATGAGTGAATATATAAATGAAGATTGGCAGTAAATTCCCACTATTTGATAAAGTACTGCATTCATTCATCCATTCATTAATTCAATGAATATTTATCAAGTGCCTACCAAGTGCCAGGTACTGTTTCAGGTGCTTGGGATATATGAGTGTACTAAACAGACAAAGATTACTTTCCTTCTGGAGCTTACATGCTAGAGGCAGGGGGATATTATAAATAATAAGCATAAAGAAGTAAATAAAATCACAAGTTTTAAAGTGATAAATGTTATGAAAAGCAAAATGTAAAGCAGAGTAAGAGGAATCAAGAGTGCTGAGTGTGGGTAAAGAAATGAGGAATAATTTTAAGTGAGGTGGTCAGAGTACATTTTAAATAGGGAGTCAGAAGGTGACATCTGAGACTTGAAAGGGAATAAACTGTGTGAACATCTGGAGAAAGATCATTCTAGGCAGACAGAACAATCAGGGCACAGACCTAAGTTGGGAGCATGAGTGTCATGTTCGAAGAATAGGAAGATGGGTCAGCAAGAAGAGTAGTTGAGGAAGAGGTCTGGGAAGTAACAGACTGACAGCTCAACTAGGGTCTTGTAGACCACTGTAGGAATTTAACTTTTATTGTGAGCGAGTTTGGAGGAGAGAAAGAACATGATCCGACTTAAGTTTCAAAAGGCTCAGTCTAGCTTCTGTGTTAAGAAGACATTGTAGTAGGGCAAGGACAGAACCAAGAAGACCACGAAATCCAGGTGGAAGATGATGGTGGCTAGGTCTGGGGTGGTAGTGGTGAAAAGTGGTCAGATCCTATTATATTTTGTAAGTAAGAACAGTAAAATTTCTGGGTGGGTTGGATATGGATGTTAGAGAAAGGGAGTAGTCAGGTACGACTCCAAAGTTTTCAGCCTAGCAGCTAGAAGGATGGAGTCACCATTAAGGGAGAGGGGAAGGCTGAGGAGGAGGAGTTTAAGAGAAAGACCAGGAACTGAGTTTTGGACATGCTGAATTTAGGATGTCTGTTATATAAGTTGAGTAGTCTACTGTATATGCAAGTACAGATTTGGGAAAACAATCTGGGATGGAAATAGTGTTATTGATAGGTAAGCAAATCTGTTAATGAACAGTAAGGTTTTGTATATCAGAAGGTATGATTTGGCTGGCTGTGAGGTGGAATAAAAATGTCATGATTTTGTTCTTAGCATGAGCTAGGAGAAGACCTGTGCATAATTTTTGCTTTGGAAACATTCATGAAATGTTTAGGCATTAATTTTGGCTTGAAAAAAGGAGGTGTTTCCCTGAAGGCATGGATGTTTAGTGTACAAAGATTTCCTGTGATTTTTGCAGAAAGCATTTTAGCTTTATTTTTGTTAATATCAATGCACTATGATATATGCTAGTATTTTTTCCTGGTCTCTTACTATTTTTAGCAGTAAAACCCAAATTACTGTACTTTACCTGTATTTCATTTATCACTGCTACAGTAACATTTTATTTTTAAGCTACAGGAAAGAAAATCTTGCTATTAATTTAAAAGAATGAAATAATTAAACGTAAGTATTTGAGCAACAAGCCAGAGTCTCATAAAAACAAATTAATTAAAATTGTGGAGCTTTGTAATCTTAAGGATGCCATTAAGGATATGATTCTTGGATTCCTAAAGGCAGACATAGAACAGTCCAATATCTGTGCCAGAATGACCTCTGTGAAACATAATATTTCCTTTTAAATATTTAGACGTCATGATAGTTTTCCGTAGTTTTAATTCATAAAACATGGATTTGAAAAAATGCCACATAAGCATAGCATTTTCTTTTGGCTGTCCCCTCCTTTCTTTCTACCTTGCTTTTAACCCCTGTTAAATACTCACCAGTCCTAATGTCAACAATTCAATTAGCACTTTCTTCCATAAATATGACCATTTACAAATATCTCTGGATAAGGAAATAAAATGATAAGGAATACGTTCACCAACTGAGTTAGGATCATGAAGTTTAAAGGAACTAATATAAATAAACTAAGATAAGAAACACTGGATAGCTTATTCTGAGTTGAACTATGTCGCTTCCAGAATGCTTTTACTAATATTTCTCTTCTGTTCAGTCTCTTATCTTTGGCTGTTTTCCAGGTCAAACATATTGTAGTAGCCCATGTTATGCACAAGGATCCTTGTTTTAATAATACCCAGAAAAACGTTTAAGTTTTGGAAGTTTCAGAGGAGTCATGTGAGTTAACATAGGGAACTCTCATTCAGTCTGTTTATCTTTGGTGGATTTGCTTTCTTAATTGAGTAATCCAAAGCTGGATATTTATGTTTAAAAAAAGATATTTAGCTATGCTTGCACGTGAGCATTGTTAGTTTATGTTTTTCTTTCTCTTTAGGCTCAGCACGCGCACACACACACACACACACACACACACACACACACACAGAGTAACCAATCAGGTTATAATGGGACAAGATAATTCAATGCTTACTTTGCATACTGGATGCTAACTTCCAAGCAGTAGTTATGTTCAATAAATTAAATTATTTCTTTCCATAAAAGCGTAATTTAGGGAAAGGAGGTATGGAACATGTAGGGTGCACAGTAGTGAGCTTGAGTTGTGCACTGACTGTAGCAATTTTAAGATGTGCGAATGCCCCAGGTCATGATACTAAATGCAGACACTTTGGCCTTAAGGCCCTTTGCTCAGTTATGTGCTTTCCTCATCAGTCTCATTTGTTTATTCTCTACCAAGAGCCAAATAGTTCAACTTGACATTTTTCACATAAAATGCACTTTTATTTTATTCTGTTGCCATTGGGAAGATCTCATGTACAGATGAAGTCATGTGACAATAAAAAAACAAATGTCTGAGTAGCCGCCATCTTTAATTCCTACCACCCACTTCCCGGACTGTCCCACTTCCACCTGAATGGCTCTTGGGCCAGTGTGGTCCTGATGGAGGTGGTGAAGAGAAGATGCTAGAAAGGTGGGCCAGGCAAAGTGATGGTGGCACGGTGTATGGAACTGACCTGTCTTTGCTGTTGAGGACCATGGGGTGACAGGAGAGCAAGAACAGAGCCTTACAGGGGTTGTAGGCTTGGATTGAGTTTGAGAGAGAATTTTTTAGTGTTTTGAGTAAGGGAGGAAAGAAATTTCTTGAAGCAGCTACTGTGCATAGCTATCTATATCTGCATCTGTGTACTGATATGTGTATGTACATATATGTACACACACGTAGTATATGTGTGTATATAAGATTTAATCAATTATGATTTAATCTTATTTTCAATTATTTTTGTTATCCTTAGGATTTCTATTTAGTTGGTATAAGTCAGGATGGACAAACTGATTGTTTATAGCTGTTACCTGTCTTGACTGAGCCAGTGTGCTTCCATTTAACTGGGGACTCTGTCATTACAGCTGTGTGGCCCCAATCCTGGGATTCTTTGGACCTCCCCACAGTCCAGATATAAAAATGTTCAAACTGAGTGCCATGGGGCCTAGAACCTCGCTTTAGCACTACAGCTGGCATCATTCTGATGGTTAAATGTTTAAAATACCACTTCTGCTTGTAACATATCTGGAGGCAGATCCTAAAGATTTGAGATGCTTAGAAAGGGCAGGTACACATGGGATTCCCATTTGATAGGGAGAAAGAGAAACGATAGGAAATGTTATACCAAATATGGAGCAGGAGGAAGGAGACTGAAGGGTGTAGGCAGAGAGTCAAAGGCCGGGGAAAAGGCACTGCCGACAACATCCTCGTTGCCTTGGGGGCTGGCCATGCCCTTGCACAAGCCCCTATTCCCACTTGAAAGTTCTTGTAGGTACCTTCTGTTGCACCACCTGATGGCTCACACCCTGTCCTTTTCTTCCACTGAGCATGTATGTCACATGGATACACTGCTGAAGTGTGCTCAGTAGGAATTCTTAGTGTTTGTTTTCCAGTGTGGGTATCCAGGCATCTTAGTGCATAGAATCTGAAGATAGCCTAATTTAATACCCTTATTTTGAAAATCAGAGACTAAAAGAGTTGCAAAGAAATTATTGCCCATGTCCCTCAGATCTAGGATCAATTTCTAGGTCAGGGATGATTCGCCCACTACACCATATGTCTGAAGCAGCAAGTTTCCTGAAGGAAATTATATCACAATCAGGACAAACTTCTCAAATGATTCTGTGCTTTGAGAGCAATAGACTTAGTTTTTCTCTTGGCTCTATGAAGGCTTGGAAAAGTATTCATAATATAATGATTAGTAAAGAAAACCTATATGATCCCATTCAAAATATGTATATACACTAATTTTAAACAAGGAAATATTCTACGCCCAAGTCAACAAATATTCTTCTATGGTGTCAAGAGAGGCTATAAAAAAAATAGACTTTGGAACTCAACTGCCAGGGCTCACTTTCTAGCAGAGCAATATTACACAAGCCACTTAACTTCTCTGTGCCTAAGATTCCTCATCTGTATAATAGGAATGATAAGTATACCACTTCACAAGGTAGTTCTGCTTATTATGCAAGATGATTTAGCTTAGGGCAATGCTTAGCACATAGTAGGGCTATATGTGTTAGTTCTTCTTCTTCTTAGAATTTTTTGTGGGCTGAGTTTCTTTACAACTCACATTTAAAGAGTAAAAAAAAAAAATCTGATTTCTTGGAATTAGATTTGATAAGATGGCTATAGCAAAGAAAGATAGATATGGAGGTCCACAGTGGGGAGTGGTTATTAGAGTAAACTCTACATGAGTTATATACCCAAAAGTCTGGCCATAGAAAAATTTGAAAGTACTAAATATTTCTTCATAAATCAGCTTATTTGGGCCAGTTCTATTTTTATCAGCATGTCTTATCTCTCTTAGAAACAAATCATATCCACCAAAGCTGGGAAAAAAAAGTCAACAAGCATTCTAGTTCAACAGATTTTTTTTTTAACACCCGAAGAAGCTCAGTCTTTTATAGTGTCTTTTGGCCATATTGCCTTGGTTACTTTCTGAGCTGAGATGTATAAAAACACACAGTTATTTTGTCAGAATGGAATCTCAGAAATAGGGGATAAATTCTCATTTCCAGAAGGGGAACTTCAAACCTAGTTATTAAATGAAGCCATAGTGGAAAATGAAAATCATTATTCATAATTATTTTCCCCTAAGATAGCTGAAGTTCCAAGGTAATTGCTCTGTAAAATTACTTGTTGATACCACATTCTCAACCGCAGAGATAATTTAATATTTAATATTAGTCCTAGACAAATTTCAGCTGTTCACTTAGGGCATGATAGATTTTCCTCGAAGCAACATTGTTTCTTTTTTAAAATACGTAAATGTACATAAAATGATCTTCAGTCATCATAAAGGTGTATAAAAGCTGAGTGCCTGTAGAATGGCAGAAGGGTGGTTTCCTTCAAAGGATGTTAAATTCTGGGAGAGCATCTCCATCCCTTGTAAATCTTCATATGTTTGCTGAAACTTAGCAAAGACGTCTTGATGGTTTAGATAACTTGATGTTGCCTTAAGCTTCCTAAAGAAGGTTGTAGTTGTGGAGACTGTACAGATACTTGTGGTTCTAACCAAAAACTCCTTAGACCTGCTCTAAGTTATCAGGCCGAGAAGATTTTCTATTGTCTTTTAGGTCCAGGCATTGGCAGAAGGAATTCCGGGGACTCCTTAGTCATAGAATTACTGCCATCTGTTCTGGCTGCACTGAGGCCCAGTGCTTTTCCAAATAAAATGAAAATGAGGTCCAGGAATCAGTAGCATTTCCTTCTCAAAATAACATTTGATTGAAATTACTTATAATTACTTAACTTACTTTAAGTGATTAATGAAAGTATTTGGGAAATTTGGCTTCCAGAAACACATAAGGGCTTTGAGGATTCTGAAAATTATCTTCTAATTCTCTTGAGAAACAAAGTGTGTGGGTGACCTAAATATTAAGAGACAGAAACTATTGGACAATTTGAATGCTGCAACTGAAATGCATCCCTGTTAAATTAGTGGATCAAACAAACAAACAAACAAAAACAAACAACTGGAATTTATGCATCCATAAGGGAATATGGATGTTAATATAAATAACAATGACAGGGTTGTTGTTCTAAGAGGATTTTAAACAGCAATTGATTCAGAAGTTAGCTGTACCAGGCTTAGGAATGGCAACATTAATGGCAAAGTCATATTTCCTTTGAGAGGTTTTACAGTGATTGAATGATGGGGCCGAGGGAACTGAGAAGGAGGAAACTCTTTCCCCCAATCTGTAATAGTATATGCCCTTCGTAAATTCATTTATAGATTTCATGTAAAAATTATTTTAGTAGGATGAATATTTCCTAAGTTAGACGTTGTGGTTAAAGCAATTATTCCTCTTTAGTCCAGTCCTGTCAAAAATTCATACTAATAATTAATAACACACTGAATGAATATTTTAAAAACTGCATTTTAAAAACCTCAACTCATAATTTAAGAAAAATTTTCAGTAAGCAGTGTCGGGGAATCATTGCAGACACTCACAGAAGAGAAGCAATAAAAATTGGTCTGTTAAAATAAAACCAAGCAGAATCAGAGACAGTGTATAGTGTCATTAGATTCTTAGGTCATTAGATTATCTTGGCTAGCTCTTTACTTAGATGAGCCATGCTGCTTGCTTTGGGGCCTCCAAGCAAACCTTATGTGGCAAGAATTGACGTATGAATACATTTTCAGTACACCGCTTCGTGTTATTTCACAGGCCTCTGACATTTGGCCACCCCCCAAATAATCTCTAGTAGGTTTCATCAATGCCTTCATTTTCCTTTTGTAATACTTAATAACTTCTTCGGGTAGGTTTCTACTTAAGCATTTTTCCCACATCCAGGAGCCAGGAGATCCTTGAATAAGGAAAGTTAAGCTCTCCTAAAGACTCAAACAATGTGTCTTTGTAGGTCAAAGAAAAAATGGGAGCAGGGGAGAATAGACATGATTGGAAGCCATTCCAAGCCAGCATTTTTACTCTCCCCTTCCTTTCCTATAAATAAAATTAAGGTTGGGGAAAAAGATTTGGGAAAATATTTGACAAAAATTTTGTCTCAAGCCATATACCTCCTCTTCCTCCCAGGCAGAGGCCACCCAAGGGCTTGACTGATGTTCTCTATTGGGGAAATCTGAAGGAATACACTCTTGGATAGCTTAAGTGTATCTGCTTTAGTAGGTAACATTTCCAGGCCACACAGAAATGGGACTGGTTTTCTGGGTTTGCCTCCAAGTTGACCGAATTTGAAAGTAATTAGCTGTGAGTCTTAGAGCATGCTACTTTAGCTCCTCTGGGCCTTCTTTTTCTCTCTGACTAAAATAAGAGGACAGATTAGATGCTCTCAAAGGTGATTCTAGATCAGGGTTTCTCAACGTTAACATTACTGACGTTTTGGACTGAATTATTCTTTGTTACGGTGAACTGTCCTATGCATTGTAGGACATTTACATCATTCCTGGGCTTTACTATGCCAGTAGCACCCTCCCTGGTTCTGACACCCCAAAACGTCTCTAGACTTGCCATATGTCCCCAGAGGATAGGTTGCCAGATTTTAAAAAAACAAACAAATACAAGATACGCAGTGAAATTTGAATATCATAAAAAATGAATTCTTTTAAAATATGTCTGAAATATTGAATGGGACATATTTACATTAAAATCTTATTTTGATTATGTTGAAGAGTATGTTCTGACTTGGTAAATATCAGAATGTGTAAGCCATTGAGCTCTGGAGTCATGCCTGGATTCAGGCCCACCTCTTCCCAGCTTTGTGTCAGGGTAATCTATTTAACCTCTCTAAACCTCAGTTTCCATGCCTACATTTTAAAGTTGTCATGAGATTAAATAACGCATTTTATATAAAGTGCTTATAAAAAATCCTTTTTTGTTTTTTATTTGAAATTCAAATTTGACTGAGCATCCTGTATTTTTATTTGCTAAATCTGGCAGCACTCTCCGGGGAGCAAAATCACTTTCTCCTTCACCCCACTGAGAAGTACTGTTTTAGGCAAACATTTTAATGAAGATGTGGTTCTATTTTCCCTGGAGTCTTTTGGATTAGTTATAGAAATAGGCCAGACTTTCATCAGATAAGATGTTTGGAGATGTTCTTATTTGGTTATTTTGGCATTTATTGGAAATATATGTTCTAAGGGAGCCCAGGTGGCTCAGTCAGTTCGACGACCGACTCTTGATTTCAGGTTGGGTCATGATCTCATGGTTTGTGGATTTGACTCCTACATCTGACTGTGTGGGGCCTGCTTGGGATTCCCTCTCTCCCTTTCTCTGCCCCTTCCCCACTCACACTGTCCCTCTCTCTCTCAAAATAAATAAAGTAAAAAAAAAAAAAAGGTTCTTATTTTTAAAAAAAGAAACATATGTCCTAAAAAAAGAATATTTTTCAAAATTGTTCGACTAAGGATGTCAGACAATGATCATTTCTTTCAGCCACTGCTGATCTCTCTATCGGAAGACTAAGCATATGATGAGGGTGTTGTTAAAATAGGAGATAGAGAGAGAAAGGGGAGGGAGGAGAAATGTTTTGTTCGAAAGAATTAGACATAGTTTAGAAGCACTACTGTAGAAGTAGATACTATATGGAAAGTTATAACTTGGTTGAACTTCTTTTGAATTCCATACGGGAGGAGTATGAAGGATAATCTTTTCAGTGCTGAGAACATTTAGAGTTTTTAACCCTGTCCTGCTTAAATTTTACCCCATGTTAGCCACAACGAAAAGTGGAAGAATTGCTGCAGGTACCTGACTCCTTCTCTTTCTACTCTAAGCTCTTGAGAAGTTATCCATAGAGAACACAGTACATGAAGTGTGCATGTGGGGAAATGGATGATAAAGTAGAGATTTAGGTACATGTCTGTGTTGTGCCAAACTTGACACACTCCTTTTTCAACCTAAGTCAGATTCATCTGACCAATTTAGGATTATGGCATTTTGTTTTTTGTTGGGACCTCCTATCTTCATGAAGTGGGAGTTGGAGGATATAGCATAAAAACGAGAGACTCTTAAGGATGTTGGAACTACTGAAATGTGACGGTGAAACTGTGAACCTGGAGTGCTCATTGTTACTGAAGAAAAGAAAAATATTTTATCAAGAGATTTTTTTCAATGATTACATAAGTATGGAATCAAACATTGAAGGAGATCCTGACTAGCAGAAAATTGTTACTGTCGTTTCCAAACTTCCAAATTGTTTGGAGAAAGAATACATGCAGACAGAGAGAATGTAGCAAAAAGATAATAAAATCTATGCTAAATGCCAAAATAATGTTCACACATTTAGTGTTGTAGTTCAGAAGAGGAGTTTCCACTTTCTTCTAGTACAGGGTGGCTCACCCTAAGCATTATTGACATTTTTGGGTGAAGAAGTCTTTGTTGTCGGAGTTTTCTATTCATTGTATGGTGTTTAATAGCATCTCTGGCCTTTACTTGTAGAAGCCAGTACCTGTTGTGATAATCAAAAATTTCTCCAGACATTGCCAAATATTTCCTGGGGAGGAAAATTGCCCTGGTTGGGAACCCCTGGTCTAGAAGTGTGTGGGGAGACTTCCTAAAAAGAAGCATTTGAGCGGGACCTGAGAAGATGGGTAAAGTTTCGAAAGAAAGAGGTAGTGAAGATAGAGAGCACTTTAGATGTGGAAATGCCATGCATAAAGATGCCAAGGTGGAAAAAATTCAGGATAAGTTGGGAGTGTAGTAGGCAGATGAGTTTAATTATAGTTATTGTTCCTGTGGGAAATAGAACATATTTTAAGAAATAAAACATATTTTGTGACTGCCTGAGTTCACAGAGCCTAATAGTGTCTTGACCATAGTAGCTGTTCGGTAATAGATTGGTGATTTAATTTGTAAAGTAATCTGTATCAGGATAAGAAAGGCCTTGAATGAAAGTCAAAAAGATTTAAACTTTTTTTCTCATGGGCAATGGACAGCTCTTGAAGGTTCTTTGAGCAAGGGAATGACATGATCTTGAGAAAGTCAACATGTTCTGGAGTCCGTTTTCTCACTGATGAGATAAAGGAGTTGGAACTGAGAGTAGTAATAGCAACCAGCTTAAAAAAATCTTTTTACTTCACATTTACAAAGCACCTTTGTCTACATTTCTAATTTGATTGCTCCCCCATCCAATATTAACCACGTAAAATTTTTTTCTTTAGTTATTTTTCTTCCCAAGAAATACTAGTACTTGGACATCGCAGTGGAAATGGACTTTGAATACATTTCGTGCTAAGAAAAAAATCCCGCAATTTTATTTTCCTCATCCTTCAAGATGTGATGTCATTAGCGGGTCTGGGCAGCTGGTTCACCACATAGGCAAAGACGAAGTTGAGTGGCACTCTGTCCTTGGCGGGGGGTGGGGCGTAAACCTGGGCTCCTTTCTGTGTCTGGGATCAGGGTTGAAAGAATTTCCTTTTGCCTCCTCAGATGAATAAGTGGCAGTGTACAAGCATTAAAAGAGCTGTCTGTCATATGAACTTGGCATTGTCCCCTCCACAATCTCTTGAAAGTCTGTTTGTGGTGTCACAGGATTAGTCCTTGACCACTCTGTTCTTTCCATTCCCAAAGAGGCAAGACAGCTTTCTTGCTACGGCTCCCACCACCCAAGTGCCTATTTACTGCAAGATCTGATCTTGTCCCATGGACAAGTTACATAATCGAGGGTGTTATGAGGTAATACATAGCTTGGCTCTCTCTTCCTCCAACCCCCAAAACAAACTTCTCCTGTTTCTTGGGTTTCTCAGTGTCTGACTGATGTTAGAACAAAGATGAGAATAAATTAGTTGCACCAACAAAAATGGAACTTGGGTAATTAGGAGAAAACTCAGCTATGGCTAAAAGTGGTTTCTGCTAACTAAAAACATTGACAAGCAAAAGACTGTCAATGTGTTTTAGATCTGGTCAGCAGGGAATGAGGCCTATGGTAGAAGTGTTTCTCATGTGAAGAAAAAGACCTTGAGGCCTCCTAAGATTCAGTTAGATTTCTTGTGTTTAATCCATAATTTCGATCTGGAGTGTTTCATGCAGTTGTTCTATGTTATTATTATTTATGGTAGGCAGAATGGTCCCCCAAATATGTCTATACCTCAACCCCTGGCTCCTACAAATATGCTATGTTACATGGCAAAAGAGACTTTGCAGATGTAATTAAGGTTATGGACCTTAAGAGGGAGAGATCATCCTGGATCATTCAGTGGGCCTAATCTGATCCCATCTGTTTTTAGAAACAGAGAACTTTCTCAAGCAGGAGGGGAGATAGATCCCAAGTGTGAGAAGGATTCAATGCACTGTTGCTTGTACTGAGATATAGGGAGCCACGTCCAAGAACCAAAGAGAGGCCTCTAGGAAATAAGGGCCTCCCAGCTAACACCCAGCAAAGAAACCGAGACTCCAGTCCTACACCCTCAAGGACCTGAACTCTGCCAACAATCTGAGTGAGTTTCAAGGCAGATTCTTTCCCAGAGCCTCCAGTAAGGAATATAATCCTGCCAACACATTTGTTTTATTTTTGTGAGACTCTGGGATGGAACCAAATTACACTGTACTCAGATTTCTGACCCACAGAAACTGTAAGCTAATAAATGAATATTGTTTTAAACTATGAAATTATATTAATTTGTCATGGCAGCAATAGAATCAAATACATTGTTCTTTGTCATTGTTCTGTCTTTCTTGCTATCGCTGCCACTGTCATAATTTATTGTGGATTTACATCAATATGATGTGGCACCAAGTAAACTCTTGACGGCAGGGAATTTTTCTCTTTCTTTCTTAAAACTTGCACCTCTATATTCCTAGCACCTCAAACAGAGTCTAGCACATACTATGGGTTCAATAGATATTTCTTAAATGAATGAACAGGGCCATAAAATAATTTTCAATGTTATCCCTTCCCTGGTAGAGTTTAAAAATCTAGTTGGGGCATCAGAATCTCTAAGAAAAGAACCGAAAAGACAGGACAATGTAATTTAAGTGCCAAATGAGAAATATAGATGATATGTACCCTAGTTTCCTAGTGGGATAGAGATGTGTTGAGATGGAGAGAGATTTCATGGAGGAGATAGGTCTTCGAGTAAAAAAAGGACTTAAGGAAGCAAAGTAGAAGGTGAAGGAGAGGAAAGAGACAACCCCAACAATATACCAAGTAACACAAGATGACCAGCTGGTATGTGTACTCACCTTGGCTTGAACATGGTAGGAAGGCTGCTGTGTCATCTGCACATGCCTTACTGAGAATTACTGTGCATGTTTAATAGTACATTACACCTGCCACTGGGAACCAGAGTTTCAGTCATCAACATTCTTTGTCGATCCTTTCATTTTCTATCTTTTCTTTCCCTTGTAATAATAAGACATTTTCATATTGAATAGTGTCATAGCTTACTTTTTAAAAACAAATTCTAATGTGAAAGTAACATATGTTCATTCTAGACCACTTAGGCAAAAATAAGTGTAAAGAAAAAGAATCATGCACAATTTCACCACCCATAAATAACTGCTGAATAGTTTGATGCACTTTCTAAGTTTTATCTCTTTGAATAATTTACATGCTATATTCACACAATTAGCATTACACTGAAGATACAGTTTTGTATCTAATTCTTATTTTACATATAATTTCCCATCAAATAAGTAAACCATAATTTATTTAACAATTTCCATGCTATTGGCCATCTAAGTTGTTTCCAATATTTTGGAACTTGGCATCTAATACTATTATTAAAACTTTGATAAAAATCCTTGTCAATAAATTTCTGGTTGCATTTATAATTATATCTTATGGATAAAGTCCTGGAAGTTGGGATTATTAAATCTAAATGAATGTCTATTTTTTAAGGCTCTGTATGCAATTTGTCAAATTACTTTGCAGAAAGAAAAGGAGTTTGTTTTATGTACCACCTCATATCAATGAACATTTTCATGAGTATAGTAAGAGTGTTCATCTTACTAAACCCTTACCAGCATTCAGTTTTCTAGCTCTATCTCTGTTAATGATATTTTATTTTAAATTTTAATTAATTTAAATTTAATTAAAAATTTTTTTAATGATGAAGTTAAATATATTTTCACATTTGAGTGGAAATTCACTTATCTTCTTCATGAATCACCTATTGATGGCTTTGCCTATTTTTTACATATTAATGTTTTGTATTGATTTATAAGAGCTCTTTATATTTGTCATTAATTATTGATATTTTGATTGTTATGTTAATAACCGATCAGTGTGTTAATGATATATTTGTATACAAATACAATAATGCAATTATGAAAATAATGTTCTCATTTTGTAGTTTGCCTTTGAATTTTGTTTATAATGTTTATATAGCATCGGCATTTCAAAGTAATATCCCAACCTAAATATCATGGTGAGTCAATGGCTTTTTATTTTTTTAATTGCCCTAGAATATGTTGTTCTCTCTGTCTCCACTACTCAACCCTATCCTGCTGCCCTCAAAGGAAACAAAATGTCTACTAGCATTTGGATTTTTATTACTCCCAAAGTGGAGGAGATTCATTACATTACTTACATCAACTAATTCTTGAATTCAAGAGGTGTTCTATAAATATTTTATGATTGTTTAATAAGCCCACCAATGAGTTCTCTTTTAGAATAGTCAGATATATCAACTTAGTAATCAGAATTATGCACATTTTAACTTGGAGTAACTGGTTATCATATTGCTCTGAGTAAAATCCCCAGACTCTAATGATTATTTTGAATGAGTTAGAGTTTGAGTTAGATATAAGCTGGGAGTTGAAGGTATAGCCACTTATTCTGGGGAGGGTTTTGGGGGTAGGTGTCTCAGAATTTCTGCCATAGCAGTCAAATAAGCATCATTATTTTTGGAACTTATTTCCTCTACTGTTCTACTCTTGTTAAGGTTTGATCAGCTTTATGTTTAACAAATCAGGAAGTGGCCTGATTTGTATTCGTGACAATCTACGGGTCCTTGTAAGTTTTAAAATACAGTTTGTTTTTGAGAGCTTGTTTGGAGGTTCTAGCAGGGGAGCACAGCTACTCGCATACCCTTGACCGAAGAACGATCCTCCTCTCTCAGGGAAGGTCTTCCTCTTTGAGCGCACGGCTTCAGATGTACTGCTACATCGACTTCTATTTTTGAAAGGATTTACTTACTATCTCATTTATATAGCAGTACCACATAAGAATGAATCATGTTTTATTTTAAAAGAATTGAGAGCAGAAATGCCAAACACATATCCTTGTTCATACGAACTCTGATCTGTTAGTAGAGATTGTTTAGGTGATGTGTGGAGAATTCTGGGAATGTATTCAGGCTCAGCAGCCAAAGGATGACCAATTAATTAGTGATCTGGGAGGAAGGTGTGACAAATTCATGCTGTGTATTTACCAGCTCAGGTTAAAGTTAATTTAATTAATATGAAAGTTCAAATACAAAGAAATTTTCAAATTTATTTAGTATCTGGCATGCTATCTTTGACATAAAATTACAAAGACTTTTTTCCTCATCTGTTTTGGAGGATGTTACTGTATTTGTAGAGAAGCTCTCTTTGGAGATAGTCTGATATTACAATTATTTTATGTTATTTTTCTATTTGAAAAATGCTGAGGAAGAATCCTGAGAAAATTGCCTTTCTTCCATGTTGACACATTGTTTGATATCCTCAAAGGCTCAATCTTCAAAGAACAGGAAGTGGCCTGATTTGTATTCGTGACAATCTATGGGTCCTTGTAAGTTTTAAAATACAGTTTGTTTTTGAGAGCTTGTTTGGAGGTTCTAGCAGGGGAGCGCAGCTACTCGCATACCCTTGACGGAAGAATGATCCTCCTCTCTCAGGGAAGGTCTTCCTCTTTGAGCGCACGGCTTCGGAGGGACACAGGAGGGACACAGGAGGACACCTCTCCTTCGGTGAGGAAGGAAGGGGGACACCCGCCTAGCCAGCTAGATCAGTCGAATCAACCCTGGCGATCTGTGGGGTGACAGATGTCGCAGCCAGATCGCCCTCCCATCCATTAAAATACAGTTTGTTGGGGCGCCTGGGTGGCTCAGTCGGTTGAGCGTTTGACTTCGGCTCAGGTCATGATCTAGCGGTCTGTGAGTTCTAGCCCCACGTCGGGCTCTGTGCTGACAGCTCGGAGCCTGCAGCCTGCTTCGGATTCTGTGTCTCCCTCTTTCTCTGCCCCTCCCCCACTCATGCTCTGTCTCTCTCTGTCTCAAAAATAAATAAACATTTAAAAAAATACAGTTTGTTTTTAAGATGAAGATTTAGTAAATGTCACCTCGTATGGATGTTTAGCAAGGGCACAGTAGAAAGATGTTGAGCGATAAAGAGAAATGAAGATCTTTCTAAAGCTTCCTTAATCAAAAACCCATATACCTGCAGAGCAAAAATTAAAAAATAACTTCGGCTCCTTGTAGTTCTCATCATTAAGTTTCAAACTTCACTCTCCTTTATTCTCAGAAAACAGGCTCCATCTTTTATTCTGTCCTATGAATGTTTAAAATGCTCTCAACTCGGTAAAGCAGATCTTATATCTACAAACCTAGTGATGGAAAGCCCTGAGCTCCTTTTCTCTTCAAATGGTTGGTAGAACCCCACGGCTCCCTGCAGTTTCCATTAGGTAACACAGACTTTATCCACAGTTTCAAGACTTGAAAATCCAGTTCTTGGCTTAAGCTAACATGCATGGTGAACTGTAGTTTTCATTGAAAATGCTTCCTGCCAATTAAAAACAAAGGAAAAAGAGAAGTTGCAAATAAATTTCAGGGAATTAAGTTTAAGTGTCATTACTAGTATTTCTTGCAGGAAAAAATAATTCTTAAAAAAAAATCTAAAAATCGGGGGTGCCAGGGTGGCTTAGTCAGTTGAGTGTCTGACTCTTAGTTTCAGCTCAGGTCATGATCTCATGGTTCCTGGATTTGAGCCCCACATTGGCCTCTGTGATGACAGCATGGAGCCTGCTGGAGATTCTCTCTCTCCTTCTTTCTCTGACCCTCCCCTGCACATGCTCTCTCTCAAAATAAAAATAAAAGAAACTTAAAAAATCTAAAAACCTTTTTTTATATGTTTATAGCCACTTTTCTCTCTTACCACCCTACCTACATTGAAACTTCATTTTAGCTAAAAATATGCATAGGTTCTTAGTACCACATAAGTTTGTAGACTAGCTATGTTCATTCCAACTTTGTGTCTCAATACTTTCTTTTTCAGTTTTAACTAAACATCTCAGAAAAATATGCTACTTTTTTGGAGACAAGTTGTCTCCTCCTTGAGGTTGGTGACTTCATTTGATATGATACCAATGTTAACCAAGGAAACGAGCATAGAATATTAAAAAACCAAACGGGAAGGTGTTTTAAATCATTGGGCAGACACTTGGCACCAGCTTTTTAGAAGCAACTGGCTCAATTAGCCAGTTCAGGAAATGTGCCACATTGTGTGTAGAGAATCTGACTCTCCAAATTATAGAACTGGTAGAACGTTGTACACCCGGTTTACTTTGCTGGGGGACGTCATCCTTGGCTCATATTCAGTGAAAGATTCATCATCTTCCCAGGTGACACTGGGGCAAACCAAGGTTTAGTCTCCTTTTATTGCCAGGGAGAGATTGATGGCTGTGGGTAGAAAACTATGCAAAAGCTGGCAGTTCTAGCTGGCTGCAGCTTTCAGGTTTGTCCAAGTGAAAGTCAAGGGTGTGAACCCAGGTAAACTAAATGTTTACCACTAAAGAAGCCACCATGGGTTTGAAACCACCGAGGTGCATAGTTCCATTCACAGAGAGCACGCCATTCTATATAGCCACAATTTTCTCTGTGAATGACTGTGAAATGTAGGTTAGCTCATTTAAGTTTTGGGCTAAACATGCAAGAGGCAGATTTTACCAAGATAGGTAGTGTTACATCCACAGCATTTAATTAATAAGAGACACAGTTACGTCACTGTAAAGAATTCAGGCTCGGGCTTATTAAATATTGGAATTTGTTATATTTTATAATGATCGTAGCTGCAAACACTACTTCTCCATAGTGGTTAGCAGAGTACATGCCTTTAGCTGTGAAGAGCAGCATTTAAGTGGTGAGTGGAATAAAGTGGAGACTTATTCTCATAAGAATCAAATTATATCAGTAGCTTCAGAAAATAAAAAATTTGTGATTATTGAAAACTGGGTGATTATAAGTAAATCTCTTAATTTAAGTTTTATCTTTGTAATCTAATCAGTCTGATTATATACTTTAAAATTAGTTCTCAAAGTACTGTGTGGCATGATCATCCTTTAAATTTCATAAGGAATATACTATGATACTTACAAGGTTTTTGTATTTGTAAGATTCAGCAAAATAATGACCTTACCACGTTGATGGGATCAGCTAGTTTGCTGTTGCTAATAGGTATTAAGCACAAACAGATGGACTGTCCCAAAGGAATAAATGAAGAAAGCAAAACGTATTGAGAAGAAAGCTGTGCAAAAATACACTGTTAATTACTTGTACTGGTAATAAGAACAGTCTTATGACTTTGCAGAATCTACAAATACGTAGACTGTGGGAAGTAAGCAGGTTCATTTATTCAATATTTAGCATATGTTTACTTGCTTACAATATGCCAGGCACTGTATTAGCTGCTAAGAGTAAAAATATTTAACAACTTCGTTCCTGCTTTCAAGAAGCTCACACATAGGGAAATAAACATGGTAGTTGCCATAGTTATGTGATCAACATTGAAGGAGAGTAAAGAAAGCAGCTAAAGTTTTCCTAAGGGAACCAGGGAAGAGGAAGTAATTCTTGAGTTGACACTTGAAAGAACCGCAAGACTAGTGGTAGGGAGGAGAAGGGGAGAGGTCCAGAGGCCTCCAGAAAGGGTGATGTGTTCAGGGAGCACAGATGAGTTGGGCTTGGTTCTTTGAGGGGAGGGGCTTGACAGTGTCTAGGTCTTGTAGGACTGCAGAATCTACTTTTGGGTAATAGCAAATGACTTAAGAATCCTGAGCAGAGGATTGATACAAAGACCCTTCTGTGTTAAATGTATTTCTCTGAGAGCTCTGCAGAGTATGAGGGGGAGGAGCTGACAGTGCCAGGAGAGTGGCTGTTGCAGAGATGGAGGAGGGGGCATACAGGTTGGGATGGAAGTCAGACTACACTGATGATAGCAGTTTCCCTCTTGCAGTCTTGGTCCTGTCTGTCTCAGCTGCCACCTTATGCTGGACCAGAAGTCAATGAAAGGTTCTGTATACTAGCCTGGTTTTCTTTAATGGGTTATAGGTTCTGAGGTACTATAAATAACACTTACACAAATACAAGTAAAAATCCCAATAAAACTCTGAAGGGTATGAAAATTATTTTATTTTTCTTATATTTTGTTACCTGAAGTATTGTGGGACTAGAACTTATAAACATTTTTCTCTACAAATATACATACAGTGACAGTATGTGCAAGTCATATTTAATTTAAAAATGAATCCTTTAAAGTATGGGCAAATCTGTACCAATCACATACCAGAACAGGCCCATTTCAGCTCCATTTTTAATAAAATAGTCTAATATATGAAGTGTGTGCCTGGGAATAAGAGCTAGTGAGTAACAGGAGATTCATTATGTATGAATGATTAGAGAGCAAGTTAAAATGGTGGGGACTTCTATGACAAAAGTTCCTGTGAGGCCTGATAGGAGCTCATTTGTGGCTTTTATATGAATGAGAAGTAATCCTTGGTTATGTGCACTTAATAATAGTAATCGGTGGTAGACTATGACCTGGCGAGTGCAATAAGTAGGATCAAAACTTGCTTCAAATCCAATATTGATAGCTGGTTCATCCAGAAACAGAGTCTATGAGAACCAAAGATACCCCAAGAACACTGTTTTCTTTTAATTGGGTGTGTCTCATTTAGGAACCCCAACCTGTTTAGTATTTAATTTTTTATTTTTATTTTTTAACGTTTATTCACTTTTGAAAAAGAGAGAGAGAAACAGAGTGTGAGTAGGGGACGGGCATAGAGAGAGACACAGAATCTGAAGCAGGCTCCAGGCTCTGAGCTGCCAGCACAGAGCCCAATGCCCGGCTTGAACTCACGAACTGTGAGATCATGACCTGAGTCGAAGTTGGATGCTTAACTGACTCAGCCACTCAGGAGCCCCCAACCTGTTGAGTATTTACTGAACAAAATGTATCTGAAAATTAGAGGCAAGTAGTTGATTTTTTTACTGGGACTAATGGTGCATTCAGAAGAGAAGAATGAGCATGTTAATTTTGCTTTAGATAGAACTGACCATTATAGAATTGTATTTGAGGCGCGCCTGGGTGGCTCCGTTGGATAAGCATTCAACTCTTGATTTTGGCTCAGGTCATGATCTCATGGTTTGTGAGTTTGAGCCCTACATCTGGCTTCTTGTTGACAGTGTGGAGCCTGCTTGAGATTTTCCCACTTTCCTTCTCTCTGCCCTGCCCCTCTTTCTCAAAGTAAGTAAACAAACAAAAAAGAATTGTATTTGAGTCACTAGGTTCACTATTGTATGTATTGGTACCTCTACCGTCTGTTAAAACAGCTTTTTCTGTACACATGGCATGTGCTGAGAAATTGTCACTCAGTATTTCATTTTGTCTCTCCAAACCTCAGGGGGTAGTCAGATGTTATTAGTATCCCCATACTCAAGTAAATCTGAGGCTATATGGCTCACTGTAAATGTGAGGCTGTTAGAGCTGAAAGAAACTAGAGATAATCTAATTCATCAAAAACTTAGATGCTAAGCAGACAGGCAACTAATGCAACACCACGAATCCACGCCTATCTAAAGGGGACAGTTGCTATTTAGTTTCAGCCTTTGTTTTCACATGGGAATGCAGTCCCTGTGTTGCCAAAGCTTTAATTTTTAAAGAGAAATCAGAAACCTGGATTTAACTGTAAAATTTCCCAGTTTTTAAAACATGCTGGGCATACAAAGCATATCCGAAGACTAGATGTGGCCAAAGGGCTACTAGTTAGCAACTGCTAATCAAGTGCAATCCCATTATTTTACAAATGATACGGAGAGGTGAAATGAGCGGCCCTAAGTCATGCGGCAATTCAGTGGTATAGCTGGAAATCAATATGCAATACATATTCCTTCCATTGTTTTCTCCTTAAAATCATATTAGATTATGTGTTACTAAAACAGTTCTTTAAGCTTTTCAGAAAAATGGAAGTATGTAGATGAGGAAATGAACTAGTGAGTGACGGGGTGGACTGATCATAGGTTTTTGAAAGGTATTTAAAAATTATTTACTTCCTTGGTATATTCTATTGAAAATTTATTGATATTTGTAATCTAATGCTTATGGCATAAATATTTATAAATATTTGCTGTTCTTTCTGCTGATTGCTTTTGCTGAATATTTTACTTTTTTTTTTTTTTGCATTTTTTGCATTTAAATTTTAGTTAACATACAGTGCAATATTGGTTCCAGAGTACGATTCAGGGATTCATCACTTACTTACAATACTTAGCACTCATCACAAGTGCCCTCTTTAATTCCCATCCCCCATCTAGCCCATACCCCCACGCATCTCCCTCTGTCAACCCTCATTTGTTCTCTATGATTAAGAGTCTCTTTCATCTGTAGGGGCGCCTGGGTGGCTCAGTTGGTTAAGAGTCTCTTGTCATCTGTTTCTGTCTCTTCTCTTCCCTGTCCCCATCATATGTTCCTCTATTTTGTTTCTTAAATTCCACATATGAGTGAAATAATATGTTATTTATCTTTCTCTGATTGATTTATTTCGCTTGGCATAATACATTCTAGCACCATCTATAGCATTGCAAATGGCAAGATTTCATTCTTTTTTGATCAATACTCCATTATATATATATATATATATATAATATATATGCTTATATACCATATATATATACACCACTTATATACCATTTCTATCCATTCAACAGTCGATGGACATTTCGGTTCTCTCCATCATTTGGCTATTGTAGATAATGCTGCTGTAAATATTGGGGTGCTTGTACCCTTTTGTTTCTGTATTTTTGTTCCTTTGGATAAATACCTTGTAGTGCAGTTGCTGGATTGTAGGGTAGTTCTATTTTTAGTTTCTTGAGGAACCTCCATACTGTCCTCCAGATTGGCTGCACCAGCTTGCATTCCCACCAGCAGTGCAAGAAGGTTCCCCTTTCTCCACATCCTCACTAACACTTGTCATTTCTGTTGTTAATTTTAGCCATTCTGACAGGTGTGAGATGGTATCTCATTGTGGTTTTGATTTGTATTTCCCTGATAATGAATGATGAGCATCTTTTCATGTGTCTGTTAGCCATCCGATGTCTTCTTTGGAAAAATGTCTATTCATGTCTTCTGTCCATTTATTAACTGGGACGTTTGTTTTTTGGGTGTGGAGTTTGATAGGTTCTTTATAGATTTTGGATACTAACCCTTTATCAGATAGGTTGTTTGCAAATATCTTCTCCCATTCTGTAGGCTGCCTTTTAGTCCTGTTGATTGTTTCCTTTGCTGTACAGAAGTTTTGTATCTTGATGAAGTTCCAATAGTTCATGTTTGCTTTTGTTTTCTTGACTTCAGTGACATGTCTGGTAAGAAGTTGCTGTGGCTGAGGTCAAAGAGGTTGCTACCTGTGTTCTTCTCTAGGATTTTGATGGTTTCCTGTCTCACATTTAGGTCTTTCATCCATTTTGAATTTATTTTTGTTTTTGGTGTAAGAAAGTGGTCCGGTTTCATTCTTCTGCATATTGCTGTTCAGCTTTCCCAACACCATTTGTTGAAGAGACTGTCTTGCCTTATATTTTATAAGGAACTTTCAATAGTGTGAATTGGGGAATAAAATTTCTAAGGAAAGAAAATCTATGGGTTGATTTTTAATTTTTGTTTAATAGATGTTTCAGGAGTATAATGAATTCTAACTACAAATTTTCTAATATTCTCATTTTTCATTTGATGTAAAAATTAGAGAAATGAGTTAGGGAACCTTTTTTTCAAATAATTAAGAAACTTTTCGCTTTCACTTTTCATTATGGACCCTAGCAATTATAGAGTCATTCTATAGTTTAACTCAAAACATTTTCTCCCTTTTTTCTTTCCTTTCAAATGTTTTAAAAAATCACTCTTGTGGGAATTCCTTAGTCTTCCATTCATTGGCTGGGTGGTCAAGGAATCTGAGATGGGCTACTCCACTGATATCTCTGACTGAGGATCCTGCATGCGTGCAGGCATTGATTTATATGGATGAGTGTTTGGGGAAGGAATATAAAGGAAATAAAGTTGGAGAATGGAGGAAGTTTCACTCTTCAATCATACCCATTTCTTTTTTTTTAATTTTTTAATGTTTATTCATTTTTGAGACACAGAAAGAGACAGAGGTGAGTGGGGAAGGGGGGTAGAAAGAGGGAGACACAGAATTTGAAGCAGAGTCCAGGCTCCGAGCTGTCAGCACAGATCCCAATGTGGGGCTCAAACCCACAAACCGTGAGATCATAACCTGAGCTGAAGTTGGATGCTTAACTGACTGAGCCACCCAGGCACCCCTCTTTTCTTTTTAAGTTTATTTATTTTGAGAGAGAGAGATAGAAAGAGAGCGGGTGGGGCAGGGGCAGAGAGAGAGGGAGAGAGAGAATCTCAAGCAGGATTCGCACTTGTGGACACTCACAGGACTAGATCTCATGAACTGTGAGATCATGACCTGAGCTGAAATCAATAATTGACACTTAGCCTCCCAAGCTCCCCAATTTCACACATTTCTTGAAAGAAGTTAGTGGAGTCAAAGGCTAGAGTGACAAATTGATCAAGGGGTTTCCCAGTGAGTCCTTACCTATGTGGTCTCGTGGAATCGTGCAATTCCTGATCTTAAGAAGCTGATCTTACCTGCCATTGCACTTTGTAGATGAGTATCAGCATTTCCCTATTGCGAATTTGCACAGCTTTCAATAGTACAAATGTTAAATATCTTCAGTAATTCTAACCATAGTGAAAATTCTCTTCATCTGCAACTTCTCCTTTATCTCCTGCACCATCATGGCCTGGCAGTAAATCTACTTTACTTGTCTTGCCATGAAGGTCAGGGAAGACAAGTCGAATCATGAATTTCTAGGTTCTTCTGATTTTACTGATGTGGAACTAAGCATTTTAAAAGATCAACTTATATATCATAGTACTTATATTTCATTTTCATATTTGTCACAGTGTATTCTTTTTACTTTAATTTTGAAATAATTTTAAACTTACAAAAACTTGCCAATAGAGTCCACAATATATTCTCAAAATGAATTTCTTTAAAAAAAACTCAGTAGTTATTTCCTTGTATTATTTATAACATCTACTCAATGCAATTATTATATATATTTTTTATCTTTATTGGAAAAAGCAAATCATCATGCGGATAAAATATGGCCATGCAAATGCATATATTTTCCTATTGACACAAGTGAAGGAGAATATCCATAATGCTTTGCAATCAATAGGTTCTCAAGAAATATTTGTTGACTGGTATATATAATAAGAAGGATTTGCTGACACAAATTAACTGAGAATTACTTAGTCATGGCCAAATTTGTATTTCAGTATTAGGAAGATGTTACCATGCACTAGTTCAAATGTGTGGTCCCTTTAGCCCAGGGTTTGGTTTTGGACAGGGGTTCTGTCTTAATATGTTTGGACTATTGCAACACAGACCTGGTAGCTTATAAGCAATAGTAATATATTTCTCACAGTTCTAGAGACTGGAATTTCGAGATCAGGATGACAGCATGGTCGGATTCTGGTGAAGGGTCTCTTTTGGATTGTAGACTGCCAATTTCTTTCTGTGTCCTCACATAGTGAAAGAGACTGGGGAAGTGCTATGTGGTCTCCTATAAGAGCACTTATCCCATTAAAACAATTAAAAAATTGTTTTAACATTTATTTACTTTTGAGAGAATGAGATAGAGAGAGAGAGACAGGAGAGGGGCAGAGAGAGGAAGATTCAGAATCCGAAGCAGGTTCCAGTCTCTTGAGTTGTCAGCACAGCTTGAATTCACAGACCGCTAGATCATGACCTGAGCTGAAGTCTGACATTTAACCGACTGAACCACTCAGGCGGCTCTTAATTTTTTTTTAATGTTTATTTATTTATTTTGAGAGAGAGAGTGCAAGCA
Source organism: Paguma larvata (assembly GCA_030068075.1). Classification (NCBI taxonomy): domain Eukaryota; kingdom Metazoa; phylum Chordata; class Mammalia; order Carnivora; family Viverridae; genus Paguma; species Paguma larvata. Next base: position 67,388,066 of record CM057829.1, on the reverse strand, counting down.
GGGGAGGAGCAGAGAGAGGGGGAAAGAATCCCAAGCAGACTCCTCACCGTCAGAGTGAAGCCTGGAGTGGGGCTTAATCCCACAAACTGTGAGATCATGACCTGAGCCAAAACCAATAGTCAGATGCTTAACCAACTGACTCACCCAGGCACCCCAAGAGCACTTATCCCATTTCTGAGGGCTCCATCGTCATGATCTAAGTACTTTCCAAAATCCCCTCCCCCAATACTGTAACATCAGGCATTAGGATTTCAACATATGAATTTTGGGAGAAGACAAACATTCAGATCATAGCAAGTACCCAGTGACCTTTTTGGAAGAGTATGGCAGTTGCTCTCTAGGAAATTATATTTGAAATTACTGTTATGCATAAATATTTCCTAACTTATTTTTAGTATTCTATTATACATTGATCATCCATTTATTTATCTAAATTCCTTTGAAATCCGAGATGATTGACTAATTCCAAGGGGTGAATATTGTTCTGCAGTGTTAGGAATAGCTTACTTTTTATTAGCCCTCCTGCATACTTTCAGGACTTTTATATTTGCACATTGCAGCTCTTGTTTTATCATTTAAGAGACAGAGAACACGGCTTTGCACCCTCCAATTATGACCATACTTGCTTACTATCCCTTTAATCATTTCTCAGAGCTTTTGGTATTTACATTTTTTTCCTCTCAACAATCTTGGGAAATTTCTATGATGTTGGACCTCTGTGTTAATGTGCTGAAGGTAAGAATTCAGATATTTGGAGATATTTCATTTGAGGTTATTCGAGGAGAATATAATATTGGCCGATCGCGTTGTTCAGCAGCCTGTTTGTAACCCCCATCTCTGGCAGAGGTTTCCTATTGGAGTCATTCCAAACTTGTCTAGTTTCTGAATCTTTTAGTCACTTTTTGGCTTTCCTGATTTCTCTGTAACATTTCGGAATCCTATAAATTCTCCATCTTCCTAATAAAAACCCATGAGTAGAAGCAACATTCAGAGGTCCTTATGATTTCTGAGGACTTTTAAGAGATCTGTCTACATTTTTTCACATTCTTCAATTTATTTGAGCCAGAATGGGGCCACCTTTTCCAGGAGATCAAGTAGAATATGCTGGTGCCATTGCATTTTCTCATACCCTGCTTCCCCCCCCCCCCCCCGCCCCACCGCCCTGTTTGGTTTAATCCGATTACGCAAAGATGTATTTCTCACACATTTTGTGTAATTTCTGTGCTAATTGCTGAAGGGGTTACAAAAGTGAATTAAATAGTTTATGATCCTGTGGGATGAAGGAGATGGTAAGGGCACCAAAGCTATGCAGACGAAAAAACATTTCTGTTTCTGTTTTTATTTTTTACTTGGATTAAATTTATCTGAAGATTTCTCATCAAACCTCTGTGGAATAAAAGAGAATAAGAAGAGAAAAGCAAAGTCCCTGGGCTGAATATGCTTATCCCGTACTATGAATAGTCTTGCTCCAAAGGATGAAGTCCAGATGTTGGATTTATCCCATAGTTCAGTGAATGACAAATCATAATCCATATCTTTTATAGCTTCACTATTTATACATAACCTGTGATAAAGCATTAACCCTCTTCGACTAATATTTTCTGCCTAAAAAGATCCACTGGCAGGCGTACAATTAAGCCCAGTTGGAAGAAGCATATTCTTGAGTTCATGGCAATAAAACTGGTTGTCTTTAGACTGTCACTGTGCCAAAGTAATAGAATGTAACAGAGATAATACCAGAATTGCTACAATGCAACATGACTAACATAGTCATCATACACGGGCCTTGCCTCTAAAATCTTTCTTTCCAACAAATTAATTCATGAAACCTTATAGCTCACCCCTATGAAAAGGAACAGTTAGTGATTGTCTGCCTTAGATGGAGAAACTGAGGCACAAAGCAAGCAGTCAATTTCTTTGAAATGTCCAGTGAGCAGTTAATTTCTTTGGAATGTCCAGTTAGCCTCTTAGCCAACATTACTGATGACTAATTCTTGGTTCTTGACAACAATTCTTCCCCAGCTCAAATATGTTCTCAGCAAATCGCGAAACTCATGACCAATGAGCCCTGCTCTCCTTGTTCCATTAGAGATGCGTTAGAAATCTTCAAGGTCATTGTTTGTTTGCATATATCTTTGACATCATCTTTTGGACTGTGCTTGCGGCAGTTACCTCATAGCGAGTAAGGAGAGATCCCTGACTGTATCAACACATCAGTAACTGTTACCGAAATACCACAGACCCAGGCTCTCCCATGAGGCATCGCTGGCCAAGAGGATTACTGAAATGAGGAGCGTGAGGAAGATGAGAAAGCCAATATGCTTATGAACTAAGCTTTATTTCTAATAAAAGAAAAGAAGACAAGAACAAAACATTGACTTCAGTTCAAAATCCAGCTTGTTTTCTTTCAGAGGCTATTTAAGTTTGTCCATACAAACTCACATATTTTTCTCCCTAGCTTATGGTCACATACTTTAAGAGAACAAATTATTTCCTTCTGATTCTTTTCCTTCTTCTCCCTGCTTTTCCGTCTGCTTTGAAAAAACCACGATACTGTGGACCGGGACTTGACTAGTCAGAATGTACTTATTCTTGTCAGGCAGACAGACAGTTAAATGAGAGGAAGCGGCAAGGGATGCTAGGTTTATCTGACATATCTATTTTGCCTACTTCTGCCTTCATAGGATCTTACTTAGGAATGCAGGGGAATCTCTCCAATCTGATTCTGCCTGCATGGAGAAGTAAGAACAGGATCTTGAGGCTACAGCAGTTACTTGGCCCTTTCTCATTGGTGTGTGGGGGCCAGCTGGCACTGGCTTGCGGGGGTCGACTGTGCTCATTTCCTCTCAGCTCTGCATTCAGTGATGTCATGTTGGTAGCCTGAAATTGGCCATGATGGGGGTATTTATGCCGTGGAAATCTGAAAATACTACCTACCAATCAGGGATTTTTCTTTTTTCCTGGAGAGCTAGTTTACCAGCATATCACTGTCCTTTGTCTTTAACCTATACCTGAAGGATTTCTACCAGTGTCCAGTAAAACTTCACCAAACCTCTGACATATTGTGAGCTCAAGATGACAACTCAACACGAATTAGGAAGAGATAAATTCTCCAGTGGTGTCATCATCAAAAGATAGCTTGGGGACAGGGCTTTATCTGTCCTGTAATCTGTATGAACAACTGCTTAAGGGTTCATCAAATAAGTAGCAATATATGACATAAGTGTGCTTTCTTTTTTTTTATGTTTATTTATTTACTGTGAGAGAGAGAAAGAGCAAGAGCGAGAGAGTGAGTGTCTGTGCAAGAGGGGGAGGGGTAGAGAGAGAAAGAGAAAGAATCCTAAGCAGGCTCCTTGCTGTCAGCACAGAGTCCGAGGCGGAGCCCAATCTCACAAACTGTGAGATCATGACCTGAGCCAAAATCAAGAGTCAGATGCTTAACCGACTGAGCCACTTGGGAGCCCCTAAAAGTGTGCTTTCTAAGCAAATGAAGCTTCAAGACAATCTATAATCCCTTGTACCCATTTTCAAGTAGATTATCCCACTAGATCTGTCTCCAGTAAAATCTTAGCAAGCCTTGCTGCCAACTTTTGGTACATTCATAATTATAGGTAAAGGCTTTTGCAGCAGTGACTTCTGTGACACTATGATTTCTGTGACCCCAAGGACTTTTAAAAAACACCAGAGAGGAGTACCTGGGTGGCTTAGTTGGTTAAGCTTCTGATTCTTGGCTTTGGCTCAGGTCATGATCTCATGGTTTCATGAGTTTAAGCCCTGAGTCAGGCTCTGCGCTGGCAGCATGGAACCTGCTTGGGATTCCCACTCTCCCTCTTCTCTCTCTGTCCCTCCCTGACTCACACTGTCTCTGTCTCTCTCAAAATAAAGAAATAAACTAAAAAAAAAGAGAAAAAAAATCAGAGATTCTGGCGCCACCATTGCCTTTAGTGTGTGGGAAGTTTGACTAACATCTGGGCATTGGGGTAAACCCTGGAGGCTTCTGGACTTTCTGAGATCTCTTCTTTGTTGCCCTGATAACATCTCAGCAGCTTCAGTGATGGCAGGAGAGGTCACAGGCAGCAAGAACGAGAGAGAAGGAAATACACGAGTCTCTCGGTAGCTATCAGCACAGCATCAAGAAGCACAGTTATTCACTCTTTCATCTCTGGGATTTCTATTTCTAGAAGAGTGAGGGTCTTTGAGGAGAATCTGCAAGTCCCCAGTCACAGGTGCGAGCAGATTTTGAGAGGCCATAATTTTACTTCCAGATTGCTGTATTCTAGGGAGCATGATTTCAAGTTCTCCATCTGTGAAATGGCAGAGGCACAAAAATGTAAAATCTGAATTCAGGCAGACATGATTTAACTACTGGTTAAGCCCCTAACAGTCATTTATCCATTCATTCATATTTCAAGATAAAAAAAAAGAGCAAAGAATTCCCCAATGACTTCACATCCTCCTCTGAAGAAAAGTGAACAAAGTTATAGGGGCCTCTGGACATATGATATAATTTTGTGCTTTGAAAAATCAACTGCTAGAAAACAGAGTACTTAAAGAATTTTTTAAAATTAAATATTCACTCTCTTTGAGTCATCGTGGATGAAATCTATACTGTCTTGTATAGGGAAGGTGATTAGAAACATTTTTGTGGAACTGGCTTTGAAATAGGATATTGATTCATATTTTTATAATAAATTTTTAAAAAATTGACCTGGAAATTAACTCATTCAGCCAGTCAGCTAGCACATGCAAAAGATCTTACTAACTTTTTCAGGCCCCACTGTGACATCTATTCAACCGGAACAATTTTACTGTGAGTTCCATAATGACACAAACCACCTACAATGATTTTCTTTACCTAGTGCTTTGCACTTTGAAATCACCTAATAAGCATATATTGAATGAAAATAATACAGTGGATCCTGAAAATAATTTCACTAATGACAGTAATATGAATTCAGTCTTTTTTTTTTAATAGTTTATTGTCAAATTGGTTTCTATACAACACCCAGTGCTCAATCCAACGAGTGCCCTCCTCTGTGCCCACCACCCACTCTCCCCCCTCCCACACCCATCTCTCCCCTCAGTTCTTTCTTATTCTTTGAGAGTCTCTCATGTCATGTCTTCCTTCCTCTCTGTGGTTTTTTTTTTTCCCCCCTTCCCCCTTCCCCTCTTCCCCTCCTCCCTGGTTCTCTGCTAGGTCTTCCAAAGCCTACCTATGCGTGGGAACATATGGCATCTGTCTTTCTCTGCCTAACTTATTTCACTCAGCATAATATCCTCCAGTTCCATCCATGTTGCCACACATGGCCAGATTTCACTCTTTCTCATTGCTGCATAGTTGAATTCAGTCTTTAAATTTAATTTTGAGTAATAAATTTTAAAGTGACAAAGAAAGGTTTACTCTAAAATTTCCTTTTCAATGACATGTGCACGTGTAGAGTATGGCATTTATAAATATAGAAGTGACCAGGTGACCTGATGAAAACAGTGGGACTCCTTTATTTATTTATTATTTCCTTCTCTTTTTTTAAGTTCATTTATTTATTTTGAAAGACAGAGAAAGCACAAGTGGGGGAGGGGCAGAGAGAGAGGGAGACAGAGAATTTCAAGCAGGCCCCGCGCTGCTGGTGCAGAGCCCAATGCAAGGCTTGAACTCATGAAACTGAGAGATCATGCCCTGAGCCAACACTAAGAATCAGATGCTTAACTGCCTGAGCTACCCAGGCGCCCCCAGTGGGACTCTTTCAGTAAAATCTAAGCAGCGTACCAAATGTAGGGTGTGATTGCTTTATAATCTAAGTGAAATCTACAGAGCAATAGAAAAACCTCTAAGTCTGTGGTCCCTGTCTAGTACTTTGGCTTAAGTAAAACCCAGCTATTTATAATCCTTGGAAGAGAAACCATTTTCACACAATTTATGTATGTCAATATCTTTTACATAGTTGTGAGAGATTTTTAGAGGGTAGTGCTCTTATCTTCTGAGATTTTCATTTTTTTTTCCATTTTATATTTCTTCTTATGCTCCCACCAGTCACTGGGTACATTTTGCTAGAGCAGAGGTATAGAGAGGATGGAGGGATGATCAGGCTCATTAACTCGGTTGGCCCATGTGTCCAAAAACGCAGGCTCCTTCACTGCCTAGAGCAGCTGGCTGTGGCTGGTCTGGAGGAAAGCTCTCTGTTCACAAGCTATGCCACCTCCCAGCTCTGGTTCGTCAGCTGCCTGGCAAAACTTTGTCTTTGGCCACAAGTGTCATTAGATGAGAGAATACGGATGACAGAAAGCAAACACATCACCACTCCTAGAAAAGCAATTCTCAATTTGTGTTCTGTGGATGGTGAGTCATGCTGGTATACTAGGAACAGAAGAGCACAGAAAACAAGGGGGAGAAGAGTAAAGGATGCCCTCCCTGGTTACAAATTTGGAAAATGCTCACTTTGGGCATTTTTGTTGGCTTGAATGACAGCTGATGGAAATGAAACGTCAACAAATAGGGAGGTAGTATTGAATTACTGAGAAAGTATTTTTTCTCATGGCTGCATGAGAAACAGACTTTACTATTTATGTACATCTTAATTTTCAGACATTAAAATTATAGGAACATAGCCAAAATTAAAAATAACCTGTGTATTTCTTGATGTGTAACTATAGAATGTTCCTTGACCTTCCTCTGCCCTTGCTCCCACTATTTAGTTACCATAGCGACCACCAAGGTTCACTTTTATTTTTTTCTGATGTGGAAGAACAACACTACCATATGAGGGACCAGCTGAAGGCTGAACATGCAAATACAGTGTGCAGTCTTATAAGAAGCAACTTGCCTGAGTTAATCCATTGTGTTTTGCTAAACACATAATTAGTATTTTGCTGCACTTGCCTCCATGTTGAACTTATTCTAAGTCCACATCAGGCCACTAAACAGCTATGCACTTTTGTTTATACTCTTCCTTTAGCCTGGAAAGAGCTTACTCATCCCCCAGACCCCAGGGGAGTACTGCAATCTGAGAAATGCTCGGTCCTCAAAGCTTGCCCCTCAGTCCTAATCTACAGCCATTTGTCTTTGCATGCTTCCAATTTTTTTTGTGACCTTTTTCAGGATCAGGTCTAGTTATTTTTCAGATCTAAGACTGCTATTAAAACATTTCTTAAGAAGCCTTTTATTTTAAAAATCTAATCTGTTTAAATGTCTATTTTGTAGAGCATTTTTCACATGAGAAGTCATTAGGATATGAGCTTCCATTATATTTATTTATAATGTTTATCAATATTTAGTCTTTTTCTATTTTGAGATATAATTATAATATGCCTAATACATTAAGAGACTAGTATAACACACTTAACAAATAAATATGCAAATGTTTGGGATAAGTGATTACAGTCTTAAATAATGGATTGGACTGTCAAAAAAATTTAGGGACCAATATCTTGGACTATGACATTCTTGAGGGAAGGAACAGGTTTTTTGGTGTATCCTTGCACCCGGCATGTTTCTTGGGTGCTTGTTTTTTGGTAGAGTGGTGCACAAAAAAGTTTGTGGAATGAAGCATAACCCATAGTTCCCAAGTTGAGAAATCCAGGGATTTAATAGTAAGAGATCGGTGTGGTATTTCCTTGTCTTAGTTCCTACCTTACCTATATATAGTATAGGAATATATATAGTTCTTACCTATATTAGTATAGAACCTTCTCTTCACCTATCTCAGGCTAATTTCAGAGGTGGTCCCCAGAGGGTGTCTATTGGCCCTCCAAATGTTGTCCTGCCCCTGGGCTGGCTTGAAGATCTATTGGTGCCTCTGCTACTTCTGCTGGTTCCAATAGTGACCATGCACAAATTCCCCAAATCCTCTCCATGCTTTCTGCCTGGCCACTTCTCAAAGCAAGCTCCTTACAGAGTCTCTCTTTCCCATTTATGCTTTAATTGTAGGCCCCTGTCAGCCTTATCTTTGACTGCATGTCTGTGGAGACATCCCCGGGAGCACTTTCCCTGCTATGCATAATATCCCCTCTCCCATTGCAAAGTGTCATTGTCCTTGGATCAAGCTTGTGATAGACCACACCTTCTTCCTTTTAGACAATTTCTTTGCAGGAGGATTCTTCAACCATCCTGCACACAGAGTCTGCTTCTTGTCTGTACTCCTCGCCCCCACCTTGCATTTCTGCCTACCATCCAGGCTGGTCCAGACTGGACCCAAACTAAACGGTTTCAGAAGACAGGCAGATAATAAACAAGTGAAACTGACTAAGTGTTTATATATTAAATCCATTAAAGTAGTCATTACTAAATACTCTCTCTCTTTTTTTTTTCTTGAAACACGAAACTCTCTTGATGTTGCTTTTGTTTTGATCCTTAGATACAGAGAAGAATTTCTCTACTAGAAGAAAAACATAGTGCAAATGTAGTGATAAATATGCAGCAATTGACTCCTGGGTCTCAGTGTTCAAGAGGGAACAGAGAGTAGTAAAGACTGGTAGTAAGCTAGCAAGTAAGTCCTCTATCTACATGGGTCAGCCATGATTCATGGCTATGTGGGAACGTAGCTATGTGGGAAGATGGGCTCTGTTGCCTCCTCTCAGATATGTGCAATAATTTCATTGTTGGAAAGTCCCTGAGCTCTGGTAACCTCCAGGCCCCACATATAAACCATACTTGCTTTTCTTTTTCAAAGCTAAAGCAGGAGCAGTGGTGATTTAAAGGAAAACTCATTTACATGTATTGCCTGAAGGTCCTGTATCCCTTATGGTTCATAAACTGTGTCCAGTGTTATATTGCACAGTTAAGTAACCCCATAAAGCACAAAGACATAATTCTAATTCTTTATTTCTTTGAAAAAATTTTAAAATGTTTATTCATTTTTTGAGAGAGAGAGTGAGAGTGGGGGAGGGGCAAGAGAGAGGGAGACACAGAATCCAAAGCAGGCTCCAGGGTCTCAACTGTCAGCACAGAGCCTGACACAGGACTCGAACTCACAGACATTGAGATCTTGACCTGAGCCAAAGTCAGACACTTAACTGACTGAGCCACCCAGCTGCCCCTCTAATAGTTTATTTCTTTGTGACTGAATTCAACTTTATTCTTTAGTTACTTCCCTTATACTCCTTACCTCCAATACCTGCCTCAAGTGGAGAACTTAATCTGGACATTTCCTGGTAAATTCAATTTTATCTGGTGATATTTTTCTTTTCTTTTTTTTAAAATTAAAGTTGATATATATAGTTCACTCCTAGGAAAAATATCAGAATTCTATTTCAGTTTTTCTCTCTTCTCAAGCTCCCTTCCTCCGTATTTTGGGGTATCACACAAACTCTGTGCTTCATCTGTGAGAGGCAGGTAAGAAGTTTGCTAACATGACTAGGTTGGTGGAAGTAACAGGGTGGGAGCAACTCCAATATCTGACTCAGATAGACTGCCCTACTGTGGTCAGGACTGGCCACATAATTTAGAGGTCACAGCGCATAATGGAGATGTATGGCCTCTAGTTCAAAAATACAGAAGGATTTCAAGGCGGCAACAGCAGAGCATCAAACTGAGTGCAAGGCTCTGTGTGACTGCACGGGCACATGCCTATAAAGCCATCTTACCTATGTTCTCTCATCATCTCCCAGCCTGGCTTCAGGTGAAAGTAGTGGCCACAGCCTTTCTGGGGAAGTGTCCTCCTGTCTGTCCTGCTGTCTTAGAATTCTACCATAATTCTCACAGGCTTTACTGATTCCCTGGAATGTAGCTGCACTCCTGTTACATCCTCACTTTGGGTGGTGTGCTTTGAAGCCCTCTACTTGGTAACTCTTATAGTAGCATCTCTATAAGATACCTTCCATCCTCGCTGGGCACTCAGCCACTTGTGTGTCTTATACCTAGTGGCTATCAGTGTTCATTACCTCCTTTGTACAGACACATGCTGCTGAATCTCTATCATCTGTCTGCAGCATATCCCATGGCATGACCGATGCCAGTGGGAATTCTACTCTCAAATTGTAGTATATCAGGTTCTCCCACCTTAGACTCCTCAAACATTGTGAAGGAACTTTTTATATTCATATCCTTCTTCAAATTATCTAGAAGAGAAGAAGAGGTTAGATAGGTGGGCTGATGGCATGGCTACTGTACTGTCTTTTCCCTCATTTTTTTTTTCTTTCTTGTTTTTAGATCATTTCTCTAATGACTGTAAACTGGAATAGGGAGTGGGGAGTGGCAGAATCCATTTCCATTTCTCCCAGTTTAAATGCACCTACTAATTATAATTGTCACACAGTCTAAATCAGGGGTGGCAAACTAGAAGCTAGGGGTCAAAGCTGGCACACCCATCTGTTGATGTATTGTCTGTGGCTACACCAGAATTGAGTAGATGTAACAGAGACCACAAGGCCTGCAAAATCCAAATATTTAATATTTACTTCTTTACAGTAAAAGTTGTTGACTCTTGTGCTAGATGACCACAGCTGAAAGTAAAGTGTCTGTCTCTCATGGTAGCTATATGGTGGTGTTGAGAGGTGTTGGATGACCTCAGTAGTTAATCTGCCACTGATGAATGCTTCCTGCATTACTGCCGCTAGGAAATATTTCCACATACATATGGAATAGAACAGGCATTATGATTTCACATATACGTAGTGGATAGAGCAAGCATTATTATCCTCATTTTACAGATGGGAAAGCTACCGGTTGGAGAGGTGAAGTAACTTGTCCACGGTTACAGAATAAGTGAATGTGGGGTTCGCAGTAGGGACATGGCTTTATTGATTCTTTAGAGCTAATGACAAACATCTCCAGGAGGACTCAGCGTGTTAGGAAAACTCATCCTAAGGATGTTGGTGTATGAAGTCGTGGGTCCCCTTAAGGTCCTCTGTGGGGTTGGGGGCATGCTGAGGTAGCACAGCTGGAGGGTGGAGAAAAAAAAAGTGGTTTGGGGCCATTATGTGTTTAAAAAAATTATTCCAAAAGGTGGTGACTCATTTTCTTACATACTTCCTGCCCACACACTGTGTCTGAAACTTGTGTATTATGGCAGCATGACATTTTCGATGGGTTAGATTCCTGATACATCGTAATTACCTAATCACAAAGTTCTATTTACTCTTTTTACCAGCCTTTGCATTCATGTGGCAACCAAGTTTTATGAAGATTGGATGACTGATGTCAAATTCATAGCCTCTTCACACAGTATCAGACTGATAAGCTGTAAACATCAGATAAACATCTCTGACAATTATGTGGCTTCTGTTGCATTCATAGAATATGATTCAACAGAAATAATTTTTACTTTTTTCCTTGTTTGGTGCATAAAGTAGTTGTGCTCTGTTTTCAATTTAGGATCTCTATATTCTGATCTAACCCAAGACAAGGGATGTTCAGGGATAATTAGAAAAGAAAGAAGTCAGGAGTGTTCAAAACAGACACAACCCATGACTCCCTACATTACAAGAGATTTTAAATTGCTCTTTTATGTTAAGAAATGATCTAGGGACTGAAAAGAAAAGGCACTTAGGGACCCCTGAATACAACTGACATATGTGCAGGCAATTAGAATACATGAAGTCAGCATCGGCACACAGATGGGGCGATCATGCAGTGTTTTGTCTTCTCCCTTGGTAGCGTGAAGTGGTGATGTCCAAACCACTGCATGTCTTTCTCCTCGTGGAAGTTAACCCATCTTGTTGTGATTTGCCTCACATTTCTTGCAAATGCAATAAAATTATTTGAGGATAGTTGCTGCAGAAATATATTTTTTTCTAAGAGAAAACTTGTACAGTTGGCTTACTAAAGCAATCAACTACTGAGAAAACTGGAAGTTTTTTCTTATTTGCCTAATTAAACAAATCTTTTTGATTCATATCCACTTGTAAAACAATTGTCATGCTCCTGGAATCTTAGTTACTTTTTTGATTCAAAAAATTAGAAGTCAACAGTGCAAGAGCAAAGCTTCTCCTCAGCTTTGTTGAAAACTGCAAGCACTGAGAGGTAGAAAGGCAGCAGAAAGGGAGTAGAGGGGGAAGAGAATGTGGTCTTAGAAGAGTAAGGTATGACACCAGTAGAACTTGGAGAAAAATATCCACTGGAACAGGAGGATTCTAAACTAATTATTGTTGTTTGAGACTATTTAGTGGATGCTAACACCCTGAGACTCAACCTTCAGTTCCATAACAGGGTGGCCATGGATTCATTTGGATTGCGGTAGTCCTGATATGACGGGAAAAGCTTCCATTCAGATTTTCCCTCACTCAAGTAGAATCTGAGCAGGCTTGCACTCTAGCTCAGGCTTTCGCAGGTACTGGCCCTGTTATTTTGGGCAAATGTCTAAATCTCTCTAGGCCTCATTTTCCTTATCTTTATAAGAGGAATAATTATAATACCTGCTTTATCCGAATTTCATGAAATGATGCTATATATGTCAGATACTTAACCCAGTGCTGAGAGGATAATAAGTTCTTTATTAAATGTCAGTTATTATTTCTGTGAATAGAGGCAATATCTAAGAATAATTCATCAACTACAGATTGCTGAGATATAGTCTAAGGTATTTGTCTTTCTGACTACAGATAGATCTCTTGTTAGCGGAAGGGAAATGACTGATTCTTATACTATTCTGGGGCTGGACCTTTCCAGGAGTGATGAAATACAGGAAGGAATTCTGGTTCCAGCTAAGCAGGAGTCTGGTAATTTTCCAGAGATGTTCTCTTTGTCACATAATAAAACCAATGTTTAGCAATTTTAATTAAATTTAGAGGCTACAGGTACTGTTTAAATGTCTGAAAAAACTGTAGTGCTCAAGTAGAAAGAATATAACTAAAATTAACCAGAAAACCAAAGTGTTGTCATTTTAAAAAAATTAAAAAAATTTTTTTTAACATTTATTCAATTTGAGAGACACAGAGAGACAGAGCGTGAGAAGGGGGGGGCAGAGAGAGAGGGAGACGCAGAATCTGAAGCAGGCTCCAGGCTCCAAGCTGTCAGCACAGAGCCCGACGTGGGGCTCGAACTCACTGACTGCAAGATCATGACCTGAGCTGAAGTCAGATACCCAAACAACTGAACCACCCAGGCACCCCGCAAAGTGTTGTCGTAATCACTTACATTTCAGGCCTTATTCTTTCTTAGTAATCAATGACTATGTATTATATACTATGTCTAGTAGAACAGTGACATGAGAATTACAATAATAAGTAGTATAGATATAAAAATACTTTAAATGTATTTGAGGTTCAAGAATGAGTCATTAATGTTGAAAATGCCAGAAAAATGTGTGATGTCATTATGTCATTGTTTCTTTATAAAATAGTATATTTCTAGATAGTTAAACATTGTTCTCTTTTATACAATTGGCAGTACCCTTATTTCTGTGAAGAAAGTAAAAAGAACAACAACAGCAAACCCCAAACCTCGTTATAGATGCTAGAAGTGGAGTATAAAGAGGTAAACTGACAGTTGGTAAGAGAGGTCACCCTATTTTGCATTCAAACTTTAAAACCCTCAAATTGTACATTCATTTAGACTCAGGTATCCAATTATAAAAGATTTCTTATTTCATGCAGTTCCCTGATCTATTATTTTATTATTTTTTTCTGAAAACTTTTTCCAGGTGTGCTTTTATCTTCCTTGAAGGATATTAAACAGAACTTTATAAAATACTTCACCATGCTTTTAGGCTCAGGTACAAAAATATTTTTTCTATTTTGCCACAGTTATAATTATTTCCTTAAACTTTTGACTACAACATCACTGCAATGACTCCAAGAGAATCCCCTTTCTTGAATTCCAACATTTTGTGGAATTATGTAGAAGGATTTTCAGTTGGTCTAGATATATCTGTCTTAGTAGAATGAAAATATCTTAACTAAACAAAAACTTTGGTTCTTTTGAAGATTTTATGAATATAGATAATGGGCATTGAAAAATCATTTAACATGGCTTGTTTCTAACCAGGATGAAGAAAATGATAAAGAAAATGTAAGAGGAAACATAGGAACACTTGTAAACAGTCTGTGTCATTAGAATGAATGATCATCTCAAATGTTTGAACATTTCATGAGTTGAGCTAGTTATAATTAGACTTAATCAAGTAAATAAGATATGCAGACGGAATAATCTGGCATTGATAGAGAATAAGCTAGTTGATTTGATGGGTCTTTCACATTTTAAAATTCACATAAAACTAGAACAGATGTTTTCTTTTGCCTTTAGTTTTGGGCATTTGGAGTATTGTCATTTACGTCCAAGAGAAAGAACCAGGACGGTTCCATGCTAATGTTCTGGAGGCCCCACGGGCAGCAGGCCTTTTGCCAGGCCACACTGTAAAACGTAGGCTTTTCTATAATTGTGTGCTTTTCTTTTTACTATGCACTATAATTTTTCCTTATAATTCTATAAAATCATTTAAAAATAGAAATTATATGAATAAGATTATTGTGACATCTCACCCTATGCACTAGGTAAGTTCTTGGAAAAGTATATAGATAAAATAAAACCAGAAACAGACAGAGGCTGGATACTTGAGAAGCATAGGAAATATGCCAAAACCTAATTTATACAGAAAAAAATTCTCTTGGTGTAGGGATGGGGCGTATTGTGGCTAAAGTTAAATCATAACATGAAAAGACAAATCTGAAAGGAGGCAAGAGCAAGAGTGAGAAAAAGGAATGGGGAAATTCAAGGTCAATACTTGCAGGAGCTAATGAAGGTGGGCACTAGAATGGGTATTTTATTGCTGTAGGCTGTTTTTGTTTGTTTTTTCCTTGTTCAAATGCTCTAGAAATACTTGTTGGTTCAGCATAAATGGCTCAAAGTCTTTATAAACATTTTCTGATTCCTAGGATATTATTCATCTGACTGTATGCTCTGGTGATTGCCCAATATAATGGGGGGGTGTGCGAAGAGGAGGGATGGCCATAGATAAAAGAGGAAGGTTTGGAATAACATTTGGTATTTCTTTTCACACCTTAGTCAGCAAATTCCATGCAAAGTATTGTTGACTAATTACGATGAAAGGAAAAGTAAATGTATTTCTTGAACTATGTTAAGATAATTTACTTGTTAAAAAGAGGAATTTGTGCCCCAGATAACATCGATTCATAAAAAAGGGCGGGATGGTTACAAATCTGATGTGAATTTTCAGTTTATAGCTTTTTCTTAAGAAGAACTTTCTTCAAAGGATATGTATTGGGGTAAAGCAAAAGTACTTTTGGCTTCTTTCAGAAATTTTGTTATCTACATGTCCCAAACTTGCAGCCATTCAGTCAACCATTGAGAAGCCTACAGCGTGCCAGATGCCTTTTCTGTTACCTGCCTGATACTTCTGTAAACACAATGGGCAGGATTTGGCCAATTCTGATTAAATGTTTACTATTGTTCAGCTCCAGGGCGTTTAACACAAATGATCCCTGTTCAGACTTCACATCCTGTTTTCATAACCTGTATCCTTAATATTTAGCCAGGTTGCTTCTCGGGAAGGTTTAAAAATGATTCATCATTTCACAAGTTCTGCAGCAGTTTAATGATTTTGGCAAATGTGCTTTTGCTTAGCAATGTAATTTCAATTGCTGTCTGTGAGTTTTGTACGAGTGTCTATGGAAGATGAATGGATTTCTCCAACTCTATAATATGAAGTGAAAAGCATTACCTTAGTAAGCTTTTGAAAATTTTTCTGGATCATCTGATTTACAGGGTATCCCCTGTCCCCTACAAATCTGCATGTGTTTAAGAACTTGGAGGAAAACCATATAGTGAGAAGGTTCAAATCCTAGCTCTTCTATTCACTAAGAGTAGCCGCGTGATCCAGAAAAAAGATATTTACTCTCTTTCAGCCTCAGTGGCCCTATCTGTAAAACTGAGAATAATAGCACCTACCTCCATAGGGTTTATGTGAATATTAATTTAAGTGAGATGCTGTGTGTAAAATGCTTAGCACACTGTGTTGCACTTAAACAGTATGTGAGAGCTATTAGAATAAGGAAGAACATTACTGTCACTAAATGTGATACATGGAAGTCATTATTATCTTGACATTTTTTACTTACAATATAAAGTATTTTAAAGTGAACATTATTGGGACGCCTGGCTGGCTCAATTGGAAGAGCATGTAACTTTGGATCTTGGGGTCGCGAGTTCAAGCCCGACATTAGGTGTGGAGATTACTGAAAAAAATAAGTAAACTTTAAAAATAAATAAATAAAATAAATAAAGTGAACATTATTGATGTCAGACTTGGTTACACTATTGAGAGATTATGTTTTTCTGCTTCATATATGGTGTCTGCTTCCTTCTTAAAACATTTCTGACTTTTTATCACTGAGTACTTTTACATTCCGGAGATAGAATAGGTGCTGATTGCTGACTTTGTTGTGGAGATAAAGACTGTAGACCCTATTTGGATCACTAAGAAAGGGCTAAAATCCATGTGCACATGTCAAAGGAAAAGCAATTAATGTGAAATTTCAGTATCATAGAGGAAAAATATTTGCTAATACAAAATTAACATCATGGTCCAGCACATGAGATTTTTTTATCAGTCAAAGTGAAATAATATGGAAGAGAATAGGTAACTCAAGATTTTGAGCTGATTAGTGATAGAAAATAACTAGATAATTCTAAAATATGTGGTTTTTGTGTAAAAGTAATAAATTCTGTAATCGATTAATTCTACAATCAATATTAATTAATAAGTATAATTCCATTAATTCTGTAAAATCTACTAATAATACAATAAAATTTACTTAAAAATGTATCAGACTGAAATTTTCAGAAAGTACTAAATATAAAGCTAGTTTTAAAAAGTAAAGGTCACTTTCTGTATATTTGTAAATATGGTTGAGTAAATGCATATAACATAGATAATTAGGCACTTGTCCTAATTTAGGAATACTCAAATGCTGTACATCCTACAAAAGATATTAAAAATCCAGGGAAATAAGACACCAACACATGCTACAGTCAAATATAAATGCTGTGTATGATTAAGGCCATGTACGATTAAATTTAAAACATCACCACCTTACTTCCTGTGCTTTGGGAGCTATTGTCTGGAATTTTTATTAATGTGTGATCTAAATTGAAGTTGTCAAATAAATATTGGATACACCATCCCAAAGAACCTTAAGATTTTATAGAGAAAATTATTTCAGATAAAAGGAATTCACATGTGGTATAGAGTTGTAGGGAGTCACAATTTAGTTTGGGAAGCCCATGTGTCTTAGTTATGTTTGTAACAGGTAAAGAGTTAAATTTGAAATTGTTGGGCAATTTTCCCTCTACCCTTTTAGGTTCTTGGCTGAGATACTCCTGTAACAAAAAGACAAATTAATAAGAGAAAAACAAACAGAAGCTTAGTAACATGTACACCTCCTCTATACATGGGAGATGAACTCTGAGAAAGGCTCAAGCCACACCTTAATATGTCCTCAGCCAAAGACAAAAGAAGATGTTGGGGGTGCGTCGTCAGTTATGGGAGGTTACCAGGAGAAGCAGAGTGAATAAGGGTAAAGAGTTGTGCCGACTTAAGTCCTTACCTTCTCCACTGAGAAGATTTTCTAGGAATTTAGTCATTCTTCTCTTCCTGGTACAGAGAGGGAGACACCCTTACAAATGGAGATTTTCCTTAGAAATTTAATGTTTCTTACAAAAGGTTAACTTCTACTCAGTTTTCAGAGCTTCACCTGTGTCTAACCTTTCTTAAAAAATTGATATACCAAAGAAGCGTATTTTGCTCCCCTTCAAAACTTTCTATTCATTACCTCTTTTTTTTTTTTTTTTCCTGCCTGGGAGTTTAAGTCAGTCCTCTCTGCCTGCAAACTGTGATAAAGCTTAGTAGGTCTGTGCTCAAGTGTTCTGGCTTCCATTACAAAGAACTGTCTATTCTTTCTTCACCAGGGAACACAAAAGATGCTCTAAATATTAAGAACCAATCATTGAGTGAACCAGAAAGTAACGTGCCAGTATTAAGGACCATTTCTTCAGTTTATATTGTTCAAATTTAGGGTGCTTTAGAAAGTTCACACACACACACACACACATACACACACATGGTCCATTTGGTTATAAGAGTTCAGTTCAAGAAAGGAGCATGAATGTAGATTTCGAGATTTGTTCGGAGAATTGAATGTGCACTATCTGAAAGGAAACATCACATTATACTTATTTTTCTATTATAAACTAGTGTTTTGAAAGCTTTCCTTGGTTTCTTAAGTAAGGCTGGGTTTATAAAGGAAACTTACTTTCAGAAAACAGGTCTCTATTTTATCTGGAATGAGTAATGAAAATCTTGCCGCTTAGCTGTGTAAGGGAAGGACTATTTATACTGTGAGTTTTAAATAAGCCCATGTGCTAAGCTACTATATTTAAGGGTTTAGGCAAATTTTGTAGTACAGCCCCCAAGATATTAGAGTTCTCTTTCCGGCACTTTGAGTCCTAGGCTTAGAGTTCAGTTTGTTTGTTTGTAACATACCTGTTGGTCAAGTTCTTTTGCTCTGAGACTGACAGAGAATCTGTAGAGCATTCATAATGGAAAGACCAAAATATGCTACCCACAGAACTAGTTAGCTGCTGCTTTGTCTTTTTTCTTTATTTTACCTCAAAATTTTAAAAAACATTTTTTTATTTTGAAATTGATCTGTTTTCTCCAATTCTTTGAGCTCTTATTCTTGTTACTGTAAATGACTGACACAAAACAGAACAAAACAAAACAAACCCCTGATTTTGAAATAGAGGTTATGGAAAAACAAAATTCCATATCACTAAAAACAACACCACCCTCTTCCCTTTGAATTTCCCTTTTCCTCTCTCCATTTTAAGCCTTCTCCACCCCATGTGGATTTTTCTGTACATTGTGACTTCCAGCTGGTTCCTGGCAGGGTTTGATATTTGAGTTTTCTGATAGACTTAGTTTAGAGTCACTTTTTAGTTTATTTTATTTTTTCCCCCAAACCATGATTTATCTATCTTATTTATTTATTTACTTGTATATTTTTAAAATTTAAATCCAAGTTAGTTAACATATAGTATAATAATGATTTCATGAATAGAATTTAGTGATTTATCACTTACATATAACACCCAGTGCTCATCCCAATGAGTCTCCTTAATACCCCTCATTTATTTAGTCCATCCCTCCAACCAACACCCTGCCAGCAACCCTGAGTTTGTTCTCTGTGTTTAAGAGTCTTGAATGGTTTGTCTCCCTCTTTGTTTTTATCTTATTTTTGCTTCCCTTCCCTTATGTTCATCTGTTTTGTATCTTAAATTCTACATCTGAGTGAAATCATATGATATTTGTCTTTCTCTTGACTGGCTTATTTCACTTACCATATTACACTCTAGTCCCATCTACATTGTTCCAAATGGTAAGATTTCATTCTTTTTCATCACTAATATTCCATCGTATATATATATACATTTGGGCTCTTTCCATACTTTGGCTCTTGTCAATAGCACTGCTATAAACATTGGGGTGCATGTGCCCCTTCAAATCAGCACTCCTATGTCCTTTGGATAAAAACCTAGTAGTGCAATTGCTGGGTCATAGGGTAGTTCTATTATTAATTTTTAGAGGAAGCTCCATACTGTTTTCCAGAGTGGTTGTACCAGTTTGCATTCCCACTAGCAGTGCAAAAGGGTTCCTCTTTCGCCACATCCTTGCCAACATCTGTTGTTGCCTGAGCTGTTAATTTTAGCCATAGAATCACTTTTAAAAAAATTAATGTTTTATTTTACAACACCTTTTGATTCAGAGAATTATTGCAAACATAATACCGAGGGTTCCAATATATCCTGTACCCAATTTTCTCTGTAGTTAATATCTTACATTGGTATGGTACATTTATTATAATTTATGAACAAAGACTGACATATTATTATTATTATTTGATACATTATTATTGACTAAAGCTCATGCTTTATTCTTTTTCCTTAGTTTTCTTGATAATGTCTTTTTTCTGTTCCAGAATCCCACTTAGGATGCCATATTGCACTTAGTTGTCATGTGTCCTTAGGTTTCTGTTGGCTGTGACAGTTTTTCAGATTTTCTGTGTGTGTGTGTGTATTTTTTTTAAAGTAGACTCCACACCCAATGTGGGGCTTGGACTCACAACCCTATCAAGAGTTGCATGCTCTACTAACTGAGATAGCCAGGTGCCCCAGCTTTCTGTATTTTAGATGACTTTGATAGGTTTAAAGACTACTGTTCAGTTGTTTTGTAGACTGTCTTTCAATTGGGGTCTGCTTGATGTTTTTCTCATTATTAGGCTTGGGTAATTTTTGAGGAGAGGAAGACCACACTGGTAAATTACCATTTTTATCCCATCACATCAAAGATATATACTGTCAATATGACTTAGCACCCTTGATGTTGACCTTAATTGCTTGGCCTGAGATGTTTGTCAGGTGAGAACCACATTTTCACTTTTTCCTGAAGACCATCAAAGCCTTTTCCTGACGATTTTAATGGCATTCATTAAAACTATAAGGAAGCTAACTGAGACTGATCTTTTGGTTTTTCTTTATTAGAGATGTTATGAAGCTGCTAAAATTTTCTAAGTAGTTGGACAAAAATAATTTCAGTGGTAGTAAAAACATTTTATCTTTTTTCATGTGTTGTAGGTGGGAATGAGATCCCGAAACCAGGGTGGTGAAAGTTCATCCAATGGGCATCTCTCCTGCCCCAAGTCCTCTATCATCAGCAATGCTGATGATAAAAGTCTCTCAGAAGATGCAAAAAAGAAGAATAAATCAAATAGAAAGGAGGGTGATGTCATGGCCTCAGGAACTGTCAAACGACACCTAAAACCATCTGGAGAAAGCGAGCGAAAGAATAAGAAATCCTTGGAGTTATCCAAAGAAGACCTTATACAGCTACTCAGTATAATGGAAGGAGAATTGCAGGTAGAGTCGAATTTTCTCAACTATGTGTCTCTAGTTCCTAAGCTATAAAATCAGAGACTGTGAATCCATCTCCCTCACTGGACCGTGAACTTCATAGGGGAAGGGGCTTTGTTTTTCTTAATAATTTCAAAATTCCTGCCACAAGTCTGCACCAAATAAACATTTGTAGAATGAATGAATGAATCAATGAATAGATGCTGATTGCAAATTCCAGCTTCTCTAGCAACAATTTCTTTATTATACGATGAACACAGGCTCCTGTATTAGTAATCAGTAAGGTTACCTAATTTAGCCATTGACTGTGGTGGAAAACTGTAGAAAAGTTGTGGTTATTAGAGGGCAGAGTTTAGACCGTGGTTACTTTTGATTTTTTCTAAAAGGCAGATTAAAAGGGAGATAAAGAGATACAGGGAAAGAGAGAAGGAGAGAGAAAGAGAGAGAAAGATAAAGAAAGCTTTGTTTAAACCAGCCTTATTTTTTTCTCATTTTTTCGTAACTTTCAGCTTTAATTTGCTACAGTGTCATGAGAGTTGAGATGCACAGAAATAAGCAGAGCATTATATTGTGAACATGTAATGTTTTCACAAAGCACTTTGAAGTCTATTATCTCACTGGATATCAACAAAAATGTGGGTATTATTATCTATATTTTATGAGGAGGAAACAGGCCCAGAAGGGTTAATGGTTTGTCCAGATCTCATCTTAGGCCTCCTGATTCTGGTCCAGTGTTCTTTCCACTGCCATCCTCACCACCCTTCTATAGCTGCCGTGTACCAGGTCCCCCGTTAAGTGTACACTTTTAGGGATCCAAGAGGGAGTTGAGATTCTTTGAGTTTCTGAGCTCTGGACAATTGTGTTTCTGAAAGTGGGGGATAAAATAACTTTTTTTTGTTCTTTTGAAGAGAGAATAACTTAAGAGTGAAGTTGCTATTTTCCTTTTTGTTTTTGTTAGGCTTTTAGCCTGCATGAGCCTCAAGGGGAATGCTAACAATTGCATGAGATGAAACCTTTGTTTGGTGCTGTTACCATCAAAGATATTATTTGCAACCTACCCTAAACTAGGGTAGGCTAGCCTGATCTGTTCCTGTTCTCATCCGTGTGTGCACACAGATAAGGAAACCCTTGGGGAAAAGAGAAATAGAAAACATATAAAACTCAAATTTTAAACAAATAAACACGATTGAACTTACCATTTATGGGCTGAGAAAAATCATATTTACATTTCACAGGGAAAGATGAAATTTTCCAGAATACCACCATTATTAGAAATAGCTTCAACACTCCCAGGAATATGATTGTTTTGTCTATTAACATTAATTGTGTAAGGAGGCAGAATATATTAGCCTGACTTTTTCACCTGCCCTCAATTGACAGATATTGACCTGAGTGGAAGGAACAATAGTTGTCTTGGAAATTTTAACAATGCAATGTCTTCAGCTCATTTCTCGCCAAGCTTGGTGACTTGTGTGAAGCCTGTGGCTCTTCCAGATCCTAATTTCTATAGAAGGCTGTTATATCATGGTAAACTCTGGAAGATATTTAAGATTCCTGTGGCTTTTATACTCATGGTGTTGCCAGATATGGTTTCAGATCCTAAGCATGCAAAATATAAGCCCACGAACTCAGATAATTAATTAAATTAGCCAGAAGGTGCCAAAGAAATGCATTTTGCTCTCCATTAAACTTTATATATACTGGATACCTTACCTTACATAATAGATACATTCCTGAACAGCAAGAAATAAGTAAAAAGTGTAAGATATTTGTGGAGGAGGCAGTGAAAGAAAAGAGAAATAAAGGACCTGGTATTTTAAGAAATTTCATGGTGAATTCATTTGCAAAGCAAATAATGCACCCCCCTATATATTTCTATGCACACACACATATATATGTAAGCATATGTACTTGTAAATGCAGATTTTGCAATATTAGGTTTGTTTAAAATGAGAGCGTGCCTGTATTTAGAGCTGTAGATCTACACTCTTGTAGCAGAAACCTGTCCTTTATTAGCATTGTCACGTGACAGGGCGTGTGTGCCATAGCTGAGTGGGAGGCAGTTGGCATTAGCAAATATGAGTGGGCTGGTACAAATGTGGCAGCTGTGTGCCAGGTTTGCCAGACTAGAGATAAGAAAAAAATCTATGTGAAGTTCTGGTGCTGTGAAGAGGCAGGGATGTCTCAAGAGGTAAGTTACCTTCAGCTCAGGCCTATCTGCCATTCGGTTTGACATTTGTGAACATTTAGTGAGTTGTCTCCCAGACCTTCAAAAGGTTACCCATTACTCTCCATTTATGGAAGGGCTGGAGCTAGTGTTCCAAGATTATATAAAATATTGGGGCCAATATTCTTTGAGGCATCTTTGAGGTGTCTTACTCACCTTCTTTATATTACAAATGTAAAACTGACACTCTGACAAATTACATGGCTTTCCCAAGGTTGCATAGCAATTTAGTTAACATTTGCTCATCTCCAAATTCCTTGTCTCTCAGTTCAGTCTTCCTCTCATTATATTATTTACACTTGGGGATGTTCAAGGGTAAGATCCAAGACCTTTATATTTATTCTTCATCTTGAGAATTTCTTTCAAGTAGGCTCCCAGTGTGGACTCCAAGGCCCAAACCATTTTTTAGGTTAGGCAAATTGAGGAAGGATTCTTTCATACCCAGGTGGTAGAGTATGATCTGAGCCTTGAAGTTTGGTGTGATCTGGATAGTGAGAAAAATGGCAAAATGCAGGGGTGCCACGTGACCATGGTCTGGGCTACACAACTTTGGGAGGCTTCATATTCACTACCATAGGAGGGTTGCACCTTGGAGTTGTGCAGCAGCTTATCCTTGGGGATACTGAACTACTTGTCAAAAGAAGTAGAGTGAGACACAGAAAAAGGGGCTTGTAATATTGGGGAGATAGACCAAGATCAAGTCTGCCTTTAGGAGAGGGACCTGGGAAGTGACTTGGGGAAAAGGAGGAGATGGGAGTTCACTCAGGCTTTTCTTGTCAATTTTCTCTTTCTCAGACTTATTTTTAATCTCTTGTATTCTCTCCATCTCGATATCCAGGATTTTGGACATTATAAACAATTTTGTGTGTTTTCTGGTACCAATGGCCCGCCATCTTTGGAATCTGTTACGTGATCTATGCGATTTGTTTAGCCAACATTAAAACAGCATGATCTTTATTTATACCATTGCCTCTTCACAAAATTTGCAAATTTGCTATTTTCTTTGCTAGTCCCGGTATCCAGTGAACTCTTGCAGTACAACTCTTGATGTGTATTAGAGATGGAGTTACCCTTCTCAGGGATTATGGCATTTTGAGGAGTCTTGTCTAGAACCAGTGATGTCATGACCCTTGTTTTGGAGAGGGACATCTTCCAGGCTTTTCAAGCCACACCTTAGCAGATGCAAGTCTGCCGTTACAGCACAATGGCTGGCCAATACTGCCTGCATAGAAGTAGCTGGGAATGGTTTCCATTATTACTCTTCTCTCATTGACTGCTTCCAATAACAAGTACTTTCTAATAAATTGGAACATTTTTACTCCCTGGGTGAAAAACTGGTTACATATTTCCCAGACTAAACTGAAAATAATGAAATAGTATACCCAGGCTATCACTTGGGCACTATGATTAATTTCCCCTTGTATTTGTCCAAAAACAGCACTTTAAAGAAGCCAGTTGAATTGGCTGTACTAAAAATGACAAAAGTTCAAAGGAAATGCTACTCACATAAAAAAGCCGTAACACAGAGAACTTGGCAGAAGGCTATTCTTGTAAAATGGTTCAAAAATAGGATACTAATTAAATCTTTTTCTTGATGCAAAAAACATTTAGCTATTTTATATAGTGAATTCCCTTGATATATCCACTTGAATACATTTTAGAAAAACCAACCTCTGAAAAGTTTTCATGATTTTCCCCTTTGTTCTTATAGTTAGTTTTCTTTTACCTATGCAAAAGGAGGCTCAGAGAAATCTAGATAACACAACCAGATAATACACCACCACTACGTTGGCTTTGGTGTTTGCCAGGCTGAGTCAAGAGAGAGAATCAACTGCACATTGAAAAATCTACCTTTGTCACATGTGACTGGCAGAAGAAGGTGTTATATTTCAAAGATACTTATGAAATAGGTAGCATGCCTCTGAATTACTAGAAATTTCCTCTATTCTTTCTTTTTGCAGTTCCTCATTTTCTTGAATATAGTTGATTATAGTTTTTCTTTACCTTTCTACCACCTATTGGAGATGAGCCCTCTACCTGCTCTTCTTTATTACTAAGAGAGTTCATTTATTCTTAGGGCATTGACTCATTAATTCTACATCGATTTTACAATATTT